>JAHLJS010000008.1:53602675-54840000 GCA_038502445.1 Eremochloa ophiuroides
CCGGATGATGTGCTCCATAAACCCAAAGGTCTGTAGCTGTATCTGCTGGCTCTGGAGTTACATCTGGAGCATCTGCTGCTGGAACTGATCCTGCCTGAGCTGAATCTGAGTGAGAGCTGCAGCCTGCTCCCTGGCAAACCGGGACTGCTCCGCTGCCTGTCTCTGCTGAGTCTGCTGTAAGGTCTGAAGAATAGCAAGCAGCGCAGGGTCTGTCTGTGAAGTCTGTGGAGCGGAGCTGGACCCACCGGCCTCTGAGTCATGAGCTCGTGGACGTGAAGGGATGGGCCGGTAGTCCCTGTCAGAGCTGGACGAGGAGGTGTCGACGAGGTCGTCGTCTGCAAGTAACTGCTCAAGCTCGCTATGGGCAACGTGCCTCATAGCCTCGTCCTGCTGCTGTACCTCTACCATATCTGCCCCTAAAGTCTGACGGCACTGTACTCTGTGTAAAGCTCTGCTCCCACGGCGTCCGTCAATCAGAGAGGTCATCCTATATACTGGAAACTCTGTCTCAGTCTGCGCAACTCACGGGAGATACCTGTCCAAATTCGGTGCAACCTCCGCTCAAGGATGTGTGAGATCCAATGAGCGTAGGGGAGCTGTCGCCTAGACCTAATGCCCTCTGCTATGGTGTCCTCCATCTCACTGATAAGCAAATCGACAACGTCAAACTCGGACTGCTGGACCAGGGCACTAAGGAGCCACAGCTGTAAGTGAGTAAGACCCTCATTGTACCCCTCCCGCAGTAAAAGAGTACGCCTCATCACGTCGTTCAAGAGATGAACGACGGGACGAAGCTCCGAAGGTGTCCTGCGGGAGCCGTCTCCGAACGGTGGTCGAAAGCACGCTGCTATATGAGTAGTACCAGGTGCCAGTCCTCCGTGAGCCCTCCTCGGCGGGTCTGTCGTGGCATAGCAAATGCTGTGCAACCTGGTAGCTGACTCTGGCACTCCAAGCAGCTCTCGCAGAGCCTTCGCGTAGAGCCGGTATGGCTCTCCACCGAAGGTGTACTGCAGGTACTCGTGGTCGGGGTCTATCCATAGTGAAGCGTAGAACTCTCTCACCCTCGACTCCACGTACCGGCCTGAACGGCCAAGAAGCTCTGCTAGTCCAGGTAGGTAAGACAAGTACGGCCTGATCTCCTCTCCTGCAGCCTGGACTATGTCCTCTAGGGGACACACCCTGTGCTGTCGCAGTCCAACTCCTGTGGCCATGAGGGCGGTGAAGAAGTCCTCGTGAAGAGTAGTGTACCAGCCCTCAGAAGCTCTGGGATCTCTCTGATCCGGAAACCAGCTGGCAAGCGACGTCAGCCGGAGCTCTCTGACTCGGGCTGCAGAGATCCTCCGCAAGTCTAAGTGAATATCCGGCTCAGGCTCCGGCTGAGGCTCGGAGGGAGCAGGCACCCTGGGGACTCGGTCACCGCGCCTTTGACCAGCGGGCTGGGGTGGCACCGAAGGTCGAGTGCGGCCCGAGCGACGAAGAGGTGGAGCCTGGGCCTGCTCCCCCTGAGTAGCTGCCTCCTGTTGCTCTGGCTGCCTCGGCTCTGCCTCTAGCTGTGTTGACTCAGTCTTCGGCTGTCTCTGAGGCTGTGGCTGCTCCTCGGTCTCATCTCTGCCCGACAAACTGACAGAAATGCCTCCAATGTGTATACCTCTGCCACGCTCTGCCTCCTCTGCAGCCTGAGCTACCCTGATGGCCTGCCTCTGCTCTGCTGAAAGCCTCTTCCTTTTCTTGCTGCTCTCGACGAGAGGGGCCTTCCCCTTGTCCAAAGGTGGACGAGGAGGAGGCCTCTCGTCTCCACCTGTGCCTCCCTGACTACGGCTGACCTGCTTGCACCGAACCATCTCTGCCAATTGTCACTGCCCCTCAGAAACTGACAACTGCCGCTGACACTCAGAGGCTTGGCCTCGTTCCGTATCCGCGGGCTTGGCCCCGGATTCACTGACGCACTGCCAAACACTCTGACCATGACAGCTGCAAGAGAGAGATAGACAAGGTTTACATAAGCATATATAAACTAGAGATGAGAGAACCTATGGAAGCAAGCATATAGGATAAGAGCGGAGAAGCAAAGCAACCTGAGGAAAGACCTGCGAAGAGGTGAGAATCTCTGTCGAATGGGGCACCACAGGGTCAAGGAGAATCATTGCATGACATAGGGCACAAGTCAATGACTAGAACAACTGACATGGATATGCAATGAATAGGGAGGAAACTAGGTGTGGAGGCAAAAGATGATTACCACAAGGTGAGAATCACCTCCACGAACCCTAGAAGGCCGAGAGCAGAGCTACGCTCCAAAAGATCTGCGATTAACGCGAAGAATTTTGGTTAAGACATTTCATCGAGCAGTTTAAGCGCGAGGTGATGAGAAGAGAGATTTGACACAATAAAATCGATTCTCACCACCACTCTGTGGGAGATGTCGCAGACGAGAAGAAGGGGAGTACATGAGCACCTCGGCGGCGAAGGAGAAGAGCACGGCGGCGGCCGTGCAGAGCGGCGGCGGTGCTGCTCGGTGGCGCTGCTCGGCTGCAGCAGCTCGCGGACGTGCGCACAGGAGGGAGGAGGGGCCCGCACGCACGGAAAGGTGCTCACTGCCGGCGGCGAGGGCGCGGGCAAGCTGGTGGCGGAGTGCGAGGGCGCGGCGCGGCGGCGGTTAGGGCTAGGGCGAGGACGTACGGGCGGCGGCGCGATGGCTCGGGATAAAGACGAACGCGATCTGACAGCGGGGCCCCACGCGACAGAGAAAGAAAAAGGCTGATCCGCGCCTTTGAACCGACCGTCGGACCCTAGCTGTGCAAGCGTCGGACCAATACTCTGCAGAGTCCGACGCTTCCAGTAAGCTCCAGCGACCGTCGGACTTAGTCCGACGCTCCTCGTCGGACCAATACTTTTGATCCGACGCCGTGACCGCGGCGTGAACGCGGCGCGACACGGCGTGAACTCTCTTATCCAATAGTCCGACGCCCGAAATTTCCCGGTCTGACGCTTCCTTCGGCTTTGCCAGCGACCGTCGGACTGAAGTTGAAAGTCCGACGCTGTGAAAACTGGCGTCCGATGCCTCCTTCAATAGGGAAAGAGACCGTCGGACTGAGGCAATTGGTCCGACGCTGGGAAAATCAGCGTCTGACGCCTCGGTCCGACGCCCTAAAACCTGTTTTCTTCTAAATTTCTTCGCGCCGATTTTTCCCTACTAAGTTCCAACCCCAATAAGAGTCAAATAAACACCAGCTAGAACTAGTATGAGATGCCCTCTCTCAAACCCTCAATTTTTCAAATATTTTGCCTTAGGCATATGTGAATTTTATGAAGATAGGCAATGAAATCCAAGAACGAAACGACAAAACAACAACCATGCAATATGCAATGCAAATTCACGTAAATTAAACTAGTTGCTTGTCAAGTTTGTCCTCGGGTAAGCTTCGTCACACGCTATTGGGCGGTTATCTTAACCGAGTTAGATAAGCCCGACGTGCAATTCAATGTTAGACATGTTTTATGTTACAATGCAATGCACATGACAACACAAGATCATCTTTTAGTGAAGTTGCTTAGATCAAGGCAATTAAGTTCATTCCTTAGAGTACAAAAGCGTGCCTCATCCAATGGTTTAGTGAAAATGTCCGCCAAGTTATCATCCGTTCTAACTCCCTTAAAGGAAATGTCACCCTTGGCAATGTGATCTCTAAGGAAGTAATGGCGGATGTCAATGTGCTTTGTGCGGGAGTGTTGAACCGGATTATTGGCAAGTTTTACCGCACTCTCGTTGTCACACAACAAAGGCACCGTTTTTAAGTTGATTCTATAATCAAGTAGGGTTTGTTTCAAGTAAAGAATTTGTGCACAACAAGCACCCGCGGCAATGTATTCCGCTTCGGTTGTTGACAAGGCAACACTATTTTGTTTCTTGGAGGACCAAGAAACTAGTGATCTTCCAAGCAAATGGCACCCTCCGAATGTGCTTTTCCAGTCAATCTTGCAACCGGCATAATCCGAATCGGAATAGCCGACAAGAGTAAAGTTAGCTCCTTTGGGATACCAAAGGCCAATGCTCGGGGTGTGCTTTATGTACCTAAGGATTCTTTTTACCGCAACTAAGTGAGGTTCCTTAGGGTTAGCTTGAAAGCGCGCACACATACACACACTAAACATGATGTCGGGCCTAGATGTGGTCAAATACAACAAACTACCGATCATAGAACGATAGAGAGTTTGGTCAACCGATTTACCTCCCTCATCAAGGTCGAGATATCCATTGGTAGGCATGGGGGCCTTGATGGGCTTGCATTCTTCCATCTTGAAGCGCTTGAGGAGGTCCTTCGTGTACTTCTCTTGCGACACGAACGTCCCCTCCCTCATTTGCTTGACTTGAAAGCCGAGGAAGAATGTGAGCTCACCAATCATGGACATCTCAAACTCCTTGGACATCATATCACCAAATTCCTTGCAAAAATCTTTATTAGTCGAACCAAAGATAATATTATCAACATAAACTTGACAAATGAAGATGTGCCCTTTGTGCTTCTTGGTGAATAGTGTGGTATCAACCAAGCCGATTTTGAAGCCCTTGTTGATGAGAAAGTCACGGAGGCGCTCATACCAAGCCCGTGGGGCTTGCTTCAAGCCATATAGCGCCTTGGACAACCTATAAACATAGTTTGGATATCTAGGGTCTTCAAAACCCCGTGGTTGCGAAACATAGACAAGTCCTTCATCTTGCAACTGGGGCAAAAGTCTCCCTAAAATCCAAGCCTTCAACTTGGGAGAACCCTTTTGCCACGAGCCTTGTCTTGTTTCTCACAATGTTGCCCTTGTCGTCTTGTTTGTTGCGGAACACCCACTTGGTGTCTATGACTATTGCTCCTTTTGGCTTCTCTTCAAGTGTCCAAACTTGATTGCGGGTGAAGTTGTTGAGTTCTTCATGCATGGCATTCACCCAATCCGGAGCTTGAAGAGCTTCCTCTATGCTAGAAGGCTCAATGCAAGAGACAAACGAGTGATGTTCAATGAATTGAGCATGCCTTTGTAAGCGAGTCATTACCCCCCTTGAAGGACTCCCTATTATGAGATCTTGAGGATATGCTTGTAGGAGTGGAGTAGTTCTTCTATCAACCACTTGAGGATGAGGTTGTGGAGCATCAACATCTTGTGCTTGTGCCTCAATTTCTTCTTGTATGATGTGGGTGTCTTCATGTGGATCCACCCCATCTTTATCTTCATCATCTTGAGGCACATTTGATGAAGATGGTTGGTCGATCACTTGCACATCATCACCATCATCTTTATCATCTTTTGGCTTGATGTCTCCGATTGGCATGTTTTTCATGGCCTTCCTCAAGGGTTCATCACCTACATCATCAAGATTCTCATGCTCTCCTTGAGAGCCGTTAGATTCATCGAACTCCACATCATATGTTTCTTCAACAAGGCCGGTGGTATTGTTGAATACTCTATATGCTTTGGACTTTAATGAGTAACCAACAAGAAAACCAATATCACAACGTCTTTGAAACTTCCCTAGATGTTGCCGCTTCTTGTAGATGTAGCATTTGCAACCAAACACCCGGAAGTAGGAGACGTCCGGCTTCTTGTCAATGAGTAGCTCATAGGGGGTCTTCTTTAGCAACCGGTGAGGGAATAGGCGGTTGGATGCATAGCATGCGGTGTTGATTGCCTCCGCCCAAAACCTCTCTGGTGTGTTGTACTCATCAAGCATAGTCCTTGCAAGGGTGATCAACGTCCGGTTCTTCCTTTCAACTACACCATTTTTGTTGAGGGGTATAGGTGGATGAGACTTCATGCTTGATCCCAACTTCATCACAATATACTTCAATGTTTGTGTTGTCAAACTCTTTTCCATTGTCACTTCTTATCTTCTTGATCTTTACTTCAAATTCGTTTTGTGCTCTCTTGGCAAACTTCTTGAAAGATTGTGCTACTTCGGTCTTGTCATGAAGAAAGAACACCCAAGTATATCTTGAAAAGTCATCAACAATCACTAAGCAATAGAGCTTGCCACCAATGCTTGCATAAGTTGTTGGCCCAAATAAGTCCATGTGAAGTAGCTCTAATGGTCTTGAAGTTGACACAAATGCCTTGGATGGATGTGTATTTGCCACTTGCTTCCCGGCTTGGCAAGCACTACATAATTTGTCCTTCTCAAATACAACATCTTTCAATCCTCTCACCATCTCCTTTTTCAATAACTTCTTGAGTGTGCTCATCCCAACATGTGTAAGCCTTCTATGCCAAAGCCACCCAAGAGATTGTTTGGTGAATAGACAAGTCTTCAAATTTGCATCTTCCGAGTTGAAGTCCACTAGATAGAGATGATTGTACCGAAAGCCCTTTAATATCACTTCATTGTCATCTTTCTTGGAGACAACCACTTCTTCACTTATAAATAGGCATTGGAAGCCAAGATCACACAATTGACCAATGGATAGCAAGTTGAAGCTCAAAGAAGCAATTAGAAGCACATTTGAAATGGAATGATCATTAGATATAGCCACTTTGCCAAGCCCTTGCACTTTGCTCTTGGAATTATCACCAAATGTTATCTTTCCTTGGTCTTCTACATTCTCTTCAAGGGAGGTGAACATACGAGCATCACCGGTCATATGTTGAGTGCATCCACTATCAATTACCCAATGAGAGCCACCGGTCTTGTAGTTCACCTACACACAACAAATCAAGCTTGATGTTTAGGAACCCATACTTGAGAAGGGCTCCGGACTTTCTGAACCAAAGCTTTCGCCACCTATAGTTGCCTAGGCCTATTCTTGTTAGGGGGTCCTACGAACATGACTTTCACTTTGCCCTTAGAATCTTTCCTTAGGATGTAATGTGCATCAAAGGCAAAAGGCCTAGCATGCTTGGGCAAAGGTTGTGGTGGCGGTGTCTTGCACTCATGAGTAAAGTGACCTTCTTGTCCACATTTAAAGCATCTCTTAGGCTTGGGTGACCTTCATGAGCAAAACACACGTTAGTCATAATAACCGTCTTGTTGTCATTAATCACCGAAACCACTAGGGCCTAGATGCTTCACGCACGACGAGAAAGCGCGTAAAGTTACGTTGAAGAGGGGTGAATTTCCCAACTCCCTAAATATTAGGAAGGAATATTAGGAGTTATTGGAGAAGGTTTTTTTTCCATATTTCTAAAAAACTAGAGATTAGGAGGAGATTTAGGAAATTCTTGGAGATGCTCACTCCCTCCCTTCCAAATTGTAAAATTATAATACTTTTACTATATAATATTTAAACAGTGTATATGTATAGAAAAAATTATATATCTGAATAAGTTAAAATATCTTATAATTCAGCATGAAGATAACACTATAGTACATTAAACGTCCTAGATAATATTCAAATAAACTATTTAACTAATAAAAACAATTATTTGGCACTATTTAGCTAACATTTATTTTTGGATTCGCTCTTAGAGCTAATACTTTGCTGGCTAAGGTTAATTTCAATAGGTTTGACGAGAGTTTTATAGACATTAAATATGTTGTCATGACATTGTATTAATAAAATAAGAGATGATAAAAGTTTTATGGGAGTAGAGAGAGTTTCCCTCTTATGCACTATTTTTAAAATACAGATGTGTTCCAATTTAAAAAATGGATGTGTTGGAAGCTGAGATGATCGGCCTAATAGTACACCGTCCATATTAGCTAGTTCAGTAGCTATCTATTATTTATACTAGTATAATGCCCATGCTAACGCCACGATTTTATTTCGTAGATGCATACGAAAACAATTAATCGATTATTTTTTTCCATACGTTAAGTACCAAATGATGACAAGACATAATAAAGACATGTCTCACCTCTACCATTTAATTTACGTTTTGCTAGTTGATTGCTCGTGTATTGCTACAGAAATATATAAAATTTCATCACATAACGTCACACGAGATCAGAAAATAATAAACGCGATAAAGAAGCATGAAAATAAATAGAAATATGTTTTCAAAATGTCTGGAAACTACAACAAGTTCCATGACAATAGCATTATATCACTTTAGCCGAGATGCGTAATATAGAAAATAAGAAAGCTTTGTAGTGTACAGGTGGTTCACGTGGAACCACATAAGCTACGAAGAACAGTCTTGATCACAACTGACTATAAAAGGAAAAAAAAATAAATTAGAGAGAAACTTTACCAAAGGCTACATAGATTGCTCCGCTGAGTGCATTTACCTACTTCTCCCTATTTGTGAATGGACATTTACATAGCATCATCATGCAGAAATAGACATAATTTCAAACGTAACAGTGCAATGAACTCACAGGTTTCAGAAACACAAAAAAAAAAAGCAAAAAAATAGGCATTGCATAAAGCAGGCTGTCCCTTCCCCTGAAATGTCAGGCAATAAAATAACATTCTAATGAGCCCAAAGTTTCATAAACACATGACTCTGTCAAAGCACTGTAAACTGAATTAAGTTGTCAAGTGATAAAAAAATTATATGTTGAACTATGTTAAATGACCTAGAAACAACTAAAAGAGAAAGTAAACTTTTTCGCCGCCTACATAATCTTCCATCCACAAAAGTCATGGACTCATGGGAAATGAAATTTCATCAAAAGAATTTGCAACGAAACACAAGCTAGCAAATTACTTACAGAATTTTGTACAGTTGCTTACACTGATTCAGAAACAGGCTAGGCTTCACGCTTTAGGAAGGATCTATCACACTGAATAACAGATGCTACCCAAATCAAAACTAATGGAAACAGCTTTGGCAAAGCCCTGAATTTCTAAAAAGTTGAAAGCCATTCTGGTGGGCGGCATCCTGCAAATGATGCATCCAAAGAGCATGCCAAATCATCGTCACTGCAAAGGTAGCAATAGCAGCAATTAATGGACCAGTGTTGACCAGGATGCCAAATACAAAAAAGAATAACAAAAGTTCTCATATGACAAATGACATTAGAAGAAAAAAAAATCTGAGAACCAACCAATGTAAAAGAAAGCTTGCTGGACAATATGTATATGACCAAAATAAAGTTGAATGAATAATGCATATAATATATTTCACCACACAATACTTTATATCCATATCCTGAGGGACAATATCTTTTACTTATCTCAGTTACCATTCATTCGACTTGAGGGACTAAATAACAAACAGCTTGTTCGTTTCAGCAATCAGCCGCTTATTTTCAGCCATGTAATAGTATTTTTCTCTCACAACAAATCAGCACCAACTAAGCTGAAATTTCAATGAAATTGACGTCTTGAGGGTCGAAATCTATTCTGATGGGCGGCATCCTGCAAAATGATGCATCCAAAGAGCATGCCAAGTCATTGTCACTGCAAAGGTAGCAATAGCAGCAATTAATGCCAATTGGTTAACAACATGTAGAGATAATATGGTTGCCAACCACACACGGATCTTGATTGAGTTAGCAGATGATGCATGATACAGTGAGATTGAATACTTGATAAATTCTATTATTCAATAATTTATCCATTAATGTTGTTTGTTCAGGCAGAAATACTTACAAGATCACTGAAACTGCTAGCAATTCCCAACTGCAGGTGCACTAACAGAATATAGCATTTAATTTATATAAGCAGCTACGCCGAAGTCAATCAACAGTTGGCGTGCAATGATGCAATCGAAGGTAGCAGATTGTTTTCACCTACAGCACTTAAATTATGAATAAACAACAACTCATAAATTAACCTCAGACAGAATCGGAGTCGAAGTGGCAAGCAACAGAGAGAGATTGGTTATCATTAAATCAATCTAAGTTCACTCGAGTAAAAAGCACGAGAAAGAGATCGACTAACAATGAGCTATTGCAAGTGATGGCTTGATCCCACGCAAATAAGTAAGGCTTGGGATGATGAATGCGACGCTGTCCGTACCAGTCGTGCTGTGTCCCGCTCCAATTCGGTGAGGCCTCCTCCTAGCGCCCTGGACCAGAGTGCTCAGTGAAGGGCCATGCCGCCGTGGACTGGAGATGGCACAATGATGGCGGACGGTGGGCCTTGGCGTTGCTAGAAGAGGAACGATGAGTCTGGAAGATGAAAGAATACATCATCCACATTAGTGTACACATACATACATATGTATATACAATAGGCATCTGGGCCATGGGCCTTATGGGCCATATTAGAGCTATATACTATATACTTTACAGTTTACACCCCCCCTCAAACTCAAGGTGAGTCTTAACTAAGAATTAAACACATTGAGTTTGACAAGATAAAAACGATGGTGTTCCTTTGTTTGAGCTTTGGTAAAGAAGTCTGCCACTTGAAGCTCAGATGAAACATATTTGAGATCAATTGTAGATTGTTGGCAATGAGATCGGACAAATGATGCATCCACACCAATATGCTTGGTCAGCTCGTGCTTAATTGGATTATTTGCTATTTGAATAGCACTCATATTATCACAAAGAAGTGGTGTGGAGTTCTCACAGGAAACTCCAAGATCAGCCAACAACCATCGAAGCCAAATTATTTCAGCAGTTGTAGTGGCAAGAGCTCTAAGTTCTGCTTCAGCACTAGAGCGTGATACTGCACTCTGCTTCTTTGATTTCCATGCAATGGGAGAATTACCAATAAAGATGCAATAGCCAGTGACAGAACGGCGATCTGTGGGATCACTTGCCCAAGTAGAATCAGAGTAAGCATGTAGTTGAAGAGGACTTGATTTGGCATAAAATAGCCGTTGTGATGCAGTCCCTCGCAAATACCTTAGAACACGAAGCAAATGTGCATAATGAACTGAAGAAGGGGCACTAACAAACTGGCTAAGAATATGTACGGCATGAGCAATGTCTGGCCTTGTTATAGTAAGGTAGACAAGGCTACCAACAATATGGCGATATCTAGAAGGATCGGAAAGGGGTGTACCATCATTAGGTCGTAGCTGGAGATTAAGCTCCATAGGTGTTGCTGCAATCCGAGTATCAGAGAGGCCAGATCGAGCTATCAAATCTTGGAGATATTTGTGTTGAGACAGATAATAGCCATGAGAGGTCATTGTGACTTCTATGCCTAGAAAATAGCTCAAAGGGCCCAAATCTGACATCATGAATTGCTCACGAAGACGCTCCTTTACAAAGACAATATATTCATTATCATCACCAGTAATGAGCATATCATCCACATAAAGCAGAAGTAATGTGCGTCCACGCTCAGAAACATGGACAAATAGTGCAGGATCATGATCACTAGGAGTAAAACCAGCAGCTTTAACCACCGATGTAAATCGTTCAAACCATGCACGAGGTGCTTGCTTTAAGCCATACAGAGCACGACGAAGACGACAAACATGACCATCAGGTACCATAACACCTGGGGGTGGATGCATATAGACTTCTTCATTGAGATCACCATGAAGAAATGCATTTTTAACATCTAGCTGAGAGATATTCCATGAGCGAATAGCAGCCACAGCAATGAGAGCTCGAACAGTAGTCATATGAGCAACAGGAGCAAATGTCTCCTCATAGTCGCGTCCATAAGACTGCTGAAAACCTCGAGCAACTAGACGAGCTTTGTATCGTTCAATTGACCCATCAGCTTTGGTTTTAAGTTTATACACCCATTTGCATGTGATGGGGACAGCATGTGCAGGTAAAGGAACCACCTCCCAAGTACCAGTACGCTCTAAAGCTGCAAGTTCTTCAGACATAGCCTGCTCCCAAGCTGGAATACCAGCAGCCTCCTGATATGAAGAAGGTTCACTAACAACACCAGCAGTGAGAAGACTAAGCTTGTCGGGTGCATGAATGGTGGCACGATTTCTAAGATTATAATGTTGGTCTGGACTAGAAGAGGAATCATTGGAAAGAGTATCTGTGGTAGTGGCCTCAGGATCAGGAAGGTTAGAAGATGGCTCCTGATTTGAAGGAACACGAGGGCGACGACTATAATGAAAATGAACTGGAGGACGTGTAGGACTAGATTGTGAAGGAATAGGAAGATCAGAGGGAATGTGAATACCAGGTGAAGGTGAGATAGAATCTACAGGTAAAGTCGACGAGGGAGATGATGGTGAATCAATGTAGATAGGAGGTAAGGAAAGAAAAGAAATAGAGTCATTTGGAGATGATGATTTTGAGATGGTAGAGTGAAAATATGGACAAGACTCAATAAATGTGACATCACGAGAAATACGAATACGACGAGCAGAAGGATCATAGCAACGATAACCCTTATGCTCAAGGCTATAGCCCAAGAAAACACACTCAACTGATTGAGCAGTTAGTTTAGTGCGTTCATGTGGAGGAAGAAGGACATAGCATTTGCATCCAAAAACACGAAGATGATCATAGCTGGGAGGTAATCCATGTAGAACTTCTCCAGGACACTTGCCTTGAAGATAAGAGGAGGGTTGAAGATTGATTAAATAGACAGCAGTCGAGACAGCCTCCGCCCAAAAGTGAGGAGGCACAAAAGATGCAATCAAAAGAGTACGAGCTGTTTCAATGATATGTCGGTGTTTTCTCTCAGCAACACCATTTTGTGCATGAGCACCAGGACATGATAGTTGGGCAAGAGTGCCTTCAGAGGAAAGAAATTGGCGAAAAGCATTTGACAAGTATTCCCCCCCTGAATCAGAACGGAAAATTCGAATAGTAGATGAAAATTGAGTATGTATCATACGAACAAAAGACTGATATATGGATAATAATTGAGATCTATGTTTCATAAAGTAGATCCATGTATAACGAGAGTAATCATCAACAAAGATAACATAGTATTTGTGGCCTCCTTTTGAAGTAAAAGGAGCAGGGCCCCATACATCGGAATGAACAAGATCGAAAGGATTTTTAGTTCTAGACATACTTGTGGGATATGGCAGCTGTATCTGCTTGCCCAACTTACAACCAGTACATTCAAAAGAAGGGTCTATGGACACTTTACCAAGGACACCTTGCTTAACTAAGTTAGACAGACGAGAACCGCATAAATGACCTAAACGATGATGCCACTGTGGAAAAGTGACCACAGGAGAAGCAAAAGATTGCGGTGGTGAAGATGTTGATGAAGGCAACGGTAGATGTAGACGATCAAGTATGTAGAGGCCGGAAGAACTCTTATGGCGATGGCCAGTACCAAGAAGAGTTCGGGTACGACGGTCCTGAACAAAACAAGAGGTATCATCAAATCCAACGAAACAATTCATGTCGGTAAGCTGACCGACAGACATAAGATTCATAGAGAGCCGGGGTACGAAGGAAACATTTGAGACGGTGAAATCAGAGGTAGCAAGATTGCCATGATGAGTAACAATACAAGTATTACCATCAGCAGTTTGAACATGTCGGTTATTAGGAAGAGGGTGACATAAAACCAACTGAGATTTATCGGGGGTCATATGAAAGGAGGCACCGGAGTCTAAAACCCAAGGTATGGAAGTACCTGAAACTGATGAAGCACTAGGGCCACCAGACATGTAGGCACCAACAGGTGTGGACGATTGTGGTGCTGCTAGAGTAGCACTAGGAGGCACAACTGAAGAAGTGACTGGAGAAACAGCTGTTGTAGTGCTCTTCTGAGATGCTCCACGCTTGGCCTTGAACTCCTTCAAGAGGTGTGGATATTTCTGAAAACAGCGCTCTTCAGTATGAGTTTTTCCACCACAATGCTTGCATTTTGGTTTTTCTTTGGTTTTCTCTCTAGAAACAAAAGAGCTATCCATCAGAATATTTTGAGGTGCTGCCAATATAGATTGCTGAGGAACAGGAGAAACAACAGCCATAGTGCGAAGGCGTGTCTCCTCAGCAAGCACAGCGGAAAGTGCTTCAGCCATGGTAGGAAGAGTGGGGCGCCCAAGGAGCTGAGCACGAATTGGTTCAAATTCAGACCGAAGACCCATCACAAAATGGAACATCTTATTTTGTTGTTCATACTGGTCCCTAGCAGTACAGTCCTTGCAAGCTGCATTAGGTTTCGGCACCATTGAATCCAATTGGCTGGATAGCTTAATGAAAGCAGCATAATATTCTTCAACTGACATATCTTGTTGTTGCAAATGATGAAGTTGGTTGAGAGTGGAATAGCGAAGGGCGGAGCTGCTTTGCTGATATCGCGCCTTTAGAAAGTCCCACATCTCTTTGGCTGTAGTGTGATCCTCAAGACAGAACCTGATATTTGGCTCAACACTCAGTGCCAAAGAAGCCATCACCTTATCGTCAATAGTCCTCCAATCCTTTGCATCTTTATCAGTTGCATTTGGTGGAGAATCAGTAAGATGTGAAGCATAACCAACAGATCGAAGGAGCATCTTGAATGAATAAGCCCATTCTCTGTAGTTCTGGCCACTTAATTTGATATCCAACACAGGTACACCAAAGGCAATAGGTGCCATGGTAGAACTTGATGCAACAGATGTACTCATTTTCAAAGCAGCACAACACAGTAAGCAGCCTCCTAATAGCTCACGGGGAAAGACAGCCAGCAGGAGATTTCAACGGAGCAATCCCCAGCAGAGGAGACCACGACGGCGACCTGAGACACGGCCGCGACGGCAGCCTGAGAGGAAGGCCGCGACGACGGCCTGGGAAGCGGCTGGAGAGCGCCCAGCAGCAGGAAAGGCTAGTACGCCGGCGACGGCGGCAAGGACGGCGGCCGTGATGGCAGCCCGAGAGGAAGGCTACGACGGCGGCCTGGGAAGCGGCTGGAGAGCTCCCAGCAGCAGGAAAAAAAATGGCAGTGCCCCCTCGCCAGCAGTGAGGCTAGTACGCCGGCGACGGCAGCAAGGACGGAACCTGCTCTGTTACCATGCTAGAAGAGGAACGATGAGTCTGGAAGATGAAAGAATACATCATCCACATTAGTGTACACATACATACATATGTATATACAATAGGCATCTGGGCCATGGGCCTTATGGGCCATATTAGAGCTATATACTATATACTTTACAGTTTACAGGCGTGTCAGGGCTGCCACACCAGCGCTGCAGGGACGTCGGGGCCTCCACGACTTGCCGCAGCGTGGGAGGCAGGTCGGGGCAAGCAAGGAGGTCAGCGACGTCCTTCTTGATGAACCGGATCACGACCATTTGCTAGCGGATCCAGCCATCCTCCCGCGGGCTACCGCGCGACAAAGGTGGAGGGGTCGTCTCCACTGCTCGAACTCGGGAGAGAGTCGCCTCTTAGCCTGCGAGATCGGGACCTCTCATGTCGCAAGGCAGCGGCCCCAGCCGGCGTCGCCCACTGTCGCCGCAGCCTCCCGACGCCCAGAAGCAGCGCGTCCACCAAGGCCTCGCCCGTTGGTGACGGCGGCATGGAGGACGACGTGATTGGAGGAGGAGATCGCGCGTGATTGGCGCGGTGATCGCGGGGGATGCGCGATCCGGGGGGGGGGGGCGGATCAGGGTGGGCGGCTTCGCGACCCAAAGATCGCGGGGGTAGGAGGGTGAGGTAGGGTGAGTTTTTGGACAAACTTTAATCTACATCCCTTGATTAAGGTTAGATGGCCATAATGGCCATTGATTTTGATAGAGGCAAATTTCTTTGTATAATTTTCTGAGTGTATAAAGGTTGGAGTCCTCAGCGGGGGACATCTCCTTGGTGGACTTAAGTTCGTTTAATAATCCAATTATAGGAGAGATGTTGTTTGTGTTTGTATGTAGGGCTAGATAACGAGACAACTCGGTTCGTTTATGAGCTCTATCTAGTTCGTTTAACTCGCGAGCCAGACATAAAAAAAATACTCTCAGCAATCCTTGCTTCTTCCCAGCACTCAGTCGTGGGTGCACGACTTGTAACCTGCCCTCCCTTGAGCTATAAAAGGGAGTGCAGGGCGTAGGATCCATGGAGAGCATTGAATGTGAAACCCTTCCACACTTGTACACACAAGATAACAACGAAAACTCGGGCTCATGCTCACTCACCCAGAGACTTGAGGGTTTCTCTCTCGCTTAACTTGTAATCCCTACTACAAGCATCCCCGGTGCAAAGATAATATAAGTTGCCTCTCTCGCATTGGACGTAGGGCAACCCGTTGCCTGAACGAGTATACATTCTTGTGTCTATCTTGTATATCATCCGGATCTCTGGCACGCAAGCACAAATTTAATAGCCGGTGTTAGGACTCTAATCTAACCATCGATAGCTCCTTTTTCGAACAAACAAACAGGGTTTAGATACTCACCTAAATATTAGCCGACCTATTAGCTAAGTTCATTTGGATCTATCCTTGCTATTTTTAGTGGCTAACAATTAGCAAGTGGATCCAATGAGGCCTAAGTATCCTAACAACTCTCTAGAGGATCCAAATGGGGCTCAACTAGTATATAGCAAAAACGCAATTAGTTGAGTATAATTAGTTGTCTGGATCAAAACAGGTCCTCATGTGTTATTTTACGAAGCAAGACGGCTACAAGAAGCCCAAATTAGTACAGAGCCATTCTTTAGATTTCATTTGTACTCTCTTGTGGTTGCTCTAAATTAAAGTTTTTTTTTGTTTTCACCTTATGTAGAGATTGACGCTGTTGTTTCTATTGTGGAACAAACTGATACTTTTATACTCTCTCCATTCTAGATTGTAAGTCGTTATGAGTTTTCTATGTATATTAATTTTTCTATGCACCTAGATATATGTTATATCTAAATACAAAGTAAAAGTTATTCTTTGTCCCACCTTTACTTCCCCTTTTGTGGTGAGAGCCCTACTGGAGAGGTGGGATTCAATTGCGAACACATTTGTACTCCCTTGCGAAGAGCTCACAATCACCCTCTTAGATATGAAGAACATGGTTGGTTTGCATTGGATGGGGAACATCTCATGCTCACATTCACTCTGTTCGGCTGGCTGGTACGGTACGGCTGGCTGGCTGATTGTTCTGAGAGAAAAACACTGCTGAGTGGCTGGCTGGTGCTGGCTGGTATGGGCAGCCGAACAGAGCCATTGTAACTGAAGACTTTTAGGGCCTCTCTACAGGGCATGGCGCAAACTTGAGGACAGGGGAAGAGTCATATTCCAACATTGATGCAATTACTTTCACTGCTCTCTCGAAAATCTTTCAGGTTTTGACACAAAGAGTCCTCTGCGCAGTTACTCTTTTTCGTCACCAGAGGTGAATAAAAAAACGGTGTTGTGAGTAGTGCTGTCAAATCAGAAGTATAGGGGCATGTCAGGTCTTTAAACCTCAGCATTATTTGACGTAACCGATTCTCCAACCATAAGCTTTGTAAGATAGAAGGAGTATAAAAGAGAGTGATTTTTATAATGAAATTCTCATAAATTTGAATTAACTCGTTCAAAAAAGAGACCTACTAGCCCGCTAGCGTGGCCACTAGACACTAGCCACTAGCCTCCTTTGAAACCTTGCCGCTCGCCGCACCGCCGTTTCCAATCATGGCTGACGGCCCAGCAAAGGTGCCGAGAACAGCGCGTTCATTTTCAAACCTTTTCAAATTTCTCTCCCCGCAATAATAACGTTCATCCGCTAGTTCTCATCCGCTTCTTCCCTCCCGTTCTGTCCCTTTTAAATCAAACCCTCCTCCGGCTCCTTGTCTATAAACCCTAGCCGAAGCCAGGGAGGGCGCAGTCCACTCCCCAGCCCGAGATCCCCAAGATCGCGTCCACCGCAGTCTCCTCCTCATGGCGACCCCGCAGCCGCCGCCGCTCCCGCCCATGCCGCCGAGGCGCGTCTCCTGCGGCTCCCTTCTACAGGAACTGCAGGTTCGTCCGCCCCTGCGACGCAATGTGCTTCTTTCGTTGTTTGATCTGCGGGTAATGTGCCGACCGGATCTTGGGTTTCACGTTCTTGGCCGGCGATTCTGGCTGCTGGGGTTCTTGGTGGGTAAGGAAGGGGTTTGGGTCTGCAGTGGAAAAATGGGTGTTCCTTGGTGTATAATTTGAGGGATCGGGCTCCGAATTTTTGGGCCTTTCGTGGTTCCCCTTCTTGATTTTCCAAGGACGCGCTGGAACTGAGTGCCGATTTTGTGTTCCTTTCATTCATTCTTCATGGCCTGGTTCGTGAATTTCGGGTACGGCCATTTCATTTCTTGGTGTAGAATTGTGCCATGATGGTTCGATCTTGGGGACAAAGTTGTCGCCCTCCGGGAATTCCCTGTCTCCTGGTTCTCCTGGCATCAATTCTGGCCTGGTTTGTCATCTGCCGTTGCAATCATGATGATTCATTCATCGTCTCACTGTTCTCTTTTTGTTTGCATCCGTGTTTCCGTGCCTATCGGGAATGCATTCGGTTGTCTTTGTCTCTTTATGTGTCGCGTCGGTTGGGTCTCTCTCTACATCCAGTTCGGCTTTGCATACCGCACTAAATACTACAATTTTGAATCAGGAGCTATGGGGAGAAATTGGTCAGGATGAAATGGAAAGGGATAGGATGATACTGGAACTGGAGGAGGATTGTCTCAATGTTTACAGGCAAAAAGTAAATCAGACTAGGAAGCAGAAGGCAGACCTGCTTCAAGAGTTGTCCTTTGGTGAAGCTGATATCGATAAGATCCTTTCTGCTCTTGGAGAGAGAGAAACCTTTCCTAGGGTAAGTTTTTCTGTCATCATTCAGTTTCTGTACTTGTTGTAGCCGTAGAATTTAAAAGTTTCTGTGGTTTGTTTTTAGTTGTAGACTTTCAGTTTTCAAACTGACGCTGAGAAATTTTTTATCTGTCCAGTTAGAGAAGCTCGGCGGCACACTAATGGAACAACTGGCTAAGATAGAGCCAGTGTTGGAAGATTTGAGGAGTAGAAGGGATGACAGAGTAAATCAGTTCAGGGCTATTATGCTAGAGATAGTTCGTCTACAAGCAGAAATATCAGGAGCCATTGATCATGGGGATCCCGCTGCTCCTGTGGTAGATGAGAATGATCTATCCTTGAAGAGATTAGGGGAATTGAAGGAGCACCTTAATGATCTTCAGACAGAAAAGGTTGATATCGAGCTTTAAAATTCTCTTTCCCAAGTTGCTTTGCTGTCATTTTTAAATTGATTGTTTTCTCCTTTTTTTTTTCAGAATGGTAGGCTGCAAAAAATTGACATTCAGATTAACAGTATTCATGAAATGTGCAACATAATGTCTATTGATCTCAAAATGGCACTAAGTGATGTTCATCCCAGTTATGCTGAGCTGGGAGGAGGCAAACCCATGAGCATTAGCAATGATTCACTTGAAAGATTATCAGAAAAAGTTCATGCATTAAATCATGAAAAGAAACAAAGGCTTCGGAAGGTGCGTGCATCATTTAAGCTAGTTATTTCATTGAAACAGAAATCAGCATATATATTACTGAAATGCATTCAATGTCACGTGTTTACCATTTTTTTTCCCTGATGTCAAGCACTCATTACTTGACCTAAAGAACAAAAAAAAAATTGATGAAATTTGCCTTAGAAAAGTGTTAGATTACTTTACAGTTGTGTGAGAAAAGCCATATATTTTCCCAACATCAAGTATGTCATGTTACATTTTCCTCACCCTTGAACTAAATATTCCTTCATTATTAAAGTATAAATATTATGCAAGTAAAATATTAAAACAACTCAATGCTCAATATAAAACTATTTTAGTGTCTTTTTCTATCGGTTGTTATTGTTACCTATTTGACTCAAACCTTGTGAGTAGTTTGTTTTCGGTACAAAGTACAAACCATTTATTCCCTGTGGTTCTCTAGTTATCATCCTGTATGTACTTTGATAGCTTGGGTTATATGTTTCCGTTTTATTCAATGTACTGCATCATTGGAATTCACACTCTATTGCAGCTCCAAGATCTTGGAAGCACACTCATTGAGTTATGGAACCTCATGGACACACCAAGTGATGAACAAAGAAATTTTGACCATGTGACTTCTCTCATTAATGTCTCACCAAAGACAGCAATGCCCCAAGGGTGCCTTGCACAAGAACTTATTGAGAAGGTAATCATACTGCCTTGTCCCCCTTTGAATCTTGTTGATGCCAATACTTCACATTTTTTCTAGTTCTTATACAGAATCCTTCCCCTCCTTTTATATAGGTAGAGACTGAGGTTAAGAGACTGTCTCATTTAAAAGCCAGCAAAATGAGAGAGCTGGTCTTCAAGAAAGTTAGTGTTCTTGAGGAAATCTATAGAAGTGTTCACATGGATTTTGATAGTGATTCTGAGCAGCGAACCCTCAATGATCTCATTGAATCTGGTTAGCTTCTTTGTTGTACTTCCATTTCATACTGAAGTGTTTTCCTGTATTTTGCTTTTGTTTCATTCGAAGTTTCCTTGATGCTCCAGCTTGTGGTGTCCTGTCAAATTGTGCCATTGCCATCTATGCAAGCAATAATCTGTCCTTAGCTTTGTGAAATTGCATTATGATTCGATGCTTGTCTTCTCAGTCAACATTCTTTGCCGTTAACGTGTTAATTAATTAATTAATTATGTATCATCCTCCATACTTATACATAGTATGAGCTCAAGGTTCTATCTCCTATATCTAGTGCACCACCATGATTCTGCAGTTGGAGTATATATTCTGTTTAATTTCTGCTCTGTAGTTCAAAGGAATAGATACAGAACATTATAATGAAACATTATCCTTTTTTTGCTGTATGCTTCATTTTTCAGTACGTTTTGTGTTGATGTTCATTTCTAATTTATTTTATGATGTTGTGATGTGAATTTCTGGTTTCTTGATTTAAATCTACATTGATTTCCCCATTCTGTATTAAAATGTTTGAACTAATGTGATAATTCACTCAGTTCACTCCATGGTTTCTTACAAACTTTGATATGTAGGTAGAGCAGATCTTTCAGAATTGCTGACAAGAATGGATATTGGAATTGCGGAGGCAAAAGAACATGCATTAAGTAGAAAGGATATTTTAGAAAAGGTGGATAGGTGGACATCGGCATCTGAAGAGGAGACTTGGCTTGATGAATACGAGAGGGTAACATAATTTGTTTATTCTTAGCTGCTCTTTTCCAAAGAGTTCATGCAATATTACGGTGCCATATCTGTTCTATACTCACACCTAATTTACAACCTCGATTTCCATTATAGGATCAGAACCGCTATAATGCTGGCCGAGGAGCTCACATAAATCTCAAGCGTGCAGAGAAAGCTAGGATTTTGGTCAGCAAACTTCCATGTAAGCTGTATACTTGTTCATGCTTGCACGGAAAAATATCTAAGAGCTTGAATGGCCCTTACATTTGGATAATAGATGTATTGATTATATTTTATAACAAAACAACACACAACTATAAAATAGAAAAAAACACCTTCTGCAGTGGTTACCATGATTTTTTTTGGTGTGATCTGTGTTGTGTTTGACTCGTGTCTTTTCACTGCCTCCATGCCATTATCACAAAAAGAACAGGACTATTTCATTCAAATGATCTTTTTTGGAAACATGCGTTACACACCCCTAATAGTGATTCACATGTTCCCTTATTTTAAATCAAATTTACATTATAGTTTAGGCCCGTTTTTAACAGTGCAATTTCATTACTTTCAGTTAATTGCTGTTGTTGCTTGCTGCTCATTGTGCTATTAGTATAGTCTCTCAATTTTCAACTTGATCGTCTTTTATTTCATTTTACAGCTCTTGTGGAGAACTTGACTACTAAAATTAAAGCTTGGGAAAAGGAGAAGGGTATTCCATTTATGTTTAACAAGGCAAGTTCAAATGGTCATTGTTCTTGTCAAACAAAAAGGCTTGTTAGTTTGAAACTGTGAATAGATTTATGCTTACTTTGGTATACTCATGTGCAGGAGAGGCTCTTGGATTGTTTAGAAGAATACACCTGTACAAGACAGCAAAAAGAAGAGGAAAAGCGTCGATCAAGGGTTGGTTTTTGTTTTGCATTATCCTTTTTTTTTTCTCGGACAGGCAGGAGAGCTGTGTTTTGTATTATCTTCTGTTCCATAAAGGCTTGGTTATGTTGTTATGTTTTTAGTTTACCTTCTTAGTTTGTTTTCTTTATAGCTTTGTTTTTGTGTGTGATGGAAATGATAATATGATATTATACTCGTAAAACTCAACCACTTCAACTATCCTCTAATTAGCATATGGTCATGTGACTGCAATTCCTTCTGCAAATCTCAACTCCAATAATGTTTCAACTGTTATCAGGAATTGAAGAAACTGCAAGACCAGTTTGCTACAGAGCAAGGTGCCAAGTTTGGAGCGAAACCAAGCCCTATCCGTCCTCCTTCTGCTAGGAAACCTCTTGGGCAGATCAATATTGTTGGTGGAACTCCGACCCGCCGCCGTGTTTCTACCCCGATGTCACAGAAAGGTAGGCCATCTTCTGGAAGGGTGCAGGAAGCTGTCAAGACTGCCGTGGCACCAGCAAACTATGTTGCCCTTCCCAAGGACTGCTCAGAAGTGTAATCACCTAATCTGACCATCGTTGACTTCTCACTTGATCGAGCTATATAGTCTTTGACTCCAGTGTCTATGCGTGCAGACGTGAAGGTTGCTACCCTGAATAGTATATTTTCTCTTTTGAATAGTTTTTTTTTTCTTTGCTGCTTTAGATAGAGATATGTGCACGTCTTGATACAGATCAATGTTTGTGGTGTTTCCCCGTCTCTTTTTAGTGCCGATCTATCAAAAACGTCTATCCAGGTTAACAAAGATTATTGCACCCCTCAGCCTTTCTTTTTTTGAGAAGACGGCTTTGCACGTACTCCATATTTCATTAAGATGGAACCCCTAGCCTAGTCCAGAGCTCATGCGGTCATGCCTTGGGTAATTGCAATGGGAGCAAGATATTGATAGCCGTCGAGTACATGTTCTCTTCAAGTTTTGCAATATTTTTGTACTCTTCGAGTGTTATTCGTGTGCACTAAGAAATCATGCACGTCTACCACAAGTGGCTACTCTATTCGGTGCTTATCAGTACGTTGCCTCATTCAGTGTTCAAATAGTTCACAGGAAAACAGGCTATGTACGAATTTGTCTGACCTAAGGAGAGATAATTTCGCTTTTCGAGATTCATGTCACTGTTCTTTCATACTGATCGCAAAACCTTGTTCTCCAAGATGCCCATGCTCTTCTGTCGCTAGTGAGTAGTCATTACCATTAGTGCCATGTGCATGATCTCATTTGAACCACACTAGATATCAGTGTTGCCTTCCTGGTCATTCCATTGATCTCAACGGTAGCTTTGGTGCCGCTTGTCCCCTTCTCATGTTGCTAATCCAATAGGTAAAGTCACTGAATCTCCAGCTAAAGAATTTAGTGACATCAGGCCTCAAGATTTGATCCAAAAACAAGATTTATACAGTCGGCATCCGAGTCGAAGTTGCATGTGTCCCTCTACTGAGAACCCTAATGACATAGCTATTATTCTCTAGCTCACATGCAAACCGGGTTTTGTCACTTTGGCTGTCTTTGTGAATTGTGATATCCTTGTTGGCTAACACAAATTATTTTTAGAATATTGCAAAGTATGTGCAGCGATCTGGAGAGCTCAACTTGGTGCTGGAAGAAATTACTTCTTCTCGTTGCAAAACGACGCAGCTGAACTACAGCACTAGCTTTTGTAAAGATAGCAACGATGTAAATTGTTGGTCAATTACGCAACTGAAAGTACTTTACAAGAAAGTTATCTCAGTGCAGTTGAAGAGTGATTGAATCCTTGA
The DNA here is from genome assembly GCA_038502445.1 of Eremochloa ophiuroides. Classification (NCBI taxonomy): domain Eukaryota; kingdom Viridiplantae; phylum Streptophyta; class Magnoliopsida; order Poales; family Poaceae; genus Eremochloa; species Eremochloa ophiuroides. The sequence goes on from JAHLJS010000008.1 coordinate 53,626,249, forward strand.
AGCGTTTTAATGGTATAAGATGTTACCTGGCAAGTTAAAAAACCGATATCAGTTAAACATCATCGAATTCTTTGATTTAATATAAACTAAAAAGTATCAAAGGTTCTATCATGCCCTTCTTAGGTAACAATTTTCTTTCAATTCCTGGTTGAATACATAAACTTTGTCTTCTATGGAATTGCTCTTTAATGGCTTCAGTCAGGCACTTCTAAAGCTGTTCTCTAGTTGATCTAATAGAAAACTGAGCCAAGCATTCGTGATTAGGGTAACCATGCTAAAAAATTTCCTGTGCGAGCCAAAATTTTTGCCCAACTTACAGCGGCTTACTTTTCTCCTCCAATGAAAACAAGGCCAGTTTGGATTTACAGGAATCGGACATGCAATTTGAGGTTGCATTCAGCAACATCTTTTGGCACTTTGGCATATTGCCGGCTGCGATATGTCAAATCTTGCTAATGCCCATGCCGCATCATTTATGGTTTGGAGCAAGGGATCTTAACAAGATTATTACTACTTGGCATACGGCTCTTATTATTAGTGCTTTTCTCATCCTGTTTTTAGTACTCTACTGAGGTTATCATGTAGCAGAGACCACACGAGTTTTGGAGAATATATGGCACAATTATGAGAATATAGCATGCCTGAGTGCAAGGTCACCACTCTTGTGTGTGGTTTGCTTTATGGTTGCGTACTTGCGTTGTTTTTCTCGCTTTTCTGTTATTCCAAAGATGTTGATAGATGTTTAGTGGAATCCCTTTGTTTCCCCCACTGTCTGATCAAGCGATAAGTTCTGGACTCTGTACTCGTCTACTCTTGAATCAGATGAAGCGAGAGCATCTTTTGAATACACTACTGCTGCATGCGCCTTTCCCGTGTTTTCACATGACTGAAACAAAAGGTCTAGTACACGCCAAGAAACAAAAATATGCAGAACTGCAAAACGAAACGTATCCGAAACATCTAATGAGGCAGAGCCCTGTGGAATCACCTTTGTAGTTGTAGCATTGTTTCTTCTGCATCCACATGATAACATTTGAGTGCGAAATTTACACGACCAGACCAGCTACACAGTTCTTCAGCTGAATATTGGTTGATCTGAAATGGTCAATGTCAGATAAACCATGCTGCGTCATGATAAGAACCATGAACGATGACATCGCGAAACGTGTTCCGAGCGGAGTAGCAAGTGATGCAGAATCCATTAACTTGATACGGATTACGGAGTGGCTTGCTGCTTGTCAAGTACGATTGTGTGTATGGCTCATGCAGTAGCCCATCTCTACAAGTTGGTTCTGAAATGGAAGCCACAGGGGGAACCTAGGAGGGCTTATCGAATCACGTATAGACCGACTGATCCATGCCCAGGATTTGGGATTTTCTTTTTCCTTGGGAGAGGAATCAAATTCAGGCAATGAAACTGAAGGAAGCCCCTGGGCTTTTTGCAACCAACTTGCCCACTGTGCTGGTGCAGCTACAGTGGAGATGGGACCTCGGTTCTCTGGAGTCCTTTTGTTTATTCAGTTAAAGAGATGCATATTTGTTTAGGGTTCAACACTGAATCTTTCAAGTGCTTGCTAAGTAGGACTACTTTTAGGGAATTATTCCCTCAACTCCCATCACTAGACAATGCTGATTCTTTGAGATCATGGGTTCCTGGAATCGGTAGACATCATGGGTGCTGCCTAGTACGCCAATAGCATATAAGTACATACACATGGCAATGGAATCTATTCATTTCATTTTAAGATGCAATGGGAAACAATACTCTCTGATACTACTAATAAGTAGTATATGGCTATGCGCCATTCGCCGCATCAATATGCTATACGTGGTGAGGCCGCACACTGATCACGTTTTCGCATATATAAAAATATTGCGAAGGACGCTGCAGTGCAGAGAGACGAAATAGATTTGCCTTTTAGGTGCACTGAGTTCTTGCTCTTTCAGAGTTCCAGGAACGCTGCTTGCCTAGCTACGCCCAAATGCCCAATCATATGAGCTGCCTCAAAAGACTATGATTTCGTGCACTTGCTAACTTGTGATACATAGTCACACCTTTGCATAGATGAACTTGGTATCTAAAACAAAAAAAATGCAGGACAAATTTACATGATTAACCACTTTTCTGAAAGAAATAATAGATTGAATGATTAAACTTAAAAATAGATTAAACATTAAACACATGATTAAACACTCTGTTGAACTTCGATTGGGAGCTGAGACACATAATGCTACAAATGTCACCATTGATTGAAGGTGTAGATGGTAGTAGTACAAGGCATCTAGGCGAGAGGTGATTATCTCAGACTGGCACCATCTGCTTAGCACAGAAGAGGTTACAAAACTCCCCATCATTATATTGCATCCTCCTCAGCTTCCATCTTTGGCACTACTTCACTACCATTGCTTAAAGCACCAGGTCGCCCCACACTACAGCATCGTCTATCATGGGGTGGAGAAGAGAACGCACAAAAGCAGGAGGAGGCCGGCCAAAATGACGCCATCTCCTGTAGCTTAAGCCTGGTCCTTACTCTGCATCCGGGCCTCCTCTGCGGGGACCGTGACGGCGACCGACGCGTTGGCGTTGGCCTGGGCTTTCTCCAGCTGAACCTCGTCCATGTCCAGCTCCACGATCTCCATGATCCTGCCGTTGCCGTCAACGGCCTTGATCGCCACGGGGATCTCCATGGCCTCTGCCTCCTTCTTCTCCAGGTTCTCTTTGTGTTTACCCCAGAGCACCGAGTAGAGGCCGGCGACAATCAGCACGGACCCGATGATCCTGTAAACAAGAAATGACATGCAGGGGAAGGTTATTGCTTGTGCTCTCTCTCTCTCTCTCTCTCTCTCTCTCTCTCTCTCTCTATCTAGCAGTACATGCATGACGCATGGCGGCCAAGCTAGCACACTTGACTTACCCGCCGAGGTAGATGTTCTCGGCGAGGATGAAGGAGCCCATGATGGCGACGATGATCATCATGAGGGGGCTGAAGGCCGAGGCGAAGACCGGCCCCCGGCTCTTGATCACCAGCCCTTGCACGTAGTAGGCAATGCTAGACGTCACTATGCCCTGCACCACGGATATGATTCTTTCTTGGTCAGCGTCATGATCGAGATCGACATGCATGTTTGATCTTTGTTGATGTGGTCGGAGAGCATGCAGCAGATGCAGAGCTAAGGTTTGGTTGGTTGGTATATACTGACAGCGTAGGCAGCGGCTAGGAGGTTCATGTCGAAGCCGATCCTCCACACGGAGGTCTCGCGCTCCATGACGAAGGTGACGACGATGGCCTGCAGGGTGCCGACGAAGCAGATGAGCGTCGTCAGCGACAGCGGTGCGTCGTACCTCTTGAGCGTGGCGGCCTGCAACGGTTTTCACCAAACAACATATCTTAATTTAGATATACTTGATGATTCAAGCTCCAGCGTTCTTTTTTTCTCGAATACGCAAGCACAGACAGACCTGGAGGATGAAGAGGGACGCCCAGGCAAGGGTGGCGATGATGAGGAAAATGGAGCCCGTGAACCAGTCCTTGTCGGCAGCGGCGGCGGCGGCGGCGTCCGTGTGAGGTCCGTGGAGGTGCATGTGCTTGGTCCAGACCATCTCGACGACGCGGCCCTTGTAGAGCGTCATGAGCATGGCGCCGGCCACCGTCACCAGCGTGCCCACCACCTTGGCCACGCACCTCGCCTTCTTCAGGTTCACCTTCTCCATCCTGCCCACCATGTTAATTCAGTATATCGATCAGTTCAGCTAGCTGTTGCGCCCAGTTCCAGTTCTATCCACCAATGCCAACTTTCAGTGGTTGCTGTTTGTGTTTGTAATTAGTTGCTATGGTCGTCCGTTCGTTCGTTCCAACATGATGTATGTATGGTATACCTGAAGAGCACGGCCAAGACGAAGGTCATGGCGGGGAGCATGTTGCTCATGGCGCAGGAGAAGGTGGGCGATGTGAACTTGAGCCCCGCGTAGTAGAAGTTCTGGTCGATCACCGGCCTGCATGGTGCCATGGTGTGGTGTCAGAGCAGAGTTGTTGTCAAAGAAGCAAGAAACAGAGCAGCTAATTCACTCCCCGCACGCAAGGCACGCACCCGAGCAGCGCGAGGACGAAGATCTGGAGGGAGACCCAGGGCGTGATCCTGGGGCGGAGCTTGCGCTCGAGGACGAGCGCGAAGGGCGCGATGGAGAGCGTGGCGAAGGCGTGGCGGTAGACCACCAGCACGTAGTGGCTCATGCCGTGGTTCAGCGACACCTTGGTGATCACGTTCATGCCCGCGTACCCGAACTGCAGCGAGATCATCGCCACGTACGGCTTGCACCGCTGCATCAGCGACTCGTCGCCGCCGGCGTCTCTGACCACCGCCATTGCTGCCACAGCTCGTGTGCTGCCGGACCGCGAGAGAGAGAGAGGCACGACGATGGTGTCAGGTCAGCACTCAGCAGCAGCAGCAAGCTCTGCTCTGCTCTGCTCTGGTGTGGCCGGGGAGGGAGGGCGGTGTGCTTGTTGCCTGGGGTGAGGAGTGGCAAGCGCGGCGCGGGTATTTATAGCTAGGCAGGCGTTCCCGCGGCAGGCAACGGCCCCGCGGCGCTGGTGCTGCGCTGGTTGGTTGGCTGTGGGTGGGGGGCAGCGCTGACGTCGCGCCGGGCGGGAACTGAGGAGATGCTCGTCTCCTCTTTCTGCTCTTCTTCTGCTGCAAAGGTGCCACACTGCCTGCCCTGCCCGTGCCGGGGCCTGGAGCTATTCCCCCTTGTGGCTTCTGAATGCTCATGCTCATGTGCCATTCGGTGGCTTTCATATTGCGCTGCTACCACTACCAGTGTAAATGTGTAATCCGGTGTCCCTCAGGCCCTCATGCATCTTCCTGATTTCATCCTCTCTTTTCTTATGGCAGGTAGCAAAAAGAAACAAAGGCAAAAAAAAAAAAAAAAAGTCTAGCAAATTATCTTTCCCTAATTTTTTTTTCTCAATTTATAAATCACCCCTCAATCCATGTCTTAAACAAAGCGGAGAGCAAATCAATAACCGTTCCCTTCTCTTTTCCTCTCCGTGTCGTGCATCGGGCAGCAGTGTCAGAGGAAGTATCTACATGGTGAAGCAACCACGCAGCACAATGCGAGAGAAGTGGGTGCGACCTTGCCGGGCCACATTGAGCGGGGAGAGAGCAGTGCCTCTATTGTGCGAGAAGTTGTTGCTTAAGAGATGGGTAGAAAGAGAGAAAATAGAGTTTCTTTTTAACCATTGACATGTGGGATCATAAGTAAAGGAGACAAAACTTTCTCAATCTCTTTTATAAATATTTTAGGGGAAAAAATGTTCAATCTAGTGGAGATGTTCATCCAAACCTAAGGTGGCCATTGGTGGATCTAGAAAAACAAGTTAGAAGGGTCTCTTTTCCCAAAATCTTCTGCATCACTAGCCCACCCTTTCAAACTTATATGGGTGCCAATTTTGTAGGGTTGTGTGTAAAAGAACTAGGTGGTGGCATGACAGTAACGGGGACTTGGGCCCACCTCGTCCTAGTGCTAGATCCGTTCCTAGAGCCGGCTGCCACCCCGTTCTTTTTTTCATGCTTTATATTCTATATTTTACAAGAAAATAAAATACAATTTCAATCAACATATTGCTCGTGACGAGGGATCCTCCATCGAACCAAACATAGGAGTAAAGTGGAGTGTACAGGTGCCCGCCCATGAAGGATTTGAGCCTCGTTTGGTAGGTCTTCGACTCTGTCTCCCCAAATAGAGGAGCCTCTTTCGTGGAGCTAAAACCGTTTGCAAGACATTTGACTAAAATATTCCGGTGGCACTTTTGTAATAATTTGTATTATTTGTAGGAGGAGCTAAGAGAAACTGCATTTCTACTATTCGGCTCCTGTGTATGAAAATGGCTCCAGCTTATTCAGACTTTGTTTGAGAAGCATTTTTTTTTTATGAAACAGGAGGGGCAAAACACCCCTAATGAAATTTTATTAATAAAAACAAGTTAAGCTCTCCGGATTATAATCATGATACATAAAAAGAAAGGAAATAAATTTGCAGTATTACACAAAAGCTTCTAGCCATAAATCTATTTGAGGATGATATTTAGCTTTTGCTCTTAGTGTAACTAAAGTAAATTCATTCTTGAAAACTTCCATGCACCGCACAAGAGAGTGATTGATCCCCCCTGAAAATCAGTCATTGGGCATAGTCCAAATAGCCCAACACAATGTCACCACACTTTCCATGAAGAAAGGCACACAAAGTTGCTGCTTCAAGGATTTCACAATATTACTGGTGACATTTGGAATATTTAGAGACAAGCTTTCCCAACAGTCCAAGGCAAAAGGGCAACCAAATAGCAGATGGTGTAAATCCCCTTCCACCATCAAACTACAAAGGACACATGAATAGTCTGCAAGGTGCATATTCCTATGCTTAACTAACTCTCTCGTGCTCAACCAATTTTGAAGGATCAACCAAAAGAAGATTTTTCTCTTATTCTGACAAGAAGTTTTCCACAGCCATTTGAAAGAAACATGAATGGGCTGATGACCAACAAGATACTTATAAGTCTTATTGGATGAAAATAAAGAGGAACCCCAAATATAACTCCAATGATCACAAGTATCTCCCAAACCCATATTGTGCATAAAGCTCAACAAATTCACAAACTGACCATATGCTTCAGGAGGCAGAGGCAAGTGGAAGAGTTCATGAAACTGATTAGCAGAGAAAGCACTGAAACTGTAATTTGCTGATTCTTTGCAAAAGAGAAAAGCTGTGGACATGATTGACTATGGACTTGGCTATTCCACATAACATGCCAAAAGAAGATAGTCTTACCATCATTAACTTGAATAGAGGCCAAACCTTTATAACTTGTTAAAAGCTTAAGAATATCACGCCACCAAAAGGACCCTCTAACAGTAGTGCCTTGGAAAGGCAGTTTATGTCTAGAGTAATATTTACTCGAAACTAAATGAATCCATGGTATTTGATGCTTAAACTTATACAGATGTTTGAGAAGTGAACTCTCATTTTTGACATACAGATTGAGAACACCCAGACCACCTTCTGCTTTTGGTCTCGTAACCAAGGACCAGGCTGCTTTTGGAGGCTTTCTGTCGTTTATGTCAGATCCTCTCGAGAGGCAGTGTTTTCGGTATTTGTCAATTTGCTTTATCATCGTTTTAGGCAGCATGTAAGTGCTCATAGCAAAGGTTGGAAGAGTTGATAACACTGCATTAGTAAGCTCTAATCTCCCTGCCTCACTGAGGAATGATGAAAAGGCAAACCAACCTCCGTTCACACTTGTTGACAATTGGCCAAAACTCAGCAACAAAAGGTTTGGTTAAACTTAGCGGTGAACTCAAATAATTGAAAGGTAAGGAACCGTTAACACAACCAAAGGCCGAAGCTAAACTATCCAATTTTTCATTAGAAATATTAATGGGGAGCATCATGGATTTCTCAAAGTTTACCTTTAGGCCAGAGTATCCAGCAAAAGAATCAAGTATATTCTTCAAATTATTGAGCTCTGTTAAATCTACTCTTAGAAAGACAAGTGTGTCATCAGCATATTGCAGAACCGGAAAATCTTCATCAGATGCAATAAGAATGGGCAGGTGTAATTGCTGAAGGAGCTTTGCCTCATTGAGAAGAGTTTGAAAAAATCTGCTGCGAGGACAAAAAGCAAGGGAGAAAGAGGATCACCTTGCCTCGTTTGGCAAATATCTTTTCAAGGAGCTAAAGTCCTGCCAAATGAGACATTAACCGGGATGCATACCACCGAACATGCATGGTGAGGTGATGCTAGGGTGGAGTAACACCAAATGCAGAAGCTAGTATAGTAGAGAAAATAGACATTTGTTTACTTGACGGTAGAAACGTTCTCTATTCGTTTGGGCTGAAAATAAGTGCTAATTTTGACTGATGGTGATTTATTAACTTAAAATAAACGTTATGCGATCATGCGAACAAGGTTGAAAACATGGAAGTGAATGGCGGGTGAGGAAGAAGGAAGGTGGTAGTTAGTCGACGGAACTAAAGTTGGTTTAGCTCTAATAAAAAAACTCGATCTGCGGTGACTAGACAGCCGTCAAGTATTTACCCATACACAGTGGCATCCCAGCTCCATGAAATGAGTTGGCCACAGATCTGTGCTTTGGACGTAGGATAGACGAGGAAGTTTTTTTTTTCATTGGTCAAATTTGGCTAAAAATCATACAAAGGTGAGTCCCTCGGGACTCGAGGGGGAGGTACTGAGCTACTTTTTTTCTTGGAATTTTTAGGTTAACTAATTAAAGATTGTTCTAATTAAATATCATATCTATGTAAACGGAGTCAACATTTCTTAAGCCCAAATTGGAAATGCCCAATCATACTCGCAGCCCCATCGACGGTTGCACGGCGCCAGCATTCGACACAACAGAGGCGGGTGTTGGATAAGACAGAATGATACCGGCGTGGCGGCAAACACAGGCAGGCTATGGTATTGGTTTCGGGAGTGGAGGGCGACGCGGAGCGGACGACTCGGCTCCGACGATCCGGTCATCCGATGTGCGCTGTGACGCCCGCGGTCCACCAGGCCACCACCCACCCGGCACTCCGGCAGCGCATGCAGAAGGATGGGACGGCCTCTGCTCGCGTGTCGACGCGGCGTTGGCTCTTGGCGATGCATCTTCACGGCGCCGGATCGTTAATTCCTCCGTTGGTGCTGCTACCTGCATGCCGCGCCGCGCTCGCTTGCGGGCTCGCGACCTGCACGACGGCCAGCCCCGTTCGGCGAGATTTATTTTGGGACTGGGCTGAATTTTATGGTTGATTTGCTATGAGAGAAAAATATTATTTTATGACTGAAAATAAAATGAAAGTAGCTCAAACGAACATGCGGACCTGAGAATCAGAGTAATGCAGAGCGTTTCAGAGAAGCTGTTGCACCGATTGTTCCGGATGGTACGTCTCGGTCGCTGCTGTGGTGAACTGATAGACCCACTGCCGCTAGAGAGAAACGAAACGCACATACAGCTCCAGCTCCAGACCAGAACGTACACACGTACGGTACGTGTGACGCCGCAACGTACGCGATGCTCATTCGATCCGATCGCGAGTGGCACGCGTGCAACTGTGGCTGATAAACAGCCACGATCAGTGTTATCCGGCTGTTCGAGCACGAATATGAAAACGACGAATTGTAGATCGATCTCCAAGCATGGTTCAATATATACCCAGCGAGTTGATGCCGACTGCCGAGAGCTGGCCAGCATCTCGGGTTCTCATGCCGCGGTGCATGCGCCCTGTTCTGCCAGATGTGCAAAACATGAGCCACAAAACCTTTTTATCCATGAGCCTCACCGCCTCACCGATCTCATCGTCATGCATGGATACTCGTTAGGGCATATATACGGTAGTTCTTCGTACAATTGCTGTCTAGAAAACTCCCATATCAGAATCTAATATACAAACCACTATATGAATTGTCTAGGAGCAATACAAATGATACTCTCTTAACCTAAATTATAAGACGTTTTGACTTTTCTCTAGATACACAGCTTTTTACTACACATTTAGTATACACTAGTAAAAGAGATGTATTGAAAAACAAAACTTTTTATATTTTAGAACAGAGGAAGTATTCAATTGTTGAATGACAATGGTCATAGACGATACCTCCAAAATATAAATAATGTTTGCCTATAAAAGATTTCTCTCATACCCACAAAGTGTATGTTAATTACTAAACGGCACCAAGGCCAAACTTGAGTACGTAATTATATGTCCTTTACTTTTTTTTGACGTACCATATTTATTAGTCTTTAATTAGATTACAAGCAAACATGTGGATACTGGATGGGTACTATATATATAAGTTTGGCCTAAACTAGTATGCTAATGCCTAGTGTCTTGGTTGCATATATGGTAGGATTGACCTAAATAACTAGCATCTCATAGAGTGGACACGTTAATTCGTGTATTCCTTCTTTCCTTTTGCAATTCACAATGCGCCATATAGAACAAAAACTTTGACATGTACTATATAATGCTTCTCTCATGAGTTTTTTTTAACATAATGACAAGAGCTCTATCTTTCAATTAAGGAGAAATAGAATTGATTCAATGTATGAGGAAAATGAGACGTGAAAAACTCAATTTATTAAAAGAAAACCGGCGAAAAACCTAAACATGACAGCTAACCCTAAGCAATCCACTCACACATAAAAATGACATACAACTGATCGAGCCCACTGCATGTCATCACTGCCGAGCTTATCCTAAGATATCGATATGCTGCTCTGACTTTTCCACAGCAAACCTTGAGCCCCTAACAAGCCGCCACTCCCTCACAACAAGCCTTCGACCTTCAGAGAAAAAAAAGAACAATGTGTCATCATTGCCGAGCTTTGTTTGCACTCTCACAACCATCAAGATGAGCATCATCCCATAGGATTGGTATCCATCAAGACGGTGTGATCTTCTAGGCGACACCTGTAAGAAGGACACAACGTTAAGTGCTGCTGTCATCAGCTTTAATTTAGAACTCTAGGCGGAGTTTACTCAGAAGAACCCCACAAACGTGGGGAGACACCTTGATAACGATATACTATCAAGTGAACTCAAGTTTCGTGCACAAATGAAAAATAACCAACACCAACATAGCAGTGCAACTTAGGAGGTGGCCTTATATCTTTTAGATGTTAAAGGCAATCAACTTGCCTTCGAAGAGCCTTTCATAGGCCTTCTGTTCCGATGTGGATGGTGTTGATTAGGGATGAAAATGGATCGGATACGAACGGATATCTCTGATATCACATTTGTTTTCATATTTCTGGTCAGATTCGAATTCGAATACGGATAGTATCAGCCATGCCGGATAGGATACGATTGGATGTCGACATCATAAATGTACGATTTGAGTATTCGGATACAGATACAGTATCGGATATTGAATATCTAGACTCGGATACGGACAGATCTGAATACCTCTAAACGGATTCGGTCGAACGGACGGTCGGATAAATATCCATACTATTTTCATCCCTAGTGTTGATAGACCCTTGTATAGTCCATACAGGGCATGATCATCACCTCGCTTGTAATATATACTATACGTAGTCGCCTCTTGCTTTATAGTTTCCCACAGATGGTGCTTTTGTACTCATATAAATTCAAAATGTCATATATGTAATTGATACAAAGCGCGGTCGCTCCATATGTTTAGTTTGATCCCCCACCGCCAATATCTCAGCGCTGACGGCACCTTTATTTCTCTCTTCTACGTCGTCAAACAAAATTACATATGTCACCTCTTGCAGCTGAATTTTATCCCACCGTACACCCGTATGGTATTTCCAGGGGATTTCTAGGAAACCAACGGTATCATAGGCTACTTCATTTTTCTTCTTTTCGCAAACGATCCAAATACGTCGCGCGTTGATCCATGGAATTCCACATCCGGATTCCTCTTGGCGAGTGTGATCTGATTTTAGCCGATTGATGCGCTGCCGCCACGGTATCGTCGCGCGTTGGTCCGTCGTGTACGATACGATACATCTACGCTCAGGCGGTGCGCCAGGAATCTGTTCGTTGGGCTGGAAAATTTTGTGCAGGAAAATTTTGTGGGTGGTTGTCGAAATATTGTGCTCTTTTGGCAAACCGCTGATGGCTTTTGCGTGCGTGATGAAGATTTTCAAGTTTCAACTGTTTCCTTGATGGGACAAAATGCTGTCCAGACTCCAGATATGGCGCGCATATGCACGGCACGGCGTATATACTCCATCTGTCTCAAATTTTAGAAAAAGTATCGTTTTTGACTTTTAGATAACATGTTTGACCGTTCGTTTCATTCAAAAATTTTATGTAAATTATAAAAATAAATAAATCATTATTAAAGTATCTCTAATGATAAAATAAGTCATAAGAAGATAAATAATATTTATTAAAAAATTTGAACAAAATGGATGGTCAAATAATATGTCTTAAATTTTAAAATAATATTTTTTTTGGATAGAGGGATTGTTATGTCGAAAGGGCGGAAGACGCTAGATTGGGAAGATATGGATGTTAGTTATTCTTACCTTCTCGCAAGCATGGCAAAAACGAAGGGTGCATCTGGCAACTCGTATCTTCAATCTTTGTTTGGGACAACATCGTAATAAAATGGTTTATCTATTGGGTGCTTGCTATCTATACGACCTAATAACATAGGAGTATCAAAGGCCATACAAGGATAAACAAAAAAAAAAGCTTTTTTTTTTTCTATTTTGCGTGGAAGCCATTTGCTACTTTTGAAAAGACGAATCAAATCCCAGTAAATAAATTAGACATTCTCATGTACATTATCCTTAGGATAGCCACAAAGCCCATGATTATATTTTGTGTTATAGCAACTATGCATGCCGATGAGAGTACTATGCATGCCGATGAGAGTCACTAAAGAGGACTAGTACATTATTATTACTTTGAGCAAATACGACATGACAGCAGGTCAATATGCTGTAGCCCATGCTCTCTGTGCAAGAAAAATGTTTATCATAGGATACCAGCATGGCTTAATGCACCCGTGTGCGGAGTCATGCCCCAAAGCGGCACAAGCTTCAAGAGGGTCAAGCTATGTCACCTCCGTATGGTCCAAGTCTCACCTGTAGTTGTAGGGTCCAATGCATAAGCATGGTTACCCAGAGAGCTTGTGCAAATCCATTGTTCATTTATTGTTGTATTTAGGGCATCCGCAACGATAAGAGCTAATAGTATCTAGCTCTAAACACAATAAAAGATAACCCTTTAATGATTATCTCTTAACATATACTCCCTCCGTCCCTAAATTATTGACGTTTTGGATGTTGGTGCCACAAGTTTAACTAGATTTATAGAAAATATGTGCAACATTTACATCTCTAAATAAATTTGTTAAAAAACTAGACCAAAAGATCTATTCAATGATCCTAATAATGTATTATAAATATTAATAATTTTTAGTATAAATTTAGTCAAAGATATTTCTCGGGAAGCGAGAACGACACTTTTTTAGGGACGGAGGGAGTAGGTCATAATATAAATGACCACATGGCATTCTCACGTAACCTCAAAGTATGTTTGAGACTATCTCTTGAATGAGAGACAACTCTCTATCTCCTATTAAATATATGAGAAAAAACTTTATGAGCTAGCCAAGAGCTAGCTATTGGAGACGACCTTAGTTGCTTGTATTTAGTCTGTAACTCTGTCTCCATACTTGTGCAGTGCAATTATTAATATGTGTTTGTCGGCGTAGAGACCATTGTGTAGGCTTGCATACTGCTCAAAGCACAACAAAATCCACATTAGTTTTTTAGAAAAGGAAAATCCACATTATAGTTAGTACACCAGATTTGATCGTATTAAACAATGCATAATTGCATAAGCTTATGTGCCAATAAAATGGTATGTCTACCTCCCCATCTCTACTACAACATGAAGGTGAGCACATGCAACAAAATGCAAGCAACACAATTGTCTTACTAAACGAGCATAATCATAGTACACAACTTGCATGTGTAGGATGACCAAAAATCAATACATTGTATAGGTTTATGCTGACTTGATTTTTGTTGTATAAGGTCTAATGCAGGGTAAGAATAGTCCAACAAACTAATCACGTCTACTCCTACAACATCTATATATACGGTGGAAGTGTCTATGCAATAACCAGTTGTTTTACCCCCACCCGTCAACTGAATTTTTTTCATGCATTTATACTATCTTCTAGCTACATTAATTTACACTGCTTATTGCTATATTTAATGAGTTTATCAGTGTAATTTAATTTATTGGATGGAGTGATGTAATTAGGAGATAACTTATTGCAAATCTGAGACAGATATATGCCAATTGTTTCAAAAAAGAATTACAAATATTTTTTCTGGATTCCAGTATTCATAGAGTTAACACCAAATTGATCACAAATGTGATCAAATTATTCTTAAATTTACAAATTTATAAATACAAAAATAGAGAGCAGAGAAGAACAAAGAACATGAGGGGAATAAGAGGACTGCCGCACACCGAGGACAAGGGAGAGGAAACAGAGGACGGCGGCACACTGCAGATGGGGATGGAAACGCCCGCTAGCGATGCCCCATGCCAGGGACGCCCGCAGGTAACCTGGCGAGAGGCAGCCAACCTGGGGGCCGCTGCCACCGGTGGGCGTGGGATGGACGGCTCTGCTTGTCATGGTGGGCGCCTGGCTGATGGAGACCGCGGGCATGGGTGGTGACCGGCCAGGGATATGCGCCGTCAGAAGGTACCCGCCCTCACGTTTCCTCGCTTGTCAGCCACCGGAAGAAGTAGAGGATGGATAGAAGGGATTGTTTTTTTTTTTTTTTTCATACAGATCAGATGATAGATAAGGCTTTCTCTGTGGATCGGACGCACACAAATTCGGTTGATAGAGGCCTAAGAAATAATCGGTTGTTTGTTAGCATTTCTCATACTATAAAGTTTACTTGACGTGCTAAGAATAGTTTTTATACATAAACTTTACCTAAAAACCCTGTTAAACATTTCAGTCTTTCAAATCTAGAGTTTTACTTTCAGATTAGATTCGAAATTGGACCTAGAAATTCCCAAACTTACACCCCTAGCACTAATGACCGACGACACATAAAAAAATAAACTATCACAGCCAGGTGTCAAGCCGCAGACTAACTGTGTAGAGCTGCAAGTAGCCTGCCACAGCAACACTTAGGTGATGACGATAATGAAGATAGTAGTAGATAGGTAGGGGCCAGGTGGAATGTAAGATGTTGGTAGTGCATCCTGCCGCGTTGGAACAATTTGTTCATGATATAAACGATCCTAGCTTTTTGGTTGGCCTTGCTCTCTCTTCCGAGAGGCACTGTACGTTGCTTTACCAAAGGTTTTTGCGGACAACTAGCACTATCAAACTGTCCTGGAAAACATTGGCAATAGAGTATGATAGGGCTGAGAAAGAAGAGGACAAGGCATCGCTGGCTATGTAGTAGCGGCGGTACGATTCTGTCTACAAAATCTCGCTCTGGCTGCACACACCTGCCGACATAGTCAAGGTGAAAGGCTTGGACTTGGCAAGTTGACCTCTTTTCAGAAAAGCCTTGGGTTTTGCTCACATTGTCACACTTTTGTTTTGCAATTGCAAGTGCCATCAAGCTTGAACAATCCCTTAAATATATACCTGAGTTGGTAGGGCTGTAGCCCTTACGGGAGCCCGATGGTGGTGAAGACGATGTTTATAGATGTCAAAACAAAGATTGGACCAACTCAAGGTGGGTATGCTTGGTGATCGGGCGGTCGAGGATCAGCAAGACACGGGTTGACATTGTGGATGGGGGGTAGCGACTATTTGACTTCAAGTGGGTTTAGTGGTTTGGACCTCAAAACTGCGGCGACTAGTTTGTCAGGTTTAGGTTTCAAAACCCCAGTGATCTCGAAGCGGCATGTGGCGTCATAGATAGCTTACATTAAGCCGAAGCATTTTCATGAACAGTGGACCTTTTCAACCCTGTGGCTAAGTGGTTCAGGGAAAAATTCTAAGGGTAATTTTGGAATGTGAAATAGCCCTATAATACATTTGTAATGATGGTGGCTGCCCAGATAGCAATCCTTCCCAAGTTTATTTCCTTAGGCTAAGTGTTCATTGCTTAGGAGATATAGAAGTAGAGAGGGCGAGTACCTCTTGCTTAGGGAGGGACGATGAAAGGTCGAGGCCAAATTTGTTCTTGTAAACTTCCTTTCATGATCAATCAATCAAGTTGACGGCTGTTCTTCATAAATTTTGGTTTTCCCAAAAGACCAAGGGGGGAGGGGACTAGAGATCCACAACTTTGATCAGTAAATGGCTATATTGTCTGTTAAAGACAGCAGTACTTGGCAACAAAAGTTATGCAACAAATATCTAGGGACTAAACCTCTAGTTCAAGTCCAATGAAAGAGTGGAGATTCTCATTAGCAAGTCTGATGAAGGTTAAATGCGATTGAGACATTCTTTATTAAGGATGGTTCACAAGTAAGATTTTGGAAATATAGATGTATACATGGCCAAACAGGCTACACGGCGCGGCACTGACATGAGCACAACTAGACACGACACTATATGTCACTACTTAGTCATGTCATGCCTGTTACTGTCGCCATGCCGGAGTCGCGTCCAGGCATGGCTCTACGGCGGCTTATCCGTGTCGTGTCGTGCATGCAGGTATGACAGCTTGTGTGTGTGTGTGTGTGTGTGTGAAATAACACCATCCAACAGTAGAAAATAATCATGCCAACATCATGCCAGCATATTAGTCGTGTGTCGTGCCCGTGCTGGCACTACGCGCATGGCCCTATGATTGTACCCGTGCCAGCACCAGCACTATAAGCATCGTATCGTGACTTGATAGGGCCGTGTTTTTTGAGCCGTACCCATGTCGGCCCATCGGGCCTAGACCATTTGGCCATCTATAGATAGATGGATGGGAAATGCAACTTTGAGAGGACAGTATCTGAAACGACCTCGATTTCCACGAAGGGAAATCCACAGGATCGAATTGTAATTCAACAGATTGCTTCGGGCAATCCATGAAATTACCCATATCTCAGTTGACACCAGGATCCATACAACGGTAATTAAGTCTTACATAAACATTTATTACATCGCCACTTTGGCGGATTCAACATTCAGAGAAGCTTAGAAGATGCGGAAACGATTCATCCTTCACGGCCAACTTGAGTGTAGCACGTGACCCTATTCCTCGCCATCGTCTTCCTCGAAGTCGTACTCATTCTCGTCACCTGACAGCAAATTTATCAGTACGATATGTACTGGCCACGGAGCCCACCTATGCAGCATTTTCTTTGTGGAAAGTGGATGCAAGGCTATACAAGCAGACCTATAGGCTGAGGTTTCCTATGCAGCTGTAATCAATGTTTAAGTAGTCAAGTTTTATCTCCAATTACACCATCATCACTTTTCCCATCACCACATCTCACATACCCACACTTCACTCTCATTCGACAGGCCCAACTCCCTCTCGGGCCTATCTCAGCGGCACACTACCACAATGGGTACACTGCCGGAAAAATGTCATCCAGGGGAAGAAGAGAACACTCACTATACTAGTAGAAGCTTCACAGGAAAGGTCCATTGCCAACAAGTTGGCATATGTATCGATCGATCAACCGTACACTCTGCAGAGGTTTCACTACCCACAAGATTAGCCATCATAGGTGTTGCGCAAACACCTAGGCAGAATTCTGGGTGCTTGCTTGCCTAGGTCGATGCCACCCTACCACTCAGCCCTGGGATATTCCGGATCCTACACCGTTATGCTGAGACTGGGAGACACAGTACCGGGCCCATCCAGTGGTACTGCGCATCTAGAACGGAACGGGAACCCATCGACCGTCTCCGCCCACCCTTATCACCTCTCAACCTAGCAGTAGTGGCACCGTCCTACCAAGTAGTCCAGCCGTCTCCCGCCCATCAGAAGCGAGTGAGTAGAAAAGGATTCCCATGAACCTGAAACTAGTCCGTCCTAAGTTTGACCAAGCAGGCATCTTCACTTAGGGGATACTCTCCCCGTGCCATCACAGCACCTCCGTCACGGGCTTCAAACCACCAAGGCTATCCCACCCGGAACCTCCTCAACAACTTTACCCGCCACAGGTATCTCGCTTGGAGATGCCCAGGTTGCACCCCCGGCACGACCTGCCCCACGGGCTTGCCTCACATCCCACTTGGTCGACATCAACCCTTACCACGCACCCAAGACGCACGCAGCACTCTCTCCCAGTGGTTATAGTCAGTTATACACCGTCCCAATTCCACCACACAGCATATAGCAAGTAGTAAGTAGTGGAAGAAATTAAGCAGCAGCTATCCTAGCAGCGGACAGCAGGGTAAAGTCTTATCAAGGCAGGGAATTCAAATATACTACCATGCAACCAATCCATACATAATCATAAAGCAATAGCAACAATGCCATTTGCAATGCGTAAATAGGATCTAAGGATTTGGTGGGACGTGGCACCTTCGTAGTCGTCTCCTAGCTCCTGAAGGTACTCGTGGTCGTCTTTCTTAGTCAGATCCTCCTCCGGCTCTGAAATCGAACACGAAATAGTCGCGTCAGCGACTCCTATAGAGTTTTTTAGAAAAATCCAATAAAATAAAGAGCCAAATACACACAAACATAGTCTTAGATTGTAGATCTCATTTTTCTGAGAATTTTGATATATGGTGCGCAATTTTTGGACATCGTATGATTAAGTTATGAATTTTCGAAGATTATCCTATTTTCTGAAAATGGAAAAATGGCCGATTAATCAGGGGATGGCAGCTCGGGATTGGTCCACGTGGCGCGCGGGTCCAGTAGTGCGGCATGTGGCGCCTCAACAGAACACAGACCCGATGGTCGCCCACCAGGTGTTCGATGCTGGTTCCCAGAGAGTCGCCGGCGTCGGCGTAGCTTGGCGTAGCTTGGGGGTGGTCGGGAGGGCTTGACGGTGGTCGGGGGTGGTTCTCAGTGGTCGGGGGTGGTTCTCACAGTCAGCCGTCGGGCTAGTGGTGTGTTCTAGAGTCCAAAAGGTGTCGGTTTTTGTTTCTGGTCGCGGTATTGAGAAGCTCCGGTCGCCGACGGTGAGGCCGTTGCGCCGGCAGGGCTCCGGCGAGGCGCGACAAGGTCTGAGGAGTGGTGAATCCGTCACCCCGAGCTCTGTTGATAGGGATCCGACGTTCAATTTGGTGCTAGCAGGGTTCCAGGGCGTCTGTTCAAGGCGGCGGTGTTTCTCCGGTGCGGCGGACGATGACAGGGCGGCGATGACCATATTTCGGCAAGACAAGGCTTGGCTTTCCCCAATTGGCGTGCTCAGGCAGTCGTCCGACCAGATGGTGGTGGGTTAGAGTCGTGGTATGGCCTCCTTCTCTCCCACGGCATACGGCGGAGCTCCGGTGAGGTCGCGACGCACACGAGCAGGGCGGACGAGGCTTCCCCTAGCGCTTAGATCCGCGTAGCTAGCTCGAGGGGTCGTGGCGGTGCTCCACGACGCTCTAACCTATCTGGGTGCTAGTCGGAATGCTCGGAACGGGTGATTCGGCGTCGGAACGCGTCGGTGGTGAGCGCGCTCCGCCGAGAATGCGTCGTGCTGCGTTCTCGGTCTAGCAAAGCTTGTAGTCCGGGGGTTTCGGCCGGTCGCATGAGTGCATGGTGCAGGTGATCTTCCTGAGTCGTAAAGGCTCGTGCCTGCACGTCCCGTGGGCGGAACGCCATGGCAAAAGCAGGGCGAGGTTCGGACATGGCGTGCGGTGGCTCACCGTGGTGTCGGTGAAGCTAGGATGGCGGTGCAGTGGCGAGTCGGAGCCGTGCAGAGCGATCGCAGTGCCGTGCCGCTCCTCGTCCGTAGCTCGGGCTTCTCCTCCGTGCCCGGCTCCGGCGTGCTCTGCGGCGGCAGCGCTTCGGCGGTGCTCCCCTCTCTCTGCTCTGCCCTTCTTCCTTCTCCCTCTCTCACACGGTGTGGTGTTGTGGTGTGGTTGGTGCCACCAGTGGCGGCGGCGAGTGGAGCGAGGCTAGGGCGCCGTGAGGTGCTCCAATTTATAGCGGAGCTCGGGTGGCTACCTATGGCGGGCGGCTCTGATCTGCTCGGGCTGATCGGAGGGCTGCGGCTTGCGCGAGCTAGGGTTCCGGTGGTGCGCGCGGGTTTCTTGGCGAGCAAGGTAGGGGACAACGGGGTCAGGGCTCTGCCATGCGTGGCGCTGTCGGTCACGCCATTTGCATGACACTGTCGGCCACCGTCTTTCGCGAAGAAGAGAAACAGGGGAAAAGAAAGAGTGACTGACAAGCGGGTCCCGGTTGGCAGCGGCTGCGAAAGGCGCTGCGCGCGCGTGGTGGTTTGGGTGCGAGATGGGCCGGCTGGCTGGGCCGAATCTGCTCTTCCTCTTTCTCTCTTCTTCTTTTTCTTTTTCTTTTTCTATTTACACTTAAGTGTATAAATATATATATTACCCATTTTAAATATTGAGTAAACACAAACATAAATTACAATAAATCCTAAATGTGATGCATAAGTTATTATTCTATGTGAATAGAATTAAAATGCAAGCTATACTCCTTTATTTACCAAATTTATAATGAAACCTATATACTTGCACAAGAAAAATGGGTTTTCATAATAAATAAATGAAAAATTTTAATTGGTTGGGATTTTTAAGTTGTGTGGATTTTTAGGGTTGTTACAGTATCCCATCTAAGAACATAGCTAAAAGGAAATAGGATACGATGATTGCAGTTTTGAGTACGCAACCATCTAGTGTGTCCTGGTGTAGGGATCTCTTTAGCGACAAGTTATAGTGATGTAGAATAAGCTTCTTCCACGTCTTACTTCTATTGTTTTAAGCCCACAGGAGGACAGGTAATTCCTTTGAGTTTAGACCAAAATGATGAATTTACGGTCAAATCACATTATCTTTGTCTCATACAAAAAAAACATTCCTAACTTTACTAAGCAACTTTAGAAATTAAAAACACCTATAAAGATCAAAATATTTCTGTTGTACATTTGGAGAGGTGTCATCCTAAACAAAAATAACTTAGCTAAACAGAATTGGCAAGGTAATAAATAGTGTTGTTTCTGTTGTCAAAATGAAGTGATACAACATCTGTTTTTAGATTGCCAGTTTGTACGTCTTGTTTGGGCCACCGCATATATAGCCTGGGGACTCCCTAGACCACGTAATGTGTCAAATATGTTTGGATGCTGGCTAGACGTGCTTTTTTTTTTAAAAAAAATCTAAAACCGTTGGTTCTAATGGGAGTAGTAGCTTTGTGTTGGTCTTTGTGGCTACGTAGAAATAGAGTTAAGTTTGAAAACAAACGATCTTCTTTTTTTATGTCATTTGCTCAATTACACATGGCTCCATACATGACCCATCCTGTATAAGCCTACTTCCTAGGAGGTGGTTGTAGTGGCTTCTCATTTTCTGGCGCATGTGGCCAAGAAATTTTATACCTGAGTATATGGGTAGGGGTCGAGTCTACAAATTGATAGTCATTAGGATGCCCAGGCGATGTCTTTTGTTTTTTCTTTGGGCTGTGTGCCTTGTAGACGGAGGCCAGGAGGATCTCAGGATGCTGTATCACCTTAATGTAACTTCTTGAAATTAATAAAACTTTGCTTTTTGAAAAATATCTTGCTCTTCCTTTTTTTATTTTATTATTATTTTGGTGATTTTATTGGTCACTTCTTGGTTTTCTTTAATCTAAGATGGTGGGACTATTTGCAGTTGTCCTCAAGGCAAGGTTAAAAAAACGCTAAACGCTGGGTGAACGCTAGCCTCTTAAAAAGAGTAAGTGTAGAGTAAACGTGGTAAAATGTTTTTGTTTTTTGTTTTAATTTTGGTGATACTGAGCATAAAGGATAAATTAGTACAAGATATGGGCACAAAACAACACCAGCATGGCCAATCTAATTCAATCTAATCACTAGGATGGAGTAAAGGAGAAATCCATCAACTTGAAGACATATAGGGCTTGTTTGGTTCGACTCATGGAAAACCTGCCTAGGCCAGGCAGCGTCGCCAATGCCTGGGGCTGAGATCGTCTGTCTATGAGGGCAATAACCAAACAAGCTCATACTCGCTCCGTCCCTAAAAAAGAGTCGTCGTTGGTGTGTATGCCACAAGTTTGATGGCTATGATGCAATCACATTTGATGACAACAAGAAAGGGAAAGTGAGAGGACTTGGTAAAATTGCTATCTCCAATGATATGTCCATCTCAAATGTGTTGCTAGTTGAAAGCTTGAACTTCAATTTGCTCTCGGTTGCACAACTTTGTGATCTCGGTTTCAAGTGCATATTTGGGGTTGATGATGTTGAAATTGTTAGTGTTGATGGGTCAAATTTGATATTCAAAGGGTTTAGATATGACAACCTATATCTTGTGGATTTCAATGCTAGTGAAACTCAATTGTCAACTTGTTTGATCACTAAGTCAAGTTTGGGTTTGTTATGGCATAGAAGGCTTGGTCATGTTGGAATGAAACAATTGAACAAACTAGTGAAGCATGATCTAGTTAGAGGCTTGAAAGATGTCACTTTTGAGAAAGATAAGCTTTGTAGTTCATGTCAAGCCGGCAAACAAGTTGGAAATACACAGCCTAAGAAGAGCATGATGAGTACTACTAAAGCTTTTGAGCTCTTGCATATGGACTTGTTTGGACCAACCACATATACTAGCATTGGTGGGAGCAAGTATGGACTTGTGATTGTGGATGACTATACTAGATATACATAGGTATTCTTTCTAGTTGACAAGAGTGAAGTGTATGATATATTCAAGTCTTTTGTCAAGAGAAGCCAAAATGAGTTTGAAACAAGCATCAAGAAAGTTAGAAGTGACAATGGTAATGAATTCAAGAACACCAAGATTGATGAATTGTGTGATGAGTATAGCATTGGACATCAATTCTCACCCAAGTATACACCACAATCAAATGGCATTGTTGAAAGGAAGAATAGAACCTTGATAGATATGACAAGATCAATGCTAAGTGAATACAATGTTAGTCATTCTTTTTGGGCCGAAGCAATCAACACCGCTTGCTACTACATCAACCGCTTATATTGCCATGGTATGTTTGCAAAGACTCCTTATGAGCTATTGAATGGTAGAAAGCCCAACATTGCATATTTTTAGGTTTTTGGTTGCAAATGCTACATTCTCAAAAAAGGTACAAGATTGAGCAAGTTTGAAAAGAAATGTGTAACACTCCTGTGTTACGGAACATTTAAAATTGAGCATGTCATCATGAGCATTGCACAACATGTATGAATTTTTGTCAATCTTGACCTGCATCAACTAAGAACGAGTTTACTTTTCTC
Organism: Eremochloa ophiuroides; assembly: GCA_038502445.1. Taxonomy (NCBI): domain Eukaryota; kingdom Viridiplantae; phylum Streptophyta; class Magnoliopsida; order Poales; family Poaceae; genus Eremochloa; species Eremochloa ophiuroides. Next base: position 53,649,095 of record JAHLJS010000008.1, read on the forward strand.
TAAAGGCTTGTGCTTGGGGCAATAGAGTGGATTCACTAGCAATTTAATTTTTAAACCCTAAATCGGACTAAAATCTAGTCTCAAAACTAAGTAGAATTGGACTTTGGTCCCAAAAGAAAAGTTGTAGCTCTTATTATTTGGAGCAACTTTGGTATTCTAAGTTTTTCAAGTTTCCAGTTAGAAATTCAAATTAAACTTGAATTACTATATTCAAATTTGAATTCAAAACTTCAATTCAAAAATTATATGGAATCTGAAGATGGTCTTTAAACAAAAGTTGTAAAGCTCCCTGAGTTGAACAACTTTTATGTTCATAGATTTTGAACTTGTTCAATAAAAATTGGAGATTTAAACTGAATTGAAAAAGGGCCATTTACCCCCTTTTCTATAATTTCAAAAATATTTGAAATCTGAAAATGCTTGAAATACGAAAGTTGTTCAGAATTTAATTTCCCACATATCTTATTTTGGGATATTTTTGACTTGTTACATAAAAGCAAAAGTAATTTTGTAAAAACCGAAACCGGGATAATACCTAGCTACAGTGATGCGAAGCAGAGCATGCCACCGAGCTGCTCGTCTGCTTCGACCGCCGCCGCCCTCCACGACGCAGCGCGCGTGGGCACGCGTCCAGTGTCGTGGCAACGTTCTGCGTCGACGTGGCAAGCTCCCCCTGTTCTCCTCTTCCTTTAAAGCGCGAAGACGACGACGTTTGCCGTTTATTTTCCCTATTCGGTCGCCGCCGGCGAGTTTCCTGTGCACGGTGAAATCCATGCTCGGTAGTCCATCTTCACCCATGCCGTTTTACAGTTAGCTTCGCCACCTCCTTGCCGTTCGTTTGAGTCGGTTCTTGCATCCTTTCGTGGTCGGGTTCGCCGGCGCGGCTGCTTCTTCTTCGTTGCCGGCCGCGGCACCACCGAGCTCCACCTCGACGTGCCCAACTTGAACCAGTGAGCTTCGCACCCATGTGTTACTTGTTTCGAGCCCGCCTCGTCGCTCTAGAGTTCATGCTTTAGGCTATTTCTTGTTTGATGCTTAGGGATCACCGGAACGGAAGCTTTGCCGCCGGAGTTCGCCGCCGAGGTCACGGTTGCCGCCAAGCTCTCTACTCCGAACCTCTTTCCGTCGAACCAGCGCGGGCATCACACTTTGGTGAGCACCTCTATGCCGTAGATGTAGTTAGTTTGGTCGGGGAAGCTTCCGGCTGGCCGGAACGCGGCAAGCCGCCGTCGCCGAGCAGACCGGGCCGCCATGGCCGTCGGGATAGCTTTTGTTAGGGGCGTAGACTAGGGGATGGGCTCGGGTCCAGTTTGGGTGGTGGAGGGGAGAACCCTGGTGCGCTCGGTCTCGTCGGACGGTGACCACCGACGAGCTCAGCGGCGGGCAGCCGCGCGCGCGTGCTGCCATGCCTGCTTGCTCTGTTTCGTGAGGGAACGGCCAAAGGTGGAAGACAGGCCGTGTTGGGCCCAACCGGGCCGGCCCAATACCCGGCCACATACATAGAAATGATAATTTCTATTTTTCCTGAATATGAATAGACTCTGTATTTGTGATTTTTGTGGGAATTAATTTACAGCACCAAAAATCATGAAATAAATTGTATAGCTTATTTGAGTAATGTAGAATTTATGAAAAATATGAAATTTGTATTTTGAGCACTTTCTGTAGACTGTAAAAATGCATATTTTAATTAATAAATAGCACTTCCATGATTTTTATAGCTCAAAATATAAATCCAAAAATTACGAAATTAATTGGGTAGCTATTTTGACCAGTGAGCTACCTCCACAAAAAATCCGTGGCTCAGTTGGATGAAGTTTTATTATTTATGATTTATTCCTAATTAATTAAATAAAAAAATGATGATTAGTGTTAATCACTTAGGGTTTTTGTGATATTTTGGGATTGTGTGAAGACTTAGGATCAGCAAACTCTAACTGGTCCTAAGCATTTTCCTTAGTGTTGAAAGTCGTGTTAGTTGCGGCTTTCTATGACTGTTAAAAATAATTAATGAATTAATTATGCAACAATAACACTGTTAGGTGAGATCTTGATTACAACTTTACCGTGAAGGAAAGTTGTACTCAAGGTTATTAATTTAATACTTGTTTATTGTTAATCATGATATTTGCACCATCATTAAGCATGCATCATTATCACGTATAGTGACCGAAGGCGAGGAAGTGAAAGTCGAGCAAGTTGCCGCTGACGAACCTCCAGGAGTTATCGGTGGTTTTGACATTTGCGGTTCTGACCCTGATCTGTCCCTCGCCGTGCAACAAGGCAAGCCCCGGTGCATTAGCCCCTCCTTGTGTTTTATAAATCTTTATCACCTTAAGTTAAATTGCTGCATTAGGTTGATAGGAGTTGATTGTCACCTACTTGCTGCATTTACTTGCCTTGATATATTATCCTTGAAACCTGATTTAAAGGAAAATATTTATAAAATGCTTAGCCTTGCTTAATAGTTAAGCTTTTATGAAAAAGATATTTTGTATTCTTTGGGTATACTACTATATACTATGAACTATTATAGTTGTTTGGCAGGGCAGCAGACTTGCATTGAGAAAGGACTCTCAATGTAGTGTCTCTGACTGTATATTAAGAAAACGAAATGGAATCCATTAGGGACCATTCGTTGTCGGCCTGATGGATCGAGACTTTGCAACTAGCCACATACTACGGAAAGCCTCTAACTCCGGTCGCTCCTCTACTTGAACCGACAACCACGCACTGGGAGTGGAGAGATGGCGAGAGTAGCGTGTACCCTCGTGGCCGGCGTGCCTAGAGAGGAGAGGAGTACTGTGCTCTCGGGTGGCGCAGGACCGGTTCAAGTTTCGGAAAAGCCGTGGTAGGCGGGGTTGGCATATGCAAGCTTAGGTGCTACATATGCAGTGTGGATAGGGATCCCCAGCTGGGTTTTCAATCGATTCGAATCGTCGTTGCTCCTCGATCAATGGAGACTTGATCCACTGACTTACAGCGAAGAGTGGTTCGGAACTAGGTAAATGTGGGAAAGGGAGTCGATGACGAGATAATACAATGAATCAATGTAGCTTTGAGATTAAATGTTAAGCTGATTTAGAGAGCTTTTCTGCAAAACTCTTTGATTCTTGCTAAATCCTCTCCTTGATTCCCCTCAGCCTGCATTCCTAAGTCTTCTCCCCAATTTTTAGTCGGGTAAGTCTTGCGGAGTACCCCTTGTACTCAGGGTTTGTTAACCCCATGTTGCAGGCAATCAGCAACCCAAGGTCTGCGTTGGACCTTGCTGTATGACGGTGTTCGAGGAAGTGGTCCAGGAGGATAGTGATAGTGAGTGAGTATTTGATCCCTGGGCAAGGATGTTATGTAATATAAGTGCTGTATAAGCTACTTACCTACTGCCACTACTCATATTTTGGTTTGTAATAATCGTACTTAATGTATAATTAAGAACACGGGTTTGTAATCCTATGTAATATTTTAAGTCTTCCGCTCTTGTACTCCGAGTTGAATAATTTGTATGAAATGTTGTACTCTGCAATTTCTTCGTAATTAAGATCCTGTTCGGAGGAAACGGGTTTACTCGTAAACCCGGCAGACCCTTTTATGTTATACGGGTCACCTGCACGACTGTCGGAGGTCTTTGGGACGACGACAGGTGCATGTGGGCCATATAGCTTAGGAGGTTCTGTCTCAGCGATGAAGGTTTCTTACTTGGCTATTCAACCACAAACAAGGCATATAGAGTTTGGAATTTGGCTATTGGTACTCTTGAGGAGGTACATGATGTTGAATTTGATGAAACCCAAGGCTCTCAAGATGAAGTTGAAAATCTTAGTGACGTGAGAGGCAATGACTTAGCAAATGCAATGAAAAATATGGATATTGGTGATATTAGGCCAAGGCAAGTCAATGATGATGAAGATGATGGTGCAATTCATACTAGTATGCAAGTTGAAAATGAAGCAAGTGCAAGTGACTCACAAAATCAATCTCAAGTGCAAGATCAACAAGCTAGTTCATCTCAATCAAATGATCAGGTTCCTATTCTCCAACCGGTCTCTATTGCAAGGGATCATCCTTTGGATCAAATCATTGGTGGTATTCAAAGTGGTGTTCAAACTAGAGCAAGACTAGCTCAAATTTTTGAGCATTTCTCATTTGTGTCAACCATAGAGCCAACTAAGATTGAGGAAGTATTGAAAGATGTTGATTGGATAAATGCCATGCATGAAGAGCTCAATAATTTCTCAAGAAATCAAGTTTGGGAGCTAGTGGAAAGACAAAAAAACACAATGTGATAGGAACAAAATGGGTCTTTAGAAACAAGTAAGATCAAGATGGCATAGTAATAAGGAACAAGGCTAGATTGGTTGCACAAGGTTACACTCAAGTAGAAGGTCTTGATTTTGGAGAAACCTATGCACCGGTTGCTAGATTGGAGGCCATTAGAATCTTATTAGCCTACGCTTGTGCCCACAACATCAAGTTATATCAAATGGATGTCAAGAGTGCATTTCTCAATGGGTACATCAATGAGTTGGTTTATGTGGAACAACCTCCCGGATTTGAAGATGTGAAGAAGCCCAACCATGTGTACAAGCTAAGAAAGGCATTGTATGGTTTGAAGCAAGCACCTAGAGCATGGTATGAGAGATTGAGAGATTTCTTGCTCTCTAAAGGGTTCAAAATGGGAAAGGTTGATACAACTCTCTTCACTAAGAAGCTTGGCAAAGATTTATTTGTGTTGCAAATATATGTGGATGATATTATCTTTGGATCAACAAATCAAGATTTTTGTGAAGAATTTGGAAATATGATGGCAAGTGAGTTTGAAATGTCCATGATCGGTGAGCTTAGCTACTTTCTTGGTCTTCAAGTTAAGAAAATGAAAAATGGTACATTTGTAAGTCAAGGCAAGTACATAAGGGATATGGTGAAGAAATTTGGATTGGAACATGCAAAGCCCATGAATACTCATATGGCAACTAATGGGCATTTGGACTTGGATAATAGTGGCAAAATGGTGGATCAAAAGCTATACAGATCAATGATTGGAAGTCTCCTTTATGTGACCGCATCTCGACCGGATGTCATGTTTAGTGTGTGCATGTGTGCACGATTTCAAGCCTCACCAAGAGAAAGTCATTTGAAAGCCGCAAAGAGAATATTGAGGTATTTGAAGGGCACACAAGATGTTGGGTTGTAGTATCCTAAGGGGTCCAACTTTGAGCTTATTGGATATTTGGACTCCGACTATACCGGTTGTAAGGTGGATAGAAAGAGCACTAGTGGAACTTGTCAATTGCTTAGAAGGTCACTTGTATCATGGTCTTCAAAGAAGTAAAATAGTGTTGCTCTCTCAACGGCCGAAGCGGAGTACATTAGTGCCGGAAGTTGTTGTGCACAATTGCTTTGGATGAAGGCAACCTTGAGTGATTTTGGATTGAAATACAAGAAAGTGCCTTTGCTATGTGACAATGAGAGTGCTATCAAGCTAACCAACAACCCCGTGCAACATTCAAGAACAAAGCACATTGGCATAAGGCATCACTTCATTAGAGATCACCAAATCAAAGGGGACATTGCAATTGAAAGTGTTGGCACCGAAGATCAATTAGCGGATATCTTTACCAAGCCACTTGATGAGTCAAGATTTTGCAAGTTGAGAAATGAGCTAAACATACTAGACTACTCCAACATGAAGTGAAAAGCATTCCATATTATATGACATGCCTCTTCTTCGATTAAAGTAAGGTAAAATTGGTTGACATGGCATTCATACTTTAATAAGGATTTGTCTAGTTCATGTAGACATGAAATGCATCTTATAGGCTCATTCATGAAAAATTAAATGCTTTCATGTATATATGGTACCACTTTTGTTCTTTATGCTTGTATGATCAAGTGGTAGCATATGACATATTGATGGGCTTGCAAACCTAATGTTGAATCTAGAACATGAGCTCATGATGTGTAACTTAACATGGTCAAGATAACCCTACTAGTGAGGTGTGAAGAAGCTTGTCCTTGGCTCAAACTTAGTTACATATTCTAGGCAAGTGATCTAGATTGAACCAATGTGAACATGAACTAAACCCCATTTATTGACTTGATACTCCCATAATTTGCACCATTTTTTAGTGATTGTTGACAAAGGGGGAGAAGATAGTCACAAAGATGAGAAAGGACGGAATAAAAATTTGAAAGCACACAAGTAGGGGGAGCAAGCTCATGAATAAGTTGTTGCATTTGTGTATGCATTAACATATGAATTGTTGCGTTGTCAAAACTTCAATTCCTATACTTATTTGAATTGGTGAAATGCTTAGAAATAGGATTTGAATGGTGATTTGACAAACTAGCATGCATAGGACTTACATGTCATATAAAGTATCTCTTTTACTTAAATGTTGATCTCACGAGGTAGTTTGAGTTTGTGATGCATGTCTAGTAAACAATGGTGCTAAGGATGGTATATTTCCGCAACTCCGTTGGTATCACGCTTCAAAGGTCCATTCTATATATCTTAGCATCATTTGATAGTAGTAGCTCACCCAAACCTTCAAATTCATGCATATGTGAAAAATTGAACCAAACATAAGGAATCACATATGTAGGGGGAGCTAATACTACCAAAGTGCAAACTTGGTTTTCATTTCATATCTTTGTGAAGCTTGTCATCAATTACCAAAAAGGGGGAGATTGAAAGCCCATGTTTGGTTTTGGGTAATTGATGAGACCTAGTTTGTTAACGATTGCTCTAAGTGTTTCATGAGAATGATTAGCAAACAACAAGATAGAGCAAAGGACCGGGTAGGTGGAGGCCACAAGTGAAGGGCAATGACGGCATCCATACAAATGGTATAAGTCCATCATCAAAAGGAATCCACAAGCTCCATCAAGAGATGGTGAAAAAGCTAGGAGCTCAAAGTAACGGTATAATCCATAGGAGCTCTTTTGTTTTTGGTGATCAAGACTCCATAGAGGGAGTGATCACATTTAGGATAGATAGCTGTACTATCAAGAGGGGCGAAACCATTGATGAAATATGGTTATCAAGTGCCACTAGGTGTTCATGATCATTGCATTGCATATAGATGCTAGTGACACTAACAAACCCTTGGAAAACTCTTTTGAAAAGGCTAACACACGTGCACAAGGTGTAGAACACTTGGTGTTAGCACATGGGAACAAAGGGTGAAAGGTTTGAATGAAAATACTAAGAAAATAGAGCGTCGGACCGTAGAGTCACAGAGCGTCGGACCATTAGCCGAAGCGTTCGACGGTACAGAGTGACGAGGAGGTGACACGTGGAGAGCAGGTGAGCGTCGGACTCTCGGTGTTAGTCCGACGGTGAGCGTCGGACCATCGTCCGACGGTTTTCAGCGCTCGGGGAGCTCTCTGGAAGCGTCGGACGGCCGCGTTCGTTAGTCCGACGGCTCCGTCTGGCTGAGTCCGACGGTGGTCAGCTGAGGGCGTCGGACCATTTGGTTTAGTCCGACGCTCGTCCGTCCGACGGTTCGTTTAGCGCGGGAAGTTAGCCGTTGTGATCCAACGTTCGACTTCAAACGGCTAGTGACATGTGGCGTTCATCCGGGGAGTCAGACCATGCAGATTAGTCCGACGGTCTGGCCGTCGGACAGTCCGACGGTACACAGAAAAGTCTAAACGGCTAGTTCTTTATGTGTGGCTTATAAATAGTCACTTGGTTGGTTTGGGGAGCAACTTTTGGCACTCCTGAACATCATAGCATACTTGTGAGCCTTCCTACTCCACTCTCACTCATCCTACTTGATTGTGATCATCACTTGGTGAGTTTGGAGAGCATCAAGTGCATTGCATTGATAGAGATCATCTAGAGGCACTTGGTAGCGGTGATTCGCTGCGGTTTCTCTCATTACTCTTGGAGTTTGCCGATTCCTAAACGGCTTGGAGCTGCGAGGATCGTTGAGGGGAGTTGGTGATTGTCTCCGCCTCCGATCAAGGTAGTGTGAGGGGTTCTTGAGCCTATCCCCGCGGGAGATCGCGAAAGGCATCTTTAGTGGATTGCTCGTAGCTTGGTGGATTCCCGTCTTGTGTTGGTTGTGCGGCACCCTTGAGAAGGGTTTGGCGTGTGATGCCAATTAGCGCGTGAACCTCCAAGTGGGTGTATCGCTACAACGAGGACTAACTTGCCGGCAAGCAAGTGAATCTCGGTAAAAATTCTTGTATTATCTCTCTACCGAGGATTTCTCTTGTATTTGATTGATTGGTTATATTGGACTTCATATATTCTCTACACCGGGGGTATTGTAATCACCTTTACTCTTTACTTTTGTGTACTTACTCTCTTGTGTAGTTTGTTAGTTAGTTGCTCACTTAGGAGTAGTGTATAGTAGTAGCCTTTGAGTGTGAACTAGTGATCATAGTGTAGTATACTTGTCTAGGTGGCTTGCATAGTGTAGTTTAGAGTTAGTGCTTTGCAAAGCTTGCTATTGTTACTAATCGGCTTGTTAAGTATTGTTTGTAGATTTTTTATAGGCTATTCACCCCCCTCTAGCCATTTAGCACCTTTCACCAGCATGCATCCTATAGCGACATCTATTTTGGGACAGAGGGAGTATGTTGTGTCTCTAAATAAATTTATTAAAAAACTAGATTAAAAAAATATTTCCAATGATATAAATTATGTACCATAAATATTAATAGTTTTTAATATATATATTTGGTCAAAGTTGTTTCTTAGGAAGTGAAAACGACTCCTTTTTAGAAACAGAGGGAGTAGTGACTAACATTAAAGAGGTACCACACACATGGATTAATAGATGAACATGGGGAGGGATTGAAAGACCACTTAGATTGAAGCTATGTCGAGATGGATGCAGGGGCGAACTGGTGCAGGGCTTTGCAAGTGACAATGTAAGGCCGAAGTGCAGGAGAACAACACGGTCTGCACCAACTTCTCTTGCAATCGATTCCCACCCAGGGTGTGCCAATTTTCCTTCCAGTGTCGAGAATAGTAGCGGGTCACGACCTTGTCACAACCGTGAGGAGAGAAAAGGAGCGGATAAATTCGCAACACCTCCAGCTGCTCTGTTTTCGCGCGTAGCCTATGCTTCCCCACTAGCGCGCGCTCTCTCCCGCCCGACGCTTTCTGCATGCACGCGCTCCTCCCCCGCCCGATGCTTTCCGCACGTGCGCTTGTCCGCCGCCCGCTAGCTATGCCCAGCGGCGTTTCTTCACGTGTTTGTGCTGCCTACATGCCGCCTAGCGCGTAGAGGCAGCGTCTAGGTACGCCTAAAGTTTAATTGGGTGTCTACGCCCACGCCGAGCCTCCATTTAGCGTTTAATCAAGATTAAATGAAATTTATTGATCGTGTTTTTACAAACCTTGCCTCAAGGTGTTATGACCCCTGAGGAATACATCTAGTCACTGGATTTAGCCAGATTTCTCATGAGCACCAAGAATTCAATTTGGAGGATTTTGGTGAAAACCCCAATTTGAGGGTGAAGATCTTCGATTCTTGTTCAAGCTAGAGTCTTTCTAGAGAGATCTTGTGGTATTGTCTTCACCATGTATTAGACAAGCTCTCCACCAAGTTTCACAATTTTTGAAGTTGATTAGAATCAGATTTAAATTTTTTTGAGAAAGTTCCTACACTCTAGTATACCGGACCAGATGGCCCAGTATTTTTAACTCGTTTTTTTTAGGAGCTTCTTTGAGGAAAGCTTCCTTATACCGATCAGCTGGTGTGAACCTAAAATTTTGTAATTTCGGGCCACAGTTTGACTGTGTTTTCCCTTTTTTCTCTAAAAGTTACGTGTGCTGACTATCATATTAGACTGGTAAGATATGCAAACCACACCGATCCGGTTTGCACTGTAGTTTCGAGTTTTTTTTTGCTGGTTCTTGCTTGCTTTGCTTCTGCATCTTCTTAGCGCCTTTCCTAGGGCCAGTTTGCTCCTTGTTGTTACTTGATATTTGGGAAAAGAGTGGGTGTGTCATTTAGGATTTAGGTCAATTTCTTTATTCAAGAATAATTTTCATTTGACTCCCATTCACACTCCACTCTAGTCATGCATCCTTTTGCCCTTCATAATTTTTTTGTATAAATTCATGGATTGATATTGTCATTCATGTGCTATTAATCGAGAGACGAATATTTTAGCGCAGCTAAACCATGGAAACTTGGAAAGTGATAGGAAAAAGTCTACTTAACCCCCTAATCTATAGAAAGCTAGTTTTCTGGTTTACTCCCTCACCTATAAACCATGTATTATATGCCTTGAACTATCAAAAACCATCTATAACCCTGCAACGCGGTTTTAAGTGTTTTTTACTGACGTGGCATTTTAAAAAGTCTACATAACTCCTACCATATCAAGGTGTTGACTATATAACCCCTCAACTATAAAAAATCATAATACAAACCTGAAAACATCTAATAATATTCACATGACCTATGAAAGGTCTGGTAGGGTCGTTTAGACACAATATTCCACTACACTTGCCTAAACACCCATTCTTGCACGCAAGCTCGTTAGTTGTCTCCCTCTCTTTCTAGCTCGTGGCATTGCCTGATGAGCACCATACTCTCTCCTTCTCCACCTCAATACTCCTTGAGTGTCATATTGAGCTCTTGCATTGCGCCAGTGTGCTTGTCATCTACATCCTCCTGCATTCTCACCCCTCTCAATACTCATATGGCTACATAAGAAACTAAAGGACAACCCGATGGAGGATGCACAAGGGGCCGAATGATGAGGGTGCGGTTGTGGTGCTTGAGCACAATGCCATTGACGAGTGCTTGAAGGTGAAGTAGGAGACAAGATGTCGCATGCTGCTTGTTGTGTGATAGATTATCCTACAAACAGTTGGGAGGTGGAGGCAACAAATGGGTCTATGTGCAATCATAAATACTTAGGCCACTGTGTGGGGATATATGGTGCTGAAACGGCATACGAGATCATCAGTGGATCATGTAAACATTTTTAGATACTTTAAGTTGTACAGTATCAGGTTTTATAGTTGAGGAGCTATGCAGTCAACCCTTAAAATGTTAGATCATGTAGACATTTTAATATCACATGTCAGTTGAACCACTTTCAAAAGCGTCTTGGTGAGTTATTATTTAGATAGTTCTTAATAATTTAATAGGTAGACTATATAGGTTTATAGGTGAAAGGTGAAGTAGACAACTACCATAAGTTGGGCACAACTTAAGTTGGGCTCATTGTTCCCTTTCTTTGTGTATGTATACACCTGGTTTGCATATATGTTGACACGCAACATATCATGTATACTTGTTGTCTTGTTTATAGAATAATATTCATCAATGGTGCCAGATTTGTTATCCAGGTCTCCAAAGTTACAAAATCATTTTTGTCACCTGAAGTTGTAACGGCTCACATCTAGATTTCAATAGGCGTTTACTCGACCATGAATTTAATAGTTAGAACCCACATGCCAGATGTAAATCTTTACCTAAAAATGCGCCACTTTCATATAATCTCGGATGAAAACTATTTTTTTAAAAAAATTCTAACTCTCGATGAGATCTACAACTTTTGAATTTTCTCATTTGAGATCCTTAAGATGTTCAAAAAAATATACTTTGAGCAATATATCAACCATGTACTAGGGCTTATCGCATTAGGAAAAAATAATATCTTTCTTATATGGTGTCAGATAAAGATACATTGTATATGTAAAAATCGATGACTTATATAAATTCCTAGTTTCATGTTTTGTCATTTGAAGTCGTTGAAATGCTAAAAACATACAAAGTTTCAACAGCATATTAATCGTGTATTTGGGTATGTCATCATAGGAAAATCAAGCATTTATTATATGATGTTAGATAAAGATACTTTATCTACAAAAGTTGTAAGCAATCGATGAAATCTATAACTTTCTAGTTTGGAGTTTTTTATTTGAGGTTGTCTAGATGTTTTAAAAATCATATAAAGCATGGTTATATAGTCAAAACTTTATGTTATTTAAGCATCTTAACAATCTCAAATGACAAAACTCAAAACTATTAATTGTTATATCTCATCGAATGTTACAATTTTATGTACAAAGTATTTTTATTGGTCACAATATAAGAAATATATGACTATTTAAACGCAACAAGCCTTGTTACGCATTTAATGGCTACTTAAACTTTACATTATTTTTCGGGCATTATAAAAATCTTAAATGAAAAAAACACAAAAACTAGGATTTTGTAGATTTCATCAAGAGCTCTATGTCTAATACACAAAGTATCTTTATCCAACACAATACAAGAAAGATATGTTTTTTCTAAGATGACAAGCCCTCGGTATGCTATTATTACGTGTATATTATTTTTTTAGCATCTTAACTACCTTAGATGCGAAAAATTGCAAAACTAGAGAGTTATAAATCTTATCAAGGTTACCATTTTCATACATAATGTGTCTTTATCTGTCAGCAATACAAGAAAGACCTCGTACGTGATTAATACGCCTCTCAAACTTTATGTAATTTTTTATCATCTTAATGATCTCAAATGACAAAAATCAAAACTAGGAATTTGTAGATCACAAGATAAAATATTTGTATACAAAGTATCTTTTTCCGATATCATGCATGAAAATTATGATTTTTTGAGGAGTTTAACGATCTAAAATGAGAACCTTTAAACTACAAAGTTGTAAATCTTATTGAGAGCTACAATTTTCATACAAATATCATCTTCTTCCGAGATTATGTAAAGCATATATGATTTCTCTAGTGCTATAAATCCTGTTACACGATTATATGTTGCTTAAACTTTATATGATTTTTAAGCATTTTCATTATTTGAAATGAGAAAACACAAAACTAGGTTATGTTCGGTACTTGATGATCGTATATATGGTCTCCAGGTTAATGACTACAGAATCACTGCCACAGCAACCAAGTAGCCCCTGTTTGGATTTCAGTCTGAAGTTTAGCCACCGAACTTTAGACAAGTTGAACTCTTAAGACTCCAAATATTAGCATATAAGATCAACTATAAGAGATTATCTAAATCCTTTCTAAGTGCTAGAAATGGAGATTTTTCGCTAGCCAAATACAAAATATGGGAATGACTCTCCAGAATGTGTATAAGATATAGAAGAACCGTTGAAGAGTCATGAGATATTGAAATAGATTTTTATACAAATAACTTTCTAAATGATAATTTAGAGATATTTAGAAAGACTATCGGAGATGCTCTAGGTGAGCTGAGTACTAAAATTTAACCGTCAATCTTATCTAAGTAAAGACCATGGAATCCAAGCGGGTATGAGACATACATATTTGGCTGCACCTTTTTTTCCCCTAGGCCGGCCCATCCAAAAAAAGACAAGATATCTTGAGGTTGAGGAGCAATAAAATCTGTCAGCAGTGAGTTCTTTATATGCCCGCGCTTCCGTGAAACACGTTCCGCACGGCGGATATACTCCTGCCGCGACCGGCACACCGCACACCTGCAGGCTGCTGCAGCCGATTCGATCCGCAACCATTCCTGGATGGAATCCCTTTGGTGACCCTCATGTGGACGGCAGCATGGCCCGAATCTACACGTACTGCAGCACTAGCTAGCAGCACTAGGACAACCGCATCAGCATGCGTCGGTGTCATCTCATCTAAGGTTGTGAATCGGCTGCTTCCTCAACAGTCGTCTCACTCGTGCTGTAAGTAGCAATGGTCTCTTACTCTTTGCAACAACTGTTCGTCTTGGCTGTATATACACTCACCCCTAAGCGTAGAGGCCGGAACGTTGTTTCCTTTATCTATCTAATAAAAAAACAACTGTTCGTCTTGCTTGTCCCTTTGATTCCTGTACTTGATCCCTCCCTCAGATGCCGCGGAGAAGTCAGCAGGCAAGCGCTTAGTTGCTGCATCCTATGAACACATGCACTTGGACAGTTGGAGGGCAGCTTCCTCGTGCTCGAGTTCGCTTGATTCGATCGAGTCCGGCCGCAGTATATATTCCGCGGCAACACGCCGGTCGGTCTTGGAGGCGAAATGATGAAATGTGCGGAAGAGAAGAACAAATCATGCAGTACACAGGAGCAGTCAAGAATGTGCAGTGAAACTCACAGTTATATTATACCTAAGATTTCAAGAACTAATTAAAGCATGAAGCTTTTACCTGGGAAATTTCAGATTTCGTAGCCGTAGGTGGTAGATAACCTTTGTTTCATCCGTGGTTCTGAGTAGGACTCTGAATACGACAAAAACATTGTTTTCTTTGGAAAGTTGTTCTTGGTTCTTTTAACCCGATCCAGAGATGAAGTGATCGATGGACGATGGCCTACTAATTCCGCGTAATTATTGATGATCTGGACGTACCTTTTGTACACAATGGATGCCGGGTGTCGTCCAAAATCCACAGTATAATAACCTTTTGCGTCGATGATAATTTGCCGCTTTAAGGTGCACAATTCAGTTCAATTACGAAAAGAAGAAGGGAAATTTTGCTGCAGAACACTGGAAAAACTTGTAATATGCTGATACACACCGTAACCGCGTGAATTTGTCTAGTACCATTACAAATTTGTGTATATTTGCCAAAAGACACCGTGCTGATTAAAATAATCATTTCTCAATTTCGAAAAGAGAGAAGGTGGAGGAAATGTCTAAACTACCCTCGTCTTCAACCTCCGACTGTGTAAATTTTTTTTGTATTCCCTCCGTCCCATAAACACTGTCGTTTTACACTTTTCAGACATCACGACCATTCATCTTATTTGAAAATTTTATATAAATATCATTTATCTTATTATGATTTGTTATATCATTAAATAAACTTTAATAATTATTTATTAATTTTGTATTTTGTATAAATTTTTCGAATAAGACGGACAGTCAAACACAGATTCTGAAAAGTCTAAAACGACAGTCTTTATGGGACGGGGGGAGTAAGACACTGGCGCCGACCGGCAAGCACATGGCAAGGAGCGCTCGGCCAGCGGAGCGAGGGACACCAGCGCGGCGAGCACATGGCCAGCGGCGGCTATGCGGGCAAGCGGGCAGTGGATGAGCGCGTGGCGGCGGCCGGCGGGCGAGCGGGCAGCGGATGGACGCGGCTGCAAACGAGCGCATGGCGGCGGCCGGTGGGGAGCGGGGAGCGGGCAGCGGGCGGGCGGGGGGACACGGCTTCAGACGAGCGCGTGGCGGCGGCCGGCGGGCGAGCGAGCGGACACGGCTTCAGGCGAGCGCATGGCAGCGGCTGGCGAGCGAGCGAAGACGCGCCCTGGTCGCGGCGGTGCGTGCGAGCTCCTGCGGCGGCGCGTGCGAGCTCTTGAGGCGATGCGGAGAGCAACAACTCGCAGCGGTGGGGGCCAACAGCTCGCGTGGCGCATAGCCAGGCACAGGGTGCCACGGTGCGCGGCACATCAGCTCACGGCGGCGACATTGTCTTCAGTAAATTGAGCTGGAGGTTGAAAACGAGGGTAGTTTGGACATTTGCCCCACCTTATCTCTCCGAAACTGAGAAATAATTATTTTAATCAGCGCGTTGTCTTCTGGCAAACATATATAAATTTATAATAGTACTAGGCAAATTCGCGCGGTTGCGATGTGTATCAGATATTACGTGTTTTTTTCAGTGTCTTACAGCAAAATTTCGCAAAGAAGAAACGTCATTGTAGTGCAGCGAAGGAGCTAAGGAAGGCACAGGTTTTTTAAAAGTACCGCAAAAGCTTTGCTATTATTTTTGTTAGACGATAAAAAAGAAAAATAAATGACAGCCTATTTTTTGACCGGAAACTAGATCTCTAGAACCACACGACTCAGGAGATACTCGAACCTACCAAACTTCACCGAGCCAACTTGGACAAGACACCCCCCCAATAACAATTTAACTGGGTCGAAGAAACACGACCTAACTAGCAACTCCGCAACTCACAACTAGCCAAAACAACTAGTAAGGCAATCAAACAAACAACCCATCTGTTCATCGCATTAGTACACAAAGGGTCAATATTATCGGATATAGAGGTATTTTCACTAGCGTTTATTGGAAGCATCAGTACAAATACTTGTCAAGAAAATATAGGGTTTTAAAAATATCAAAAAAAAAATAATCATAGGAGAGGTGCCCACCCACTCTGAAGTCGCAAGTCGTGGCATTTTTTATGTGAAAATCGCATGCTTCGCGGCCACGGAGGTTTGATTCTACCACTCCACCCATCACTCACCTGTGTCTAAATTAGAGTTTGGTTCGCACATATTATCCTAAACAGAGTAAGTTGATTGTTTGATGCCATAAACGAATTCAAATGGAAAAGGTTGTCAATATAATGTTTCATAACTTTTCTAGATCTATAACTTTTATTTTGGTAGTTTCTCCATCCAAGATTGTTTATAAAATTTAAATTTCTTTGACAAATTCAAACATAGTTTTTCTTGACAAAATGATTTTAAATGAAAAAATTATCAACTACAAAGTTCTCTAACTTTTCGAGATCTACAACTTTCATTTAATCGGTTTTTTAAAACTAAAAAATCAATTTCAAATTATTTGTATTATTGGTTCGTTAAAAAAACCGCCACTAAAGATGTATTTTTAGTGGCGGTTCGGAACTCTGTGATTTCTACTGGTGCACATCAAGAAAAACTGCTTATAGAAAAAAATACCCACCATCGAGAGAAATGCCTTTTGTACTAGTGTCTTCTCAGAAATGTTCTACTACTAAGCAGTGCTTCCTTTGTTGAAAGGAAAAACGTGGAGCGAATTGAGCATGTTCAGCTGGTTGACTATGGAGTGCTTCCTTTGTTGAAAGGAATAACATACAGCGAACTGAGCATGTTCAGCTGATTGCATTCCTCATGGTGAATCTGTCCACTTGGGTTCAAGTCCTTTGACATGGATTCTTTTTTTTCTCTAGATTTTATTTAAAGATTTAACGACACTATTCTTCTAGTGGTAGATGGCGTGCCTCGACGACTTGTGCCTCTGTTGATAGCAATCCACCTGAGGTGACTTTGTCAGTCTCAAAATTAGCCGATGCTCGAGGTATGGTGTATACACTTGTATTTATAGAGGTGAGTATGTGCAAACACAAAGTTGATGTGTACCCTTGTGGTTCGGGTTTGTGATGGGTGATTGTCAACAAGTGTTACACAACGTGTCTCTTGGTTTGTGGTACACAGATGTGGAGCTCAGAAATGGTGGTCGACGGCGAAGGTAAATGTGAAGTGGGTTCGTGTCGATGGATGGGAGCGGTGAAGAACGGATGCCGAGGATTGGACCGAGGGACCAGAGTCACTAGGTGACAAGCCGTGGTGGCTGGGAGCTAGGAACATCGAGAGTGCAAGATCACATGGTGGCGGACTATGGGCCGGTGCGATCAAGGACGTGTCGGACACCTCCCAGGATGTGGGGGACGCGTCGGAGGATGCTACTCGTGGAGGTTTGGTGGTTGAGCTCAAACCCACCCCCGAGGCGGGTTTTCGGGTTTGGGCCTCAAAATCCGGCCAGAGTTTCCGAGAAAGTGTGGCGGAATCCTAAGGCCGAAGCCGTTGGATCGGATCACTAAAGTGGGTGGTACTAGAATGCCTTAGGGTTAGCTTGTTCACCAAATAGTTAGTAGAGTAACCAGGGGGCTAAGTGAAAAATGTAATAAGCCTCAATAAATAGGAGATGGCTACCCACATTCCCTCTCACCTCTTATCATTTCATTCTTCCACCTTCTTCTCTAGGTATTCCCCTCTCTAGGTTCTTCTTAAGAGATCACCGTACTAGTTCCAGGAAGTTGGTGTAATTGAACCTGTGATTTTAATTGCGAATAGAGGCCCTAACCTCCCCGTGTCCTCTTATCATTTTATTTATGAGCCGATTATGTGATTCAGTTCTTCCTCTCCCGTTTCGCCCCTTCCCATCTCCTTGATTTTGCTTGATCTCTAAAATAAATAAGCATATGCAAATTTGTATCTCTAAAATGGGGCTCTGAACATATTTAGGCATTCAAAATATACAGCTCCACTTAGAGTATTTAAATTAGACTTTGTATTTTTAAAAGTCTCCACATCAGCACTAATTAACCGAATAATTTATTGCTTTCCTGTTAAGCTCATGCTTGTTCGATCGACAACCAATGTTTTGAGCATAATGCTGGCCATGGGCACGTGAAATAAGTCACAACGAGACATCATCGTTTGCTCAAGAAATATAGCTGCACGGTAAGATTGTTCTCAATTTTCTGTGTACAGCTTAATGTTGTTGTACACTTCAGATATTACGTATTTTATGTATTGCTATCATCACACCTGACACTATAATGTATTTGCACGCAGAGTGAAACTTGCACAACTGGAAACTAGCCATTCGAGCTGCATGTAGCAAGAGTGTACACTAGGGCAGTGTTGGATCGCTTCGAGGAGACAATGAAGGATACGACTCCTCAATGGCTAGAGGGGGGTGAATAGCTTGTAAAAATTCTACAAATAACACTTAAAACAAAGTGGTCAGATAAAAATAAGGCGAAGCGAGTTTTGCGCTAGCCTACTAAAAGATGTAAGCCACCTAACCGTTCTACGCTATTATCTCTAGTTTCACACCAATAAGACTAAGTCACTAATTAAACTCTACTCGTACGTGATCAAGCTACACAAGTTTACTTCTATAAAAATTAAATACAAGAATGTAAAAGTAAGATAGTGATTGTTATATCGTCGGTGTGGAGAAGATGAATATTCAATTAATCACAATATCACAATATAAATAAAATCCTCGATAAAGAGATGACACAATATTTTTTTACCGAGGTTCACTTGCTTGCCGGCAAGCTACTCCTCGTTGTAGCGATACACCCATTTAGAGGTTCACGCGCTGATTGACATCACACGCCAAATCCTTCTCAAGGGTGCCGCATAACCAACATAAGATGGAGATCCACAAGGTACGAGCAATCCACTAGAGTAGCCAATTGCGATCTCCGCGGGGAAGGCTCAAGAACCCCTAACGATCTTCACCGATCTTAGGCGAAGATAATCACCAACTCCCCTCAATGATCACTAACTCCAAAACCGTTTAGGTGATGACAATTACCAAGAGTAATAAAAAATCACAATCACAATAATCACCTAGTGCCACCAAATATGCAGTCATAAAATACACGCACTAGGGTTTCCCTTAATTCTCTCTAGAATAACCACTAGGCTGTGAGAAGGAGAGGATAGGGAGGAGATGCTCTTGAATTCCTTAAGAATCAATCACTTGAGTACAATCTCTCACTAGAATGAAGCATGAAGTCTAGGGAGTGAGAGAGAAGGACAAGCTTGCTGTTCTTTCTATTCTTCTCCTTTCTAGATCTGAGATAGCAAAGTATGGGAGAGAGAAGACAGAGAAGGGGAGAAAGACACCTTATACTCCCCAGGCCGGCCAGCTCTCAACGGGCGACCGCAACGCTCCCAACGGCTACGCTCGGCACCGGCCGGCAGCAGAGCCAGGAGCGCCCAACGGCTCCTTGCGGCAGCGACAGAGAACAGGCGGCCGCTCGGTCTCTCAGCGAAGCGGCAGCAGCTCCTAGGAAGAAGCTTCCCGGAAAGTGGCCGCACGAATCAGCTGCGCTCTCCTTTGTTTCTGTCTTTCTGGGCAGCGAGCAAATGGGCCAGGCCCATCCGACGTGCACAACCAGAACGCGCAACAGACCATAGAGTAGTAGTAGTAGGCTAGTAGCACGAGCAAGCAGAGACTGTCAACCATACACGCACAAGCAGGCAGCAGCTTAGCACTAAAAAACAATTCGTGCACAACTCTCAAAGGTGCACAAACACCTGCACGTGTTTTCTCCCCTTTTTTTAAAAAAACTTTATCAAGTGCTAATTCTTCTCAAGTTTCCAAAATAAGTACAAAGCACAGGAATTAGCTTTTCGATTTTTGTTTCAGCCGATCTCAACTAGTTGCCACTGCTCCCAGCTGGTTGCGACCACTTCCAGCTAGTTGCAACTGATTTCAGCTTAGTTTTTCAGCAGCTTTCAACTAGTTGCAACTGCTCTCAACTGGTTGCAACTACTTGATTCCAGCACCTTTTCAAGCCTTTTAATATGCCAAAATTTTAATAAAATATTCCAACATACTTTTGCCTTTTCACAAATATTTTTTCAGACTTAATCTCACCACATCACTAAGCGCAATGCATATTCAAATGAGACTTATACTTAGTGGCACTAGATAACCATTGCAAATAAAGATTTTCCCTCTTTATAGTATGTTTATCTATTCTAAATACACTCACACCCTTTATGGTGTCTTGAGTGCCAAAAATAAAATGACCTATAGGATATACCTTTACCTTGAGCCCATTTTATTTTTCTCTCTTTTCTTTTCCTCCATGGATGAAGCATTTGGTCTCCTTCTTGATGATGGATTTACACCATTTGCATGGACGCCGTCATGGCCTCTCACTTGTGGCCTTAACCGACCCGATCATCATGCTCCATCTTGATGTTTGCTAATTTATCTCATGAAACACTTAGAGCAAATATTAGCAAACTAGATTTCATCAATTATCAAAACCAAACTTGGTCTTTCACACGAGTGCAAATGCTTTGACCACACAGGTCTGTTATTGTCCACCTACGCATTTGATTAGTGCTTTATATATGGTAGCAAGTCGCTTGTTTGTGTGGTAATTCGATAGCCTCTTAATATTTGTCCCTCAAGATATCTGTGCACTTGTTGCGTGCATTTATGCACGTTCAGTTGGGAAAAATACCAATCAACTAACATTTTGAAGCGGTTGAGCCGCAATGCACGGCACGACCTACCGTTTGACCGAGTTGACGGTAGGCTCAAAGGGATTGATGGGCAGACATAGGCTCTGCAACAGAGATTGCTAATGGCCAAGGCAATCAAGCTTGTCAGGCATGCTTGTATGTCGAAGCCTGGCTATGATAGGGCCATGAAGGGATTGGACGACCTGCTAGGCCTAATTGCTGAGTTAGAGCCTGAAATTGTTGTTGAAGACATTGACCTGCTTGATTGGGAAGTGAGGATCTTAGTCCCTCCATTTTTAGAATGTACATTGAAATAGCTTAGCTACCAATTTCTATGCAATTGACTATGATTATTTATGCATCCAAAGAACTGTAACGACAATGCTGACCCAAATTTTTGTAGAGCTAGCTCGGGCTACCGTGGTACGTTCTCATTTGTAGTGAGTGTACTCTAGACATACTGGCCTTCTCTGCTAATAAAAAGTTTATGTTAACAAGTCATGTGAGCGGCGGCACGGGGATGATATGGATACAGAAGGACAAGAAATGAACAATGTCGCTAGGGATACTTCAGAGAGGTCAGAGAAAACTCATACATTGATACCAATCTTGTTCAATGGTATGGGCAGTGGACAAGAATTGCCTAATTTCTATGTAGGTGACACATGGGCCAATACATAGGTCAGATCATCCTTTGTTGCTGGGTGGGTCCAATGAAGGTCATCAAGAGGATGGATGAGTTGTATGCATTCACGTACTTATAAACTTTTGGGATATGGTGTTTATGCAAGTCTGTCTCTCACATTGTTGTTATGTATTTAACCGAACTCGCAAGGCATGGTGTAAGTTGGTTTTGGAACCAGTCTTGTCTAGCCCCACAAGGCAAAGCCCAAAGGTCGAACAAAGGAGGTTGCTAAGCAAGCAAGTGTGAAAGTTGGGGGCAAAGGGAGTCAAGAAGAAAAACAAGAAATGTAAGATTTGCCGCATTGTCGATGGCTACAATGCCTCCACTTGTTTGCAGGTAGAAGTGAAATGTGAAAGGCTAGCCAAACTCTCTGACAAGAAGAGGGGATGATCACCCAGCTCAAAAAACTGCACCGCCAAGTTTGCTGAAGCAAGGAAGGAGATGGAAAACATTAAGAGATGGCGCATGGTTGTGTCTGATGATGAAGATGGTGATGACAGTATTGTCGTAGCCATGGAGAGTAGCCCACAATCATCCTCTTGCCCCCAGAAGAGAGGGAGGCCTCCAGGGTCAAGGAACAAGGCTTCGAAAGCACTTATGCTACCCGGAGCATGACCAAGAAAGAGTGCTACATGGCTAGCAACATTGAGGCATGTGGAGTGTCATTGATTTATGGGATATATTACTTTTGTTGAAATGTCATTGATGCATGTGATGTATTACTTTAGTAACCAGCATGCATTTATTTGTTGTGTACTTTGATGCAACTAATTGCACATGCAACAATGATGTATGGTATTCGCAAAAAAAAACAATGATGTATGGTGATGTTGTTGGAAATCGGCTTATCTGCCTTGCTTAAAGTATATTATGCATTGTGCCTGTGGTTATTATGCACCACTTCTTATTATGTGGATGCCTCCTATGGTAGCCTGAAAGACTTTTGTGGCTCTAGTTGGATTTTGCTGTTTTGAGTACCATAGTTCAGGGACCTATGTTTTGATAGATGATGCATGCACATTAAACTACAATCCGCTGATCGTATACAATACTGGAAGCTTTTCTATGCAAAATGCAGCATCATTTTGTAGCTTGGCAAGGCCAGTACAAAAAGGTTTATATGCAGCATGATAGTGGTTTCAAGTGATCTAGTTAATCGCCAGTTGTCCACTTTGATGGATTATTTGTAATGAACTTCCAACATGGTCAAACATAAAGTGGAAGTATCCAATATTGCAGTATCCAATAATCCGTGGAAATAACTAAACATATTTGACCCTACCAAATTGATGGCTGATTTGTTTCTGTTTTTTTATGAGAAATTACATCTCTCCTATAATGGGATTCATAAACAAATCTATGTCCACCCAACAAATTGTACTCCGCTGAGGGCTACAACCTTTGTGCACCCAGGAAAGTATACATAGATTATTGACGCCATCGAAATCAAAGGCCACGAGGGTATCTAATCAAGATCTAAGGGCTGTAAGACAACTCACCCTCACTCAATCCGTGCCCCCTCCCCCGAGATCAACGCGGCCCCCCACCACCCGGATCCCGTTCCCCGCGCGCGGCCCCCCTGTATCGCGTGTCCGCTGCGAATTGCGATCCCCCAGCCCAAGATCGCGTGTGCGCCCACCGCGATCAAGGCGATCCCGTTCCGCGTCGCGCCCCCTACCCCGGCGAGATCGCGTGCGCCACCCCCCCTGTCGCGTTGGGGAACGGCTCCGGCGGCGAGGATCCGGCTCCCCAGCCCACCGGAGATGCGGTGAGGATCTGGCTCGCTCGTGTCGTCGGCCGCAGGAACCGGAGCTTCCGTCGGAGGACAAGAACGACTTCGCCGGCAGCGAGGTTGCCGCCACAACTGTAACAGAACCGCCTAAATTATATGGCCCACAGGCACCTGTCATTGTCGCTAATGACCTCTGACAGCCGAGCCCGTGTTCCAGATGATCTAGAAGGTCCTGCCGGGCTACACCAGCACCCGTTTCTCCGACAGGATCCCATTGCGAAGCCATTACAGAATTACAACATTTTGTAATAAAATACATCAGAGTAAAAGTGCGGAAAGGTTACATAGTACTTAGATTACAAACCAGTTGTCCAAATGGAATTTAAGTGCAGTTATTACAAACCATAATTAAAGACGGTAGTAGTGGAACAACGATGCAACATATTTAGATAAATGATAACAGGAACCCTGCCCACGGGTCCAACTTCACTCTTCCTCACTTCCTTCCTGAACAATGGTCACGCAGCAGGGAGCAAGGCAAACCTACTGTTGAGATTCTCTTGCAACAAGGGTTAACAAATCTTGAGTACTGGGGTATTCCGCAAGACTTACCTGACTAAAGAAAAAGATAAGACTCAGAAATGCAGGCTAAGGGGAATCAAGGTAAGGTTTTAGCAAGAGTCAAAGTATTTTGCGAAAAAGCAATACTAATCCTACTTTCAATATTTTACTCATTATTATTTTAATCCATAGATCTTAATTCTTTCACATATGTCCTTCAATTCTAATTTCTTATTCATTCTCAAAACATCCTAGTTCCGAACCACTCTTCGCTGAATGGTCGAAAGATCAAGTCTCCATAACCGAGGAGCAACGACGATTCGAATCGATTAGTACCCAGCTGGGGATCCCTATCCACACTGCATATGTAGCACCTAAGCTTGTATATGCCAACCCCGTCTACCACGGCTTTTCCAAAACCTGAACCGATCCTGCGCCACCTGAGAGCACAGTACTCCTCTCCAATCCAGCACGCCGGCCACGAGGGTACACGCTACTCTCGCCATCTCTCCACTCCTAATGCGTGGTTGTCGGTTCGAGTAGTAGAGCCACCGGAGACAGGTCTTCCCGGAGTATGTGGCTAGTTGCAAAGTCTTGATCCAGCAGGCCTACAACGAATGGTCCCCAATTCCTTTTTCCGTCAGAGACGATGCATTGGGACTCCAACCCAAGTTCAATGTGACCAAACGGTTTTCAAATCCCTTTTCCGTCGGTAACAATGTTTTGGGATTCTAACCCAAGCTACGATCACCGAGCAGAAAATCCCTTCCCGTTGGCGACAATGTACTGATCAGGTGCACAGCCACCGAACGAGAACATTACCATTACCCTTTTCATGAATTCGTCAATAATATATCACCATAGCTCAAAATAGCATTTTGTGCAAATCTAATTTATACAAGCAGGGCTAAACATTTTCAAATATTTATTAAAAATGGTTTCCGGATATTTCAGTGGTCAAGGTTGGTAATGCATCAATTGGGTTATCAATCAACTCCTATCAACCTAATGCAATATTTAACTCAAGGTGATAAAATTTGTAAATCACAAGGGAGGGTTAAATGCACCGGGGTTTGCCTTGGACTGAGTAGAGAGTGGGATCCGGGTCAGTGCCACAGATGTCAAAGCCCTGAACCAACTCTGGAGCAGTCTCCTCAGAAGTCAACTCAGCTTTCACTTCCTGGTTCTCGGTCACTACACGTCTGCAATGATGAATGCTTTAATGCGATGCAACCATACGAAAATACAAGACATAGCAGATAAAGTAGAATACCACACTACTGTCCTACATACTATTTAAAGTAAGTTACCCTGAAATACCCTAGGTCATAAGTGTGTTTGACCTAAAACCACAATCAATCATAAAATCACACCAAACCTAAATCATTAACCTTTTCAATATATTCCATTTACCAAATAATCAAATAATTAAATAACAACTAATAAAACTTATTCCACTTGAGTCCAAACTTTACCAACAAATAGATCTTGAGTTCAAACAGTACTAAATTAATTTTTATGATTTTTGGATTTACAGGAAATTAATTAAAATTCATCAAAGTTGCATTTATTATTTAATCTACTGATTTTTAGCTCTTACAAAAAGTGTCCAAAATATATATTTAATATTTTTTATTAAATACTACATATAACAGAGAGTCCACACAATTATTCTCATGATTTTTGGCACAGTAAATTTATTCTAACAAAAAGATAAAACTGCATCACTATTCCCATTAATTCATATTAGAAAAGTTATTTAAATTCTTCAGAAAAACGAAAAACTTGCTCTAGCCCGAGACGGCCCAGCAGCAGCAGGTTGGCCCAGCCCTCGCCCGCGTGCCTACCCGCGCGCCTGCCTCTCCCAAGGACGCTGACAGGCGGGGCCCCCCTGTCAGCTCCCTCTTCCACCTACAGACGAGCCCACGCGCGTGCGCACGCGGCGGCTCGCCGCGGAATCCACCGGCGGCGACCTCAGCGACGAAACTAACCGCGTCGAAGTGAACCCTAGCATCTAGCGGACCACCTAGCGCACTTATCCCTAACCCTAAGCGGCTCCCGGGCAACACCGGCGATGTCACCCAACCAAACCAGACCAAACGACGCGCAATAGAGTTAGAAGGCTAGCCGCAAGACCAATTTGCCAGGGATGGAGCATAGGTGATGAATTTTGGCCGGGAACCCGATGAGGTCGTCGGCGGCCGAGAGGGAAAGTGGAGGAAAGGAGGGGCGCTCATCGCCTTTAAACGGCTGGGGAGGGAGTGGATAAGCGCGAGGGAGGTCCGGGGCCCCCAACGACCGCACGCCAGCGCCCGGGGCCTGGCCAGGCCAGACGGCGGCCAGCGCGCGCCGCGCGCACGCGTGCACGGTGGCCGGGGCTACTGTAGGGGCCCCCTGCACTGTAGCTCAGCCCTAGAGTCAAACCCTAAACTTTCAAATTATGGCCTATCCAAATGGAATATGGTGATGCTCAAAAAAAAGTTGTGTCAAATTTTGTGTAGATCATTTTTGGTTTTTGAACCAAGTTCAAATTCTGTACGGTTTTGAAATTATTCAAAAGGGGATAAAACTTGAATTTGGATTTGATTCGCATTTCAATTAAATTCTCAAAAATTTTCTCAACAACTTTAAAATTTGTAAAAATGAAAGTTGTTCTATTTGTTAAGCTCTACAACTTTCATTAATAGAGTTTGGTCAGATTCTTGATAAATTTTGAAATGACATTTCAAATTCAAATTTCAAAGCACTGTTTTGAGTTTTATTTGAATTTCCACTACATAACTTTAAAATCTCCAAAAATAAAAGTTGTTCCATTTCAAAAGTTCTACAAAGTTTATTAAAGAACTTTCATCAGATTCTTCATGGTTTTAGAATTAGGTTTTGGATCCAATTAGGGCTTATTTTTTATTTTCAATTTGAATTTATTTTGGAATTTTAATTAGGAATTTGACCACACAACCATCACCATTCATAATTAAGCCACTCTAGAATCCCTAACCACAATCACATGCAGGAAATTAAATTAAACATGATGACATGACAGTTTTAATTAACCGTAACACCAGAGGTGTTACAACCCTTCCCCCTTAAAGAAATCTCGTCCCGAGATTTGATACACGACTAAAACTCAAGGCTAAGTAATGGAAAATAAAACGTGTCAAGTACAACTAGTTCAAACCTGACCATTAAACAAGGGAAATGTTTACACGTTACAAGACTAGAAAATTTACATCCGATTCCCAGGTAGCAAAGAATTCGGAAAAATTTTCTGCGAGATAGTCCTCCGATTCCCAAGTAGCTTCATCTTCAGAATGTTCACTCCATTGGATCTTATACCATCTGATTGTGGTATTTCGAGTGACACGATCTTTCCGATCTATGACTCGAATTGGATACTCAGCGTACGTTAGATCTAGTTCGAGTTCCACTCCTTCAACGTCAATGACTTGATCAGGCACTCGAAGGCATTTCTTGAGCTGAGACAAGTGAAATACGTTGTGCACTGCTGAGAGGTGGTCCGACAATTTTAATTTGTAGGCTACTTTTCCACAGCGTTCCAAAATTTGGAACGGTCCGATGTAACGAGGGGCTAACTTGCCTTTGATTCCGAAACGATTGACCCCTTTCATTGGTGAAACCTTCAGGTAAACACAATCTCCAGTCTTAAATGCTAAAGGTTAGCGCCTTTGATCGGCATAACTTTTTTGTCGTGACTGTGCCACCTTCAAATTTTCTTGTATCTGTCGAACCTTTTCTTCAGCTTCATTGACCAAGTCAACTCCATAAAACCATCTTTCTCCAGGTTCAGACCAATTCAAAGGGGTACGACACCTACGACCGTAAACGGCCTCAAACGGAGCCATCTTGATGCTTTCTCGATAGCTGTTGTTGTACGAGAACTCTGCCAATGCTAAACACTCGTCCCATGTGTTTGTGTAATTGAGTGCACAAGCCCTCAACATGTCTTTCAACACTTGGTTGACTCTTTCAGTCTGACCATCAGTCTGCGGATGGTACGTTGTACTATGCAAAAGTTTTGTCCCCAATGACTTGTGGAAAGACCTCCAGAAATTCGAGATAAACTGAGTACCTCGATCTGAAACAATAGTCTTTGGTACCCCATGAAGCTTCAGAACATGTTTATGTATAGGTCTGCATAGGTAGAGGCAGGATAAAGTGTCTTCACTGGCATAAAGTGAGCTTGTTTAGTAAGACGACCCACAATCACCCAGATGGAATCAAAACCTCTTGCAGTTTTGGGCAAACCCGTGATGAAGTCCATACTAATATCTTTCCACTTCCACGCAGGAACAGGCAAAGGTTGCAGTTCTCCCCCAGGCTTCATATGCACAGCTTTTACCTTTTGACATGTGTCACACCTGGCTACATACTGAGCAATTTCTATCTTCATTTTGGTCCACCAGAATTTTTGTTTTATGTCCTGGTACATCTTATTGCTTCCTGGATGAATGAAGAATCTTGTCAAATGTGCTTCATTAAGGATCGTTCGACGTAACTCAGGAACTTTCAGGATCACAAGTCGATTCTTGAACCATACAACACCTTCATCATCAATTGTGAAACAATCTGCTTTTTCGGCTTGGGCTTTTTCTTTAATATGCTTGATTCCTTTGCTTCCCTTCTGAGCAGCAATGATTTACTCATGGATAGGTGTTTCGATACTAATGTTAGCCAGACTGCCCTGTGAAACTATTTCAATTTCCAGCCTTTCCAACTTGTAACACAAGGATAGGTCATAAGGCCTTATGGTCAAACAGTTGCAGTGAACTTTCTGACTGAGCGCATCGGCAACCACATTAGCCTTGCCTGGATGGTAATGTACTTCAATATCATAATCTTTTATCAACTCAAGCCATCTTTGTTTCCTCATGTTTAACTCTTCTTGGGTGAAGATATATTTCAGACTCTTGTGATCGGTATAGATATTGTAAGTACTTCCAAGTAAGTAGTGACGCCATATCTTCAATGCATGAACAACAATGGCCAATTCCAAATCCTGAGTTGGGTAGTTCTCTTCATGGCGCTTGAGTTGTCGCGAAGCATAAGCGATGACTTGGCTCTCTTGCATCAAGACACAACCCAGACCAGTGCCAGAAGCATCACAATACACATCAAACGGCTTTTCAATGTCCTGCTGAGTTAAGACTGGTGCTGTGGTCAACAACTTCTTCAAAGTCTGAAATGCTTTCTCGCACTCTGGTGACCAGACAAATTTGACTTGATTTTTCAGCAAACTGGTAATAGGCTTAGATATTCTGGAAAAGTCTGGAATGAAACGATGGTAATATCCCGCCATTCCCATGAAACTACGGACTTGATGTACTGTGGTTGGTGGGTTCCAACTCAAGATTTCTTCCACCTTGCTAGGATCAGCTGATACACCTTCTACCAACAGAATATGTCCGAGGAATGAGACTCTGTCCAACCAAAACTCACACTTGCTGAACTTGGCATAGAGTTGTTGTTCTCTCAAGCGAGTCAGGACAACACGGAGGTGCTTGGCATGTTCTTCAGGGGTTTTGGAATAAATAAGGATGTCGTCAATGAACACCACTACAAATTTGTCAAGCTCCGGTATGAAGACGGAGGTCATGAGATACATGAAGTAGGCAGGGGCATTTGTTAAGCCAAAAGACATAACTAGGTATTCATATAGGCCATATCTGGTAGTGAAGGCTGTTTTTGGAATGTCTTCGGGACGATTTTGATTTGGTGGTAGCCAGACCTAAGGCCAATTTTGGAAAACACTTTGGCCCCTGAAAGTTGGTCAAAGAGAAGATCTATACGAGGTAAAGGGTATTTGTTTTTGATTGTGACCTCGTTGAGTGGATAGTAGTCAACACAGAGTCGGAGGGATTTGTCTTTCTTCTTCACAAGGATAGCAGGGCAACCCCAGGAAGATGAGCTAGGTCTAATGAAACCCTTATCCAACAGATCTTGCAACCGAACCTTAAGCTCTGCCAGTTCCTTGGGAGGCATCGTATAGACTCTATGAGAAATAAATGCTGTTCCAGGTTTCAACTCAATGGCAAACTCCACATCACGATTGTTGGCATTTCTAACGTCATCACGAAAAGTAGAGTTAGATTCCATCCCGGGTAATGGCGCCAAAAATGCTTATGGTGATAATTAAATGTCACTTGGTAAATTACTTAGCCACCTCTTTTTAACCTATATCTCTTACAATAACTAAGTTGTCATTGCTAGCATGAATATTAGAGACATGTATAGAAACTACCCAAAATAATACTAAGCAGTTATTATAGATGCAAGTGACTAAAGAGGATATAAAATATTAAGGGATCTGCAAGCGCACAGATTAATTATACCATTGTAGCATTTTACCCAGGAGTATTCTGGGTTGTCATTTATATTTTACCACTGGGAAGGGTTGGCAATGAATGGGATGCAAGTAGATAGATAGATGTCATATGCATATGCAAATATGGAGATAACCATGCATGACCCATATTCTCAGAACAGGGGTTATGTCACAATAATAATGATATATATGATAAGCATAATGATCAATCCAATCAATCAATATATGATGGTCACTTAGAGCACTTCCTATCTAGGCACTAGCATGGATTAGGTTGAAGCATAAGGATATCCTAAGTCATTCTAACTATACAATCAAAGACATATTAGATTGGTGCAATTATACTAGCAATCATGGCAAAGATACTTCATATTCATACTTAAGGGAATATTACTAAGGATGATCAAGATCATAGCTAGCCTTCTAAAGTAATAATAACTTCCTACTCTCCCTACATTCGAAGTGTGGACTACAAATGACTTAACGGGAGTGTCACATCTGTGATCTACCACAGAACCCAGAATATAGGGTGCATTTGCAGACAAACCACATCTAAGCACCATGCTTACATGCTGTTTATCACCCACCCATGATATCAATGAATGAGCGCTATACAAACCTATGTATGAATATGAATGCATCCCAGCTATGCAAAGTATACAATCTAGATAAGCAATGAATAGCATAATTGAGAACATAATCAATAGTAGAATAATGTCAATCAACTTTATCTGAAGCACTCAAGAGAGGTTTAAGGTACAAGAGAGAGCTTACAATGGCTCCGAGAAGCCTTCTAGTTCCAGACAAATCCAGAACTCGAGTAGAACTCGCTTCCTTCTACTTCTAACCTATGTAGCTATGCTCTAGATGGTGAAGCTCTAATGATTCTAGGGTTTCTGGCTCTGAACTGGTTGATTACTGAATTGATCTGATTGTGATATGAAACCCTGTGGGGTCTGGGGGTCCTTATATAGACCGGTGGGATGAACCATTGCCCTTAGATCAAACCGACTTCGACAGGCGCTAATATTGCGTGAAATTTCGGGATGTGGGTCCACGTCGAAGCGGAGGCCGAGTAGCTTCACTGACAGGTCGGTCGACCTGGTCAGTGGGTCGACCGACCTCCCCCAGCTGCCAAGTGGGCCCCGCTTCTGCCAGCGAGTCTCTCGTATTCTCTAGAATATTCTTGATCTCCTTTCACGGCTGCCAAGTGGGCCCCGTCGCTACTCAAGTTAGTTCATCAAAGGAGCCAGCTCCAACATTGGAAGAAGTACACTTAGGAGAAGATTTATCTCCTATGTTTGAAGACATGGCTGAGAAGACACTGCGCGAGTTCTCTGCCCCAACAACAGAAAATATCCGGACTAGACCAACAGTCAACACGGGGGAGAATGGATTTGAGCTCAAGCCAACTCTTATCACCATGGTTCAAGCCAGCCAGTTTTGTGGAAAAGCTCATGAAGATGCAAGTGCACACTTACAACACTTTTTAGAGATCTGCAGCACCTTCACGATCAGAGGAGTACCAAGAGATGCTATTTTACTCCGTCTTTTCCCATTTTCACTTTTGGAGAAAGCTAAGTAGTGGTTCTACACCAACAAAGAAAAGAACACTATATGGGACCAATGCTCAACTGCCTGGCAAAGTTCTTTCCAACAGGCAAGACAAATGCTCTGTGTGAGAAAATCTCAAGTTTTCAACAGCAACATGACGAATCATTCACTGAAGCATGGGAGAGATTCCAAGATTATATTGAAGACTGTCCTCATCATGGGAAAGAGGATTGGCTACTGATGCAGACCTTCTACCACGGGCTTATCTCAAGCACCCGTGAGTACATAGATGCTGCAGCTGGAGGAGCTTTCCTGTCACTGAAGCTTCTAGAAGCTCAAGCACTTGTGGAGAAGATTGCCTCAAATTCGAGCTGTAATGAAGAACGTACTCAACATCGCAAGAGAGGAGGAGGCATCCATCATCTTAAGGAGACCGACATGGTCACTGCCAAAGCTAGACCTCATCACGAAGAAACTCGACATAGAGAAGAAGGAAGTCATGCATATTGACGATTCTCGCATGACCTGTGAAGAATGTGGAGATTACGTGCATTCAGCTGTCAACTGCCCTACGTTGCAAGAGGATGTGAACTTCATCAACAACAACACCTACTATTGTCCTCAGCAAGTTCAAGGATGGAACCAGCCAAACCAAGGATGGAATCAGCAACCTCGACAAGGTAATTACCAAGGTAACAACCAAGGTAATAATTACAATCTTTCACCTTTAAGAGATTTAGTTGCTGGTCAATCTAAATTGATAGATCAAATGTTTAGAAAGGTAGCCTCGAATGATAAAGCTTTAGAAAACATAAATATCAAAATGGATACCTTTGCTTCTGCTATAAAAAATTAGCACGGCTTTAATAAAATGTTAGAATCACAATTAGCTCAGTTAGCTGCTGTTGTCCCTCCATTTGAGAAAGGTAGAATTCTGGGCCAGCCGGAAGATTTGAAAACTGCTAACCTTGTTGATATTCACAATGCAAGACAATACCAAATTGAGCCTGCAGATATACAGTGGATAGATCACTTACTACCTGAGAAGATGGGAGACTCTGAAAGACCTATCATTCCTATCTCCATAGGATGTCACAGCTTTCCAGAAACTATCTGCGATTTCGACGCAAGTGTCAACATAATGCGTAAGGTAATTTATGAGAGAATATTAGGTGATCCTTTGTTGTACACAGACATGCGTTTGGAGCTTGCAGCTCAGTCTATTTGCTACCCCGAGGGAGTACTAGAAGAAGCTGTTATCAGAGTGGGGTAATCATATGTCCCAATTGACTTTGTGATTATGGATACCGGAGGAGATGAGAAGGCACCCATTATCTTGGGACGACCATTCTTATGCACAACCAAAACCATCATCTATGCGAAACATGCCAAGATTGTCCTTTCCATCAAAGACAAGAAGGGGAGATTCTCGTTCAAGAACCGCATCCTGAAGGATCCAGCAGTCCTGAAGCAATTCCATCAACAAGAGGAACAACAACAAGTGACCAAGAAGAAGAACAATAGAAGATGGAGGAAGAACAAGCCCCAACATGTACCTGAAGAAACCGCTCAACTAATCAATGCTATCAACACAGAAAATGATCATATGCTCCCGAAACCATTTCCAATAAAGAAAGGTGATGCAGGTGTACCAATCATTGAATGCATAATCAGAGACATCACTTTTTCCGACACCGTCTGCGACACTGGATTAGGCGTCAACGTAATGTCCAAAAAAGGTATATGATGGATTATTTGATGATTTACCATTATACCCAACATATATTCAATTGCAGATGGCAGACCAATCACTGAGATTCCCTGAAGGCGTAGTCAAGGACGTCATGGTAAGAATTCAAGATAAATGTATACCCACAGATTTTCAAGTTCTTGACATGCAGGAAGACAACGAATCGCCTATTCTTTTGGGAAGACCGTTCCTCTACACCGCCAATGCTATCATCTACATTGGGTCTGAACAGATCCACTTCAACCTACCCACTGGAAAGGTACGCTGTCAATTTAGAACACATCTTAACCATGAGCAGATCAGGAAGCAACGCAACAGGAGGAAACTCCATGCTCGCCGTCAGGCTTCCCAGCCTCACTGTGGATGGGAGGAGTTCCCTGGTAAGATTATGAAGTATGAAAACTGTTACAAGGAGCAAGAAGAAGCCGTACAAGCACCACGCTGGAGTGAGTGGGAAGCGGAAGCTGAGAGGATGGACCAGATTGCTAAAGCAGAGAAAGATGAGATCCAGACACAAGTAGAAGAATGGATGAAGAGAGACGAAGAATCAAAAGAAGCATACCAAAGGGAGTGTGACAAGGAAGAGCTGAAACTAGAAAAGAGAGAAGCAGAAGAGATAGAAAAAAGATGGAAGGAGAAAGAAGAAGCACCTGCTACACCACCGCAAAATGGGGAATTGACTGAGATAACCTCAGACGATGAACCTACTGAATAAGTACTCTCCACTATCTAAGTCCTGTCGGTAGACTTTAAATTCCGTACCCTAGCCATAAGGTTAGAATGGTAGTTATCTAATTAAGTTAGCATTCATTAGTAATTTTGCTTAGCACATTTATTAGCATAATCATTTTTGCATATTAAAAATCAAACAACAAAAATATTTACTGTTTTATTTACTGCATCATAAATATTAAAGCCCCATATGAATAAACATATGGTAACCCTGTAGGCATATTTACTGTGGTGGCATAAAAATAAAAATAATAACAATCTATATTTACTTTGTTGCATTAAGAAAATCCTAAGCCCCATGGGAATGAATATTCCCTGTGGTGGCATAAAAAAAACATATATAGCACGCATACATTTTTTGATTGCTGCATAAGAAACTTAGAAAAACCACAAAAAGAGAATCCTGTTAGAATCCTGCTAAAATCTGTCAATTAAAATCAACTCATAGAATAATCAAAGTGCTCATTGGCTGACCACTAACCCCTTGATAATTCGAGGCTCGAGTTTTGGTTTTCTTGTTGGAGTATAACTATGCAGGAATAATATTATGACTAAGGAGAGAGTCTATTAGTGGCACCCACCGGGACTACTACTAGCTCACTCTGAGGATCATTCAAGCACCAAGTATTGCAAACATCAAGCTTGGGGGAGGAGCATCCCCTAGTTATCAGGTAATTATACCTATGCGCTTATTGAGTCTACTTTATACAAACACAAAATACCAAAAATATGTGAACACATAAAGGTTCACCATAGTATCATAGGAAAATCTAAAAATACTAAAAATATGTGGGCACATGAAGCTCCACACCTTTTAGAAAAAACCCAAAAAATATGTGGGCACATGAAGGTCCACTCAGTTATGAAGCTTCTGCTGAAAATATAAAATCAATTACTTACCATGGAGTGGTATTAAACCTAACCCCTCTCTATGAGATTTTGTATTTTTATTGGCAATTGAGTTTCATAGGAAAATACAAGATCAAAGAGCTAGTCAACCCGACATCTCTACGCTGTCGATACACCTGCTCCCAGAAGGATCACTCAATTTGCAACATCAAAGACCCTGTCAAACATCAAGCTTGGGGGAGGGCGCCCTCCAATTTAAGTCCAGCTAAGTCTAAGTTTTCTACACTATTATTCTTATCATTATTACTATATCGCTTTTTAGCGTGAGTTAGCTAGTAAGATAAAATTTGAAAACCTAATAAATATTTAGCTATATAGTAGAGTTTGTTTAGAGCCAGTCTAGCCTAGAACCAAATTAAATTTGATGAACACTAAAATTTTGTTTTAGAGATGATGAATAGTTGCTCTGCCCAATTCCTTTCAAGAGCCTAGTTGTCAAACTTAAATTCTCCTGAGTTTTGGATATTACTGTTTTAATCTGAGAATTTACTCTGAACCTGAAACTTGTGGAGGCATATGCTTGAGCTAAGTCTAGGTAATTGATTGATATGATTCATGAAGATTGAGCTACTATTTATTTTATTCCTAACATTACTAAGTTCTGGAGATTTATTTTTAAAACTTAAAATCTACATGATGAGCTCTTGTATGACAAAAATTTGAATTCCTACAAAAGCCATATATTATAAATTTAGAGATAGGAAACTTTTGCATATTCATGATGCTTGCTTTGCATTGAGTTTAGTCAACCTTTGTTGAATACCATATGAGAGTCTTGTCATGCTTTTAAAACTAAGATCACGTACACACTTTAGCACATATGCATTATTCCTACCTCGGGAGTAATCGCAACCATTTCCACTTTCATCTATGTTCATCATAAAAATATTTTCTCCTGCACTGGGAGTGAACACCAAAAATATATAAACCCCATAGGACAGCCCTGTTATAAATGCTTCAAGTTTTCACTATTGTTATCTCTCCAAATCATGTATTGGATGCATGTGGCTATGCAAAAGTATGAAAAGAAAAGGGAGTAAAAGATGGACAAGTGTCCCAGCATTAAAACTATAGGTACTAGATGCTCGCCTCCCGTAAAAAAAAAGAGAGAGAGAAAGAGAAAGAATAAAAATAGCCCATGTGTTCCTCCAAGTTCCAAAGGAGAGTGAATCATTTCCAAAGAGCATAAGTAGAATTAGGATTAGCCACCTTATATACACCTATCCACCATATTCCATACACATGCACGTCTTGGTTTGATTGTATGCCTCGATTCTCTGTGGATCCATTGTTTGACTTTACAACATATGAATTGCAAGTATGCTTAAATCTTGTTATTGCCACTCCTATGAGCTCCATTATAATCTTTAGTTATAGGAAGGCATAACATTAATGCCTTAAGTGAGATCCACAAATACCATATATACTGAGAGACTTGAGGGTGTCATACAATTAAGCTCTGAGTTTTATTTCGAAAACTTGCAAAATTCCGGAATACTGGTACTAAGAAGAATTTGAGACATAGTGCTTGACTTAATTGTTCTATCTTTCAATTGCTCAAGACTTATGTGAGGGTTGTAAAGCTCCATAGTTAAAGGTAAAACGAGTAAGTCTGAGGGTTAGAGCAGTTATTGTAACAACCCTAAAAATCCACACAATCTAAAAATCCCAACCAATTAAAATTTTTCATTTATTTATTATGAAAACCCATTTTTCTTGTGCAAGCATATAGGTTTCATTATGAATTTGGTAATAAGGGAGTGTAGTTTGCATTTTAATTCCATTCACATAGAATAATAACTTATGCATCACATTTGGGATTTATTGCAATTTATGTTTGTATTTACTCAATATTTAAAATGGGCAATATATGTATATATACACTAAATTGAAAATAGAAAAGGAGAAAGAGAGTTAGGCCAGCCATTCGGCCAGCCAGCCCAAGCCAGCCCGACCTTCTTCTCCTCACCTCACCCGCGCGCGGCCCACGTTGCGGCTCGGCAGCGCGCGCGCGTGACCGGCACACACGCGCTCGCGCTCGCTGCCAACCCGGCCCCGCCTGTCAGCCGCTCTCGCCCCCCACTGTTCTTCTTCCTCACGAAGGCGACGCGCCTGCCGGGGGTGTCGCGCGAATGGCGTGACCCCGGTCCCACAGCCGACAGCATGGCAGAGCCTTGACCCCGCTGTCCCCCTCCTGTCCCCTCCTTTCTTGGCCGCCAAGCGAACCCGCGCCCATCCGGAGCCCTAGATCCACTCGAGCCACGGCCCTTCGATCGGTCGAGCGCGATCAAGACCGTTCGCCATTGGAGCTGGCCAAGCTCGCCTATAAAAAGGAGCACACCCCGAAGCCCTACCCTCATTTCCCCTCGCCGCCACCGCAGCACAGACCGGCACACTGCACCAGACCGAGAGAGAGAGAGAGAGCGTAGGAGAAGGGCGGAGCAGAGGAGGAGAAGCTGCCGGAGCGCCGCCGCCGCGGAGCACGCCGGAGCCGGACACGGAGGAGAAGCCCGAGCTGTGGACGAGGAGCGGCACGGCACTGCGATCGCTCTGCACGGCTCTGACTCGCCACTGCACCGCCATCCTAGCTTCACCGACACCACGGTGAGCCATCGCACGCCACGTCCGAACCTTGCCCTGCTTTTGCCATGGCGTTCCACCCTCGGGACGCGCAGGCACGAGCCTTTACCGGCTCGGAAAGATCACCTGCACCATGCACTCATTCGACCGGCCGAAACCCCCGGACTACAAGCTTGCTAGACCGAGAACGCAGCACGACGCGTTCTCGGCGGAGCGCGTTCACCACCGACGCGTTCCGACGCCGAATCACCCGTTCCGAGCAATCCGACTAGCACCCGTATAGGTTAGAGCGTCGTGGAGCACCGCCACGACCCCCTCGAGCTAGCTACGCGGATCTAAGCGCTAGAGGAAGCCTGAATCGCCTTGGCCGCGTGCGCCGCGACCTTACTGGAGCGCCGCCGCGAGCCGTCGCCAAAAGAAGGTCATGCCATGGCTAAAGTTCGCCACCAGAGTGTTGTATGCTTCTCTGGCCTCACCAATTTGACAAGACCGCATTCGATTGAACCAATACTTGGTCGTAGCCGCGATGCCACCTTCCGCCGTCGTCGGCGACACGCCGCCGCCACAACCGAGCACCTTGGAAAGCTCGGTAGCCAAAATTGGTAGTTGGTATACCATCGCCATAGACCCTGGACGCGTATACATCTCCTAGAAGACCCCCTTAGCCCCGCCGGAACCTCACAGTCGCGGCGACATCGCCGCCGACACGTTCCGCCTCGCCTAAATCCGTTCCGAGTATCCCCGGTCGCCTCGCGCTGCGGAGAAAGGCCGCCGAGGTTCGCCAAGTCTGCCTCGGCACCGCCGCTAGATAGCCGAGCCCCGAAACACGACTGTCGCCTTGGCTACGTGCGCCTCCACCTCGTCGGAGAACCGCCGTATGCCGAGGGAGAGAAGGAGGCCATACCACGACTCTAACCCGCCACCATCTGGTCGGACGACTGCCTGAGCACGCCAATTGGGGAAAGCCGAGCCCTGTCTTGCCGAAATATGGTCATCGCCGCCCTGTCATCGTCCGCCGCACCGGAGAGACACCACCACCTTGAACAGACGCCCTGGAACCCTGCTAGCACCAAATCTCCGATTCGCCCGAGCCTCCCCAGGAGAGCTCGGGAGTCGGGAGAGCAGCACCCTCGGCACACCAAATCTCCGATTCGCCCGAGCCTCCCCAGGAGAGCTCGGGAGAGCAGCACCCTCGGCACACCAAATATCCGATTCGCCCGAGCCTCCCCAGGAGAGCTCGGGAGAGCAGCACCCTCGGCGCATCAAATCTCTGATTCGCCCGAGCCTCCCCAGGAGAGCTCAGGAGAGCAGCACCCTCGGGCGCCCAAATTTCCGATTCGCCCGAGCCTCACCGGGAGAGCTCGGGAGAGCAGCCCCTTCGGCGCCCAAATTTCCGATTCGCCTGAGCCTCCGCGGGAGACCTCGGGAGAGCGGCACCCTCGGGCGCCCAAATGTCCGATTCGCCCGAACCTCCGCGGGAGACCTCGGGAGAACGGCACCCTCGGCGCCCCGAATCTCCGATTCGCCCGAGCCCCGCCGAGCTAAGCCAAGCCCCGCCAAACTATGCCGAGCTCCGCCGAGCTACCCCCGACCACCGCCGAGCTCCGCCGAGCTACCCCCAACCACAGCCGAGCTACCCCCGACCACCGCCGAGCCACGCCGAGCTACGCCAACGCCGGCAACTCTCTGGGAACCAGCATCGAACACCTGGTGGGCGACCATCGGGTTTGTGTTCTGATGAGGCGCCACTTGCCGCACTACTAGACCCGCGCGCCACGTGGATCAATCCCGAGCTGCCCCTGATTAATCGACCATTTTCCATTTTCAGAAAATAGGATAATCTTCGGAAATTCATAACTTATTCATACGATATCCAAAAATTGCGCACCATATATCAAAATTCTTAGAATAATGAGTTCTACAATCTAAGACTATGTTTGTGTGCATTTGGCTCTTTATTTTATTGGATTTTTCTGAAATACTCTATAGGAGTCGCTGACGCGACTATTTCGTGTTCGATTTCAGAGCCGGAGGAGGATCTGACTAAGGAAGACGACCACGAGTACTTTCAGGAGCAAGGAGACGACTACGAAGGTGCCACGTCCCACCAAATCCTTAGATCCTATTACGCATTGCAAATGACATTGTTGCTATTGCTTTATGATTATGTATGGATTGGTTGCATGGTAGTATATTTGAATTCCCTGCCTTGATAAGACTTTACCCTGCTGTCCGCTGCTAGGTTAGCTGCTGCTTAATTTACTGTTACTCTTCCACTACTTACTACTTGCTATATGCTATGTGGTGGATTGGGACGGTGTATAACTGATTATAACCACTGGGAGAGAGTGCTGCGTGCGTCTTGGGTGCGTGGTAAGGGTTGATGTCGACCAAGTAGGATGAGAGACAAGCCCATGGGGCAAGTCGTGCCGGGGGTGCAACCTGGGCATCCCCAAGCGAGATTCCTGTGGCGGGTAAAGTTGTTGAGGAGGTTCCGGGTGGGATAGCCTTTGTGGTTTGAAGCCCGTGGACGGAGGTGCTGTGATAGCACGGGGAGAGTATCCCCTAAGTGGAGATGCCTGCTTGGTCAAACCTAGGATGGACTAGTTTCAGGTTCATGGGAATCATTTTCTACTCACTCGCTTCTGATGGGCGGGAGACGGCTGGACTACTTGGTAGGACGGTGCCACTACTGCTAGGTTGAAAGGTGATAAGGGTGGGCGGAGACGGTCGATGGGTTCCCGTTCCGTTCTAGATGCACAGTACCACTGGAAGGGCCCGGTACTGTGTCTCCCAGTCTCAGCATAACGGTGTAGGATCCGGAATATCCCAGGGCTGAGTGGTAGGGTGGCATCGACCTAGGCAAGCAAGCACCCGGAATTCTGCCTAGGTGTTTGCGCAACACCTATGATGGCTAATCTTGTGGGTAGTGAAACCTCTGCAGAGTGTACGGTTGATCGATCGATACATATGCCAACTCGTTGGCTATGGACCTTTCCTGTGAAGCTTCTACTAGTGTAGTGAGTGTTCTCTTCTCCCCCTGGATGATATTTTTCCGGCAGTGTACCCATTGTGGTAGTGTGCCGCTGAGATAGGCCCGAGAGGGAGTTGGGCCTGTCGAATGAGAGCGAGGTGTGGGTAAGTGAGATGTGGTGATGGGAAAAGGGATAATGGTGTTAACTGGTGATAAAACTTGACTAATTACACATTGATTACAGCTGCATAGGAAAACCTCAGCCTATAGGTCTGCTTGTATAGCCTTGCATCCACTTTCCACAAAGCAAATGCTGCATAGGTGGGCTCCGTGGCCAGTACAAATCGTACTGATAAATTTGCTGTCAGGTGACGAGAGTGAGTACGACTTCGGGGAAGACGATGGCAAGGAATAGGGTCACGTGCTACACTCAAGTTGGCCGTGAAGGATGAATCGTTTCCGCATCTTCTAAAGCTTCTCTGATTGTTGATTCCGCCAGTGTGGCGATGTAATAAATGTTTATGTAAGACTTAATTACCGTTGTATGGATCCTGGTGTCAACTGAGATATGGGTAATTTCATGGATTGTCCCAAGCAATCTGTTGAATTACAATTCGAGCCTGTGGATTTCCCTTCGTGGAAATCGAGGTCGTTTCAGTTATTGTCTAATCTGGAGGAGAATTTCTGTTTGAAGGCATGTGTACTTGGAAAGAATGAAAGCATTGTAGCAACTCCTGATCCAAATACATTAGTAATAAGGCTTTGTTTGCCAAGGGACTGGCAAAAGGTAAGTTTGGGGGAGTTGTTGACGGTCGATAACGTCAACTTTTATTAGAACTTTAGACACAAAAGGATACATGAAAACATACGAGTCTAGGGTTTTAACTGATAGTTTCCATTAGTTTTGCATGTTCTGTATTTTCCAGAGACTATTCCAGAAAAGCATAAAAGAAGGGTTGAAGAGCATAAAAGACATGAAACTTAACCGCCAAGAAAACATCATCACGAAGACCCTGGAAGAGTGTAGAACACACCCGAAGCAAGCGGAGGCCCGCGCCGGGCCAGGTGGGGCCGGCCGGCCCTAGGGTGGGGCCGGGCGGTGACCCCCTAGGGTTTCGCCGCCGCCTTATGGAGTTTTCTTCCGCCGCCTCTTAGGTGTCATTTCGGCCCTATGTTTAAGTCGGTTTGATCCTACGGCGCACGTTCATCCCACCGGGCTATAAATAGAGGGGCAGACCCTCCTGGAGGCATCAATCAATCATTCATCGAAGGCAATAAATCTTCAAGCTATCAAGAGCCTACTAGTTCATCAAGAGTCTTCTAGTTCATAGTTCTAGCCTCGTTAGATTAGAGAGTAGAGGAGATCTAGTTCTTCGGCGGGATCTGGAGCCCCGGCGATCGTCTGGAGCGCAGAGTTCGGTATAGTTCTGGTTCTTTCTCTATTATTATATTCTTCATTATGATTAGGGAAACATTGTTCTTAATAGTTCATATGTCCTTGATTACATTAGTCTGTCTACTTTAATTATATGTCTAGTATAGTTGGTTTGATCTTATTGAATTCATGTAATTGCTCGTATAGCGTTTATCCAATCGATCGTTGGGTAGATGATGAACAATGTGTAGACGTGGTGTCTAGATATTTCGTTTATCTGTGAGTGCACCCTGATGTGCCGGGTCGTGTGGTAGTTCGCGTAGGTGACAGTTACGTTGATTCCTCTATAGTCCACCCCCCGTATGTAGGCAAGCAGGCACGATCACGAAGTTGGGTGATAACTCTGTTTCACACATTTCCTAGATGATGCCCTTTGCATGTGATCATAATATAGGACTAATCTGACAATGATTGCAAGATGTAATTGTACTAGTTAGAGTTATTCATTGTCGTAGTTATAGAATTACCTTAGATATTAATTCCTTAGTTTATCCATTAGCTAGCTATTAGCTAGCTATTACTATGACTAGAAAGCGCTCTGATGTTTATCTTTATTAATGATGCTTGATCATACTTATCACCCTATTTATCTTTATTATCTTGTGACCTCTACCTGTTATGAGTAGAGCATATGACATCGGTAATTTCACTTATTCATTGTATATGATTGTTATTAATATAATAGATTGTAGTTTAACTAAGTCCTTTCCAGTAGTATAAATATAAATCAACAACCTGCTAGAACTCTTAGGTAAAATGCTATAATGGTATAATTATCTGTCCGCTTGCAGATTATTCTTAGTTTATATTTATTTATATTTCTGCCTAGTCACATGGAATAATATGTAAAACCTTTATTTATTCTTAGCATATATAATTAGGATTGACAACCCAGTTCATGTTAAAGAATGTTGGTAATAGATAAGTGGCTAGTTGCTAATGATCAATTGATTAAATACGATACATCTTCTAATCTCGTCCCTAGTGTTAAAGGTTATAAAGTTATATTGGGCGACGTTAGTAGATGTCAACAGGCATAATGTTGACGCTTGCGCCAAAGTCACAGATTGCTTTCTCAAAGGCGTGTTCACCAATGGCTATTGGTATGACGGGCCTTCCTGGGTCTCCTTTCTTCTCTGGCAGAGAATTATCGTTCCATCCCTTAGACCGATGCTCTACATGGTACCATCTTGCATTGAAGATATCCACTAGGTTTGCAGTTTCTAGTTCTTCGGGTTGGCCTGGGATCTTTCCTTCGTTGGCTGGATGGATCGAAGACGCCAGCTGAGCTATTTGAGATTCTAGCATTTTATTGAAGCTAAGTTTGTTCTTAATAGCAGAGGCAAAACCATCCATCCTATTGTTGATGGTTTCTAGCAACTTGTCATTGGAGACTAGCTTCTTGGAAATCTGATCTAGCAGTTTGGTCTGGCCAGAGACTAGATCTCTCAACGGTGTGTTGAAATTATTACCTTGGTAATTACCGGAGTAATTACCTTGTTAGTTGGGCCTCTGTCGCTGATTCCAACCTTGGTTCTGATTCCAATTCTGATTCTGGGGACGGTAGTTGTAGTAGTTGTTGTTGTTGTTGCCCACATAGTTCATATCCTCCTGAATCTCCGGACAGCTGTGACCTGAGTGGCCAGTGCCTCCACACTCTTCACATGTCATGTAGGCATCGTGGATGTGGTTGACCTCTCTCTTATCATTGACTCGGTCATCAAGCTTCTTCATCAGCAGGTCCATTTTAGCGAAAATCATGTCGGTCTCCTTGAGCTGGTGCATTCCTCCTCTCTTGCGGGTCGGGGCTCATTCTTCATTCCAACTCAGGTTGGATGTCATCTTCTCCACAAGTGTGGTACCTTGCCCAATGGTGAGTGACAGAAAAGCTCCTGCAGCAGCAGCATCCATCGTCTCAGGGGTGCTGGTAGTCAATCCATGGTAGAAGGTTTGCATGAGCGACCAACTCTCCATCTCATGGTGAGGACACTCTGAAATGTAGTCTTGAAAAGCGTTCCCATGCTTCTGGGACAGATTCATCATACTGTTACTAAAAGCTGGTGATTTTCTCTCTGAGAGCATTTGTCTTGCCCACAGGGAAGAACTTTGCTAGGAAGCCAGTGGAGCAGAGGTCCCACGTAGTGTTCTTGTCTTTGTTTGCGTAGAACCACTGTTTTTCTCTTCCCAGTAGTGAGAATGGAAATAGGCGGAGTAGGATTGCATCTCTAGTTACTCCCTTGATGGTGAAAGTGTTTTATATCTCCAAAAATTGTTGGAGATGGGCGCTCGCATCTTCATGCGCCTTTTCACAAAACTGACTAGCTTGCACCATGTTGATGAGTGCAGGCTTGAGCTCGAATCCATTGTCTCCAACATCAGTGGGTGCTCCCGTATGGATGTTAGCGGTGGTTGGAGCGGAGAACTCACGAAGGCTCTTGTTTGCCATGGCCTCAAATTCTGGTGTCAAACTTCTTCTTGTACGGATGTCTTCCGACGGAGGATCTGGGGTCTTCCTGAGCTTGGCTCGGGTCTTCCTGATCAAAGCTTCTGGATCTTCAGCAAAATTCTGCGGAAGGTCAAATCTGTTCATACATCACCCTGCATAAGCTACACAAAGAGTAAACAAGGACAGGATGAGCCTGTTTGAGTAAGGTTTATATGGTTTCTCAACATATTTGGTGCCAAAAATGCTTGTTGGCATTTCAAACGTCATCACGAAAAGTAGAGTTAGACTCTATCCCTGGCAATGGCGCCAAAAATTCTTATGATAATAATTAA
The DNA here is from genome assembly GCA_038502445.1 of Eremochloa ophiuroides. Lineage (NCBI taxonomy): Eukaryota > Viridiplantae > Streptophyta > Magnoliopsida > Poales > Poaceae > Eremochloa > Eremochloa ophiuroides. The sequence goes on from JAHLJS010000008.1 coordinate 53,693,814, forward strand.
ATGTCACTTGGTAAATTACTTAGCCACCTCTTTTTAACCTATATCTCTTACAATAACTAAGTTGTCATCCCTAACATGAATATAAATGACGTGTATAGAAACTACCCAAAATAATACTAAGCCGTTATTATAGATGCAAGTGACTAAAGAGGATATAAAATATTATGGGATCTGCAAGCGCACAGATTAATTATACCATTGTACCATTTTACCCAGGAGTATTCCGGGTTGTCATTTATATTTTACCACTGGGAAGGGTTGGCAATGAATGGGATGCAAGTAGATAGATAGATGTCATATGCATATGCAAATATGGAGATAACCATGCATGACCCATATTCTCAGAACAGGGGTTATGTCACAATAATAATGATATATGATAAGCATAATGATCAATCCAATCAATCAATATATGATGGTCACTTAGAGCACTTCCTATCTAGGCACTAGCATGGATTAGGTTGAAGCATAAGGATATCCTAAGTCATTCTAACTATACAATCAAAGACATATTAGATTGTTGCAATTATACTAGCAATCATGGCAAAGATACTTCATATTCATACTTAAGAGAATATTACTAAGGATGATCAAGATCATAGCCAGCCTTCTAAAGTAATAATAACTTCCTACTCTCCCTACATTCGGAGTGTGGACTACAAAGGACTCAACAGGAGTGTCACATCTGTGATCTACCACAGAACCCAGAATATAGGGTGCATTTGCAGACAAACAACATCTAAGCACCATGCTTACATGCTGTTTATCACTCACCATGATATCAATGAATGAGCGCTATACAAACCTATGTATGAATATGAATGCATCCTAGCTATGCAAAGTATACAATCTAGATAAGCAATGAATAGCATAATTGAGAACATAATCAATAGTAGAATAATGTCAATCAAATTTATCTCAAGCACTCAAGAGAGGTTTAAGGTACAAGAGAGAGCTTACAATGGCTCCGAGAAGCCTTCTAGTTCCAGACAAATCCGAAACTCAAGTAGAACTCACTTCCTTCTACTTCTAACCTATGTAGCTATGCTCTAGATGGTGAAGCTCTAATGATTCTAGGGTTTCTGGCTCTGAACTGGTTGATGACTGAATTGATCTGATTGTGATATGAAACCCTGGGGGGTCTGGGGGTCCTTATATAGACCGGTGGGATGATCCGTTGCCCTTAGATCAAACCGACTTCGACAGGCGGCTAAGATTGCGTGAAATTTTGGGATGTGGGTCCACGTCGAAGCAGAGGCCGAGTAGCTTCACTGACAGGTCGATCGACCTGGTCAGTGGGTCGGCCGACCTCCCCCAGCTGCCAAGTGGGCCCCGCTTCTGCCAGTGAGTCTCTGGAATTCTCTAGAATATTATTGATATCCTTTCACGGCAGATTTTGTTATTTTAATCTGACATTGATTCTTTTCTATATAACCCCTGCAAAACACTGATTCACCAAAACTATGGAATTCTGTCAGTTAAAACCCTATTCTATGGTGGTGTTTGCTTTTATACCCTTATTTCATGTTTAGTTGACGGGTAAAATCATACAATAATTACCGTCAACAACAATCAGGAGGTAAACCAGGCAAATCGTCAGGAAACACATCCGGAAATTCACAGAGTACCGGAATATTCTGCACCTCTTTGACTTCGGTTGCACACACCCTTCCAATAGCTCTCTGAGGGATTGGGAGTTGAATGAGAAGTTGAGTTTGACTAGTAGGCAAGTTTACCCTGATGGTTCTATTCAGCACATCAGTGAGGGCCTTGTGCTGATACATCCAATTCATGCCTAATATCACATCTATGTCTTGGTCTTTCAGCACTATCATTGAGGTCGGGAATATATGCCCACCCAATTCTATAGGCACTCGATGTACTACTTCCTTAGTACTCATACGCCTCCCCGGCGACTGTATAAGGAAATCTTCCTTTATTTCTCCAATTGAAATCTCATGCTCGATGATAAATGTGCGATTGATGAATGAATGAGATGCACCAGAATCAAAAAGCGTAATTGCAGGGTGACTTGCGACAGGAAACCTACCCATCATGACGGGTTCTCCCTCGGGAATATCACCAACATGGGTGTAGTAGACCTGACCAGCTTTCTTCACCACTTTCCCTTTTTGGGCATGTTGCTGATGACCACGATACTGAACTTGCTGCTGCTGCTGACCACCAGGACCCTTCTGTGCATTTTGGTTGTACTGCTTTGGAAACGGACAGTTGCGGGATCAATGTCCCATCTTGCCACAGTTGTAGCACGGGTGGTTGTAGTTTGACTGAGGAGTGGTGACACGAACGCCAGGGGCATTCGGCTGAGTGGTATTTTGTTGGTTGGAGGTGTGGGGGGTTGCAGCATTTTGAACTATGACCTGCTGATGGGGATATGGTGGACGAGAGTGGTGGGTGGGATGGTAGATGATTTTCTGGCGCTTCTGATTGCCAGAAAACCCAGCGGACCCAGGCTTCTTCTTCTTTTTTCTTCTTGATGCTTGCGGTCACTCTCTTCAAAAGCTATAGCAATGTTGATAGCTTCATGATAGGTGCAGTGGATGTTGTTGGACAAGCTTCTCTGAATCTTATAGTTCAGACCCCTGACAAAGCAGTCCCTCTTCTTCTGGTCGGTGTTGGTATGCTCAGGGGCATACTGTGATAGGTGATTGAACTGACCAACGTACTGCATGACGGTGGATTCTTTCTGCTGCAGGGCTAGGAATTGATCCAGCTTCATCTTCATTACACCCGCAGGGATGTAATGAGCACGGAAAGCCTCCCGGAACTCCGCCCAAGTAAGTTGATGTCCATCGGGCTGTGCCGACAGGAGGTTTGCATACCATGCACTTGCTGGACCCCACAGTTGCTGAGCTGCGAACAGTGGTTTCTGAATTTCAGTGCAGTGAATCAGACCAAACTTCTGCTCCATGGTACGGAGCCAATCATTAGCCTCCAAAGGTTCATCGGCCTTGGTGAACACTGGTGGATGGGTGTCAGTGAAGTCCACATACGTGGTCTCATCTTCATTGTGTCGGCCACGGTGTCCACCACGGTTGTCCCGGTTCTGTGCAAACAGTGCTGCGGCATTGGCCAAAGCTGAGATGGCATCGGCCAATGTGGGTGGAAAAGGCGGTGGGTGGGGAGCACCCTCCCCCTCCTCAGAGGTTCCAGCACCAGAAGAGCGAGTGTTGACAGGCATCTGTTTAATAACAAACCAAACTTAGGACTAGCATTACTTAAACGAAACAGAGTGGCAGTACACACTTAAACATTACAACACTTAAACAACACGACTAGGACTTAAACGAAGTTCCCAACCCATAGCTAAGGTTCTTGGCAAGCATCAACATTACAGCACAAAGGACAACGATAGGCCGACATCCCTAGTCCTATGACTAGTCTAGTCGTCGTCGATCACAATCACGTCCTCCTTGTCGTCATCCTCCACGATCACATCCTCCATGGGATCAACTGCCTCCTCAACGTCGTCCTCCTCGGTCTCCTCCTCAGGACCAAGGACAACTCCCATCTCGGGGTCCTCAACACGTGGCTCCAGGATAGGGTTAAGCTAATCATTCATCCTATGCACCTCCTCATGCAGAGCGTCATTGTAGTCCTCAATCTGCTCCACAAAGATCTCCAACACGTGGACTCTTGCCCGGGTCACGTCCTCACGCGCCCAAGCCTCTTCCTTCTCGTGGGTCAAACGGTCCACCTCACGCTACAGCTCGGCGACCATCTTCACATCCCTGTAGTGGTCTCTACGGGCTACCTTGAAGTCCTCAGTGAGCAGCTTGATCTCTTCCTTGAGCTCCGCTCGGCTGCGGCGGGGACGGCGGCTGCCAGAAGCCTCCCCGTTGCGCGGTGCCAGCTGGTGGTGCGGAACTCCCTTAGGACCAGTCATCTTGCGCGCGGTCAACCTGGTGCGTGCCAGCTAGAGAAGGTGAGTTTGGATTAGTAAAGATATTATAGGCTAGCAAGAATAGGTTTGATAGATCCTAACCCATATCCCAATTTAAGGAGGAAGTTAATTAACATGTGAATTAATCATGATGCATAAATCGTACTTACAAATTTTAAACCAATGCAAGGTAAATAAATGCATAATAATTTTAACATAGGGCTAGTAAATAGGTTACTCCACTTGCTACCAAAGCTATATTACGGAATAAGATAAGAGAAGCAATTTGGACCAAAATAGCAAGTTAAATTCTTATGATCCAAAACATTTTGAAGTTTTGCAAAATAATACCGAAATGATTTAGCAATAGAACGCTCTGATACCAGCTGTAACAGAACCGCCTAAATCATATGGCCCACGGGCACCTATCATTGTCGCTAATGACCTCTGACAGCCGGGCCCGTGTTCCAGATAATCTAGATGGTCCTGCCGGGCTACACCAGCACCCATTTCTCCGACAGGATTCCATTGCGAAGCCATTACAGAATTATAATATTTTATAATAAAATACATCAGAGTAAAAGTGCGGAAAGATTACATAGTACTTAGATTACAAACCAGTTGTCCAAATAGAATTTAGGTGCAGTTATTACAAACCATAATTAAAGACGGTACCAGTGGAACAACGATACAACATACTTAGATAAATGATAATAGAAACCCTGCCCACGGGTCCAACTTCACTCTTCCTCACTTCCTTCCTAAACAATGGTCACGCAGCAAGGAGCAAGGCAAACCTGCTGCTGAGATTCTCCTGCAATAAGGGTTAACAAACCCTGAGTACTGGGGTACTCCGCAAGACTTACCCGACTAAAGAAAAAAATAAGACTCAGGAATGCAGGCTGAGGGGAATCAAGGTAAGGTTTTAGTAAGAGTCAAAGTATTTTGCGGAAAAGCAATACTAATCCTACTTTCAATATTTTACTCATTATTATTTTAATCAATAGATCTCAATTCTTTCACATATGTCCTTCAATTCCAATTTTTTATTCATTCTCAAAACATCCTGGTTCCGAACCACTTTTCGCTGAATGGTCGAAGGATCAAGTCTCCATAACCGAGGAGCAATGACGATTCGAATCGATTAGTACCCAGCTGGGGATCCCTATCCACACTGCATATGTAGCGCCTAAGCTTGCATATGCCAATCCCGTCTACCACGGCTTTTCCAAAACCTGAACCGGTCTTGCGCCACCTGAGAGCACAGTACTCCTCTCCAATCCTACAGGCCGGCCACAAGGGTACACGCTACTCTCGCCATCTCTCCACTCACAGTGCGTGGTTGTCGGTTCGAGTAGTAGAGCCACCGGAGACAGGGCTTCCCAGAGTATGTGGCTAGTTGCAAAGTCTTGATCCAGCAGGCCTACAACGAATGGTCCCCAATTCCTTTTTCCGTCAGAGACGATGCATTGGGACTCTAACCCAAGTACAAGCTAACCAAACGGTTTTCAAATCCCTTTTCCGTCGGTGACAATGTGTTGGGATTCTAACCCAAGCTACGATCACCGAGCAGAAAATCCCTTCCCGTTGGCGACTGTGTACTGATCAGGTGCACAGCCACCGAACGAGAACATTACCGTTACCCTTTTCATGAATTCATCAATAATATATCACCATAGCTCAAAATAGCATTTTATACAAATCTAATTTATACAAGCAGGGCTAAGCATTTTCAAATATTTATTAAAAATGGTTTCCGGATATTTCAATGGTCAAGGTTGGTAATGCATTAATTGGGTTATCAATCAACTCTTATCAACCTAATGTAATATTTAACTCAAGGTGATAAAATTTGTAAATCACAAGGGAGGGTTAAATGCACCGGGCCTTACCTTGAATTGAGTAGAGAGTGGGATCCGGGTCAGTGCCACAGATGTCAAAACCCTAAATCAGCTCCAAAGCAGTCTCCTCAGAAGTCAACTTAGCTTTCACTTCCTGGTTCTCGGTCACTACACGTATGCAATGATGAATGCTTTAATGCGATGCAATACAAAAATACAAGACATAGCAGATAAAGTAGAATACCACACTACTGTCCTACATACTATTTAAAGTACCTTACTCTGAGATGCCCTAGGTCATAAGTGTGTTTGACCTAGAACCACAGTCAATCATAAAATCACACCAAACCTAAATCATTAACCTTTTAAATACATTCCATTTACCAAATAATCAACTAATTAAATAACAACTAATAAAATTTATTTCACTTGAGCCCAACCTTTACCAACAGATAGATCTTGAGCTCAAACAGTACCAAATTAATTTTTATGATTTTTGGATTTACAGGGAATTAATTAAAATTCATCAAAATTGCATTTATTATTTAATCTACTGATTTTGAGGTCTTACAGAAAGTGTCCAAAACATATATTTAATATTTTTATTAAATACTACATATAACAGGGAATCCACACAATTATTCTCATGATTTTTAGCATAGTAAATTTATTCTAACGAAAAGATGAAACTGCATCACTATTTCTATTAATTCATATTAGAAAAGTTATTTAAATTCTTCATAAAAACGAAAAACTAGCTCTGGCCCGAGACGACCCAGCAGCAGCAGGCCGGCCCAGCTCTCGCCCACGCGCCTGCCCTCTCCCAGGGACTCTAACAGGCGGGGCCCCCCTGTCAGCTCCCTCTTCCACCTATAGACGCGCCCACGCGCGTGCGCACGTGGCGGCTCGCCGCGGAATCCGCCGGCGGCGACCTCAGCGACGAAACCAACCGCGTCGAAGTGAACCCTAGCATCTAGCGGACCACCTGGCGCACTTAGCCCTAACCCTAAGCGCCTCCGACGAGCTCAAACTCACCCATGGCGGACGCGACAGCACGGCGACGCTGTTCTGACCAGTATGACGCGGTAGAGTTAAGAAAAATGGAGTGTGGAGACTCAGGAGCTCACCACGGTCCTAGACCGGTAGCTGGTTGCGGCTGACACAGAGTGGAGCAACGAGCGTGACGACGGCGGTGGAAGCGGTGGCTCGGCCTCGACGGTGAAGTCCCGTTTCGTCGATCATAGGGCACCAAACAAGAAGAGGTCGCGCATATGAGGCTATAGATACTACACAGGAGCAGAAGCGCGCCAAGACGGGCACAACACTCACCCGAGGAGCCTGGCTGCGACGGCAGGACCCACGGCGGAGCACCGGCCGGAACCGAGAGGGACGACAGCGGCTCCCGGGCAACACCGGCGATGTCACCCAGCCAAACTGGACCAAACGACGCGCAATGGAGTCAGAAGGCTAGCTGCACGACCAATTTGCCAGGGATGGAGCACGGGTAATGAATTTTGGCCGGGAACCCGATGAGGTCGCCGGCAGCCAAGAGGGAAAGTGGAGGAAAGGAGGGGCGCTCGTCGCCATTAAACGGTTGGGGAGGGAGTGGATAAGCGCGAGGGAGGTCCGGGGCCCCCAACGACCGCACGTCGGCGCCCGGGGCCTGGCCAGGCCGGACGGCGGCCAGCGCGCGCTGCGTGCACGCGTGCACGGCGGACGGGGTTACTGTAGGGGGCCCAGCACTGTAGCTCAGCCCTAGAGTCAAACCCTAAACTTTCAAATTATGGCCTATCCAAATGGAATCTGGTGATGCTCCAAAAATAAAAGTTGTGTCAAATTTTGTGTAGATCATTTTTGGTTTTTGAACCGAGTTCAAATTCTGCACGGTTTTGAAATTATTCAAAAGAGGGTAAAACTTGAATTTGGATTTGATTCGCATTTCAATTAAATTCTCAAAAATTTTCTCAACAACTTGAAAATCTATAAAAATAAAAGTTGTTCTATTTGTCAAGCTGTACAACTTTTATTAATAGATTTTGGTCAGATTCTTGATAAATTTTGAAATGACATTTTAAATTCAAATTTCAAAGCACTGTTTTGAGTTTAATTTGAATTTCCACTACATAACTTCAAAATTTACAAAAATAAAAGTTATTCCATTTTAAAGGTCTACAACTTTTATTAAAGCACTTTCATCAGATTATTCATGGTTTTTGAATTAGGTTTTGGGATCCAATTAGGGCTTATTTTTTATTTTCAATTTGAATTTATTTTGGAATTTCAATTAGGAATTTAACCACACAACCATCATCATTCATAATTAAGCCACTCTAGAATCCCTAAGCACAATCACATGTAAGCAATTAAATTAAACATGATGACATGGCAGTTTTAATTAACCGTAACACCAGAGGTGTTACACCAACCGAGGGCATCGGCAAGCCGCTCGCTGAGGTGCTCAAGGAGCTCGGGAAGAGGGTTCCGGACTCCCTCGTGAAGACCCGCATCGAGGATAATGGCTTCGCCATCAAGTACATACCATGGTAAATCGCTCACCCGATCGTTGGCGGTCACCCGTGGAACCAACCTTTACTTCTATCTTGCAATGCTGCGAACGATTTGAACAGTTCGGACATTTGTGCTCATTTAACCAGATTATGTCTTGCAGATTTATGTGCAAGTATTAGGTTATGATTGAGTAAGATACTTGGTCCTTGAGTGGGTTCATGAGCAGGTGTCTTCGTTTCGATAATCACAATATTTTTTTTAAGGAGAGAGAGAGAGTTGCTGAGTAGGTTCTTCAAAAGTAAGCACGTTATATACACCACTCAGTGTCACATAATTTAATGAATGGGTGGGAGATAACTGGGAGATAGTAGGAAATGCTTCTTGGATAGTTTGAGTGCAAATACTATCTCTGTTCGCATGTGGTTCAGGCAGGGTGTAGAATCAAATCTGTAACACAACAGTAGATAGCTTGACAAATATGTGTAAGGTACTTGCTCGAGCTTGACCTGACGGAGTGATGTTTTTAATCATCTTAGTACTGCATGTTGCTTCTAGGATATTCCAGGACTATATTTGAAGGAAAATCAAGATAACATATGGCAAAATTCATTTGGAGTAAAGACTTGAGAGCTTCCAGAATAGGTGATATTCTCATGTGTCATGAGTTCTACTGTGAAGAAGATATTTGATTTGATAGCCTGCAAGTTCACATGCTTCCGAAAAAAAGTTTGAATCCATTTGTTAGCTTTGAAGATATTGTTACTGCAACCGATAACTTATTTGAAGACAATATGCTCGGTCAAGGTGGATTTCGGAAGGTTTACAAGGTAAAAAAAATTGAACAATAGTAGTATGAAACTTTTGCCACATCCTTTTCAATTTACTTATGCTGTAATCGTGGAGGGTATGCTGGGAGAGAAGAAAGAAGTTGCAATCAAAACGCTTGGTAAGGGTTCTGAGCAAGGTGCAGAGGAATTCAGAAATAGCATGTATCTAGAATGTTTGAGCACTGCAAGTGGCAAAGTTAATGGGATTTTTAAGCTGCAACATAGAAAACGATAATTTGCTAGCCTGATGATTTATTTTCCTATCTAAAACATAAAACCACGAATAAGTGCATCATAAATTTTGTTCATTGATTTTTTTTGTGTTTTATTAACTCACAATTTCATATCTCTGTACTGCAGCCTGATCCAAGGGATAGCCATAAGTCCGTGGAGAACTCAATGAGGTAGAAATGTTGGATCAAGAGGTACTATATATTTCTTTACTGCTGGCAACAGATTGTATACTGACAGAGAAACAATCCTTGTATTACCTTAATATTCAGAAACTAGGATGTGTGTTCCAATCTATTGCCATAAAAATTTGGAAGCTATGTCAAAAAAAACAAAAAACAATAGAGGGTAGGTTTTTGTAAACTGAAAATGCTTATATTTATGACTCAATTGCTCCCTTATTATTGCAGGTTTTTGTGAAGGATTTTGTTCCGAGTGCTCTCCAAATGCTCAAGTTATAGGGCGAAGGGAAGGAATTCATAGAGAAGATAGGGCAACAGCTACATGCACTGATCTACCACATGAGGAATCTATTCATGTGCTGCAAAAGCTGGTAATAAGGATAATGGTAAATATAAAGTTTCCTTTATCAGCTATCTTTACGCTTCCCTCATTCCTTAAGTCATTCATCCATTACGCAAAATTAAGAGTTCTTAAAAGAAATAGGCATTGTTCTGTTAAACCTTGGAGGAGAGTGCTAGCCTATCGTTTCTTACAGTTCAGGTGTTTGATAAAATACTCATTTTAGCGCAGAATAGGTGTTTATTTATTGATCAGTGGTGAATATTTTAGGGCATTCTTTTTTGTATTAATTTTCTTATCAGCAACCTGTATGTATGCTCTAAATTCTGAGGAGACCCGAGGTGTGAGTATGATCACATACTTCATTCAGATTTAAGCATATTGCTGCAAACAAGTCTTGGCTGCAAGTATCAATAAACACTTCTCTACTCTCTTTTTTAACAAACTCATAGCCATACTATAATTCCAAACTTATTCGTAGCTGTGGATGGATCATCATACCTGAATCGATTATTTCTGTGTACGTGTGGAGATATGTGGGAGCCAAGAGATCTCCTACATGGTTTCCTACAACTATTATGTGTTTTTTTCTACATTAGTTGGTTAATGCAAGAAATAACTTTGTGCCATCTTATGCAAGTGTTTTCCGGATTGTATAACTCAAACACAATTGTGTAAGAGTTCAACAATAGTCAATGGAAAAATAATTTGTCATTTAGTTGTATACATGTGCTTCCCTAAATAAAACCATAGCGTTAGCACATACTAGTTTCCCCATATACGCCTCTCGAGGACATTTTTCTTGGCGACTTACAGAGTACATTCGCACTACGTTCTTCCAAAAAAAAAAAAAGAGTAAGCATGATGCACACTTCTTTTAGGCGAATAGGCCACCACATGCAAAGTTCACGCCGTACTGTTCGCTCATCACCTCACTGGACTTTAGTTCAGCTAGTTATACACACCTTCCATTACACGAGCTACTCGCTTTGTCATGTCGTTGTAGCTTGGATACACACACAACGCCACGACATGATGATTGTGTAACACAAATGACGAATCAAATCCTTTCCATCATCTGACTCCACAAACCTTTGGTACGCTCTCTTGCGTCCTTGGTGAACAACTGATGGACGGGTGGATCGTGTGTTCGTCTCCTTTGTATCTCCGCCTTGCTGCTTTCCGGTACCGCTGCTCGAGCTCATAGGAACACTAGGGCATTTTTGCGGCAGCTTTATTCACCTTTGTGGCGAGTCCTATATAAAAACTTTGTGCTAAAGGATGTCGATCGCCCACATTGTCGTCGTGGACGTCTTGATTGCTCGATCGCTCAAGAAGGTAGGCGCCAAAGCTAGTTAGACATGTAATATTTAGATCCGTGGTCAGAGATTCATCTTTGTCTTGAATCTTTATGCTCAATCAAACGCCCACTCAAACTCCAGCTTTCATGGTGCTTTCTCTTTTGTCTAAACTAACTCCATGCACTGGCACTGAGACAGCTAGACAGGAACGGAGAGGAAATAAAATTCCAAGGTTTTGCATGTGCCATTATACCATCCTTGGATAGTTGGATGCATATGCATTCAGAATTCCGAACAGTATTCACACCTCCTGTTTTCTGAACAAGTCTTCTGTTACAACAGCCTCTGAACTAACCAACATGGTCTAGTGCCCAAAAAAATGTAAAGGAAATCGCTTTGTTTTCAGTGGAACTTGCTTCTTGCTTCGATCAGCAACACAACGGTGGTCCTTTATTAAAAAAAAAAGTCCACAGTGGTCCATGGATCTACAGGTGCCAGTCCAACACTAGCCAGGCCTAGCAGTAAAGGAAAAGCGTCTATGTAGCCCATCAGACAAAAGAAGGGCTGGTAGCGAAAGGGCTCATTGCATTGGCTCCTTTGATTCCATTGGAGATAATCTACTAAGCTAAAACTTTCTTTATTTCCTTGTCTTAGAAAAGACTCGTGAATGACCTTGACTGAAAATGTTTAGTCGTTTGTTGTCAGTAATTATACAAAGTGTTGAATCAAAAAAAAAGTAATTATACAAAGTGCATACAGTGGCATTTGATCAACTTATAAGAATATTTACCTGCGGTATGAGCTCAGACTGCCCCTGCATCCTCAGTGTTTTGCCATGGAGCTGCGTTTGGAAGTTGAAACTGAAAGCATGCATGTAACTGCAATATATAGAGCCGGTTTGTACTTTTCTTGCAAGCAAATAACAGGTCACACGTTTTTTCTGTACCTATATTTTTAATTTTCAAGGAAAAAACATACTTACCATATTAGGCTTCTCTAATCTATCTATATCTATTATAAGAGAAATTTTCTTATTTGGCCCTGGTTGAAACTTGTCTTTCTTTCTTGGTCCTAAAAAAATTCTTACTTATTTGGCATTACTTGAACTTTGATTACCAATCTAGCCCTACAGTCATATTTTGCCTCCAACACTATTAAGTGGCATGTAAAATGGAATCAGATAAAAAGGTTATCAACGACGAAGTTATATAACTTGTAGGGATCTACAACTTTTGTTTTTATTGTTTGTCAATCCTCGTTTACAAAATTTGAATTTCAAATGTGAGATATTATCCTCAACTAGATGGTTTCAAATGAAAAGGTTGTCAACTACAAAATTTTAGAACTCATCGAAGTCTACAACTTTCATTTTGGTCATCTTTTCATTTCACATACTATTTAACAGTATTAGAGACAAAATACGACGGTAGGGCCAAATTGGTAATCAAAAGTTCAAATGAGGCCGAATAGGTAAGAAAAATTGTTTCAGAGCCAAGGGATAAAGGCAAGTTTCAACCAGTGCCAAATAAGAATTTTTGTCCTATTATAAAGCTATAAACTGCACTACAAATTTTTTATTAACATACAAGATATATCCACATTATTTCCCACTACTGATCCATATCACCTTCCACTAATAGTCATGTCATTTCACTAACCTCAGTCTCTTAATGTAAGCCATTCACACTATCCCTACTAGTACAAATTAATTTTAATATAGAAGAAATATATATTGCTATTTGTTTTGACATTCCATCATTCATATTGTTATTTTGCCATTTCCATCATTTTATACTTGGATCTAATTCTAGTTTTTTTATTGTATTCTTTCATTGCCTTATTCAATTTTGATAGGAATGAATCCAAGAACATATGGGTTTAATTCATACATACAACAATTTTATTTCTAAAGAAATTCCACAGCAACGTGCGAGTTATCCCTCTATCTAAAAGTGAGTCCTAAAAATTTGGTTTTGGAATCTTTCTAGCCCCCATGAATTGTCGCCGTGGCTGGCCATCTTCAACATCCTAGCTGATATCCAAAATCTTTCTTAAATCTCTAAGATCTAAAAGTAGTGTCTTCAGTTTTGGCGAACCTCCTAACCGAAGGTGGCGGTGGTTGGGCCATGGCTGAAGATCCCCATCATCAGAACTCACATCCAGAACCTTCAAAACGGTATCTCTGGCCGGAGATGCAATAATTCTAGCAAACCTAGAGGCAGATTCTTGCACATGGATACCACTGTTTTTTTCCAGAGCTGATACATTCGGAGTTAAGGTAAGAAGTTATATTATTTTTTTTGAAGGCAGAGAAATTATATTATTGGAGTGTGTTTCTTTCATTACGTCAAAAAAGGTCAAACTTGGGTTTACCAAATTGTTGATGATGGGTAGCACAAAGTAATCCGAAAAATACATTATAAGACAAAATCCAATAGTCTCACTATATTCTTTCTAATCAATAGAAATACATATTTTGGTTGAAAAAAAAAACCCTCTAATAGCTTTTTTTTAATTAGATTTCCAAATAATGCCACTATATTCCAGATATCTCACTATCTAAAGATAGATACTGGGTTGTTATAGGGTGGAAAAATATAGAGAGACGTTTTATTGAAACAATTCTATAAATAATAATTTAAAGATTGAGTTTGAAAGACTACTGGAGATGTTCTACGAGCAACTATAAGAAGTCTATTTATGTCCCTCCTTATTGATAAGAGATGTTTCTATAGAAAAATGCACTACCCCAAGAGTCTTTCTAAAATTTTCTCTCTAAATCATTATTTGGAGAGTCACTCAAGTAGACATCACTTTATATAACTTTGTATTGTCCAACAACATTGTTTATGTCTTATGGGCTATCAAGAGAGCCATGTAAAGAATATGGCAACCGTGACTGCCTATCTTGGCTCATCACGTGTACATGTTGATATATATATATATTATATATATATATATATATATATATATATATATATATATATATATATATATATATATATATATATATATAAGGATCTAAACAACATGGCTAACAACCTCAATCTAATCTAAACCGAATGAGTCCTAATCGTGCACAACAACCGGGTCATATGCCTCGGTGTACAGATGTGTCACGACACATATTTGTTACAATACATTTCCTAACACCCCCACTCAATCTATATTTGTCTTCCCTACAAGATTTAGATCGTTCTTGAATTCCTCAAACTTTTGCTGTGGAAGAGCCTTAGTAAATCCATCTGCAATTTGACCACTGGTGGATATAAACTCACATCGAGAAGTTTTCTGGCAACTCCCTCACGAACAAAGTGAAAATCAATCTCTATATGCTTAGCTCTAGCATGAAACACTGGATTCACACATAGATATGTTGCACCCAGATTATCACACCAAAGACATGGCTTGCCTTCCAGTTTAACTCCTAGTTCCCCAAGCAATTGTTCTATCCACATCATCTCAGCTGTCGTATTCACCATGGATTTATACTAAGCCTCAGTGCTAGATCTAGACACGATGGGCTGCTTCCTGGCACTCCATGATATCACATTGGATCCCAAGAAAACAATGAAGCCACCAGTCGATCTTCGATCATCTCTTGACCCTGCCCAATCGGCATCAGAGAAACCACCTTACAATCAGTGGTGATCTTTTGTGAATTACCAGTCCTACGCTCTCTGTGAACTTTAGATATCTGATAATTATTTTGACCACCATCCAATGAACCGTTGTAGGAGCATGTAAATACTGACAAACCCTGTTGACCGCAAAGGCTAAATCAGGCCGGGTAAGAGTGATATACTGTAATGCACCAACTATGCTTCTGTATTTGGTACTATCTTCTAGACCAAGCAAGACACCATCATGCTGCGATAACCTTTCTGTTGACGACATAGGAGTCGGAACAGGTTTGCAGTTTCCCATGCCGACTCGAGACAAGATGTCCTTAGCATATTTTTTCTGGGTCAACAACATATCACCATTTGATTTCTTCCCCACTTCGATTCCTAGGAAATAATGCAGGTCTCCTAGGTCCTTCAACGCAAAATCCTTCTTAAGAGCTTGTAACCGAATTTTCACAGCATCTTGAGATGAACTAGTGACAATTATGTCATCAACATAGATCAACATATATATCTCTACTTCTCCCTTTCTATAAATGAACAAGGACATGTCAGACTTTGAGGGGATAAAACCGAGACTAAGCAGCTTAGAACTCAGCCTTGAATACCAGGCTCTTGGAGCTTGCTTCAACCCATATATAGCTTTATCAAGCTTGCAAACAAAATAAGGATGCTTGGAATCTTCGAACCCTGGAGGTTGCTTCATGTAGACTTCCTCTTCCAGAACACCGTGAAGAAACGCATTCTAAACGTCTAGCTGTCTCAGACACCATCCTCTTGTCACGGCTAGAGACAAGACCAATCGGACTGTAGCAATTTTCACCACGGGACTGAACGTATCTTCATAGTCGATACCGTATCTCTACTTGAAACCTTTAGCGACCAGACTTGCCTTGTATCGATCAATCTCTCCATCAGCTCTCCTTTTTATTTTGAACACCCACTTACAATCAATGAGGTTCCTGTCACGAGATGGTGGCACCAAGGTCCATGTGTCGTTCCTTTGAAGCGCATCGAACTCATCTTGCATAGCATCTCTCCATCTTTTCACCTTGAGAGCTTCGGCCACAGATTCTGGCTCCCCTAATGCACACAAGTTTGCATATCTTACTGCCCCGTCGGTGTAAACCTTAGGCTTGACAATTCCACTCTGAAGACGTGTATGTGGTCATGCAGCTTCCGAATCAGGTGCCATGGTTTCTTGTGAATTGGTGGTGTCGCTGATGATGGCCGCACCGGATCCTGAAGCCGGAGTAGAAGATCCCGCGGACAGTGACGTCTGTTCAGCTATCGGCGCGCGTGGTCTGACAGGCGAGGAAACCGAGGAGGATCATGCCCCCCACGCATCGAGCTGGGACTCGCTCCGGCATCCTCCGGCATGGATATGTCTAGGACAAACGCAACAGGCGCAGGTGAATCGCCCTCGGGACTTGAATTAGGATCGACTGCGGAGACCGGATCCGTATCGCCTTCATCAACAATCTCGTGCACCACCTGTACTCCACTTTGCTCCTGTATATTTTGAAAATTGCTTGGCACGGCAGAGTCAGTAACATTTTGGTGCATGGCAAAGTACATCCCCAGGGGCAGATGAAATATTATTTTCTGGAAGAAGGGAGATCTCATCCCATAGCCATGCTCCGGCATTAGGGTGCAAGGTGGAGAAGGGTAAAACAAATTCATCAAACACCACATCTCGCGAGACATAGATACGACCCGTATTAGGTTCAAGACATTTGAATCCCTTGTGAAGTGAGCTGTATCCTAGGAACACACATTGTGTGGAGCGATAGGCCAATTTCCTTGTGTTATAAGGCCATAAGTTCGACCAACAAGCACAACCGAACACACGGAGGGAATTGTAATCTGGTTTTTCCTTTAATAGGAGTTCAACAGGGGTTTTATTGTCGATGACTTTCGAGGGTAGGATGTTGATGAGATAGGTGGCGGCAAGAAAGGCTTGGTCCCAAAATTTTAGCGGCATGGATGCCTGAGCTAGGAGAGACAGACCGACCTCTACTATATGGCGGTGCTTGCGCTCGGCTCTCCCATTCTGCTGATGTGTGTGTGGGCAGGAAACCCTATGGGAGATGCCTAGCTGTTGGAAAAAAGAATTCAACTTCTCATATTCACCGCCCCAATCCGATTGAACCTGAATTATTTTCCTATTGAATTTCCTCTCAACTAAACTTTGAAAGTTCTTAAATACTTGAAATACTTCGGATTTTTGTTTGAGGAGATAGATCCACGTATATCGACTGAAATCATCAATGAAAGAAACATAGAAGGCATGATTGCCAGCAGAGACAGGTGCAGGACCCCACACATCCGAATGTATCAAGTCAAGAGGAGCACAACTTTTATTGATCGAACTAGAATAAGGAAATTGACGGCTCTTTGCTCTTTGGCAAGAGTCACACACTGACTCACTATCATGGTTGCTAGAACAAGGAAGAAGATTATCTCTAATGACTTTCTCAACAATAGGAAAAGATGCATGACATAAACGACTATGCCATCTCCATGTAGATGGCCTAGTGACACGATAGGCTTGCTTTTGGTGTTGTGCTTCTGCCTCTTGTGACCTCAAGGGATAAAGGCCACCCTCACACTTGCCGCGATGGAGTGTTCTCTTCGTGGCCCAATCCTTTATCAGAAAATAATGAGGATGAAACTCAATATAGATATTATTATCAGAAGTAAGACGGTGGACAGAAACTAAGCTTTTATTGGCACTGGGAACATGGAGAACGTTTTGTAGATGAAGATTTTTTTTATCTGGGGTATGTAAAATTGCATGACCAATGTTATTAATCTGCATACCTGATCCACTTGCAGTATGAACTTGATCGGAGCCATTGTACTTGTCCCTGACGCTCAACTTCTCCGGTTCAGCCGTGATGTGGTCGGTTGCTCCACTATCGACGTACCAGTCTGTGTCTACGCCGTAGTTCATCGAGGCAGACCCCGCCATCTTGGTGTAGGGTTGGTAGCCTTCCTCAAAGCGATGCCAGCACACGTTAGCCTCGTGTCCCTTCTTGCAGACTTGACAAATAGGCTTGGCTCCTGCCTGCCCACCAGTCTTCTGGAATGGAGGAGAAGCGTTGTTGTTCCCACGTCCACCATAGCCGCGACCAGCGCCGCGACCGCGACCGCGACCACGAGGCCCTCCACGGCCATGTGCTGCAGTGTTGACGGAGGAATTCTGCACTGAATTATGATTATCTTGCAGCATCTGAAGCCTCATATCATAAGCGAGAATCTGAGCGTAAAGATCACTCAGGGAGATCGGCTCAGTACGCCCCAGAATGGAGGATACGAGCGGGTTGTAGTCGAAGCCGAGGCCGGCGAGGATGAACGTCACCAGCTTCTCATCTAGAACTGGTTTTCCGGGGGCGGCGAGTTCATCGCCGAGCGCCTTCACCTTGGCGTAGTAGGCAGCTGCAGTTTGGCCACCCTTCTTGCAATTTGCAAGTTGCATGCGCAGATTGGTCACGCGCGCTTGTGACTGTGCAGAGAACATACTCCCGAGCGCAGACCAGACAGCCGCCGAGGTGGTCTTGGTCGCCACCTGCGCGAGCACCTCCCTTGAGAGGGAGTTGTTGATGTGTGACAAGAGAATCTGATCATCCTTAACCCATCTCTTATACTCAGGGTTAATCGTGGTGATCTTGGACTTGTCGTCCTCCTTGACAAGCTCTATGGTCATGGCCGGTGCAGTCTTGGATCCATCTAGGTATCCTTCAAATTGTGCTGCCCTAGTGCCAGGCATAATTTGCGCCTTCCATAGGAGAAAGTTCTCACGCGTGAGCTTCTCGGAGATAGTTGCGCCAAACGGCGAGTGGTGGGAGTGGCTTGAGGTGGAAGATGACGCCATGGCTAGATGATCTATGGAAGAGTTGGCTCTAGTACCATGTAAAAAAATATGGCAACCGTGACCGCCTATTTTGGCTCATCACGTGTACGTGTTGAGATATATATATATATATATATATATATATATATATATATATATATATATATATATATATATATATATATATATATATATGAATGAGTTACAACCTCGGAGTACGAGACATTCGGTTAGACAAGATAAGGATCTAAACAACATGGCGAACAACTCAATCTAATCTAAACCGAATGAGTCCTAATCGTGCACAACAACCGGGTCATATGCCTCACTGTACAGATGTGCCACTACACATATTTGTTACAATACATTTCCTAACAAGCCATCCTCGATCTTCATCTTTAGTTAGCGAGAAATCCCAAAAACAGGATGTCCTTATTTAGAGTTCCCTTTTAAAAGAGGCTATTAGAAGGTATTTTTCACAAAATCTTTATTCCTATAAGTCAAAGAAGAATATAAAAAGTCTTTTGGAGATGTTCTTAGATCTCTAAATATTATGATGCTCTATTCTGAATTTGTCCCTGGCCAAAGATGAGGAGTTGGGTTGACTCTCTAGAATTCGTGTATGATGTAGAAAAACTGTTTGGGTGCGGAAAAATATAAATAGAACAAATGACTCTGCTCTTTTTACCCGATACACGGTGAGGTTATCTGTTAGTGCATCTGTCAGCAAAGAGTTCAACACGACACAGTAGGGGAAAAACGGTGGTTCAGTGATTCAGTCTGCAAGCTCGACGACACAATGACCAATGCGATAAAAAGTGACAAAACCACAGGAGACAAGTTTTGGTTAACGAAAACTACATGGCGAAAACCACCCCATCGGCGTCGATCGAATCTGGAGGCAGAAACACGCAATTATACACGAGACTTTTGGCAAAAGAAGTATGGAGAAAAAGTGCAAATAACCCTGAAAAAAAAGAGGGAGAACGTGCAATAATTGGAGGATAGAAACAAGTAGACGCATATGCATGTAACCAGTAACCATGTACTGACGACGTATGCATCTTTCTCTGCTTTCCTACGATGCATGCTTGCAAGAACTGACGACGTCGACCCTGTGCGGAGTTCTGCAGGGGTCGTCTTCAGAGCAAATAAAGAACCGCCAGGGAGTGAGGGAGTTGAGTTCCGAGGCCGGGTTTGCCGTGTTGGACGAACGGGACAGCCCGAGCAGCACGCACGGGCACGGCAACGGCGGACGCGGTGACGCCGGGCCGCCGAAGGACAGGGACGGCACGACTCCGCTTCTTATCCTGGGCGGACGTAAAGTAAATAAAAGTGCTGTGCTGCTGCTGCCGCCATTACTAAAGTAAGTGATCAGTGATGAGTTCTCTGCTTACTTGGACGGATTGACGGATGATGGTACCCCTGAACCTAGACGCTGTTGAGCTCAAGGGAGAGGATAATATATTTTCTTCAAAAACCTGATGTTTTAACTTTAATCAAATATATATAAAAAAATATTAATATTTATAATATATAATTAGTGTCATCAGAGAGATTGATCATTGATGAATATATTTTTTTATAATAAATCTATTTAGAAATACAAATGTTGTTAATAGTTTATATAAATATAGTTAAACTTTAAAAAGTTTGATTAGCACGGGTTCTATAGCGACTAATTTTATAGGACCGGGTAGCATGTTGCATGCTTATGCACGCATAGAAAGTCACTTCCTTTTGTTTGCAGTTGTTGCCAGCATGGACGTTTCACGGGACAAATCCACTGATTTTTTCGACGCTGTATTGTGTGTATCTACTATATTTGTACAGGTTTCTTTAAATAAAAATGAACAGATTTGTACACATTACTTCTTTTTAGGATCACGTGATGACCAAAATTTGATTGTCAAAACTTAGGTAAGCTTTAAGATTTTGGCAGTCATTTGATTTGGTACTAAAATTTGCCAATATCTCATAATTGGCATGCCAAATCTACAGAAAATCTTTTTCCTAAGTTTTGGCAACCTTTTCTTGTCAAATCTTGGGCATGATAAATTTTGGTACCAAACCAACCAAACCATATATTCCCTCGGTATCAAAATGTACAATTCTCGTTTTTCGAGTCTTCTAATGATTTAAACTTTGATTTTTAAACAAAAAGTCCTTCTCAACTTAAAAGTTGATTTTTTTTTTTTTTGCGCCAGGTATGATTTAGACAATGGTTTTGTCCGACACAAGCCACGTCAGCCGTGACTGGTGACTATCTCCAACAAAAGACTCATAAGGGCACCTAAACCCAAAATAAGTTTTCGATGGTACTGTATCAGCCTCCAATAGAGTACTTATACGAGGTACCTATATTGAGTGTCAAGAGAGACACAACCTAAATCTAAGTATCCTTTTTCCTAAAGACCTATTTTGCAGAAAAGGGTCTCTTTTGGATCTTATTATTGGAGAAGACAAAGAAAAAGGTATTAAACCATTTGCATATAGCGCTACCCAAACGTGAAATGACTCTTGTATATTTGGATGTCATTGGAGATAGTCGAGATGTTGTATCAGACTATGTTGATAGCTTAAGGAGTATTTTTGTAGTACAGAAAAATACAAAAGCAGTTTTAGAGTTCTAAAACCATGCTCTATCTTCTAATGCATAGTTTGGAGCTGAATTCTCTATGATCCCATTTTGGTGCTTATTTTCTAATATATGTTCCTGTTATGTATTAGGGATTATAATTAGCCGATTTCGGCAAACATAAACCACATAGGGTCACTTTCATGGGGATATCCATGAGGATATCATTTAAATGACCCATTTAGTTATATGAATGAACTTCTACGTAGTGTGGTGATACATGTGTTGTCGTCAAATTTATATGAACTTCTAGGTAGTGCGACTCATCAATGCAGAAAAACTATACATAATAGATAATGAGAGCCTTTACTACAAAATAAACACCAAACGGGGACCATAGAAGATTCAAATAATTCTAACCTAGGCACCATGCATAAGAGAGATGTAAAAGTTCTAGTGAATTCAGCAAAAACACAAGTAGGGTCACAGGGCAGGCCCCATTATATTCAAAGGTATCCAATTGAATACCAAACAATTAAAAATTTATGTATATATGTGTATTGGGAAAAAAAAGAGAATACAAGTTAGAAAAAAAGTCTACTTTACCTCCCTCATCTTTTGCCAAAGTCTGCTTTGTCTCCCTCAACCCCAAAACTAGACAAACCACCTCCCCCAACTTTTCAAACCTAGCACTTTACCTCTCTGGAGCGGTTTCGAAGGCGGTTTGCTAGAGTGAATGGTGGTTTTGCTACAGTGACGGTGGTTTTGTCTTTTTATTTTTAAATTATTTGGGCTGAAAACTCCAGTTTTGTTGGACTTCACATGAGTAGATCTACGCAGTGAACACATAGTATGGCATGTTTTAGTTTTTTCTTTTTTATTTATTTTGGCTAAATCTTTGATAAATCATACTAAATTATAGAAAAATCATAAAATAGAAAATCTAATTTCTTTAGACTCTACGTGAGCATATCTACACGTGAACATATAATATAGTATGCTTTAGTATAGATTTTTTGTTGTAGTTTTAGATCGATGCTTTTCTGTAATTACTTGAAATAATTCATAGTTGTAGCTTCTATAATTATTTTGTTGGTCTAAAGCATACCGTATTATATGTTTCACTGTGTATATCTACTCATGTGGAGATAAAAAAATTAGGTTTTTTGTTTTATGATTTTTTTATGATTTATTATGCTTTTTCAAATATTCAGCCAAATAAATAAAAAAGAAAAAGAAAAAACCTTTATAGAAAAAACTTTGTACTAAAGCATACCATAATATATGTTCACTGCATGGATCTACTCATGTGGAGTCCAACAAAACTGGATTTTTGATTTTATGATTTTTTCTGATTTTCTATGATTTTTCAAAAATTCAGCCAAAATAATTAAAAAGAAAAAAGACAAAACCACCGTCACTGTAGCAAATCCTCCTTCGAAACCGCTCCAAGGAGGTAAAGTGCACAGTTTGAAAAGTTAAGGGAGATGGTTTATCCGGTTTTAGCATGGAAGGAGGCAAAGCAATCTTTAGAAAAAAAAAGAAGATAAAGTGGATTTTTTGCTACAAGAACTAAGCCCAAAACATACATTTTCCTAATGCTTTCTTCCCTCTCCATAACCGATGGCCCAATAAGGCCCAGCGGCTGGTGGCCCAACTCCTCCCCGACTAGCACAGAGGCAGTCAAGCAACAGCACGCGGCACTCGCATGATGGCAACGCAACGCATGGTCTGCTACAACATATACTTCGTCTGTTCCTAAAAAAAAAGTCGTCATTAATATGCGTGTTATAAATTTGACTCGATTTATAAAAAATATATGTAACATTTGTATCTCTAAATTTAAAAATCTTTCAAGTGATACTAATTACTCCCTCCACCCTATAAATAATTGTTAATCTGTGACTTCTATCATTCTTCTTTAGTCATTCGTCTTATTTAATTTTTTTATTCAAATAATAAAATTAAATTATTATGAAAATATCTCCAACGATAGACTAAGTAGTAACAAAACAAATAAGATTTATTAAAATTTTTTAAATAAAATAAATGGTTAAAGAAGAACAGTAAAAGCCAAAGATTTAGAATTATTTATGGGACGGAGGGAATATATACCATAAATATTAATAGTTTAATATGTATTTGGTCAATGTTATTTCTTAGGAAAAAAAAGCAACTTTCTCTTTTTACGGACGGAGAAGTGGGCCTCAAGCAGCGAGCCACCCCACGCTCAGCCCAATCGCAATTTGCACAGACTCAGGCCCATTTGTTCTCGTCGCTAACGCGTACTCCTACTCAGTAGCTCTCCGTCTCCGGTCCTCCCTGCCGCGCGGCAGGCGATCCCTGGTGCGTTGCCAGCAGCCCAGCAGGCAATCGCTAACAGCGCCGGATGCCGCCTGCCCCCGCTACCACGCTTGCCTCCTTCAACTCCCTCCTCGCGTCGCTTGCGCGCTCCGGCCGCCCTGCGCAGGCGCTCTGCACGTTCCGGGACATGCTCGCGCGGGGCGTCCCGCCGGACCACTTCACCCTGCCCCCCGTGCTCCGCTCCTGCACCCTCACTGGCGCGGCGGGCCTAGCATCCACCTCCCACGCGCTCGCCGTCAAGCTCGGCGCCCAGGAAAACCTCTTCGTGGCGTCTGCGCTCATTCTCTGCTACGCGGGCCTGTCGAACCTCCCCGACGCGCGGAGGCTGTTCGACGGAATGCGCGAGCGGGACGCGGTCCTGTGGACTTCCATGCTGTCCGCCTACGCGCAGGGCGGGGAGCCAGACGCGGCGCTGCGGTTCTTTGGTGGCATGGTTGCAGCAGGGATGGAGCTGGATGCGGTGGTCATGGTCAGCCTGCTGCTCGCTTGCGGACAGCTCGGGTGGCGCCGCCATGGAAGGAGTGTGCACGCCTGCTGTTTCCGGAGGTTCATAGGGATGCCACTGTCCCTTGGGAACGCACTTGTCGACATGTACGTCAAGTGTGGGGACTTTGCATTTGCCGAGAGGGTGTTTGCTGGGATGCCTAGGCGGGATGTTATCTCGTGGAGTGCGCTGATCCTTGGCCATGGTTTGAATGGGTGCTCTGACGTCGCATTGGGGCTCTTCGATAGAATGACAGCCGAAGGAATCCGACCGAACTCGGTCACGTTTCTTGGGGCATTGTCAGCTTGTGCACATTCTGGAATGGTGGATAAAGCATATGCTATCTTCAAGGGGATGAAACTGTGGGGCATTGAGCCTGAACTGAAACATTACTCTTGTATGGCTGACACGCTTGGGAGAGCAGGGCATGTTGTCGAGGCTGTGAAGCTCATAGAGGAGATGCCCTTTGAGCCCGACGAGGCCATGCTTGGAGGTGTACTGGCAGCCTGCCGAGTCCATGGAGAAATGGAGTCAGCTGAATGGGTTTCAAAGATATTGATGAACATGTCTCCTGGAAAGAGTGGCTACTATATGAGCTTGGCAAACATATATTCAGATGCTGGGAGGTATAGTGATGCAGAGAGAATAAGAAGCTTCATGAAAGAAGTTAAAGTCAACAAGCTTCCTGGATATAGTTCAGTTGAATTAGATGCTGATAGATTCCGTGTTACGAGCAATAGAGTCTGAAGTGCTTGAACAAAATATACTCTGTTGAGGTACACACTTCACTGCAGTGTATGCATTAAATTGAAGGGTAAAGAGAATAGAGCACAAGTATACAATAGTTAGGCTTAGCGTTTTGTGTTACTGTATTGTGCTAAAATTTGAGGAAACCACTCCTTGAGATGATATGGACAGGTTGATAATGATAAAGCATGAATGCATGATGGCCATAAACTGAAACCACACAATCTCCGATTGTCTTGAAGAAAGGAGAAAGAGACTTCCAATATGTGTGATTGAGGTTATAACAGCTTTTGTAATTGACATATGACCTCCAGGCTTGTATTGGATATAGTTGGTCAAGACTAAAGACTCGTCCTATGCCCACAAGCGAATATGGTTGATCAAGACTAAAGACTCGTCCTATGTCCACAAGCGGATATGGTTGGTCAAGACTAAAGACTCGTCCTATGTTCACAAGTGGATGGGCACTGTGGTGGGTTTATTTGCTAATATGTTCATCTCTATCACGAGATGGCAAAATGATAGCTAAAGACGGTTCTGTTGACTATGTTAATCACTTGGTCTTGATGTAGTAGCCAATAGATATGTACTAGCTCTCAAAGTTCTGCTTTGTTATTTTTTGCACTGATTCTTGAATACTGTATGAAAAAATTTGTCCGTGAAACACTATGAAGTGTGGTTTTGTGGGAACACAACACACTATGGTAGCTCGAAGGTGCCCTCCCCCTCCCTCTCCCTCTCTCATAGTGTACAGTTCCCTGAGACTACTATTACATGAACCGAGAAGTATCTGCAATTGGTATGCTCATATTGCGGTAAGATCTATACATGAACACGTGAGGCAAAAAGGTATGGGACTGAATTCAGACTACGCGTACTTTGACTTTCTTTTCACACAATAGTTTTCTCTGCATTGGTACCTTTTGTTTACCCACCTAGAAATTGTCTATCTTCCGTACTCCGATTCATTCACATTAAGCAGAAATAGGGGTGATTACTCAGTTTGAGAACTTTGATGGCAGTGCTGGCATATTAGTCACATTATTTTACTAAGTTCATTTGTAAATGGATAAATTCACATTTGAGTCTTCCGACCTAACAGGAAGATATGACATGATTGTTATACTATTTGTTCACCTAAAAATGCATATAATTTGCTCGCATCATCATGACTGCTATGTTCCAAATACTAGACAATACCCCGCGCGTTGCTGCGGGAACTCTAGATATAATTGTTGCATTTTAGGGATCGTGCCGTTCTAGGTTTTTGATTTTTAGAATTAAAAGGGCTATCTCAGTACTGAACTTTTAGCGAGCAAACGAAATATGGTAAGGTACTGTACATAAATTAATCCAAATTGGACCACGATAGAAAGACTGTTCATCCTCATGTGCCTTTGTCACCTAGAGAGTTTTTGAACCGCATCGTATGTGCTTTTGAGGAGTATCATTTGATAGACCTGCAGATTGAATTATCAAGGATGCCCGCTCTCTTCCTCGATAACAACAAATGACAATAGGATGAGCATATGTCATGGTAACTACAAAATAATTTTAAAGCCTACTCATCATTATTATTGAAAATGCAAGGAAACAAAATAGAGTACATATGTCCAAAATGCAAAAAGTTTAAGAAAGCAAAAAAGTAAATATATTAGACGTGTTAGCATCCATCAAACAGAAAGGAATGAATCCCAAAGTTCATATGTATTGATTTCTCCAGCCGGTGCATAGCAGCGCAGCCATGAAATGATGTGAATTATTTTTTCTATTGTGGTTCGATTTTCCTATAACAAACATAGTAATTAAAGTAATCAGATTGCTTATCGTGAACTATCTTGAATATTGAAGGAGTACACGTCTACAATCAAAAACGAAGGGATCACTTGTCCAATGGTGACCATATATATATATATATATATATATAGTGTTATATAGTATAGGCCTAAAACCAACAAAACGATTAACATAGCACCTAAATGAGATGAGACTATTGGAGTTTTGTTCTGTTAACCATCAAAACTTGAACACATGAAAAGAATTTATAAAGACCATGTGTGCCGATTGGACCTCAGGCATTGAAAGCTGCTGTGCAGTGAGCAGAGGGAAGGACTCTTCGTTGGTGCCTGCCCATAGTGGATAATAAAGGCCAACTTCCTGGATCCTGAGACTGTTGACGTTCTTGTGTGCTAGTGCTTGCGGCAGAAGAGGCAAATTAGAGGTGGAGGGATGTGGGCCCTAGCTGATGACATGGCTTTATGACATCGTAGAGAATTCAGATAGTGGGTTCCTCCTATTTAGATATAGTATATTTTTTCTATTGTGGTTCGATTTTCCTATAACAAACAAATAGTAATCAAAGTAATCAGATTGCTTATCGTGAACTATCTTGAATACTGAAGGAGTACACGTCTGCAATCAAAAACGAAGGGATCACTTGTCCAATGGTGACCACGTATATATATGGTTCTATAGTATAGGCCTAAAACCAACAGAACGATTACCATAGCACCTAAATGAGATGGGACTATTGGAGTTTTGTTCTGTTAACCATCGAAACTTGAACACATGAAAAGATATGTGTGCCGATTGGACTTCAGGCATTGAAGGCTGCTGTGCAGTGAGCAGAGGGAAGGACTGTTCGTTGGTGCCTGCCCATAGTGGATAATAAAGGCCAGCTTCCTGGATTCTGAGACTGTTGACGTTCTTGTGTGCTAGTGCTTGCGGTAGAAGAGGCAAATTGGAGGTGGAGAGATGTGGACCCTATCTGATGACATGGCTTCATGACATCGCAGAGAATTCAGATAATGGGTTCCTCCTATTTTAATATAGTAGATTGCTTGACGAAATAAAAGGTTACTTACTTGCGCTAGAAACACATATGCAGCTTCCACCCTAACAGTAGACATTCCTATAACTACTCACTCACTCTACCTTTTCTACTTATCCTATTCCCTCATCTTTGCTGAGAAAGTTTAGGTCAATACAACAATAATGTTTTCTCTAGAAGTTCGCAATTAAATATTCTCATATGCGCTAGGACTCATATTTCTCTGGAAATTGCATAAGCAATAATGCAGACAAGAAGAAATTAGCTTTCTAAATGCCACTATGAAATGTCTAGAAAAGCAAGGGATCAAGACTTGTCAGCTGATCGCTTTCAAATCTTTTCGGATAATGGATTCTCTACCGAGATGACAATTTTGAGACTAAAAAAAAGTTGAGAACTGGTATTTCTGTTGCAAGCTGCCAAGCTAATGCACCTTGTGGATGCAACTGAACTGTGAGGAAAGCATTCGCTTTCACAGACTGTAGAGTGATTTTGTTTCAAATGCGTTGATATCATTAAGGTCTCAAGGAGCTACAGAGAGATTATGGAAAATGCATAAGAACTCATAGACGACAAATATCTGTTCTAAGAGCAACTATAAGAGAGTATCTATATTGATGGTGAAATTTTATTTTTAGCTATTTTCAACAAAATCGACACTCCAACAGCCATTGTATCCTGTATTCCAAAATAACAAGTCTTCTATCCCATAATTGTCGTTGGGTAGCCATAGAGGATCGCCATCTGCCTCCTCGCGCTTATTCCTGTACGGTGCTGATGAAATGCAAGCAAGTGAACCAATCATGTATGATCACGCATGACGCCCTGAATAGTAATATAGCAATTTTTATCTAGACTGTTGGAGTAGTTTAGTTATTTTGATGGGCTTTTATCTTAGAAAACAACTAAATTATCAAATTTAGAATATCTTCTTAGCTAATCTCTTGGAGATGCTCTTACTCGCAGTAACATCAGGATCCAAACAAAATCCACATATTTTATTTGGAGAAACTGATATTTGATTTTTTTTCTTGTAATAAATTTGTGAAGTACATTTCCCATTATCCATGAAAAATTTAAGCTATTGGAAAACAAGCTATATTCTATTTATATCTAATATGCTATTTGAAAAGACTTTTGCTGGCAACTTCTAGTCCACATCACATGTCTGTTACAGCCTTCTTGGTTATGCCAATTTTAGGGCAAGCCAAAATGTAAGTACACCAATATTAGGGGAAGCCAATATTTTGGTGACAACCTAGGTTGGCACTTGGTGCTACCAACAAGAGAAAAAGAACTTGTCTTGCCAAATGGTTAGAAGGTGTTGCCAAAATTTTGACACCAAACCAATTGTCTATATATCAAATCTCTTAAAGTTGTCCATATATATTTTGCCTTGGTAAAAAATTGGCTTGCAACCAAGCAAGTGCTTAAGGCCTCCGACATGGAGTTGGGTATTGTGACATAACCGCCTAAATCACCGGGCCCACGTGCACCATCATCGTCCCTAGGGACCTCTGGTTACTGTGCACGAGTTTCCCGCAACTTAGGTGGTCTGCCAGGTTTCCTCGGAAACTCTGATTTCCCCGACGATCTCATTGTAAAGACCTTACATGTATTACAACAGTTTACACAAATAGTTTGAATCAGAGTCAAGGGTGCGGAAGTATAAAACAACCATAAGTTTATCAATATAAATTACATTATCCCGAATAAGAGTTTTGTAGTGGAGTAGCAGTATACAACAAGACACCCTGCCCAAGGGTTATATCATATACACACTTCATCCATGCACGATCCGTCAACCAGCACGGTCCCACGTAGAGCTGTTCACTCGACTCGCCTACAACAGGGGTTAACAAACCCTGAGTACATGGGGTACTCCGCAAGACTTACCCGACTAAAAAAAATGGGAAGAAGACTCAGGAATGCAGGCTGAGGGGAATAAAGGTAAGGCTTTAGCAAGGGTCAAGTATTTTGCGGAAAAACAATACTAATCTTGGACCCTACTTTCAATATTTTAACTCAATATTATTTTAATCAATAACTATAGATCTCAATTCTTTCACATGTATCCTTCAATTCCAATTACATATTCATTCTCAAAAATATTCTAGTTCTGAACCACTTTCCGCTGTAAGTCAGGGGATCCAGTCTCCATAACCGAGGAGCAACAACGATTCGAATCGATTAATGCTCAGCTGGGGATCCCTATCCACACTGCATATGTAGCACCTAAGTTTGCATATGCCAACCCCGTCTACCACGGCTTTTCCAAAACCTGAACCGGTCCTACGCCACCCGAGAGCACAGTACTTCTCTTGTCTCCAGGCACGCCGGTCACGAGGGTACACGCTATTCTCGCCATCTCTCCACTCCCAGTGCGTGGTTCCCGGTTCAAGTAGTAGAGCCACCGGAGACAGGGCTTTCCGGAGCATGTGGCTAGTTGCAAAGTCTCGATCACAAGCAGGCCTACAACGGACGGTCCCTAAAGTTTTTCGCGTTGGTACAATGCATTGGGACTCTAACCCAAATATAATGTAACCAAACGGTTTTCAAATCCCTGCCCGCCGGTGACAAAGCCTTAGAACTCTAACCTAAGTGTTCAACCACCGAGCGGATAAAACTCTTTCCATCAGTGACAATGTACTGATCAGATGCACAGTCACCGAACGAAAACATTACCGATACCCTTTGTTCATGAATTTAATCATTAATCTATCACAATAGCTCAAAAATAACATTTTGTGCAAATCTAAATTAATTTAGCAGGACTAAGCATTTTTCAAATATTTTAAAATGGTTTCAAGGTATTTCAGTGGTCAAGGTTGGTAATGCATCAATTGGATTATCAATCAACTCCTATCAACTTAATGCAGTAGATTAACTCAAGTTATAACATTTTGCAATTCACAAGGAAAGGGGCTGAATGCACCGGGCTTGCCTGTTGCTTGGAGTAGATAAAACTCTGAAGTCAACCACCGAGAAGGATCCACGTCCACCGAGTTACTCAGGATTTTCTCCAGATAACGAGTATCGCGCGTTCACTACACGAAATAATAATACAATGCTCAACATGATGATATGTATCCCATGATGCATGTGATGCACTAAATTGTGAATTATTAAGAAGTAAACTTAATTTAGAAATTTGAGTACAACTTTCTTTCGCGATAAAGTTGCAAGTCAACTTCACTAAGCAATAAGGTGATTTCATAATTAATTTATTGACCATTTTAACCATCGTTGAAAGCCGTTGCACAGCTATCCAACAACTACCCAAATGCAACATTCAACTTGCCGGGATCACTGTGGTGAAGGATCCAGGGTCAACACACAATCCAAAAATCACACAAACCGAAGTTATAAATATGAATATTGTTTTTATTAATTATTCAAATGAGCATATAATAAAAATAAAATTAACTTTGTCCAAATGAGCTACAAATTTTTGTGGAGTAAATCACAGCCTAAAACAGTGACAACATAAATTTCATAATTTTTGGATCATTATTTTGACCTACAAAATTCATGGAAATTCCATTTATTAATAAAAAGACACATTTTTAATAAAGCGTCCATGGCGGTGTGCTCTGGTGGCGGGGTCGCCGTTCTGGCGCTTTGAGAGTACCGGAGGGAGAACCAGCGAGCACATGAGAATCACAGGGTCATCTGGAAGCTAGAACATGCAAGGAATCAAAGCTTATCTTACCGAGCGGACCCGGCCACAACTGACCGAGCACGGCGGCGCTTTGCCGGCCGCGAAGAAGAAGAGACGGCGTCCGAGCAACTTCGGCAGCGATAGGCAACACGAGCTAGCTCAAACTATGCGCTATGAATAGGCGAACTCATTGGCTAGAGGAATTAGATGAAGACAAACAGAGGATGACGAATTTTGGGCCGGACTGAGAGCTCGTCGGCGGCGACGATGGAGGAAGAAAGGAGGAAACAGCGACGGCTCGAGCTTTAAGTAGAGCAGAGGAGAGGTGCGCGGCGTGGAGAGGGCCCCTACGGACCCGGCCTCGACGATGCCCGGCGCGCGCACGCGCCTGCACACGCTGAAGAAAAGGGGGGGTCCCATGTACTGTAGCTGTTTTCCCTAAGTCAACTCCTATTTGAGCAATTATTCCATATTCTATACAGCAACTAGAGAAACACCAAAAATAAAAGATGTGGAGAATTTCATAATGAACACTTTTGCTTTTTAAACTATGTCCAAATTCGAAATGGTTTTGAAATTATCAAAAAGGGGGTAAACCCCCAATTTGAATTTTATCTGCAATTCAATCAAATTCTCAAAATTTTTCTCAACAACATGAAAATTTGCAAAAAATAGAAGTTGTTCTGTTTGTCAAGCTCTACAACTTTCATTAAGGGAGTTTGGTCAGATTCTTGATAATATTTGAAATAGAATTTCAAATTTGAAATTCCAAAACTTTAATTTAAGTTTTATTTAAATTTTCACTGCATAACTTTAAAATCTCCAAAAATAAAAGTTGTTCCATTTTAAAAGGACTAAAATTTTTATTAAGGAACTATCACCAGATTCTTGCTAATTTTTAATTTGTATTTCAAATTTAAACTTGAAAGCACATATTAGGGTTTTATTTGAAATTCTTTTAATAACTTCAAAATTGCCCCAAATATAAGTTGCTTAAATTTTATGGATCTAAAACTTTTGTTTAAGGCCCAACCCCTAGTTATAATTAGTTTTTGATTTAGGATTTTAGGATCCGAATTAGGGTCTATAAATGATTTTCTATTTAGTTTTCAATTGTATTTAGATAATTACAAACTGTGGGGATATAAACCCCAGGTACAAGACTGGGCCGCACCATCAAAGCTGGCCCGGTCCAGAAGACAAAGACGTGCGGCGTAAGGCACCGCACCGCACGGTTATTGTACCAATTTAGATAGTTTACTTGTAACCTTATCCCTCCAGACTATATAAGGAGGGGCAGAGATAGATCCAATCTCAACTCATCTATTAGCAATACAATACAGCAATACACAGGACATAAGCTATTACGTCTCGCGGCGGCATAAGCCTATATAAATCTCGTGTCTCACGCTTCCAGCGTAACTCTTGCTCGTTTCAGGCGCACCTTCACCGATC
Organism: Eremochloa ophiuroides; assembly: GCA_038502445.1. Taxonomy (NCBI): domain Eukaryota; kingdom Viridiplantae; phylum Streptophyta; class Magnoliopsida; order Poales; family Poaceae; genus Eremochloa; species Eremochloa ophiuroides. The sequence continues at coordinate 53,726,549 of JAHLJS010000008.1, forward strand.
AATCTATTATCTTGGGCATACCTCTCGGTAGACTATCGTCGGCATTCCGTCAACAGTTGGCGCGCCAGGTAGAGGGTGTGCATCCTGACCCCATGGCGAGCAAGATAGAAATTTCTTCCGTCGTCGTCGACCACGGCATTCGGCGGCGGCGGATCAGATCTAAATTTTTCGTCGTCGTCGACCACAGCATTCGGCGACGGTAAACCAGATGAGAACCATCGCCATCAACATCGTCCACGGCGATCCCAGTATCCGGCGGCGGCATCGTTTGGCACCAGGATCCAGATTCACATTTACGTCCACAACGATCTACAGCGACGAGGACCGACCTAAGGATCTGATCTCTTCCTTGCCAATCACCACGTGCATCGGCATCAGCAAATCCCAATCAGGATCTCCACAGTCGAGGGTCTCCACGAGTTCTACTTTGGCGAGCACGTACGGCGGCCGTAACGACGCACATCGACGGTTGCGTTCAATATTATTTGAAAGAAAACGTCACGATGCCCGATGCCCGGATCTATCTCTTCGTACTCATACAAACTGGAATACGAACAGAGCATGCAGATCGGAACCATATCATGCTCAGATGCGGCCATCATGAAGCTAGATATCCAATCGGATGCGTTCATCTAGTTCAACAATTTAGCCGGGTGACAAGAATCAAGGTGGCCAACCATGCAAGCTAATTGACCAAGATAACAAGACCGGATCTAATCATGCGACCGGAGCTCCATGCAGTCACGTAAAGGAAGCACCGGTCTGCAACTTCATCTACGAATAAGGAAGGAGTGCCTACCGATCGGACAAGCACCTGAGATCTGCATGCCTACATGCACTCCAAAAATAGAAGCCACGTACGAAGAAGCTTGCGTCATCCGAAGCTTGCCGCCCAATCAAAAGCTAAGTCATGTTTTTTTAATTAATTAAGATATTTTATTATATATTGTTTTTAGATTTCTCCACAAATCTACATGACATTTATTGGCAGAGATTGAATCGTGCTTCTCGTCGTCAGCGCCGTGGCGACCTCGACAACAGCAAAGCCTGGAGCCGTCCGAACCATCACGTGAGCCACGTCAAATCCTCAACACGCCGACCACTCCGCCTGACGTCAAACAAGCTAAGTCATATTTTTAATATTTTTCTACATATTTTTTGATCTCCATATATCTCTAGAAATTATCTTAATGGTTCTTCACCGCCGATATCTCCATAAGCCACGACAAAGCTCGGGCAACTCACCGACGATTTCTCCTAAGCCCCGACAAAGCTCGGGCACTCAGAAGATTTTATCCGCCGACGAGATACTAAGTATTTCTCCGTTTTCTTCTCTTAAGAGTTGCTTAACGTACCTTGGTAGCACACGCCTTAATCCGTAAAACCTGTCTTCGCCCCGTAAGCCGTCACAAACATGGTCATGTTAAGAAAACTCTGAACCAGACGCCGGGTCAGGTGTTTAAACGTAACAGGCCAATTACCAGGGAAAATTACGTAACCTGACAAGAACAAGAAACGGACAATCTTATCATGCATTCTACAATATTGGAATCCGCTCCAAAAATCTACATCATGTACTACCCATTATACAAGCTTGTTTTGCAGGAATTCTTCGCCGTCCTCGTCGTCACCACTCGTCGCCGTCCTCGCGTTACTCGGACATCATCTCCGACCACGCTGGGGACTCGTCACCGCTCCTCGTCGTCCTCGCGCTGCTCACACATCGTTTCCGACCGCTGGGGATTCGTCGCCGTTCCTCGTCGTCCTTGCACTGCGCGGACATCGTTTCCGACCACGCTGGGGACTCGTCGCTACTCCTCGTCGTCCTCGCGCTGCTCGGACTCCGTCTCCGATCACGCCGGGGACTCGTCGCCGTCCTAGCGCTACTCGGACACCGTCTCCGACCACGCCGGGGACTCGTCGCCGCTCCTCGTCGTCCTCGCGCTGCTCGGACACCGTCTCCAACCATGCTGGGGACTCGTCGCCGCTCCTCGCCGTCCTCGCGCTGCTTGGACACCGTCTCCGACCACGCTGGGGACTCGTCGTCCTCGCGCTGCTCGGACATCGTTTCCGATGACGCTGGGGACTCGTCGTCGGGCTCGTCGCTACTCCTCGTCGTCCTCGCGCTGCTCGGACTCCGTCTCCGATCACGCCGAGGACTCGTCGCCATCCTCGCGCTGCTCGGACACCGTCTCCGACCACACCGGGGACTCGTCGTCCTCGCGCTGCTCGGACACCGTCTCCAACCACACCGGGGACTCATCGCCGCTCCTCGTCGTCCTCGCGCTGCTCGGACACCGTCTCCGACCACGGTGGGGACTCGTCACCGCTCCTCTCCGTCCTCGCGCTGCTCGAACACCATCTCCGACCACGCTGGGGACTCGTCGCCACTCCTCGTCGTCCTCGCGCTGCTCGGACATCGTTTTCGACCACGCTGGGGACTCATCGCCACTCCTCGTCGTCCTCGCGCTGCTCGGACCCCGCCTCCGACCATGCTAGGGACTCGTCGTCGCTCCTCGCCGTCCTTGCGCTGCTCGGATTTTGTCTCCAACCATGTTGGAGATTCGTCGCCAAGCTATCATGTCACTCCATGCTGTTCGGATCAGGGTGCTGATTTTGGGCATCATATCGGGGATCTTGATATGTGTCTCGCCTGCTCGGAAGAGTTTCCGAGCACTTGCTGTGCTCGGGGATTGCGCCATCGCCACGCCTGCTCGGAGGATCTTTCCCGATCACTTGCTGTGCTTGGGGACTTCGTCGTCGTTTCGGCTGCTCGAAAGATTTTTTTTCCGATCACTTGCTGTGCTCAGGGACTTCGTTGTCGCCTCGGCTGCTCGGAAGATTTTTTTCGATCACTTGTTGTGTTCGGGGACTTCGTCGACATTTCACATGATCAGTAAGAGTAAAGACTTTGACCTTAACAACACGTGACTGCGTCACCTACTATCAGGATCGGGGACTAAGTGGATATACTTCACCTAACGATAAAGGTATTATTTCTGAAGAACCAAAAGTGGATACACTTCACCAAAGAGAAGCTCTTTTTCAACGAATACAATACATAGGACGGCGATTGTGTACTAGCAATACAATACAGCAACACACAGGACGTAGGGTATTACGCCTCGCGGCGGCCTAAACCTGTATAAATCTCGTGTCTCACGCTTCCAGCGTAACTCTTGCTCGTCTCAGGCGCACCTTCACCGATCAATCTACTACCTTGGGCATACCCCTCGGTAGACTATCGCCGGCATTCCATCGACATAAACCAACACAAACATTTACATAATAAGTCACTCTAAATTACCTATGCACAACCACATGTGAAAATAAAATTATTTTAGTGATGCACAGTAATAATGAGTTTATGTGGGATGATTAGCATGCAACCACGATGACATGGCAGGTTTTAGTTATAGTAACACCAGGGGTGTTACAAGTATCGACATTTGTTTTGAATAATCCTCTATGTGCAATTTAACTTTTTGTTAAAAATAAACCCATTTACAAATTACCAATTTTCAAAACCATGCCCATGTTACTAAAATCAGTATTTGCATTAAAACAATTCTAAGAAAATATCAAATGCATATATGATTATTAAACATCAACTTGCATAAGAGGGAATTAAATTTTAATTAGTGCAAAAAATTGTTTATTTAGTTTTACAAAATACAAATTATTTATATTTTGAAATATATCAATATAGTTAGGTTGTAGATACACTACAATAAGTGAAAAAAAAGTCTAAATGATCATAATATTCTCCATCCATTTATAAAATACAGCATAAGTACATTAATCTTGTGAAAACCCTTATTAATTTGGTTTGGGTAATTGAGTGCCAACTACGTGGACTAATGCTTTCATGGACTATGTTAAGCTAGGATCCACTTGAAGGTGGTGAACAAAATAGGAGGTGATGGCGATGGAGATCCTGATCACAAGTATGCAAATGTTCATCATATGTAGAGAAGTTGGAGCAAAAGCAAGCGGCCAGTACGAAAAGGTATTGGTTAGGGCTTTGTTTTTACCAACCAAGGTGCCAGAGTCCACGGTTGTAGCGATGTCGTGAGGTGCAAGGAAAAACACTTGCAAAATGCTTGTAAAAAGTTTAACTCAGAAGCAAAAGTCGTTGAAACATTTGGAGTTAGGACGGTTAAAAGGGTGAAGAAACTAAGTTTTTGGAGGTGTTCGAGGCATCTAAGCTAGCCATTTCCATCTCCATGGCATAGTTGCTCATATATGTATACGTGTGGACTAATCACCTGTGTTTCTCACATTAAACGCTATTTTTCCACATTAAACACTATTTTTCCATCCTTAGTTGTCACTCAATTATCAAAACCAAATAAGAAGCTTTTACTAGCTGATTTGGAGGATTTGTCATAGATGGAGAGGTTTGTTCCCATCTATAGATGCAACCATAGAAAAAAATAGTGGAAGTGAATCCACTGGTTGCTAGAGTTGTCGGCAGGGGAACATAGATAGGTGCCTTTGTCCACTTGTAGAAGCTGTTGGTGATGTTTGCCATGGTAGTGGATCAAGACGTCGCTACGGATACGAATTGTCAGAGGTTTAATCGATCTAGAGGTCTTACTTCCCCTTGATTAGAAGGTAGAATGGGGGGGGGGGGGAATGAGAGGGATTAGAGGGGGTGGCAGCCCTAGGGCTGGCCGTCCAATAGAGGGAAGGAGGGAATGGCAGCGGTAGCAAGCTGCGACTGTCCGGTTTAATGGTGGCTGACGCGGCCATGGCTGTGGCAGGCGGCATGGGTGGCGCTGCCAAGGCAAGGCAACTGCTAGGGCGGGTGCATGTGGGAGGAGAAGAGAAGTGGCGGCGGGAAGAAAAGTGAGTATAGATCTCCCTTTATATTTATAAGAAGGACTCGATTTAACTTACAAGCAACACTTGTTCCTGCACTCTTCCTAATTCGAAGTCTAGATGGGTCTTACAACATGTTACTGGGCGTGCTACAGTTCTTGTGGATAGTGTTCACGCTGGGGCCCAATTGGCCCCCGTCTTTGACCCAACACCTCTGTAGCCCGTCACGGCTTTATTAACCCATGACAGATATTTTCATGTGAAAGGGCTCCCTATATACAACAAAAGAAAAGATAATTGATTTGCCACTGTCATTCGCCTTACTAAGAATTTTGTCTTTCAATGTACATGATCCTAAATCTTATCGTTTAATGAATTTTTCAAATGCTAGATTGAATTTTAACTTTTGCATGTGAGCACATATTTGTATGCATTATCGATGTGTCAAGTTTTAAATTCTTAGAGAAAAAGTTTTAAATTCTTTTGAACAGTCAAAATACGTTTTCTGAATTGGTTTTTATGTGCCCACCTTTTGACAACTGCATGGACCTCATGTGCCATACTGCCATGTACTGCTCACTGCCAATTGCACATGACCGAGTTGGTGTCCTGATCAGAGTAGCTAGATGACACGGTTTATAACTTTAATATTGCCCAATTAGTAGCAAGGTGTTCGTCATCCTAAAATGACCGACCTGGTGTCGTGATCAGAGTAGCCAGATGCCACGATTTATATTGCCCAGTTGGTAGAAGGTGTTCGCCATTCGCTTCGCTATAAAGAAACGCTGATTGTCACTGATTCTGATTTATTGTGAGAGATATTATTTTATACGTGCAAAGAAGTTGATTTTCACTGCCACTCTTTTTTTTAGCAAGGAAATAGCTTATTCGTTGACCAGACTGACCCGAGAGACGAGAGTAGCTAACTAGCTAACAACTAATGGAATCAGGTTGTAGTGGGATTCGTTACAGTGGACGACAAACCAAAAGTGTTGTTTAGTCCTCGGACGGTCAGAAACCTGCACTTAGCGTGGTATGCTCGTTGGCAGAGGCGTGCGCCTAGGTTCGTCCTTCTCCGGTTGAAGGGAGAGAGATCATGACGGGCCGCCTTTCTCTATTATTGCCTTATAATTGGCCATGAGACCGTCCGAGACCGAGTAGACCGTAGCTGCTTTGCGTAGTTAGTTGGGCCACCGTCTTTATTGGTGTCTTGAGATACCCCGGGTATCTTGATTCCAACAATTTCTCACATATTCAATCGACAAAATCAATCTATATTCCCTTTTTACCCTATTTTCCAACATCTATGTTGTTTATCACTTAATTCGACTACTAAGTATAGCGCCCTAGGCTTGCCAGCAAATCTACGGCAAACCAGCAACGTCATTGCCCTAACGAGTCCCTCCCGGAGGAGACTTTCGACTGTTCTTTTGCTAGTTTGCCTGAGAATCAGTCGTTCTTTGTCACGTAAACGTGATTGGTTATTGTTTGCTGGTTTACTTGTAAACTTAACCGTTCTTCACTGTGTAATCCCTTGCTGTGTCTCTTCGGTCCGTTGCGATCCGGGCGATCAAGCCCTAGCCGGTGATGTGTGATCCAGAATCTTTTCACCTTCAACAGTATGCATTATGGGTGTGTAGAGTTTTAAATTCTTTTGAACGATCAAGATATGTTTTTTCTTTTTGAATTGGTTTTTATGTTTTCACCTTTAGGTCGATTTTATCATGTGTATTTTTCCCAAATGTTGACAACTGACATGGATCTCAGGTGCAATGTACTGCTCACTGCCACTTGCAGTTTTGCACATGACTGACTTGGTTTCCTGATCAGAGTAGCCAGATGATACTATTGGCAATATAATTTATTCCACTCGTTAGTTGCAAGGAAATAGCTTATTCCTTGACTTGACTGACCCGAGAGTAACTAATTCTCAGTCCTCGGACGGTCAGAACCGGGAGAAGCCCGAGTTCACACACATACTGACATACACATAATACTCCCTCCGTCCCTTTGACTATGTAATTGTGAAAAACGTGCCGGTCAAACTGTGTCAATTTTGATTAAGTTTATAGCAAAATAAATATTAAGATTTATGTATCGAAATAAATTTATTATGAAAATATATTTCATAACCGATCTAACGGTAGTTATTTTATCTCATAAGAGTTAGTATTTTTTCATATAACTTTAATCAAAATTTGTAAATGTTGATTTTTCGGGACGTGAGAATTGGACGGAGGCACTCAGCACACCTGCTCGGAAATTGGCAAACAGCAAGAGGGTGGTGCGGACTCCCGGCGTCAAGTATTATATTGTTTATAAACTGTCTTACCAACTGCAGCAGGTTGAGTCCAGTCGTCGGTCCACACGGCACACAGGTCCTCGATCTGGTCCGGCGTCGCGCTTGGTTCCTCACTTGCTCCGACGACCGACGTCGAGGCTCGCGAACCCCGCAATTCTGATCGAAATCGCCCAGCCATTCCATGTGAAAGTTCTCTGCAAGCACATGCAAAACACAACCACAATTGGCGCGCAACCTCCTTGCCTCTCCAGTCTCTAGCCACTTGGACCGCCGCTGCCTATATAGACCGGCTCCCGCCCGGCATCGCTCTGTGCAATCGAACCAATAGCCGTGCGCAGGCGTCGTGTCATATCATATCAACGCCGCGCGCACTTCGCCTCCCAAGTGCTGAAGTGCAGAGCACACTAGCTACCCGGAGCAACGAGACAGCGATGGCGCCCCCTGCCAATGCCGAGCAGCAGCCGCAGGTGCAGCTGGTGGATGGCCGCAAGGTGGTGGACGAGGTTTCCGGCTGGCTGCGCGTGCTGGACGACGGCAGCGTCGACCGCACGTGGACCGGCCCGCCCGAGGCGCTCCCGCTGATGGAGCCTGTGGCGCCGTACGACGTGCCACGAGACGGCCACACGCTCCACGACCTGCCCGGGGAGCCCAACCTGCGCGTGTACCTCCCTGTCCCCGAGGCGAAAGGGGAGGCCGGCGCGCGCCGCCTGCCCGTCATCCTGCAGCTCCACGGCGGCGGCTTCTGCATCTCCCACCCGTCCTGGCTCATGTACCACCACTTCTACGCGCGCCTCGCGTGCGCCGTCCCCGCCGTCGTGGTCGCCGTCGAGCTCCCGCTCGCGCCCGAGCGCCGCCTGCCCGCGCACGTCGACGCCGCCGTCGCCGCGCTCCGCAGGCTCCGCTCCATCGCGCTGTCGTCCGAGTTCGAGGACGGCCGCGGCGCCCTCGACGACGACGTCCCGGCGCTGCTCCGCGAGGCGGCCGACGTGTCCCGGGTGTTCCTCGTCGGGGACAGCTCGGGCGGCAACCTCGTCCACCTCGTCGCCGCCCACGTGGCGCGGGAGCAGGAAGAAGCGGACGCGGGCACCTGGGCTCCCCTCCGCGTCGCCGGCGGCGTCCCGATCCACCCGGGGTTCGTGCGCGCCGCGAGGAGCCGGTCGGAGCTGGAGACGAAGGCGGAGTCCGTGTTCTTCACGCTGGACATGCTGGACAAGTTCCTCGCCTTCGCGCTGCCGGAGGGCGCCACCAAGGACCACCCCTTCACTTGCCCGATGGGCCCGCAGGCGCCGCCGCTGGAGTCCGTGCCGCTGCCGCCGCTGCTCGTGTCCGTCGCCGAGAACGACCTCATCCGCGACACGAACCTCGAGTACTGCGACGCGCTGCGCGCCGCCGGCAAGGACGTGGAGGTGCTCATCAACCGCGGCATGAGCCACTCCTTCTACCTCAACAAGTACGCCGTCGACATGGACCCCACCACTGCGGAACGAACCCGAGAGCTCATCGACGCCATCAAGAGCTTCATCTCACGCCATTGAACAAGTGCAAGGAAATAATATAATATTCCGCACACGTCGCGATCCTCCTCCGTATCATACACAGTATGTGCTACTGCTACGTGATTGTGTTCGTTTTGAGCGCACTCCACTACCACTCACGTCAATCTAGCGAGTGTTACGCCCACAGATTTGTGTACCTGCTTTGATTCACTATATTGGTGCCGATTTAATAAATGATATCAACTTCAATAATGAGGTGATACAGATAAACCATAGAAATGCTACACAACACTGTGTTTTATCGCCCGCGGACGCGTGATTTCTGCGCTCTCTGATCTATGCGCGAAAGCAGTGGCAGCCGTCGGATCCCGCGTGATAACGAGCTCGAGGCTCCTTCCTCCCTCCCCTCTGGCGGTGGCGTCGGCCAAGCTCGCGGGCACCGACGACGACTCGCAGCTCCTTCCTGCTTCCCCTCCGGCAACAGCGGCCAAGCTCGTGGGCGCCGACAAGGTAGGCTTCTTCCTCCTCCTCCTCCTCCTAGATCTAACCCCACCGGAGACGACGACTGCAGCGGTGCTAGGGTTCCAGCGAGCTTTCCCCCTCTTTCTTCTCTAACTCCGGCGAGTATAAGGAGTCGGCCAGGGAAGGCAGGAAAGACAAGCGGTGGGTATGGAGGCGGGCGGTTTAGGGCCCTGACGGCGAGGGAGGCGGCCGGGTTAGGTCTAAGGCGGAAGGCTTGCCGGACTCGGAGAAGATGGCGCAGAGGGATTTCTACAAATACATGATTTGTAGAATTCCATTTTTAGTGACGGTTCATTATTTGGGTCCACCGATTTATTTCACATTCGACGAGAGAAACTGCCTTAAAAAGGGGGCCAATTGGCCACTAAACACCTAAAGTGGAAACTATTTGTTGATGGACACTTCGTACATATTTTTGTACTCCCTCCATATCAGAAAAACAAGTCGTTTTGGATAAAGTTTTATATTAGTTAAACATTAGAAATATAAATCATGAACTTTTAAATTGTTAAGTTTGGAAATATGAAAACTATAAAAATAGATTTGTCTTCAAACATACTTTCATAAAAATATGCATATATCACTTTTTAATAAATATCTTTGTAAAAATATGAAGTCAAAGCCATCCTTAAAGATCGTGTCATTATTCTAAACGACTTCTAAATCCGATACTGAGGGAGTATTACCAGTGTCCATTAGCAAATAGTTTCTACTTTAGGTGTCCAGTAGACAATTTTTCCATAAAAATTTATGACGTCAAGACAAATGATCTGTGTACTAGTGGAGACAAACTTTTCTCCCTCTTCTTCTTCTCCTCCTCCTCCACATCAACATTTACTTGCCTATAAGTTAATTGTTGTACCTGCCGTTACTGTACTACCCAGATTTAAATGTTGATGTTTTTGTTGTGTTGTGTGCGACTAGGGCTCGTTTTTCGCGGCAGGTAGGGTGTCACCGCTAGGATGGGTTCAGCTCAGTCCCTAGTAAGCCTTTCGCCCTTTGAAATTTAGCGAATATTTTGAGTGACTTGAGCCACGCGTACAGGACGGCTAGAATCCAAGCAATCGAGGCTGTAATATGAGTGTTTCTAATTGGAACAACACTCGATTGCTAAAGTCATTGGATCCCTGAAACATAAAAATAGGCAGATTTTTCTTGTGCAAGGCAGCTTGAAAATTTTCAAAGGAAAACTAGATAAATAAAGTGAAGCGAACAAAAAAAAGAAAAAAAATAACAAAATTGTTTATATGAAAAGCAAAATGTGAAGATTTTTAAGAAAAAAAATATCGAACAAACCACCTGCTACCACCACGGTGAATAATGAAACCATGGCTGACCCGTGCATAGACCATGGCTGAAACCATGATCCACCGGTTTTTGTCTGTTCACCGCGGTGCCTGCGATTCAAAGTGGACAGTGCTCTGTTCTATGTGTAAGAAACTGCTAGTATGTTTTAAGATAATAACGCTGGTACGATTGCTGCCTGGTGACTCGCAGATAATATCTCCGTTCATTTAACTGATCAGTAATCATGAAATAATATCTTTATCTTACAATAAATCAGTACTAACTAAAATCAGCGTTTATTTTCAGTTCAAATGAATAGGACAAATAACATGGAGGACTGGTGGAATCTACATGACGCTATAATTGTGTGACAAATGGAGAAAGTTCAGACCTATCTATTCTGTGCCTAAATAGGGAAAATATGCACTGCAAACTCAAAGTACGTGGAAACATGTAAACTTGCGTCATGCACCATTGGATGCGTGATGTGTGGCCTAGAAAGTTCCCTAATATATTTTCATTTACCTCCCCGCACTGCCTCAGTACACTTTTGCTATTAGGGCCCTGTTCGCTTCGTCTAAAGAAAATACTTATTTTTTATTCTAAAATAGTGTTTTTTTCTAAGATAACTAGCAACCGTCGAAATTAGCTCAGCTTATCAGCTCCGGCGAACAGCGCCTACACCTCTGAACAAGGTTGAGTGTTCGCCAGGTCCTCTATTCTAATCGTTCCCTCCCCATGTGAGAATGAGCCGCGAGGTCGGGAGCCATGGCGGCCGTTCGCAAGGTCCACCGGCCGATCCCGATCCCGGCGGCTCCTCGCGCCGTCCGAGTCCGCGCTGGACGCGCTGCTGGTCATCGGCACCAGCTATGGCGGGCTCGTGGCCTACGCCTTGGCGCGCGCGGCGGCCCCCAGCACGGTCGGCCGGTGTTCTCCAACTCCGGCCTTCTCAAGATGTCCGACGACGACACGGCGCTCCTCCAGCGAGCCGGCCCCGGGTTCTCGGGCACAGGCCGGTGCCTCCCTACCTGAGTACAGGAGGCAGGGCATCACCTTGTTGCCAGGCTTCGGGATCGGATAGGCCATACCCGTGCAGTGCAGGCACTAACACATAGCAAGCGGATTCTTGAGCTTTCTCTGGGAATTCTTCACTTTTTTATGTCAATTTTTTTTTCTGTAGGACAGCTCTTTCTTCTATGGAATTGAGATGTTGATTCTGCTTTGCAGGAATTTGCTGGATAACCAAAATATTGCGACCAGTTATTTGTATCCACTTCCATGGATTCTTTTGACTTCTCGTTGTTTCATTCTTCCCCAAACCATGGCAAAATAGCATATTCATCCATAGAGATGCAGCATGAATGATGTGTTCGTTGAGTGCTTGCACAACATCAAGGTGGGCATTTTTTTCCTTATGATTTGCCATGGATTCAGGTTACTATCCGTAATTTTTGTATGCAGGATGATACAACAATACTAGAGACCACTTTGGCAACTGTCAATTCTGCTGAAGGAGAAGCGATCCTCAAGCCCAAGCCGAATGTGCAGTGCAAGGTGATTACTCTGTTGTACCTATGGTGATCAGAGAAATGCGGTGTTTGGCACGAAAACCTTGTTTGGCACAAAGGAAACGCTTGTATAAGACCACTCCATCAACAAGCTTGTGCTGCCCAACACGAACTGAAAAACCCACATGATGAGCATAACGCATATAGAACTCCTTGGCTGATTCGACATCTGTGAAAGTCATCCCAATGTTTGGTTTCAAGGTGTCATCGCAATCTGAAGTATAAGATGAACCCTACGAAATACATGATAGATGTCAATTAAGATGCCTCCTCTAAAAAAAGGTATTGAAAGTAAATAGTTGCACACTCACACAATACGGCATGCTGAAGGACTTCTGTGGTGTCGTAAATTCACGAGATGGAATAATAGGAGCAATTGACTCAACATCAGAGTGTACATGATTAAAATCCAATTGACTTGTCATGCTCGCTTCAGCTTCAAATATCATTGTAGCTGCAAGATTTTACAGAAACAAGGGAGAGAATTATTATGAAATAAATAAGGTGGACACAACAGAAACAAAATGGTTGATTTATTCTTGACTGAACTAAGAACATTGCATTGTCGTCACCTACTATTTTTCTCAAATAGAAGCAACAAAGAACTCAAAAGGTGGTAGACAAATGAAGGAATGTACATCACTCAAACCGGTTGCAATTGTCGGACTGCTGCTATTTCGTTAATGAGATGACATGAAGAAGGAGCTCAAGCTAATTGCTACTGCAGGCACACAATGACACAAGCGAAACAAATAATGTGCAATGCAGTCAGGCTGTTATGCTGCTGAAGAAAACAGCTGCTTGCTGAGACTGAGCAGATGGACGAGCAACTGTTGCAGACCTGTGCCAAATGAAAGAAGCCAGCCAAATTACGAATTCAAAATGGAAATAGCAAAAACCTACTTACAGCTGAAACACCAAGTCCCAGCCACAACGAGCAGAGGAAAAACCAAGTTGCTGAGCATAGAGAAACACATCATGGTGAACTGAAACAGCATGCAGCATATGAACTTACGGTAACTAGATGAGCACCAGAGTTCCTGAACCCATGTATTATGATGTCGGCGAGCGTAAGTCCACTGCCCTGCACATCACCAAAGAAGAAGAGCAGAATCCCAAGGTATTCTAAAATTGAGGAAAATACGAGATCAGTGGATGTCACAGTACAGATCGGAAGGAGGGTGTCAAGCATAGGAGGAACTCAGTGAAGGAAGCTTGGGTTGCAAGGAAGCTTGAGTTGCAAGGAAGCTTCTTTCTCATATTCGAATGGAGGTGGCAGCGCCTTTTCTTCTAGTTCAGGGTTCTTTTAGAACAAAGGTATTGAGACAGGTGGGGAGGTAGATGCAAAATGTACCAAAGGACTCCATATCCGTTCATCTAGCATCCAACGATCCACAGTCTAAGTTTGCAAGTTTCCACCTAGTACTGAGTTTGCAGTAGATATTTTCCCCACCAAATATGTGGGGTCGTACCCGCTCCGATGCAATTTAGTAAGAAAAGGTATGAATATTGATTTAAGGTGTTCGGTGTGCAATCACCTAGGTGAAGAAGGGGGTCATTTATTTTTCAAATGCACTATGGCTTCAAATCTCTGGCTACTGCTTGGTCTGGAATCTGAAAGGACAAAGTTGGCCTCAATCCGGTCAGCTCGGGAAGTGATGGAGATGATATTGAAAGATAGTGAGTATAAGAAGATGTTAATGATCATTGCATTGTGGTACACATGGTCTGAAAGAAACAGGATCTGGGAGGAAGGGAAGAGGCGAACACCTGAGCTTCTGGTTAACTGTGTGGAATTGTATGTGAAGGAGAATGCAATGCAAACATCTAACATAGAAAGGACTCAGCTTCGGTAGAATGCTCGCTGGAAGAAACCGCCAGAGAACTATCTGAAATTGAACTGTGATGCAGCCTTCAACCAAGAAACGGGGGCGGGCAGCTGGGGAGCAATAATCCGGGACTCTGATGGCGATGTGGTGTCTTCAGGTCGTGGAAGGATCAATTACCTATTCAGCGCTTTTCAGGCCGAACTCATAGCCTGCCTTCAAGGAATTCAGTTGGCTGTGAGCCTAGGTATAGGAAGGATTATCATCGAGACTGACGCAAAGGAGGTAGAACTGGCAATCAACTCTAGGTCCTACAACAACCCAGTGTGCGGGCACCTGATCGATGAAATTAAATCTCTCGTGGACTCAAACTTTCTTGAGTTTAAGTGTGTTTTTATTCCTAGAGATTGTAATAGGGCTGCACATGAGCTAGCCGTATTGGGATATCTATGTATTGTGGGTGATGAAGTCGTTATAGACTTTATACCTGATTGTGTATCAGTCATGGTGGCTAACGATTTGTTAGCAGATCAGTAATGAAATCCCTAAGTTTTTTTTAAAAAAATATGTGGGGTGGTAGCTACCAACGGGGATGGTAGAATAGTCAAACGAACCTAAGGGTGTGAGTGATGGTGGAATTGTGAAAAAGTTGTAAAGTTATGCATTATACAATTAATATATATATAAATACCCGTATGTTACACTAATATATATATATATATATATATATATATATATATATATATATATATATTTGCACTTACGTCAACAAATATATAGAAAACAAGAAAAATCATGTCTGACTTTGTATTGGACGTGAACACGTGGGTGTGACCTTCGTATAAAGTCACGTAAGACGAATATGGATAATTTCTATGGACGCAGATACGTGATCATGACGTTGCTAGTTCGTGCACCGCGAGTAACAAAAAAAAAAAACTTACAACATATATTTTAGCCAATTCGAAATCAAGATAATACTAAGTTTGAATGTATTTTATGTTATTTGGAGTTGGCCAATGCACTCAAAAGCATATGTATCAGTTGTATTGAAGTACATGTTAGAAATATAGGCAATTTCATGCTAGTATATTATAGACACCAGCAAAAAAAAAGAAAAAATAGTCACAATACCGCACATACATACCTTTGTGTGTGTAGTCTAGAACTCACCCACTGCCCGCGGAGCATGGCGACGGAGGCCGGCCCGTATGATTGGCCTGCGGGGTCCAAGGCCCAGATGTTGAACGATGGGGATTCTTTTTTTCTTCATCCGGTCCCGTTCGTGTCCAGTCCATGGTAGCTGTAGTTTTTTTATCAGAGTTTTCTCTTTTTTTTATCTGGCGGTGGAGGCTGTGGCCGATTGACGGTTTCGACTACTTTGATAGTTCACTTGTTAGCGTAGCTTAAATTCATAGAATGAAAGATAAAATTTAATTTATAAATTACCATGCTATATTTTTATCTTGTAATTTATATCACGTTTTTCAATTCACTCCTATACGATAAAAATATAACACATAAATATATCTCTCGTATAGTCAATAATAATATACAAATATAATCTATATATAATCATATTAAATTAATTAATATGTGTGTAAATTATGATTTTTAAAATAAATTTAAATTCAAGGATCCAAACGGATAAAAATTATTAGGTGTATACATTTTGTGAAACAAATATCAATAAAAAAATTGGATGGAAAGGAGGAGAACCTGGGTTTATGGACTGAGAGCTAGTTTCAGTGACCAGTCGCCCACGAGAACACCTGCAAACAAAACTTATCAATACAATTTCTTTTCTAGTATACATAACTTTTTGTACAAAAGTCATCACCATATTTTTATTTTTTTCAATAATTTGCCTCATATTTTTTTACAAAATTATACAAGGTACACATAACTTTTCACATAATAATTATCATAGTATTTCTTTTCATTATAACTTTAAAGTTTTAGAGAAGTATTTCCGTAACTTTTCACCATTGGCATGCACGGTTGCTGGAACCAGACCCGGCCGCACCCCCCACGACCCGGAAGTGAAGCCCCCTTGGCCTGCTCCGGCGGTGGCGACTGGCGAGGTACTAGAGAGCAGCGGCGGAGTGACTCATCCACCATGTCGCCCTTGAGGATGATGCAGCAGCAGTCTGTCTCACACACCAGGCAGCCACCATGTCACCCTTGAGGATGATGCAGCAGCAGTCTCAGTCTCACATACCAAGCAGCCATAGCGGACGCGTGAGCAATAAGGTCGTCCACCCCAAGCAACTGTGATGGTGTCCCTAACCTGAACATTTTTGTTCTTCTGTTCTCAGTCAAGATAGTGACAATAATAATATAAGAATTAGGAACTAGGATGAACCATGGAACTCCACAAGGGCCACGTCCTCGGATTCAATTGTTTTAGGTTCACGATTGGTGTCGGTGCTAGTTTTAGCGGGGCTAACACCGGCTAGTAAATATATGTTTTGCGGTTGAGATTACGGATGGTGTGCAAAGAGGAACACATAGATTATACTGGTTCAGGCCAAGCAAGCCCTACGTCCAGTGGAGAGGAGAATCGTGTTGCCTTTCACCGGGGTACTTGTAGTAGGGGGTTACAAGCTAGGCGAGAGAGGAAAGTGCTCTCAAGTCTCTTGTGAGTGTCTAACTGTCTGCAAGTCGTTTGCTGTTGGTGTGTATATGTAAGTGAGAGCTTATGACTTCCGGGGTCCGCTCTCCCTTTTATAGTCGCAAGGGAGAGGCAAGGGCAGTGCTTACAATGCTACGTATGTAACAGTGAGGAGTTGTCGTTCCTCGTTTGACTGTCGTCAGCTACGGTCTTTTCTCCGCGTCTCCGGGGTATGGCCGTAGTGGTTCGTACGATTTTGGTGAGTTCCGAGGCAGCAACGGTCGTCGGATTACGGCATGCTGTAGGGTCACACCTGATGGCTGTCCTTCCGTACGATGTGACAAGAGGGTGAGTCGTCTCGGGGCGTTGTCTCCCGAGGCTCGGGACTCCTGGAGGCGTGATGGAATGGAGCAGGGTGATATCTCCCCTCGGGCGTATTTCCGGCCTTTAGACAGTATTTCCCAAGGATTAGGTGGGCCCGGATAGAAGGCGTGCTCGTCCTTTCGAGTGGACAGTGCAGTAGGCGCTTTTTCCGTTCTTGCGTAGCCTGTCGTCAGGCGCTCGGACTGTCGCAGTCGTAGTTGGTAGATCCCGGCGAAAAACGGGGCGGCGCACCGTAGACCATACCGTGGAGAGGACGGCCATAGTGGGCCTATCAAATCCGCTGCCAGGGAAATCCTGACAGGTGGTATGGCCGTCAGGGGCGTGCGAAGCACAGTCGCGTCGAGAATCTCGCCTGACGGGACAGTGCTTGTAAAGTGGTCAGAGAGGTCTCTTGTGATCCAAGATTGCTCCGCTGACATCACCTGTTCCTTGGATGCCTTTGTGAGATTGCGCTCGAGGGGGATGGGGAAGCTCGGGCGAATCGGAGAATGGGCGCCGAGGGTGCCGCTCTCCCGAGCTCTCCCGGGGAGGCTCGGGCGAATTGGAGATTTGGGCGCCGAGGGTGCCGCTCTCCCGAGCTCTCCCGGGGAGGTTCGAACGAATTGGAGATTTGGGCGCCGAGGGTGCCGCTCTCCCGAGCTCTCCCGGGGAGGCTCGGGCGAATCAGAGAATTGGCGCCGAGGGTGCCGCTCTCCCGAGCTCTCCCAGGGAGGCTCGGGCGAACCGGAGAATTGGCGCCGAGGGTGCCGCTCTCCCGAGGGTTGGCTGTCATTGGTGCAATGACGTCGTGGGCCTCCGTAGACGCGGCCTTCGTGGGATTCGGGCGTGGCCTTCGTGGGCTTCCACTGGCCTTACTTGGGCCTGGCCGCGTTGGGAATGAGCGTTTTTGCATCGAAGTTGGGTACCCCAAACTTTGGTACCTGACAGTAGCCCCCGAGCCTGTGGCGGAGTGAAGGCACTCCTCCACAGGTTCACGCTGGTTCTTCCTGTCAAAAAGATAAAGTATGGGTTGTTTTTTCCGGTGGGTGCGCGCGAGCGCACCCGCCGGGTGTAGCCCCCGAGGCTTTGGAGGGATGATATATCCCTTCAAAGGCTTAGAATCGTGTTTGTTAGTCCTCGGGTGTTTTTCGATTTATTTAGGGGGGTTATTTCCTTGGAAGCAGAGCTCCCGAGCCTCCCATCGTGTTGGGAGGTCGTTCGGTGGTCTTTCCAAGGTGCAGGGCAAGTTCCCGAGCCTCCGTTTTCGTATCGGAGATCGGTCGGGTTCTTCCCTGTCTTTTTTAATTTGACCTTCACGCTCTTTTTTCGGGAAGAGGAAGGTTTGGTCCTGCTCGACTTCCCGCTGGGGCACGAGTCGGCATTTTCGGTGAGCTACAAACGGGTTGGTCCAAGTGGAGGTCCGTGCCCCATTTATTAGGGGTCGGCTAGCGGCCTGAGCACACTCCAAATGTTTCCTGAGGGTCAGTTAGTGGATGTCGGGTCCCTTCGATGGGTCCCGAGGGCATGATGCCTCCCACGGAGGGATTCCACGTAACCGACTCGCTACTGGGACTTGGACACAGTATGGGATGTCCCTTGTGACGTTTCGGGCGTCGGGATACTGGCCGTTTCCGTGACCCATCCACTAGCTGTCCCTAACTCGGTTTCCCTGGGGCGACTGTTCGAGCCACGGAGGGCCAGTCTTCGATCCCTGGGAACGTAACGGGCGCCCGAGCCCGGGGTTCCTTCGTTGGGAAGGAGAGAACGTTGGCGGAATCGAGGTGCGCAGTTGTAATGATTCGGCTCACCTTTTGAGGCGCGAAGCCTGACGGACGCGATGGTTCGGCTCAGTAGAGGTGGTTTGCGTGCGGCGATGGCGGCGACATGGGGATCGTGGGGGGTCCCACGTAATTAATGCGGCTGTTTTACTGCTGATCACAGCTTAGGTATATAAGAAAAGATCGTGATTTCTTTCTTTTTACCTTAGCCATTCGCTCGCACGGCCGCTCGCCTTCTCGCTCCCGTCGCCTGTCTCCTCGCTAGAGCCATCGTCGCCGCGGCCGTCGTTCTTCCCGCAGCCCTTCCCCCCTTCGCTTGCCATGGATTCCTCCTCCGCCGCTTGCGACGCCGCCGCCGATGTTGCTGCCGCCGACGCTGCCGCGGCCGCCGTCGGCGTCCTTAGGTTGGAGCTATGGCCGAGGAGCACCGTGACGGAGACGCAGATGGAGCGCCTCGTCACTCTGAGGCTGCTGTGTCCTCGTACCGACGCGCAGCACCCAGAGTGGGCCGTGCCGCCGC
This sequence comes from Eremochloa ophiuroides, assembly GCA_038502445.1. Lineage (NCBI taxonomy): Eukaryota > Viridiplantae > Streptophyta > Magnoliopsida > Poales > Poaceae > Eremochloa > Eremochloa ophiuroides. Next base: position 53,745,649 of record JAHLJS010000008.1, read on the forward strand.
GCGACCATGAGGAGCTGAACCCCGGCGAGGGGTACGTGGTGAGCTTCGTTGCTTACCACGAGCGTGGGCTTGGCTCGCCGCCGAGCTGCTTCTGCCGGGCCCTCCTCTTCGAGAACAGGTTGGAGCTCCATAACTTCACCCCGAATTCCATCACACAGGCGTCGATTTTCGCCGCCCTGTGTGAAGGCTACTTCGGGGTGCCCCCGCACTGGAACCTGTGGCGCCGCATTTCCCGCGTCGACTGGTACACCAAGTCGGTCAGCGCGAGGAGGCCGCGGGAGATCCAGCGCACGGGAGGGTGCGGCTTCGTGATCCGCTCTTCGTCGTACATCCCCTGTAGGGCCCCCTCCTCCAACAAGGGGTGGCACAGTGGCTGGTTCTACCTTTGTAACGACTGGGGTCTCTTCCCCAAGTTCACGGGAAGGGCGCTCATGGCTCCCCTTCCCCAATGGGAGTGGGGGTGCCCGTCGAAGGAGTCAAAGCACCTGGCCGTCTACTTCGACGCGCTCAAGGAGTTGAAGAAAAGGGGCCTTACAGGGGCAGGCGTGGCGGGGAACTTCCACATGCGGACGGTGCTACCTCTGATGGAGCGCCACTTGGCGCTCCATCAAATGGTAACCAGGTCGCAGCAGGAGGGCACGGCGATGCTGGCCCGTGACCTTGGCGAGGCGGAGGTCATGCGCCGCGTCGGCTACATGGTGGGGGGTCATCCCACCTGGGAGGAGGTGAACCAGGTGCCTATGCGTCCCTGCGCGGGCTTCCCGGCGTTGGTAAGTGTCGTTCGTTTGATCGGGCCGCTGGTTTCCCCATCTTCCGCCTAACCTTTCTTCTTCGTTCTTCGTAGGGCCTCTCGAGGACCGGGAAGGCTTCCCTTCCACCCGTCCCGGAGGACAAAGAGCGGTGAACCCAGAACCGCCTCCGGGCCACGGAGGAGAAGGCAAGGAAGGACAAGGTGACCGCCTGGAGGCAGAAGAGGGCGCAGAAGGTGGAGGAGTCCTCCTAGTGCCGCCGCCGCCTGAGGGAGGCCAGGGAGCCTGAGGTGGATACCCCCACTGATGACGACGATGACGACGTTGATGAAGAAGAATATGATTTTTCCATCTTTGATTTGATGGAGTCTGGCCGGCCGCTTGCGGCCACACAGCCCACGGTGGGCGCTGATGAGCCTGGGGTTCATGATCCGAACCCTCGGGCAAACCTGCCGGAGACCGCGTCCAAGGACGCGGCTCCTGGCAGGGCGACATCAGGAGGCTAGGCTCCGCCTGCCATCAGCAGCGTGGCTCGGCCGGAGGGGCCGGGAATGGGCTCAGGCGCGGCGCCCGAGATGCCTCGAGGCTCCAGTGGGGGGACCGAGGGTCCCCTGTTTCGGTGGACCCTCCCCGCCGACGCGTCGTTGGTCGGCGCGGCGACTGAAGGCGGGGGGAGTGCTGGGAAAACCCGGAGCCGGAGCCCACCGGCGCCAAGACGTCGGCGCTTGAGCTGGGGCCCTCCTAGGCTTAAGCTTCCCCGCCGAGGGGTGGTGATGTCGGGACGACCCCCAGCGCCTGGGCGGAGCCCTCGTCACTGGGCGGCGCTGGCCCGAACACCGGGTTGGTGCCCACTCCTCCGCCGCCGGCGCAGCCCACACCATCCGTCGTCTCGCCAATCGTGGGCGCTGCGAAGAAGAAGAGGGTGGTTCCGAAAATAAGGTAAGTATCTTTACCTGTAATTCCTTCTGGTGGGGATCCTTTCATGAGCGCTCCTTTCTTCCTTCTCTGCTTCAGGAAACGCTCGGGGACGGACCTCCAGGTGTCGCACCTGAAGGTCCTGAAGGTGCAGGGCCATGACACGGCCGGGGGGAGTGCCCGGTCGGCGGGCAAGAAAGTTCGTCCCCCCACGGGTCCACCCGTGGCGTCCGAGGCTCCTCCCTCGGGGGAGGCTATCTCGGCGGTGGCCGCTGTCGTCGTGCCCGTGATCGACCTGGAGGCGGAGCCAGCACGGGCTTCCGAGGCCTCGACCGTCGGTTCCGGAGATGCCTCGGGAGCGCCAGCCGATGCCGCCCCCACGGAGCCTGCTGCCATGGGGTCATCGGCCGTGGACGTCAGCGCAGGAGCTTCCCCCGCCCGTGAGAAAGGCCCCTGGGCGCTGGCCTTGAGGGGGCCTCAGCCTCGGGAACTAACCGCACCAGAAGTGGCGGACTTGGCCGGGAAAGAGGCACAGAAGGCTCGGGAAGAGGCTAACCGTAAGCGCAGCGTTGTATTTTTTTTTCATTCTGCTTGTCTTGATTGCTCGCTGTATTTTTACTCGTCTCCGTGCTTTGCTCCCACAGTTCTGCAGGCGGCTTACAACGGTGAGTTGGCCGAACACCTGGACCTGCAGAAGGTCACGCGGGCACTGTGTGACTCCGTCGGCACCGGTGGAGAACCCTCGGGGATGTCGCTCCGGAGCCGACTGGAGGCACTTCACGGTAGCATGAGCGGCTGGATCAAGGAGGCCCTTCTGACGGGTGTCCAAAAGACACTGGCGGTCGTGAAGTCCCACTACGGGAATTTTGACGCCGACCCTGTCAGCGAGGGCTTCCTTGAAGCCGACGACGCCGAGCTCCTGGCGCTGGAGGATTCGATGAAGGAGCCAGGAGAGGCGCTGGCGGGCCTCTTCCAAGCCGAGGTCAAGCTCCCTCCCCTGAACCTGCCGTGAAGAAGAAGCGGGCCATAGTGCCCTTGTAAAAAGTAACCTTTCGTGAGTGGCTTGAGAGGAAACAAACAATATGGCCCTTCGTGGCCTCAATATTTATGTAAATATTTGCTGAATGTTTGTTTCGCTTTGTTTCGTGCTTTTTTCCTTAGGCGTTTTTTCTTGCCGATCCTGTGCCCGGGCCATCGAGCCTCGGGGGACGCTTTTCGGGTGTCGTAGCTTTAGCGGCATAGATGCAGCCGATGTCCTAAGAACTTTGGCAGAAAGAATCCTTAGAAAAAGGCTTAGGCGTTTCCTCCCGAGCCTCCTCCCTTGGCCGAGCATAGATCTTATATGTTTTCTTCCGAGTGTGGGTTAGCCTTCGAACGCGGAGTGGCGAGGGGAGATGCTGTGGCCCTGGGGCGTAAGCGGTCTCCTCGACTTGGCCAGCTCTGTTCTCTAGGACTTCCCTTACTCTTCCGAATTTTATAAGTTCATGCTTGATTTCCGGAGGGAGGCGTGTTTTAGGGAGAAACGAATTCGACGAGTTTTGAAATTTTTTGTGTTTCCAAAATTGTTGAATATGGGGAAAGTCCAGGGGTTCCCCCCGTCCTAGCCCTCGAGGGAGGGTCGGCCTTTCCGTAGGTTAGGCCGAGCTTCGCTTTTAATGTGCGGTGAAATAAAGAGTCATTTCACTCCCGAGTGTAGGCTCGGATTGAAAATCAAAAAATCATGTAAAAAGAGTAGAAGTCGGGTCTTTTCATTGATTTCAAGATTTTATAAAATAGTACAATACTCGGAATCTTAAGGATAGAAGCGACGTAGCTGTTCGATGTTCCAAGCGTTGCTCTAGACCTCGCCCTTCTCGTTCGCGAGCTTGTGTGTGCCGGGGCGTAGCACCTCGGCGACGACGAACGGTCCTTCCCACGGCGGAGTGAGCTTGTGGCGCCCTTTGTTGTCTTGCCTGAGCCATAGCACCAAATCACCTACGCTGAAGGCTCAGCCTCGGACGCGCCGAGCATGGTACTTGCGTAGGGATTGCTGGTACTTGGCCGAGTGCAACAGGACCATGTCCCGAGCTTCGTCGACTTGGTCCAGCGCGTCTTCGCGGGACGTTTGATTGCCCTGTTCATCGTAGGCTTGGACCCTCGGGGCGCCGTACTACAGGTCCGTGGGGAGGACGGCCTCTGCACCGTACACCATGAAGAAGGGCGTGAAGCCCGTGGCTCGACTTGGCGTAGTCCTTACCCCATATCACTGCCGGGAGCTCCGTCAGCCACCTTTTGCCGAATTTATTCAATCGGTTGAATATCCTCGACTTAAGGCCTTGGAGAATCATGCCGTTGGCACGTTCTACCTGGCCGTTCGTTCTCGGGTGGGCGACGGCTGCCCAGTCCACTCGTACATGGTACTCGTCTCAGAAGGCCAAAAATTTCTTTTCGGTGAACTGCGTGCCGTTGTCGGTGATGATAGAGTTCGGGACACCGAACCGGTGGACGATGTCGGTGAAGAATAGCACCGCTTGTGTAGAGTTTATTTGGGCAGTCGACCGGGCCTCGATCCACTTCGAGAACTTGTCGATGGCGACAAGCAAGTGGGTGAAGCCCCCGGGCGCCTTCTGGAGGGGCCTGACAAGGTCCAGTCCCCATATGGCGAACGGCCAAGTGAGTGGGATCGTCTGGAGGGCTTGAGCCGGCAGGTGAGTCTGCTGAGCGTAGTACTGGCACCCCTCGCAGGAGCGTACCACCTCAGTAGCATCGGCCACGGTGGTTAGCCAGTAGAAGCCTTGTCGAAAGGCATTACCGACTAGGGTTCTCGGCGCTGCGTGGTGACCGCAGGCTCCGGCGTGTATGTCTTTAAGCAGGCGTTTGCCCTGACTGAAAGGAATACAGCGCTGAAGCACGCCCGAGGGACTCCGTCGGTAGAGGTTGCCGCCGATCATCGCGAAAGACTTGGCTTTGCGTGTCAGTCGTCGCGCTCTGGTCTTGTCCGAGGGCAAAACTCCTCGGACGAGCCAGCTGACCAGCGGCTCGGGCCAGTCCCGTTCGTCGTCGTCTATCTCGGCTTCGATCTCCATTGCCTCGGCTTCGTCGCCGTCCTCAGCCAGGGTCTCGGGTGACTCCCTTTTGTTGGAAGGGTCGGCAGCCCCCGAGGGGCTTGCGTGGCTTGGAGACGGTCCGGGTTCTCCCGGGGGCTTGGGGGTCTTCTTCCCCTCAGCTTCCGAGGGTTCGGTACTGACCGAGGGCTTGTGGAGGTCATTGGCGAATACGCCTGTCGGGACCGTGGCCCTTTCAGACGCGATTTTCGCCAACTCATCGGCTTCTTCGTTGTACTGACGCGCGACATGGTTGAGCTTGAGGCCGTCGAATTTTTCCTCGAGCAACCGCACCAGCTTGCAGTAGGCGGCCATCCTGGGGTTCTGGCATGTTGACTCCTTCATGACCTGATCCACGACGAGCTGGGAGTCGCCTCGGACTTCGAGGCGCCGGATCCCGAGCTCGATGGCGATGTGGAGACCGTTGACCAGAGCCTCGTATTCGTTCAGGTTGTTGGAAGCCGTGAAGTATAGCCGCAGTAGGTACTTGAGACGGACCCCAAGGGGTGAGATGAAGGCGATGCCTGCGCCAGCACCACTCTTCATCATCGACCCGTCGAAGTACATGACCCAATATTCTTCTTGGGTCGGAAGTGGCGGTAGCTCTGTCTCGGTCCACTCTGCCACGAAGTCCGCAAGCACCTGGGACTTAATGGCTTTGCGTGGCGCGTAGGTGATGCCATCGCCCATGAGCTCGATGGCCCACTTAGCGATCCTCCCAGTAGTTTCTCGATTTTGGATCACCTCCCAGAGGGAGAAGGATGACACCACAGTCACGGGATGGGATTCGAAGTAGTGCCGCAACTTGCGTAGAGCAAGAACGATCGCGTACACCAGCTTCTGGATCTGTGGATAGCGTGTCTTGGTTTCGGACAAGACTTCACTGATGAAGTAGACCGGCCGCTGCACCAGTAAGGCGTGTCCTTCTTCTTGCCGCTCTACGACTGATCGCTGCACTCACAACCTGGTTAGTAGCAGCGACATACAGCAAGAGACTCTCCTCTTTCGTAGGAGGCACAAGAACTGGTGCTTTTGAAAGTAGAGCCTTAAGCCTTTCGAGGGCTTCGTGGGCCTCGAAGGTCCAGGTAAAGTGCTCGTTTTTCTTTAGCAACCGATACAAGGGAAGTCCCTTTTCGCCGAGCCTTGAGATGAATCGACTCAAGGCCGCGAGACACCCCATGAGCTTCTGCACACCCTTGAGGTTCCAGATCGAACCCATTTGCATGATGGCCGATATCTTTTCCGGGTTGGCTTCGATGCCACGCTCGGAAACGATGAACCCGAGGAGCATGCCCCGTGGGACCCCGAAAACGCACTTCTCGGGGTTTAGCTTTATGTTTTTCTTTTTAAGGCAGTCGAATGCCTTTTCTAGGTCGTCTACTAAATCACTCGCCTTCCTAGATTTTATCACTATATCGTCTACGTAAGCCTCAACGGTTCGCCCGATGAGGTCCCCAAAAACTTTGAGCATGCAACGCTGGTAAGTTGTGCCCGCGTTTTCGAGGCCAAATGGCATGGTTACATAACAATATGTGCCGAAAGGGGTAATGAAAGAGGTCGCTAATTCGTCGGACTCTTTCATGCGGATCTGATGGTAACCGTAATAAGCATCAAGAAAGCAAAGTCGTTCACAGCCAGCAGTAGAATCAACTATTTGGTCATTGCGAGGTAATGAAAATGGATACTTAGGACAAGCTTTATTTAAACTAGTGTAATCGACACACATTCTCCATTTTTCATTTTTCTTTTTAACCAAAACAGGATTTGCTAACCATTCTGGATGGAAGACCTCCTTGATGAATCCGGCCGCCAAAAGCTTCTGCACCTCCTCCCCGATGGCCCAGCGCTTCTCCTCGTCGAATCGGCGCAGACGCTTCTTCACTGGCTTGGACCTGGCCCGGATGTCCAAGGAGTGCTCGGCGACCTCCCTCGGGATGCCTGGCATATCCGAGGGACTCCATGCAAACATGTCGGCGTGCTTGCGGAGGAAGTCGACGAGCACAGCCTCCTATTTCGGGCCGAGGGTGGTGCTGATCTTCAGCACCTTGCCGTTGGGGGAGCTCGGGTCGAGGACCACCTCCTTCACCCCCTCAGTGGGCCCAAAGGTGCCCGTGACCTTCTTGGGGTCAGGGGCCTTTTTTTCCAACCTTTCGAGGTCGGTCATGAGGGCCTTTGACTCCACCAGCGCGCCGGCGTACTCGCAGCACTCGACATCGCACTGATACGCGTGCTGATAGGAGGCGCCGATGGTAATCGCCCCCTTTGGCCCCGGCATCTTGAGCTTGAGGTAGGTGTAGTTCGGGACCGTCATGAACTTGGCATAGCATGGCCTCCCGAGGATGGCGTGGTAGGTGCCGTGGAAACCTACCACTTCAAATGTCAGGACTTCCTTCCTGAAGTTGTCAGGAGTCCCGAAGTAAACGGGCAGATCGATCTGCCCGAGGGGTTGCACGCTCTTTCCGGGCACTATCCCGTGGAACGGGGATGTCGTGGCCCAGAGGAGCGAGCGACTAATCCTGATCAAGTCGAGGGTCTCAGCGTAAAGAATGTTGAGGCTGCTTCCTCCGTCCATGAGGACTTTGGAGAGCCTCGTGTTGCCGACGACGGGGTCGACAACGAGTGGGTAGCGTCCTGGTGATGGGAGGTAGTCCGGGTGGTCATCCCGGTTGAAGGTGATAGCATCGTGGGACCAGTCGAGGAAGCGTGGTGTCGCTGGTCCGACGAAGTAGACCTCCCTGCGCTCGCGCTTTCGCTGCCGCTGCGTAGGGGCGGTCCCGGGCCCGCCGAAGATCATGAGGCATTTGTCGATGAGCGAGAACTCATCGTCCTTCCCGTCCTTGTCCTCCTGATCCCTGGCGGGCCTCTTGCCGGCATCGTCCTTGAACGCCTGCCGGCTGTAGTGCTTCTTGAGCATCACACACTGCCCGAGTGTGTGATGCACCGGGCCCTGGCGATAAGGACGCGACTTGTTGACCATGTCGTCGAAACGGCCTCGAGGGGGTCGTTCCCTCTTGGGCTCGGTGGCCGCCACGAGGGAGTCGTCGCGGAGTGGGGCCTTTCTCTTCCCCTTCTTCTTCTTGTTGTTCGGGCCTCGGGAAGAGGTGTCCCCGGGGGCCTCCTCCTTCCGTTTGCCCTTGGGGTCGGAGAAGAGGGCTCCTACCGCCTCATCCCCCGAGGCGAAGCTAGTTGCTATCTTCATGAGCTCGGAGACACTGGTGGGTGTCTGGCGCCCGAGCTCATGAACAAGCTCTTTGCAGGAAGTTCCTGCGGCAAACGCTCCGATGACGTCGGAGTCGGCGACCTGGGGCAGCTCGTTATACTGCTTTGAGAACCGCCGGATGTAGTTCCTGAGGGACTCGCCCAGCTTCTGCTTGCAGCTCCTGAGGTCCCAGGAATTGCCAGGGCGCACGTACGTGCCCTGGAAGTTCCCAACGAAGATCTTGACCAGATCACTCCAGTCGAAGATCAGACGCGGGGGAAGATGTTCCAGCCAAGCTCTTGCAGAGTCGGCGAGGAACAAGGGTAGGTTGCAGATGATGATGAGATCATCCTGCGCGCCGCCTAGTTGGCATGCGACCCGGTTGTCGAAACCGGGGCGGGAATCTAGCCCTTCCGATGGCCTCGCAGAAGACGCAAGGACCCGAGGGCTCGGGCGAGGGCTCACGGTCCTCGTCCGAGTCATAGCGCCCACCCCGATGGACATGGTAGCCTCGTGCGGCTCCATCGGTCTTTCGCCGACCGCGGGCTTGAAGGATGGCTCGGACGTCGACGTCCTTACCCAGCCGTTGGTGGACCGATGGGGCCCTTGGGACCTCGGGGTGCACCGAGCCCTGACAATCGTGGTGCGCCGTGGCGCCACGTGGGTGGCTTTCAGCGCCGTGGCAGCGTGACGCCAAGCTTTCCGCCTGGAGGACGGCTGCATCCTCCAGGAGGTCTTTGAGCTAATACTGGAGCTGCCGTGCCTCCTCGGTGGAGGGCTCAGGCATGCTCCGGAGCAGCATGGCCGCCTCTGTGAGCTTGCGGCTCGCTCGAGGCAGGGCTCCTGGTGTCCCGGCTCCCTCGTCGGTGAGGATGCGAGCCTGGACGTCCCGGGCCCGGCGACGCGCTGCTCCGCCGGTGCCTTGTCGCTCGTCGCGCTCGAGCGCGGTTCGCAGCTGAGTGAGGCATAGGCGGTCCTCCTCCATCCGTGCTTCCAGTTCCTGGAGCTGCTCTAGCTCCGGGGACTGGTACGCGGGGCGAGACGGCCCAGCCCCCGCATCTTGCGGTGGGGCTGACCGTGCAGGCCGCGGAGTGGCCGGCGGAGGGGTGCGTTGCTGAGGCTGTGGCTGGAGCGGGGAAGGTTCGTCGTTGTCATCCCCCGAATGGACGTCCTCCACCCGTCCTTCCTTGGGGTGCACCAAGTGGTAGCACTCCTGAGCGGGGTCGATGTAGGACTGGTCGGAGTCGGTGGCGACGCTCGGAGCATCCTCCCACGAGTCTCCGGGGTGGACCGTGAAGTTCACGTTCGCCCAGAACTCGTCGTCGTCGTCGCTGAGGCCCCGCCGTGATGGCGAGGTCCAACCGTGATGATCCCACTCCTCCGAGAATTCTCGGGGAGTGAGACTGTCAGTGGAGTCGGTCTCGTCCCCGCCATCTACCCTAGGATTGCTCCCGGGAGAGGATGGAGGGGAGGCCACATGACCGCCCACGAGGTCGTCTAGACGCTCGAGGCGGTGGACAGGTGTCTCCACCAGATCGTGCAGCAATGCACGGACCGCGCGGACGTGGGCATCCATGGCATTCTGGAGCCCGAAGAGAGATGACGGCGCCGTATCCCTTCCGCCATGAGGGCGGAGAGAAAGACCCGCCGACGTCGCGACTTCGCCTCCGCCCGTCCTCCGGGCGGTTGGCGGTCGTGTAGCAGTCGGCGCCGGAGGCGCCGTGGTGGCGACCGGCGCAGTGTTGGCGTCCCCCGCCGGGGACACCTGGTTGGCCGCGCCTTCCGCGACCAGGGGCTGGTTGGCGCGGTTGCGCCTCCTCCTCCTAGTCCGCCGGGAAGCGCGTGCGGCATTCCCCTCGTCCTCTGCGACGGGAGGAAGCGTCGTCGTGGCCCTTTCCCCGGCCGCCTGATGGGCCGGGGTCAGGACGATGATGGTGCAGAGCTCGGTTGGGCGCGGGTTCATCTCGAGCCCGTGGCCGGTGGCCACGAACTCGAGGCTCCCGAACCGGAGCACCGCGCCAGCGGGAAGCGTCATGGAAACGTTAGCCATCCGTTGCCTGGATCAACACGCAAAAGGCCCCTACCTGGCGCGCCAACTGTCGGTGCTAGTTTTAGCGAGGCTAACACTGGCTAGTAAATATGTGTTTTGCGGTTGAGACTACGGATGGTGTGCAAAGGGGAACACAGGGATTATACTGGTTCAGGCCAAGCAAGCCCTACGTCCAGTGGAGAGGAGAATCATGTTGCCTTTCACCGGGGTGCTTGTAGTAGGGGGTTACAAGCTAGGCGAGAGAGGGAAGTGCTCCCAGGTCTCTTGTGAGTGTCTAAGTGTCTGCAAGTCGTTTGCTGTTAGTGTGTATATGTGAGTGAGAGCTTAGGACTTCCGGGGTCCGCTCTCCCTTTTATAGTCGCAAGGGAGAGGCAAGGGCAGTGCTTACAATGCTACGTATGTTACAGTGAGGAGTTGTCGTTCCTCGTTTGACTGTCGTCAGCTACGGTCTTTTCTCCGCGTCTACGGGGTATGGCCGTAGTGGTTCGAACGATCTTGGTGAGTTCCGAGGCAGCAACAGTCGTCGAATTACGGCATGCCATAGGGTCACACCTGATGGCTGTCCTTCCGCACGATGTGACAAGAGGACGAGTCGTCTCGGGGCGCTGTCTCCCGAGGCTCGGGACTCCTGGAGGCGTGATGGAATGAAGCAGGGTGATATCTCCCCTCGGGCGTATTTCCGGCCTTTGGACAGTACTTCCCGAGGGTTAGGTGGGCCCGGATAGAAGGCGTGCCCGTCCTTTCGAGTGGACAGTGCAGTAGGCGCTTTTCCCGTTCTTGCGTAGCCCGTCGTCAGGCGCTCGGACTGTCGCGGTCGTAGTTGGTAGATCCCGGCGGAAAACGTGGCGGCGCACCGTAGACCATACCGTGGAGAGGACGGCCGTAGTGGGCCTATCAAATCCGCTGCCAGGGAAATCCTGACAGGTGGTATGGCCGTCAGGGGCGTGCGAAGCACAGTCGCGTCGAGAATCTCGCCTGACGGGACAGTGCTTGTAAAGTGGTCAGAGAGGTCTCTTGTGGTCCAAGATTGCTCCGCTGACATCACCTGTGCCTTGGATGCCTTTGTGAGATTGCGCTCGAGGGGGATGGGGAAGCTCGGGCGAATCGGAGAATGGGCGCCGAGGGTGCCGCTCTCCCGAACTCTCCCGGGGAGGCTCGGGCGAATCGGAGATTTGGGCGCCGAGGGTGCCGCTCTCCCGAGCTCTCCCGGGGAGGCTCGGGCGAATCGGAGAATGGGCGCCAAGGGTGCCGCTCTTCCGAGCTCTCTCGGGGAGGCTTGGGCGAATCGGAGAATTGGCGCCGAGGGTGCCGCTCTCCCGAGCTCTCCCGGGGAGGCTCGGGCGAATCGGAGAATTGGCGCCGAGGGTGCCGCTCTCCCGAGGGTTGGCTGTCATTGGTGCAATGACGTCGTGGGCCTCCGTAGACGCGGCCTTCGTGGGCTTCGGGCGCGGCCTTCGTGGGCTTCCACTGGCCTTACTTGGGCCAGGCCACGTTGGGAATGAGCGTTTTTGCATCGAAGTTGGGTACCCCAAACTTTGGTACCTGACAATTGGCTAACTTGATGCTACAAAAGAAAAATAGGCAGAGAGATTCTACTTACTGTTTACCATTAAGATCCATGCTAAAAGTTTAGTTTGTCTTAGGTAAGAGCATCTCCAGCAATTCCCCTATTCCACCCACATCCCCATAAAACTGTCATATTGGATGAGATAGTTCACTTTTTCTTCTCCAGCAGTCCCCCAATAACCCTCTTTTTTTATGGCCACCAATATCTTGCACATCTCCCCTCAAATAAAAGGGGAGTTGCATCTCCCCTAATAGCTGGGGCCCACCTCCAACTGCCACTCTCTCCCTCCTCCCTCTCGCCTCTCTCTTGACCATGGCATCAAGACCCCAACTAGCCATACCCATGGGTCGCCTCGGCCTACCGCAGCCATGCTCACCGCCACCCCACACCGCCACCACAACCGACCAGGCATGCATGTGGCTCCACGAGGCTGACAAACCTCGTGAGGAAAAAGGACCGGCATCTTCTTCGACTCCGGGAGCTCTAGCTCCGTTGACTCGATCTTCTTTTTCATAGAATCCAACAGCTTCGCTCCCGGTCGCTCGATGGCTTGACCTCCATCTTCGGCCACTCGAGCTACATCTCTGACGCGTGGGATCTGGCCACTCGAGCTCCGTCTCTGGCCTGTGGGATGCAGCTGCTCAACCTCCATGTTTGGCTGTGCGAGATCTGGTCACTTGATATATCTCTGGTCGCGCAGGATCCGGCTGATAGGACCTCATTGGCGGCGGCTCCCATGGCGGCTATGCGCGTGTCACATGTCGGGAGGATGAAGGGGAGAGGATAGGGACGAAAAAAATCATCTGACAAGTAGGACCCACTGTATTGGTGATGAGTATTGGAAAACTGCTGGAATAACGCCTCCAATAAACCCCAAAAACAGTATTGGTTGCCCACTATATTGGGGGAGATATATCGAGGGACTGCTGGGAATGCATCTCTTATGGCCTTATACAGGTTGCGAAGATTGTAAATATTAGCAAACTTGTTCTTTAATGCTAACAGTTTGTAAACTGTAACTACTGTATGTCTTAGTTTAAACTGGAAAGCTGGGGCCTTTCATTTATTATTTGGTCTTAACAGTTAGTAATGCTCGTGTAAACGTGATTTCAGGGGCAAATAGTCTGAGGCTTGTTTGACACTATGGTAATAAAACATGCCTTTCTTTTCATAGGTCCTTAAGCTCATATTTAAGTTGTGATGTTCGTGTATCATGAGTACAGAAGAATGCTAAAACAATCAGAGATCAGTCTAGTTGATAGAAAACTTAGTGGAAATTCATGATATCTGCCGTGCGAGCTGAATTTCAGGGCTTCCAAACCACCTAGAAATTGGTTACAGATTCTAGATTACTGTTTGGTGATATTGAAACTTGAACTCTATTTTGCCTTGTAGCTCCTCAAGTCATTTGAAGAAACAGTAGTTTAGCAAGGCCTTGATTTTTGTTTATTGAACCAATTTTGAAATCAGAAGCTTTGTGCAATTAAATCAGACAATGTACAAACTATAGAGTCCCAAGTTAGTTTAGCTATGCAGGCATGCCATTGCAAACACATAATTGGAGTGAAGCATCAAGTAATAACATGTTTCGACCGTATCTATAGGTCGCTGCATGACAATGCTGGGACATTTGACATTACCTTTCATGCATCTCTATAAATCATTCCAGGTCTGATGGTACTATTACATGCTTACTTTAGCATATCAACTTCATTTCATTTTTGTATAGTTGCAGTCCACGGTAGGTTAGTTAATCGCAGTCTCAATCTATAGTGGACTGCAAAACACCTTCAGCTGACCCATCTACCATCCTATATATATGAGCAATAAACATTGCACCATCTGTATGGCACATACTTTCTTTTCCACTTTTGCTTTCCCTCACAACCTTCCTATTTCTGATTCCTTATCCTCTGAATATATTGCCTGTTAGGAATATCATCTTAATTCTACCAATGAATGATGCAGTTTGTATGTGTCAATCCATGCAGAGATCATCATGCATGTATGCGTCAAACTTAAAATCAGGAGGCTGAGGCTCCTTAACCGTAGTGCTTCCCTGAACTAGGTAAAACAAACAGTTTATCCATATTGTTGATTTCTTTGAACCAAATAAATTAGCATTAGGTTCTCCTTGTCATGGGTGCGTTGGTTTCCTCATTGTTGCAGTAGCTACTAGAGGGAAAACAATTTCGGCGAAATTTCATCGAAATTTCCGAAATTTCGCTTTTATCGGTGAGTGCCGAAACGAAAAACTATACCGGTATGCTATTATTTTTTTAGCGCAAAATTAATTATTTTTTTAAAAGAAAATGCTACAGTGACCACCGAAATTCCTGAAATTTCTGAAATTTCGCTTTTATCGGTGACCACCGAAATTTTTATTATACCGGAATTTTTTTCCCTAGCTACTACTGCAGAGAGTGTGTGTGTTGTGCTTTTGGGTTGCCTTGTTCTGAGTTTTATCCCCACCTTTTTTTCTTAATATAATGAAGCGCGGCTCTCCTATGTTTTCGAGAAAAAAGTAATTGGCATTATTTACTCTATCCATGTAGTTACATAGTGCAAAGAAGGTATTGTGGAAGCAGAGATTTGAAGCATATCTTGTTGGGACCAAGACTAGGCTCGGCTTCCGGTCCGGCCGAGCTTGCCGTACACGCACGCGAGCTCGGTTGAGTTAGGCCTAAACCTTGATGTGTGTGCTCCGTGGGCTGGCTCGCATGCGTGTACGGCGAGCTCGGCTGGACCGGAAGCCGAGCTCAGTCTCGGTCCCAACATATCTGATTTCAGGAACACCAATGTGCTCCTTCTTAGCTGTTTTTTTTTTTTTTTTTTTTTTTTTTTTTTTTTTTTTTTTTTTTTTTTTTTTTGCTCCAGTTGCCAAGTCTCTGCAACATTCAAATGTTGGTGGCACAGGAAGGACATCAGAGCTGGAAGGTATTACTGGAATTTACTTGGAGAGTTCAACTTTTACGTGAACAAACTGTGTGAATTGCATGGCAAAAATTTGAACCATAGAGCGTATTGCACTAATAATGGTCAACTTTTTTTCCATGTTAGGTACAGTATTTTCGGCTGGCAACCTTTTGTGGAACAAGCAAGCAACTTGTCCAATTTTTTGGAGTGGCAACCCTTCCTGTCATAATCATTTGGCACAAATACTAATAGCTAATGCATCAATTCAAAGCAGTGCCAACACTTTTACTTTTTTTTATTTGAATAGGTACACTGCAACTTGTGACCATTTGGTATATGCCTATGTTTGCTAGTACTAAATCTATCTCAATCTATATTTTGGATATGTATTTGGCTCTATGCTTGTGACCAATATGTATTGGTTTTTTAATATATTTTATTTATGAAATACAGTATAGCGACTTTGAAGACGTGACGCCTTCTTTGTAAAATAAAGTTGATTTGTAAAATGAGATTTTTTTTACGGTGTTTGGGAGGAACCACCGGTTCCGGTGAAAAGTATTTTTAGCTTTTCTTAATTAATAAAGTTAATTAATTGTCCCTAAGGGTAGTTTAGAACTTCACCTAAATCATATATATATATATATATATATAGCTGGATCCCCTCTCCGCCCGCGGCTGGTTGGCTCACCGAGTCACCGTGACTGTCGTCGTCATCTGCGACGCCATGTAGCCGGAGGTGCTACTGGTGGTGCGGCATGCCCTTGTCTGGGTGAGCGCCGTGCACCCAGGTGACAGGAAGCTGTGGCCGGACGTCTTGGAGAAGCGGGACACGCCCGTGAAATGGCCCTGCACGGGCAGGCCGCAGGCCCGCCGCCGCCGCCGCCACGCCACAACCGAAGAGGAGCAGCTTCACCAGCGCCGGCCACCCGCCCACGATGCGGCCCGGGGGAATGCCGCCCGCTGCGCCTGTGAGCGAGGCCACCATCTGCGACCCCCGGGAAATGCAGAGCTCCCGCCAGACGGCCAGAGTAGGCACTCCGCGACGGCGCGCGGCCGCCTGCTGACACAGGACACGGTGCACGGCGCCTTGGGGTCAAAGCTGAGGTCTGGAACACCAGCGTCAGGAGGTTCTCGTCCAGGATCCCCGTGTTCACGTTGTCATTGGCCACCCACGCCAATACCGGCATTAGGCTATCTGCCATCGTCGTACTCTAAATTCATCCTCTAAAAGAAATATTTCGTCTTGATTATCGAAATTTTCTCCTCTATACTACTTTCTCCCGTACTCATCCATCCTCTATATCTATACTCTATATTTCTTTTTCTTTTTTCTATTCTCCACCCACCCTCCCTCCCCACTCTCTCACCTCCCTCTTCTCTCTTCTCTCGCCAGCGCGCCCGGCGGCGGGGCTTGCCCGCGCGACCACGGGACCACGGCGCCGCGGCCATGGCCTGCTCGACGACCGTTTCCCTCCCTCCCTCCCTCTCCGTGCTGGCGTGTGGCGGCGTGCCACGGCGAGTGCCCGGCAGGTCTCCCTCCTCGAGCGGTCCTTCTCTCTCCTCGAGCGAGCACCGTAGCGTCCTTTACCGTTCCCTTCGTACCTCCGTGACAGAAAACGGGTTGGAGCCGGGCCGCAACCCAAGCGTGCAGGGTAGCGTTCCCCGTTGCAGCTCTTTTTACGCTATATCGTTCCCCGCTGCGGTCAGCCTTAGAGCCGCCGCCGCCGCCGCTTCAAGAACATTGCGGTAAGTAAAACTGAAGCTAAGATGAAAAACAACTCTATTTTTTAATTCGGAGAAGTATCTCTTTATTTTGATTATGAGAAGCAGCTTAATTCTAGGACGTTAAAGTACTGTTATTATATCCTTTAAAATTAATTAAAATTAGTTCCAGACCCATGTATTTCTTGGTGTCGGCCCACGACTTAAGTTCCTTCTATCTAGTTCCTCCTATTTTTAAATCATTTGATCTAACGAAACGGACGTCTCTTGTTATTTCCAAGCGCTGTAAAAATTCTCTTGTAAAATTGTCTGTATTGTATTAGTATTTATCAAATAGTTTTGCCAGTAGTAATTAAACTGTCATTAGGGGCATCTTTCTAAAGATGTTGTGAAAATGGTTTTGCCAACATATAAACTGTCGGGAAAAGTTATAACTGTTGGTGTAGGTTCAAACTGTTCGCGTGTAGGTTTAACTATCAGCAAAGGTTTTAATTATCGACATAGGTATACCATTGGCTACACCAAAATTGTCGGCAAAACTTTCACCGATTGTTTCTACCGCGACTGTTTCTAACCTGTCGGCAAAACTTTTAATGGAAGGTTATCTATCAGAAAAGGTACCAGCAAAGAGTGTTATAGTGTTCTTTGGAAGCATATTTTTACTTTGTCAAACAAACTCTTTGTCATGATTTTTACAGGTTCATACAGAGAAGCCAAGCGGAAACACCAAACTGAGCAATAAATGAGATCGGCTCAATTTACGTTCAAAGATCCTTTCACAGGAACATTTAATTTCCACGGTTTGCGAATAGGATTGTCACAGACGAAAGCGTCATGTTATTTTACATGAGGCCGAAGCGTGGGAACAATATGTTTAATTTCCTATGACAAGGGCTACTTATTGGTGCCTCTGGTTGTCGTTTCATTTTTGAATGCAACCTGCATAACCAACCATCTACAGTATGAACTATGATTGCAGTTACTGTTCCGGAGCTTTCCTACTCGTCCTTCCTAGTTTGATACTTTTGAATTTTGATTGTTGGCTTGGCTGTCTGGTGTTGTTTGCTGTGAAAAGTGGTAGTACCATAGTCAGTGCGCAGAGATGGTACCACAAGAGTGGATTTTCCACTTTATCCTTCTGGCTGCAAGACTTGCAACGTGTTTGGTTTGCATCATAAAGGCACGCAAAATTATTATCTGATACTCCTTCTCTACCTCTAGTCTCGCACCGCCCAGGTGTTTGATTTGGATCATGTCATCAACTCGTCCGCCGCGAAGCCGTTCCTTGTAGCACTCCAATATGCTTACAGAGATGCAAAAAAAAGGTAATTGCCGAACGAGTCCATGCTGGACGAGTACATGCCGCATGAGTTGTTATCTTAGCCGCTAGCTGTTGTGTGCTTTCCGGCTCACGCAGGACACAGACACAACCTAGCAGATCGAAGAGTGCCAAGCCGCAGCATCAATGGAATCCAGCTCCAGCACCACTCCACCGCTCCACTCCACCAGCATTTCTGATCCCCGTGAACGAGTCCGTGATACGGCCCCCACTCCTTCCACAGATGCAGACGACAAACGTGCCGGCCGGCCGCGCGTCCCCATCGTCCTAAAACAATTTTTCTCGTCAATGTTAATGGCGCCCGCTGGTGCATTATGGTTCGGCGCCGGTCGGCCTTTGTACACCCTCTTCCGGCATCACTGATAATGCTAGCTAGTCTGCAAACGACGGATTCTGATGGAGTGGAGAGGTGCATTCGGGTGGGTTTAGCTCGGTGTCATGGCTGTAAACACCAAATGTCTATTGGGAATTTGGGATGTTTGGATGGCTGCCTACTGTCTTGCTTGTTATCCATTTGGATGCAGCCCTGGCCACCTCCCAGGTTCAGACATCGGAGGGCAGGCCCCGCAGAAATGTATCACCACATCGGTAGCCACCGTGAAATTTATCTGTTATAAGTCTGACGGGGTGGGTTTCACTGTAATAAAGTGTTGGAGTGTAGTACTTCTTACATGCGGCCTCAAAAACGAGCGTCTGGCGCTAGCGAGACCTACCTGGCTGTGTAAAGCACAAAAGTTAGTTCAAGTTAATTAACTATTGTGTAGATTTTTGTACTATTAATTAACTATTGCTCTATTTTTTATTGCCGGCAAATCACGTGCAATTTGATGCTAAAAAATTACAACGACACTTTTCATTGACTGATGTCGACGCTTGGAAAGGGTCATTTATTGTTCATCAAAATTAAAGTTTAATTCGCAATCTCGATTATGGTTATATACATTTCTTAGTTAAAAAAATGTATTTATCCTTGTATTATTTAAACACAATTAGTTTTAAAAGTTACATTATCATACTTTATCATCATATTAGTTTATCAGGTCTAGAGCACCAACCAAACACATCTTTATACTTGTCTGGTCAAATAAAAAATAAACTTTTCAGGCAACTTGCAAACATCACTTTTTGCCAAGCAAGGTGCCTAGGCCTCCAACCAAACAGGCCCTAGGTTTATGTGTGTCATGAGGGTCAATGCATTATTACTACATACACACATCTCTCTGATTATATATATATATATATATATATATATATATATATATATATATATATATATATATATATATATATATATATATATATATATATATATATATATATAACACCCTTTTTATATTCAGAATTGCTATATATCCAACAACTGCATGTTTTGGAGGTTCACAACAACCGAATTCTAGGACATCGGATCAGGCGTAGATGGCCTCGGGCAGGAGCGGGCAAGGCCTTGCAGATAGCCTTCGGACGAGCATGGGCGAGGCGGCATGGAGGGCCTTCAGGTGAGCGCGCGACAATAGGGCGGGCGCGCGCGGCAAGCAAGTGAGGAGGCGCAACCAACCTTGGAGTAGAGGAGGATGAGACAGCGGCCATGGAGACCGACGGGAAGAAGTGGAGAAAGAAGAAAAAAAATTGTGGCTAGTTTTATCTCTGAACATCTAATATTTTGGTATTTATTTCTCTAATATATGAAATCGATAAAATAAAAAGTTTGATATCGATTTGTTTTGGATTTGTAATCCATACAAACACATTAGAAATCACCTTAAATATAGCTAAAAGACATGCATGTAAATACATGGTGAAAAATTAGTTCTCAAAAGGATCCAAAAGAAGTGAATGTCGGCTACACAGGTCCTTTGATATTTCGCTACCTCTGGCAGACCTTCGTGCCTATATATGTGAATACACAGAATATGTGGTTCCATACTTCCATCCTAGCTCGCATGCATGTGAGGGCCGGCCATAGCTCACTGTCGCATGGTCTGCTTTGCTTGAGCACCACACACATCAATCACTGGCCATAACAAGCAGCGAGAGCTCCCTGCATCCAGCCATATGGCAATGGCAACCACGGCGACGGTTAGCAGGAATGGAGAAGGAGAGCAGAAGAGGAGGAAGAAGGGAGGCTTCAAGACCATGCCATTCATACTTGGTAAGGAGCTAGCTAGCTTAGGCCAACATAATACATGTAGCCGCAACATATATACCATCTGCGATCAGATTGGTATTTTGAACAAGCGATCGACGAGCGAGAAATCTAGACGACTGATGCATGCAACGAGTGATGTCGGCGTGCAGTTCTTGCCTTGTTTGGCCCGTCTAATACATGGCATCTTGATCCGGACGATGCAGGGAACGACATCTGCGACCGGTTCGCGACGGCCGGCTTCGGCGTGAACCTGATCAATTACCTGACGCTGCAGCTGCACCTGCCGCTGGTGGAGGCGTCCAACCTCATGACCAACTTCGGCGGCACGGCGAGCCTGACGACCATCTTCGGCGCGCTCGCCGCCGACTCCTTCGCGGGCCGCTTCTGGACCATCGTGGCCGGCTCCGTCTTCTACCAGCTCGGCATGCTGGGCGTCGTCGTGTCCGCGGTGCTCCCTTCGCTCCGGCCCCCGCCGTGCTCCGCTCCGGGCACCCCGGCGTGCCAGCGCGCCTCCGGGCTGCAGCTCACCGTGCTCTACCTCTCCCTCCTGTCCACGGCCATCGGCGCCGGCGGGCTCCGGCCCTGCGTCGTCATGTTCGGCACCGACCAGTTCGACCATGAGCCCGGGGCGGAGAAGGAGAAGGAGGTCACCGGCGCCGGCGAGGCAGATGCTGCCATGGCGGTGGCGGAGAAGAAGCGGCTCTACTTCAACCTCTACTTCTTCACGGGGGGGCTGGCGGCGCTGCTGGCGATGACGGTGGTGGTGTACATCCAGGACAACGTGGGGTGGGGGCTGGGGTTCGGCATCCCGGCCATCGGCATGTTCGTCTCCATCGTGGTGTTCATGCTCGGGTACCCGCTGTACGTCCGGCTCAAGCCCGGGGGCAGCCCGTTCACGCGGCTCGCGCAGGTCGCTGCCGCCGCGTACAAGAAGCGCGCAGTCGCCATGCCGGAGGATGCCGGCGCGCTGTACCAGGACAAGGAGCTCGACGCCCTCATCTCCACCAACGGCAGGCTGCTGCACACCAACAAGCTCACGTAAGTCGTCCGTAGCTCAAATTTGTCCTCATGCATCTGTATGTTTCGACCTTGTTGTTCTATAGTACACACCTTGACGCCTACAATCCGTAAGATATAGCGTCACGTGATGTGCTTTTGCACCGGCGCCTGCTTGCCTGAACGAAACTACACATGTCGACAATATTTAATTGTGATGGTTACATTATCTCGTGCACAAATAAAAGGGGATGCAAATGCAATTGCAAGTTCAGGGAGATGCTAGACGCCTGGTTTGTGCGGTGTGGTTGACGCACGGGCAGACGCCACCCCGACAGCGTTCTGTGTAGCAAGCGGCCAAGCGCTTGTGCAGAAACCAAGGCGGGAGACTGAGGCACTGACCCATCCAAGCATGCTATTGGCTTCCGTTTCTCGCGCCGGCGAAGTGAAACAAGGTTTCATAGAAAAACCAAACGCACCCTTAGAAGTTTGTAGCCAGCTGTGGCTGTGTGAATAGTCGAATAGACCCAAAGGGAAGCCTTCTTTCCACTTGGTTCCAGGGAGATGCTGAAAAGTGCTACTAGACACGTCTGCTTCAGCCCGCTTCATAGGTGAATCGACAAGAATTGATTCCTCGTTTGAGTCAAAAAAAAAAAAAAACATTGCCCATGCTATCTATGCTCGCTTTCTCCATCGCCACCACAACCTTAATACAATTCCCAACCCGCCCCCATACTCTTCTTTGTCGCGCCTTCTGTCCCTCTCGGTCATCCCGTTTGGTAGCTCTCCACCGCCCTCATGGATCTTGAAGCTTTTTGTCACTTGTGCTTCTCACCTTGCCTTATCGTGCTCATCTTCCTCCACCACGGCGGATGTTAGCCTCGCTCTTCTCCTCGTCTAACTCATGAATTTTATAGAAATTTTGGTGCTTAGGGTTTGTTTAGAGTTCCAAATCAACCAACTTAGTTTTATAGGCGAAATATAGGATTTAGAAAAATTCACTCAATCAGAAACACAAAAATTAATTAAATTGATTTATTTATAAAATACTTTTATAGGTGTTCTAAGTTTATATATTTTGAAATTAAAATTTAGAATTCTTTCGAATGTTCAGGCAGTTAATACCAAGTGGTTGACCTGATCTATTTTCGTTTTTTTAAGCTCATACTTCGATGTCAAAACAAGCCTAATAGGAGATTACACAATTCAAAGTTTCAAACAATTAGGAATCTACCTCAAAGTAATATAGACGAAGAGAAATCTTGTCACACTCCAAAACTCCACTTTCCACTATCACGGTAGCATTGAGCCGAGACAGCGTGTTGATTTCTCTTTTCCTCTGTGAATTAAGGTTCTTGGACCGGGCAGCGATAGTGACGCCGGGCGACATCTCCGGTTCCGGGCAGCCGGACCTGTGGCGTCTGTCGACGGTGCACCGCGTGGAGGAGCTCAAGTCCATCATCCGGCTGCTGCCGATCTGGTCCGCCGGCATCATGCTGACCACCATCGAAGCGCACAACGGCACCTTCACCGTCCTGCAGGCGCGCAGCATGGACCGGCACATCGGCCCGCACTTCCAGATCCCGGCGGCGACCATGGGCATCTTCGGCATCCTCTCCTACCTCGTCTGCCTGGCGCTCTACGACCGCGCGTTCGTGCCGCTGGCGCGCCGCGTCACGGGCCTGCCGTCCGGGATCACCTACTTCCAGCGCATGGGCATCGGGCTCGCCATCCACGTCCTCGGCGTCGGCACGGCGGCGCTCGTCGAGGCCAAGCGCCGCAATGCCGCCGTGGATAACGGGTTCCAGGATAATCCCGGCGCCGTCATCCCGCTCAGCGCGTTCTGGCTCGTGCCGCAGTTCGCCGTCAACGGCCTCGCCGGCGCCTTCTCGTCGGTGGGGCACATGGAGTTCCTGTACGACCAGTCGCCCGAGAGCATGCGCAGCACCGCCGCCGCGCTCTTCTGGCTCGCCGGCTCCATCGGGAACTACCTGAGCACCGTGATGGTCACCGTGGTCCAGCGCGCCACGCGGGGCCGCGGTGACTGGCTCCAGGACAACATCAACCGCGGCAGGATCGACAACTACTATTGGCTCGTCACCTGCCTCTTGGTGCTCAACCTTGGCTACTTCCTCATCTGCTTCCGTTTCTACACCATGAAGCCACTGGAAACGGCAGACGGACGAGACGAACGTGACGCAGAGTGTGAGCTCCCCGCTCTCCAGAAAAATGGCACCGGTGCTGGTGTGGTGTAAGGTTGATTTGCTCGTGTTTAATTAGGGTGGGTACGTTAGTTGTTAATATATTGATTAGATACTACACGACAAGGTTAATGTCACGCTCTACATTGCAACAACATAGAATTGGTTGCAACAGGTAGGGGTTATTATCACCATTTTAAACTTGGGTTGCAAAACAGGGGACAATGATGAGCATCTCCAAGAGTTCCCTAAATTTCCCCCCTAAAAACTTTATGTTTTCCTACTCCTAAAAATATATTAGGAGAGAAAAAGAAGGCCATCTCAAATAGTATCTAAATTTCACTCCTAAAATCAAAATTTGGTCCACTTGTTTATTCATGCGGTTACTTTTTTTTTATCCGCGTGAAAATCTTTGTGATCGCCCATACCCACGGCGCCACCGCCCAACGCTGAATTCAAGAAGCTGCCCACGATCTGGCCCAAGTCGCGGAAGCTGGGCAGGAGGAAGACGACGGCGGCGGCGGCGACGATCTCCATGGAGACGTCCAACTCCTCATCAGAGAGCAAGGGCACGAGATCATGCTCGCGCCAACCGCAACAGCCTCGACGGAAGTGCGAATGTGGCGGCGGCAGTAGCAAGGTGTCGGCCATGAACGCCAAGTCGATCGGGCCCAAGAAGAGAAGCAGCAGCCAAACCACCGCACTCATCAGATCACCGGTGAGGGCGCCATCAACATCGCCATGCACGCTGACCGCTGACTCCTTGAAACTTCATCCTCGTTTCTTCCGGTCGCATGATGCTTGCAACTTGCAAGATGAGGGCACGCTTCATGACTCCAGGCCTGTCGCCTAATCGCCATAGGACTACGTGAACCGATGGATAGGAGCGCGCGAAGGAGAGATCGTGCCAAAACTTGTCGCGGGAAGACGAGTGTTAGGAACCGGGCCGATGTTGGGCCTTATAAGCGTGGGCCTGGTGTGGCCGACCCACTTGAGTAGCGTTCCATATAAGCCATTGCAGGTTGGTGACGAGGGTAATGAAGAACAAATACTCTGAATCCCATTCTGAATTCGAGAACCTCGCGGAACACAGCCACGCTTCTCTCTGTTCTTCCTCATTCTGTGCTTTTTCCGGCCCAAATTCCACTCTAGTTATTCAGGTTCATACCATTTGGTATCAGAGCCAGGTTGATTTGGGGAAAAAAAATTTCTCGGATCAATTTAACCCTGGCGCCGCGAGAAGGCCGTATCCGCGTGACCCTGACTCCGCGCAAAGTTACACGCAATCAGGATGAATTTCCCAAGTGCCTAAATATTAGGAGGATAGATTAGAATGTTGGAGATAGATTTTTTCCTAAAATCTAAGGATTAGGAAGGCAAATAGGGAACTCTTAGAGATGCTTTACCATGAATATTTTAGCAAGGCGATTACCATAATTTCATTGCAATAGATAGGGTCATTTGGGAACGAGCGAGTCACTCCCTTGGTCGGACGCTCCAGTTGTGAGCTCGGCCACCTGGGCTCGAACCCTGCGCCTAACAAGTATTCCTATTGGTTCAATGGAAATGGGGATATCCTCCTTGTTTCAAAAAAAAAGTTAGGGTCATTTTCACCATTTTCAATTTTAGTTGCCACAGGCGACACTGTTGCTACGAATATTTTAGCACGGGGATTAGCATGCATATTGTTGGAATTGGTACGCGCTATTGCCACCATTTATAAAGTGATTACAAGTACGCAACAATATCACTAGACACTAGCATTTATAAAAGTTGCCCCCCCCCCCCCCAACCCCCACCCTATGGTGAGCTCGGGTTGAGAAATTGGCTCAGGTTGAGAAATTCAACTTTTTACTGTTATGTGGCAAGTAACACCTTCTCACATCTCATGTTAATAGTGGCCGATACAAGTTTACCATCACTGTTTGAAAAAAGGACATATATTTGTCACATTGGCTGAAATGAGTGCTGCATATCACATCGGATACGGGTCAGAAGGGCGGGAAAAATGGCCATGCCTGCCCATGGCCTCCACGCCTGGTCAGTAGTGCAGTTTACGAGCACCTAAGTACAGAAGTTTGTGCGACAACTAAATCGAACTCTTACAATTCAGATGTTCCAAAGCGCAGCCAACAACATGATGCTTGGTGTTCCCACTGGGGACGAGGGGGAGGAAGTAGCATGTGCAAACAAAACAAGATTAATTAGAAATGCAACGTCTGAAAAAGCAATTGACGAGGTCAATGTTCATCCAATCAGCAAGCAGGAACCGGTACATACTGACGATGATGGGGAGCAGAAGGTCGCAGCTGTCCTCCATCTCGAGCACAATTGCGTGGTGCGGCGCCGAGTCTCGGAGCCTTAGCACCCGCGAGGGTTGTTTTGCACGCATCTCAGGTTCTTGCCGTCGCGCATCTTGATGATGAAACCACCGTCCGACACGCTCCTAAGCTCAACTGCAAGCAAGCAGGTATTTTTTGAGCACCAGACAGCAATGGACGTGTTTTATACTACTAATGCTGGCGCTTGTGATAACTTAATCAATCTTGAGATATATCGGCACAACATTTTGGAGGTGCTCATAGAGATAGAGTTTACGTGCGTATGTTCATAGGGATGAGTGTACGTACGTTGTAATACTGTGTAATTCGCAAAAGAGATACCAACCGGCCTCTATAATTCTATAAAGATGGAGTCAAAGAACTCCCCGCTGGCGTCAAAGTCCGCGGCGGCGCCATCGTCGGAGGAGGAGCCGCCATATGTGACAAAACCACCTACATCACCGGGCCTACGTACACCATCATCGTTCTTAAGGACCTCCGGTTACTGTGCACAAGTTCCCCGCAACCTAGGTGGCCTGCCGGGTTTCCTCAGAAACCCTGATTCACCCAAGGATTTCATTGTAAAGACCTTACAAGTATTACAACAGTTTACACAAATAGTTTGAATCAGAGTATAGAGTACGGAAGTATAACATAACCATAGTTTTACAAATATAAGTTACATAATCCCAACCAGGGTTTCGTAGTGGAGTAGCATCATACAGCTAGACACCCTGCCCAAGGGTTAAGTCATATACACATCTTCTTCCATTCACGATCCGTCAACCGGCACAGTCCCACGCAAAACTGTTCACTTGAATCATTTGCAACAGGGGTTAATAAACCCTGAGTACATGGGATACTCAGCAAGACTTACCCGACTAAAGAAAATGGGGAGAAGACTCAGGAATGCAGGCTAAGGGGAGTCAAGGTAAGGCTTTAGCAAGAAGCAAGTCATTTGCGGAAAAGCATCTCAATTTTTGAGTTTCTACTTTCAATATTTTATCTCAGTATTATTCAGTAGTCCTGAAGGCCAGTTGGTTCACATGTATCCTCCAATTTCTTATCCATTCACAAAAACCTAGTTCCGAACCACTTTTCGGTGTAGGTGTGAGGATCAAGTCTCCATAACCGAGGAGCAACGACGATTCGAATCGATTAATACCCAGCTGGGGATCCCTATCCACACTGTATATGTAGCACCTAAGCTTGCATATGCCAACCCTGTCTACCTATGGCTTTTTCAAAACCTGAACCGGTCCTGCGCCACCCGAGAGCACAGTACTCTTCTCCAATCTGGGACTCTAACCCACGAGGGTACACGCTACTCTCGCCATCTCTCCACTCCCAGTGCGTGGTTGCCGGTTCAAGTAGTAGAGCCACCGGAGACAGGGCTTCCCGGAGTATGTGGCTAGTTGCAAAGTCTCGATCACAGTAGGCCAACAGTGAACGGTCCCTGATTCATTTTTTCGTTGATAACGATGCATTGGGACTCTAACCCAAGTACAAAGTAACCAAACGGTTTTCGAATCCCTTTTCCGTCGGTGACCATACATTGGGACTGCAACACAAGTGCACAATCACCATAATTCGAAAATAGCATTTTATGCAAAACTAAATTAATTAAGCAGGGCTAAGCATTTTTTAAACATTTTTATTTTAAAACAGGTTTCAGAGATGATATTCAAGTGGTCAAGGATGGTAATGCATCAATTGGGTTATCACTCAACTCCTATCAACTTAATGCAGCAGTTTAGCTCAAAGTGATAAACATTTTATAAATCATAAGGAAGGGTTTAAATGCACCGGAGCTTGTCTGTGTTGCAGGGTTAGTTTCACAGAGATCACGATGTTGACATCACCACCATTTGATCGACGGACTCCCTCCGAACTTGAACGCAAGCCTTTTCACTCGCGTATGCAGTACACGCAAATGAATGATGCATGCTTTAACATGATGTAATGCAATGATCATGATGCATGATGAGAAACATACAAGTGCATTACGTTAATTAATCAATTGAAGAAAGTTAAGTACAACTTTCCTTCATGATAAAGTTGCAAGCCAACAAAACCAATTTGCTGATTATTATTCAGGGTTTGATAACATTTAATTATTTCATAAAATAAGTCCTTCTATATTTGCCAATGAAAGGACAAAACCCTAACATGAGAAACACACTTAACCAATCCTTTTTACCTAAGAGGTTGCATCCTAGAAATAATCAATATTACATACATGAATTAACTAATGCAATGCTTAATTGAACTAAAAAGCATTTTAAGTTTTTCATTATCTCATTTTGTTATGAGCACAGCAAAAAAAATAATTAAATGCCACGGAACAGCAAGGGTTTCGTGTTCCAAGGTCTACAATTAACTCCAAAAATCATCCAAGTCATTTCATGATTTATATTTATCATTTCTAAAATTATCAACTAATAATTAAAACATATAATTAAGGGTATAAGTGAACCTCGTCAAATTAATCTCAAATTTTAATAAGAGTTAGGTGATTACAATTTATGACCAAGGTACAAATTTCACATGCTCAAGTTTTATAAATTAATTACTACAAAATAAACAAGTTTATAATACAGCAATACATTGGAAAACAAGATAAATGTGAAACTCAACATTTTCTGAAGCAATATGGCCATATTGTTGATTCTCAGGCTACCACAACATCATTAAAAGGCAGTGGAGCACCATTTCCAATTTTTACATTTACATATTATTTATAATGTATTTTAAATCTACTTATTAGGCATCAAACATGATAAATTCATAAATCAATGAAACATGCACCATAAATCATAAAAATTTAACCAGTCATCACACAACACTCAGAGAGTTTATCACTAAATTTTCATGTCAATTGGAGTTGTATAAATCCAGACACAAAAATAACAAGTAAAACAAGTATTTATTTCTCATTTAACAAGATTAACGTAAAACACCATTAAAACAGTAAACAACCTACACATTTTATATTCTTACTGCCTAGTGCATGTCATTAGAAGACTAATAAAATTGGAATCACTATTTTTGTACTATTATTTCTCACAATATGACCAAAAGAAAGTTAATATAATCCTTAAACCACTTTTCAAAACTAATTTTTACAGTACAATAATATACATAACAAAGCACATATTATGTATCTAACATGCAGAGCATTAAACAAGGAAACTAACAAAAACAAGTTTCACTAATTTAGGAGCTACTAAACTCCAGATATAAATTTCTAAAGAAAATACTAAATCTGTGGAATTTGATGCATATTGGGAACACAGCGGGACTCACGTGTCATAGATATAGGGAGGGGTCTTCTTCTTCCTTCGCTGAAGCGCAGGAACAGGCCAGCGACTCTGGCCGTGCGCACGCGCGGCGGCGCCACCGCGGCAGCTCGCCGACGGCGACCATCCGGACGAAACTGAGTATACCCCTATTCTCTCCAACGCCCCGCGAAAAGCTTTCGAGTACACAGCCGAAGGAAAAATGCCTCCGGCGAGCTCAAGTTTGCCTATGCCGGACACGGCGGCGCGGGTGAACTACTCCGGCCACTAAGACACGGTAGAGTTTAAGATAGAACATGGAAAAGCTCTGAGACATTCACTACACCCGTCAGAAAGAACTACCTAGGGCTAAAACACTCCTGCGCACGCTCGGCCCCAACTATGGCGACCGACAGCTCGGTGCATGGTGGCACACACGCGTTCTAATGACCACGGCTCGGTGGAGTCTAATTAAATGGCTGGAGGGTGACCAGGAACTCACCGCGACTTCAAAACAAAGGAGGGATGGCACAGAGACACTACGGGACCCCAAGCTTGACGGTGACAGTAGCACGGCGGCACGGACTGGGGTTGAAGACGACATTCCCGAGCACCAGCTGCGGTAGAGACTAAAACGACGAGCCGATCACCATATAGGCCTTACCACAAGCTCAAAACAAAAGACATTGAAGCAAACGACTCACCCAAGTGAGGGCATGCCCGACGATGAACAATGGGTTCCAATGGTGCGCAAGGAGGTGCAGAGGCTACGTGCGCAGTCAATTTGGCACAAGGGCGAGTAGAGATGGCGGATTTGGTCATGCATAGAGAGGTGCTCGTCGGCAGCGATAATGGAGAAAGGATGAAAACGGGGCGGCTCCGGTCTTTATAGGTGAGCCAGAAGGAGGGAACAAGGGACCGACAGCGTTACGGGACCCCCACGACTTCAAACCTGCCGGCGACAGGCGCCGGCGTGCGGCGCGGCCTGTGCACAGAGGTAGGGGCCGGTACTGTACTACTGTAGCGAATCATGACCCCCTTCTACTGTTTCATGCAATTACTTTTTATTTCGTGTAGAAACTTGAAAAATGTCCTTAATAAGAGTGGAGGTAAATTTAGTTCTGAACAATTTTGGTTTTTGAACCTCCTCCAAAATTTGAACAGTTTTTGAATGATTCAAAAAGGGGTAAATATGGATTTTGAATTTCAATTCTAATCTAGTCAAATCCTCGAGATTTTTCTCAATAAGTTGAAAATCTACAAAAATAAAATTTGTTCCACTTGACAAGCCCTACAACTTTTATTAAAGGACTTTTGTCAGATTATTGATAATTTTTTAAATGACATTTCAAATTTCAATTCTTAAACACCAATTTGAGTTTCATTTGAAATTTAACTGAATAACTTGAAAATCCCCAAATATAAAAGTTTTTCAATTTGACAATCTTTACAACTTTTATTAAAGGTGTTTGGTCAAATTCTTGATAGTTTTTGAAATTAGATTTCAAATTTAAACTTTCAAGTATAGGTTAGGGTTTTATTTGAAATTTTATTTAATAACTTCAAAATTACTCAAAATAGAAGTTTCTCAACTTTTAAAGATTTACAACTTTTGTTTAAGACCCAACATGTAATTCCTTTTAGTTTTTAAATTAGGGTTTTGGGTCCGTTTTAGGATTTATATTTTTTTAATTTTCCAATTGGATTTAGATAATTACACCCAAACACAAACATTTACGTAATAAGTCACTCTAAAGCACCTACGCACAATCACATGTAAGAATAAAATTTATTTTAGTTAATACACACTAACAGGGTTGAATACGGGATGATTTACATATAATCATGATGAAATGGCAGGTTTTAGTTACAGTAACACCAGTGTGGGAAGAACTTGCGCTCTATGCCGGCGTGGGCTGTTGTCGCCTGCAGCAGCCCGCCGCCTCTTCTTCTTCTGATGCGCACGCGCCGGAGCAGCTGGAGGTGGTGGCTGACCCTCGTGTCGGTGACAGAGGCCGCTACAGCATAGCGCGGGGGCACGGCGCCGTTGATGATGTCCATCATCGTCCGTCCTCGGATCAAAATTTAGGCTCTGTTCGCTTCAGCTAAACAGCACATATTTTTCAGCTCTAAAACAGTATTTTTCCTCACAACAAATCAGGTTCAGTCAAAATCAGCTCAGGTTGTCAGCTGAAACCAACAGAGCCTTAGTTTCGTCTGAGAGAGAGCACATTCGAGGATGGATGGACAGATGCCGCCAGCCGCACGGATGATATGTTCTACTGTACAAGTACATGTAATCTTTCTATCTCTAAATATTTTCTTCAAAAACTAAATGGTCTTTCAAATGATAGTAATTAGTATCATAAATATTAATTTCTTTTAAAACATATTTAGTCAGCGTTTTTCTATGCGAAAACGCCAGTTACTTTGACCCATCGTCACCTCGTGCTTTCCATTGGTCGTCTTCACGAGTGACCAGTGCTCTTCAGATTTCAAAACCTTCAGCAACACAGGTCTTGCAGATGGCGCTCGTCAAGCGCACACTATTCACTCTGTCGGCTGGCTGGTACGGTACGGCTGGCTGGCTGATTGTTCTGAGAGAAAAACACTACTGAATAGCTGGCTGGTGCTGACTAGACCAGCCAGCCGAACAGAGTTATGTGTAGGTATACACATCAACAATATCCATTCATTTTTTATCAGAGTATATCATGCTTTAGATCTAATAATTCAATCTTGCGTATGCAATTAGGTCTAATCATCCTGCTAAGATATATATAATCACATAAAACATACTGTACAACACCAGGGAAGTTGGGTTGTCCTGTATGCAAGTTCACATTATCGTGGTTTCATGTGATTTGTCGGTTTATCCCTACTTGCTACTAAGAGCAACTCCTGCACGGCCCCCATTTGAGCCCCAATAACCAAATATGAGGGGTCATATCAAAAATCCAACACCAAATATGGGGACTCATGTCAAAAATCCAACTCCAACAGGGCCCCTACTAGGGACCCCAAATTTGTTGGGGCACCCAAATCCTCCCCCTAGACCCCATTCTGGTTGGGCCAACAAGCCAGCCCCCATCCTCTGCGCGAGCGCGCGCGCCGCTCCCCTCGCTCGGTCTGGTGCTGCTGCTCCGCCGCCGCTCGCCTCGCGCAAGCGCACGCACGCCGCCGCTCCGGCGCTGCTGCTCCGCCGCTGCCGCTCCGGCGAGCATGGGCACAGTGTGATAGAACCACCTAAATCACATGGCCCACAGGCACCTGTCATTGTCACTAATGACCTCTGACAGCCGGGCCCGTGTCCCAAATAATCTAGAAGGTCCTGCCGGGCTACATTAGCACCCGATTTACTTCGACAGGATCCCATTACGAAGCCATTACAGAATTACAACATTTCATAACAAATTACATCAGAGTAAAAGCGCGAAAAGATTATAAAGTATTTAGATTACAAACCATTTGTCCAAATATGATTAAAGTACAAATATTACAGAGCATAAATAAAATAAGTAGCAGTGGAATGACGATACGACATAATTAAGTATTAATGATAAGAATCCTGCCCATGGGTTCAACCTTACTCCTCCTTATTTCCCTCCTGTACCACTGTCACACAGCAGGGGGCGAGACAAAGCTCCGACTGTTGTATCCCTGCAACATGGGGTTAACAAACCCTAAGTACTGGGGTACTCCGCAAGACTTACCCGACTAAGAAAAAGGAATGAGATTCAGGAATGCAGGCTGAGGGAGTCAAGGTAAGGCTTGAGCAAGAGTCAAAGATTTTGCAGAAAGCATTACTAACCTGTTTCAATATTTTAATCAATTTTATTTATTAATAATCCATGATTCCAAATTCATTCTCTTATATCATCTTACTTTCAAAATTTATTAACCATTCTCAAAACACCTAATTCCGAACCACTTTTCAGTTGTAGGTCAAAGGATTAAGTCTCCATATCCGAGGAGCAACGACGAATCGATTAGTACCCAGCTGGGGATCCCTATCCACCCTGTATATGTAGCACTTAAGCTTGCATATACCAACTCCGGCTACCACGGCTTTTCTACCCCTGAACCGGTTCTGCGCCACCCGAGAACACAGTACTCCTCTCCTCTCCAGGCACGCCGGCCACGAGGGTACACGCTGCTCTCGCTATCTCTCCACTCCCAGTGCGTGGTTGTCGGTTCAATTAGTAGAGCCACCGGAGTCAGAGCTTTCCGTAGTATGTGGCTAGTTGCAAAGTCTCGATCACAGCAGGCCTACAATGAACGGTCCC
Organism: Eremochloa ophiuroides; assembly: GCA_038502445.1. NCBI lineage: Eukaryota > Viridiplantae > Streptophyta > Magnoliopsida > Poales > Poaceae > Eremochloa > Eremochloa ophiuroides. The sequence goes on from JAHLJS010000008.1 coordinate 53,778,420, forward strand.
TAATTCTTTTCCGCCGGCGACATTGCATTGGGACTCTAACCCAGATACAATTGTCCCAACAGTTTTCAAATCCCTTTCTCGCCGATGGTCAAGAATTGGGACTCTAACCCAAATTCACAACCAACGAACGAAAAACCCCTTTCCATCGGTTACGGTGCATTGGGGCTGCTACCCAAGTACACAATCCCCGAACGGACTCCTGTCCCTTTTTTCTTTCTCATGATTCATAGTTATCACATTCACATAGGTCAAAAATAGACTTTTTATGCGAATCTAAATTGATTAAGCAGAGCTAAGCATTTTTGAATATTTTTATTTTTCAACAGGTTTCCGGGATATTATGTATCAAGGCAGGTAATGCATCAATATAGGTGACAAACAACTCCTAACAACCTAATGCAATAATAGACTCAAGTTATAAACATTTTATAAAACACAAGGCGGGGCTGAATGCACCGGGGCTTGCCTTGGATTGCGTACAGCGTCGGATCGGGCTTGGTCCCGCAGATGTCGAATCTCTGGACGACTTTCGGAGCGACCTCCTCGGCAGTGGCCTCGACTTGACTTCCTCGGGGACGGGCACTACACGTATGCAATGATGTATGCTTAGCATGGTATGAGGACAATGAATGAAATGCTTAAAAGTAAACCATTTAGACCTTGAGTACAACTTTCCTTCACGGTAAAGTTGTAAACGTTTTACGGAAAGTAAAACAGTGTTTTCATACTTTTGTTTTATTGACCATTTTAAAGGTCATAGAAAGCCGCTGCACAGCTTTACTACAACCAACAAGTGATTTCATTACTTTTGTCAAGAATCAATATGGTGAAAGATCCATAAACTCAATCAATCCAAAATCACACCAAACAACAGGGATTATTTGTTTAAATTAATTCCACTATCCCATAAACCCCATATTTAATAAACAAGTGTCCTAACAGTTTCCAATTGATTCCAAACTTACCCAACAGATAGGTTCTACCCTTAAACAGTGTCACATAAATTTTTATGATTTTTGGATAAATCTGGAATTTATTAAAATTGCCCAAAGTTGCATTTATTAATTAATTGCCCAAAGTGTTATTTGTAGATTTTTATAGACTATTCACCCCCCCTCTAGCCATTTAGGACCTTTCAACCATCACCAGATTCCAAGTAGATTTTGATTTAGGGTTTTGGGTCCGATTAGGGCTTGAATTCAAATTTTTATTTTGATTTGTTTTTTTCTTACCAAATCAGGGATTTAATTGTAACATCCATAACATTCATGAATAAGCCACTCTAAAGGTCCTAATCACACTCATATGCAGATGCTTAATAATAAATATGATGACATGGCATAATTAATTAGCCGTAATATCCGGGGTATCACACACAGCGAGCTCGACCACCGCCATGGTTCGACCGCCCAACTACGCGAGCACGAGCGCCATGGCCCAGCCGCCCGACGCGAGCTCCTCTGGCGCCCTGATCACCAGTGGCGCGTCCTCGCTCGCCGTCCGCGCAGCTCCGGCCACGCCGCCTCCGTAGACCTGACGGCCCTGAGCCCACCATGGGAGACCGCAGCTCCCATGGCCAGTTCCCTCCCGTCCCGTCGCCGGCACCCAGCACAGAACGTGAAAAGACAGAGAAAGGAGAAAGAAGTGAGGTGGAGTCACTGACATGCAGGACCCATGTGTTGGCTATGGGAAGAAATTTGGGGGCTTTGATTTGGGTGGTAGTGCTGGAGTGGAAGCAAAAATTTTAGCCAACAAATATGGGGGTGAGCACCCAAATCTAAAGTAGGGGCCTGATTTGGGTGCCCCTGCTAGGGTTGCTCTAAAAATATACAATCCATACTATGGGACAAGGCTCTTTCATCGTTTATTTTTTTTATATAAAAAACGGTATTCTAGGCGGCCCGTTGGTTAATTGAGCTGGCTGTAACGTGTAGACGATCTTGTGGTGGCTTGTGAAAGGATCAGCGCACTGCACTAAAAAAATAAGTGAATCTGTGATAGAGGTATGGGCACACTAAAATACAATCAACTCTACATCATGCATGCGATGGTGCTTTTAGCTTGCTGGAACACGATCATGATCGTTACGTTCCTGTGACGGTATGCATTCTCGCTCACAGTTCATAATATTCTAGCCTAGTTATATATTAATTAATCCCTATAGTAAATTGTAATCCTTGTGCATGTGTACCTGATTACAATTAACTTTCTAGTCTTCTATAGTTAATTACCCTCAGATAGCTAGATCAACCTCACACCATTATCCCACCGGCGTCGCCACCGCTGTGTTTCTCGAGGGACGACGAGAGCTCGCACTCCTTGTCATAGTCACCACCACCATTGTCATCATCTTCCGCCACCTCCAGCGGCTTCATGGTGTAGAAATAGAAGCAGACGAGGTAGTAGCCGAAGTTGAGCACCATGATGCAGGTGACGAGCCAGTAGTAGTTGTCGAGCCTGCCCCGGTTGATGTTGTCCTGGAGCCACTCGCCGCGGCCGCGCGTGGCGCGCTGCACCGCCGTGACGAGCACCGTGCCCATGTAGCTCCCGATGGCGCCGGCGAGCCAGAAGAGCGCGACGGCGCTGCTGCGCATGCTCTCCGGCGCCTGGTCGTACAGGAACTCCATGTGCCCCACCGACGAGAAGGCGTCTCCGATGCCGTGCACGGCGAACTGCGGCACGAGCCAGAACACGCTGATTGGCACGACGGCGGCGCCCGGCGCCGGCGAGCTACTGTCCGGGAGCCCGTGGCGCGCCGCGGCGTCGAGGCGCTTGGTCTCGACGAGCGCCGCCGACGCGACGCCGAGGACGGAGATGGCGAGGCCGATGCCCATGCGCTGGAAGTAGGTGATCCCGGACGGCAGGCCCGTGGCGCGGCGCGCCAGCGGCACGAGGACGCGGTCGTAGAGCGCCAGGGTGACGAGCGTGGCCAGGGTGCCGAAGATGGTCAGCGTCGCCGGCGGGATCTGGAAGTGCGGGCCGATGTGCCGGTCCATGGTCCGCGCCTGCATGATGGTGAAGGTGTAGTTGTGCGAGCCGGCGGTGGCGAGCATGATGCCGGCGGACCAGATGGGCAGCAGGCGCAGGATGGACTTGAGCTCCTCCACGCGGTGCACCGTCGACAGACGCCATGGGTCAGCTGGTTGCCCGGACGGGGAGATATCACCGGGCGTCACGATTGCTGCCCTGTCGAAGAACCTATCAACAGATAAACAGTTAATAAGAGTTCTTCGTTACTCTTACTGCTACGTTGGTCCGAATGTGTGTGACATGCATGTTCCCAACAATCAGTACTAGTGAGCACTGAGCATAGCAAGGAATCTACTAGAGTACAATGGACGAATGCAAAAGGAGGGTAATTTTAAAGCAGTGGACGATCTTGCTTTAAGCTAGCGGTGTTGCATTTCCCTTTTGTTCCACTGATACTGTAACCACCACAAAAAGCTGCCCACAGGTCTATCACCGTTCCGGCACGCAGGCGCCATTGTAAGACACATCACGTGTGCACGCTGTCTTACGGTTACACACGGGCACCGTCGTTAGGTTAATCGAATTCATTTACTTTGGTTTTTTTTTTACAAGAGACCGGAGTAACAAAATGCAGACTTACGTTAGCTGGTTGGTGTGCAGGAGCCTGCCGTTGGTGGAGATGAGCGCGTCGAGCTCCTTGTCCTGGTACAGCATGCCGGGGTCCTCCGGCACGGCGGCGTTGCGCTTTTTGAACGCGGCGGCGACGACCTGCGCGAGCCGCGTGAACGGGCTGCCCCCGGGCTTGAGCAGCACGTAGAGCGGGTAGCCGGCGAGGAAGACGACGATGGAGACGAACATGCCGACGGCCGGGATGCCGAAGCCCCACCCCCACCCCACGTTCTCCTGGATGTACACCACCACCGTCAGCGCCAGCAGCGCGGCGAGCCCCATGGTGAAGAAGTAGATGTTGAAGTAGCGCCGCTTCCGCTCCGCCTCCGCCTTGGCCGCCTCGGCGCCGCCGTCGTCCTCCTGCTGCTGCTCGAACTGGTCGGCGCCGAACGCCACGACGCAGGGCCGGATCCCGCCGGAGCCCAGCGACGTGAGCAGCAGGGAGAGGTACAGCAGCGCGAGCTGCCACCGGGAGGCGCGCTGGCACGGGGTGGTGGCCGGCGGCGAGGAGCACGGCGGCGGGCGGAGCGAAGGGAGGATCGCGGACACGACGACGCCGATCATGCCGAACTGGTACACCACGGAGCCGGCGATGATGGTCCAGAAGCGGCCCGCGAAGGAGTCGGCGGCGAACGCGCCGAGGATGGGCATGAAGGCGGAGGTGCCGCCGAAGTTCGTCAGCGTGTTCGACGCCTCCACCAGCGGAAGGTGCAGCTGCTGCGTCAGGTACGTGATCAGGTTGGCGCTGAAGCCGGCCATGGCAAACCGGTCGCACACTTCGCTTGCTGCAATGGACGGACACTGTCAGAACATCATCTATCACCGAGCCAAGAACTGCACTGGCAAATTAAACCAATTATTCGTTGCATCAATCGGCAACATTGGTCTTTCTTGGTTCACCAACTAATTTCTTACCAAATTTACCGTACGTGATTAATCAGTCTACGTGTAGAGTTTGACGGTGGAATTAATAAAAAAATAAAACAAGAAGACAAAAATATTGGCAGCGGTAAGACCGGGGATCTAGATTTCCAAGAACAGGGAGGCGTACGTCTTCTTGCGAGGAATCATCATATTAAATTGTGAACCGGCCGTCGTAGAGCTCGAAATCTTCGCTAGAGGTGGACTCTATCACCGACCAAAATGTGTACAACAAACAGCCGTATGTTGTTAATTCGTCCTTTACTTGTGCAGCAGACTCCACAGATTGGTGTAATTGTAACACAAGTCGATGCGGGTATATACGGTACTACTAGACCTACTCACCTAGTATCAGAGGCATGGTCCTGAAACCTCCCTTCTTCCACCTACCCTGCTCTCCATCTGCATTCATGTCCATTGTTGCCGTTGTGGTGCCCATGGCAAGCTGCAGAGAGCCAGAGAGAGAACTCGCTGGTTCCTGTAGTGAGTGAGCGAGGCTTTACTGACCTGACTGATGCTCAATCAGAGCAGGCCTTGGGGAGCGACTGTGACCTTCACATGCCCCTACATTTGATGCGAGAATGGAGCCACATATATAGACACACGCCGAGCCATCAGGAGACAAAAACAATTCAGCGGCGCCCAAGGGCCAAGCCAGACGTGCTAGTTCAGACTACAGACACCACACATGACACAACCGTGACGGAACCTTTTTCCTTTTTCTAGGAACGAAGTGCATGATTGGTCATAAGCTTTATACTATATCTAAAGCGAAGATTATCTAGGAATTCTGGCCAGTTTATGTTGGCACACCCAGGTACGTTTTTCCTTTTTTTTTGTGTCATTATAATGGGAGGATAAATCCATTAACCACTAACGCCCTCCATTGTTAGGGCAAGTACACTACATGTAAAGAGAGAGAGGTAAGAAAAAGAAGTGGTTGTTTTGTGAAGTAACCACCTCATAAGCTAAAATTTAGGACTACGAGATAACTTATATACACCAATGTACAACTGGTTGTCATGTAACTTATAAATTTTTCTTCATTGTATGCACAAATTAAGGTCTGTGTAATTACTACACGACAACTTAAAAGACAACCTATCGTACATACAGCTTATCTTTTAAGTTGTCCCACAATTACATGGCGCACTGCACATGAGATTATCGAAGAGACAATACCATTATCAAGATTAGTCTTCCCTGTTTTAAGGTTATTTCCATCAATCATAAATCATTGTCATTTTAAGTTTAAACTTTGAGGATCATTATCTCTTTGAGTATTCACCTGAACTTTTGAAAAATTGTATGTCAAACCAATGTATTGGTGACCGTCTAAATGATAGACATTTGTGACCGGAGGGAGTGCTAACCAGAGACTCATTTTAGAGAATTTAAATTAGTTCTCATAAAAATTCTAAGAAATAAGAGAAGATTCGAAATTAAACGTTTCACTGTCAACCTGGTGGTTGACTGTGATTAGCATTAACATTAGATTGTTGTTGCAAATTTGAGATTCCTTTCAGGTTCTGTTTGGATCCTTAGAAATGAATTCATTTTAGTAATCATAATTTATACTCATATTAATCAAGTTAATATGGTTGTATATGTATTATATTTGTATATTATTTGTGTATTATTAAATTCTTTTTGCAATATAAGAGAGATATTTATGTGTTGTATTTCTACCATACGGGAGCGAGCCGAAGAGCGTGCTATAAGTTACAAAATAGAAATAAAGCATGGTGATCTATATAATCAAACTCTATCTCCAAGCCTATGAATTTGAGATAGACTTATATCTGAACTTTAGGAAGTGGTGCAATGTCACATTTCAAATTAAATAGCCTAATTTGTTAAGACGAAAGGATCTAAACGTCCCCTTATAGAAAAAGATGTCATACACGGGTGTCATCATCAGAAAGCACAATATTTTTTACTATATTTTGGTCCAAAACTGCATTCTTAGTGGCGTACATTCTGACAATCACTTTCACTAATACCATTGTATCTTTTATCTGTTTGTAAACTATCCACATTTCGAATTTAGAAATTACCTAAAGCGTCCTTAAATGCTTCTAGATTACCAGCTTTACTACCATATTTTGCTAGATTAACCAGCTTTACTGCCATATTTTTTGACTGAAGTCAGCAGGGAAGACCCCAACCTTTTTTTTATTTCAGACATGTTTAATTCATTCATCTGAGGAGTCAAACTCAGACTTGCTAGATGCTACTCCCTCCATCCTAAATTGTAAGTCATTTCAAGAATCTTGAAGAGTTAAGGCATCTTAACTTTTACCAAATTTATATGATAAGATAATAATATTTACAATATCAACTAAGTATTATTAGATTCTTTACCAAATATATTTTTATAGTACACTTATTTGGTTTTATAAATCTTTGTATTTTTCCCTATAATTTTGGTAAAACTTGAGATGCTTTGACTCTCCAAGATTATTGAAATGACTTATAATTTAGAATGGAGGGAGTACTCAGGTGCTCTAATCATTAGGCTGGAGGCCCTTACACCAATTACTGACATATTAACCCAAACAACCCTAAAGACTTCTCGATTACTCAGTACTAACCATTAAGAAATAAATAACCAAAAACCCAAAAGATTGCTTCTAAAGTGTCCACACTCCACATGTACAAATGTAACAAATTTAATTAATTAAAGGTGCCATATTCTTTCATCTTTCTATCTTCTTGTCACGTAACAATAATTTACCATGATTGCTTCAACCGGGAGTAAATGTTCTCCTAAACTAAAAATAATAATGACTGTAACTCCTGTCTTCTAAACTCAAGACCTCATACATTGTCTCACATGTATCTTACCACTCCACCTACACAGCACAACTGAATTTGATAAGATGTTTTTCTTTCGAGCTAACCCGTCGAAGTACCTTTAGTCCGGTTTATTAATTTTACCAATTTATGGAGCTGCTCCTCGAAATGTTTTTATAGGGACGGTTAAATGTCCAAGGCTACAAATAATATATTTTTATTCGGTGACATTGAGTTTAAGCCTGCCCTAAAAAACAATTTTATATTAACCGTCTCTAATTTTTTTTTTCTGTACTAGTGCATATCTTTTTCTAAGCCGATTTTGGCTTCCGGGTGTTACTATCTTATCTTGACCGAGTCCTTTCGGCTATGCAATCCTGCGATTAGAACCAGAGCTTCCAGAACGCTCTCGATATGCCAGTGTAGAATGCCTTTCTTAAAGGTGTGCCTTTTAAATCATCTCCAAAAGTTTGCCCAATATACTAGGGTGCGTGCACAGAAAAGCAAAGCAACGCATGGTTTCTTCGCGGTGTGTTCGATCGGGTTTTTGCATTGGTCTCTACCCTCTAATCGCTGTCAATTTTATTGTTTACCTGTACAACGACCGTGAAGTGAAAGTAGGTCAGACAATCAGAATCCAGGCAGGAGCCGAGGACAAGCCAATGGAGCTATGCCGGCCCTGAGCGTGGAGCCACTCAACGTATCACTCAACCTGTGTTCCATTCCATGTGGTCGATCAGAAATCAGGGCGTCAGGGCCAGCTCGGATGATTCCCCGGTACGTACTACCTAGCTAGCTACGGAGTACGTCTGCATTCCTCCCATCGTTGTCGTCCGCCCCGTCTCCACGTCGGCCGGACAGCCGATGGCGCCAGCAGGTTCCCTCTTCCGGGCATTGTTGAGCTGACGCCGCCCGAAAGCGCATCCCGGCCATCCCGTCCTGAGGCTCCCGCGGAGGTGAAGGCACAACAAGCGGGTACAGGGACAGACCACCAAACAGGAACGTGTGCGTGCGCATCAGCTACACGGCTAGGAAAACGAAGCAATTGGACGTTTGCAATCTGCGTGAAGGCCGTGCCACGGCGAAGGGTGTGGTGGTCCGTGCGTGCGTTCGGCACTGGCTAGGCTGTGTGAACTGTGAACCGGACAAACGGACTGCAGGCGGACACAACAGCTCATAGCTAGTAGCTATGGTTACCATCACTGTGCTGTGCACAGAAGCACATAATCTTGCCCTGTTTACTTGGAGGTGAAAAAGTATACTGTACCACTTTTGTTTGTATTTGATAACTTTTGTCTAATCATGGTCTAAGTAGACTTAAAAGATTCATCTCGAGTTAGCCAGATAAAAAATATAAATATGTAACAGCTGCTACTTCATTTAGTGCTCCATACAGATGAAAAGTATAATCAATGTGATGCGAAAAGAGAAAAGTTTTTGTGAAGTAAACAGGGCGGTCTGATCGGGCTCTATAATATGACTCAAAAGACAAAAAACTACAGACTGGCACTGTCCCGTTCGCTGCAATGCGGCAATGGCCCTGTTCGGATCTAGAGGCTAGAGGTAGTTTGATCTTAACTAGCCTAAAAATATTAAATAGGAGGATTAGAGTGAGTTATTTGTAACTAATTAACTTAAAAAAACTAGTCTCTTCAAAAAGTGATTATTTGGACTTGTTTAGGTGGGGACTATGTTTTCTCCTCACATCTAGCCACACTATAATCCACATAAATGATTAGAAAGATACTTTTTCTATCAATTTAACTCTTACATCTAAACAGTACTTGAACTAGAGCTAGTTGATGGCCAGTTTGTAGTTAAAAACTAACTCTAACCTCTAGCTGACAGGGCCAATGCCCACTTATACACTTCTTTATTAACAGCACATAAGTAGCGCACAGCACCCCTCCGGCCCCGACTCCACGCGAACCTCGCCTCCATCCCTGCCACGGTCAGTCGCACGCTAGCGTTGCTTTGGGGAGGGGGGAGGGCATATACAGGTCCCCGTGCGGTAGCCGTTCTTCCCCGTACCGTTTCTGTCAAGTAGGTCTCAGTCTTTTGCCATGCACGTTCCAAACCGAGGCGGTGCGATGGGCCTTAGGCCCCGTTTAGGAGCCAAAAGTTTTGCCCAAAATGAACTGTAGCAAGCGGGAAATATTTTGTAATAAATATTAAGTAGGCTTAAAAGATTTCGTTTCGTGATTTATATGTACACTGTGCAAACATATAGAAGATTCGTCTATATTTAATAATCCTCTATGTATCTGCCTAAAAATTTCATTAGTACACAGAAGCTCTATAGTGGCGGTTGATAAGCCATCTTCACTGATGTTTCACAGGGCCGCCAGTGGGAGAGGCCAGTGGGAGATTGCCGCCCTTTTTAGGGAATTTCAGCCCCCTACCCGGCCATATATATGTATTTATTTATTTATTGTAGATATTAACCTGTATTAGATCATGATCAAATATATCAAAACAAAATTTAATTATTATACAGTATATTTATATACATCAAAGGACTGTGCTCATAATATACACACATATATATATGTTCATCAAAGTTACATGTGATAACATCTCAAATTTACACATCTAATTAATAACCCTCTCGGGTAAGCCCTAGCATGCTGATTTCCGTTATCTCTCTGAACTCTTCACTTCCTAGAGTGTCTTCATTGTCGTGATAATTTCCGTTGCTTGAAATAACATGTTTCATGATGAATGAGCACATGTCCTTAACTATGTTGTATAAAGTCTCCGTGCTCATGTTCTGCGCCTTGAGTTTTTTATAATTCCGCAACTGTAGTTGTATATAACTATATTAATTAATATGTATAAACATCATATACACATTTGTAACTTTAAGGTTATAATGACTATTACTTACCTTATCAATGTTCTTGATGTACCGTCCGGACTCCCTCATAAATTCACAGACATAGAATCTGCAGTGGACCGATCCAGGTGGTTGCTTGTGGCACTATATATGTAAACAGATAAGCGAATATTTAATTAGTTGCAACATTGTCTTATGTGTTGTACATGGATGATAAATATGTAGTCATAAATAACTAACATACCGGTCACTTGTAATTTATTGTTAATGGTCCTTTTTTGTTTTTGTCGTGCTTTCCGCCTTTTAGTTTATACCACATATATGCCCTATGATTTCGAAAGAATCACCAAGTTATATATTCTCAATGCAAACTCTCGTCGAGAAAAGAATGCAAATATTTCTCGGCTTACGTACCTCTCTAAAAAGGTCAAGAATGGCGCATATCTAGTGGGATCATAATCTGCGAAGTCAAAGACAAGCACCCTTCCCTGCCTTGGATAAATATAAAAACAAATCCAATGGTCCCTGCACGAATCAAGTTCTCGTGATGCATGGGTCGGGGCCACATATATATATGGATTAGAAAATAATAACATTAATTGCAAAAAGAAACTCGAGCTTACCTAAAGTTGTATGGGGCCATTATGACTTGCCTATCTTGAAATTGAAACATTGAATTTTCTAAGTATAGGCAATATCCGTCTTCCATCTCTCTTTCTAGCTTAGTAATAATCTGCTTAACTTCTTTCTCAGTCTTGTCCTTCAATTTGTCATTGTTCTTTCCGATCCTGAATGTGTGCCGCTCCTCGCATATTTCGGTGGGGTCGAGATAGCCAATCCTCTCTTCTGCGTGTGAATAAGGATCGATACCAAATCTCTCCTCCTGCTGGTCATGTTGTAGTCTGCAAGGCACATGTTCAAATGAATCTCATAGACTGAAACATAATACATCAAAATAATAATCAAGTGAGTATATGAGCAACACTTACAATGCCCACACTGTTACGAGCTGAACGTCGAGTCTCTTGAGGTTCATCATCAAGTGCATGTCCTCGAACGTGACCACAACTTTACTTCGCCTGTTCATAAAAGCTCTTGGTGGTATACATACGCTCAGAGCGTCGATGCCAACAGAAGCTGCTCTCATGTACCAGTCATGCATTCTTTTAATTACTGCCTGGCACATATGTATCAGGGACATTTTCATAATCCTCTTTCGTTGGCTTCCTGATCTGTATGGTCTTCACAGGGGATTTCCCCGATTCCTCAGCCTCAGAACACTCAACGACACGACTTGTGCGGCTGCCTGCTATTCCTGACAACCACAACATGGTCCCAGCAGTTTTTTGCTTTGGCCGGTGTGGAGAGACCATTTTGGGAACAACATTCCTCTTCTTTGCTGGTGGGGGGGTTTTTCTTTGGTTTGTGGGGCTGACGGGGTCGATGTTTGCTCATGTTGTTTCTCTTGTGGGCCCGTTGGGGGCGATGTTTCCTCAAGTTGTTTCTCTTTGCTTGCTGGGGAAGATGGATAGTTGATAGGAGATGCTGGTGGCGGAGGTTCTGGAATTGGATGCACAGGCGAATTTGGTGAGATAGGAAGAGGCCGGTTAGGTGATGACGACGGCGGTGGATCATTATGAATGCTATGCTCGGTAGATGGTGGTGGCCCACTCAACCTGATGTCTCACCTAGGCCAAAGGATGAAATTCTTGATGGCTTGTCCCAGTGTTTCAATGCCCTCGGGTGCAGGGATGTCTAACATGTCATCCTCAGGTCCTTGCACTACGGTCACCACTTCGACCCTGCAGTACTCATCTGGAATGTTTGCACCATGAAACGTCCGTCCAGGGATTGCGAAGCCAGTGCCTACTTCCCTAGTACGAACATTGGTAATGCCATAGCTTATGATTATTGAGCAAGGCGTTGGCACGTCAATGGCATCAACTGGATAGCGAACCTTTGCCGTAGACGCGACACTGCTTGGAGCATTTGCAGACTGTGCTATCAACTGCTGAGCTCCCAAGGGCTGTGTCACCGGCACCAGCTGCATCTGCAAAGACTGTTGGGTGTTCGTCCTTTGTTGAACAGTAGACATGACACCCATCAATTGCTGTGCAAGCTCGGTATCAGGATTTGCTACTAATTTAGTCACCATGTCTTTAAAGGCTTGCTTTGCCTGCTCCTCAAAAAAATCTTTCAAGTCCTCCTTGTATCGATCACGCTTCTTGTACATTCCGGCCCACTCCTCGCCGAATCCTTTTTTCCATCCTAGCCTTAACAAGATGCCTCGTACATGACCAGGGTGCTCGGGGTTACCAAGACCAAGAGTAAGGATGTCCCGCTCCCTTTGTGGCCTGGCACTTCCTTCCTTCACATGAGCTGCTGCCTCATAAATATTCTTCGCGGCTTCTTCAACCATTGGATCAGAAAAAGATGCACTTGACTCAGGTATTTCTCATTGTTTGCGAGCACGAAGTCAGTTCGCGCTCCTTTCGCCAAGTTCCTCAGAGAACACTGGCAACCCTGCTGCCTTCTTCGCAGCCTCTTCTTCCCTCCATTTGGGAACCTGCCGCTTGTAACCACTTGTGCCAAGGTGGTGGTGGTACTTGTTCCTCTTAGTAAGTGCTAAGTTCGTTTGGCTCCGGGCCAAGAATTCTGGGTTAGTCTTCTGCTCTTTGAAAACAGCCCACTGACTTTCTGTAATGTTGTACTTGCTGGTGGGGTCCAACCCTGTCTTCACATATTTGCTGTTCAATTCAGACCTCCAGTTGCGAAATGTGATGGCCAACTACCTCATTGCATAACCCTTTACGAGTTCCTTTGAACCCTGAGGCAGAACAAACTTCTTTGACAACTTTTGCCACAAGTTTGCCTTGACCGAATCTGGCACATCTTTTCACTGAGATATTGTGATATCAAGATTATCCCTAACTAAGAAACCAATCGCGTTCCGAAACTTAGCTTGCACCTCTTGTGGAGTTAGGGGCTCTCCTTTTACACTTACGTCTAGCACCCTATATGTGTTACTATCCCACTTGTTTGATCCCCTGTCATCTCGTTTCCGATCACTCAGTTTCCTCTTCCTTGATTCTTCAGTGCTCATATCGGTAGGTTCTGGCCCTTGGTCTTCGTGTTGCAATTCTTCTTCTACTAGTTGTCGCATTTGAGACACGACCTCCTGTTCATAAAATTGGGCGCACACATGAAATAATGGATGAGTACATATATAGATAGAAGGGATTCGTTGAACTCCGTGTATGTTACCTCGTCTTCTTGTGGATCGTAAGTAGGGTCGCGCTCCATTTCACAATGAGCCTTTCTATCTACGCTGGGACACGGATCACTTGGACTTTGATATTGTTGCTCACTCGGCTCATTATGTTGAGAGGACTCTGATAGTGAAGTCGTCATCGCGATAATCTAACATAAAATAAAAAACATATATTGTCACATATTGATGTTCACTTGGATTACTATGCATATAATAAGAACACTACTAGATTGTTGGAAAAACATATATTGTCACATATTGTTGCTCACATATCATTACACTACCATATAAGTAAAATAATTTGAAAACCTAACTAAAATCTAAACTAAACCTAACTAAAAACTAAAACCCTAATTAAAACAATTTGAAAACCTAACTAAAATATAAAATAAACCTAACTAAAAAAAGAAACCCTAAGTAAAACAATTTGAAAACCTAACTAAAATCTAAACTAAACCTAACTAAAAAAAAAACCCTAAGTAAAACAATTTGAAAACCTAACTAAAATCTAAACTAAACCTAACTAAAAAATAAAACCCTAAGTAAAACTAAACTAAACCTAACTAAAATCTAAACACTAAACCTAACTAAAAATCTAAAAAAATCTAAATAAAATACTAAGTAGCTAGCAGGCCGGCCCACTAGTGTAGCCCGCCACAGTCGCGCGAGCGCCACCACCGCCGGCCGCTGGCCGCCGACGAGGGAACGGCCGCCACGGCGCCACCACTGCCTCCACCGCGCGCCCACCGACGTGCCCACCAGAGTAGGGGAGGATAGATCCACCGTGCGCCACTCGCGACCCGCCGCGGCGCACCACACCGATCCATCAGAGAAGGGAAAGAAGCACCTGCACGTATAGAGAGGAAGCTTGGCGGCTTACCAGTCACTTGCTTGGCGGCACGGCGAGTCACGACGATGGCAGCGCGGCGCGTGCCGGCTGGGCGACGTGGGCGTGGCCGTGCGGCACGGCGGCACGGCTGCGGCGAGGCGCGTGGTGGGGCGAGCGCACGGCTGCGGCAAGGTCACAGCAGCGGCTAGGGCACGCGTGCGGCGAGGGCACGGCTACGGCGAGGGCACGGAAAAATCCGGCAGCCTGTAACAGAACCGCCTAAATCACATGGCCCACAGGCACCTGTCAACGTCACTAATGACGTCTGACAGCCGGACCGGTGTTCCATATGACCTAAACGGGCTCAGCCGGGCTACATAAGCACCCGTTATCTCCGACAGGATCCCATTGTGAAGCCATTACAGTGTTACAACATTTCATGAAAAAATACATCAGAGTAGAATGTGCGGAAGAGTAAATAGTACTTAATATTATTGCCCAGTGTTCGAATAAAATTAAGTGCGGTTATTACAAACCATAAATTTGAAGAGTAGCAGTAGAGTTTGAAACAACAGTACGACAGATAGTTAAATATTACACGGACCCTGCCCAAGGGTTTAACCTTAGTCTTCTTCACTCTCTTGGACGATGGTGACGTAGCTTGGAGCGAGACAAACTTCAGTCTCCTGCTGCCCTCCTGCAACGGGGTTAACAAACCCTGAGTACAAGGGGTACTCCGCAAGACTTACCCGACTAAAAGTGTAAGATTAGACTCAGGAATGCAGGCTAAGGGGAGTCAAGGTAAGGCTTAGCAAGAGTTCAAGAATTTTGCGGAAAAGCATTACTATTCCTATCTCAATATTTTATTTCAAAAATACTATTCATCATTATCCATTTCTCCAAATACTTTATCATATAACAACATTCTTTCATTTACTTAATCCATTCAAAAACAATCCTAGTTCCGAACCACTATTCGCTGAATGGTCAAAGGATCAAGTCTCCATATCCGAGGAGCAACGATGATTCGAATCGATTAATACCCAGCTGGGGATCCCTATCCACACTGCGTATGTAGCACTTAAGCTTGCATACGCCAACCTCGCCTACCACGGCTTTTCATACCCCGAAACCGGTCCTGCGCCACCCGAGAGCACAGTACTCCTCTCGTCTCCAGGCACGACGGCCACGAGGGTACACGCTACTCTCGCCATCTCTCCACTCCCAGTGCGTGGTTGTCGGTTCCAGCAGTAGAGCCACCGGAGTCAGAGGCTTTCCGTAGTATGTGGCTAGTTGCAAAGTCTCGATCCAGCAGGCCTACAACGAACGGTCCCTAAACCTTTTTCCGATGGTGACAGTGCATTGGGACTCTAACCCAAATACCCCTGTCCCTTCGGTTTTCAAATCCCGTTTCCGTCGGTGACAATTGTTGGGACTCTAACCCAATGCCACGATCACCGAGCAGGAAAAACCCTTCCTCGTTGATGACAGTGAACTAGCTAGGAACAGTACCATCCAACAAGGACATAACCAGTCCTATAAAGTGATTCCTGTGCTTTTAGATCATCACAGTTTTGAAATAACATTTTTTTGCAAAACTAATATTAGGCATGACTAAGCATTTTGCAATACTTTTTAATAAATCAGGTTCTCAAGTATTGTCAGGTATTCAAGGATGGTAATGCATCAATTGGTTGTCACCCAACTCCTATTAACCTAATGCAAATAATTAACTCAAGTAATAAATATTTTCAAAACACAAGGAGAGGGCAAATGCACCGGGGCTTGCCTTGAATTGCGTAGAGTGTCGGATCCGGGTCAGTTCCACAAATATCAAATCCTTGTACAACTTTCTGAGTAGTCTCCTCAGATGGACCCTCAGACTTTACCTCTGGATTCTCGGTCACTACACGTTTGCAATGAATGAATGTATGAATGCGATGCACATGAAATGACAGGCGAAATTTAATAACAAATAAACCACACATGTGTATAAGGCCCTACCTTAGCTAGACATGAATAATCTAATTCATACTGCCCTAGGTCATAAAGGTGATTAACCTAGAATCTCAATCAATCCAAAAATTACACCAATCAATAATCATTCCATTTATTATTCCTTATATTATCATTTAAACCAACATATAATTTAATAAATATTTAACTATTTCTATTTGATGTTAAAATGCACCAACAGATAGATTTCAGTACCAAACAGTGACACAATAAATTTTATGATTTTTGGAACATCACAGAAATTATTAAAAATCATCAAAGTTCCTTTTAACATTTAATGTGCTGATTTTTAATTAATACAGAAAACACCCAAATCCTGTATTTAATATTTTTATTAAATTCTACACATCACAGAGAGTATCTAGCAATATTTTCATAATTTTTAGTGCAGTAGATTAATCCACACAAAAATATTAAAACTTAACACTATTCATTTCATTTAAAATGGAAAAGCAATTAGAAAATCGCTGGAAAAAGAGAAACGGCCATTCGGCCCACCATGGCCCAGCATGGCCCAGACCACGGCACCGCGCGCGCGCCACCGAACCGGCCCCAACCACGCACCGGCCCAGCACGGCCCAGCCGCGGCCGCACGCGCTCGCCTCCGCGCCGGGTCGCTGACAGGCCGGCCCCAGCCGTCAGCCTCCCGCGCGCGCTCACGCGCCTCCGCACGGGGACACTGACAGGCTGACCCCAGTCGTCAGTTCCTCCTCCCACCTCTCGCTCTCTGCTTCGCTCCGACTCCCGCGCTCGTGCGCGCACGGCGGCTCGCCGCCGGCGGCCTCCCTCCGGCAAGGGAAACACCACCGGACATCGAGCAGAGCCTAGAGACACCACCCTAGAGACCTTGAACGGCTAGACCCGATTGGCGACGAGCTCGTCGGTCACTACGGCGACTCTGCGGCGGCGGCGGACCACACGCCGGCGAGCGCGAAACGAACGCGACCAAATCAAAGGTAGGAAACGATTCGGGAACTCACCACGACCCTAAACCACTAGCTGGTTGGGACGGAGACGGGACGGAGGAGCGGGCTTGACGACGTGCCGACCCGCGACGAAGAGCACCGGCGATGACCTTTCCCGTTCCGGTGATCCTAGAGCACCAAATGGCGAACCAACTAACACATGAGAGACAGAGAAACACAAGGACCCCAAAACGCACACAATTTCTGGTAGAACCTCACCCTAAAAGACCGGCCTCGGCTTCCCGACGTGCGGTGGCGCCCTGCTCGGCTCCGGCCGGACGCGGAGACGACGACCCGCGTTTCCGGATGCTCGAGGCACCACAGCCCACACCGATGACACCAATCGATGCGCAAGGAAGCTAGCGAGCTTGCTTGGAGATGGAAGAGGCAGTGGTGGCTTGGTCACGGTGAATTTTACCGCACTCCGATTGAGCTCGACGGCGGCCGCGAGAAGGAGAAATGAGGTCGGGACGGTGCGGTGGTGGTTTATAGTACCGGGCAAGGGAGGGGATAAGCTCGGCTGGGTCCGGGGCCCCCTCTCGGCTGCTTGACAGCGGCTCTGGTCGCCCACGCCGGCCGGACGGCGCCCAGCGCCGCGCGCGGCACGCGCGCGCGACGTGGAAGATGAACAGGGGGACCCCCCTGTAGCTACAGTACTAGGCTATATAGGTCAAATGCTATTTGATTCAAATTGGATTTGATCCAGCCCGAATCCGAGGAAGTGGTGAATACAAAAGTTGTAGAGAATTTCTTGTAGATCATTTTTGCTTTTGACACCAATTTCAAATTCGGCCAAAATTTCAAATTACAGAAAAGGGGGTAAAAGTAGGGTTTGAATTTCAAACTGAAATTTTAAAATTACTTTTGATTCTTCTCAACAACTTGAAAATTGGTAAACATGAAAGTTGTTCTACTCAGTGAGATTGACAACTTCTATGTAGGAAGTTTTTGAAGATTCTTAATAGTTTTTGAAATTGAAGTTTCAAATATAAATTTCAATATAGTAATTTGAGTTAAATTTGAATTTTTATAATATAACTTCAAAATCTCCAAAAATAAAATTTGTTCCATTTTTAAAACTCTACAACTTTTATTAAGACACTTTTCCCATATTCCATATATATTTTGAATTGGGTTTTTAGGTCAACTTTAGGGTTTAATTTGATTTTTATTTAATTTTTATTTTTGATTTTTGATTAAGGACTTAATTACCCAATCAATACTTTAGCTAAAATCAAATCACTCTAGGCCCTAAGCACAATCATATGCAGATGCTTAAATTTAAATATGATGACATGGCAGATTATTTAAATGGTAATACCAGAGGTATTACACAGCCTGACAGCGTCAGGGAAGAAATGGTGGGCTCCTCCAGACTTAGTGAAATTTCGGACGGGAGCGCGCGTTATATACTGGGAAGATTAGTACTGGCGGTTCCTGCCAGTACAAATATTTTTAAATTTAATTTTTCAATAAAGAGTCTGTATGTTAGGGTTTAGGGGTTAAGATTTTTTTAGGGTTTAGGGTTTAGCTAGGGTTTTAGGGTTTAGGGTTTAGCTAGGGGTTTAGGGTTATTGGAGAAATGAAAACATGTTAAAATAGAGAAATGTAAACATGTTAAAATAGAAAAATGTAAACACGTTAAAACATATAAATGGTAGCATAGAATACATGTTGAAATAGAAATTGATTACATGACAAATGGCAAATAGAATCTAGCTAGCTACTGTTCTTCCTTGTCCATCTGGGCGCACCCATGGCAACGAACTTTGTGGGATGCTTCGCTCAACGTGTCTTATCTTCACTGGATGGTCTACAAAGAGAGACATGTCGCTGAATTGGTTAAAATCATCCAGATCAGTTACACATCGACTCCTAAAGCTTGTTGCTTCCCAGGGAAAACTATATGCTTCGGCTTGTTGTAACTTTTCTTCTCATTTTTAGAAAGGATTTGTTCAGCATAGAAGACCTGTGCGGCATGGTTAGTAAGGATCCACGGATCATCTTTGTAACCTACCTTACTTAGATCAAGAACTCTGAGCCCATAGTTGTTCACTATGACATGTTTGTCTTCAACCCATTGGCATCGAAACACAGGTATCTGAAATGTACCATAGTCTAGTTTCCATATGTCCTCAACGAAGCCAAAGTATGTACTAATCTCACCAGTTGCATCATCTATGGCCTCGCATTGAACACCACTATTTTGTGCCATGCTCTTTTTGTCCTTGGACATGGTACAAAATGTGAAGCCACTGATGTCGTAGGTTTGCTATGTCGTGACTTGGCGTGATGGTCCACACGACAACTTCTTGATGGTTTGTTCCTCAAACGTTTCCCCATCTAGAATGTCCTGCTCCCTTAGCCATGCGATGAACCGACGCTTGTGTTCCTGCTTGACCCAATCGTCCGTGTGCCCACCATTATGTTGGGGAAGATCATTCATGTGACGCTCGATCAAAGGATCCATTATCGAGAGCTGATGCAGGATGCTATAGTGTGCTTCGAGGACTACCTTGTAATCTGACGGGATAAAAGATTTCCGTACAGTCCTCCCACTTCCATGTAGCCTACCATCGTGTCGTGATGGGGGCAAACCTATTGCAATCTGGTCTTTTAGGACACAGAATGGGCCACCAGAAACAATGGCCTCTTCGGTACAGTACCCTTCTATCATGGACGCCTCAGGACGAGCACGAGTTGATATATAGCCATTCAGTACTGACATGAAATGCTCATAAGTCCACATCTCATGCAAATACATGGGCCCCAATGCCTCTATTTGCGGCACCAAGTGCGTCACAGGGTGAACCATTATATCAAAGAATGATGGGGGAAAACACATCTCAAGCTGTGACAGAGTCTCCACCGTGAATTCTTGAAGTGATGGCAGCTCATTGCGGTCAATAACCTTCTGTGAGACCTTGTTGAAAAAGTAGCACAACCTGGTGATTGCCATCTTTAAGAACACTAGATTTATAGCCCTGATGGCAACAGGGAGGAAAATAGTCAGCATGACATGACAATCATGTGAGTTGTAATTGGTCAGTGTAAGGTCTTTCATTGACACAATACTCCTTATGCTAGAGCAGAATCCAGATGGAACTTTCAAATTTTTCCACCACACACACATCGCACGTTGCTCCTCTGTGTTGAGGTTGTAGCTTGCTGCCGGGAGGTGGTACTCTCCATTTTCTAGAAGAGCAGGGTGCAGTTCCTTTTTTATGCTCAAATTTACCATGTCCATACGTGAGTTGAGTCCATCCTTAGTCTTGCTCTTTATGTCAAACAACGTGCCAAAAACGCTTTCAAAGACGTTCTTCTGAACGTGCATACCGTCGATCGCGTGTCGTATGTCTAACTCTTTCCAGTATGGCAAATACTTGAAGAAAATAGACATCTTCTTGAATGTAACCACTGGAGTTGGTTTCACATCCTTTCTTGGTTTTTCATCTTTTGTTTTCTTCCCAAAAACAAATTTGATGTTGCTGACTATTCTGAAAACTGTTTGACCTTTACTGTTACCCGATGGAGCAGTAGAATGCAGTTCATCATTATTGTCGAAGTACTTATCCATCTTTCGCAAGCGGTACCTGTGCCCTTTCGATAAGAACCGTCTGTGCCTCATGTACACTATCTTCTTTGATGCATCAAGGAACACATAAGCGGTTCCATCTATGCAGATTACACATTCAAGCTTTCCCTTGAACTGCCCTGATAATGTAAAGAGAGCAGGGTAATCGTTGATGGTCACAAAAATAATTGCATACAGTGTGAAAGTTTCTTGGCGGTACTCGTCCAATATTTTGACTCCTGTTTCCCACAATATTTTCATGTCCTGCATTAATGGCTCCAAAAATACATCTATGTCAACGCCGGGTTGCTTAGGTCCAGAAATAAGAATGGTTAGCATAAGGTATTTACGCTTATGCATCAACCAAGGTGGAAGGTTGTAGATGGTAAGGATCACCGGCCATGTGCTGTGCTTGCTGCTCCTCTCGGCAAATGGATTCATTCCGTCCGTCCTCAGAGCGAACCTAACATTTCGTGGCTCCTTAGCAAATTCTGGATGGTTGGCATTGAAATCTTGCCATTGCTTGCCATCGTCTGGATGTCGTAACTTTCCATCGTTTTTGTGCTCATCTGAAGCATGCCAGCTCATAAGTTGGCATCCTCAGCGTTTGCGAACAAACACCTCAATCGATCAATCACGAGAAGGTACCACATCACCAGAGCAGGAATTTTCTTCTGCGCGTAGTAGTCTACTTCTTCTTTATCTTTCCTGGTGGATTGGGTCTTTTGTTGGGTCTTCTTTCGCTTCTTCCCCGTACACACGGTGGTGGCACAATCTTCCTCTCGATAGTCTTTATTCGTCTTGTATCTACTTGCACCACAATTAGGACAACTATCCAAGTCTTTGTATTCATCACCTCGATATAGCATACAATGGTTTCTACATGCGTGGGTCTTTTCGACAAACATTGTAAGCGGACTGATTAGCTTTTTTGCGTAGTATGTGTTAGCAGGAACTCTATTCTCCTTTGGAAGCATGTCTGCGAGAATACTCAAGAACGCATCGAAGCCAGCATCGCACAAACCATGCCGGGCTTTTACCATCAATAACTTTAGTATTGACCGCAACGTCGTGAAATCTTTCGTGCAACCCTTAGACTCATCGAAAAAAGTCTCTTGTGCAGCCTTCCTCATTTTCTCCATACCTTTCATGAAGAAGATAGATGGATCTAAATGACTACGCAATATTGCATCTAAGAAGTCTGCATCTTCCTCAGCACTAACATTGGACGGACCATCAGCATTAGACACAACAGGTTCACTCTGAGGACAAGGTGTTTGTCTCTCGTGTATGAAATGACATCCGTCAGCAAGCATATCTGCACCATCGACACCGATGTTCACAGGAGTACCAGTTGTGTAAGCTGCAGAGCTACCCTCTCCATACTTTGTCCAAATCAGGTAATTCTCCATAAATCCTCAGCACACGAGATGAAAAAAATATTGCTTTCGTGTCATCAAATATGATAACATTCTTGCAGTCTATGCATGGACAATATATGTGCTTCGTATTTGACCTCCAAGCATGAATCTTAGCGGCATTGATAAACCTCTGCACCTCAGGTATGTATGATGGATCAACTCGTGATAAATTGTACATTCAGAATGACCTCTCCATCATTAACTGTAAAAATATAATGAGTTTATTATGACCAATGCAAAATAAAAATGATTGTTTATAGATATTATTTAATTAACGAACCTTTTTTCCAGCAATCTTGTTCGAAGAAATACAGATGAAAACCGTTCACTTGAAAATTTTTGAATTTGTAGACCTTTGGAACCTTAGTTCACTAAAATTTAGAAGAATAATGTGTGTTAAGACTCATTCTCAGTGTCAAAGATTGAATATTTTGCAAATAATAAAGATAATTTATAATAAACAAAATAGAAAACTAATTAACAACCTATTAACATAATTAAAAAATAGAAGAATAATGTGTTCTAACAAAGGATTGAATATAGACATTCAATTAAAAAAAATAGAAAAAACTAAAAAAAACTAGCTCTCCCTACATGAATACACAAGAGTACACATCATTCATGGAAAAAAAACTAATATAACCTAAATTGAGAAGTAATTATGA
This sequence comes from Eremochloa ophiuroides, assembly GCA_038502445.1. Taxonomy (NCBI): domain Eukaryota; kingdom Viridiplantae; phylum Streptophyta; class Magnoliopsida; order Poales; family Poaceae; genus Eremochloa; species Eremochloa ophiuroides. The sequence continues at coordinate 53,801,353 of JAHLJS010000008.1, forward strand.
AAAGGGAGAGAAGAGATACACTATCTAACCATCATAAACAACCTAATTTAAATAAATAAAGGCAATAACCTAGCAATCATTCTCTCTAACTAATGACAAACCCTATATATCCAAAAAGTGGCTTAAATTGAGCAAAGTAGATTAAATAGAGGCAAAAGATACATAAACTAACCTTCCTTAGCAACCTCCTCCAAAGAAATGAAGAAGAAAACCTCACCCCTTGTATTTTGGGAGATCCGGACCTCCATAAATGCTTCCAATGGTGGCTGGCTGCGAGTAACGATTCGGTCGGGGGGAAGAAGAAGGGGTATTTATAGCAGATTTCACACTGACGGTTGGCCTAACGAACCGCCAGTGAAAATCAATTAACACTGGCGGTTTTCTTAAGCCAACCGCCAGTGAAAATAGTATCTTAACACTGGCGGTTGGCTTACCTCAACCGCCAGTGTAAATGGTGTTTACACTGGCGATTTTCTTAAGCCAACCGCCAGTGAAAATAGTACCTTAACACTGGCGGTTGGCTTAGCTCAACCGCCAGTGTAAATGCTGTTTACACTGGCGGTTTAAGTTACGATTTTCACTGGCGGTTGGTTTAAGAAAACCGTCAGTGTTAATTAGTTTTCACTGGCGGTTCTTAACTCTGGCCCTCCATTTTATTTGCACTAGCGGCCGGTGAATGAAAGCATCAGTAAAAAAAAATGCCCGGCGCAACTGTAAATCTCCTGTGTACTAGTGTTCTATGAGAGATTTTAGAATTTGGAAGTACGTCTAGGCCTACAAGCGCTAAAAGTATGTCGTCCGTTATCCGATTAGAATTTCATTTCCCGATTGTCCTTGTCTTGCTAATGTGTAAATTGAAGACAAGGGACAAGGGATCCCGGTTACGATGTACTGCAAGATAGAGTACAAAATATACTCCTTCCAAAGAATTTTGTGTGACTAACAATAGTAAGCTGCAGATTGTTTATTGACGCCTGCAGAGGCATATGGTGCTACTGGTAGTAAGTTCTTTTGGTTATTCAACGAAAAGATTAAAATCGAATGATAAGTTCATTGGTCATTGATCGTATCAATATTAAAAAATGCACCAACTGAAAGGCGAGTGCCTGGATTTGTTTTCTTCTTAATACAAATACAAAGATACGTACCCCTCGTGCCTATTAAAAAAAAAAAGATAAGGATTGAACAAGAGCGCTAATCATCGCAGTATGACAAGATTGACCAACTCAGTATCACGAGCAAAAGATAAGGATCAATCATCAATGGAGTGCAGAGGCTCTGAATCTGATAGCAACTCTGAATCTAATATCTCCGAGATCATGAGACGTCAGCATCTAGTCCCAAATAAACTTCCAGTTGCTCGATCAGTAGCTTAGCTTACTCCCTGGCAGTGGCGGGTCTATGCCGGTTAAGGCACGCTGCATTCCCCCTGACAACTGATTCGTTTCGCCATCATCCAATGTTCATCGTCGGCTAGGATTTTACGATCGCGCGACGCTCGAGAAACCAGTCCTGGTTGCGGGAACAGAACTGAACTGTCGTTTCTACGTTTCAGTCACGCCACACAAAGTGGAGTGGAATGGCAGCTTTCAGACTATACCAGCCATCCGTTTTGTTTCCTTTTTTGGAACCGAGCAGCGAACGCCTGCCCTGGAAGGGTTCCAAAGAATTCGGTTCGCATGCCTAATTCTTCTCACATCCTCACATCTTGTATAGTTGTATGTCGACCAATAGTCATAAGTGCAGCGATTTGTGTTGTGTCAATCCAAGCTCAACTTGCCACCTGGCACCCGCATAGGTTTGGTTTGTTGCCCATACCGCATGGTCGCATGGATCATACCCAAGCGGCCATAAGGGTTAGGCAGGTCGGTCGAGCCACACGCCCACACGTACGCTCATCGTCGGATAACCGGATCTTTGTCTGGTCCGACCGCCCTACGATGCATTCAGGAGAAGATGATGGCCATGACTCATGTGGCGGCTATGCTATCTCATGATCCAGTCCAGATTTAATATGGTGTCAAATCTTATGTTCTGCTGGTGGCAAGTAGTAGCATTATAGTATATTGATTGTCATGATTTGTGGTCTGACCGTCTGAGTAAGACTTCCTAGGCAATCATTCAGCAATTATGCAGAGATAATAACCGAGGAAGTCCCAATTTAAATTCCCTGCTTAAGATATCAGTGTAACTGGTAGCACTAGCAGTCAGCGTGCGTCGACGGCAGGTGCTTGACAGCGACCAAGGGGTCCAAGCCACCACCGCCAAGTAGTCCACTCCCGGCGGGAAGGCTGCTGGTGCGCTGGTCCAACATGTCCCTTTGCTGTAGACATCTCGATCCGCCGGTGCCGGCGTCCCCGTTCACAAGCGCTCTCAAACTCAATCATCAATCATTGGAACCGGACGCGCGCCTACGTACTACTTTGCCTTTACAAGTGTACCTATGCATTCAGGGCGAGCGTCGAGCGCGAGCCGCAGTGTGCGCCGGCGGTGTGGTGCGCGCGGGTGGTCTGGTCTGGTCTCTGCATGGTGCGCGGCGGTCCCATGCCCGATCGGACACCGGGACCGGTGCGACTGCTGGACGTGGCAGATTCGGCGCGCACGGACGCGGTTGCCGTGTTCCACTCGTCCCCCCTTGCTCCGGCGGCCCCAACCCAAAGAGACTTCGCGACCCTGATGTGCTGTGCCGTGCCGTGGCGGTTCGCGGGCCGGGCGATATCGGAGGGGGTGAGACCATGGGGCGGTGCACGCCGAATCCTGCGCGTCTGGACCGCACCGCACCGTGCGGACGCGACGAAACGTCCATGTCGCTGGGTGCGCTCGCGGGGCTCGTGATGCGAGGAGCGCGACAGAAACGGTGGCGTCGTCCCACGTGAGGCAAGACGAAAAATCGTGGAAAAACTTTGTCTCTTTAGTATTAAGTATAGAATTAATTTATAAAAACCCACGTTCCCAAGCAGCGAGAAAATAAAGGTTATTTATTATTAAATGTTCATGTAAAACGAGATAAAACTGTTTCATTTCTATTTTGGTTTACGCTTTCCATAAAATTTATTTAATCTATGAAGAATTCCATGATGATCATGACATGCGTAATATAATTTCATATTAACAATAACATAACAATGCCCTATAAACCTATATAGAATTAAGATAGAATTTTTTTCTCATGTTACGAAACACTGAAATATTTATCAGTAATGTATCACAACTTTAATTTTATACTATCCTTACGTTGAGTTTTGTGACTTACTTTGACGATCATAAAAATCTATAACTTTAATCTCTAAATAAAGTCGGTAAGAATTTAGTTACCAACATACCAAAGAATTAGTCTAGTATCCATTAATAATTATGACATGAGTCTTGTTTCAGTTTTTCACATAACAACCATAGTTAGGGATTACAATGTATCATGATGCGGTTTTCTTGCAGAAATGTCGGCCCTTTCCATGCTGTGATGATGTTCGTTTCACTGTGGGGGCGGGGGCGCACAGGTGGCGCCTGTTCTTTCTCGTCCAGCTTGATCATGGAGGAGTTCGTGATGGGTGACCATGCGTGGCTCTCGGCCGTCATGCAGCTCGCCATGGAGCTGGCCGCGTCATCCAGGCTCTTCGCCAAGCTCTCCAACCTCTCTTTGCCTTCGATGCCATGTTCCGCGACGCACTGGCGCGCGGGCCCGTTGGCGAGCGGCTCCGTGTTGTGGCCTACGGGCTTGGCGGCGAGTCGTGGGCAGCGGCGCAGCACCACCACACCGCCACGGCTTCGGCTTCAAAAGCCTCGTGATGCTCGGCGACGGAGTCAGGGCCCTGAGGGCAGGCCAAGGGTCGCGACTCTTCGCGTCGCGCGGAAGGGACCGCGTCCGCGATCGGCGATTCCAAGCGACGGACTCTGGAAGGAAGTCTGCGACGTGGGCCTCGTGGGCTCGTGGGGGTGCCTGATGTTGGGCCATGTGAGGTGCCTATAAGGCCAAACTGTTCTCATCCTCATAAGCAAGCACATTTGCCATCTGGACACCCACGCCAGCATGCTGGGCTTCGACCCTGGCATTTAGGCATAGTGAGCCATGGTAAGAAAGTGATTTTTTTAAAAAAAAATGTTTATGAAATGGTAACACACTTGAGGAGTTAGGACATTTGCAAAGGAGGAGGAGGCGCAGTTGAGAGCCAGGACACAGTCTAGAGTAGTCTTGTATGTGCTCGGTTTCAAGCGACCACAACACTTGTTGTTGTGCACCAGACCGGTCACGGGTCATGATTTTGTGTGCTTGAGCATCAACATTCACCAGACAGTGTGTCTTGTGCGCTAGACAGTGCACCGCACTAAAAATCCATGGACTATGTTTTTCAGGCGTTTACCGAAGTGGTCACTGGACAAGTGTGTCCCGTGCACTGGAGAGAGCTGCCTCTGACAATGCAATGGCTAATCGAAACTAGCTGTTGGAATTTGATTGTTGCTTCACTAGACATGGGGTGTCCGGTGCACGGGATGGTGAAAAGTACATGTCCAGTGCCCCGCAGAAAGCGACTCAAGAGGGTAAATTATTTGCATGTGGGGCTATATATTGACCTTGTGACAGGTTAGGAAACTGCAACCATAAGGAAGATAGGAAAATTACTCAATCTGGTTTCTATCTATGTTCTTGAGTTGTTTGTAAACTTTAGCTTATTGCATGGAACTTTTGCGGATTTGCACAGAAGTTCCGTGGGAATCTAGAGAAGTTCTCGAGTCTGCTAACCATTGTTTTTTCAAGTGAATTTTTTTTAGCCCTATTCATCTTGTCTAGATCGTGCATCGACCCTTTTAATAGGCAATGTTCCAGTTGACTATGAGTCATCTGTGGCGACTTAGTCAATCTAGAGGATTTGCCGATCCAATATGCGATTTGCTGATTCAGTCTTCAAAGATACTCATTAATGTAAGTTTTTGCATTTGTGCATCCATTGAAGTGTTTGCGTTGTACTGTGTAATCACAAAAATATACGTGGCTGAATTGTACTTGTGTAATAAAAAAATTGAACAACACCGGACAGTCTCAAAAATGAAAGTCGTTGAATAACAAAAATCAAAATCATTCGTTAACAAAATAAAAAGGGCAAAAAAGCAAAGTCTTATTCAGCCGTTAGCACAATTAGGCCCAGCCCACGCACTTCACCTAGGGTTTTGTCTCCGCCTAGATAAATACTCCTCGGCCGCCACTCATCCTTTCCCCCTCGCGCACCGCTTCTTCACACCCCGCCGCAGCAGCCGCCGCCGCCACAACTGCCACCGTCGCCATGGGTAAGCCACCGCCAGGATTCCATGCTCCGTTCGAGTTATCCTCCTTATCTTCGCGCCGATCTGACACCCCTTTTGTTGTGTGGCGATGACTGACAGCCCGGATCAAGGTGCACGAGCTCCGGGGGAAGAGCAAGACGGACCTGCAGGCGCAGCTCAAGGAGCTCAAGGCTGAGCTCTCCCTCCTCCGCGTAGCCAAGGTCACCGGCGGCGCACCCAACAAGCTCTCCAAGATGTGCGTGCCTGCAATCTCTATTTTTTTCCTGGTATTCGTCTGCTCGTTAACCTGACTGTTGGAATCGAATCGAATGGTACCCGTCCCCTGTGATTCTTCAGCAAGGTGGTGCGCACCTCGATCGCGCGCGTCCACACGGTGATCTCGCAGAAGCAGAAGTCGGCGCTGCGGGAGGCGTACAAGAAGAAGAGGCTTCTTCCCCTGGACCTCCGCCCCAAGAAGACCCGTGCCATCCGCCGCCGCTTGACCAAGCACCAGGTATACATGCCGTACTCCTACGACCACTGATTTTCCGAGTGGTTGCACGCCTTTGCTGTTCCGTAATGTTAGAAGATGTTCAGGCACAACTTTGATTTGATACTAACATCATGACTTACAGTGAAATGAGGTAGAACCTTGAGTATATATTATTCCTATGGACTTATTTCTGACAATGTATTGTGCTGTCAATGTGCGATTTGATTGGCTTGTTTAAGTGATATATAAGTATGTTATGTTCCTTCCTTGCTGGATAATAATAAATGATTAATCGAGTAACTGTTGGTGTTCCTTTTGAACTTTCTCTTAGATCTTTCGGTATGCAATTTTAGAAAGTGAATTATTTGACTCAATCAAGATGTAGCCAACCTGTGCTTGTGGTTGATGATGTTTTTCCTTCAGTCTGTTTACACATGGTATTAGGCTTTTGCTTGCTAGAATGTCTTGTTTTAGGTTTTAGGGTAATTATTAGGTGCCTGCAGGCATTAGCCATTTGTGTTATCTTTCAATTGTTATGACACAGCACAAAATGCTGGTATGAAATCAGTTCCTGATGGTGTGGCATGTGTGAAAGTGTCATTGAAACAATAACCTGTTTTAAATGTGACCCTGCAATGCAATTCGATTGATATTCTGGTATCCATCATCAGCTCTTTGTAGCTGAAATTTCGCAGTCCATAATTCTTTGGGTGATTGCTCTCTCATGTTGGTTTTCCTAACAACAGATGGCCTGACATTTTGCTCTGTTTGTCCTGCAGCTTTCTCTGAAGACTGAGAGGGAAATTAAGCGTGAGAAGTACTTCCCCATGAGGAAATACGCTATCAAGGCCTAGGTCAGAACTGTGCGATGCTGTGCTTAGCGTTATATCAGCTGTTTCTTTCCCTAGAAAGTGTTCTAAGCTTTGATTTGTATGGACATTTGCTGTGGTTCGAAAGTACAATGTGTTTGCTCTGTAACCACAAATGCCAAGATTGGTTTGACTGGCAATTCATATCGGCTCTCATATTTGGTGTTAATTTCTCTTGGTCTACAATCTTATCGCTAGATGTTTAACGGTTATTATATCTGTGACTGATCCAATTGCATTCAATGCTGTAATGATTTGCTTCTGTGACAATCCCATGGTTGGTAGCATTTCCTGTTAGCACATGTCAGGACATCCAAGGAAGCAGAATAATCTCTTGTGATTCTTTGCTTGTATATGACGCATCAGTACTCAGCTGCACTGGGTGTCAGATGTTCACGACAGCTATTTTTTTCTCTCTACACCTGCTACTATAGTAGCACTCTTCAAAACAGCTATTTTTCTCTTTTGGCAAAATCCTTTCTACCCAGCAATTTTTGTTCTTTTGGCATAAACTTTTCTACCCCTCTTAAGGGCTTATCTGGAACTTATCAAAGTCAGAATCAAGACGATAAATGTGAATCCCACCCAAACGCCATTAAACACCCTTGATTGTTTAAGAATTGAGACGGAAAAAAAATCAAACTCGCAGAATTGAGAGATGAAAAAAAAGATTGCCCCCCCTCTTGCGTCCTCTGTCGTTCAGCCCTCAGGCGGGCACTGCTCCCCTAGCAGCAGCTCGCTCGGTTGCAGCAAGTTTCTATGGCTGAGGAACAGCCGACCACTGCTTCCCGGCGACGCAAGTTGCTATGGCCGAGGAACCCCGCTCTGCCACAGTCCAATGATGTTTCATCAGAATTCTATTGGCATTAATTATTCTGACGTGGCACTGTATTAATAAAGAGGGATGAGAAAATATTAATGAGAATGAGAGTCATATGGATGAAACTTTTATGCGTTGAATGTATTGAAAACCCTGAGATGAAATTCCCATTGAAACTGATCTTACCTCTAGGAACAATGGCCCTCCTGTAGAGATGAAGTCAAGGGCACAGGTGTCCTTTTATCCCCTTCATTGATATATAATCAGGATATTCGAACATCTTTGATTTTTTTTTTTCTGCCGGAGATTGTTTAGACCATAGCTTATAAGAAAATCTTGATTGTATTACAAACGATTCTTATATAAGCGGTCCCAAATACTCCCTCCGTCCCAATAAACATGTAACTATAGGTTGCGTGCCAGACAAAGTAGTTCATGTTTGATCAAATTTTTAGTTAATAATATTCATATTTATAGCTCCAAATTAATATATTATGAAAATATATTTTATAATTAATCTAATGGTGTTTATTTAACATTATAAATATTTATAGTTTTTATTTATAATCGGTCAAAGTTGGTACACTAGAACATGCTACTGTATTAAAATTGCATGTTTTTTGGGACGGAGGGGGTACACCCTAATATAATACCACTGTTCATGGGTCTATTTTGCTCCTTTTTTGGCAAAAAATAAACGAACACCTCAGACTATAGCGGTATTATTTCTCTTCTGGCAAAATAAAAACACAGGTGAAAGTGAAACGGTCGCAAAATAGCCAGGTGAAACCAGGGTCATGTCAGGATGAGCAGACGATGTTCTGCGTGACAGCGCGAGCATTGGATTTGTTGCTCACTTTAAATTTTGTCCGAACTATAAACAATTCTGCGAGTGTTTTTGAATTTGATTCATGTAGAGTTAATGTTCGATGCATTCCTCGTGCTGCTGCTGCGGCACTAAATGCCAAATGGAAACAAAAACTTGTCTCGATTAGTCGGCTAAAGATAGCACCTTGTAGGGCAATGGATAAGCCATCTTCGAGCCTATTTTGTTCAGACCCAACCCAACTCTTGCACAGGCTCAGGTATGAATCTCGTCAGGCTGTCTTCATGAAACTATAAATACTGAGCGACTTAAAAATGTAGACCCAGAATGAAACGCAGCCAAGAGAGTAGGTGACTGAAGAGTTATGAAAACGAGAACAGAAATGATACGACTCTCACGTTTGGGCACCAACAAAATCATTGAACAGCTTTTTCCCGCAGCTCACTCCTGACCAAAAGTTTATAATAAAAAAAAAAATCACCATGGCTTACCCTTTCCACTTCTTCCTCCCGTGCCGCAGCACCGCATCGGGAGTCGGCACGTAGGGGTGAGAGTGATACAAATAATCCTCCGCTCTGATCCGTTCCTAATCTGAATTTTAAGGATATAAACAAGTAATTTTAATATTAATGTGGATGCGGATAATTCAAATCCGATTATACACGGATACGGAGTAGGATATGGGATTGGTAAAATCTGATGGATATAGATTTTTCGATAATTAAACGTGGATTATCTGACACTTGTAATAAGAAATCCGCAATATTTTAATGAGCTCAAGCCACAAAAAAATGAGTCGGCCTACTTTATAGCACAAACATTATTATATTATATAGCCCATAAGCAAATTTAAGTATCCTTTTCACTCAAATGGAATGATAATTCTAATGATTAGCTGACTATTTACCTAATTTGGGGTGGCTACTAATTAGCATTGCCTAATTTGCGGGCGGCTACTAATCAGCAAACACCCAAGTAGTGGATTGATGGTGATTATTTCATATTATATTACTGTTTTATGACTTTGGTTAATGAATTATTTCCCATTATAAAAAATAACATGTAAGCACGTATTATCCGACTTTAAAAAAAAATCAGCATGCACTCCGACGCGGGTCCAAATACGTACCATTTCTGACATCCATAGAAATCCGTATTCGAGTCCGAATCCATATAATATCCGAACCACTCTAAATCCGATAAAGAAATTAGGATAAGAATATGGGGAAGCTATTATCCGCCCCGATTCGATCCGTTTTCATCCCTATCTTCACACCATCCTAACGCAGACAGTACTGCCCTTGCTAATGCCACCGCTCGCTCGCCTCGTCGAGTGAGCCTCGGGCCCCTCGCTGCTGTCATGCTATCCAACCTGCGCCACTCGCATGCCCCCGTCGCGTGCACCTCAGGCCCTTGCTGCTGCCGCGCTATCCAACCGGCGCCGCTCGCTCGCCCCCGTCGTGTGTGCCTCACACCCCTTCTATCGCGAGCGCCGCTTGCTCCCTCCCGTCATCAATGTCGATCCTTGTGGTGCTTGCTCCTCCTGTCGCGCACGCCGCCTGTGCTAGCTGGCGCTGGTGAGGGTGGTGGTGGTGGTCCTGTCGCGAGCGCATGCTACTGGCGCTTGTGATGGTGGTCCTCGCGTGCGGCCGTTACTGCTGGTGCTAGTGGTGCTCACGTGCCGCCAGCTCCGACTCCGACGCCTAGAATCGTTGGCCCTGGCACCCCAATGTTGTAAGTGTTTCGTATGGATGTTGCCAAAATAGATCCATGTGTTGCATATGTTGCAGAATCCATACACATATGTTTCTGTTTCATCTGTTCTCCAGACATAGGTTTAGCAAATATTTTATCTGGATGTTGTATATGTTTTTCAAGTGTTTCAAACATACGTTCCAAGTATTTTAGTCGTTTTTTACGTATGTTGCAAGTGATTTGTTTAGATGTTTTAAAAAATAAATCTAGTGATGCAGCATGCGTTTCAAATGCATATTCAAGTGTTTCATCTGCTTTCCTACATATATTGCAAGTGTTGCATCAGAATATTTCAAAAATAGACTGGGTGTTGCATCTCTCTCCTTACTTTTCTGCTACCTTTAGAAGTGGCGACCTCCAAAAGTAAAAGCACCACCCGCTTGCAACTCGATCACTTAGTGTCATTCGATTCACTCACACAATGCACTCGCACTAGACTCTTGCACTAGCAATTGATCCGATGATGATGACTCTAGTGATGACGATGAGAGGAAGACATCCAAGAAGAAGGCCATGGCTTCCATTACTATCAACAAGAGGCCTTCATCATTTGATTCATCTTGCTTCATGACTAAGTCCACCAAGATAAAATATGATCTCAAGTGATGATGATGATAAAAATGATAATGATAGTGATGGTGATGATGATGAACCTAGTGTAGCACAACTCATGAACATATTAGAGCAAGCCAAATGCTTGATTAACTCTAAATCTAAGAAGTGCAAGGAATTGATCAAGAAGGTAAAAGATCTTGAGAAATCTCTGAATGAGCTAAATGTTTCTCATGAGTGTCTAAAGGAAGACCATGAGGATCTAAAATTAACTCACACAAAGCTTGAGGAAGCTCACTCCTCACTCTTAGAGCTAACCAAAGTAGAGGATGTTGCTATAACATGTGATGTGGGTGTGTAACACCCGGAAATTTTCAATCTTTGAAATAGGAATTTAATTTGATTTATTTATGCAATTGATCGAGCATTTAATATATATAATAATATTTTTTGTGAATTAAAATAAACCCTAGGGCATAGAAACATGTTATGTTGCATACATGCCGCTGCACATATTTATTTCCTGAGATTTGATTGGATTTTGCAAGGGTTCAAAACTTAGTTTGAAAAGCCATTTGGAAAACAAATTTGAAAATGAATTGAGAAAATTAGAAAAGGGAAAACTCCCTCCCCTTCTCTGCAGGCCGAGCCGGCCCATCCCCTCTCCTCAGCCCAGGGCGCTGCCCCTCTCCTCCTTCTCCGCATGGGCCGAGCCGGCCAGGCCGAAGCCCACCTTCAGCGCAGCCCGCCTCCCCTCCTCTCGGTCTCGCTGACATGTCAGGCCCACGGCTCAGCGTCGTCTCCCTCCTCAGGACGGAGTCCGAGCGGAGCACGAGCGCCGCCTCCAACAGAAGGCAACCGCCGGATTTTTCGGACGAGTCCATCCCGTGCATGCCTCCACTGGCCCGTAAAAGGAAGCCGCGACCCTCTTCCCCCGCCGCTGACGCGTAGGGCCCGCTGCCCCGCGCTATCCCCTTCCTCCAGTCAGAGTCCGCGCGAGACACGAGCGCTCCCTCCTCCGGGTCGAGTCCCAACCGAGTCCAGCTCTCCTACACCTCCCTCGCGCCCCTATATAGGTCGGCCGAGCCCTGCCGTCCCTCCCCACAAGTTCCCGAGCAAGCCACGCCCTCCAATCCTGCCCTAGCCGCCGCCCCGAGCTCCGCCGTCGCCCCGAGCTCCGCCGCCGCCGCCGATTTCTCCTCGGGAAGACTTCTCCGTCGAAATTGGTTGTTCTCCAAGCTTCGCAGCAAGGTCAGGGACCTTCCCGACCCCTTCTCCCTCGGTTTTGTGCACTATAGCCATGATGCCGAGCTTGGCCGCCGCCATAGTTCCGCCACCTAGCTCGCCGCAACCTCCCCGAGCTACCTCTGTGGCAACCGAAACCATAGATAGGTTTGGCTTGAGCTCCTCTTGCTTCCCGACCAGATCCCGAGGTGTGCCGAGCTTCCTAGCCCCGAAAACGCCGTCTCCGGCCATCTTGCCGGCGAGGAATCGGCCGGGCGCCGCCCGACTCCGGCGACCAGGGCCGCCCCTCTTTCCCCCGAGCTACCTGCGCCGTCCACGGCCGATCCAACGGCTCACAGTGAGAGATATCCCTTCGCCGGCAATTTTGCAGAGAACCCCCTGAGCTTTTTAATGTTCTAACCCGCGATCCTTTGGCGTATTTCTCAGATTACGCTTTCCTATTTAGAAAACGTATTTCCTCGGTTTTAATTCAAAAGGCGTTTTCAATATTTACAGATTTGGCACTCAGTTTATTTCGGCCATATTTTATTCGTTTTAGCTCCGATTTGATCCGTTCAAGTCTCGTTAGATTCGTAATTTCGTAATCTACCTAATGATGCTACTGTTACTCATGTTTTCAACTTTTAAAATTCGAGATTAGATTTAATCTATTATTTTATTAAAGTAAAACTTGTTTATTTCATAACTTTCCCGTTTGAACTCCGATTTTCGTGATCTTTATATCGCTGGAATCGTAGCGAAGCGTAGATTATTTTTATACACTTTTCAATCTGTTTTTCCACTATTGGTGTACTGTTTCTAATATAGATCTTGTTTGCTTCGTGTATGATTGCTTCGATGATTGTGTGGTGATTTTATGATCGAGTTCAGACGGTGAGCAGTACGTTGGTGATCAAGAGTACACGGAGGATCCAAGTTCTCCAGAGCACTTTGATCAAGGCAAGTATAGCATGGACCATCCTTGTTGCCTATTCACCTTAATCACCAAATTCATGATGCATGTGTCTACCTTGGCAACCCTAGTATTTATTCCTAGCTTTTGATCACTTGATCCTTGTTACCTATGAGATTGCATTTGAGTAGTGATGCTAGTGCTTTGATGGGTCATGATCTTATGAACTTGAATAATTGATTATGAAATAAAGATTAAAAGATGCTTTTTAGCAACATGGACTAAGGACTTATCTGTTAGTATGACACCGGGACTTACAGCGCAACCATGGGGGCTATATGGCTCTGGCTTTAGTCAAGTAGGAAGTTACTTTCTACCATGCTATTAATCTTGAAAGGTTCCTTGCCGAGCTGGTTGTTTTGCGGCTCCTGTCCTTGTGTGTACTGCTGCGTGTGTGTGCCACTTGGAAGGAGAGCTCTACCGCCCCTTGCCATTGCGCCCGGATTGATTGGTAACTTGTTAGAGAGCCTTTTGAAAGACTTCATAGTGAGACCCTGTTATGCACCTTGGCAGTGTAGTGTGGGCCTTGCGAACCCCTGACACATGGGAATCACGACTCATGGTGAAAGTGTGCAACCTCTGCAGAGTGTAAAACTGATATATCAGCCGTGCTCACGGTCACGAGCGGCCTTGGACATCTTACATGAATTTAACTAATTGAATATTGATTTATTTGAAGTTTCTATTGAAGTTTATTCCATATTAATTATCATGTTTATATGATCATGCAAATCTTGTTCCTTGGTATATTCTATTGCTGCTACTCAATTGCTAAAATGTGATCAACTAAAAGCAACCGCTGTCAACCTGTGTCTTGCCTTATTTGAGCCTCATAAACCCATGTTATTCTTGTTGAGTACGACATGTACTGACGCTTGCTTTATTTTTCATATTTGGATAAAAATCCCGGATGGGTAACAGATGACTATGAGGATTCTTCTGAGGATTATTAGGATTGTGTTCACCAGTCAACTACTTCCCTGTGAATTGGAGCTTCCGCGAGAGATTATAATTATTAGTCCGCTGCTATTTATGTAAAGACTCTGTGATATTATTCGTTATATATTATACCTTGTGATGGTACTATGTAATTTGTCGCTTATGTGTGTGATTGATCTCTGGGCGCACATAAGTTGGTTCATTCAATTTTATCCTTAAAATTGGGTGTGACAGGGTGTAACTTGTGATCTAATGAATGAACCAACTAATGAACCACTTGTTGCAACCTCACCTAACAACACTAGCTCTTCAGCATCATCCACCTCTACTTCTACCTTCACCACTAGTGTTGATCCAACACTAAAAGTTGAAAATGAGAAATTGAAGAAGGAGGTGGACAAGCTAACCCGTGCATAAGGCAATGCCTATGGTGGGGATGCCCGCTTGCTACTATGCTTGGGATAGACAAAGATATAATAACTCCAAGGAGGGACTTAGGTACACTCCCAAGAAGGGCAAGGCGGCCTTTGTAACTCCAAAGCCTAGTTTTGTGGAAAGCAATGGTCGGTTTTACTACAAGTGCAAGTAAGTTGGGCATATTGAGGCAAATTGCATCACTAACAATAAGAACAAGCAAATAAAATTTGCAAGTGCTAAGTCTATTAGACTTGATTCTTGTTACATGATTACCAAGGGTGAGAAAGGTGATAATCAAATACATTGGTACACCTAAAGAGAGCCCAAGGTTGAAGGCTATTTGGGTACCAAAGGCTTTAGTTGCTAACCTCCAAGGACCCAAACAAGCATGGGTACCTAAAAAGCATTGATTTGTTTTGTAGATGAATTACAAAGCTAGAGGGAGGCATTGGGTTCTTGATAGTGGGTGTTCTCAACACATGACCAGTGACGCAAGAATGTTCAACCAAATCAATTTTAGTGGCAATGAGTATGATTGTATCACATTTGGGGACAATAGCAAAGGCAAGGTCAAAGGGCTTGGTAAGATTGCAATATCTAATGACTTGAGCATTTCCAATGTGCTATTTGTTGAGAGCTTTAACTTTAATCTATTGTCGGTAGTTCAACTTTGTGATCTTGGTTTTAAGTGCATATTTGGTGTTGATGACATGGAAATCATAAGTGTAGATGGTTCTGACTTGATATTCAAAGGATTTAGATATGAGAACCTCTACTTAGTGGACTTTGGTGCTAGAGAGTCACAATTGTCAACATGCTACTCTCTAAGTCAAGTATGGGTTGGTTATGGCATAGAAGACTTGGTCATGTTGGAATGAAGCAATTGAACAAACTTGTGAAGCATAACTTGGTTAGAGGTCTGAAAGATGTTGAGTTTGAGAAGGACAAGTTATGTAGTGCATGTCAAGCCAGAAAATAAGTTGGCAACACTCATCCTAAAAAGAGCATGATGAGCACATGCAAACCATTTGAGTTATTGCACATGGATCTATTTGGACCAACCACCTATACAAGCATTGGAGGCAACAAATATGGTTTGGTGATTGTGGATGACTTCTCTAAATACACATGAGTTTTCTTTATGATTGACAAGAGTAATGTGCATGTTATCTTCATATCTTTTGTCAAGAGAAGTTGCAATGAGTTTGAAACCACCATCAAAAGAGTGAGAAGTGACAATGGTAGTGAGTTCAAGAACACAAGAGTTGATGAGCTATGTGATGAATATGGAATCAAACATTAATTCTCGGCCAAATACACATCTCAATCCAATGGCCTAGTTGAGAGGAAGAATAGAACTCTTATTGACATGGCAAGACCAATGCTTAGTGAATATAATGTGAGTCAATTCTTTTGGGCCAAAGCAATCAACATGACATGCTACTGCTCAAATAGATTATATTTCCATCCTATGTTGGAGATGACTCCCTATGAGATCTTGAATGGAAGAAAGCCAAATATTGCATACTTTCGGGTTTTTGGTTGCAAGTGCTACATATTGAAGAAGGGTGCTAGATTGAGCAAATTTGAGAAGAAATGTGATGAATGATTCTTGCTTGGATATTCCACTACTAGCAAAGCTTATAGAGTTTGGAATTTGGGAAGTGGTCAACTTGAGGAAGTCCATGATGTTAAATTTGATAAAACCAATGGGTCACAAGATCAAGATGAAAATATAGATGATGTGAGTGGATCTCAATTGGAAAATGCTATGCAAGAGATGGATATTGGTGATATTAGGCTAACTCAAGTGATCGACATAGAAGATGACAAAGATCATGTGCAAGTTCCATCCAATGATCAAGCTAGTGATTCTCAAGTGCAATATCAAGATCAAGGCAGATCATCTCATGCAAATCAATCCAATGATCAACCAAGTTCAAGCAATCAACCTCAAGTGCTCCAACCCACAAATGTTGCAAGAGATCATCTTTTAGATGAAATTGTTAGTGATATCCAAAAGGGGGTGCAAACAAGATCAAGACTAGCATCATTTTGTGCTCACTATTCATTTTTATCATTTGAAGAGCCAGAAAATATTGAGAAGGCATTGCAAGATAGTGATTGGGTGAATGCTATGCATGAAGAGCTGAATAACTTTCAAAGAAATGAAGTTTGGGAATTGGTAGAGAGACCAAACAACTACAATGTCATTAGAACCAAATGAGTATTTAGAAACAAGCAAGATCAATATGGTGTTGTAGTAAGGAATAAGGTAAGATTAGTGGCACAAGGGTACACTCAAGTGGAAGGATGGGACTTTGGAGAGACTTATGCTCCGGTCGCAATATTGGAGGCAATAAGGATTCTTCTAGCATATGCTTGTGCTCACAACATCAAGCTCTACCAAATGGATGTGAAGAGTGTATTTCTCAATGTCTTCATCAATGAACTAGTATATGTTAAACAACCATCCGGTTTTGAAGATGAGAAGAAACTCAACCATGTGTATAAGCTAAGGAAGGCACTCTATGGATTGAAACAAGCACCAAGAGCATGGTATGAGAGGCTAAGGGATTTTCTCTTGTCTAAAGGGTTCAAGATAGGTAAGGTTGACACCACTCTATTCGCCAAGATGGTTGATGGAGACTTGATGATTATGCAAATCTATTTGAATGACATTATCTTTGGATCAACAAGTCAAGTCTTGTGTGTGGAGTTTGAAAGGATGATGGCCAAAGAATTTGAAATGTCTATGATGGGTGAACTCACATACTTCCTTGGATTGCAAATCAAACAAGTGAAAAATGGCACATTCATTAGTAAAGGGAAGTACATAAGGAACATGATCAAGAAATTTGGTATGCAAGATGTAAAATCAATTAGCACTCCCATCGGCACTAATGGAAACTTGGATGAGGATAAATCTGGTAATATGGTTGATCAAAAGGCATATCGGTCTCTAATTGGAAGCTTGCTCTATGTCGCCGCATCAAGACCGGATGTCATGTTTAGTGTGTGCATATGTGCTAGATATCAAGCATCTCCTATAGAGAGTCATATGAAGGCCGCAAAGAGGATATTGAGATATTTGAAGCACACTCAAGATGTTGGATTGTGGTATCCCAAAGGTACAAAGTTTGAGTTGATTGGATATGCCGATGCAGATTATGCCGGTTGCACGATCAATAGGAAGAGTACATCGGGCACGTGTTAACTTTTGGGAAGATCTCTTGTCTCATGCTCATCAAAGAAGCAAAATAGCATAGCACTCTCCACCGCCGAGGCCGAATACATTAGTGCAGGGAGTTGTTGTGCTCAAATCGTTTGGATGAAGGCAACTTTGAGGGATTATGGAATCAACTTCAAGAAAGTGCCATTGCTATGTGACAATTAGAGCGCCGTCAAGCTAACCAACAATCCGGTTCAACATCAAAAAACTAAGCATATTGATGTATGACACCACTTCATTCGGGATCATCAACAAAAGGGTGACATTGACATTCAAAGCATTAGAACCGATGATCAATTGGCCGATATACTCACTAAGCCACTAGATGAGAAGAGGTTTTGTAAGTTAAGGAATGAATTGAATATTCTTAATTTCTCCAATATGAGTTGAGACCACCCCATGTATGTGACATGCCTCTACTCCGACAAAGTAAGGTAAAATTGTTTGCCATGACATTCATACTTGCTATGTATATGTTTAGAGCATATAGACATACTCTTAACAATTTAGGATCATTCATGCAAAATAATTGTTTTTGATGTATATATGCTACAACTATTGCTTTTCTTGTTTGTATGGACTAGTGATAACATATGACATGCATGTGTGCTTGATCCCCTAGTGTTCAATCTATTTCATGAGCTCAAGGTGTATAACTTAACATGGGCAAGATAACCCCTATTGGCGTGAAGAAGCTTGTCCTTACATCAAACTTAGTTATATATCATAGGCAAGTGCACTAGATTGAGCCAAAGTGACAAATGAACTCTCTTTCCAAATCAAATGAAGTTGATAACTCTCCACTAAAATTGACCTTTTTGTGAAATTGTTGTCAAAGGGGGAAAGAAAGTTACAAAAGAAAGAGAAAGAGTGATGAACCATCATTAGGCCGATGATGGGAGAGCAATAGGCCAAAAGAAAGGGGTAATTAAAATTTTGAAGCACACAAGTAGGGGGAGCAAGCTCATATGCGAGTTATTGCATTTGTTTGTGCATTAATCGTATGGTTGCTCATTGTATTTGTATTTACTTTCTTATTCATGCTTGTGTGGTGTATTTCTAGTAGTAGGACTTGAATAATGATTTGAACAACTAGCATGTATAGGGGTAACTAATTGGTCTTATGCTTACAAGTGGTAACTAGAGCTTGTTTATAATGTGATCTCACGGTATGCTCTAGTATTTATGACCTTCTAGTTACTAAGGTGCTAAGGATGGTGTACATGACAACTCCGATGGTATCACGCTTCAAAGGTCCATTCTATACACCTTAGCACAATTTTGGTAGAATTACTCTGCACTTGTTCACATATGTGCTAGCCTTCAATCCAAACTCTATGCACATATGTAGGGGGAGCTAATTGCTACCAAAATAGAACTTGTGATGATTGTCCAAAATCCTTTCATGATCTACTTATGGACAAGCATGATAAGTTCAAAATCTTAATGCATATTTCTTTTGTAAAAGGGGTTGTCATCAATTACCAAAAAGGGGGAGATTGAAAGACCCTAGTTTGGTTTTGGTAATTGATGAAACCTATCTACTAACCTAAGTGCTAAGTGTGTAGTCTAAGAAGAGGTTGGTGATGACGAGGAAGATGACATAAGCTTAAGTGAAGAACACGTTTTGGAAAAGTGAAAGCAACGGAACAAGGAGCTACAGGCAAAGGTATAAGATAGGGCTCTTTGTTTCGGTGATCAAGGCACTTAGTGAATGCGATCACGTTTAGGATAGATTGCCGGACTATTAAGAGGGGAATTATTTCGTATACTCGATTGGCAAGTGCTCTAGAGTGCATGTTAGTTGCATACACTTGAAACTAACCTAGAGTGACTAACTCCGCCTTGCAACATGCTTAAATCTTGTTAACATACGTGCCTAAGAGGTTGAAACACTTAGATGTTAGCCTATCAGAGAAACGGCGGTGAGAAAGACTCGGAAAGCACTCAGAGGTGCACCGGACGCTGGGGGCATCCGATGGGTGTGCACCGGACAGGTCTAGTGTGCATCTGACCTTTCTAGAACCTTTCTGAGTAGACACCGAACGCTGAAATAGTAACTCCAGCGCGTCCGGTGACTTCGAACGTGCGTCCGGTGATATCAGTGCATAACAGACTCGATGAACGCACCGGACGCAGAGGGCGTCCAGTGACCTAACAGCGGACGCGTCTGGTCTAGGTTTGAGCTCTCTGGATGCTCTCTGTTGTTGCAATGGACACGGGCGTCGGAGCGTCCGGTGTGACGGCTCCGCGTTCGGTGCTAGCGCGCGCAGTGAAGAAATTCAAATGGCCAGTACACGTGTCTACGGGCGATACACTGGACGTCCACCTGACGCGTCCGGTGCGAACTTAAGGAGCATCCGGTGTGCACAATTTCAGTGAGAAACGGTTAGATCCTTGAGCACGCTTATAAATAGGAGTGTGGCTGGCTTGGGGCATTGCTCTTGCGCATTTTGATCTTGCTAAGCCTCTTGTGAGCCTAACTCACTCTCTCTAACTCTCTCCTCTTGATTCAACTTGAGATTTTGATTGAGAGAGAGTGATTCAAGTGTAGTGATCATCATCTTGCATCCTAGTGCACTTGGAGGCTTGGTGGCAAAGTAATTCTTGTTACTCTTGGTGATTGCTATCACCTAGTCGGTTTGGAGGTGGAGAAGGTGTGGAGAAGCTTGGTGATTATTCTTGCTCACACCGGTGGATTGTGAGGGTTCGTGCCTACCCCGAGCAGAGTTCTCAAAAGTAACTTAGTGGATTGCTCGTGTCATTGAGTTACTTCCTCCGTGGTAGGTCCTTGTGGTGCCTTGTGTAGGCTCGGTGTGTGATACCGATTAGCCACCGGACCACCGGTTGAAGTCGACACAACGGGGACGTAGCGTGCCGGCAAGCACGTGAACCCTGGGGAAAAATTGATTGTGTTGGCTTCTTTGGACTTCATTGTGCTCCTCACCATCGTGTGAGTGATTTGTTCATTTCTCGGTGATTGGCAAATCGACACAAGGCAAAGGTATAACAAACAAGCCTCTCACCTTTACTTTGTGCAAGTTAGCCTTTGTTGCTAGTTGCTCTTGTGCTTATTGTTGCTTGCTTAGTGCCTAGTTATTTGAGTGGCTTAGTAAGCATACAAACACTAGACTTGTGTAGGTGGCTTGCTTAGATTAGTTGTTGCTCTAGCAATTGCAAATATAGCCTCTTGTGGTACTAATAGCGTGTTCTAATACTTTGTAGAATTTTTAATTTAGGCTATTCACCCCCCCTCTAGCCAACTCGGACCTTTCAAGTGGTATCGGAGTCATGGTGTTCAATCATGTTGGGGGCAAACCACCTCACTTTGATGGCACAAGCTCATTTGATTATTGGAAAAGAAAGATGAGGACGTATCATGGCTCAATTCATGAGAAGGTGTGGGAGGTCACTGAAAGGAAGCATATTGTGCTTGATCCCGTAAACCCACACCTAGAGAGCAAGAGAACAACCAATGCAAAACAATGGCTCTCAACACCATTTACAATGACATTGATTCAAAGGTGTTTGAGCAAATCAAGGATTTGGTAGAGCAAGTGAAGTGTGGATAAGACTAGAGCAAACCTACGAGGGCACTTCAATGGTAAAGAGTGCCAAGTTGTACATGCTCAAGGAAAAGCTCTCAAACTTCAAGATGGATGATGGAGAGAGAATTCCGGAGATGTTCTATAGGTTTCAAGTGATAATCAATGATCTGAAGGCCTTGGGTGTGTTGACACCAGAAGTGGCAAATGGATATACCGCAAGCGTACGGTTGTCAATGTAGCCTTCACCGGGAGTATTCCAGGTATCGTATTTTCCACGGGGAACATGAAGTGTTCTAACTAGGTTCAAGACGGTCCAGTGATGAGACAAAGGATCTTTGATAACTAGGTAGAGAGGTTCTTATGTAGCAAAGATATCTAGTCTTGGTGTTCTAAGTATAAAGAGGTGTACACCTCCTCCCTTTACAAGAGGCGATAGGCGAAACGGGAGAAGATATAACTCCTCCTGAGACGGCTATGCTATTGTATTGATGCCCTGCCGTTTTAATAACTTGTCTTACACACGTGGAGGGATACTAAGACCAGACAAGGCTGTCACCACTTGCTGGCACCCACAAACAATCCGCGCGACATGAGGCCCACACTGATAAGATATAGTCTAGACACCACGTCTACACTATACTTACTACTCTAGTTCTTGCAAGAGACTAGAGCACTTCACTAAGTAAAGCAATGTGCAAGTAAAGCAAGTATATACTTAAAATGTCAGAACCAGAATATCAAATACTTAGAAGGACTCAGATGTAAAACTTACTTGAAGATTCGCATCCGCTGAGGTACACCTTGGAGAAGACTCCCGACAGGCCCAGGGCTTTCTCCTGAAGACTTCTCTCACTCTCTCCCAACTAGCACAGCACTATAGCAGAGGTAAAGCTACTACATAGTGGTTTCTCCTATGAATCATGCTCTAAAGTGAAGGCCTATGGGGGGTATTTATAGGGGATGGTGGAGTAGAGGCTACTCCACTGCCACGTCATCAATCCGTCTGACCTCCATCATGCATCGTTGGATCAAACCATCCTTTAAACCGCCTCAGATAAACGGCAGTGGTAAAACCATCACGTGGGAAGCATGTAGGAAGTCGGTGAAGCAAGGCGGTGGCCTAGGCCCACCAGGGGTGGGTCGACCGACCCACCTATGGTAAGGTGGGCCCACCACTGTGGTCTCCACTGGTCATAGAGTGTGGCTATATACTGGTTTCGCCTTAGTCTTTTCGGTTCACACCTTGATCCATGTGCTTTGATCTTCCACCGTTGATTGGAAACATAACTTTGATCCAAAGGTGAAATTGAGCTGGATGGAGAGTCACATGGATCGTGCCATGTCAGTAGAGCCCTGGTGGGTCCCACATGTGGGTCGGCCAACCTGCATGTGGGCCCTCCAGGTGCTCCACTCTCTTCTATATGCTTCCTTGCGTCATATGTTGAAGTATGACAGCTTGGTGCCCAAATGGGTGGGTCGGCCGACCCACTCATTGTGCCCATCTTTTGCACATTGTCTTCCAGAAGCTATGATACTAATGATTGTGAAGTTGGTTTGTCATTTGGCCATACTTGGTTGGTTGCCCAACCTTCATATAGAGCTTCCGGACACTGAAAAGGACCTGTTCTGAGTGCCTGCAACCAAATAATGACAAGTACACGTGGAACCAAGTTATTTGTACCTAAGTCACTATGTGTTTGGTGGTTTCCTTCCAGAAAGAATATCATGTTGACAGTTTTGATGGGGTAAAAACATGGTATAACCACCGTCAATAAGATCCCCCACACTTAAGTCTTTGCTCGTCCTCGAGCAAAGGTTGGAGAGAACGATAAACATGATTATGACATTTTCAAGGTATTAGCGAACACAAAGCTTTACTCAAGACATATCTCATACAAGTGGGTTATGTGGTACTGTCTAGCATATATCCTTCAGATGTTGAAAAATGGAACAGTTCTCAAAGCAAAGTCATCTTTCCATTTTCATATCCTTAGCACTTAGAGTTTTTGATAATGGTTTAAAAGAAAGCACATAGTTCATTCTTACTCCTCAAATAGTACTCTCAAGTCACTCAGTAGGTATATGATTCCTCACCAAGGCATAGCATAAGACTGCCTTCTTTTGTTTCATCCTACATCTATCAAGCTTATGTGGGGCTCAGGTAGGGATAAGATAGCATACTTGCATTGCATGTTTTGTAAAGTTAAAACAAGGATCCAAGGAGAAGACTATCATAATCCTAGATCAAGATGTGCAAGTGTGTAGAAAATGATGGGATGTATTGCTCCTTGATAAGATCTCTCTCTACTTTATTTTTTTTGAGACATGGCTAACATTTTTTCTTCTTTTTTCTTCTTTTTTTTAAAGTAATGGACCTTCATGTGTCCACTTTTTTTTGAATAGCCTTTGTGTCTCATCTACTAAGTCATACGTAGAGAGATTTTCTAAACTTTAAAGCATGGAGCATATTTATGATGGATATGGATGGCATGTTTTTGCGTACTTCCAATGTAGCAGCAGCATGTGTATATGTGGCATGTGCGTGATCTTGATCTTGGGACTGTGACATAGTTCTCAACAAGGGTCAACAAGATTTGACCAAACTCAAAGCAATTGCAAATAGCATGACTAGAAGGGGTTTTAAACATGGTATGATCATATGTGGTTTTGGTAGAAATTTTCTTACTATTGAGGAGTGAGTGACACTATGGTTTTATGACATTTTCAAAATAAATCTATAAGCACTTTGAATAGAAAAGGTATGAATCATGAGCTAAGAACTATATCACATTTGTCAACAACTAAGTCAATATGATATTCCTATCAAGATATGTGACCCACAAGTATAAGCATATGCAAGAATTAAACTTTGTGATGCTTCTACCCTTTAAATGTCATAAATAATGTCACTTTTTATTTTCAGATGCAAGTCTTCTTGTTTTTATTTTTATTTTATTTCATCTAAGGAGAGCAAATAAAAATTAAAAATAAAAGAACGGAGGGAAGTAGGAGTGGCAAACCAGTCGGGAAGCAAGTAGACGCTGATGGGTGCTGACTGGTGGGTCCAGAGGTCCCATGTGGGGTCGGTCGACCTCACCATGGAGCTTCTGGCTACTCCGGTGATCGCCATTCGAATCCTCACCCTTGAAGGTGCGCCTGCACTTGCGTTCTTCTGTTTTGTGTTGATGTGCCTGTCGCATGACTTGCCTTTAAAGGCTTCTTGGGACAGGTTTGTTGAGCAGACGTGTCTCGTTCTGAACATTATCGTGGTGCATTCAGAATTGTTCCTGAGTGTGTTGGGGAGGTCACCAACCTCCCCCCACACTTGTCTTTTTGCATACTTGGTTAGAGAGACAAAGGAAATATCAAGTGCAGGGGCCCTGCTGGTGGCAACACACCAGCAGAACCAAAATTTTATTAAACATAGGTACAGGTTACTAGGAAATAAACCTAGCTAAGTACCTTTCTTATTTGTGAAGAGATTTTTTTTAGAGATATCTAACGTGAAAAGTGGATGACCTCACGGCCCATGGCCTTAGAGATACACTACATCTTCACACTAGTGCTAATGCGAAGAGTGCGGAAGCTGTCTTCTAAATCCAAGTGAGCCGTTTTTAACTCCGCTACTTGCTCCTCTAAGGCACTATTTGTCGGTGCTAGTTTTAGTCGGGGCTAACACCGGCTAGTAAATATGTGTTTTGCGGTTGAGGCTACGGATGGTGTGCAAAGGGGAACACAGAGATTATACTGGTTTAGGCCAAGCAAGCCCTACGTCCAGTGGAGAGGAGAGTCATGTTGCCTTGCACCGGGGTGCTTGTAGTAGAGGGTTACAAGCTAGGCGAGAGAGGGAAGTGCTCTCAGGTCTCTTGTGTTGTCTAAGTGTATGCAAGTCGTTTGCTGTTGATGTGTATGTGTTGGTGAGAACTTAAGACTTCCGGGTTGGGTCGTCTAAAGCTGGCATCTGCTCTCCCTTTTATAGTCGCAAGGGAGAGGCAAGGGCAGCGCTTACAATGCTACGTATGAGTTGCTGTTCCTCGTTTGACTATGGTCAGCTACGGTCTTTTCTCCGCGTCTCCGGGGTACGGCTGTAGTGGCTCGCACGATCTTGGTGAGTTCCAAGGCGGCAACAGTCGTCGGATTACGGCATGTCGTCAGCTACGGTCTTTTCTCCGCGTCTCCGAGGTATGGCCGTAGTGGTTCGCACAATCTTGGTGAGTTCCAAGGCAGCAACAGTTGTCGGATTACGGCATGTCGTCAGCTACGGTCTTTTCTCCGCGTCTCCGGGGTGTGGCCGTAGTGGTTCGCACGATATTGGTGAGTTCCAAGGCGGCAACAGTCGTCGGATTACGGCGTGCCGTAGGGTCACACCTGACAGCTGTCCTTCCGCACGATGTGACAAGAGGGTGAGTCGTCTCGGGGCGTTGTCTCCCGAGGCTCGGGACTCCTGAAGGCGTGATGGGATGGAGCAGGGTGATATCTCCCCATGGTCATATTTCCGGCCTTTGAACAGTACTTCCCGAAGGTTAGGTGGGCCCAGATGGAAGGCGTGCTCGTCCTTTCGAGTGGACAGTGCAGTAGGCGCCTTTCCCGTTCTTGCGTAGCCCGTTGTCAGGCGCTCGGGCTATCGCAGTCGGAGTTGATAGACCCCGGCGGAAAACGGGGCGGCGCACCGTAGACCATACCGTGGAGAGGGAGGCCGTAGTGGGCCTATCAAATCCGCTGCCTGGAAAATCCTGACAGGTGGTATGGCCGTCAGGGGCGTGCGAAGCACAGTTGCGTCGAGAATCTCGTCTGACGGGACAGTGCCTGTAAAGTGGTTAGGGAGGTCTCTTGTGGTCCAAGATTGCTCTGCTGACATCACCGGTGCCTTGGATGCCTTTGTGAGATTGCGCTCGAGGGGGATGAGGAAGCTCGGGCGAATCAGAGAATGGGCGCCGAGGGCGCCGCTCTCCCGAGCTCTCCTGGGGAGGCTCGGGCGAATCGGAGATTTGGGCGCCGACGGTGCAGCTCTCCCGAGCTCTCCTGGGGAGGGTCGGGCGAATCGGAGAATTGGCGCCGAGGGTGCCGCTCTCCCGAGCTCTCCCGGGGAGGCTCGGGCGAATCGGAGAATTGGCTGTCATTGGTGCAATGACGTCGTGGGCCTCCATAGGCGCGGCCTTCGCGGGCTTCGGGCGCGACCTTCATGGGCTTCCACTGGCCTTACTTGGGCCGGGCTGCGTTGGAAATGATCGTTTTTGCGTTGAAGTTGGGTACCCCAAACTTTGGTACCCCAAACTTTGGTACCTAACACTATTGTCGTTCCTGGATGTGGAAACCACACAAAGGAACTTCTCCATGATACTTTTTTTGGTGCAGTCATCCTCAAAGTGCCTTGATGGCCCGTTGATCGTGGAGGATTAACCTTCCGCTAGGTGGTCTTTGGGGAGCTAGTGGAGTTTTGCTATTTACGAAACTACTTCTTCTCCTCTTATGTGAGCT
Source organism: Eremochloa ophiuroides (assembly GCA_038502445.1). Classification (NCBI taxonomy): domain Eukaryota; kingdom Viridiplantae; phylum Streptophyta; class Magnoliopsida; order Poales; family Poaceae; genus Eremochloa; species Eremochloa ophiuroides. The sequence continues at coordinate 53,827,735 of JAHLJS010000008.1, forward strand.
GGAGAACAAACATCTTCCCTTGTCCCAGCCCACTGCCAATGACCATGTGGTTCTTCATGAAAGGTGGGCGTCGAAGGCATGTAGGGGCTGGCATACTCCGTAGGGCTCAACCTCAAGAACCTTGACCTCCATGGCGACCTTTAGGGTCTTGAAAAGTGACCTCTCGGATTGAAGGGGTCCTTACCCAAGGAACAATAACATTTTTACTGGTAGGGGCCATGGTGGAGTCTCTCTTAGAGACTTGTGAGGTACAAAGGAGGTTGAGAAATACTAGAGTTTGGATGAGGAGAAGTGGGAAGAGGAAATAGAGGAGGAGAGGTTAAACGGAGGTGTGCCAACATTCTCCCCATCCGAAATTGTGAGAGTTTGAAGAGGGAGCATGGGGGGGGGGAGGGACGTTGGCATAACGTTCTAGAGCGAACAGATCAGGCATGGGAGCCCAAGTGTGGGTCGCCCTACCCATGCTTGGAGGCTTCTTGGGCCCAGTTTTGACATGGAGACTAGTCTAATTATGACCATTCTAGACTAGTTGTATTAAATCATTAGCAAGGATGAATTCTAGCATGTCACTTTCTTCTTTCATAGTTCATGCTCATGAAAAACTTTAAAAAGGTGGCCACTCACCTTAGAGATGAGTTGTAGCATTGGTCCTTCTTAGTTGTATTGCATCGAAGTTTTCCTTGGCCAAAAAAACTTGACTCTTGAGTTGCACATGAGGACCGTGATTTGTCTCCACGAATGATCTTATGACTTACCTGTAACACCCCAGTGTTAGTCACGAGCTGACCAGCAAGTGTGGACCTAACCAAGTTATGTCAATAAATGATCTTGATCACTGTCTCACATTCATCTCCATCTACGATGACTATTGGAAGAGTCTCATAAAGATCCAAATCAAGAATCCACTTGAAATAGTAAATCATATGCTTGTTTAGATTTATTGATTTAGGAAAGATGAGCATGCAAAGTCAATCAAATCTTGCAACCTTGACCAAACAACTCTATTTGAACTCTACAACAAAAGTCATGAAGGACTCATGTTGAGCAAATGTCAAGAAAATACCTCAATTGTCCTAAATCTCCAATTTGAGCTCTATAATTACATTACTTTGACCAAAGTGAAAATTATACTTCTGAGCATGATATGAGGTTTGGCCAAAAATAAAAGTTACAGATATTTTGGAGGAGAACAAATTTTATTTATGGACCAAGTCATGATTCAATCCCTAAGTACCTCAAATAATGGACACAAGATAGAGGAAAAACTGATTTCAGGACTTTAAATATTTCTAAGTCTGAAATCTGCCCCTATTGCATTGACGTGTTGCTTTCTCCAAATTTTGTTAATCAACTCAAGTTGGACCAAAAATAAAAGTTGAAGATAATTGGTTGAGTCACAGCATATCCAAATTTGGGACCAATCCGACACAGTTTGACAAGGTTTCGCCTTCGGTCTTTGATTGTAATTAGCTTGTTGACAGCATCAACTTTGAGCCTAATTATCTCTCAAACCAGAGCTGTTCTGGCTATGACCTCTGAATACAAATTGAAGAGCATCACCAGGTGAACAACGTTCGTATTCACACCAAGGTCAGAATATGCCCATAAGATGCCAAAATCGGCCATCCAAACCCGATCGACAGCGCACGCCACGTGCTCGCTCTTTTGCTGCAACCAAGGACGCGTGGCCGTCCTGCTCCGAGCTCCCTGCCACCATTGTCGCCCACTTCCATCTCCATCCCGCGCTCTGCTCGCTCCACTAGTTGAAATGGAGCACCAGAACACTCACTCGCCCTCCCATTCACTCCATCCGCTCGTCCGCTCCTCTCCTCTCTCGCTCTCGGTCAAGCATGCAGAACGCGGCAGCCATGGCCGCTCGGCCGAGCTTCGTCGCCGGAGCACCGCCATGCTGCTACTGCTTCGGTGGCGCTGCTTGCTGCTTACTGCTGCTGCGGCTGCGCTGGGCCGCCCGTCTACGCCCCTCCTCGGCCGCTACCACCCGGTGCTGCCTGCTGCCATCGTCGCTGCCGCGCACGTGGCTACAGTAGCTGGGTGCTGTTGCAGCGTTCGCTACTGCCGGGCGCCGGGCAAAGCCGCGGCGGGGTCTGCCGTTGCGGAGCCGTGGCCTCTGACCGCCGCTGCCGAGCTGCCGCTGGCTTGGGCCCGCCGGCCGAGGCCATCGATGGCCGCCTCCCTCTCTGCTCTGCTCGAGCGAGCCAGAGGAAGAAGAAGACAGCCCCTCCTTTCTATGACATGTGGGCCCCACCCGAAGGCATTATGGGACCAAATCTTCAGATTTTTGCGTATATTTGAAATTCCATATCTGCAGTTTGGTATCTCCAAAAATAGTGTGGTTTGTTTTGTTAGCTTGCTTGTGAAATGCTCTGCATGCTAGATCTAGTAGTTGTGCTAGGTTATTTATGTTTTTGTGCTGTAGAAATTATTTTAGAAAAGTGGTTTAAGAAATGATTTAACTTGCTTTTGCTCATATCCAGGGTTTTAGAAGTCCAAATGCAGTGGTTCCAATTTTTTTAGACTTCTCTTGAAATGCACTAGATGATAGGAGTATAAAACTTGTAGGTTGTTTACTGTTTTAATGATGTTTCACATTAATCTTGTTAAATAGAAAATAAATGGCTGATTTGCTTATTATTTTTGTAACTGGAGTTGTATTGCTCCAAATGGCATGAAAATTTAATTGTAGACTTTCTGTATGATGTGTAATGTATGGTTAAAATTTCATGATTTATGGTGCATGTATGACCGAGTTTTTGATTTATCTTCTTTGGTGCATATTAAGTAGATTTAAATACATTATAAATAATATATTATGGTAAAAATGAAAAATGGTGTTCCACTACCTTTGTATGATGTTGTAGTAGCCTGAGAAACAATATTATGGCCATGTTGTTTCAGAAAATGTTGAGTTTCATATTTAACTTGCTCTCCAATGCTTTATTGTATTATAGATTTTTGTATTTTGTAATAATTAAATTATGGAACCTGAGCATGTAAGATTTGAACCTTGGTCATGATTTGTAATTAACTACCTCTCATAAAAATATCAGCTCCATTTGAGGTATTTACCACATGACCTAAATAATTAAATAAAAGACTTTTATGCAATAGTTGGTGTAAGGTTGGTGGAGAATGGGCACATGCATACTTCTTGCTATATGTTGGTCTGATAAAAATATTGTGTTAGCATATTATCATGGTTGGGGCTGTATCAAAAGCTCATGTACATATGTATTCTTGGGTGGAAATCAAATAAAGACTTGTTTTGCATATGTGCTGAAATGGCTGCAGGAGCAGTCCCTATTGTTGTGATGTTTTCTCCATTATAATGATGTTGCATGTAAATATGTTCTATACAAAAGTTGTAGCTAACTTCATTGTATAGCTTGTACTAAATTTTAATGGTCATAGGCCTGATAGTTTAGGAGTTATGGCTTTTGGAAGTCTGCTGTCAGGTTTGGATTGTCTTCTGTCCAGATCTGATTGTTTGCCTTGTTTGCCTAAGTTAAGCTTTGAATCACACCTTGATGATAATAGAAGAGTTTTAGTAAATTTCATTGTATTTCCAAATTGTCTGGAATCATCCCTTTTGATGGTATAGATCCATAGTTATGATTGTTTGAAGTGTGAGGACAGAATCTGTCCAAATCTGGACAGAGCTGCCTTCTTTGTGTTGTTTGACCTTTATATGTATTGAATCATCTTAAAATGATAATAGTAAAGTTGTATACAATTTCAATAGCTTTCCAGAAAGGCTTATATCACGCTAGTTGGATGTGTATAGCTTGAGTTATGGTTAAATCTTATGCTTGCTGTCCTGCTGCCCATAAACTGCATGTGTGGGATTATGATTGCTTTGACTTTGCTTTGCTTGGTGTGATTGTTAGCTTATGGTTCAGTGATGGTAGATTAACATGCCTTGTATTACTTCCTTTTATTCATACATGTGCATTGTGCATCTCATTTAGGTACGATAGATGAACACGTGGAGTGAAGGACATGATGATGGAACTAACCACAAGACGGTGTGGTACGACTATACCGAAGATGGAAGGACTAATCGGATGCTTGGATGGGAGATACTCGTCGAGCGAGTGTCATCTAACAAACACTGACTTTGTGTCGGATCCCAGGCAAGCCCCGAAGCATCCCTACGTCTCCACCTATCTCTTTTTATAAATGCACCGGTCTTTATTAAATCGTATGATTATGCACTTAAATATAGGAGTTGATTTGATACCGTTGCTGCATTTATACCTTGTCCACTATATATATATATTTTGATCCTGAAAATATTACTAGACAAGGGATGGGTTCGATCTTATGCTTAGCCATGCTTAGACCGGTAGAAGTCGAGGGATTTCCTGTCCTTCGCGAGCATAGGTGGTGACTATTACTGATGGGGATGGATTTTACATGGTTGACTATATGTGCCACCATGCCACAATGATAATGAGAGAATCAAGGCTAGGTAGCGGGGAGCCGCATGACATGGTTGAGGTCATGCTGTCTTCGGTGCTGCTTGCGGCCGACTAGGACTGAGGCCACCAGACATCAGTTGAGATTGAAGGACGTCGTCACATAGCTGGACAGATAAGTCGTTCTGACCGCGAAGCCGAGTAGTTCTTTCTGAGCCGAGAATTGGTGTGACATGGATAGGCATATTCTGGAGGTAGGAAGGATGTGCGGAGACACCATTTTGCCATAGTCAGGTCAGGGACCTGCACTTCCTGTGAGTGGGTTTGTCTCCGAGAATATGGCCCCCGCCAAGCTCGCGATATAATATGACTCAGAAAGATCTAACGGTGACCCATGAAGCCACTGATCAGGCTGACAGGGTTTGTGATTGGCATGCTTGCCAGCTGGTAAAATCGATTCGAATCACCATCTCTCCTGGTTAGTGAGAAACTGAACTGATCTTCTGGTGAGGTAGAGGCTAACAACTTGAACATATTGATTATGGTGCGATGAGGTTGATATCTGTGGATACAAGAAATCATATGGTTATATTGTTTGCTATAATATCAAGTGATTGTTTAGTATAGCTGCAAACCTTAGCTTAATACCTTAACTGAAATCGAAGCTAAACCATATCTAAAATTTATAAGTTGAGGAACTACTATAGTAATGCTTTTTATGTAAAATGTTGCTATCCTCTGAGCTCCACCAAATAAGCCTGCATATCCTTGAGAGTCTTTTTATTTACTTCATGTCGGGTAAGTCTAGCTGAGTACATTTGAGTACTCAGGGTTTTATTCCCAATGTTGCAGGAGGAATACTTCATTGTCTAAAAGAGTTACTTCTATCCTTCGGGAGAGGAAGACTAGACCTTGGGCAAGGTCATGTTATCTATCTTATCTATGTTGCTGTGACTGGTCGACACTTGGCACTGTATGATGAACTTAAGTGTGTGTAAACCTATTTTGTTTCCGCAACTGAACTTTTATGTAAAGTCTATCTTGTACTCTGATGTAATTGAACTATGTGTGAATCTATGTATCATGTGTATGTGTGCTGCTGAGTTTCTGCGATCCTTGGGTAAGTGCTGTGTAAAAGTTTGAAATCCTTCGAGATTTCACGGACTACCGGGTTTATATTGGCTCAAGTGTGGCTTGATAGCTGGGAAAACAACTGTCGCTGTACTTGTGCTCGTATAAATTGGTCGGTTCTATTACATTACCCATAGAGATGTCGAGGTTCTTGCTACAGGGGTTAGTCCAAAAGTGCAACCAAGTTCTATGCAAGTATGTTTTGATTCAATACTCAAGCTTGACACCATGTCATGTTTGATTAAAGTAGTCTATTTAACCTAAGCACCATGCTTAATTAAAAAAACTATGGAGGTATGATCGATTCATACAACCAAACCCAAGCATACTAGCATAAAATGGAAGCATGAGATGATATACAAGATTCATCCGATTAGAGGAAAAAGCTCGAATGTAAAGCCAAGGAGCATTTTTTTAGAGGGTTGAAAACAAAAGTAAGAGGAATGCACTAAACAAGAGGAAGAAAAAGTGACAAACCAGTCAAGATGTATGGCTCAACATAGTGGAGGTTGACTAGTGGGCTGAGGGGTCTATGGTGGGGTCGGCCAACCCCACCTTGGAGGCTCCAGCCACTTTGGTTCTTTCCTTGTGCATTCTTACTTCTAATGATGTGTTCCTGCACTGATGCTTTTTGCTCGGGATGTCCTTCAACACCCAAATGTGTTCGAGGAGGTCAAATGACCCGCTCACACTTGGTTTAAGGTGTGTCCTGAGTCATGAAAATAGAAAAAACATCAAGTGCGGGGGTTCTGTTAGTGGCAACACACCAACAGAACTAAAAGTCTCACTAATCTACTAAGGTTAGGAATATGTTGCATCATGTTTAATTTACTATCAACCTTTGTAGATCTGGTTGCAAGAACTCATACCAAACCACTACGAGACTTGTAAAATTTATGATAGACATACACATTTACAACCAGCCTTACAAAGATTTTAAGAACAAGAAGGGTGAAGAGGTTGTAGGTGTTGCTTGTGGTAGTGGTAGAGAGAAGGATTGATTTGGGAGGTTTCTCATATGAGCAAGGGTCTAATGAGAGGATCAGGGGATAACTTCCATGCTCATTAATATAACCTTCCTGCTTAAAGAGTGGGTGAGCAATTTCTTTTTCAAGACATTCCAAGTCCTTTTTAGGACTTGGATGAGCTATGGTTGAAATTGAAACTGCCATAAGCTCACCCCTTGGATCATGATAGATTTGGATTCTACCCCTTTGTTGAGAGGTTGTGAAGACCAAACAGGTAGATAATCATCACCTATTCTATAACCAAACTTCTCATTTCCAATGTCCTCCAAGATTCGAATGATTAGCCTTCTAATGAATATGAGATGAAAGAAAAGTCCAGGAAGGTCAAAGATGTGGAAATCTAGGGAGATCTTTAGCTCATCAATCACCACAGGTATGTCTCGAAAAACTCCTAAACAATCAAGGACTTGACCATTGGGGAGACTAAGACACTTTTGAGATTGGAGTAAGTGATTCTTTGATGAACTTTGAACATGGAAATGAGGAATGATGTTGATGCCGAGGCTAGGATCATAGCAAATTTTGCTATAAATGCCTATTACTTGACAAGATATCATTCTTACATGAGTGGGCATTTTAGCAACCGTCATTGATGCTTCAGCCTCATCTAACCACTCTTTACCTACAACGGTAGATAGATTCACTAACCGTTGTTATTGCTCTTTTTGGTCAGATTTATGGGCCTGATGACTCTCACACCTCGGGTGTCTTAATGAATCCCCGAAGTCAATGACTGGATCATCATAAGACTTTGAAAGAAGGGCAAAATTGGGATCATCGGGGTCAAGGATGAGTTTAGAAATGGGTTCAAAGGACATGGTGGATGTGGGCATAGAAGAGGAGAGGATAGATTTTTCTTCTAGGCATTTTGGCTCTCCTTCTATGGGCACAGTCAGTATTCCTTTTGGAGGTTCATCCAAGATCCTAGATATTTCCCTATGTGCCACATGGGAATTCGAGGCGTCAGATGATTCTAATTTGGGAGAGTTTTGAAGATATCCTTTCTTGAGAGGTTTTGAATAACGTTTCTTAGAAGGTCTCTTTTGGATAGGATAATTGTAGGCATGCCCAAAACTAGCAAGGTCAGATAAGAGATTAGCCTCGAAATCGAAGGAGCAATTTATAGGATAAATTTCTTTCTCCTCCGATGTTTCTGGTATTTGTGGTTCAGGATCGATGGCGGAATCTTTGGATGAGAGTGATTTTGATTCGGCTATCGGGATTTCTTTTTGCCTGGGGATTAATTCCTTTTCTTTCTCAGGAGGTTTACCATACCCGTGGGTGTGGGGAGTGTTTTCAAGAATTTTAGCAAGAAGTTTTTTCCCTTCACCAATGGTACAACAAAGGAATGCTCCTCCAGAAGATATATCAAGGAATTGTGCGGAATCTTTGCTAAGACCGAGGTAAAAATGTTGTAACAATGTTAACTCGGTTATAGCAAGATCAGGACCAAGGGATACTAGATCTGTGAAACGGGCCCATGCCGCACCTAGAGTCTCCTTCTCCTTTTGCTTGAAGGTTAGGACCTCTAGTCGAAGACGAGCAACATGAGAGATAGGGAAGAAAGCTAAGCAGAATTTGGATTAAAGGCTTTCCCACTCTCCATGTGCACTCTCTACGTGTCGAGCATACCAATGTTTAGCTGCTCCCGTCAAAGAGAACGGGAATAGCTTCCATTTCAAGGTATCCCGTGTCATGCCTTGAATGTGAAGGCATGAACACAATTGCTCAAACTCACATAAGTGAGTGTAGGGGTTTTCATCTTCTTCCCCAGCAAAAGGTTGTTCCTGAACCTTTGCTATGAAACTAGGGCGAAGCTCATAGCTAGGAGAATGAATGGGTTGTGATGATGGTGGTGGCTCCAAACAAGCGCCCTTTGGAGCAGTAAGATGAGAGATGGTTGATTGGTTCATGGTGTGGAAAGGATAAAAATAAAAGAAAGATAAAAGAAGGATAACTCGAACGACTCGATTCTAGTTAAGACAGCTACCGTTCCCCGGCAACGGCGCCAGAAATCTTGTTGACACCAGAAGTGGCAAACGGATATACCGCAAGCGTACGGTAGTCAATGTAGCCTTCACCGGGAGTATTCCAGATATCGTATTTTCCACGGGGAATGTGAAGTGTTCTAACTAGGTTCAAGACGGTCCAGTGATGAGACAAAGGATCTATGATAACTGGGTAGAGAGGTTCTTATGTAGCAAAGATACACCTCCTCCCTTTACAAGAGGCGATAGGCGAAACAGAAGGAGATATAACTCCTCCCGAGGCGGCTATGCTATTGTATTGATGCCCTGCCGTTTTAATAACTTGTCTTACATACGTGGAGGGATACTAAGACCAGACAAGACTGTCTCCACTTGCTGGCACCCACAAACAATCCACGCGGAAAACTGACTACTCTAACTATGTCACGTTTCAGAAATTCTGGCTTACAAACATGAAAATGTTTAGATTTGTTTTGTGTGGCTTAACTGTTTTCTGCTCTTAATTTATGTGAATTGACAACGCTTTCTACCGCAACTACTTCACACCAAACAAGAAATATAAGTTGACTATGTGAATCGAAGTTTGGACTAGATGGTACTTCTCTTTGATCCATGCCGTGCCAGAAATCATGCCAATCCCCAAAAAAGCTTGCCAATATCTTAACACCCTGAATTCCCTTCGGTTGTCATTCAGAGGTATTTGCTAGACAGTCACTTGCATGTTCACATGAGTTTGACCGCTAAATATGTGCCTTTGTAGCCACATTTTCTACCACATTTTCTACAAAAGAACTTTAACAACATATGCAATATACATTTATGTAATGCTCTGCCATCTGCCCGCTCATAAATTTGTGCCATATATACTTTTGTAAGTTATTTTACAATCGTTAACATATGTTTCTTCATTTATATTCACATATGTTTTTGTACAAGTACAACCATTGCCAGCCGCTATCTCCACGGGCAATCACCATTGTGTGCAGCATGTGTATCTCGACTATATCTCTTCTAATATAAAAGGCACCAATTAGATTTATTCTAAGGCCACCCAATTCTATCCCACCAAAAAACTCACAGTCTATATCTCTCCTAATCTTCACTAAACATACCCCAAATTGTGCACCCATAAATCCAACTCATTTTAATCCAACGCTCCAAATACCCTCCACCTCCCTAATCTCTTACTCACTCAGATCCAAAGGTCTAGAGTCTCCGGATCTCACATCATCACTCATCCCCTCCCACCTCCCACGCAGTTAGAAGGCCACCAGGCACCAGCGACCACGGTTCGAATCTCCTGTCTCTCATCTCACGTGAAAAAATGGAAAAAAACACGGCCGAAGCCTGGAACTGTTAGGGCAACTGCAGTGGAAGGACCGACTCCGGGGCAACTGCTTGGGCGCGCGTTAGCTGCCTGACCGATCGGCACCTGGGGACGGCGGCGCTGCCCGGAACCCAGGGAAGGATCGCCTCCAGGGCAGGAATGCAGGGCAGCGAAATCGCAAAAAAAAAAATGCAGGGCTGCGACGAGCGTGGCCGCATGCCACACGGACATGACGGCACACGGTCAGGGTACTAGGCAAGGGCGTGGCCGCGGCGAAGCTTTTTGCACTCTCCAGCAATGGGTTCGGTCGTCGTCATCTAGGTAAACCTGCCCGTTCCTTCTCCTTACACCTCCTCTCGGTGTGGATCTCGCATCTCGACTGGTTTCAAATTTAGGGTGTTGTTCGTAACTTAGCTGAGATCCGTGGCAGTTTCAGTTTTAGATTGGTACGAGGATGTGGTTGATGTTTAGGTGCGAGATTCATGTTTTATTTTTAGGGATGGTTGGTTTTCACACGATGGATCAACCAGAAACAGTGGTTCTTCTGTATTGGAAGAGTAGAATCAGCTAAACTGTATGGGATCTGAGCTAATTAGTTAGTAATGATTGGGTATTTGTCACAACATGTTCATCTATTCGTGCAGGCTGTCATAGCTATTTGCAGATCGTCTGCATCCTTTATTGCCTTTTGTAGCTTGGGTCAGCACTTCTACACATTCAGATAAAACTTAGATGCATGGAACAAATACTGTTTTGCTTTTGAATTCTGATGATTATGTAAACTGACCATTTTTTTAAACTGCAAACTGAACCCATGTGCCTGCCGAAGAAGAAAATATCTGTATAAAGATAAGAAGGTTATTCAAGAGTGAATATGATTATTTACGTCATGGTTGGTGCATTAACTTGATGATATTTGTCAATGTTCCATGCAAAACATTGTCATTGCAAATTGCAAAACTTTTACCGACTTCTCTTTTCCTAGTTACAGGAAGATGGCTGGCGGCTTCAGGGTACTGCATATGGTCAGGTCTTTTCTGGTTCTTTTTGCCAAAGGTGCAGAGTGCAGATAAGAAGATTCAGACAGAAAGTGATATTATAAACCGTTATTTCTTTCTTGATTTTCCTGGTCTGCAGCCAACTCCCACTCTATGCCATTCATTCGACTGCTGGAGCTGATCCTTTCTACTTGGATGCATGTTATCCTCGCATCAAAGTGTGGCATTGTGATGAAGTTGGGTATTACTCCAATTGTGACCTCTGGGATGGTAATGCAACTTCTTGTGGGATCGAAGATCATTGAAGTTGACAACAGTGTGATAGAGGATCATGCCAGCCTTGCTGTAAGTGTTGTCTTACCAAAAATAATGGAGCCTCCAATTTTGTTATAATTCTAACACTAATTGTTTGTGGTTATTTTATCCATAGTCTTTCTGCACCTTTTCTCGATCATAATCTGCCAAAGTGTACTATAATACTGCTATTTGGTAATTCTTGTATATTTGTATTGTGATGTGATTTGGACTTCTTTACTCAGGAATGGTGCACAAAAGTTGCTTGGTATTCTGTTCGCTCTTGGGGAAGATGTGGCATATGTCCTGTCCGGAATCTGAGTTTCTTTTTTCTGATTTCTTTATTTTTTTAGTTTCTTATTTTTGAAGTCCATCGGTATCTTTTAACACACAATAATGTTGATCTGAACCAGGGGAGATATCAAATATATTAATTGAATCCAAGAGTACATTAGTATCTGGTTTTAATGCTATCAAAAATTATTGTCCATGTTCCTCCAGTTAGAATTGACAGCCAAGCAAAATATGGTGCTCTCGGGTCCAAGGCGATAGTGCCATTTACTTGCGCTTTCCACAAAAAGGTTATATAGAGAGAAAATATGAGACCATGGAGCAGGCTCAGTTGTGGTGACAGGTTAGTTTGAGGCTCCTGTTCTTTCCCCAAGAGAACTATTTCAAGATTTGCATTTACATTTGTTGCTGGAGGCATTGTAGAAGCTGGAGAGTTTGGTAAATCTACTAGCAGAGGCAACTAGGTAATGTTACTATGCACCTTCTCAGTTTAATATAGAAAAATTGCTGGTAATTTTGTCTTGAAGTATGTGATGCTCATAATTTCTATCGGTGTGTTACTAATTACAGCTACTGATAGTGATATATAACCCGTAACTGTTTAGTTTGTCTCTTCGTTCATAATTTCATATGGTATGTTGTTTACGTTTTATTGTTATTTATTAGATAGGCCCACACATTGATTGTAATTGTGCCTTTTGGTCGGTTGGTTATTTTAATAGAAGCTCAGATAACTGGCTTTCCTATTGAAGTTATTATTGAATTTGTAATTTTTTAATCTTTGTATACTAATTTATTGCCGTTGTTGTTTTGTTCACTGTTCAAGCAGCCAAAGAGATCGATTCAAGATTGAGGACTCACATACTGGCTGTTCTGAAAATTATGATGTCACTTTAAAGGAAAGCATCTGGTAATATATATACCTTCAGGAAGCAGTGATTCATCTTTTGCTGCTGTTGATGGCAACGATCCCATGGAACTTTTCTGCATTATTGGAGTCTGTCAAACAAAAGGGGAATCGCTCCTAAAGTAAAACAAATGCAGTGGTCTTTGCTTGCCATGATTGCTTCATGCTTTCCAGATGTGGCGTCAGGGCTCAATGTCAAAATTTTGCCTTGAGGTATGATTTTCAAGTAGTAGAGATGTAAGAACCTTAAGGCCCTTCATATCTACCATGGTATATGGATGAGCAAATTAGGACAGAACGACTGGATTCCTAGGAACCACAGGCAATGCAGATTTCCAAACCAGGATATGGCTCATAGCTAGAATAGTGATTTTCAAGTGTATACCTAAAATTAAACCATAGTGTTAGCACGAGCACTGTACTAGTAATCCTAAAAATACCCACTTTCAGTCGCGCACAGGGGGCGCGCCCTCTGTACTAGTTGAACACTACCGAGAGGTCCATGTGAGAAATACGAGATGGCATGTGAGGACATTTGTGGCGGGACCTTGACCGATGATGAATTGGCTTTTCTGACCGCGAGTCTTACAAAACAATTAACAACTACAACTGCATACTGCAACGATCTGTCGTCGGATCTGAATTCCTTGGCTCGCCGTTGGCTTGCTTGTCTCTGGTGTGCCCGCCTCGCTGTTCGCACGCTGGGTTGGTCTACTGGCTACCGAATCTTGCGCCGCTGCAGTTTAGATTAAACTGCCCACTTGCCAATTTGCCATCGGATGGCTAGTTATCTTAGCCCTCCATCTGTGCTGCGCTAGTAGTACTTCCGTATCTCAGTATCCACAGTAAGGACGACTGGCAATCTGAGATCAAGCATGGCGACTGCAGCTCTGGCCGATGAGGATGGATCGCCGAAGAAGACGAAGCAGGGCGGCTTCAAGACCATGCCATTCATACTAGGTGATTGCATGCCCTTGCTTCCACCGAGTTTTCACATTTTCACCTCGTCACATCGCAATTCAAGCAACCTTTCCATCGTTATTTCTAAGTGTATACGACTGATGCTTGCGCCTGCACACTGCAGCGAACGAGATCTGCGACCGGTTCGCGACGGCCGGCTTCAACGCCAACATGATCACATACCTGACGCAGCAGCTGCACCTGCCGCTCGTGGAGGCCTCCAACCTGCTCACCAACTTCACCGGCACCGCGGCCTTCACGCCGGTCCTGGGCGCCATCATCGCCGACTCCTGCGCCGGCCGCTTCTGGGCCATCGCGGGAGGCGGCGCGCTGTACCAGCTCGGCATGCTGGGCCTCGTCGTGTCCGCACTCGTCCCCGTGCTCCGCCCCGCGCCCTGCAGTGCCGGTGCCACGGCGACCTGCCGTCGCGCGAACGGCGGGCAGCTCGCCATGCTGTACGTGTCTCTGCTCCTCACGGCGCTCGGCGGCGGCGGCATCCGGCCCTGCGTGGTGGCGTTCGGCGCCGACCAGTTCGGCCGGCGCGGCAACGGCGGCAAGCGCCCTGTCGGCGGCGAGCAGAAGTGGAGCTACTTCAACCTCTACTTCTTCAGCATGGGGCTCGCCGTGCTGCTGGCGCTCACAGTGGTGGTGTACATCCAGGAGAACGTTGGGTGGGGCTGGGGGTTCGGGATCCCTGCCATCGCCATGTTCGTCTCCGTGCTCTCGTTCGTCGTCGGGTACCCGCTCTACGTGAAGGTGAAGCCCCAAGGAAGCCCCTTCAAGCGGCTCCTGCAGGTCGTCGTCGCCGCGGTTAAGAAGAGGAAGGAGCCCGTGCCGGAGGACGTCGCCTTGCTGTACCAGAACAAGCAGCTCGACGCTCCCATCGCCGCCGACGGGAGGCTGCTGCATACCGATCAGCTCAGGCAAGTGCCATTCGTTGACTTCTTGCTTCACACGTTGCTCTCATGTGCATTACTATGTCGTTTTGCTAAGGTGGCTGGTTTTTTATTACTAAAATGCTTTCTCTTACCTGTCCCACGTGAAGGTTCTTGGACCGAGCGGCTGTACTGACGACGGGCGACGTCTCCGACGCCGGCGAGCCGGACCTATGGCGCGTGTCGACGGTGCATCGCGTGGAGGAGCTCAAGTCCATCGTCCGCATGCTGCCACTGTGGGCAGCCAGCATCACGCTGATCGCGGCAGCGTCGCACAACTTCACCTTCGCCATCCAGCAGGCGCGCACCATGGACCGCCGCCTCACGCCGCGCTTCCAGGTCCCGCCGGCGTCGATGATCATCTTCACCCCGCTCGCCACGCTCGTCAGCCTCGCGCTCTACGACCGCGTCTTCGTCCCCGCCGCGCGCCGCCACACGGGGCGGCGGTCGGGCATCACCTACTTCCAGCGCATGGGCGCCGGCTTCGCGGTCTCCGTGCTCGGCGTCCTGGCGGGCGCGCTCGTGGAGGCCAGGCGGCGCCGCGTGGCCGCAGAGCACGGCCTGCTCGACACCCCCGGCGCCGTCGTGCCCATCAGCGTGTTCTGGCTGGTCCCGCAGTACGCGCTCCACGGCGTGAGCGACGCGCTCTCCACGGTGGGGCACATGGAGTTTCTGTACGACCAGTCGCCGGAGAGCATGCGCAGCTCGGCGGCGGCGCTGTTCTGGGTCGCCGGCTCCTTCGGGAACTACCTGGGCACGGTGCTCGTCACGGTGGTGCAGAGCGCCAGCAGAGGGGCGTGGCTCCAGGACAACATCAACAGGGGGAGGCTGGACTACTACTACTGGCTCGTCACGTTCCTCTTGGTGCTCAATCTTTTTTATTACATCGTGTGCTTCCATTTTTACACCTTGAAGACGTACGAGGTGGACGCCGGCCACATTAATGGAGGTGAGGGGCAAGGTGGAGAACGGCAGCAGGAGGCTGTGGAGCATTGCCATGTCCAGGTTGGAAGCTTGTAGTGACTGTGGCACCCTGTGAATGTTGTGAGAGGCTTGCAGTTGCAGGGACCCTGTCCTTTTTTTGAAGGAGCTTGCGCCTTGCAGGGACCTGTTGATTTTTTAATTAAAGAATTCTTTTAGAATGGGAGAATCATCCTCATTCGAATTGCGAATAAGATTTGGATCACACACTAACAAAGAGCGAGCTAGCTCACTTAATGTAAAGCCGATATGCAGGGGTGGCCTAGCCGGGTTCCCGGGCTGGCCAGGATGCAAAGGGACTCAACTCATCTACCAGGAGAGTGGCGTATGTTTGAGATGGGAACAGAGTTGCAAACTCGTTGGCGAATTTAACTAGACAATGTAGATCTTATGATTCTAGATAGAAGGGTGCACCGGCTAGTGTTTAGGGTCACCTTCTATCCGATTGTAAATGTGGTTTGCCTAGTTAATAAAGCCCTCTCTTTGCTAAAAAAAAGACGGCCTTGTTGGGATCCGGGCCTAGTCGGGATTGCACACCAAGGGTAGCATGTCCTATGTTGCAATCAACCTTCAACAAGCAACAAACAACTCTTAGGATCACCTAAACCGATCTAGAGATCTATTAGGCCAATCTAGAGCCCGACCTTTACTAAAAAAAACTTGGGGACACCTTTCGGGAGGATCCATCAAGGAGGAGCACGCCTAGGGTTGTTTTAGGACCAGCAAGGCTACTTAGAACATCGCTGAATCTCATGGAAAGATGCAACAAACAGCAAGGAGGTTGGAAAAGGGATAAAAGTGGGGTAGTTATATGTATTTTGACAATTGGAAGTTGGGGATCCTCAATAGTCTTATCCCAATGGGAAACAACTCCAAGATGTATTCTGCAAAAGCCGGTGTAGTCGGGTTGTAGACCCGGTCTAGCCAGGATTTATAGGGTGTAGGCTGGAAACCGCCACCTAGCCGCCATAGGCACCCAGCCTAGCCGGCTTACAAGGGCGGCCTTACCGGGTTCAGCGCTAGTTATCCTCTTGTTCTTTTAGCTTGTGCTCCTAATTGCGTTGCACCAAATTTTCTTCTAGGATGTCATTTATATTACGAACATGATGGTACAACAAAAACCACATGCCGGGACGCTTTTGCGTGTCAATGCTGCCAAAATTCGCCATATAAAAAATCCGATGAGCAAAAGTTCTTAAAAGTGAGGACAAAATATTTGCTCTGAACCATTAAACATGACAATATTAGACACGATGCTTTAACCATGCTATGTCATCGTGCCCATTTCTAGACCTAAGCATGACACTAGAAGGACTTGGCCGTGCCCTATCGGCACGATGAGCCCTGTGGCTCAATGGGCCCATGCCAGCCCGAGCACTATAGGAATCTTTCGTCGCTGCTTTGCATCTTATCACGATCGGTTGATACCATAGTGTCACGCGTGGCTTGCACCGTGTGGTTAGGCCCCACCACCATCATCCATTAACCCCACGTTGTCATTGCCGTTGTGAGGGGCCGGGAGCGGCAAGCGGCAGCCATCAATCTAAGGAAGTAATGAGCAGAGGGGGCACAGAGCAGGAGCAATTGGTGGTTGGATGGCCGAGGTGGAGGGCGGGGAGGGAGGAGGGGCAGCACCAGGCAGTCCGAGGCTGGAGGACGATGGATCAATTGTGAAGGGCACCCGATCTATTCCCGTGTACTTATGAGCGGTTGTGCGACCGAGCGAAGGGACGTCATTGAGAAGGATGTGCAACCAAGTGAAGGGGCAGCAGGGAGAAGAAAACGATAGTGGAGGATTCGGTGGTCTCGGGAATGCTGACTTAATCTGTTTTATATACTTGGGGGTTGGGGCTGAGGAGGAATGGGCCGGCACAATGTGTCAATGTTAACCATTTAACCGTGTTGTGCAAGCATTGTGGGCCGAGGATGCGGCCGAGGCACAACACTACGACCGTGTTATGCTTGATCGATCAATGTTTTTAATGGATCAGGCCTGTTTGGCCAGCTGTAAGATTTGATATATTCGACTAGGCATGCCAGCATCGGCTGGATAGCTAGCCGTGAGCATGGCTTGTCCAGAGTCCGTCAGGTATGAAATTGGAAAATAATTAACAAAATAATTAAGTAATTAGAACTGCTTCAATACGTGCAATTTATAAAACCTTTTAAAATAGGCATATACAGGAATAGCTGTCAAATCATTAATATTCCATTCATATATAGTGTTTACTATGTATAGAAACTGCCACTTGTCCAGGACCTTAAGAAAGATCCGCCCTAAGTCTTTTGAATACAATTTTCATTTACTGTAGATTCAATATATATTTAAGTGCATAGAAAATCTATCTATCTTGAAAAGCATAATGACTTATACGTCTTCTTCGGTTGGCTGAAAAGAAGCACCGATTTTAACTTATTTAGATTTATTGTGAGAAAAAAAAACGCTATTCTGTAATGCTGATTTTGGCAGAAGCGAACAGGGCGATAGTTTATAGAATGAGAAAAAGACAGAGTTGTCGAAGTAGTATTATTTCATCCCAGCCCATTATTTCTGGTTGGGATCCAGATCGAAGCTCACTCTAATAAGGTCGGTCAATAAGCTACTTGAAGCGTCCACCCTGCTTCTTGGCGTCGTCGGTGCCATTGCCATTGCCATCGCCATGGCGGTGGAGCTCGACCTCGTCTCCGCTGACCATCTCCACTGGCTTAAAGGTGTAGTATTTAACGCAGATCAAGAAGTAGACGAGGTTGACCGCCTCCAGAGCCACGACAAGCCAGTAGTAGTTGTCCAGCTTCCCTCGGTTAAGGTTGTCCGGGAGCCATTGCCCGGTCCGCTGCGTCTTGGCGTGCACGATGGTCACCAGCAGCGTGCCGAGGTAGCTCCCGATCGAGAAGGTGAGCCAGTAGAGCGCCGTCGCCGTGCTCCGCATGCTCTCGGGCGCCTGGTCGTACAGGAACTCCATGCGGCCGACGTCCATGAAGGCGTTGGCGACGCCATGGATGGCGTACTGCGGCACCAGCCAGAAGACGCTCATCGGCAGGGTGGCGCCCCTGGGCGCGTCGAGCAGGCCGCTCGCCGCGGCCACGGACCTGCGCCGCCGCTCGACGAGCGCCGCCACCGCGTTGGCCAGCATGGCGATCGCCAGCCCAACGCCCGTGCGCTGGAGGTGCGTGATGCCGTTCGGGCGGCCGGTGAAGCGGCGCAGCACGCGGACGAGCACGCGGTCGTAGAACGCCAGCGTCAGCAGCATGCTCAGGTTGGTGAAGATGAGCATGGACGCCGGCGGCACCTTGAAGCGCGGCGTGATGTCGCGGTCCATGGTGCGGGCCTGCTGGACCACGAAGCTGTGGTTGTGCGACGCCGATGTCACCAGGATGATGCCGGCGGCGCAGATGGGCAGAATGCGTATGATCGATTTGAGCTCCTCGACGCGGTGCACCGTCGACAGCCGCCATAGCTTCGGCTGGCCTGACGGCAGCAGGTCGCCGTCCGTCACTATAGCCGCCTTGTCAAAGAACCTAAGGATGGGAAAGACAATAAATCAGCTCGTGCGTGCAGATCAGCAGATCAAATTCCCAACACTTTTTTTATTTTCTCATTTTCACTTACTTCAGCTGGTCGGTGTGAAGAAGGCGTCCGGTGGTGGAGATGCCGGCGTCGAGCTCCTTGTCCTGGTACAGGAGGCTCGGGTCCGGCACGGCGGCTTTGCGCTTCTTGTACGCCGCGGTGGCGACCTGCGCCAACCGGACCAGGGGGCTGCCGCCCGGTGGCATCCTGATGTAGAGCGAGTAACCGGACACGAAGGTGATCACCGCGGCGGCCATGGCGACGGTGGGCACGCCGATTCCCCAGCCCCACCCGACGTTGTCCTGGATGTACACGACGCCGGTGGCGGCCGCGAGCTTCGCGAGCTCGACGGCGAAGAAGTAGAGGTTGAAGAAGCTCCACTTGGGCCTGGGGCCCTGGTGCCTGTGCGCGTTCAGCTCGAGCTGGTCGGCGCCGAACGGCATGGTGCAGGGGCGCGTGCCCCCGCTGCCGATCGACGTGCAGAGCAGAGACAGGTAGAGCACGGAGATCTGGTAGGAGGACGCGCGCTGGCAGTCCGCGGCGTTCTTGCCGCAGGGCGGCGGGTGCAGCGAGGGGAGCACGGCGGAGAGGGTGAGGCACACCATGCCGAGCTGGTAGACGACGGAGCCGAACGTGATGGTCCAGAAGCGGCCGGCGAAGGAGTCGGCGATGAAACCGCCGATGAGCGGAGTGAGGTTGGCGGTGCCGTTGTAGTTGGTGATGATGTTGGAGGCCTCGACGAGCGGCAGGTGCAGCTGCAGGGTGAGGTACGAGATCAGGTTCGCCATGAACCCCACCGACGCCAGACGGTCGCAGAAGTCATTCGCTGCCAGCGAGCACATGCAAGGCAAGAAATATTAGCTTCAAAGAAGGTAGTAAAGTTTTACAATTACTAGGTGGAGGCGCGTTAATTTTACAAGAAATGCTGAAAATAAAAATTATATCAATAGCCGGAAACATTTTACCTTTAATTTGGTCGAATTTAGTCAAATCGTCAACAATAATCATTAGATTTATTCAAATTTCCAATAACAATAATTACAAACATGTGTCCATTAAGTTCACTAACTTTACGCATTATAAGCTACATCCTAAATCTACATCTAAATTACCAATCTCCATGATTATAAAAAAAACCCTTAATTGCTCACAACTTCTATTAAGGCTCTGTTCGCTTCAGCTAAACACACATATTTTTCAGCTCTGAAACAGTATTTCTCCTCATAACAAATCAGCTTCAGCCAAAATCAGCTCAGCTTTTCAGCTGAAGCGAACACAGCCTAAGGGTACTTTCATTGTTGTTTTCCACATGCGCTAGCTTGCTTGGACTGAACGACATGTATGGCCTTTAGAAAATTCTCAATTGCAGGGGGGGCGCCCACTATGGCCCCTACCTGGCTCCGCCAATGCCAAAGTGCACCATCGGAGCTCACCGGTGGCAGCAGAGTTGTCCCAGTGAATGCATAGAAGCTTCCAGATCAAGTCATAGTCCAAGGCAAAGCTGCTAGCCATGCACTAGAGCTTCAGTATAGAGAGTACTGCATAGCCGCGATGGAGGAGATAATAAGAACCCGAGCTCTCTCTAGTGCATGCATCGAGTGAGCACCCAAAGGATAGGTGTTGCTCAGTGAAGAACTGATGTCTTGTATAACACACCAGAACTCTCCTGTGTGACGCCAAAGAATCTAGTGCTTAATGGTGTTTGCATATTGTCTTGCTATTGATGTTTGTGCATGCACACCAAGATCTGTACATGGAGCTTATAGTGTTTCAAGACCCTCTAACGTGTGTAGTGGCCACCTAGGTTGTACCAAGAGAACTAGAACCATGATGTCTTGGCTAGAAGCTCAATAGTAAAGATGGCCTAGAGTGGTCTAAGAGAAGGCCACAGAGACCTGCTTGGGCGCGGGAGGCCCATGGACGATCTATGGAGTTAACTAACCGAGAGCTTGGCCCATGTGAGGGCCTCCAACGAGGACTAAGAATAAGCATGAGTGTCTTGATACCTTGAAAAAAAAAGTTGATACAGGAGTTTACAACACATTTACATTTATGTATTTACTTGCTTTCCTTGATGTGTGCTCTAACTTCCTAGTCTAGCTTGCTAGTTAGTTTCTAGGGTTTAAACCTAGGATTTAAAACTCTTATGCGTTAGAGACAACAATACTTAGCAAAAGCATAGCACGCATCTCTACATTAATTAGCATAGGTTTTGATAAGCAAGTTTTAGTAGACCATTATTTTATAATAAGTTTTCTAATCATCACTTTTTTAGACATCACGGTCCCTTCAGGCTTGATTAGTGATATACACATGTAGACATGCATCTATGATAAGCAGCTTTTTAGCAGACCATAATATTTTAATAAGTTACCTAATAACCACCTTCTTAGACGTCACGGTCCCTTCATGCTTGATTAGTGACATACGCATGTAGGCATGCATCTATATGCATGATAGGTAGACATGGTTTTAAAATTTTAGCTAAATCAACTAAAATATATTTGAGATAGCTCAGAATAATTGCTCGCTACTTTGTGCAAATCGGCACGACTAGATATATATACTTGAGTCCTGTGGCATAAATTTAAAAGTAGACAATAAATGTTTGTTTACCTTTCAAGTTGTCAAGTCCATATGAGTCCAATGACCTAGACTTATTTAATTGGGAATTTGGTGTTTTTACCCTTATTACAAGCTCCAATGGTGATTTTATCCTTACTTTTTTAACTTTGCAATTTTACCCTCGTTATTTTGAAACGAAGCTGCCGTCTACCCTCATTTTGTAACACCGTTAGAAATAAGTGGATTAAATAGATAAAAGAAAAGAAAAAAATAAAAAAGAGGAAGTCCAATGTACCAAACTGCCCTTCTGCTCTTTTACCGCAGGAGCATCGTTTCGTGGCTGTTCCCGAATCGCGTCAGGGCATCACGAATCGCGTCGGGGCGGCTCGGCTAGGGTTCCTGGTGGGCTGCTCGACGGCTGTCAGCAACGGTCCGGTCGGCGGCGGCGGCTCCTTCCCTTCCCCGTTGCGCTCCTTCACTTTCCCATCGCGCTCCTCTCTTCCCTCCCCGTCGTGCTCCATCTCCGAAGCACGTGCTTCCTGGGGCGCGAGCTGCCGGCTCCGCCGCCGGAGGAGGCACGGGCTTCCTGGGGCGCGAGCTGTCGGGGAGGGCCGGGCTGCCAGAGCTGGCACGGTTGCCGGGGGCCACGCTGGCCCTCATCCTCTCTCTGGTTCCCTCACTCTCAGCCTTGGCGCACCCCCTATCTCCATGGAAGCCCAAGGTATTTCACCAATTTTTGAGGTGTGTGTTTCAATAGAATGGAACATAGCAACGATCTGTGATGGGTTGATTTTTTCCGTTCTGTGATTTTGTAGGGTAAATCACAGAGAACTGAAACTTGTTGTTAGAGTGCGTTTATTTGTCAGTTTGCCGGACAGGAGGCAATCAACACAACAAGCAGGACATGGAAGCAATGACCCAGCGTTGATGTTAATTTAATATGTGTGAAATTTTTATGTTGTGTGATATTAAATTCTGATTACATGGATGTATACTGAAATGTTGTCGAATTTTTTTTAAAAAAAATCTGTACAAAAGTGTCTTCTTGCTGATCTAAAACAGGGATAAAAACACAAATATTATAATAAAACGAGGGTAAAAACACATAGGCAAAATTGTCCTATTTAACACCGTTAGATGGCCTTAACAGAACAGGGGTAGACTCTCCTTTCGTTTTGAAATAGCAAGAGTAAAATCACAAAGTTAAAAAAATAAGAAAAAATCACCATTTCACTTGAAAACGAGGGTAGAAACGGCAAAGCCCCTATTTAATTTTGAGCTAGAACCTGTTTACCAGGGTCCTTCTCAAGTGCTTCTTTAAAGGAGCCAGAGCACTTAAGGAGATGCCAGTGAGCCATTTTTCGTAGCTCCAGCTCCTGGTTTAAAAATAGTCATTCCTCTACTGTTCATCATAAAACAGCTCCTCCTTCTAAATGTTTGGTATCGTTCCTCCGGAGAAGCTGCTGCTGGATTCAGACCTGAAGCCATGCCAAAGAGACCTTTAGCGTCTAATGGGCTTTTGTGTTTCTTGGATTAAATGATTATAGACATTCAAATCCAAGGAAATTCTATCCAAGTGGATCCAAAGTAACAAGAGTCCAATTAAATTTGGATCCAAATCCACTGCCATCTATAGTAGTGGTCATCGTCGTCACGGTAATGACGCTGGTGATGGTGATGATGGTGGTGGCATATGTGTGGTCGCATCCCTTGAAACAAGCCGCGTACCACATACTATTATCTTTTACCACTGAAAAACTCTCAATTCCGAGACGATGGTGTATCTTTACTAACTTTTCAGCCCCTTTGGTGTATGCCGTCGTAGCCGATTTTAGAGCAGCTTATCTAATTGTAAATATGTACGGCATATACCTCCAGTGCTCTCACTCTTTCGTCGCTAATATATTTTCACACTTTCCGAACCATTCATGCATACAATAGCCTCACAATTTGGGGTAGCAAAATTAACATGCATGTACAATTCAGGGAAATCTTAGGCTCCAGATAGAATATTTTGTTACAATTCAGCTTTTACATTATTAAATAGGAGTCACTAACACTAAGCTATTCTTCATAGAAGTTTAATTCTGAACTCTGATAAAGTTATTTTGTTTTAAGAAAATAGATAGCCACAACGTGTGGGCACATGTAAACAAAGCAGCACCTCTGAGAAATAATGACGCTAATGGTTTCATTGGTTGGTGGCTTGGTGCATGGAGCATGGTGCCTTGACAGCTAATAAAGCTTTGCAGTGTAGAATTTGCAATACTCACAAAGGAGATGCTTTACTGTTCTACAGGTTGAATTGTTTGATGTAAATCCAAAGACGTCCTCTTTTTTTTTTTTAGTAGTTTGCCTGTGACGAAAACAGACCGGTTTGACCAAGAGGGAAAACAACAAAAACTGCTACTAAGGCAGACTGACATATCTATGTGGTATCGTCCATCAATTCGTGTTAATCTGTTAAGCGTCCGCTCCAGTACCAGAACCAAAAGGTGGCGTGCATGCAGGGATCAGAATTGAAAATTAAAAGGAGAAAAAAAAAGATTTAAACAT
This sequence comes from Eremochloa ophiuroides, assembly GCA_038502445.1. Taxonomy (NCBI): domain Eukaryota; kingdom Viridiplantae; phylum Streptophyta; class Magnoliopsida; order Poales; family Poaceae; genus Eremochloa; species Eremochloa ophiuroides. The sequence goes on from JAHLJS010000008.1 coordinate 53,851,700, forward strand.
TTGCAATAAGGAGATTTGGGTGCTCTCATATAGGTGGACCCTGCCCTTCTAGCTCTCTTCTACTAGTGATGAACAGGCTACATGAAATTCTTTTGAAAGGGTAATTTCTTTTGGAAGGGTCAGGCTGCATGAAGTTCGTGAAGGAAAATGGAGACTAAATGCAAAGGAGCCCAGCTCAAGAGACAGAAGGCCAACTCTTTAAGGTGATCCGATGGAATTCCAACAGGAATATAAGCAAAACAGATCGAGCATATATGGATTACTGATGATATTAGCAGGGCGGAGTGGATCACTCACCTAGGATGAAGGGCATGGTCCTGAACCCTCCCCGTTGCTTCGCCGGCATCTTCGACGCCGCCACATCGGCATCCTTCTTCTCGCCTCTGGCATCCTCAGCCATGGCGGTCTCCCGACCTGCTTCAGAGGATGTAGCCCACTACGGCCAGTGGAGAGGTCTGGGGTATGGTTAGGCACCGGCTGCCAGTGCCAGCACCCTTCACTTGTGAATTGTGATGGTTGTGGCCTCGTGGCAATTGAAGACGGGTATGCGTTGTACGCACGCTTATAAAGGGAATCGGGTTAAGATCGGATTCGAATTCCATATATGTCCGCGGGAAAGCAGCGGTCTAGGAATAAGACGTGATGCAAGCTTGCAAGGTTCCACCACTGTATTTTTTTATTTCTTTTATAAGGATTAAAGCATGATCAATATAAGAAGAATTATATGTTTTTTCATTAAAAATGAAAATATGCACCTAAATTAGATAATTCCATGTTATTAGACCCAAATGCTGTTAAGCGAGCGTTCACCCGATTCAAATACAGCGAACAATGACTGGTCCCGCTTGCCTTGCGTGCCATCATAGGTGGTTCCCTTCTTCCCTTCCCATGGACTGATGCCAGCAATGACATAAGTAAAAAAAAAGCAACATATTTATTTTAAAATGACTACGGCTGCTGAACGGTGCATCTATTTTAAATTCCGTGTGCATGAGTGTGTTCTACATAATGAGCTAAACAAAATTAGATTCCATTTGCATATTTTTTGATTTTTTCTATAGGTAATTTCTGTGTATTACCTCGTAACATATAATTTATAACATACAACTTATGCACACGAATTGTATTGACTAACTTATATACATATGTTTGATACTTTTTGAAAATAAACTTTATTTCGTGACTTTTTGTGTCTCTAACTATCGGTATAAGTTATAAGAATCCGTTTCTTTATTTGTTAATAACTTTTGTATTTACATAATTTGTTTCTTTGTGTTTAATAACTTTTTATAACAAGTTATTTTGTTTTTAAAGATTCGCATAAGTAATATGTTATAAGTTATACATTACAAGTTATACGTGACAAGCTATATGTATAAGTTAGTATACATACTTTTCTATGAGAAAGATTCTTTGAAATATAGGCAAGTGACATATAGTTTTATTCGTCACATTGCGTAGAACACAGTGGTGCAGACGGAATTAAAAATTGATACACCGTTCAATATTTATAGCATTTTAAAATAAACGTTTTGCTTTTTTATAGTTCGTGGCAATGCTGATGTAGCAATGGAGAGTCACGCGCGCTGACCTGGCTAAAAATAGAAAGCGTAGGAAGTTTTTTTACCAAAAAAGAAAATTTTAGGATGTCTGAAAATTGATCGTTGTTTTCACATCTAGTGAGCGTTCGCGATTTAGCCTCGCCGGTTATTAGATAGTTAGGCCAGTTTCTTTCATAGTTTTGTTGGTTTCTGCATGCCAGAAGCTTAAACAAACAGTGTAGTTATTGAGTTAGCTTTTAAAAATAGAAAGCCAACTTCTAAAAAATAAGTTGAAAGTTGAAAAACACACCAAAAGAAGCTTTTTTGAATTTTAATGTGGGTCTAAAAATTTATTACAAAAATAAATAGAAAAAATACAACAATTTCATAGAAGCTAAAAGCGGAAAAATCAGTTTTTGAGCCAAAAATCTAAAAACCACAGCTCAAATAAATAATCCCTTAGAACTACACTACATCTTCCACCCTACTAGTTCAGCTAAGCTCACATTCTAATCTAGTAGGCTTGATTGGGACACAACATCATTGAGGAGCTCCAGGCACTGATCCTCCCATCCACTGCAGTCACATCAGGTATTCAGGTGGCATGAGCAAGTCAATTTGATTATTATTCGGTTTTCACCACTTGGTGCTCTAGATTATGTGTGTACCTCATAGGATAGCTGTTCATTGTGGCAGAGGTGGGGCTAGAGTTGATCTAACAAGGATACACTTTATGGGTGCAAGTATACAACGTAAAGGTCCAAATATAGTAAAATTTAGGTCTTTCTATTGTTTTTTTTAATTTAATTAACTCGACCCCTGCATTGAGTCAAGGAAAGTTTTGTCAGTTTTTTTTTTAAAAAAATAAATGTCAGGTTTGTCTTTTGTAATTCATATTGTTATTGGTCTTCTCGGGTCTTCTTCGAGCAAAGCCCGATTTACACCAGAAGTAGTTGCTGATTTTAAAAGACCCCTAGATTTTTGGGTAGCTATGGGTGGGGTTACCCATTTTGGTCCCTAGCCATCGTTCATATCACGGTCCAGGAGAGCAACCCGATGCCTCCAAACCTCGTGTGACCTCTGTGCATCTATCGCGGCAGTGCGGCACCGGTCGCGCACGCTGACGGCGACGGCACGGCGGATTATCTTCACAGTGCTGAGCGCAGTCAACTTTCTCCATTCTGGCGGAGGAAAAGAAACGGTCACTGTTGCAACTTGCCGAGGTGCCTAGGGCATCAATCATTCGTTGCCTTCCTCAATAGTCAATATGGCACTTCCGACGATCAAAAACAATTGCTGGCACAATTTTTGTTCCTGAAACGTGATACCAATCATGGGAGCAACGACGTCCGCGCGAGGTTATACGTGGCGCACTTTAGTCTTTTCAATGCTAGTAGTAGTACCACTTGATATTTTCCCCTTTTTTGATAATATTTTTATAGCAATTCTTTCCTTTTTTTAATTTCAGTAAGTTGCTTGATGCTAATGCTGAATTATATTTTCTTATATTTGTAAAAAATATAAGTATATTTTTTGCCATTCAAGAGTTCACTTTAAGCTACGTTTCGAACACAGAGCACATTTTACGAAAGTTTCGCTGACATTTAGGACTCCTTTGACCAATCATTTTCCATGAGAGCTTAAGGGGATGAGGGAGGAATTAGTTCGTTCAATTTCCCTCAATCCTCAAGGGGAATGGGTGAATCTAGACTAGCCTTATATGCTCAAAACAAAACTCGATTATATACAGGAGCACTTCCCGTCTACCGCACTAGTGTGGATATATTTCTTTCCATATGATAATTCAAATAAATCTCAAAAGGCAACGTGAGAAGAATGGTCTGGTCTTTATAGGCTACTGAGAACTGAGCACATGACATTGTGGTCCACATCCATTTTCTCCTTCCCTTTTCCACACGATGGCTCCCAAAGACAACGTTATCCTTTACACATCTCTATTTATTTCCATTTCTAAGTTTTCTCATTATCATATGGGTCATATTGAGGAAGACTAGGTGTAAGAAATATGGACCTACAGATCTGTTTGTATGAGCCGTAGCTTTAGTTTTGGTTCAAAAGTTAGCTTCGCAGCCATTGCCTTTATGCAATTGTTTTTTTTTTAAAAAAAACGGCACACCAAAAACCAAAATACCTGCCTCAATGTATTTTTAAGCTTTTATCTTATTTTTCTCATAAGTTTTTCTTTTATCTTTTCAAAAGTCGGCTTAAGAGCTAGGCTATTTGTTTCAACTTCTGGCTGACAGAAGCCAAATAAAAGCCGAAACACACAAACCATAAATGCCATATCTTTGTGTTCTTGGTGATTTTTAATGATATAATACTAACATGCACCTTAAAATATGCTAGACATTTTCATTTTGGTCATAGAGAAGTAACGAAACAATTGGCGAAGATATTGGAAAATAAAACTGCAAAGAAAATATAAGAAAAATGTTCAGTGGTCAAGGTTGGTAATGCATCAATTGGTTTATCAATCAACTCTTATCAACTTAATGCAGCAGATTAACTCAAGGTTATAAACATTTTGTAAATCACAAAGAAAGGGCTGAATGCACCGGGGCTTGCCTTAGATTGCGTAGAGCGTGGGATCCTGGTCAGTGCCACAGATGTCAAAGCCCTGAATCACTTCCGGAATCACCTCCTCGGTAGTAGCCTCAACTTTAACTTCTTCGTTCACGGGCACTATACGTATGCAATAATGCATACTTAATATGATGCAATGATACGGAATACAAGAATCAATAATTAATAATGCATAACTTGAGCATAACTTTTCTTCATATGCAAGCCATAATACACCTAGCCTAAGATACCCTAAGTCATAAGGATGTTTGACCTAGAATCACAACAAATTCCAAAATCACACAATACCCTAGTCATTCTTATTTTCTATTTCTTTTATTAATCAATTAATCAAGCATTTAATTAATAAATAATTAAGCTATTTTATTTGGGGCCAAACTTTACCAACAGATAGATTTTAAACTCCAACAGTACCAAAATAAATTTCATGATTTTTGAAATTACATAGAATTAATTAAAATTGCTCAAAGATTCATTTATCAATTAATCTATTGATTTTTAATTCCTACAGAAACTATTCCAACATATCATTTATTATTTTTATTAAATACTACTCACTGCAGAGAGCATGCATATATATTTTTATGATTTTTGGAGCCACAGATTAATTCCCACAAAAAGAATAAATCCTAATACTATTCATTCAAGCAGGAAATAGAAAAACAACATAAATCACAAAGAAAATGAAAAACTCCTTTCAGCCTAGCACGGCCTAGCAGGAATCCGGTCAGCCCAGCGCGGCCTCCTCTTACCCCGAGCCGCTGACAACCGGGCCCCACCCGACAGCTCTCTCTCCCCCCTTCTTCTACCTCCCGCCACGCCTCACGCGCACTCGCGACGCGGCGGCTCGCCGCCGATGGCTCCTCCGGCGAGAGAGATACCTCCAACGGCCGGACCAGACACTAGCACACTATCCTAGGGACTTAAACGGGCCAGGACCAGCCGGTGACGAGCTCGACACCGCCCATGGTGGCTCGGCGACGGCGGCACGCCGCACTTCGACAAGTGCAGGACAGTAGCGTTCAAAGTTTGAGGCGCAAACAATGCAGGAGCTCACTGAGACTCTAGAACACCCACAGGTCAGCGTAGGGATGGACCGGTGAGACGAGCGTGACGGCGGCGGCGGATGCGGCGGAGTGCTTCGGCGGCGAGGCTCCCGTTCCGACGACCCTAAGGCACCGAATGAAAACCCACCGCGCGCACAAGCATCAATGAGAGTTACGGAATCCACAACGCGAGACCTAGGAGGAAGAAGCTCACCATAGAGAGCTAGACACGGCGAGACGGCTTGCGGCGGCGCTCCGCCCGGACGCGAGGAAGAAGACGAAGGCGCCCGCGTGCTTCTGCTGACAAGAGGACACACCAGCGGGCTCGACGGTGAGTTAGGATGTAGTGAAGGTGCTGGCGAGGTGCAGTGGGCGGAGATGGAGTGGAGACGATGAATTTTACCAGTGAACGCGAGCGGTCTCCGGCGAGCCGAGAGGAAGAAGAAGAAGAACAGTGGAGGCGCTCCTCGTTTTAAAGGGGCGGGAGGAAGAGTGGATAAGCGCAAGTGTCGACGGAATGCCGGCGATAGTCTATCGAGGGGTATGCTGAAGGTAGTAGATTGATCGGTGAAGGTGCGCCTGAGATGAGCAAGAGTTACGCTGGAAGCGGGAGACACGAGATTTATACAGGTTTAGGCCACCGTGAGGCGTAATACCCTACGTCCTGTGTGTTGCTGTATTGTATTGCTTGTAGATGAGTTGAGTTGAGGGGATCCCCTGCCCGCCTTATATAGTCCGGGGGGCAGGGTTACAAGTCGGTTTTACCATACATATCAGATTACAATCCTAGCCAAATAAGGAAACTAATTGGCTAGATATTAGGAAAGCTATTTCCTTGTCTGCCAAGTCTTCGGCGGATATACGTGATCTTCTGGAGAACGTGTAGATGACGCATGCTTGGTAGTCCGGGCCTGATCGGATGACTTGGCCCATGTATTGCCATGCGGGTATATGAGTCTATACCCCCACAGGTAGTCCTCGAGCACCTTGCATTCATCGGGAGGTGCAGATCTTCGGAGTTGCTTGACCAGACGGATGTAAGGAGCTCAGAAAAAATTTGGAAAATCCTTCTCTTTGGTGAAGTGTATCCACTTTTGGTTCTTCGGAAGCAATACCTTCACCGTTAGGTAAAGTGTATCCACTTAGGCCCCGAGCCTGATAGTAGGTGACGCAGGCACGTAGTGTCAGGGTCAAAGTCTTTATTCTTTGCGATCATGTGAAGCATCGACGAAGTCCCCGAGCACCTCCTGCGCTCGAAAATACTGGCGAAGCGACGAAGACCCCGAGCAGATCCAGTGCTGGGAAGTGCTGACGTAATGACGACGAAGTCTCCGAGCACCTCCTGTGCTCGGAAATATTGGCGAAGTGACAAAGCCTCCGAACAGTTCAATGCTCGAAAATTCTGACACAGCGACGACGAAGTCCCCGAGCACCTCCTGTGCTCGGAAATATTGGCGAAGTGACAAAACCTCCGAGCAGGTCATTGCTCGGAAGTGCCAACGTAGAGATGACGAAGTCCCTGAGCACCTTCTGTGCTCAAAAATGTTGGCGAAGCGATGAAACCTCCAAGTAGTTCGATGCTCGGAACAGTTGATGCAGCGATGACGAAGTCCCCAAGCACCTCCTGTGCTCGGAAATGTTGGCAAAACGACGAAACCTCCGAATAGTTCATTGCTCGGAAGTGCTGACGTACCGATGATGAAGTCCCCGAGCACCTCCTGTGCTCGGAAATGTTGACGAGATGACAGAGTAGCCAAACAAATCCAGTGCGCGGAAACTCTTAAGAATCCTGTGAGCCTTATGCAAGAAGCCGAACCGTCAGACTTTCCTTTATAAAGACTTGGCCTCAAATGAAACGATTCGTCTTCCCTATCGCGCCGCCGCTCAATAGCCATTCAAACAACCGTTACATCTGATTCGAAACTCGATTCCGCCAAAGTTTCTTCGATTCAATCTTCCAGAAACGCAATCCTTCGATCAATTTGAAGAAATGGCGCCCAGGAAGAGTATGCGCGTACCCTCAAAGAAGGGGAAGGAGCCGCAGCCTGGAGAATTCCGCCTAGACAATGAGTGGCAACCATCCACTATGACGGAAAGGGCCATTTTGATGTTGGTGGCGAAAGGGCTCCTGCCAAATCGTGCTACCACCGGATGGAGGGCATCACAAGGTGAGCGGTACCCCATGCCCAACACCGGCGAAATAACTATTTTTGCCGACTACTTCCTCCGCGGATTTGGTGTTACGTGCCATCCCTTTCTTCGCAAACTCCTTGACTATTACTAAATTTCTCTGTGCCATTTGCATCCCAACTCTATCTTCGTAATCTCTATTTTCATCCACTTCTACGAAGCCTTCGCCGGAATTTTTTCTCATTTTAATCTATTTCGCCACTTGTATATGCTTGTGAAATCAAGTGGCGGGGGATCCCGGATCGCCGGGGGAGTATACCTTAAACTCCGGGATGGCATGTCCGCCCACTATCATTCTATCCCCCTCAACACTAGTCTTCGTGATTGGAACAAGAGGTGGTTCTATCGGCCGAATCAAGATCCTCCTGTGCGGTGTGCCGTTGAGCAGATACCAGAGAGAAAACTGAGCTGGTCGGCGAGGCCCACACCTGATCAGATGGATCAAGTAAACGAGTTATTAGAAATTCTGAAGGGAATGAATCTGAATGGAGTTGGAGTTGCTGCCAACTTCGTGAGACGCCGAGTTCAACCCTGTAAAGATAGAATTCATCCTGCGTATGAATGGGTTGGCGAAACTAACCCGACCAGAGAGGTCCCCGATCAGATGTCAGCCGAAGAGGCTATGATAAGGCTGAAGGAGCTGTTCGACAACAAAGCGCCTATCAATAACCGAGGATAGCAGAAAGCACTAACATTGCAAATCCACCACCCGAGGTACACCTTTGTAGATTTCTTTCCTTATGTTGTCTGTCATAATGTTGATCCTTTGCATCTTATTTGATTTGCTGAAGATACATGGCCAGGACCGGAAAGCCTACTTCTTGGAGGTGCCCAATGCGGAGTGGCCTGAAGGAGTTGACCCTCAACACCGTTACCAGCCTGGCAGTGAAGATGAAGACTTCTCAGAGCCCTATGATGCAGAAGCTGATCAAGAGGAAGAGGACCAAGAGACCCCCTCTCAACGAGAAGCTCACGGCAAGCAGCCCATGTCTGATAAAGCCGGGTCGTCGAGCAGAGTCCGGAGACCTGAGAAGCCGGTGAAGCTGTCCGAAGAGCGAGCCCGTCGCGCGGTGGTGATCCTAAGCTCGAGTGATGACGATGGTCCGCCGCCAAAACGACAGAAAGGAGACTTCCCGCCGACCAAGATACCCGGTGGTGAGGCGGGGACTTCTGGTCCGAAAAGAAACTTCGCACGAAAACGTCGCCGCTCAGAACTGTGGGTACCCGTGTTTTATTTGTTGCTGCCTTTTGCTGCTCGGTATGCTCTGTTATATGAAGTCCGTATTATTATCAAGGGACCCTTCAGCCGAGGACGTCAAGAAGGTGGCCGGTGGAGAAACTGGTGGTGGTACATCAACTAGAGACGGTGGTGCCGCAAGCTGGCCTTCCGACCAAGAGTCGCCAAAGACGCCACCAGACCAGCAGCCGAACTTGGACTCGCATGAGCAGGCGCCACCATCCAACCAACCTCGCGAATCGACTCCACCGCCGCCGTCCCCGCCCTCAATGCAGGGTACAGAACAGCAGTCTGAGGACGCCGGAAGAGGCCATTCTTCAAGCCGGGACTAACCCACTGGTTCCGACCAGGGAGCAGGCACGCAGACCGGCGGCCCTTCTTTCGGGGAGCACCGGGGTCAGGCCAGGAGATCCCCGAGCAACCACCAGCAGGCGCTGCTTCTCCGGAGCATGACATCGAAGAGATCACCCGTCGGGCTGCGGGTGGGGCTCCGCCGGTGGGGCTCAGGACCTTCAGGCGGGTCGGCGATCAATATGCCGTCGTCGTGGAAGAAGGAGCGGCGGACGAAGAGCTGGAGGCCTTAAAGGCAGATATCACAAGCATCCGCTCCGATCTCAGAAATGTGCTCCGCCGTCTAGGGCAGTTGTCTTCACGAGTTCAGGTAACTGTACCCTTCTTGAATTTACTGGAGATTTCTTTGCTTGCTTTTTTGTCATGTTCTGTCTTTGCCGATTAGACCGTACATGATACGGCCGAAGATCAACGAAAATCTCTGCAGCGTGCAGCTGGACTCGCGGTGGAGAACGCTAGACTAGAGAAATAAAATGCTCGTCTGGAGAAGGCGATGGAAGATCTCCACGAGCAGCGCGATATGTTGCACCTGCACTGTAATGATCTGATGGAGGCCGAACAGAAGCTTCTGCAGGATAAAAAGGTATGGAGACCGTTATGGCTCTAGTTATTGTATCCTAGCTCCTTCTTATTTCTGAGCTTCGGGGTCTTTGACTAGGCAGATCTGTCCGATGTGTTGGAGGGAGCTGCACGCCAAGGTACATGCGTCTTTAGACGTCCAATCTTCCTCAATTTGCTTTTTTAAGGGAATGCTAATCCGTCGTCTTTCTTGGTACAGTTAAGAGCTGGAGGATGAAGTGTCCATGCTGCGGGAAACTGCTCGGAGAGAACGAAGGGGCATGCCTGGGTGAGTTTCTTCTGCTTGTGGGATGCTTTAGTGCCTCTTGTTGAGACTTCTAATATTTTCCTTTTGTCATGGACAGATACTGAACAGAGGATCCGAGCACAAATGAATGATCTGTCGCAACGCCTTGAAGCTGCCGAGAGCCGCTATGACGCCGTGGTGGAAGGTGTCAAACCAACCCTGGACATTATCGAGTATGCTCCAACCGATCCTCCTGCAGAAGCACCGAGGCCTTTTGACATCATTTGTCGTAGTCGCGAAGCACTGCGGCACTTCAAGGCCTTCTGCACTAACGTGGCGGAGAACGCTGCAGCTCACGTGCTCGGTGTGGTGCGCTCCCATTACCTTGGCGTGAACAACGACAGGGTGAAGGGAGGTTACGCTCGTGGCACCACCGAGTAGCAGGAGGATCAACTGGAGGAGGAAGCGAAGCCCGCGGTGGAACTCTTGGCAGCAGATATGCAGCTGTTCCCCACAGAGAACACTTGAAGACACCTGCACAGAAATTGTAGATTGCTTTGTGCAACAAATGATGATTCATCTGATCAGAAGTCAGTATTGTGGTAAAAAACCGCTCCGGATGAAGTTTGTGTAAATTTGCTTTTGCTCGTATAACGTTAGTCGAGCTTTCGACGCGTAGTAACCGAGTAGTACTTCGAACGCTCCTCATGGGTTTTTTTCTTTGGTTGGTCGGCATGAAGCCAGAGCGTACAGCTCATTAGAGTGATCGACGACCGGTGCCCGTTCCTTTCGACGAGGACTTTTGGAGACGCTGCTAGAACTACCCAAGCGTCCCCGGGGCTTACGTAATAGCGAAGACTTAACAGCCCAGGCGTCTGTTGACACCTGTTATCATCTAAACTTTATTATCAATTATCCCTGCATTAAACATGAATACCCAGTAGAATAGGGTTATTACTGACAGATTCCACGAGTTTTGGTGAATTGTCTATTTTCCTGGGGATTTTCCAGAAAAGCTTAAAAGAAGGATTAAAGAGCATAATTACCACGAAACTTAACCGCCAAGGAAACATCATCACTGAGAACACTAGAAGCATCTGGAACACACCCAAAGCACCGGAGCCCGAAACCCCACAAGGTGGGGCCGGCCGGCGCCCTCCTAGGGTTTCCCTCGCGCCGCCTTCTGGAGTCTTCTACCACCGCCTATTAGAAGTCATCTGGGCCCTTGTTTCAAGTCGGTTTGATCCTACGGCATACGTGCATCCCACCGGGTTATAAATAGAGAGGCATACCCCCCCTGGAGGAGGGCCAGATCAAGAAATGAAGACCCTGAAGCATTAGATAGATATCCACTAGATCTAGGCTAGCAATCAAGAGAGAGATAGAGTAGATGAGTAGAGATTCGGAGGAGTCCCGGCCTGTCGGAGCTTCTTCGTAGCTGTGTTCGTCTGGATTCAGCTCCCTCGCCCGGAGTTGCGTTCTGATATACTTTTATATTCAATATCCTGATTCAAGTAAGCATTTGTTCTTATTCGTTCTTAAGTTTACAGCTCTATTTGAGTGCTTTGATCTTGGTAGCTTCTTGGTTGAAGTAGTAGTTTGTAGTGTAGACGTGGTGTCTGGGCTATAATTACTTGTGAATGTCCCCTGATTGGCCGGATAGTGGTAGATCACGTAGGTGACAGCTGCGTTGAGTCCTCTGTAGTCTACTTCCCGTTGATAGGATCGATAGGTGTATAAGTGCTTGGTAGGAGAGAACTCTGATTTCTACTCTTATTCAGGTCACTGCCCAGTTAGAACGATATTATTCAAAGCTTACCGGTTGTTGGAACTAGATAGTCACTATCTATTTTCTCATTCTTGATATTCTCTGGATTGATTGTGTTATCGGGTTAAGAGCCAATAGACTTAGTCAGTATCACCTACTGTTCCTTTGGGTTCGATATTAAAACTGGGATTGTCTGGTGAAGTGCTACATCGGGTTGTTTTATCTGTGCGCTTGCGGATACCCTGAATAATAATAATCATTAATAGAGTGCAGTTAATTTATACCAACAAGCATTTCTGGCGCCGTTGCCTGAGAACGGTTTGCTGATTTTGGCTTAGTCTATCTTAATCTTGTATTATACTTTTATCTTTTAAAGTATGGAACCTACGTCCCAACTTTTATATCAATATGGAGCACCATCGAGATCGTATCTCCAGCCAAAAGAATCATCTTTACCTATCTCATCATCTAGCTATGAGTTACGCCCGGGATTAATTAAGTTAGTTCAGGATCACATTTTTTCTGCTAGTTCTAGCGAAAACCGCTATTCCCATTTAGCTGATTTTAAGCAGACATGTTCATGTTTGCACATTAAGGGCATGGCAGATGAAACTTTAAGATGGAAACTCTTTCCGTTTTCATTAACGGGAAAAGCAAAGAAATGGTATAATCGCCATGTTGGGAGTAGTCAAGGAGATTGGGAAGTATTGCGTGCTAATTTTTGTCTTAAATTTTTCCCTATCGAAAAGGTCGCTAAACTTCGTTTTGAAATTATTGGATTTAAACAATTAGATAACGAATCATTAGGCAAGGCTTGGGAACGTTTTGATGGATTTATAAATTCTGGACCTAATCTTGCTTTGCCAGAACCTATACTTTTGTAACATTTCTTTTTAGGCCTTGATGATAAAAATAAGGAATACCTTAATTTGGCCGCAGGAGGAGCATTTATGCATATTACTGCTTCACATGCTAAAACTATTCTTACTAATATCTTAATTGATCTTCCTGAAGAAAAAGAAAAGTTGTTAGAAGATGAATTTTTGTCGTTTGATTCTAAACTTTTGTCTGATTCATCTCAACCTTTACTTGAACTATCTAATGAGAAGGAGATAACTACTATTTCTGATTTTATGCTTGAATTTGAGGATGAACTTTTTGATGATTATGGAAACACCTCACGCTATCATAAAATTATAAAACCACAAGAGTCTATGAATTTTAAAAGTTTTAATATTTCATATCCTACTGATTTCAAATTCCTTAGAGAGATAACTAGAGAATTAATTTTTGTTATGAGTAATGAGTGGTTGATAGAATCTGAGCTTTCAAATGATATAATTCTTTTAAATTCTTCTGCCATTACTATTAAATGTCAAATTGATGCACATCCTTTTGATGCCTTTTATAATCCAATAGTAGGTGTCAATATTATGTCTCTTACATTTGCTGAAAAATTCCTGAAAGATATGCCATTAATTCCTACAAATAAATTATTGAAAAATCATTCAGGACATATTATTCCTAGTTCAGATGTTTTATGTTCTTTTCCTATTGCGATAAACGAATTTTGAATTTTACTGAATTTCTATATCTTTGATGTTTGGGATTTTGATGTAATGATTGGGTTACCAATAGGAAAACTTTTACGAGAAGGTTGTGCGGGCAATTTAGATATTAAACTTGGGAAGGGATTTAATCTCTCAGTGCATATAACTCGTGCATTAAAAGCTAAGGCAAAGCCACCTCCTGAGTTAGATCCGATAGAAGAAATTAAGGCTGTGTCATTTGAGGAATTTATTGAATCTAATTTAGAGGATGATACTCAGTTCTTCATTAATGAAGAGGAAGAAGATCCGACTGATCATGAACCTCTGGATGAATTACTGGAGCCACCTAAGCCTTCTATTGAGCTTAAGCAACTACCTTCTGGTCTTAAGTATGTTTTTCTGAATAATGATCAAAATTCTCCTGTGATTATTAGTGATAAACTTTCTGATGAAGAGTCTTTTAGATTAATAACTGTCTTAGAAAAACATCGTGCTGCTTTTGGTTATTCACTCCAAGACCTTAAAGGGATTAGTCCTGTTTTATGCACCCATCGTATTCCAACCAACCCAGAGATTATACCTTCTAGAGAGCCCCAATGTAGGCTTCAAAATGCGATGAGAAAGTTGTTAAGAAAGAGGTCTTGAAACTTTTGCATGCTGGAATTATTTATCCTGTTCCGCATAGTGAGTGGGTAAGCCCTGTTCAAGTTGTACCTAAAAAGGGTGGTATGACCATAGTTAAAAATGATAAAAATGAATTGATACCCCAGAGAACTGTTACAGGATGGCGAATGTGTATAGATTATAGAAAACTTAATAAGGCAACCAAGAAAGATCATTTTCCGCTGTCTTTCATTGATGAGATGTTAGAGCGTTTGGCAAATAATTCTTTCTTTTGTTTCCTTGATGGTTATTCTGGATATCACCAAATACCTATCCACCCTGATGATCAAAGCAAAACCACTTTTACATGTCCGTATGAAACTTATGCTTATCGTAGAATGTCTTTTGGATTATGTAATGCACATTCTTCTTTTCAAAGATGTATGATGTCTATATTTTCTGAAATGATAGAAGAAATCATGGAAGCTTTTATGGATGATTTTTCAGTTTATGGAAAAACTTTTGATGATTGTCTAGAAAATCTAGATAATGTTTTGCAGAGATGTGAAGAAAAGCACTTAGTCTTTAATTGGGAAAAATGTTATTTTATGGTTAGAGAAGGAATAGTGTTAGGACATTTAGTGTCTGAAAGAGGTACAGAGATAGATAAGATAAAAATTGAAGTAATTGAACAACTATCTCCACCTGTTAATATAAAAGGAATCCGAAGTTTTCTTGGTCATTGTGGCTTTTATCGCAGATTTGTAAAAGATTTTTCACATATTGCTAGACCACTGACTAACTTGCTGGCTAAGGATGTTCCTTTTGAATTTGGTGATGCATGTTTAAAATCTTTTAATATTTTTAATGAAGCACTTACATCAGCACCAATCATTCAACCCCTGATTGGTCTTTACCTTTTGAAATTATGTGTGATGCTAGTGATTATACTGTAGGGGCAGTATTAGGACCAACACAAGATAAGAAGCATCATGCAATTGCTTATACTAGTAAAACTATGACAGGAGCACAATTAAATTATGCAACAACTGAAAAAGAACTCCTGGCTGTTGTTTTTGCTATTGATAAATTTAGATCTTACTTAGTAGGAGCAAAAGTAATTGTTTATTCTGATCATGCCGCTTTAAAATATTTGCTCACTAAGAAAGATGTTAAACCTCGTTTGATAAGATAGATTTTGTTACTCCAAGAATTTGACTTAGAAATTAAAGATAGAAGAGGAATAGAAAATCCAGTTGTTGATCACTTATCTAGAATACACTTTGAGAAACCTCAGGAATTACCTATTAATGACTCATTGAGAGATGACATGTTGTTTAAAGTGACCAAGTTAGACCCTTGTTACGCGAATATTGTCAACTATATGGTTGCAGGTTATGTACCACCAGGGGAAAATAAAAAGAAGCTTATCTATGAAAGTCGTCTCCACATATGGGATCCGCCATACCTCTTCAGAATTTGTTCAGATGGATTACTTAGAAGATGTGTACCAGTAGAAGAGGACATGCAGATCATTCAGAAATGCCATGCATCACCATATGGAGGTCATTATGGTGCATTCCACACTCATGCTAAAATCTGGCAGAGTGGGTTCTTTTGGCCAACTATGTATGAAGACACCAAAGATTTTGTCTGGAGATGTGGATCATGTCAGAGGCATGGAAATATCAATGCAAGAGATGCTATGCCACTTACCAACAATCTCCAGATTGAGCTCTTTGATGTCTGGGGAATTGATTACATGGAACCATTTGTGAAATCAAGAAATTGTGAATACATTCTGGTGGCAGTTTACTATGTATCCAAGTGGGTAGAAGCTATGCCATGCATGAATGCTGATTCCAAACATTCAAAGAAGATGTTTGAAGAGATTATATTTCCAAGGTTTGGAACACCAAGGATGGTCATTAGTGACGGAGGAACACACTTCATTGATAAGAAGTTTCACCGATACTTCCAAGCTCATGGTATCCGTCACAATGTAGCTACTTCATACCATCCTCAGACAAGTGGCTAGGCAGAAACATCAAACAAACAAATCAAGAATATTCTACAGAAAATAGTATATGAGATGGGTACTGCATGGAAGGACCGATTACCAGAAGCACTTTGGGTATATCGGACCGCATACAAGACACCTTTGGGTATGTCACCTTACCAGCTAGTATATGGTAAGACCTATCATTTACCAGTGGAATTAGAGCATAAAGCTCACTGGGCTAATAAGAGATGGAATATGAACTTTGAAGCCGCTGGAGAAAAGAGAAAAATGCAATTATCAGAATTAGAAGAATGGAGAGAAAAGGCTTATCACAATTCAAAGATCTATAAAGAAAGAACAAAAAGATGGCATGACAAGAGGATCATGAAGAAGGAGTTTACACCAGGAGATAAGGTATTACTTTTTAATTCTAGGTTTTAATTATTTGGGCTTGTAAAACTACGAAACAAATGGGAAGGACCATTTATGGTTGTGAATGCATCACCACATGGAGTGGTAACTCTACAATCACACGAAGGTACGTTATTCAAGGTAAATGGTCACCGACTTAAATTTATTTTTGGAACCATTTAATTTAGAAGTTGTTGATGGGCTGGACTTTGTCCAATTACCCACTTTTTAGTCTCATCATTTTCCGTTACGAAAAATTATCGCGCATCGCAACTAACAGGAAGTACGAAGAGTCTAGAGGCTTCATGAGCTCGGCCAACCAGGGAAGTCACCTGGTGGGGCCAGCCGGCGCCCTAGTGGGGCCGGGTGGCGCCCCCTGTCCCCTCTCGTCCTGACTCAAGTTCCCTTTTCTTTCTCTATCTTTCCTAAATACAATCCCATAGATTCCCGATGTGTACGGATAATCTTTTGTACGAATCCTGTAGAACCTAGATTTGATCTTATCCTGTCTCCTGAAAACCATATAAATATGCACCTATACCACCCTTGAATGTCATCCCATCATCATTGCCTTCTTCTCCTCCAAAGAAATTCACATGCTAAATTACTTTCAAAAGAGAAGAAGAAGATTGTTTAATTATTCATAGCTTAAAAATAAATTATATAACACTTTTCTAGGAATCATGTTACTATTGGAAACTATTTATAGGGACCCCATGATTGCTTAAGTCGTTGTGAAACATGATACAGTTGAATAATGAGAACTCAATCCCTGATGTTTTGTCTTTGGAGATTTTATTTCGAAAATTTAAAATGATTAGTTATACCTCTCCTTTGTGGTAAAAATATTGTCCTACCAGAGCCATATATAGGATAGAAGCCTGATACATATAATACTTGTCTTTGTATTGAGTTTGGTCAACCTTTGTAACCCTTTGAAGATATTTGTCATATTTTCGAATCAAGTGCCAATTCCATATAAGCATTACTCTAATCTGGAGTAATAGCGAGTCGTCCTATTGAAAATGTTTCTCTCCTACACTAGGAGAAAACACCAAAAATAACTATATAGCATAGTTACCAAATAATTGCTCCATGTTTTGTTAAAGTCTCTCAATTACTAAATTCAAAAGAGGTATGAGCTATGTAAAAGAATAAGAGAGTATAAAAAAATGGACAAGTGTCCGAAGAAATTAAAACAATGGGTACTTAGATGCTCGCCTCCCTTGAAAAAAAAGGGGGAAAGAAGAAAAAAAAGAAGAAGAAAAGAGAAAGAGATAGCTCATACCCTCTGAATAAACTTAACTGTATAAAAGAGAGACTTATTTTCTCAAGGAGTAAGGTAGAATTAGGTTCCACCATATTCCACCAAATAAAGCTTGATTCGATTATATGCCTAATTTCTCTGTGGATTCATTGTTTGACTTTACAACAAATACAATACAAGTATATTTTCACATTTTACCTACCTGAGATCCACATAAGCTTTTTAGAAGTAGGATAAAGAAGGCAATTTCATTAATGCCTTGGTAAGGATACAAAAATACCAGATATATCAGTGATTCGAGAGTACTACAAAAGGATAAGGTAAAGCTAAGTTTATTTACAAAATTACATACTCTCCAATTGACTTAACTAAAGGAAGAGAGTGACCTCTTTTTAAGCTATTCTGTTCTTCAACTACTCAAAGATTCATGGTAGACACTTTGAATTCCATAGTACATGCATGACTAGACTAGTTTTATATAATTTACTCTCAAGTTATGTTAAATGCTCCATTCTCTCTAAGAACCTTACATCTTAAAACCAACCTTTTTCTCGTGACGAGCAAAAGCCTAAGTGTGGGGGTAATTGTTGACACCTGTTATCATCCAAATTTTATTATCAATTATCCCTGCATTAAATATGAATACCTAGTAGAATAGGGTTATTACTGACAGATTCCACGAGTTTTGATGAATTGTCTATTTTACAGAGGATTTTCCAGAAAAGCTTAAAATAAGGATTAAAGAGCATAATTACCACGAAACTTAACCGCCAAGGAAACATCATCACGAGAACACTAGAAGCATCTGGAATACACCCGAAGCACCAGAGCCCGAAACCCCATAGGGTGGGGCTGGCCGGCGCCCCCCTAGGGTTTCCCTCGCGCCGCCTTCTGGAGTCTTCTACCACCGCCTATTAGAAGTCATCTGGGCCTTTGTTTCAAATCGGTTTGATCCTACGGCATACGTGCATCTCACCGGGCTATAAATAGAGAGGCATACCTGAAACATCCTCGATTTTCCACGAAGGGAAAATCCACAGAATGAGTTATAATTCCACAGAATGAGTTATAATGCGATCAAATCAAAGTTTGATTCCATCGCATTATCATATATCAGTTGAAATCACAGTCGTACAGCGTATGATTACAACCTTTACAAGTTTTACCTCATTTGAGGATACACATATTACAGTGTTAATCTAGCAGAAGCGTATCTAGTCGTCATCAGAGTTGGCAGAATATGTCATCGAGTGGAGGCTCCTCCTTCACGGATATCATCAGAGTCAATCTTGGCGCAGCATAGTCTTCATCTCCTGAACCAAACTTGAGCATAGACACGAGACCTTCTAATACTTCTTATCTCAATATCTCTGTTAGTCAGGTAATCTACACACCGCCAGATATGTGCAGGCCATGGTCAGCACCGATAAGCTTTAGTGGAAAAGAGAAAACAAAGGATCTGGCGATCCTAACATTTAGCTGTGGTTTGCATCCTAAGCGCATGCAAAGTAGTATCAAGTAATAATATCATAATAGTTTGTCAAGTTTTAACCCATATCATCAATTCCCATCAGTCTATCCCAAATCCACCATCCCACCCATACACCATCTCACACACACACCTCACACTCAGTCGACAGGCCCAACTCTCTCTCGGGTCCTGTCTCAACGGCACACTGCCACACCGGGCACACTGCCGGACAATCATCAACCAGAGGGAGAAAAGAATATCACTCTCTACACTAGTCAGAGCTTCACAGGAAAGGTCCATAGCCAACGAATCGGCATATGTATCGATCGATCAACCATACACTCTGCAGAGGTTTTACCACTCACAAGATTAGCCATCATCGATGCTGTACAATCATCTAGGCAGAATTCCGGGTGCTTGCTTACCTAGGTCGATGCCACCCTACCACTCAGCCCTAGGTAACTTCGGGCACGAACCGAAACGCTGAGATTTGGAGACGCAGTACCGGGCCCAATCAGTGGTACTGCGCATCTAGAACGGTGCAGGAACTTCCGGCATCCGCCACCGCCCACCCTATCACCTTACAACCTAGCAGTAGTGGCTCCGCCCTACCAAGTAGTCCAGCCGTTCCTCGCCCATCGAAGACAAGTGAGCAGTAAAGGATTCCTATGAACCTGGTACTAGTCCTTCCTAGGTTTGACCAAGCAGGCATCTTCTCTTAGGGGATACTCTCCCCGTGCCACCACGGCACCTCCATTCACGGGGTTTCAAACCACGCAGGCTATCCTTCCCGGAACCTCCTCATAAAACCATTACCCGCCACAGGTATCTCTCGTGGGAATGCCCAGATGCAACTCCCGGCAAGACTTGCTTACACAGCTCGTCGTGTATCCCACTTGGTCGACTCGACCCTCACCACACACCCAGGACACACGCAACACGCTCATAGTCCACCAGTCTAGCATCCCAAACCAAACCATTCCCAGAGGTTCACCACCAACATCGCATCACAGATACAATGCGAGTGGAGTTAATAAATATGGTGATGTAATATGCAGGCAAGCAGGTAAATATATATATAAGAGAGTGTGAGCGCAAAGCTAGGTAGCATGGTAGAGTGTTTGCAAGCAGGGTAATAACAGCTTAGATAGTAGTACACATCATATACTAGCAAAGGAGTAAATATAAAGCGCTAGCAATTCTAAATGTGCAATGTCTAATAGGATTCTCTAAAAGAAGGTGCTGCCATGACACCTGCGTTGTCGAGGTAGTAGTGGTACAAGCGTTCTCCAGTAAGTGTAGTTGATCAGCTGTGTCTCCCCTCCTAGGGTGACTCCACTCCACGGGTCCTTTCGTCGTCTACGTTCTCCTCCTCCAGCGGGTCTCGATCTAATCGTCGCTAATCCAGAATCGGCTATTCCGCGGAGCGACTTGGGGCAAGAAAACACTCAATACACTAAAAGACAACAAGACGTGGAAAGATCCAATAATTACCAGAGAAATGATAAAATGTGCATAAGTTGCCCTCTTGGCGTATGTCCGATTTCATCGGGCCAAAGAAACAAGGGTGGTGTTTGCTAAGCACAAGCTTAAGTTGTGGCCAAGCTGGTATGGCTTATGATGAATGGTTTAGGCCAAAGCTTATCCCTAGCAAACACCACGGCTCATAATCTTCCGATCCGAACGCCACGGAGAAGACGAGGATCGGAGGACAGCCGATCAGAAGGGAAGAACAAGGAATTACCAACAATAAATGTTGCACAAAATAGTGCGATTGTTCAATCCACTTGTAAGGCACCAAGGCTGTGATTCAAACGGGCACAATCATACAAGTGCTTAAACACCAAGAATTCAAGAGAGAGGGAGGGG
Organism: Eremochloa ophiuroides; assembly: GCA_038502445.1. Lineage (NCBI taxonomy): Eukaryota > Viridiplantae > Streptophyta > Magnoliopsida > Poales > Poaceae > Eremochloa > Eremochloa ophiuroides. The sequence continues at coordinate 53,872,415 of JAHLJS010000008.1, forward strand.
AGAGGGAGGAGCTAGCTAGGCATGTCCATATCATATTCTCGGTCACATCTTTAGTGAAGATGGTTTTAACTAGTCGATCGGGTCGACTCACATAGGTCTGAGATCTTGATATAGACCATAGCTTCGCTAATCTAAAAAGGGTTAGTACGATCTTTGATCCAATCGCCACGAACAAGACGGTATCGAACAAAGCGGGCTATCTGGAAATGAAGAGCGAGGAACATAATAACGCGGTGGTCAACTTCTTCCATCGCACACGCCACGGTATAGACAGGACGTCAGAAGAGAGCGACATGTAAAAGACGCAAGTGCGCAAACCACTCATAGGGTACCACGACCTGGGTGCACTGGCACTAAGTCATCTCTCAGATTTGTAGCGGTGCGGTTGTCACCGCGGAATCGAAGAAATGCAGCGGTCGCACAAGGTACAAGCATATGAGGGCTTGGGCACGAAGAATCAAAGAACGGCACACGGGGTATAGCTCCATGGTCATGGTGAGGCGTGCTCGCGGCCATAAGCTACACCGAGAGGTCGAGTTACTCCCGGCATTACGGTCATGGCAGGACGGATCCCGCGATCGCATCGTCCGAACGAGGTACGATCCCTCAGCCGGCTCGAAGGCACGGCACACATGCAGTCAAGATCATCCAACAATAAGATCCAGGGACACGACCACAAGACACAACAACTCGACAAGACAGTGGAGTAGCACAATTCCACAGAACGAAGATAAATGGATCATGTGTCACAGATACAATGTACAGACTGTGTGTAAGGATAGGGTATAACAGATACATGAGGATAGGGTACAATAGATACATATGAATAGGGTACAACAGATATATGAGAATAGGGTACAACAGATATATGGACGAACATGTCGTAAAGATAGGGTACAATATGGTGGACAAGTGTATAAAGAAGTAAAAGAAGGGCCCTCCAGTAGTCAGCATCGTATACCAGTTAGGCTTTCTAACCGTCCAACACCATCTATTGATTTGGTTTCCAATAGTCCAGCTTTATCTATTAATTGGGATCTTCCTACAGTCCAGCATCTTCTATCATCATCTATGGGGCATCAAGATGTGGCAACGGGGCTATGGCACAAGGTCGGACAGGGTCAATGTCAAAGGAAAAGTGGCGAGGCTTGCTGCAACATGCTCCGGCTCCTCTCGGCCATCTCCTGGTAGCTATTGGCCAACTATGACTTGTTGTTGGCTGACTGCGGCTAGTCCTGGCCTCCTGTGGGCTGGTCGCGGCTAGTCAGACGGGGCTGTGGCTGGCCGAAGGCTGGCTGGAGGTGGCATCAAATGGCTGGGAGGTGGCGGAGCATGGCCGAGTTCTCAACAAGGCATTGGATCACAGCATGAAGGCCTATGTCGACGGCGATGCCCGTCGTATTTGTTCATGGTGTGTCGTCCGGTTGGTTGGGTTTAGTCCGGCGTGCGTGAGTGCGTTGTGTTTTTCCTGAGCCGGTGGTGGCTCTGCCGGTGCGTTCCCTGGGGTAGGACGCGGTGGCGCACATAGTGGGTCCAAGAAGGTGGTGGTGCTCACCGTGGTGCTGACGAAGATAGGATGGTGGTGCAGCGAGGAGTTGATGCCGTGCAGGGTGATCGCTGTGCAGTGCTGATCCGCGACGGTGGCACCGGCTCCGTCTCCGGCTTCGGCGTCCACGGGTGGAGCTCCAGCGAGGATGGAGGTAACGAGGACGGTGCTGCTGAGTGGATTGTTGGGGTTTGGCATGGACGTGGCAAGGATAGGGCATGCCGGTGGGTGGTGCTGCAGGGGGCCCGGTGTTGATGGGGCTTGCCCTGGTTCCTGCAAGGTTGAATCACAGTGGCACGAAGGCCAGTCTCAGCCACGATTCAAGCAATCAGAGAGGGGACAAAGGAGAGGCTTGGTGATGGCTGCTCACCGGCAAGTTGAAGAAGGCTTGGCTCGTTGGAGGCGTCTGTGTCTTTGCTCTGGAACATCATGGCTGGTGGTGGCCTACTATGGCCAGTGTCGGTGTGGCTGTGGCCTGCTCTGGCCGGCCCTGGGCCACCTGCACGCGGCCAGCAGCCAGCCGTGGCCGGCCGGCAGCTGCTGCGGGCGGGCAGGGTGGCCAAGCGAGGTTGTTGGCGTGGCGCTCGGTGCCGCGAAAGACAGGGAAGACGCCGAGGCAGCTGCGGCTCGTCTCGTCGGAGTACGCAGGAGCATAGCGGAGAGGATTGGCGGCACTGAGCTCGTCGCGGCCACCATGGACGGGGGCAACGCCGGGCGAGAGGCTCTTGCTCTCGGCGGCGCTCCGGGCAACCGAGGTCGACGGCGTGAACGACGGGCATAGGCGGCCGCGGTCAGCGGAGTGGCGTCGCGCGTGATGGCCATGGCGCGGTCGTGGCTGTCTGCACGGCGTGGTGGCTTAAGGAGATAGGAGGCGGTGGCGTGGTGCAGGCAGAGCGCGAAGAAGGCACCGGTGGCAGGTCGAGCTCGGCGGCGTGGAGCTTGTCGTGAACACGGCCAGCAGCGCTTTGGCGTGGCATGACCAGGACGCGGGGCAGCTGATGTGCCCACGCAGGGCGGTGGGGCGGCGAGGAGGTCGGTGCGGCGTGAGTTGGGAGAAGAAGATGGTGGCGGCGTCACGAGGAAGAAGAGGAACAGGAGTGTGGTGGCTGTAGCTCCTCTTATAGCGTGCGGCTAGGGCTTCTAGGGGCCTCCGGTCGTCTGCGGCGTCCGTGCCCACATCGGAACATGTGGCGCACATCGCGCGGTCGTCGAGGTCGCGTCACTTGCACGCAAGGTCAGCTGGCGGCGGCGGCTTTGAGAGGGGCGCTGGGAGGCGTCGCCCTCAGAGGGGCGCGTGGACGGGCCGCCCAGTGGGCCGGCTAGGAGCGTGTGGGCTGCCCAGGAAGGATGCGGAGCTGCGGCGGGGCGAGCTGGGCCTGTGCTCGCGCGTGTGGGCCGCAAGGTGGGTGGTGGGCCGCGTGGTGTTGGAGGTTGGCGCGGGCTGGCTGACTGGGCCACGAAGCTGGGCTGCACGAGGCAGGGTGAGGAAAAGGACAGGCCTGTGGTGCTGGTGATTTTGAACCCAGAGAGTTTGGCCTTTCCTATTTGCGAATTTGATTCAAATACTTTTCGAATAAGATTTGAAATGAAATCGGAAGGATTCCAAGGTGGTGTGTCAAGGGGTATTTGGAGCAAGGGTCCGCATCGAATATTGGTAGAAGTTTAATATGGAAGGTAGGAAATAAGGATTTCCCTTTTTACAGTTTATGATCTTGATTTATGGAATCGAGGAGAGTTGCTACGGATTTGTGCTCTCCGACGCAAAACCCTAGACCATCTACGAACTCTGATAATTTCCTACAAGCAATCTCTATATGAATGCAACGGTTGTTAGTGGGTTAGCTGCGGTTCGTTCTAGAAACTATATGCTTCACACATTTGCAAGAAAAATTTTAAAAAGTTCGCACTTTTGGTTTACCAAAAACCCGGGTTGTTACAATACCCCCCTGGAGGAGGGCCAGATCAAGAGATGAAGACCCTGAAGCATTAGATAGATATCCACTAGATCTAGGCTAGTAATCAAGAGAGAGATTAGAGAGATAGAGTAGATGAGTAGAGATTCGGAGGTGTCCCGGCCTGTCGAAGCTTCTTCATTGCTGTGTTCGTATGGATTCAGCTCCCTCGCCCGGAGTTGCGTTCTGAGGTACTTTTGTATTCAACATCCTGATTCAAGTAAGCATTTGTTCTTATTCTTTCTTAAGTTTACAACTCTTTTTCAGTGTTTTGATCTTGGTAGCTCCTTGGTTGACGTAGTAGTTTGTAGTGTAGATGTGGTGTCTAGGCTATAATTACTTGTGAATGTCCCCTAATTAGCCGGATAGTGGTAGATCGCGTAGGTGACAGCTGCGTTGAGTCCTCTGTAGTCCACTTCCCGTTGATAGGATCGATAGGTGTATAAGTGTCTGGTAGAAGGGAACTCTGATTTCGCCTCTTATTCATGTCACTGTCCGATAAGAACGATATTATTTAAAGTTTACCGGTTATCGGATCTAGATAATCATTTGTTATCTCCTCATTCTTGATATTCTCTGGATTGAGTGTGTTATTGGGTTAAGAGCCAATAGACTTAGTTAGTATCACCTACTGTTCCTTTGGGTTCGATATTAAAACCGGGATTGTCTGGTGAAGTGCTACATCGGGTTGTTTTATCTGTGCGCTTGCGGATACCCTGAATAATAATAATAATCATTAATAGAGTGTAGTTAATTTATAGCAACAAGCATTTCTGGCGCGTTGCCTGGGAATGGTTTGCTGATTTAGGATTAGTCTATCTTAATCTTGTATTATACTTTTATCTTTTATTTTTTACCTTTTAAAGTATGGAATCTACGTCCCAACTTTTATATCAATATGGAGCACCATCGGGATTGTATCTCCAGCCAAAAGAATCATCTTTAACTATCACATAATCTGGCTATGAGTTACGCCCGGGGTTAATTAAGTTAGTTCAGGATCACATTTTTTCTGCTAGTTTTAGCGAAAACCCCTATTCCCATTTAGCTGATTTTGAGCAGACATGTTCATGTTTGCACATTAAAGGCATGGCAGATGAAACTTTAAGATGGAAACTCTTTCCGTTTTCATTAACGGGAAAAGCAAAGAAATTGTATAATCGCATGTTGGGAGTAGTCAAGGAGATTGGGAAGTATTGCGTACTAATTTTTGTCTTAAATTTTTCCCCATCGAAAAGGTCGCTAAACTTCGATTTGAAATTATTGGATTTAAGCAATTAGATAATGAATCATTAGACAAGGCTTGGGAACGCTTTGATGGATTTATAAATTCTGGACCTAATCTTACTTTGACAGAACCTATGCTTTTGCAACATTTCTTTTTAGGCCTTGATGATAAAAATACGAAATACCTTAATTTGGCCGCAGGAGGAGCATTTATGCATATTACTGCTTCACCTTACTAATATCTTAATTGATCTTCCTGAAGAAAAAGAAAAGTTGTTAGAAGATGAATTTTTGTCGTTTGATTCTAAACTTTTATCTGATTCATCTCAACCTTTACCTGAACTATCTAATGAGAAGGAGATAACTACTATTTCTGATTTTATGCTTGAATTTGAGGATGAATTTTTTGATGATTATGAAAACACCTCACGCTATCATAAAATTATAAAACCACAAGAGTTTTTGAATTTTAAAAGTTTTAATATTTCATATCGTACTGATTTAAAATTCCTTAGAGAGATAACTAGAGAATTAATTTTTGTTATGAGTAATGAGTGGTTGATAGAATCTGAGCTTTCAAATGATATAATTCATTTAAATTATCCTACCATTACTATTAAATGTCAAATTGATGCATATCCTTTTGATGCCCTTTATAATCCAATAGTAGGTGTCAATATTATGTCTCTTACATTTGCTGAAAAATTCTTGAAAGATATGTCATTAATTCCTACAAATAAATTATTGAAAAATCGTTCAGGACATATTATTCCTAGTTCAGATGTTTTATGTTCTCTTCCTACTGTGATAAACGAATTCTGAATTTTGCTGAATTTCTATATTATTCCTTGGTTGAAGTAGTAGTTTGTAGTGTAGACGTAGTGTCTGAGCTATAATTACTTGTGAATGTTCCCTGATTGGTCGGATAGTGGTAGATCGCATAGGTGACAGCTGCGTTGAGTACTCTGTAGTCCACTTCTTGTTGATAGGATTGATAGGTGTATAAGTGTCTGGTTGGAGGGAACTCTGATTTCGCCTCTTATTCATGTCACTGTCCGATTAGAACGATATTATTTAAAGTTTACCGGTTATCGGATCTAGATAATCATTTGTTATCTCCTCATTCTTGATATTCTCTGGATTGAGTGTGTTATCGGGTTAAGAGCCAATAGACTTAGTCAGTATCACCTACTGTTCCTTTGGGTTCGATATTAAAACCGGGATTGTCTGGTGAAGTGCGACATCGAGTTGTTTTATCTGTGCGCTTGCGGATACCCTGAATAATAATAATCTTTAATAGAGTGCAGTTAATTTATACCAATAACAACCCTGAGGCTTACGTGGTGGCAAAGCTGCCTGCGCCTGGCAGGGCTTACGCTTATCGTGGGCGATGGCTTCCCGAATCTATCGGGGCAGTCGATGAAGTGGCGGAGTAGGACGGCCTGGCGATGCAGGGCTTATGCGCCGTCGTGAGTAGGCTGCCCGAACGGGTGCGGGGCTTGCGCATAGTTGGAGTTGTGCTACCCGAGCAGTTGCGGGGCTTACGCATTGGCGAAGTTGTGCTGCCCGAGCAGATGCGGGTCTTACGCATTGGCGAAGTTGTGCTGCCCGATGGAGAAAATCTTGGGTCGGCGATGGAGGTGTCTTGGTTGGCGATGGAGTTGACGCATCTGGCGATGAGCTTCTGCTCTCTCTTCGACTCCATGGCAATGCGGCCGCCAATAATTGTGGAGACCGTCCGGTGAGCTTCACTGTAGCCTGGAGACGGGTCGTTATTGTCATCGCGCTTGTCTCTTTCGGACTCTATGCGAGCCTTCTTCTTTTCTTCTTCTTGGAATGCCCTGGGGAAGCCATAACATTCTCTCATGGTATGCTTGTGGCACTTGTGGATGGGGCATTGACTATCGTGGAGCTTGTCGTAAGCTTCTTCATAATTGCGCTTCGGAGCTGGTCGGGCGTTGTAAACTTGGTAACGGCGACGTCTTTCTCCAGACCGGGAGCCTTCTAGTTCATCGTGGCGACGTCGATTGGAGCGATGTTGGTCACGGCAATCACGTTCGCCGCGGTGGTGGTCTCGCCGGGCTCCTTGGTCATCATGGCGCTGATCAGATCGGCGGTCGACGTCCTCGCGGCTTGATCGGTCGGGAAAGTGGAGGCGGCTATGGACGGAGTGGCGGGCCGCCTCGCTCCCCTCGGCGTACTTGTTGGCGATGCGCAGCATCTCGGCGATGGAGTCTGGTCTGCTGCGGTATAGTTTCCTCTGGAGCTCCTCATCAGGTCGGAGGCCAGGTATGAAAGCGGAGATAGCCTCAGCATCCGTGACGCCTGGAATGTTATTTCTGGTCTCTGAGAAGTGCCAAATATAATCCCGCAATGATTCTCGCGACGCCTGCTGGAGCTTCTCAAGATCAAACTTTGTGCCAGGCTGTTTACAGGTGGCACTGTAGTTGTTGATGAACTGCTCCCTCAGCTGGTCCCAAGTGTCGATGGAGTTCGGCTTCAGGCTCAGCAGCCAATTATTGGCGGATGCATTGAGCATAACAGGCAAGTAATTCGCCATGACGTCGGAGTTCTCCCCGGTAGCTTTGACCGCGATCTCGTAGACGGTAAGCCATTTGGTGGGATCGGCGGTGCCGTCGTAGGTCTCGACGCCAATGACCTTGAAGTTCGGCGGCCAGCGTACCGCCTGGAGTTCTGCCATGAAGGGAAGTCTAGGAGCATTTTTGTTGTTGACCGGAGGGCCGTACGCTTCATCATATTCCTTGCGGCGCTCAGTCTCTGCTGAGTGCCAAGCTTCCCTCCGATTCTCGATGCGCCCCCGGAGATATCTGGTCTTCAGCTTTTCACGGAGGTCGGACTGATTCACCTCCTGGTCTCCATCTTGGCGATGACGTCTCCGGCCGCCACGGGAATGACCACCACCGTCACGAATAATCTCGGTGGCCGATGCAGTAGAGTGCGACGGAGGTGGTAACTGGCGTTCTTCATTGATCTAAACTTGGGCTGCTCGGAGGTAAGCCGTAAGGCGCTCCACTTCAGGTGTCGGGGCTAGTCTTTTGGCCTCCTCTATCGCGACGGCGACGTTTACACTTGGGGTCTTGTAGACCTGCTGTTTGCCACCCAGATCAAATTCTGGCTCCAAGTTCCGCACGGTTCCCTTCCTTGCCTCGGCTTGCTGCTCGCGACGCCGTCTTCGGTTGGCGTTTCTCCCCTCGTGGGCTGCTCAAGCCTCTTTAGTTTCATTTGGGTGAGGAGCGCTGTCGTTGCTGATGGCAAGGACGGGCCCGCTGATGAACCGACCAGTGGGAGGGGGAGATCAATGAGATCGCCGCCTTCCACGTCATCGAGGTCGGTGCAGTCGTTGTCGGCGATGATGAAGCTGGAACTGGTGCCGACGTGATCGGGAGAGGTGTGGTCGGAGGAGCGCAGTAGATGTGCAAAACTGGAGGCTGTGTTCCGCAGACCGAACGGCATATAGCCACTCGGGAGGTCGTGGTCGGAGGCCTTCGGAACCGTGACTGCTCCGGGTCGCAGCTCGACGACACGTCCCTGAGGAGTGACGGTGATGGCCAGAGTCATGTCCTGGCGGAGCGGAGAAGGTCGTCGCGTCGTCGATGGGCGCTGAATGCGGTCTGCAGTTGACTCCAAGATCTGGAGACTCTCGGACAGGCCTTGGGAGACCCGATCTATGGCTCTGATAAGGTCGTCGTTGTCGATGGTCTTTCCTGCCGGGGCGGAGGTTGCTGGAGGAGTCGAAGTAGATGCGATCTGGGCCACATCCAGGATCTTTCCTTCGCCGTCAGATCCGATGATCCAGGTGATTGATCCCACTGTGAAGATCTGGCCCGGCGTTGGGAGCATGATGGAGCTTGAAAAAATCACCTTGTTCGCCACGGAATGCCGGCGATAGTCTACCGAGGGGTATGCCCAAGGTAGTAGATTGATCGGTGAAGGTGCGCCTGAGATTAGCAAGAGTTACGCTGGAAGTGTGAGACACGAGATTTATACAGGTTCAGGCCGCCGTGAGGCGTAATACCCTACGTCCTGTGTGTTGCTGTATTGTAGTAGATGAGTTGAATTGAGGGGATCCCCTGCCCGCCTTATATAGTCCGGGGGCAGGGTTACAAGTCGGTTTTACCATACATATCAAATTACAATCCTAGCCGAACAAGAAAACTAATCGGCTAGATATTAGGAAAGTTATTTCCTTGTCCGCCAAGTCTTCGGCGGATATACGTGATCTTCGATAGAACATGTAGACGACGCATCCTTGGCAGTCCGGGCCTGATCGGATGACTTGGCCCATGTATTGCCATGCGGGTTTATGGGTCTATACCCCCACAGCGAGGAAGGTTTGAGGCCCCCGAGCTGCCCTGGCGTGGCGGCGACAGCGCCCTGCCGGCTGGATGGCGGCAGCGCGCGGTGCGCGCACTCGTGCACGGCATGCCCGGTCCTGTAGGGGCCCGGATCACTGTAGCTTTGCCCCAAGGTCAAATCCTACAAAAGCTAATTATGCCCTATTCCAGTTCGAATCAGGGAAAGGCCTAAAAATGAAAGTTGTAGCAAATTTCGTGTAGAACATTTTTGCATTTTGGGCCAAGTTCAAATTCTGCATATTTTTGAAAATAACAGAAGGGGGTGAATCCCCAATTTAAAATTCAAACACAATTCAATCCAATTCTCTAAAGTTTTCTATATAACTTGAAAATCTGTAAACATGAAAGTTGTTCAACTTGCTGAGTTCTACATCTTTCATTAAGGGTGCTTGGTCAGATTCTTGATAGTTTTTTAAATGACATTTCAAATTCAAATTTCAAAGCATTGTTTTAAGTTTAACTTGTATTTCTACTGTATAACTTCAAAATCTCCAAAAATAAAAGTCGTTCCTTTTTAAAAGATCTACAACTTTTATTAAAACACTTTTATCAGATTACTTATAGTTTTTGAACTACGTTTTGGGACCCAATTAGGGCTTAATTTCAATTTTATTTTTGATTTAACTTTTAATTTTCAATTATGGGTTTAATTGCACCATCATTCCCAATCACAATCAAATCACTCTAGAGGCCCTAAGCACAATCATATGCAGCAATCAAATTAAACATGATGACATGGCAGTTTTAATTAACTGTAATACCAGAGGTATAACAGCCTTCCCCCTGAAAGAAATCTCGTCCCGAGATTTGGTATACGACTAAGACTTAAGACTAAGCAATAGAAAAGAAAATGTGTCCAGGCAAATAATTCATACTTGACCATTAAACAAAAATATTCATATTACACGAGCTTCAAATTTACATCTACAAGGTAGCGAAAAATTCTGGGAAGTTTTCTAAAAGATAGTCCTCCAATTCCCAGGTAGCTTCATCTTCGGAATGCTGACTCCATTGAATCTTGTACCACCTGGTTGTAGTTCTTTGTAAGACTCGAATCGGATACCCGGAACATGTCAGATCTGGTTCGAGTTCCACTCCTTCAATATCAATGACTTGATGGGGCACTCGAAGACATTTCTTCAGTTGTGACACGTGGAATACATTATGCACATCAGAGAGGTGCTCCAGCAATTGCAGCTTGTAAGCTACTTTTCCCATATGTTCTATAATCAGAAATGGTCCGATGTAGCGTGGGGCTAACTTGCCTTTGACTCCAAAACGGTTGACCCCTTTCATTGGTGAAACCTTTAGGTAAACATAATCTCCAGTCTTGAATTCTAAAAGTCGGCGCCTTTGATTGGCACAACTTTTCTGGCACGACTGTGCCACTTTCAAATTTTCTTGTATTAATCGAACCTTTTCTTCGGCTTCATCGACCAAGTCGACTCCATAAAACCACATTTCTCCAGGTTCAGACCAATTCAATGGAGTACAACACCTACGACCATAAACTGCCTCAAACGGAGCCATCTTGATGCTTTCTTGATAGCTGTTGTTGTACGAGAACTCTGCTAATGCTAAACACTCATCCTATGTGTTTGTGTAATTGAGTGCATAAGCCCTCAACATGTCCTCAAGTACCTGGTTAACTCTCTCAGTCTGTCCATCGGTCTGCGGGTGGTACGCTGTGCTATGCAAAAGTCTCGTTCCCAAAGACTTATGAAAAGCTTTCTAAAAATTTGAGATAAACTGAGTACCTCGATCAGAGACAATGGTCTTTGGCACCCCATGAAGCTTCATTATGTTTTCTATATAAAGCTTTGCATAAATGGCTGTAGCATATGAGGCTTTGACGGGGACGATAAATGGCTGCAGTATATGAGGTTTTGACGGGGACGAAGTGAGCTTGTTTCGTGAGACGGTCCACAACTACCCAGATTGAATCAAAACCTCGGGATGTCGTGGGCAAACCTACAATGAAATCCATACTAATGTCTTTCCACTTCCACGCAGGAACAGGCAATGGTTGCAGTTCACCCCTAGGATTCATATGCACAGCTTTCACTTTTTGACATGTATCACACCTGGCTACATACCGAGCAATCTCTATCTTCATTTTAGTCCACCAGAATTTTTGTTTCAAGTCCTGGCACATCTTGTTGCTTCCTGGATGAATAGAGAATCTCGTTAAATGTGCTTCATCGAGGATATTTTGATGCAACTTAGGTACCTTTGGAACTACCAGACGATCCTTGAACCACACCACACCTTCATCATCAATTCGGAAATAATCTGTCCTTTCCAGCTTGGACTTTCTCTTGATGTGCTTGATCCCCTTGTTTCCCTTTTGAGCAGCAATGATTTGCTCACGAATAGGTGTTTCAATACTGATGTTGGCCAGACCTACCTTGTGGGACCATTTCTATACCTAATCTTTCCAACTCATAGCACAAAGATGGGTCATAAGGCCTTACGGTCAAATAGTTACAGTGAACTTTCCGACTTAGTGCATCGGCAACCACGTTGGCCTTGCCTAGATGGCATTGCACTTCAATATCATAATCTTTTATCAATTCAAGCCACCTTCTTTGTTCCATGTTCAACTCCTCTTGGGTAAAGATGTACTTCAGACTCTTGTGATCAGTGTTGATGTTGCAAGTACTACCCAGCAAATAATGACGCCATATCTTCAATGCATGGACAACAGCGGCCAATTCCAGATCATGAGTTAGGTAATTCTCTTCATGGCGCTTGAGTTGCCGTGAAGCATAAGCAATCACTCAACCCTCTTGCATCAAGACACAACCAAGACCAGTGCCAGAAGTATCACAATAAACATCAAACGGCTTTTCGATATCAGGCTGAGCTAGTACTGGTGCTGTGGTCAATAATTTCTTCAAAGTCTGAAATGCTTCCTCACACTCCGGTGACCAGACAAACTTGACCTGATTCTTCAACAAACTGGTAATTGGTTTGAATATCCTAGAAAAATCCAGAATAAATCGACTGGTAGTATCCCTCCATTCCCATGAAACTACGGACTTGATGTACTGTGATTGGTGGCTTCCAATTCAAAATTTCTTCCACCTTGCTTCGGATCAACTAATACACCTTCTGCTGACAGAATATGTCTGAGAAATGGAACTTTGTCCAACCAAAACTCACACTTGCTGAACTTGGCATAAAGTTTGTGTTCTCTCAAGCGGGTCAGGACAACACGGAGATGGTTGGCATGTTCTGCAGGGGTTTTGGAATAGACAAGAATGTCGTCAATGAACACGACCATAAACTTGTTGAGCTCTGGCATGAAAACAGAATTCATAAGGTACATGAAATAGGCAGGAGCATTGGTTAGGCCGAAAGACATAACTAGGTATTCGTATAGGCCGTATCTAGTGGTGAAGGCTGTTTTTGGAATGTCTTCAGGACGGATTTTTATTTCGGTCGTAACCAGATCTAAGGTCAATTTTAGAAAACACTTTGGCTCCAGCTAGTTGGTCAAAGAGTAGGTCAATAAGAGGCAAAGGGTATTTGTTTTTTATGGTTACCTCGTTGAGTGGGCGGTAGTCAACACAAAGTCTGAGAGAATCGTCCTTCTTTTTCACAAAGATAGCAGGACAACCCCAAGGAGACGAGCTAAGGTCTAATGAAACCCTTGTCCAATTGATCTTCCAACTGAACCTTCAGCTCTGCCAGTTCCTTGGGAGGCATCCTATAGGCTCTACGAGAAATAGGTGCTGTTCCAGGCTTCAACTCAATGGCAAACTCCACATCACGGTCAGGAGGTAACCCAGGCAAATCATCGGGAAACACATCCGGAAATTCACAGACTACCGGAATGTTCTGCACCTCTTTGACTGCAGTGGCACACACCCTTCCAACAGCTCTTTGAGGGATTGGGAGTTGAATGAGAAGTTGAGTTTGACTATTAGGCAAGTTTACCCTGATAGTTCTATTCAGCACGTCAATAAGGGCCTTGTGCTGATACATCCAATTCATGCCTAATATCACATCTATGTCTTGGTCTTTTAGCACTATCATTGAGGTCGGGAATATATGCCCGTCCAGTTCTATAGGCACCCGATGTACTACTTCCTTAGTACTCATACGCCCCCCCGAGTGACTATATAAGGAAATCTTTTTTATTTTCCCAATTGGTATCTCATGCTTGATGACAAATGTGCGATTGATGAATGAATGAGATGTACCAGAATCAAAAAGCGTAATTGCAGGGTGACTTGCGACAGGAAACCTACCAATCATGACGGGTTCTCCTTCAGGAATATCACCAACATGGGTGTAGTAGACCTGACCTACTTTATTCACAACCTTCCCCTTCTGGGCATGCTGCTGATGACCATGGTGCTGCACTTGCTGCTGCTGCTGACCACCAGGACCCTTCTGTGCATTCTGATTGTACGGCATCGTGAACGGACAGTTACGGGACCAATGTCCGATCTTGCCACAGTTGTAGCAGGGGTGGTTGTAGTTTGACTGTGGAGTGGTGATACGAACGTCAGGGGCATTCGGCTAAGTGGTATTTTGTTGGTTGGAGGTGTGGGAGGTAGCAGCAGTGCGAACAATGACCTGCTGCTGGGGATATGGTGGGCGAGAGTGGTGGGTAGGATCGGTAGATGATTTTCTGGCGCTTTTGATTACCAGAAAACCCAGCGGACCCAGGCTTCTTCTTTTCTTTTCTTCTTGATACTTGCGGTCGCTTTCTTCAAAAGCTATAGCAATGTTGACAGCTTCATGATAGGTACAGTGCAGGTTGTTGGACGAACTTCTCTGAATCTTGTAGTTCAGACCCCTGACAAAGCAGTCCCTCTTTTTCTGATCGGTGTTGGTATGCTCAGGGGCGTACTGTGACAGGTGATTGAACTGACCAACGTACTACATGACGGTGGATTCCTTTTGCTGCAGGGCCAGGAATTGATCCAGCTTCATCTTCATTACACCCGCATGGATGTAATGAGCACGGAAGCCTCACGAAATTCTGCCCAGGTAAGTTGGTGTCCATCGGGCTGTGCGGACAGGAGGTTTGCATACCACGCGCTTGCGGGACCTCGCAGTTGCTGCGCTGCAAACAGTGGCTTCTGAATCTCAGTGCAGTGAATCAAGCTAAACTTCTGCTCCATGGTACGGAGCCAATCATCAACCTCTAGAGGTTCATCAGCTTTTGTGAACACTGGCGGACGTGTGTTAGTGAAGTCCATATAGGTAGTCTCATCATCATTGTGACGGCCACGACGTCCACCATGGTTATCCTGATTATGCGCAAGCACTGCGGCGGCCATTGGCCAAGGCCGCAATAGCATCAGCCAAGGTTGGTGGAATAGGCGGTGGGTGGGGAGCACCCTCCCCCTCCTCAGAGGTTCCAGCACCAGAAGAGCGAGTATTGATAGGCATCTGTTTAGTAGCAAACCGAACTTAGGAACTAGCATTACTTAAACGAAACAGAGTCGGCAGTACACACTTAAGCATTTCAATATTTAAATAACATGACTAGGACTTAAACAAGGTTCCCAACCCATAGCTAAGGTTCTTGACAAGCACCAACATTACAACATAAATGATAACGATAAGCCGACATCCCTAGTCCTATGACTAGTCTAGTCATCGTCGTTCACGATCACGTCCTCCTCCTCGTCATCCTCCACGATCACATCCTCCATGGGATCAACTACCACCTCAACATCGTCCTCCTCGGTCTCCTCCTCCTCAGGACCAAGGACAACTCCCATCTCGGGATCCTCAACATGTGGCTCCGAAGATAGGGTTAAGCTGATCATTTAGCCTGTGCACCTCTTCATGCAGAGCGTCATTAGTAGTCCTCGATCTGCTCCACGTAGATCTCCAACTCATGGACCTTGCCCGAGCCACTGTCCTCACGTGCCCAAGCCTCCTCCTTCTCGCGGGTCAAGCGGTCCACCTCACGCTGCAGCTCGGCGACCATCCTCACATCCCTGTAGTGGTCCCTGACGGGCTGCCTTGAAGTCCTCAGTGAGCAGCTTGATCTTCCTCCTTGAGCTCCACTCGGCTGCGGCGGGGACGGCGGTAGCTAGAAGCCTCCCCGTCGCGTGGCGCTCGCTGGTGACGCGGAACTCCCCTGGGACAAAGTCATCTTGCGTGCGGTGAGCTTGGTGCGTGCCAGCTGGAGAAGGTGAGTTTGGATTAGTAAAGATATTACAGGCTAGCAAGAATAGGTTTGATAGATCCTAACCCATAAACCACTTTTAAGGAGGAAATTAATTAACATGTGGATTGACCATGATGACCAATGCAAGATAAATAAATGCATAATAATTTTAACATAGGGCTAGTAAACATGTTATTCCACTTGCTACCATAACTATATTACGGGATAAGATAAGAGCAAGCAGTTTGGACCAAAATAGCAAATTAAATTTTTATGATCCAAAATATTTTGAAGTTTTGCAAAGTAATACCGTAATGATTTATCAATGGAACGCTCTGATACCAGCTGTAACAGAACTGCCCAAATCATATGGCCTACAGGCACCTGTTATTGTCACTAATGACCTCTGACAGCCGGGCCCGTGTCCCAGATGATCTAAAAGGTCCTGTCGGGCTACATCAGTACCCGTATTCTCCGACAGGATCCCATTGCGAAGCCATTACAGAATTACAATATTTCATAATAAAATACATCAGAGTAAAAGCGCGGAAAGATTATAAAGTACTTAAATTACAAACCAGTTATCCAAATAGAATTTAAGTGCAGTTATTACAAACCATAATTAAAAGTCGGTAGCAGTGGAACAACGATACAACATACTTAGATAAATGATACAAGAACCCTACCCACGGGTCCAACCTCACTCTTCCTCACTTCCTTCCTGAACAATTGTCTCACAGCAGGGAGAGAGACAAACCTCCGGCTGCTGATTTCCTGCAACAAGGGTTAACAAACCCTGAGTACTGGGGTACTCCGCAAGACTTACACGACTAAAGAAAAAGGGAATGAGACTCAGAAATACAGGCTAAGGGGAGTCAAGGAAAGGCTTTAGCAAGAGTCAAAGTATTTTTACGGAAAAGCAATACTAATCTTTAATTCTACTTTCAACATTTTAACTCAATATTATTTTACTCAATAACCATAGATCCCAATTCTTTCACATGTATCCTTCAATTTCAATTACTTAATCATTCTTAAAAACAACCTAGTTCTGAACCACTTTCCAATGTAAGTCAGGGGATCAAGTCTCCTTAACTGAGGAGCAATGACGATTCGAATCGATTAGTACCCAGCTGGGGATCCCTATCCACACTGCATATGTAGCACCTAAGCTTGCATATGCCAACCCCGTCTACCACAGCTTTTCCAAAACCTGAACCGGTCCTGCGCCACCCAAGAGCACAGTACTCCTCTCGTCTCCAAGCACGCCGGCCACGAGGGTACACGGTACTCTCGCCATCTCTCCACTCCCAGTGCGTGGTCGTCGATTCAACTAGTAGAGCCACCGGAGTCAGAGCTTCCCGGAGTATGTGGCTAGTTGCAAAGTCTTGATCACAAGCAGGCCTACAACGGATGGTCCCTAAAGCTTTTCCTATTGATACGATGCATTGGGACTCTAACCCAAGTACAAGGTAACCAAACGGTTTTCAAATCCCCTGCCCACCAGTGACAAAGCCTTGGGACTCTAACCCAAGTGTTCAACCACCGAGCGGATCATCAGCATTGAAACACCTATCCACGAGCAAATCATTGCTGCTCAAATGGGAAACAAAGGAATCAAACACATTAAGGAAAAAGTCCAAGCTGGAAAGGTGAATTGTTTCAGGATTGATGATGAAGGTGTGGTATGGTTCAAGAATCGGCTTGTAGTCCCAAAAGTTCCTGAGTTACGTCGCATGATCCTCGATGAAGTGCATTTGACAAGATTCTCTATTCATCCAGGAAGCAACAAGATGTATCAGGACTTGAAACAGAAATTCTGATAGGACTAAGATGAAGATAGAAATTGCTCGGTATGTTGCCTGGTGCGATATATGTCAAAAGGTGGAAGTTGTGCACATGAAGCCGGGTGGAGAATTGCAACCGTTACCTGTTCCTAGCGTGGAAGTGGGAGGACATCAGCATAGGATTTCATCATGGGTTTGCCCAGGACATCCCGAGGTTTTGATTCAATCTGGGTAGTTGTGGACCGTCTCACCAAGCAAGCTCACTTTATGCCCATGAAGACTGCATATACTACCGCAACCTATGCAAAGCTATATATGGAAAATCTGTTGAAGCTACATGGGGTGCTGAAGACCATTGTCTCTGATCGAGGTACTCAAGTTTGTCTCTAATTTCTGGAAGTCTTTACATAAGTCATTGGGAACAAAACTCCTGCATAGTACGGCCTACCACCCGCAGACTGATGCACAAACCGAAAGGGTCAATCAAGTTCTGGAAGATATGTCGAGGGCTTGTGCACTCAATTACACCAACACACGGGACAAGTGTTTAGCATTGGCAGAGTTCTCGTATAATAACAGCTATCAAGAAAGCATCAAGATGGCTCCGTTTGAAGCAGTTTACGGTCATAGGTGTCGTACTCTGTTGAAGTTGGTCGGAACCTGAGGAAAGATGGTTTTAATGGAGTTGACTTGGTCAATGAAGTCGAAGAAAAGGTTCGACTGATACAAGGAGAATTTGAGGTGGCACAGGTCACTGTCAGAAAAGTTATGCCGATCAAAGGCGTCGACCGTTAGCATTCAAGACTGGAGATTACGTTTACCTGAAGGTTTCGCCAATGAAAGGGGTCAATCGTTTCGGAGTTGAAGGCAAGCTAGCCCCACGATATATTGGACCATTCCTGATTATAGAACGTGTGGGAAAGGTGGCCTACAGACTGCAATTGCCAGAGCACCTCTCAAACAGTGCACAATTTATTCCACGTGTCGCAATTGAAGAAATGTCTTCGAGTGCCTGATCAAGTTATTGATGTTGAAGGAGTGGAACTCGAACTGGATTTGACATGCTACCGAATATCCGATTCGAGTCTTGGATCGAAAGGATCGAGTTACCCTGAAGAACCACAACCAGGTGGTACAAGATCCAATGGAGTCAGCAGTTCTGAAGATGAAGCTACCTGGGAATCGGAGGACTATCTTTCCGAGAACTTCCCCGAGTTTTTCGCTACCTTGTAAATGTAAAAATTTTCCCATGTCGTGTAATATGGAAACCTTTCTCACTCGTTTAGTGATCAAGTTAGATTTAGTTTGCCTTGGCACATTTTCTTTTCCATTGCTTAGTCTTAAATCTTAGTCGTGTATCAAATCTCACGACGAGATTTCTTTTAGGGGGGAACGCTATAATACCTCTGGTATTACGGGTA
This sequence comes from Eremochloa ophiuroides, assembly GCA_038502445.1. Lineage (NCBI taxonomy): Eukaryota > Viridiplantae > Streptophyta > Magnoliopsida > Poales > Poaceae > Eremochloa > Eremochloa ophiuroides. The sequence continues at coordinate 53,890,863 of JAHLJS010000008.1, forward strand.
ATTAAAATTGTCCATGTCATCATGTTTAAGTTAATTGTCTGCATATGATTATGCTTAGGGCTTCTAGAGTGATTTGATTGTGAATGAGAATGATTGTGCAATTAAACCCCTAAGTGAAAATCAAAAAGGAAATTTAAATTAATCTCTAATTAGGTTCCAAAACCTAATTCAAAAACTATAAGGAATCTGATGTAGGTGCTTTAATAAAAGTTGTATATCTTTTAAAATGAAACAATTTTTATTTTTCGATATTTTGAAGTTATATAGTAAAAATTTGAATTAAACTCAAAATAGTAACTTGAAATTTAAATTTGAAATGTCATTTCAAAAATTAGGAAGAATCTGACCAAACATGCTTAATGAAAGTTGTAGGGCTCAGCAAGTTGAACAACTTTCATGTTTACAGATTTTCAAATTATAAATAAAACTTTAAAGAATTTCATTGAATTGAGTTTGAAATTCAAATGTAAGTTTTTCCCCCTTTCACTTAAATTCAAATCCATGCAGAATTTGAACTTGGTCCAAAAATCAAAAATGTTCTACACAACAGTTTCTACAACTTTCATTTTTGGACTTTTCACTGATTCAAATCGTATAGGCCATCATTGGGCAAAATAGGGTTTGACCCTAGCTGCATGGCTACTGTTCCGGGCCCCTACAGTGCCGAGCACGCCGTGCACGCGTGCGCGCGCCCCACGCTGCCGCCGTCCGGCCGGTAGGGCGCTGTCGCTGCTGCGCCAGAGCCGCTCGGGGGCCCCGGACAGGCGCTTGACCTTATCCCTTCCTTCCCCTGCGGTTTAAAGGCTGAAAGCCCATGTTTGGTTTTGGGTAATTGATGAAACCTAGTTTGCTAACAATTGCTCTAAGTGTTTCATGAGAATTGATTAGCAAATGGCAAGATGGAGCAAAGGACCGGGTCGGTGGAGGTCACAAGTGAAGGGCAATGACGGCGTCCATGAAAATGGTGTAAGTCCATCAACAAAGGAGAAAGCCCTATTGACGGCATCCATGCAAATGGTATAAGTCCATCATCATAGGTGTCCACAAGGTCCATTAAGAGATGAGAAGGAAGTTGATAAGAAACCGGGAGCTCAAGGCAAAGGTATAACCAATAGAAGCTTTTTTAATTTTGGTGATCAAGACTCCATAGAGGGAGTGATCACATTTAGGATAGATAGCCGTACTATCAAGAGGGGCGAAATCGTTGATGAAATACGGTTATCAAGTGCCACTAGGTGTTCATGATCATTGCATTGCATATAGATGCTAGTGACACTAACAAACCCTTGGAAAACTCTTTGAAAAAGGCTAACACTCGTGCACCTAAGTGAGAGACACTTTGGAGTGTTAGTGACTTAAGAAACGGGGTGAAGTTCGAGGGTTAGAGAGGGTTTGGTCTTCTCTTCCTCCTGCCGAGCTTGCGAGGCAGGATTCGGCGAATTTCGGAAACGTTACAATAGAAAAAGTGGCGTCGGACTCTAACTTGACTGAGCGTCGGACCATTGTCTTCGGTCCGACGGCTAACCCCTTCAGCAAGCGTCGGACGCTTGATTTCGGAGCGTCGGACCATTGTCCTCAGGGTCCGACGGTACAGAGCCGCAGCAGGTCGACACGTGGCGAGTTCTGAGAGCGTCAGACTCTCGGCGTTAGTCCGACGGTGAGCGTCGGACCATCGTCCGACGGTTTTCAGGGCTCGGGGAGCTCTCTGGAAACGTCGGACGGCCGCGTTCGTTAGTCTGACGGCTCCGTCTGACTGAGTCCGACGGTGGTCGGCTGAGGGCGTCGGACCGGTTGATTTAGTCCGACGTTCGTCCGTCCGACGGTCGTTTTGGCGCGAGGAAATAGCCGTTGTGATCCAACGTTCGACTTCAAACGGCTAGTGACACGTGGCGTTCATCCGAGGCGTCGGACCGTGCGGATTAGTCCGACGCTCTGGCCGTCGGACAGTCCGACGGTACGCAGTGAACTCTAAACGGCTAGTTCTTTGTGTGTGGCTTATAAATAGTCACTTGGCCGGTTTGGGGAGTAGCTCTTGGCACTCCTAAACATCATAACATACTTGTGAGCCTTCCCACTCCACTCTCACTCATCCTACTTGATTGTGTTCATCATTTGGTGAGTTTGGAGAGCATCAAGTGCATTGCATTGATTGAGATCATCTAGAGGCACTTGGTAGTGGTATTTCGCAGCGGTTTCTCTTGTTACTCTTGGAGTTTGCCGACTCCTAGACGGCTTGGAGCTGCGAGGATCGTTGAGGGGAGTTGGTGATTGTCTCCGCCTCCGATCGGTGAAGTTGTGAGGGGTTCTTGAGCCTATCCCCGCGGGACATCGCGAAAGGCATCTTTAGTGGATTGCTCGTAGCTTGGTGGATCCCCATCTTGTGTTGGTTGTGCGGCACCCTTGAGAAGGGTTTGGCGTGTGATGCCAATTAGCGCGTGAACCTCCAAGTGGGTGTATCGCTACAACGAGGACTAGCTTGCCGGCAAGCAAGTGAACCTCGGTAAAAAATCCTGTGCCATCTCTCTACCGAGAATTTCCCTTATATGTGATTGATTGGTTATATTGGACTTCATATCTTCTCTTCACCGGCGGTATTGAAATCACCTTTACTCTTTACATTTGTGTACTTCTCTCTTGTGTAGCTTGTTAGTTAGTTGCTCACTTAAGAGTAGTGTAAAGTAGTAACATAGCCTTTGAGTGTGAACTAGAGATCATAGTGTAGTATACTTGTCTAGGTGGCTTGCATAGCATAGTTTAGAGCTAGTGATTTGCAAAGCTTGCTATTGTTACTAATCGGCTTGTTAAGTGTTGTTTGTAGATTTTTTTATAGGCTATTCACCCCCCCCCCTCTAGCCATTTAGGACCTTTCAAAGGCGACGAGGCCCTCCCGTCTCCCTTCCCCTCCCTCTCGGCCGCCGTCGGGTTCATCGTAGTGACCGGGAAAAATTTGCCACCACCCGTCTACCATTTCCAAATTGCCCGTGAAGCCAACTAGTATACTCCCTTGCTCATCACTTGCACTAGTTGTCCAAGCTCTAGTGCAGTGGGTTCACCGCAACGTACTTTGGCGTCCTCGGGTTCTCGCCGGAGCACCGCTGCCAGTCATCATGCCGTGCCTAGCTCGTTCGGGTGAGCTCTGAACATTGGATCCGCACGTTTTGACTTCTCCTAGTTCCTGGGTTGCTTATGCGCGCCGTGGTTTTCCTTTTGGTACCCTAGGATCGACGGAACGGGAGCTCGTCGTTGAGGCCGAGCCGCCGTACCCGCCATCGTCATTGTGCTCATCGCTCCGCTTTGTCTCTGCCCCAACCTGCTGCCGATCTAGGGCCTTGGTAAGCCCCTGGACCTCCTTGACCCTTTTACCTAAACGCTACCGCGCCACCGCGACCGGAACAGGGTGGCCGCGCCGCCGCTTCCGCCATGGGCGAGCCTAGGCTCGTCGGAGGTGCGAAGGGTCGGGGCTAGGCGTGTTAGACTGTTCGCTAGGGTCTTGGCTTTGTGTAGGTTCGCTTAGTTTTGTTGCTAGGGTCGCCGGCGGCGAGGGCCGCGGTGAGCCGTCGCGTGCGCCCGCTCAGGAGAGCAGCTGGAGGTGGGAGAGGGAGCTGACAGGGTGGACCCGCCTGTCAGCGCCCCTGTGAGCGAGAGGGAGAGCGCGCACGGGCGCGCGGGCCGTGCTGGGCCAGCCTGGTTAGCTGGGCCGCTCGGGCTGTTTCTGTTTTTTCATTTTCCCGGGAATTATTATGGTTTTTCCCTTTTGAATTAAAGTGAATAGTAAGTTGTTTTGCTATTTTCCTATGAATATTTTTGTTAAGCTAAAAATCATGAAAATATTTGTGGATGCTCTCTGTGATGTGTAGTATTTAACCAAAATATGAACTGTAGGATTTGAGTACTTTCTGTATGAACCATAAATCTGTGTTTTAATTAGTAAATGCAATTTTGTGCAATTTTAATTAATTTGCTGTAACTCTAAAAATCATGAAATTTATTTTGGTGCTGTTTATGATCAAAATCTATCTGTTAGTAAAGTTTGGATTCATTTGGAAGTAATTTAATTGCTGGTTAATTAATATTAGGATAATTGATTAATTAAAGGTGATTAAGTGACATTGATTTAGGGTTTGTGTGATTTTATGTTTGATTGTGATCTTAGGTCAAACACCCTTATGACCTAGGGCATTTAGAAAACAATTACTTTGAATAGGTTGTAGATGATAGTAGTGTTTGAAGATTGTTTTATTTATTATTTCTTGTACCCATATTATTGCTTCGCATTCATGCATTCATCATTGCATACGTATAGTGACCGGAGATCAGGAGGTGAAGACTGAGGTGACTGCTGAGGAGCCTACTCTGGAGTTGGTGCAGGGATTTGACATTTGTGGCACTGACCCCGACCACACTCTTTTTGCAATCCAAGGCAAGCTCCGGTGCATTAGCCCTTCCTTGTTATTTATAAATGTTTCTCACTTGAGTTAATCTATTGCATTAGATTAATAGGAGTTGAGTGATAACCTATTGATGCATTACCTTTCCTTGACCACTTATCATAACCTGATTTGTCTAAAGTGTTAAAAAATGCTTAGTCATGCCTAAATATTAGCTTTGCAAAAATGCTATTTTAAACTATGATGATATGCAAAGAATGAATCATTAAAGGGAATGGTATTGTTCTCGTCGTTGGCAGTGTACATTGGCCAGTCCATTGTCATCAACGGGGATGGGTTTTCCGTTTGGTGGTCGTATGTTTGGGTTAGAGTCCCAACTTATAGTCGCCAGCGGAAAAGGGATGTGAAAACCGGGTGGTCACCAGTGTACTTGGGTTAGAGTCCCAATGCATGGTTTTCAACGGAAAAGAATTAGGGACCGTTCGTTGTCGGCCTGCTGTGATCGAGACTTTGCAACTAGCCACATACTCCGGGAAGCCCTATCTCCGGTGGCTCTATTGCTTGAACCGACAACCATGCACTGGGAATGGAGAGATGGCGAGAGTAGCGTGTACCCTCGTGGCCGGCGTGCCTGGAGACGAGAGGAGTACTGTGCTCTCGGGTGGCGCAGGACCAGTTCAGGGATAGAAAAGCCGTTGTAGACGGGGTTGGCATATGCAAGCTTAGGTGCTACATATGCAGTGTGGCTAGGGATCCCGAGCTGGCTACTTAATCGATTCGAATCGTCGTTGCTCCTCGGTTATGGAGACTTGATCCACTAACTTACCTCGAAAAGTGGTTCAGAACTAGAATGTTTTTGAGAATGATTAAGTAATTGGAAAGAAAGGATATATGTGAAAGGATTGAGAACTATTGATATTGATTATAATAATGTTGACTAAAATACTGAAAATAAGATTAGTATCGCTTTTCCGCAAAATACTTTGACTCTTGCTAAAGCCTTACCTTAACTCCCCTCAGCCTGCATTCTTGAGTCTCATTCCCTTTTTCTTTAGTCAGCTAAGTCTTGCGGAGTACCCCAGTACTCAGGGTTTGTTAACCCCTGTTGCAGGAGAACCACAGCAGCAGGTTGGCCTCGCTCCCTGCTGCGTGACAATTGTTCAGGAAGGAAGTGAGGAAGAGTGAAGTTGAACCCGTGGGCAGGGTTCGTGTTATCAGTTATCTAAGTATGTTGTATCGTTATCCCACTGCTACCGACTTTTAATCCTGGTTTGTAATAACTGCACTTAAATTCTATTTGGACAACTGGTTTGTAATCTAAGTACTTTATAACCTTTTCGCGCTTTTACTCTGATGTATTTTATTATGAAATGTTGTAATTCTGTAATGGCTTCGCAATGGGATCATGTCGGAGAATACGGGTGCTTATGTAGCCCAGGCAGAGCCTTCTAGATCACCTGGGACACGGGCCCGGCTGTCAGAGGTCATTAGTGACAATGACAGGTGCCTGTGGGCCATGTGATTTAGGTGGTTCTGTTACAACACCGCCCATGGCGGCTCGGCGACGGCGGCACGCCGCACTCCGACAAGTGCAGGACAGTAGCGTTCAAAGTTTGAGGCAGCAAACAACGCAGGAGCTCACCGAGACTCTAGAACACCCACAGGTCGGCGTAGGGATGGCCTGGTGAGACGAGCGTGACGGCGGCGGTGGATGCGGCGGAGTGCTCCGGCGGCGAGGCTCCCGTTCCGACAACCCTAAGGCACCGAATGAAAATCCACCATGCGCACAAGCATCAATGAGAGTTACGGAATCCACAACGCGAGACCTAGGAGAAAGAAGCTCACCACAGAGAGCTGGACACAGCGAGACGGCTTGCGACGGCGCTCCGCCCGGACGTGAGGAAGAAGACGAAGGCGCCCGCGCGCTTCTGCTGACAAGAGGACACACCAGCGGGCTCGACGGTGTGTTAGGATGTGGTGAAGGTGCTGGCAAGGTGGAGTGGGCGGAGATGGAGTAGAGACGATGAATTTTGCCGGCGAACCCGAGCGGTCTCCGGCGAGCTGAGAGGAAGAAGAACAGTGGAGGGGCTCGTCGTTTTAAAGGGACGGGAGGAAGAGTGGATAAGCGTGAGGAAGGTCCGGGGCCCCCGAGCTGCCCTGGCATGGCGGCGACAGTGCCCTGCCGGCCGTACGAGGGCAGCGCGCCCGGCGTGCCCGGTCCTGTAGGGGCCCGGATCACTGTAGCTTTGCCCCTAGGTCAAATCCTACAAAAGCTAATTATGCCCTATTCCAATTCGAATCAGGGAAAGGCCTCAAAATAAAAGTTGTAGAAAATTTCGTGTAGAATATTTTTTCTTTTTGGACCAAGTTCAAATTCTGCATATTTTTAAAGATAACAGAAAGGGGGTAAATCCCCAATTTAAAATTCAAACATAATTCAATCCAATTCTCTAAAGTTTTCTATATAACTTGAAAATCTATAAACATGAAAGCTGTTGAACTTCCTAAGTTCTACATCTTTCACTAAGGGTGCTTGGTCAGATTCTTGAGAGTTTTTGAAATGACATTTTAAATTCAAATTTCAAAGCATTGTTTTGAGTTTAATTTGTATTTCTACTGTATAACATCAAAATCTCCAAAACTAAAAGTTGTTCCATTTTAAAATGATCTACAACTTTTATTAAAACACTTTCATTAGATTCCTTATAGTTTTTGAACTAGGTTTTGGGACCCAATTAGGGCTTAATTTCAATTTCTTTTTGATTTAACTTTTGATTTTCAATTATGGGTTTAATTGAACCATCATTCCTAATCACAATCAAATCACTCTAGAGGCCCTAAGTATAATCATATGCAGGCAATCAAATTAAACTATGAGGACATGGCAGTTTTAATTAACCGTAATACCAGAGGTATTACATTTCTCCCTCCAATCTCTCTCAGCGACCTCCACGACAATGGAAGTAGCGTTCCTACAAGATCTACCCGAGCTTCTCCTTGAAGAAATCAGGCGTCTCCTCCACCCCAGAACCTCTTCCACCACCTGGATACCTACATTTTGGTTTATAAGGAATATATGGGATTCATCCTTTTTTTCTAGCATGCCTTTTGAGTATTAGTGTGGAGAGTCTCCGACCAGTAATAGTACAAGATAGTATATATAGTCATATATAGCTCGGTTATATGCATGTATGGTTGTGTGCTTGTGCTACATATAGATAAAGCTAGTTTGCGAGCTTGAGGTCATGATTTATTCAAGCAGTAGAAAGAGGTGTAACATTCAAAATATGTGGGGATGATAGCAAATCATGATGAACAAAGTTATGGAGAATTAAATTTATGCCATGTCACTGACCCGGCTTTGCATTTGTGTTTGGCATGCACATTGTATGCATAATTATCCTCAAATATTCATGTTTTGTAAAAACTAGCATAGAAAAACTATTTATCTTGCACTCTATTATGTCTCTACAGTGGATAGTCTGTTAGGTCTTAGTCAGTTTGACACAATAGGGCACAAAAGAATAGTCCATCGCTAAATGACGGATAGTACATCAATGCATGACCATGCACGAAATTGAGTTGTCCAGGCCTACTCCTTCTTCGTTCCACTTTCCAGTCACATATATATGGCACTCCCACATGCTCCTAATTAAGTCCACCAGACAATCACCAAGCCAAGGAGGAGGAACAGTGACAGGAAACTGCAAGGAAGGCAGAGGGGAACCCAAGGATGATCTAAATTGGCCCCACTTGCTTAGGGTTGAGCTATGAGAGCTCAATCTTCCTTGCACAGGGGGTTGTTCAAGGAGGGAACTTCATGGTAGGATCAAAGACAAGATCAAGGAAGTCACCCAATCCCACAAAACAATCTCTCTCCTTCCTTTCCACCGTGAGTTGAATTCCAAAGCTCACTCCTTTTCTAAATCTTTAGAAACCAAAGCCGTGGATTCGTGAAATAGAAATATTTAGCAATAGCTCAATATTAACATTATCTTGTTTGATCCAATGTGCCATGGTAGATGTACTTCCTAAGACCTTAGTGACACTCCTGCAAAATCTCACACACATGTAAACACTACACAATCACCTAGCCCAAGGACAGACAATATGTCATTCACCCATGGATGGTCCATCGGAGCATTCTAGAGAGCACCTTCTTTCGGAAGTTCCAAAGAGGTCTCTATGCATAGTCCATACATAATGTTTAGATAGTCCATCAAAATTCACACTTAATCATTTCCATGGAAGGCACAATATCTTGACAAACAATCGATACATCAGTGATGGATGATCTGTCAAGAGAGGGGTGTTTTTTGGATGCTCTATTAGACAGTCTATTTGTCTTCGACAGATAGTTTGTTAGGTATAACACTTAGCATGTTTTGGTCAAAGCTACACAAACGGTCCATCACCTTTTGACTAATGGTCAACGAAGCTGAGCAGATAGTCTGTTAGTTCACACTGGATAGTACATAAGGCCATCTAGCACTTTATAATTTTGGACAAATTTAAAATGCTTTGAATCTGCCAGACTCTTGGAATGACTTATAATTTGAAATTAGGGGAGTATAATAGTAAGACTCATGACTTCAACTTGCAAAACCTTGTTCCGCAATTGAATCATTTTGCTACTAAATGGTTCTAGTTATGTTCATAACTTCCGTTATAGTTGCTATTGTGTTGTTTTCTTTTTTATAGTATTATAAAATTTATGCAGTGATAAAATGAGTCAAAATATTACAGAAGTATAATGCCAAATATCAAAATCATATTTAATGCAATTTTTTAAAATAAGTAACCATTGAGCGAGGGCAAATATAACCACATATATGAACATGGGCACTGTTGTGACTTGTGACACTATCGAAACATGCACTGAGATCACTCAGTGAGGATTGACCCAAAGGACCAGATAGTGCGTGGTTTGTATCTCTCCTATCTCGAATAGTTTTAGGATGTGACATGGGCAGTGAAGATCTAGCATACCCAACCCCAACCCCCAACCCCCCCCCCCCCCACCCCAAAAAACAACAGCAACAAACACACACACACACACACACCCACACTATTTTCTGAGACGAACTGAGCCAAATATTGAGGTTTGTGAACTGGGTCCGGCCAGGTTTATGTTTTTAGTAAACTAGATCAAGCAGAATTTGAATTTGGTTCAGGTTCACAAATATTTTACCAAAAATCCTAAAAATATAAACAAATAATTTGATGATGTTTTCCAATACGCTTCTAATCTCAAAAGACAAGTGAACCTCAAATTCAAGCTGAAATTTTGAACCATTATCTTGTTAACACTTCAGATGCATATAGTGATGTTTTTAAACATGTTTCCCAAAAGTTGTATGTGCAATTAATGCAAGAAAACACTCCTTAGTTTATTTATTAAAAACATAATTTCAATTTAGTGAACTGTTTGACATGTAAAATACACGGATGTTACATCTTTTCTTTTCTTTTTTTTTGTTATTGTATAAACATAATATGTGGGACCTTGTTTCATATAGTTGGGACATGCTTGCATTATACATGCACTGTCAATGGTGCTAACTAAGCTCTAGTGCAACAGTTTTTCATCACAATATTTTGATATATCGACCTATGACGATTTTAGTATCGTGCTCAACTAGCCTCTAGCCATTGGGGTGGGGGGGGGGGGGGGGAGTCTACTAGAAAACTGTGAACAACGGATGATCTGCTACCATCAAAATATATAATTGGTTTAGGACCCCTTTAGGCTTACATGGTGCGTAAAAGGTAGGTCATTGGAGAAATGATCATTTATGCTTAGTCCTTTCGTCCTAAAAAAATATAATTATTATGCAGTGTCATATATTACTATCTTAAGCTTGACTAGTTATAAATAAAAATATTAATATTTATAATATTAAATAAATATCATTCGATTAATTACAAAATATATGTGCAAAATAAATTGATTTGAAGCTATAGATGTGAATATTATTCATTAAAAACTCAGTCACATCTAAATAGCTCTAAACGGCAAGTAACTTTAGTTGTTTTTTTTTTTTTGAACAGAGAGGGTATTATAAAATGAATGTGACATGTGGGTGGGCCTGTGTGGTTCTCAGGCATAATCTAGGACAAGTAAATTTAGGCAAGTGTGACAAGCCATATAAATTAGAAGCCGCCACATTTTGTCATGCCTTTTAAACAAATCTTGCCACACTTTTTTTACTCTATAACACCTGAAGTCAAAAAAAATTGTTTAAGGTTAATCGCCAACCAAACAGTTGCGAGTTTAGCAAATTGTAGCTAGGAACCAAACCGAGAGCTTATAGTTAGGACACTCACAGTGCAGACTTAAAGTGTAAATAAGAGTTGAAGTCTTAGTTTTTCTCTCTCTTCCTTCAATAAATATACTGTCACATTAATAAAACACTATAAATAGAAGAGTTTAGGAACCAAACCGAGAGCTTATAGTTAGGACACTTATATTGTAGACTTATAGTGTAAATAAGAGTTGAAGTCTTAGTTTTTCTCTCTCTTCCCTCAATAAATATACTATCACATTAATAAAACACTATAAATAGAAGAGTAATGAATAGATCTAAGTTAGAGTCTGCATTGTGAATGTCTTTTACACGTGGCAACTGCTGATAGAATGGAGTCGCAACTGAAAACGAGGAAATGCGTGCATCGAGTTGCATTATTGCACGATCCACGCAAATAAACAGGGCTCTGTTTAAATCCAGTGCAAATTGCAACTGCAACTAGTCACATCAACGTTGCGGCACATGCATGGAGCATTAAATGTAGACGAAATGTTTGCATGTTTGTACTTTTTGCATGTGCATCACGAGACGAATCTTTTAAGCCTACTTGGGCCATGATTGGATAAAAGTTGTCAAATACAAACAAACGTGCTACAGTGCAGAATTACAACTGCAACTGAGATCTAAACGGAGCCTTATATTTTAGCTGATATGCTCAAGCCAACGGGCCATGACTGCTACAGGTCGCATCTATATCTCACCTACAAACGCCGACACCAGTTCCGGGCACAGGCAGCACTTAACATTGGCCTTGTGCTTGCATCCGTGACAGCTAAGATGTCGGATTATGATACTGATTTCTCCAATGCTTGCGTCCAGAGATAAGAGTAACTACATCGGCTTTTCTTTTCCCTGAAACGAAGCGAATAGAAATCAATCAAGCAGGAACGTGGACCAAGATGACTACACATGATGACCCAGTGCGGAAGCAGGGGAGGTGTTATTTATCTCAGAAACGTCAAGATTCTACTTCCTCTTCTTCCCCTCTCTCCCTAATCCATCTCCTAAGCCAGGGAGAGATCTCTGGATCCCGTGCTGCTTCACACCTTGCAGGAATGTTGGAGGAAGACGCCAGCAGCAGCAGGCGACTGGCATGGCGAAGAGGATTTGGACGACAAGAGGAAGCAGGGCGGCTTCAAGGACCATGCCGTTCATCCTAGGTGAAGTGTTTTTCTCTAGTCTCTACTACCCAACGCATCGGTTGATCATATCACAGCCTCCGTGCTCTGCTGCAGCGAACGATTTCTGCGACCGGTTCGCGACGATCGGGTTCAACGCCAACTTGATCACCTACCTGACGCAGCAGCTGCACTTGCCGCTCGTCGAGGCGTCCAACACGCTCACCAACTTCCACGGCTTCTCCAACCTCACCCCGATCATCGGCGGCCTGGTCGCCGACGCCTTCGCCGGCCGCTTCTGGACCATCGCGGCGGGCTCCATCGTCTACCAGCTCGGCATGGTCAGCCTGACCGTCTCCGCGCTGCTCCCGTCACTCCGTCCGCCGCCCTGCGCCGGCGGCGGCAATGCCTGCGCTCGCGCGTCCGCCTCGGCGCTGCTCGTCCTCCACTTGTCGCTGCTCTGCACGTCCATCGGCACGGGTGGCACGCGGCCGTGCGTCATGGCGTTCGGCGCCGACCAGTTCGAGCTCGACTGGCGGCCGCGCCACGGCCACGCCCACGGCGAGAAGCAGCAGAGGTGGAGCTTCTTCAACCTCTACTTCTTCGGCGTCGAGCTCGCCAAGCTGGCCGCCATTACCCTGGTGGTGTACATCCAGGAGAACGTGGGGTGGGGGTGGGGGCTCGGCGTCCCGACCATCGCCATGCTCGCCGCGGTCACCGCGTTCATGTCCGGCTACCCTCTGTACGTCAAGATGGCTCCCGGCGGCAGCCCGTTCACGCGGCTGGCCCAGGTCGCCTTCGCTGGGTTCCGCAAGAGAAATGTGACCGTGCCGAGCGACCCCAGACTCCTGTACCATGACAAGGTGCTCGACGCTGACATCTCCACTGCCGGACGGCTGCTCCACACGAACCAACTCACGTAAGTGTTTCTATTTCTATCTATTCTACACAAACAAAAACATAATGTTCCATGCTGTGCGAACCTCAGATAGATAACTAAATTAAAAACCTCTTTCTTCAGCTTTTTTGACCGGGCTGCAACCGTGACGGACGGCGACTTGACCAGCAGCGGCGTGCCGCGGCCATGGCGGCTGTCGACGGTGCACCGGGTGGAGGAGCTCAAATCGATCATCCGCATGCTGCCCATCTGGGGCGCCGGGATCCTGCTGGTGACCTCGGCGTCGCACAACCACAGCTTCGCCATCCAGCAAGCGCGCACCATGGACAGGCGCGTCACGGCGCGCCTCGAGATACCACCAGCCTCCATGCTCATCTTCTCCAACATCGCCATGCTCGCCACGCTCGCGCTCTACGACCGGGCGCTGGTGCCATGGCTGCGGCGCCTCACGGGGCAGCCCACGGGCATCACGCACCTCCAGCGCACGGGCGTCGGCCTCGTCATCAGCACGCTGAGCAACATTGCGTCAGCGGTCGTGGAGCGGGAGCGGAAGCGGACGGCGGCCAGGCACGGCCTCCTGGACAGGCCCGGCGCGACCGTGCCGATGAGCGTGCTCTGGATGGCCCCGCAGTACGCCATCCATGGCGTGGCCGACGCGTTCATGGACGTGGGCCGCATGGAGTTCCTGTACGACCAGGCGCCGGAGAGCATGCGGAGCTCGGCTGCCGCGCTCTACTGGCTGACGATGTCCGCCGGGAGCTACATGGGCACGCTGCTCGTGACGACGGTGCACGAGAGGACCAGGGGAGAAGGGGAGTGGCTTCAGGACAACCTCAACAGAGGGAAGCTGGATCGATACTACTGGCTGGTAGTGACACTGCAGGTGATCAACGTTGTTTACTTCGTCATTTGCGCAAAGCTATACACCTACAAGAAGTTAGAGGTAGTAAACCAAGACGGCACAGATGACACAGAGGAGAAAGGAAGCGAAGAGAAGCATGTGGAGCTTCAGCCTCTGAAAGATAGCGATGGAAAAGACATAGAGCTTCGCCCTCTGCTATCATCTGATCTGTAGAGGCTGTCGAATGTCACGAGCCTGGTCGGAGGCCAGGATCGTCGGCCCTTAGGTCAGGTAACTCCATGGATTGCTCACGAGCCTTCTTCATGTGCAAGTGGGTTTCCATGAAGCCTCTTCATGACTGCAACCCTTCGTCTTCACTATAGAGAGATTTTGGCTAAACCACCAACTCTAATAATTATAGATCTTACTATGCAAATACCATGGTATGAAACGATTTAGAAGATCACAATGTTAATTTTCCCCGTTAGACCTAGAAAAAGTAGGGCATAGATTAGTCGATGCTCAAAAGTTGAAATTTTGAACGCGGGCATTTTTTAAATATGATCAGGAGGGACTACTATCATCAGGTAATACGCCTACCTGGAATCGATACTGCCCAGGGTGTGGCCAAGACCAAGTTGATGCCTACCTAAACTAGGAATCGGATAAGTCCAGATAACCTCTTGTAGTCTTGTCAGCACTATAACCACGAGCCATCATCACCCGACAAGGCGTACGCACACACATGATCCGTCATTTTTTCTATTATGAGCGGAGATTGAGAGTCTGGGAGTGGGAGAGGAACTGAGGAAGGACCGAAGGCAGATGTCTAGCTTGCCCTCTCAATGTTTACTAGACCGATACTTACCTCTCCAATATTTCTTTTTCTGGATGTTGGAACCCAAGTTTTGGTCTTTTGGAGAATATTTAAAATCAAGCCACTGAAGAAGTGATGTTTTATGCTAACTCTTATTGAGATAAATCTGATACATAGACCTTAGTGCAAGCAGGTAGTCTCACGCTCTGAATATTGTAAGTGACAAACTGGTAACCGTGTGATCTCATCCAACATATAGAAATGGAGCGTGAGCCGGCATGTCGGTTCGCCGTATTATAAATATATATGTATCAACAACAGATTAATGAAATACAAGCATTCAGTTTCATTCTTCTATCCATTCTCATTCTTCTATTGTTCAATCTCTCTATTACATTCTCGAAGCAATCAATTTCAAACACGTTAGTTATAAAAAAAATCAAACACGTTAACAAATCAAGCTCTGTTTGCTCTTTCTTTCTTTCTTTTTTATCAAACAACTTTTTCAAAACAAGGGTAAAGCTGTTTTTTTTCTCCTCTCACAGATAGATAAGATAAAACTAAAAAGAATAGCTTTTCACAGCTTTCTTCCTTATTTCCCTCTCTCAACCATGCATAAAGTTGTTGAAGTTATTTTGTCTTTCCCCAAACCAGTTCAACTCCACCTAAAAAGTTGCTCATGAAGCTATTTAAAAAAACAGCTTCATTGGTGAAGCTAAACTATGCCAAACGGAACCTTAGACCCCACTAACTACTCTCTCTAGTCATGAAATAAATGTTACTCCAGATAGCGACATGGTCACCAAGACACATTAGCCACGAGTGATTATTAGCACAAAACGTATACACGATAGCTTGACGTAATAAAAAGATGGCGTCAAGACAAATCAGTGATCACAACTACTCTATGTGACAAAATATATTCAAAGAGAATATCTTTAGGTTTTCACGTCGTAATAATATTCAGAAACTACTTTTGAATACAAATCTCACATCATTTTACAAGTTCAATCCAAATACTGGAATTGATAATGATGACAAAAGTATGAAGTTGTTGACCATGTCATTTATGACTGTAGGTACTACATATTTGAACACTGTTTCCGATCAATCTATGGACATGAACATCATACATCAGTGTATAAACTAGTAAACTACAGACCTCAAAAGGCTCCTATATTCTTTCAGCTCAGCCGAACAGAGTTAGTGATGTATCCTTGCGTCAACAAAACATAAACGGGAATGCTAAAGGAGTAATTGGGCTTCTCCAACAAAAATATGGTTCAAACACACCCTTATTCAATTTTTAACCAAAAAACTCAGAATTATGCTTGGTGAATTATCTTCACAAAATTAAGGTGGCATCCACATACGAAATTACAAATTATTTGTTACATAGCTATATCTATACCAGAACATTCACCTACAGCATCACTGCTTTGCTCTGCCCTTCTACATCAACCGTGCACAAATTAGTTAATGAATTCAGTAAGGCAACCACAGCTGCTCTAAACATGACAAAATTGTCCTATGATATAAAGCTAACATGGCAAGAATCTTTCACCAAAATTTTGGACCAATAAAATACTAGGCACTGCCATTCAATACGTTACAAAACCCATTTGTTTTTGTGCTTTGCCAAGAAATGACTCTATATCACCATGGAATAGAGAGAGTTGTTTAGCTAAAGCAAAACCACAATGCATACCATCCACAGCAGCACTTAATATGCCCCCAGCATAGCCAGCACCTTCCCCAATTGGATATAATCCTCGCAGTGATGTACTTTCGTATGTTTCTCCATGTCGTGAAATTTGTACGGGAGAACTTGTCCTAGTCTGGAAACAGATCTTAAATAATAAGCGTAAAAGTAACAAGAGGGTGGGAAAAAAAATTCTCGAAACAATCAGGACACCTGTGTATCATTGCATTAAGAACACTGAGAATAGAACAACACCAAAACACACACAACCCACACTGGAAGGTGG
Organism: Eremochloa ophiuroides; assembly: GCA_038502445.1. Classification (NCBI taxonomy): domain Eukaryota; kingdom Viridiplantae; phylum Streptophyta; class Magnoliopsida; order Poales; family Poaceae; genus Eremochloa; species Eremochloa ophiuroides. The sequence goes on from JAHLJS010000008.1 coordinate 53,907,221, forward strand.
AAATAAAACTTCATCGATAAGAGACACGGGCAAATGATTAACAAGTCATTATCAAACTCGAAGTAGACTTTCTCATGTTTAACCACTCGGCGTTCAGAAATTTATCAGGTGAAGAATCATAAGTAAGAGCAGAGAAATTTGCATACCTCCACACCATGAAGTAGGGCCTTGCTAGAAACAAAGCCTGGCATCTGAAAATATTGCATGACAAATGAATCACCACATGTGGGATTTGAATCAGAAAATATTGCATGACAAATGAATCACCGCATATGGGATTTGAATCACAAAACACAAAATAAGAATTGTCATACCTCTCTGTCAATCATTATTATTGACTCTTGTAAAGCTTCAGTTATATAAGGAGGGAATAGTTCATGAAGATTAGATGGACGAACTCCTAATCTGTAGCTTGATGGTGGCAGTGTTGTAACTGGAACAGACAACCAGGTTAATCAAAGAAAAAAAAAATAAATGATGACTTATACTACTTTAAAAGTTTTAGCAACTCCAGTACCTGACAGTCTGTTGCTAATAAAATCGGTGACACACTGTGCAGGAACAATGAAATTCCCTCCACCCATCCTAGCTGCTCTTCTTTCAAATTCTCTCTGGTTTCAATGAGTATATATTTTTTGTGAGCTTAAGGAGGAAAACTTTTCCATTAAAATGCACTACAAATGAAGAGAAAAATTGTAGAGGATAAGGTAAGATGTGATGGGCTATAGTGCTATGTTTACAAATATCAACATTTCATACTCAAACATAATGCACATCCATCGTAACAGATGGAAGACAGTGATTTAAGCTGTCATTATTTTACATTAATTACTGTTGAGCTGAATGAGCCAGTCCATTCAAACGCTTAAGTTGATGAACAGAGGTCGCCAATATATTTGCTAATTGTTTGCACAAAATTCAATTTTTCCACCCACTTCACCATTTCAGCCTTTATTTCAAATTAGATACAAAAACAGTAATCATCAGGTTACACAGTACCATAACAGAAAATTTGTTAACATAACTCCCTAGCATTATTCATTTGATATCCCTTGAGAACCACTAACAATTCAACTTTATCTTTTTAGTTTAAAAAAAAAAAAAGATGAAACTAAGCAGACAATATGGATGACTTCTACAGGCATGTTTGCAGAGTGATGGAGTGGCCACTGACTAGTAAGATCACCCCAACCAATGTGTATAACTAGTTGGAGTTCTTGCCTTTATATCTCAAATCAAATTATAATAAATATGTTTCCAGGTTGTATAGAGCTGAAATAATTGGTTCAAACATAAGAAACAAATATGTTTGTAGGTTGTCAAAAAACTCTTGCAAGTTGCGACATCTGTGATTACTCTAGTGTGTTGCTTACTGAATGTACATTATTTGAATACAGGTAGAGATTAGGCAAGTTACTACAGAAATTTGAGTGGTTCTGGTGTTATCACACATAATTCTCATATAACAAGTACCTGGAATTCAATACCAGCAAGAGGACCATGGGATTGAAATGGCTTGAAATCATGAGATGATACAGTGACTACAAGAGCTGAGTTTGCCCACTTTGAAGCACGCCGTGAGAACGACATGCCATTGATGCACAGTTCTGATGGATTTGTGCTGGTTGGTACAACCTGCATGCATGTTCAAAAATTTGAAGGAAACATCATCGTATTACGAAATGGGATATCAGAGAGTGAGAGGGAGAGGGGAGGGCGAGAGAGCGAGAGCGAGTGCCTTACCTGTCCCCCAGGGCACATGCAAAACGAGTAGCAACTGCGACTTGTCTCAGCTATGTCAAGTTCATTCTCTGTGTCTCTTTCACCAACAGACTTTGCTATTTTGTAATCTGCCACAGGTACCCGCCCACGTCCTCTCTGTACTTCAGCCGCCAGTTCAGAGTACTGCAATTTGTGACATTAGCAATAGCATGCATCATATAAAAGAGCACCTCATATCATGGAAATACAGAAAATACTGCAACATCCCATCTGCACATGCTTAGCTAAACCAAGCAGACAAGTAGTTGAGCATTAAATCATGATTTACCAAGCCCACAATGTGCAGATACATCAGATGAGCGCAGCAGATACTTCAAAATACTAAAATAGTACATTTTGTTTCCGCTATTGTTTCCGGCAATTTGCATCTCCATTTTCATATTTTATGGAAACGATTCAGTTGATGGATTTCCATCGCTGCTCTCCCCTTACTATTAGTTTATGACTGGACAGCATAATCACAGTACCATGCTTCAGTGTGCTGTCTAATAATTGTAAGTGAATTCATTCAAGTATTCAAGTACGACACAAGTTCCTTAGCCTGTAAGGCTACCCTGCTCTCTGTTTAAAAGAGAAGTATACAAGTTCTTATCTGCATTACAAAAGGGTGAAAGCTCTTGGAACAAAAGGCAGTTTCTTTATTGTTTTCTTGATTACTAACAGATCGCTCAGAACAAATTAACTCTAAACCTCACATAGTTGGCTTTGGTTTTAATTTTCCTCTTTTGAAAATAGCCACTCCTGTTTAAGCATTGGTGGAACATTACATTACTGTACATGAAAAATCAGGCATGTAATAAAGGTAATTACACTTCCTTCCCGTTTGGATCCTTAGAATTGAATTCATTCTAATAATTATAGGCACAGATTAATTAAGCTAATATGGTTGTGTATGGAATATATTTGTATACTATTGTTAGCCATACAAGGAAGATACTTATACGTTGTATTTCTAATATAGGGAAGCAGGTTGAAGAGGGTGCTATAAGTTGCAAAGTAGAAACATAACATGGCGATCTATAGAATCAATTTCCATCTCCGACTCTATAAATTTGAGATAGGCATAAATGTGAACTTGAAAAAGTTGTGGAATGTCAAATTCCAAGCCAAATAGTCTAATCCATTAAGGGGCCGTTTGGATCCTTTCATTTAGAGGAATTAAAATCTAATTAACAACTTAGGCTATTTCACTTGGAATGTGACATTCCACCACTTTCCAAAGTTCACATATTAGCCTACCTCAAATCCATAAAGTGAAAGATGGAATTTGATTCTATAGATCACCATGCTATATTTCTACTCTGCAATTTATAGTACGTTTTTCAACTCGCTCTCACACGGTAAAAATACAACACATAAGTCGTATAACCAACAATAATATACAAATATAATATAATCTATACACAATCATAATAAGTTAATTAATATGTGTGTAAATTATGGTTCTTAAAATGAATACAATTCTAAGGATCCAAACGGGGCCTAGTGGATGACTGGATTCCAATTCCTCCAAAATGAAAGGATGCAAATGGCCCCTTAATAAAATGGCACGCAACTCTCTTGCATGTTTGAGAAAAATAATGGTAATCACACTGGACAGTGCCATACAGAAAGAAGATGATCAGATTAAAGAAAAAGGTCTTACTTGGATACTATTTATCAGTTCTTGGGGATGCTCAATTCTTAAGCCAACCTGTAAACAATAACCTTTTACTTTAAGTTACATGAACCAAAGTGTAAACAATTATTATTTAGTAGTGTAACTTGCAAAGGTAAAGTGAATGACAGTTGATAAAAGGCTACATGGAGGAGAATGTCCAAATACTTATAGCCCAATTTAGTCAAAAATCACATTAGGCATTTCTAAGGAAGCTGTGCGATTTGTGCGGGTGCACAAAAATGTTATTACTAGCAACATTGCATTCGAAAGTTGTATTTGAGGCTGGAAAGTAAAATAGGGTACTGGGATATTGTTAAAATAAAGAACATTGATAAGCTATGGTGAAAAGTTCGTTTCTAATCCACAGGATTAACAGGCTGTCTCATGAATTGGATGTGTGCTACATCATTTGAAATTTTCATTTCCACGATGTCACCCAATGAACTTTTGCATTTTAAAAAGCATGGCTTCATATCTTCCATTATAAATTGTCTGCCATGTGACGACTTGATACAACCAACATAAGTAATATCAACCTAGAATATGATTTTAATAGCATAGAAAACTTACGGCAAAACTTTTTGGGTTCATGTCTACATTATGCTGCCAAAGCATACTGTATGTGTCACGAGCTGAGTGACCAACTGCCAATACAACTGCATCGAATGCTAGTTTCTGGCTGGCAGAACCTGGCTGTAGTTCCACGTCAGAGACCACAATTCCTTTTACCTGCCCATCTTCCACTACAAGGTCATCTACTCTAGCATTAAATCTTATGGTAACCTGTAAAAGAAAAGGAACAAGGTGGTGCATCAATGCAATGGATCCTGCGGAACAAAAGAAACTACATAGCTAAATGAACACATATATGCTGAAACTTACACCCAACTCTCTTAAGTGATGCCTGAAATTTCGCAGCAGTGGAATAAGTTTATCAGTACCCAAGTGTGGTTTCCCATCAACTAAAATGTTTGGAGGGGCTCCAAAGTGAACAAATGTTTTCATAACCTGCAATCCAAGACCCACAGTAACTAAAATAAACAACATTGATCTAGGATTTTGTTTTAATAGAAAAATACTCTAATTTAGATGCCACTGTGTTCGAAGTTCAAACTGTAGAAAATGCCTGATAAATCAGTTAAAGGGCCTTAACAAAATTCAGAACTTAAATTCTCATGTTGTTGGAGCTGCGCAGTCAAGTCAGTGGACAGGCTACACAGAAATGACATCGGCTCCCTGATCATCTTAATCGCATGGGAGATTTAGAAATACCGCAATGACTGAGTCTTCAACAATGCTTCCAAATATTTCCTTGGTGGTTAGAAGAGGGAGGAGCCCTATGGAGCTCAGCCAGGGCTCAGGGCATCCGGAACCTTATCTAGTTTCTGTGTTTCTGTTCTTTGTGGTCTTTTTCTTTGGTTGAAGGTGGCTTGCTTGCTCATTGTGATCTAGTGCAACTGTGCAAGGGTGGGTTTGGTTTGTGGTGTCTTGGTGTTGTACATTTGGTACTCTTCTTAATGAAATGATACACGCTTTCCTGCGTAGTACAAGAAAAAAAATCACAGCACCAGTTCTTTCGATAAGGAGGCAATGAGGAACATCTCTGAAGAAGATAAATTGCAACATCTCTGAAGAAGATAAATTGCAATATTCAAAAACAAAAAGTTTATGCTAAAATCGTCCGAACTGGTCAGCCTATCCATGATCAGTATGCTATTAGCTATCAGATACCACAGAATCTAAAACCTGGTCTCCTGGTGACTGACAGGTCCTAACAGGCTAGGCTAACAATGCTCTTTAAAAATCTTGGTCAAATATCAAAGCTGTTTCATTCACAAAAAAAAAAGGCATGAGCTCTTGAACAATTGGAACATGGAAGTGAACTATTACACAAAACAATTTGAGGTCGAGGTACAGTAGGAAGTTTCTCACGCCTGGATACCGCGAAAAAATAGTGCCCTACTGAGAAAATGATATATGAGACTATAAGAGTAAAGCTCTATACTGAAAATAGATTGATGTAGGGCAGGAAGATTCTCACAGCCTGAACACCATCAGTGTTTCTCCCTATCCTGGTCATCAGCTTCCCATCACTCCATGTACCTGCACCACCCTGTTATGATTAAGAACAGAAGATCAAGAATCGCTGGCCTTAAGATTTGAAGGCTCATGAACACTGGATTAATTATTTGATCACTCCTAGTTCCCAAATGGGTTCTTGAATCTTGATACTCCAAAATCATGTTCTGGGGCTTATCTCATGCCTGAAGTGCTACTTGTATCAGACTAAACAAGTATAAGCATGTTAAGGGTCCAGATAATGTATAAAAAAGGCCAGACTCATTTAATCAAGAAAGGAGTTCACAAATTGTTCAAACTCAACAGTCCAGTGTCAGTTGGCTTTAATTGGACATAAGGAAATAGTTTAGTGTAGTAAATGGGTGTGTGAAAACAGCTTCCCAAAATGGAAAGTTTGTATGAAAGGTTACAACTGAATGTTTTTTTATAATTCATTCAGTTCATCAGGAACATCCTTGAATGATCCATATGTAGATAAAGCTAAAACATGTATGCCTTATTTTTCAGGTTTCAACATATATAACTCATTTTAAATACTCTAAATCAACAAATTACTTATTTCAATATTGCTTAACAAAGGCAACTCACCCCCACTGATCATTTTGTGATGTCTTAGAAAAATAGGAATCACTAGAATACCTCGCCAAAGCAAAAGTTGCTCTCTGAATGTAGGATTCGTCTAACTGCTAGCGCACCAATGTCACGACCTCTCTGTTCAACAGGCTGACCACGCTCCAATAAGGTAACTTCTGCACCAAGTTCACCTAGCACAAGGGAAGCAAACAAACCAGATGGTCCACTTCCTACAACTGCCACTCGCGGCTTCTTTTGTTGATGAATCATACCACTATGAGTATCCCTAATTCCTGGTACATCATTGGAACCTTTGTTATTAACATTGAGCATGCTGACCAGATCAGTTGCTAACTTCTTTTCAGGCATGTATTCTACAGCTCCAAGTTTGGGCTCCAACCGAGCAATAAAATCCCATGCCCTTGGCTCCATATCAAGAATCTTTTTAACATCCATATCAACAATATAAGTGAACTGAGGTTCTTTCAAAACCTGTAGAAGTAACACATATTTTATTAGTGATGGTATGAACAAATATATCCATTTTCTGATACTAACAGAAGTAAATACATTTACAAATGCGGTGCAAACTAATCCAGTTTTACGATGAATTCCATATAAATATATCTAGGAAAGGATTAGTACATAGATAAACTAGTTGATTGGACTTTGGAGCAAGCAGATATCACAAAATATTATCACTATTGCAGAAGATCACAAAGACTGTAATGTCATTACTATTGCATTCAACAAATTGCTGACATGGGGGCTGCCTAGAATGGGTGAATAACTATGAAAAAGGTAAATGTTGCCTTCCAGTCTGAATGGGAGCACAGAAACACCAATAGAATGCTGACAACTTAAATGCGGAGATGCATGGTGAATATTACTATATTGTTTCTTAACATCATGTCTATTTGCCTATTTGGACCTTTGTGATCCAATTTATATGAATCGTGTCAGTAGTTTCAACATCAAGCATACATATTCCAGTATTAACTAAGATAGAAATGATATCATCCCATGAAGAACCTTTCGTGCGTCGAATGACTTCCGGATGACAGTGAAAGCCTCGTCAGGGAGCATAGAAGGAACCTGAAGCACAGCAGAATCATTAGAGACATAATCACAGCACAAGTCTCGACCACAACAATGACAGCATAAAACATGAACGGTGTACTATGAAATAATGAGAGATCAAGGCAGATCCAAGCAGGTGACTATTTGGATTATAATCTTGTATATGGATAGTACAACAGTACAACACTCATCCTACCAGTTAACTTACCACATTCATTCTATGCATGTTCATAATGAAGCTCAGCAATGTTGTCCTTACATGCAGATCTTAATCCAATTGCAAACCCTACCTCAGTGCCAAACCTACATTATCACGAACTATATTGAACCTATTTCAAAAGGAGGCTTAGCGCAAACACAGGGATGGTGCAAGTGGCTACGAAGAGTAAATGTCAGTTTAAACTAGCTTAATTCCGGACCAGCTCCTAAAACCGGAGCAAAACAAATTGCATACCACAAGTCTAACTGCAAAACCTACGTCAGTGCCAAACCTACATTATCACGAACTATATTGAACCAATTTCACAAGGAGGTTTAGCGTGAACACAGGGATGGTGCAAGTGGCTACGAAGAGTAAATGTCAGTTTAAAATAGCTTATTCCGGGCCAGTTCCTAAAACCGGAGGAAAACAAATTGCATACCACAAGTCTAACTGCTTGAAAAAGGAGGTTACCGAGAACTTAAGGGACTGTGCACGAGACTAACCTAGGAGGGACAACGAACTAGGCAGTGTTTCAATACGAAGAAAATAGGCGCCCAAATTCAAGTTGAAGAGGACTCGAACCTGGATGGTTGAGAGCATGAACATATATACCAAACCAATAAGTTAGAAAGAAAATAGGCCCACAAAGAAATGCATGTCATTTCTTTTTATTGCTGCTCACTCATGATCGTAGCTGGATGGCTGACCGCCTTGCTCAGTGAGGACTCCCACATCCTTCTGCATGCCATCACTGTGATTAATCTGTGGAAACAATCAACCATCCTTTGCTGTCATGTTTATTTGCACGTGAGTTTTAGTTTAAATTACTGTAGAAGGTTGGTCTCCATTTCTTTGTGCCACAGCCGGATGATTTGCTTGTTGGAAGAGTGGTGGAACAATTTCTTTTTTCGACCACAGTGTGTCATTAAGAAGTTAGAAGTTTAACACGCCCAACATCACACCACAGCGAGGTGCCATGAGCGATGGGGTTGAACAAGAACACAAGACACTGCTAGGCAGTGGAACGAACGCTGTTGTAACTAACTAAGAAACTAAATGGTGGAACAATTTCTCATCCAGTGTTAATAATCAATGTCAGAAGGGTGTCAATTCTCTTATTATACTAGGAGCCTGGACCTTGTGGCTGCACCACAATAGTTTTGTGTTTGATGGGGCATCTCCTAACCTGGCTACAGCTCTTCTGCTCGCTAGTGAGAAGATGCATTAGTGGGGTTTGGCTGGAGCTGTGGAGGTGGAGCGTGAGGCATATCTTATCTCTTCACACTTCAGCCGGACGACAGTGCGTGTGCTCAAGCCTAGCGTTCAAAGCACCAATCCTCTGTTTTAGTAAGCTATCGGTGATTCACTAAAAAAATCCGCAATTGCAGGGCATTTCAAATTAAACTGTCCCATCAATTTAAAGCGGTGGTTGATTAGCGTACCGGGAACTTGATGGTTTTGGCGATGGCCTGGAGTAGCGGCAGGGAGATGCCGGTGAAGTCCTTGCCTGGGTCGTCGCGGGCGGGGACGGCGAGCTTCGAGAGCCGCCAGTACCCGGACTCCCGCCCCTTGCTCTCCTCCTCCGGGGCGGCCTGGCGTAGCAGCTCCTGTTGTCGCCTGTTCAACCGCTTCTTCTCCGACGGGTACCGGCGCTTCCCCGTGCGCTTCGCGCAGCGCACCACGGCGCCCCACCCGCATCGGCGTGCCCGCGGGAACGAGCTGGTCCCGCCATGGAGAGCGTGGCTAGGGCTCGGGCGCAGAGACTGGGGCAGCGGGAGGGAGAAGGCTGTGAGACTGAGGCTCGAGGCGGAGGCGGAGGCGGAGGCGGTGGCTAACGTCATCACCATGGCGCGGATGATGGGCTGGATTGGAAGAAGGCAGGGCGCGTGCGCGGCCCTGTGGATAAGAGTGGGTTTTAAGACGAGAGGCTTATTCCGGGTCATATACGAGGCCGCGTGTTCATTTGAACACTCAAATCAAATTTATGCAAAGTGCTAATCAAGATGTAATAGGGCCCTATTTAAATACCTTTCAACTTCTAATTTCAACTACTCACATCAATAGTTACGACATATAATAAAATATTTACATGTACATCACGAGACGAATCTTTTAAAGCTACTTAGACCATTATTAGACACTTATAGAAAAAAATTCTCTACTGCTTCATTGTCAAAATTCTAAATTCCAAATCATCTATACGAAGCCGTCTTCTGATCTGATTTATCGAAAGAAGGGGCCTGGGTAGGACAAACATACTGTTATTGCAAATTATAAAACGGATTTTTCCCTTCACAGTAATTATAATTAGTCCGTTTCGTCGAACATTTTTCACTTATCTAAGGATAAATGATACAGACAAGTTGACAACACAATCGAAATTCAAAGGCGAGGCATCAACTATAATCATTAAAAACACTTCATATATTTATACTGCTATACTATTACAAAGTTGTTTTCCAGTTATTGTCTTCCCTCATCAACTGTCACATTTTCCAGCTCCGCAAAGAGTATTACAGGATCATACACTAGAAATAGGCAAGTATAAAAACTCGACTACATCGAAGCACAAACCTCATGGGTTAAGGTTGAACTTGCTGAACATTCGCCAGTCCCCACTACAAACCTTCGACAAACTCAAATTACCTCAGGCCGAGTGCAAGTCTTAGTCTATTTCCATTGTTAGCAAGCAACGCCACAAGACTGCATTCATCTACCTCCAATGCATCAGGCTCCGCAAACTCTCTAGCCGTTCATGAACCAGAAAGCTGCACTAGCCCCAAGGTTAGTTCACAAGGTGGGGGCTGGCACTCTTGAAAGGAAGTGTGCACGAGTATGTCACGTATCTGACACCATCAAGCAGAACGACGACAAATATCCTGGAGAGGGGTTTTGGCGATACTCTTGGATCACCATCCCCATTGCCAGCCTCCCTGGGATCAGCTAGCACAGAGACGATAACTGATGATGCTGGCTTGCTATCAGGTACCTTGCTGCTTTCAGAAGTGCTGTTAAAAGCCTGAGGCTTTGTGTTGTTCACTGTTTTTCCAGTGAGTGGAATCGCCTCGTTATACATGATCCTCCTGTTTTTCAGCTTGCCCTTCGGAATTTTCTGGGTAGCATTGACACTCGAGGAGTTCACAGTTGGAGAAGCAGGTATAATACCAGATTTGGCTGAAGCTTCAGAAATATCGAACTGGAATACCTCACTGCACATTCCCGAGTTCAAAACAGGTCCTGAAAGTGGTTACACACAAATCACAGAGTAAGACACTATGGATAAATACTCAAGGAGTATCAAATCTCAACCAGACAGTTGGAGATTCGCATGCAAAATGTCTGCCAAAAATCTAGAATGCCTACCAAATATTACTGGAAAACCAAAAAAAAATGAACACAGATTTTATCGTTGAGAGTTCCAATTTGATGCCTATTCTCAATTTATCAGGAAAAATAACCAGTAGAATGAAAAATCTGATCAAATACAGCAAACTTCAGATTTGAGGTCACAAACTATCTCCTAAGATGCAGAAATACTTCCAAGTTTGAACATTTAACTAAGCTTAAAGCTCGTAAGATTTTGTGAGCATAGGCTGCAAATTTAAGTATGTACTTTGCAGCCTCAGAAATGGGCAAAGAGAGCAAAAGCATAGATCAACATACAAAGATCACCCTATCCAAGTTGAAATTCCCTTACTGCCATTGTACATGGCCACAGAAGTTCTATAATTAAGCATTAACAACACACAAGTTCTTATGAGTCAATATGGCAAAAGATACATCAAGGATGAACATAGTACCATTTTATTGCCACACTATTATGTAATGTTAATAGTTGGGAACTTTTTAAATACTCCTGGTCACCATAGATGATGATGTTTTGGAATTTGTACAGCAAAATGTAACTAATTACAATTCAGCTTTGCTGTCCAACCAAAACATCATGTGGTTATGATTCAAGGTAGTAGCTTTATCTCCTAATCTAACTTGCTTTTTGCAAATCACTTGACCAAACTTACCATTTAGATTTGTCTTTTTAATTGAAGTCTTAAATTCTATATTATATGTTGGCATACCATGTGTATAACAAATGCAAGAATCGCTAATGATTACCACTTCATATAAGACTATAAGAGGATGTCTGCACATGGTGATAAATGAATTTCATGAATGTGCCACCACAAATAAACAAATAATAATATGACATTGCCAAATAAATTAAACATCAACTTGCTTACCTTCCATTCCTTCACGGAACCATTGTGGTAGTGATGCATCCGGTGGGAAGATCTCTTTTGAATTCATATCCTTTCCAGGTGGTGACAGATAGCGAGCTATAGCAACACTGGTCTCCTTGTGATCTTTAACTGACTGACCTTTTGAGCCCTTATGTGCCACTGCTTTCTCACTAGCAAGCACAGAATGAATAATCAAATTGCCATTGATCTTAACATGTTTTCCATTCCTCGGCACATACAACAAAGCAGGCAAGATTTCACTGGAGTTATTTACAGCTTGATGCTTCTGCCCTACTCCATCATCATGCCCAGCAATCATTCCATGATCAGTACTGATCATGTCACTACTGTTTAAACCGCCTTTAGGTCCTTTACCATGGTTAGTGACACCAAACACCCTAGCATCAGAATGGCCAAAATTTCCAAACATCACATTGTCGCTCCTTCCTCTCATTCCTAGACTGTGATTGAACCCCGGAACAAAAGCACCAAAGACAAGTGTAACAAACAGCAATCCAAGAAGGCTAATACTTGCCGCCTTCTTGGTCTTGGTCTTGGTCTTACTCTTGCTCTCCACAGACTTCTTGACCTCTGGTTTCTTGGATACCTTGGCTGCAGCTGCTGCCTGCTGTGGCTTCAATCGCGGGATTGGAACAAGTGGGACATGGGAGCCATGAGGCCGCATTGCATACCCAGGAACCCAGGGGAAATGAATGCCTGGCAGTGGTGGCGGTGGATAGACACCAGGTGGTGGGCCATTCACCCCGGAACCACCGAGTTGATGCCTCAGTGTAGCGTTCTCGGCAGCGATGAAGGAGATCTTAGAATTGAGGTCATTTATCACCGAGTTCATCGATTTCACCTTCTCCTCCAGCTCCTCGACATACCGCTTCTTCCTCTGCCGAGAGAGCTGGGCGCTCTCACGGTTCCGCATCAGGCGCGCGGTCCGGCGCTTGTCCTCTTCTTCCCCGCCGCCCGCGCCCCTCTCATCCGAGTCCTCCGCGGCGGCACGCGACGCCGAAGCAGACGGGGAGAGCTCCCCATCGCCGGATCGGCGGCACTTGGCCGCGTCCGAGGTCGCACCTCCGGGACTCGCCTGCTTCCGCTTGAGGCTCCAGTTCGGGGCGGCGCCGCTCCTCCCCTCGTCCGAGTCCTCGTGCTTCACCTCGCGGGCGCCGGCGTTGGCCACGGCGGAGTTAGCGCCGGAGGTGGACGGGGAGGCCGAGGACGACGCGGTGGGGCCGGATCCGGCGGCGGAGCCCTCGCCGGAGTCGTCGCCGTCGTCCCCGCGGGCAGGAGACCGGAGGAGGAAGTCGTCGATGGAGAAATCCACGGGCAGGTCGAAGTCCAGGCCATCGCAGCCGTCGTCGCCGGCGAATTCGCCGAGGGGGAGGTCCGGGTCGAAGAGGTGCGCCGGGTAGTGGCGGAGATCGAAGGGGGAGGGGTCGAGGACGGCCGGCTCCGCCATGGCTGCCGCGTCACGAGGAACGGGACGGGGAGAGGTGGGGTTCGCGCTACTAGGGTTTTGGCATCGTCGAGGTGTAGGCACGGGAGGAAGGAGCGGAATTTTTTTGGAATGGAAGTCACGGGGAGGTAGTGGTAGTGGTAGTGCGGACGGAGCTGGGTGTTGACGAGCTCGTGCTCGGGACGGGGTCACTCCACGATCCGGTCTTCCTGCTCGAAGTTTACCTGAACGCAACGCTCCTCTCCGCTGATAAGCGGGACCCATACTTGAGCTGGGCTCACATGTCATTGGTGTTCGAGTAGACGTGGGCGATGTGGCTGCGTGGGTAGCAGCTATTAGATCTGGACTTGCTACTGTTGGGCACGGGCGACTTGGCGTGCTCAATGCGCTTTAGGCATGAGTAACGCGGAAGTTAAGACGCCTGGGAGTGTGTGCGCTGGCGTGTGAGGTCATGGCTGGAGAGTGTTTAGGTTTAGCGGACGTGGGTATGGATAGAATCGGTTAGAAAAGTTACAGGGTCTGTTCGGGAAGGTTCTGGTGAGCGGCGTGACAGTGGGTGAGTGGTGCAGCGAATGTGACGATTTGGATAGGTAATTTTAGTGATTTTTGGGAAACTTTTACGCATCTAACCTTTGAGATTAGCTATTTCATGTTGCCTCCGTCTCCAACGACTTAGGGCGTGTTCTCAGAGCGCTTTTCTGAGAATAATCACATCACGATTTCCTGATAAGCTAAAAAAATTTTAATCGGATCGATAGAAAATAATCTCGTGGTGGGAAAAAAGCACCTCTCTCCCCGCGGTACAGGAAACGCGATCGGTAGTTCATTTTGGATTATTTTCACCTCCCCGATTGTTACACAATCAAAAATAATCAGACGTATTTGGGTGGGATTCTCGATTATTTCCATCTCGATTCCGATTACAAGCGTTTCCAAACACGCCCTTAGACACATTCGTTTTCTAGGTAGTGTTATTTATATACAAATGATTCAATACCTATTTTATCTTGGGTCTGCTTGGTTGGTCACTAATTTTTGCCCAACTAAAATCATGGCTTGCAAAAATTAAGGCTTGCCAAAATCAAGAATGGCAAAGTTAAGGTAAAAAACTTGGGTATACATTTGGTTGACTGCCAAAACTAAGGTTGCCAATTTTCTCTTTTATGTGAGTTTATTTAAAGGCCTACTTGGTTGTCATCTAAATTTTGCTATGCCATAGATTTGGTAAGTCAAAACTTGGGTAAAAAACTTGTCATAAATTTTTGGCAAGTTTTGGTAGCCAACTAAACGCTTGCCAAATTCAAGGCTGGCCAAAACCTTGGAATGGTAAAATTTAGAAGTGAACCAAGCATGCCCTAAAAACTTTTTAGAGACTTGCCAAAACCTTAGAAATGGTTTTGCTAATTCTTCGGTAATGGACCAATCGAGGACTACATATCTTGGCATGCTATAGTTTTGGTTGGACAAAAAATGGTAGTAACCAAGCAGGCGCTTTATGCAACAACAAGACCCAAAAACAACTATTTTTATAAATGGGTCTTCAAGACAGAAGAACACAAATTTAAATTTAGATTATAACTCTCCTGACACCTAAAAATCGGTCTTCCGTATAGGTAATTTGTTGTAGGTTATAAATCTCCTAGTGAAGACCTATTTTGAGTTTAGATACCCTATGGGTCTTCTGTTGGAGTCATTCTTAACTCCCTCTGCTCTCCTAGGCTAGTATAGTATACAACTCCTTTTTGCCTAAATAGATTCCCACCAAATAAATTTCTATAATAATAAATAAATTAGTCTCTAAGAGATAATTTTTTTTAAGTAAGAGTGAACAGTGAACATAGCATAGAGCCGATGGGCTTATTTACAGACTATTTTGAAGGGTTTCTTTCTGCCTCCAGCTCCAACTCCTCTAGAGAAGTCCCACTGAGCCTGGCTAGCAAATTGTGTGTTTGGTTGTCTAGTTTGCTTCGCATAGAATCACCTCTTCTTTCAATTGGTAACTTTACCCCAGGGAGAGATTTCATCGAGCAGGTGGTAGGTGTGCCTATGTGAGCAACTCAGCAAGCACTCCGCTCCTACTACTCGTCTTCATCAGGTGGTAGTAGTAATCCACAGACCACAGCAGCAAACGAGCAGGGTGAGCTTCTCCTCTACCGCCGATGCTGGCCACCAGCAATTGCCGAGGCTGCACGCCGTCCAGAAGACCGTTGTCTCCATCACGACGAATGAGTCACCGCCGTAGTAGTAGTCCCTCGGCACAGTGCCACCGCCGGCTCTGGCTCCCATCCCGGCGCCATCAATCATCAGTGACGAGGACGACGGCACGCTGACACCTGGCGCACCTCCTTCACCGCCGATGGCACCGTCACCATGCTGGCTGTCCACGGCAGCACCCTGCTCCAAGGACGCTTCCCTAGCGCCCTCCCGAAGGTGACAGCAAAACGATCAGGCGAAGGACACAAAAAGGCCCAAGAGGTGACGGTATGCCAGACCGAGCGCTAGCCAAGCTTGGCTTCAAAAAACGGATCTCGATTTTGTTTTCCTGGAGCCAGGTCTGGAGTCTGGCTTCAGGTTCCAAACAGATAACCAAACATGCTCTAAATAAATAACCAAAGAGCTCGAAGGTAGCTTTCTAAAACCTGACTAGGAATTGATCACCTAACCAAATAGACCTACGAGCCGTCTGAGCTTACAAATTGGTCATGTATGTTCCTGGTGCCCTTTGACGCAAAATGCGTACTCCCCGCTATACGGCGTGTGGAAATGTGGTGCAAGGTTAGCACATGGAAGCCTTGGCTTCGTAATCTGGATCAGACTGAGAGCTGAGGCATGCTTTCATCATTTTAGCCTGTGACTGAGAGCTTTCCCTCGCGTAGAAGCAAGAAAAAGGTCAAGGCACGATCGCGTAGAAGCTTTCCGCGTGGAAGTGTACTTTTTTCTTGGGCGTGACAATCTTTTTCTTCTAATAAGTCAATCAATTTTGAAATTTAACTTAATATGGAAATTACTTACTTTAATATTAAATAAGTATCATTAGTTAGAGAATGTATGTATTTTTTATAGTATATTTGAATATATATAAAGATTGATACTAGTTTTTACGGGGCGGCAGAAAAAAATTGAGTGACGGCACCTTTCTTAGGTCCCATTTAGATCCTCTATAAAATACAAAAAAGTTTCATCAAATCAATTTTATGATACATGCATGAAACATTAAATGCTAATGAAAATTGAAACTAACTTAACAGCTTCTCAAAATATTGCATAACGAATCTTTTAAACCAATTTAGGTCATGATTAAAAACTTATTGCAAAAGTTATCATGTTGCTACAGTACTCATTTTGCAAAATGAGTTAATCTAAACAGGTCCTTAGTAATTCTCTGCACCTAATAAGCAAAGTCTATGGTCTAATTCCCTTGAAAACTAAGAATTTGAGTGGCAGCTTGTGCCTCCACTCTTACTACACTAGGTATGCCCCTGGGTTTTTATAAACTTATTTCAGCTTAAGAAAATAATAATTTACTTGGAACTTAGGATTGCAATCTTTTTAAGTAACGGAGGGAGTACGATTGTAGGCCTCTAGGAACAATCATCAAAGGTGTGGATGTCAAATGAAACTAGCTTTGTAGCTTTTTTTTTTGAGTCGCTCTATCCCTGAAACACCAAATTTGTATTTGAATGTGGATGCCATAAATTTTAATTTACGTCTTAAATTGAGTATATATTATGAGATCATACTAACACATTTAAAGATTAAACTTTTTCTTAAAGCTGGTGTGGCTGGATCTAAACTTTCGTTCAGTAACGAAACGTAGTTAAAGATGGCAACGGGTACAACACACCCATACCCATGCCCACGAAGAAAAAATTTGCCCATTAAAAAACCCACGAACTCAGACGGATACAAATATGCTCCCATACCCGTGCCCGCGGGGGTAACGGGTACCCGCGGGTTGCCCATGCTCGATAAGCATCAGCAACATTTCGCCTCCACGCAAGATTATGAGACTAGCGACTTGTTCTTTTTATCTTGCAAATTTGTAATTGGTTTCTCTACATTGTTGAATATATAAAATTATTTACAAGATGAGGGTAGGAAAGTTTCTAAATATATTTATTGACCATATAAAATTACTTGCTAATACAAGATCTAAAAACTAAAGGATTTATTTATATACGGATGCCTTCATCAAATCATCTGAGATGGGAAACCCGTCTTATATGTATCAATCTAGCCAAGAAATTTTGGGTATTGTAGGATGCTATCTATGATAGATCGGGTTAAAAAACACCTCACGGGTTTGCGGATTTGGGTACTACATGTCCAGACCCACGTCTACAAACCCACTGAGTTTAGCTTTTTTTGTCCATTAACAAACCCATGGGTAGAGAAATTGACCCATACTCATGTCCTAATAGGGCAAAAACCCATCGGGTTCAGGTCACTATCGATACGGGACCAACCAGGGTATCTCGGACAACCTCGATGAACCTTAATGGAAAAGTCTCTCTTATAAAATTAGAGTAGGACACTGTTGATCGAGTCTGACTAGGATTAGAGGTTCTTCTCGGCCCCTTGTAACTATAAAAGCGGGCCGAGAGCACCCCATGAGACAAGTTCTCATAGATTATTCCTTTACACCTAAACCAGTAGATAATACAATCCAACGCAAAGGCTCACACCGACTGGATGTAGGGCTGTTACTCGATTACGAGGGCCTAAACCAGTATAAATCGTTTGTCTTCGCGTTCAGCGCCGAGTTCTGGAGTTCACCGAAACCCGAACAAAACTGTCCCGGGTACCCCCGTGGCAGGCTATCTGTCGTAAAACACCGACGGTACACATACCCCCGAATTTTTTTTCAGAAAAGTGACCCTCCAACTTCTTTGTTCCAAACAAGCAAGAGGCTCGGCGGCTACACCCAGTGGGTGCGCTTTTCAGCGCACGGCATCCGAAGAATTTAATATCATTTCATGGTTTCTCTACTGCTCAATCATGAGATGCTCGGGGGCTTGTCGATACGGGACCAACCAGGGTACCTGTCGGTCCCTGTCAGGATTCGGACCAAAGAACACGACCAAAAGTCGGATAACCTCGATGAACCTTAATGGAAAAGTCTCTCTTGTAAAATTAGAGTAGGACACCGTTGAAGTCCGAGTAGGATTAGAGGTTGTTCTCGGCCCCTTGTAACTATAAAAACTGGCCGAGAGCACCCCACGAGACAAGTTCTCATAGATTTTTCCTGCACACCTAAACCAGCAGATAATACAATCCAACGCAAAGGCTCATACCGACTGGACGTAGGGTTGTTACTCGATTACGAGGGCCTGAACCAGTATAAATCGTTTGTCTTCGCGTTTACCGCCGAGTTCCGAAGTTCACCGAAGCCCAAACAAAATTGTCCTGAGTATCCTTGTGGCAGGCTATCGGTCGTAAAACACCAACAGTCACAGATACCGTTGCCATCTTGAAACATAGTAGGGATAAATATAAATGATCTGGTCGGCCCTTATTTCCAAATGAAAAAAAGGGCTCGAGATAAGTTGCCCCCTCCCAGATCTTGTTTAATGTTGTCGTTGACACGTTGGCGTTCATTATTGCTATAGATAATTTGTTGAATTCACCGTCAAAATTTTAGACTTTTCCTAATCCGATGAGTTTCTTCTAGTTTTTGCCATTCAAATCAGCCGGATTCTATAGTTTAAGGAGCACAAAGATCCTATTTTCTAGTTGAACAAGGTAAATCTAACCAGAGAATGTATGCTATGGAAACCAGCCTCCTGTGCAAACTATAAAAACTCTAATCAAGGCCACACAAATCTAATCTGATGGCTACAGGTGGAAGAGAGGTTTAAGTGTTAAAATAACTCACCTTTAGGATAGGATGAGTGTGGGGTTTAAGTGCTAAAATAACCACCCCCACCTGTAGCCATCGGATTGAACTTGTGTGACTTTAATTAGAATTTTCATAGTTTGCACAGAAGACTAGTTTTCATAGCATACGTTCCCATCTAACTATGTCAATAGTCAAGGGAGATCGAAGAACTTTTTCCACTTAAAAACTCTCAACACAAGCACATACATGATACATGTGATAAAAAAAACACAAGAACATACACAGTGGGCCGCGGATACGGATTCCAAAACCGTTGGCCCATATTTATTGGCCCCCGATTAGAAATGTGCACGGACCCAGCTTCCGGCTCGGATGTTGGATGCGTGTTGCGTGGCACCGCCCATTCGCCGCCTCTCGTGGCCTGGTGAAGTCGATGGCCAGACCCCAGACTGAAAAACACGGCCCCAATCGCACTCAACGTCGTGATTGGTTGCTTCCCGAAGTTCAAATCATTGCCATTTGCCAAGGTAAAGGATCGCCTCATGTCTCTGACTTGCAGGCCAGTGTGAGCCTGTGACTGTGAGGAGAAGAAAGGGTCGATGCTCGCGTGAATTGCTGGGATTGATAGCTGGTGATACTTACTACTACGTCTTTTGCCGTGGCCCTCGTTTTTATACTTCGTCTTTACCTCACTCACATTTTTAGGTGCCTTCTAGGGATATGCATGAAGCATGTGTATTGTGAAAGGAGAAGAATATGAGCTGCCTACGAGGCTACGACCGTACTTAATCAGGACGCATATGCTGATATACAGAACTTCACCTACTCGGAACTTTTTCCCAACACAATTTCTATGGCATCGCGAAGGAAGTGAAAAGGTACGCCCGAGATAAATTAGGGACAAAATTGAAGCTCAAAAGATTTAGCAGCGTATAACAACTTTATAGAGGAGTTTGGTTGAAAAAAAAATCTCATTCTAAATAACGTGGTATACATTAGTTAATTCTTAGGATTTAGCAAAATGCCTCCATCCCTAATGCTCAAATTTTTGGTTTCAAACAGTTCAGATGATGATGCAGCAATTTATTATAATCCATAAAGTGATTTTTAAATAGGTAAAAAGTAAAAAATATAATACATCACCACGTTTCTCCAAGCATAACTTTTTGAAGTTTCTTTAACAAAGACACTAAAAAATTGTCTCATATACGATTTTCATCAAGGAAAATAGTTGATATTACAAATGATGAACTGCATGACATAAAACAAAAGAGGTACATAAAGATTGATATGATCAACTTCTTTCTTCCACAGGTATCCTTTGGCTCATGCGGGCTATGCTACCACTCTGGGTCCCTAACTCCAAGGAGATCCATTACTAATATAACTATATAAGTACCATAAGTATATATTTTGTGTATTAGGCTTTGTCGCAAACATTCATGAAGCCTAAATGGTCTAAACCAAAAAAAGTGCCTTAAGTTTTTTAATGAAGATGTTTAAAAAGTGTCTCATATATGGTTTTCAAGGAAAATAGTTGATATTACAGATGATGAACTACTTGAGATAAAACGACCACTAAGAAAAGGAGGTACATGGATCTTTATGGTCAGCTTCTTTCTTCTAGGGGCATTCTTTGTCCCATGTGGACAGTGTGACCGCTCGGAGTCCCCATCCAAGGGTTCCATTACTAATAATGGTTCATTACTAATAATAAGTATCTTAAGTACATACTCCCTCTGGTCTAGTTTACAAGATGGACATGCAAAATGAGATTTAAATTTCATAATCTTTCACCAATAATTTGGTGAACAATTTTTAGACAACCACTATGTGAAGAATTTGCACTTATCAGGTGCCTAGCTCTTCCATGTTCTTTCCCATAGCTTGAATTGAATTGCACCAATAAAGAATCCTTCATATGCATATTTTGCGGAGTGGAACTCATCTATCTCAGTACAAAATATGAAAGAAGGTCCCATCTCAGCAAGGGCTTCAAATGCAATCCTCTATCTTTGCTATGTTGGATTCCACCTTGAATAGGCGTGGCACAATAGAGCCAAATTCCGACCATGAAGGAATGGTCGATCAACCCTCTTCTGGACTGATGTCTGGATCAGAGATGAGTACAGTCCATTCGTCATCCTCTGCTGCTGGCAGCTGTGGAAGACAAGAAATACTTATGTTTTCAGAGACGAACAAAGCAACCTGTTTACCAAAAAAGAGCAAAAAAATATTTGATGACTGGATCAAGATCCTAGACCTCTCGGTGCTCCCTGCGCCAATGTAAACATATCAGCCACCTCCTATAAACTTCTATCCCTCGAAACCCCATGTAACATCTAATGCACGTGTGTAAAAATGCTATAAATCAATAAATCAGGTGGGGGAACTTTCCCCTGTTGAAGTTTTCAAAAAAAAATTCCGACCATGAAGTTAATTATCGGTAGAAAAATTGCCTGGAGAAGAAAACCTCATTGAGGGGTGTATTTGGATAAAGCTGCCCATGTTTGACCTAGTTCTATTTTTTTAGTCATAGCCATCACATATGTGATGCTGAACCTAAATTTTGAAGACGAGATATACGAGCCCTCCAAGTTCAATTGCCGAGTAACTTCAGGCCAAGCTACCGAACAATGACCACTATTAGCTTCTTGTGATAAGAGATGAGATAAGAGATTTGTCGTAGCACCTCTATCTCCTAGTAAACTACTACTATTTTTCTACAGATAATATAAAAAATGGATTATACCTAATTTGACATATCGGTGGAAATACTATTGCCACGTTGCACTTTCCGCGCCGGTGATCAAGCTCATGTTCAGCAAAATCAGAAACATAAAAATAATAAATAAAATAAAAAGAAAAAAGAGGCTAAACGTTACCATAACCATGTTCAGACAGACTTAGCGTGTGAATCGGAAATCGCCACGGCCCACGCCGCGTACAAAAAAAATCCGCGGCATTTCCCCAAGACGAAGCAGAGGTATTCCGGGCCGCCTGATCTCTCACACCAACGCTTAGGATCGTGACCGGCGCCTCCCGTTACCGATTCCAATTCCAGCGGGCGGCGCCGCACGCACCAGTCTCATCTCATCCGCACCGCACCGCAGATCCCTGGCTCGCGGCACTAAAAAATCTGGAGCCGTGCTGGCGCTGGGAACCCGCCCCGCCCCCTCCTCCTCTTCTTGGGCTAGACGGGCACCGCTTCGCCTCCTCCGCGCAGGCAAGGCAAGAGCAGCCAGCCGCTTCGGGATCGGGACGCGGAGAGGGGAAAGGCGAGTCGTCGTCGTCCGTCCACGGCAGCCTCCCTCCCTCTCCTCTCCGCCCCCGCTTACCCTAGGCCGGCCCCGCCTACGCCTCACCCCTCCCGCCGCCGCACGATGAGCGCCTCACCCCTCGCCGCCGCCGCCGCCACCGCCGACGCGTCGCCTCCGCCGCCTACAGCCGCCGACGAGGCCGCGCGGGCGACGGAGACGGTGGTGGACGACGAGAGGGTCGCCGCACACGTGGACCCGTTCCTCGTCGAGGCGCTCGACAACCCTCGCCATCGGCTCATGGGTACGTGCCGAGCCGCCTTGCCTTATCTGTTCGCTCGCTCACCACATCGCCTGCGATTCCGGTGTCGTAGGACCATGCTTGTGCGGATGTGATGGTTGCTGTGGCTGGCTTCGCGTCGTTGGTGCGGTGGGATTTGGGCCGGGATTCCCGCGCCTTTGCCTCTAGGGTTTCGGCCTGGTGCTTCCTCAGTGCGGAATTGGGGATTAGGTTCGATTCATCTCGGGAAGCGGCGGGATAATACCCTAGTAGTGCAACTGTGGGAATTCCTAAGAAATTGAGTTTTCTGATTTTATCTCTGGCTTATTTAGCTCGTATGTTGTGGCGGCTTTTGCTACTTGCTGATGCTGATTATGCTTCCAGCCTGCAATTTTATGTGCTACAAAACGGTACTGATCAGCAGCCTGTAGTTTTGGCTCAGTTATAGGTTTACAGTTGATTTAGCGTATCGAAAAAAATGCTGGTAAAAATGAATGGATGCATGATTGCCGTGGTGTAACTGTAAGGAGTCAAGCTGATTCTTTTTTGGGCAATTGTTGTAGCCTCTACAACGCTGCTAGCAGTGTACTGAAAGGAGGAGGGATCTGCTCAGTGAATTGAAATGGTATCACCCAGAACACCTTACTTCCAAACTGAGTACCACCGCACCACCTCGAATTCCTACTTGCCTCGGGCCATATGATGTGCTGCTTACATTTGTACTTGGTGGTTCAGTGCAGTTGTTTGTACTTGGCATGGGTCGCACTGCTGTATGCATAGCACTGCTTTTCTTGGAATCACTATTTAATTGTTCTTGTTCTTGGCTTTAGATTGTAGATTTCACAAGCTTACTAATATGTTGGGCTAATAGTTACAAACATACTACATTTTGTGCCCATTTTACAAACCCACAAACTATTTTGGTACATCACATTTGGTATGCAGGCCTTGGTCATGAGCATATAGCTGGCACAGATGAGACCATGAAAGTGGAATAATAAGTTAATAACATTAGAAGAAATTCCATAATATTGGTAAGGTTGTGTTCTATGTACTCTAGATTGTGTTTGCAATGAATCATAGGCTGAAGTATAGTACTTTGGTTTCTGGTGATATAAATGGTTTACTACACGAGTGAGCTATTCACATATGAAGTAATGAACCTTTGCCCCTGTCTCCCCATTCTCCACTCTTATGCCAGCATTCACCATCAGATCCTAACGATATGATATTATAAGTTTTCCTTGTCTGTGAAGCTTGTGCCTTCCTTCATCTCATCCAAACTCCTAGCATCTGCCTCGCAAGAATGTACTCGGTACATAGTTTGGTGTATACATTAAACAATAATAATGCATTTTATGCAATGAACACTAGTTACACCTGGATCTGCACCATGGATTTTTTTCAGAAAAACAATAAACACAGAATTGAACATTTTATGCATTTTGCTGATCAACAGAAGGTCCTTTTTACTTGTATATGTCTACATTTTTTGTCAGTAGGTTATTTTATTCATATTTAGTCTTCCATTATTACGTAATCATTCCTGTTCTCTCTTACTACAGTTCTACGGATGGAACTGGATATACAAAACTTTATGCAGAACCCTCAGCTGCAGGAGTTCAAATTCCAGAACTTTCCGACTTCTTACCTCCGCTGTGCTGCTCATCGTGTTGCACAACATTATGGCTTAGAGACTATAGTAGCAGATAGTTTAGTAGATGGCTCAGTTAGCAGGATCATTGCAAGAAAGACACCGGAAAGCAGGTATCCTGCAATTTCTTTATCAGATGTTCCCAGCAAACAAGCAAGAAATGATAATGAAGCATCAGAGAAGCATAAGTTTGTCATCTATCAAAGGCCCAAAGCATTCCAAAATGGAAGCGCTGATTCTGGAAACAAGAATGGTGCACCAAAAACTGTTGAAGAGAGAATAGAGGAATATAATAAAGCACGAGCACGCATCTTCGATGGTTCCATTTCTGCAGATTCTGATGCTGTAAGTGTTTTGGGAACTCTTTCCACTGGTAGAGATGAACCAGTAAATGTTGAGCCTTCTGTTGATGAAATCAAAGTCACCACAATGAACAGCCGTTCCAGAGTTGCTGTTTTTAAGGATACTGAAAAGGATCGTAGTGACCCAGATTATGATCGAAACTACAAAAGGTTAGCATATCCATCAGTTTTTTTTTTTTTGTTTGTTGCCACCAATTGATGTTAATAATGAGATGGTGAAGTGTAACATATATCCTCTTCCAGGTATGTTAGGAGCCCAGTGCCTGACTTCAATTTGAGCCCAGGTGCCTTCAACTTTGTTGTGCCTCAGTTTATGCAGTACGGCGTTGGTTATGTGCAATCTCCTGGCATGTCCCCAAACCAGCCTACTGTGTACTTTGGCCAGCCTGATCTGACAATGGGGTCTTCTTCTGGAGCTGCTGTTTACCCACATTGGCCACCCCCAGCAATGATGTATCCCCATTGCTATGACAATGTTGGTCCAATGATGTCTCAGGTGAGCATAATCATATAACTGAATTATGACGTTGCAAATATTGCATTTTGAGTATTACTGCACACCTTCAGTTATAGTCTCCCATCGCCACTATCCTCTGTTGAAGCGTTAGAAATTATCTTTTTTCAATTTTCATCATGTTTTCTATATGTTTCAGTAGTTGCCCTACAAAAGTTTGTCTGTTTAGATGCGAATAGCCAGCAAACATATTCTGGCTCTAACAAATTGTATTATGAGAGGAGCATGTTTTAGGGAACTCAAGATGAACCTGTACATTCTATTTTCATATATATGAAGTTCCATACACATGCGAAGATATTGTAGGTAGGTTGAGCTTAAAACTTTTGTTAGCCATATGCATTTAAGAATGCCATATTTGGAGGGGGAGTGATCCCTTTTGCTTTGCTTGATAGGAGACTTTTTACCCTTTTTTTTTTCTTTGTAAAAGGTGATGTTAAATAATATGCTTTTGGTTTTTTTATATATAATAACCTTATATGAGAAGTAGATATCATATATCAGCACATTTTGTTTGTTTCGTGTCCCAACGTAGCCCACTTTATTTTGCTCCAGTAGAACCCTGTGTTTGACTTAATTTGGTTCTATTGTTGTTCACAAACATTTGCTTTTATATTGTGCTCAGTTTTTTTGGGCCAATAGGATCTCCAGTCTTACAACTTGAAAATGACCTTAATTATCTCAAACAAATGAAAACCTGGCAGTTGATTTTATTTGGGATTTCTTCCTTCATATGGAATTAACAGAATATTTTGTTGTTCTTGCAGGTTCCTCTGTACCAATCTTTCAACCATGGTTAGGAGTGCTGGAAAGTTGGGAACAATTCTCAGTTAAACTTGCTATGTTGTGCTGTCCTATGTTAAGTGGAGGAGTTACTTTAGATTCGAGCCATTTCTATTTCTATTACAAAAAAATTCATGTAGCGTCGAACGTAGTCTGTATAAGGAGTCCTAATTCGTTGAAGCTATTATTGTGAACTAGTCTGGAACTGTGTGATAATTGTCTAATGTCTAGTTCTCGTCTGCAATTTGCTCTCGTTTTAGGGTTCACTAGAATAATAGTGCTGGGCCTTGTTTTGAAGCCGATTTTGCCACTTGCCAGCAGTCATTGCTTTGAAGCCGATTTTTAACCTCTTTTTTTAATAAGATATTTTAAAATAATGTACACTAAAAGTTAGATCTAAGGCAAACAAAGTAACGCTGCTGTGTCATGTATTGACACGAGAAGGCTATCAAGTGATGGCTATCAGTATCACTCGACAGCATTTGGTATCACTCGATAATGCTGGTATTAGTCCGGTCTATCGAAAGTGTCCTCACAGTTCAGGTATGCTTTGCATATTTACATGCTCTCTCCGTATAGAAAAAAAGACGTCCTTTTGAAAAAGGTTTTGACCCTATATAGGAAAAGATGTTTTAGAAAAGGTTTTGGTTAAATACTGAAAATATATATAAATAGATTTGTTTTTAAATATACTTTCATAAAATTATATATACATATATATTACTTTTTAATAAATATTTTTTATAAAAATATTAAGTCAAAGTTATACTTTGAAGACTGTGATGTGTTTTTTTTCTCGTCAAAAGAAAAGTATACTGCTTTTATTTGGGAAGAAATGCCCTGGGAGTCGTAGCCACAAACTTGGGCTGGATATTTGTAGTAAATTGGCCTCATACACACTTCATAGCCCACAGCTGATTCGGCTGGGGCCCCAATCAAGCTTTGCGTTCACCCAGGCACCCCCTGCCCGCGAGCAAAAGTGTTGTAATAAAACTACGCCATCGCCATGTGGGGTGTCTCATGTTTGCACGAGATCCACGGCCATCCAGTTTGAGGGGGGGGGGGGGGGGGGGGGGGGGGGGGGGGGAATCCACGGGCACCGACAAACTTTTGTTATGCAACGCAATAATGTCGAACTGAACCTCCGTGACCGCTGCATTTGTGCTGGAGCGACACGGCGGCATGGACTTTTCTAACAACTGATGGCCAGGCCGGTGCAGCTCGTCACTCGGCCAGTCAACCCCCAACACACAAGTACGACGAAGCGTACGCAGTTTGGCATTGGCAAGGTGTACTAGGTGTTGCCTGGCGTTTGCAATGCTGGAGTATACGTACAAAACATGCGTATGATTCCAGGGCAGCAAGAAGGATTCGTCGTCATCCGTGTGATTCCGACCAGCAGAGCCGAGCATGCTGAGAGCGTTTACCAAAAAACATGCGGCCGGAAGGGATGCGGAAGATCAAAGATAGCCGGCCACGGAGTCGGAGCGGTCGTCGTCGATCTCCCTCCCCTGTCGCTGCGCCAGCTGTCCCGGACAGTAGTAGTGGCACTAGCACCAGGCAGCAGCATTATTGATCCCCATCATCCATCTATCCATCCCATGTTTTGCACGAAGAACTGGAACTGGATACGCATGGCATGGACCTGGACCAGGTCGGTCGATCGTCTCGTCCCCGTCCATCCAAGACCAACCAGGTGTCGCTGACGGATGGGGAAGGGGGCGGGGCCAAGCCGCCACGACCACGAGGGGCGCCCGCGTGGATAGGACCGACGGCACGGTTGGGTAGCGACGCCTGGTCTCCCCGTTATGGGCGGTGATACGGAGTAGTAGTGGAGCACTAGTAAAACTGGAGCTGCGAGGCAGATATATGACCAACGCGGTTAATCTCAGTGGGCGGACCCGGACGTAGAAAAGAGAGGAGTTACCAGAGCAGCACTTGCGTCTAATAAGGCACCACCACCACCACCACCACCTCGAGGTCCAGGTCCTGGTGGGCACACCGCACACGCTACGCAGCTCAGGCTGAACAGCGTCGACCCGGACCAACGCTGCTGCAGCGTGGTGGTCCACGCAAGGCGGCGATCGCGGGGATCAATGATAGTATTCGGGTCGCCCACACGGCCACGGGCCGGACGCAGGCGAGTCGGATCTCCACTTTTCCCCATCCACGACAAGGGCAAGGGCAAGGGCAAGGGCATCTCCCCCCTTGACAGCTAACGCCTGCCCGCGCCGCGCCAAGCGGAGCAGATCAGATACGCGCGGGAGTGGGCCCCGATCCCTGGCGGAGAAAAGCCAGGGAGGTGGGGGGCCAGAAAAGGACAAACTCAGATTCTGATCTCATCCACCCGCATCCGCCTCAGCCACCACCACCGTCGCGCCGCGCGTGGCCCACCCAACACCATCACACCCACCCACCCCACCCCCGGCCCGGGCCCCCACCGGCGGAGCCCACGAGCCCAATGCAAAACAGTGGCGACCGCAGTGCAGTTCGACACGGGCGCCATCTGCCACGGGGTTATTATCTGCCGCTGCCGGCACCCGGCAGCCTTCAGTGCTGGACTCGTATCCTAGATCAGGATCATCAGGTGCGCAGGTAGGAAGGCAGCCCGGCACAGGAGTGTACCTTCGGGGTATCACAGAGTGGGAGAGTACATTGGTCGGGGCCACGAGCTGCCTAGCCAACTGTAGGTTTTTTTACTCTTTACTCCCTCCTCCCCAAAACATATCGTCTTTTCATTGAGTTTTTGTTTTATTTAAAAATTTTAATAAATTATAAGATAAAAAAATTATTATTAAAGTATCTCTAAGGACAAAATAAGATATAATAAGATAAATAATATTTATAATTTTAATAAGACGGGTCATCGAATAAGATGTCTGAAATTCTAAAACGATACTCTTTTGAGACGGATGATGTATATAGTTTACTTGGCAGATTTATGAAGCCGCTAGTTTTTTTTTTTGGTCCAATTCGTAAGGCACTGTTATATAGATTTTCCAGTGATGGTTTGCGGTTAGGACAAAAGTTACGACGATGCTATCGCAAATACGGTATTTTCTTTCATTTTTTCTTTTCTTTTTCTAGTATCCTTCTATTTTCATTCTCTAAGGGCACCACAAGGTGATCGGTTTAGGCTCTCTCAAGAAAACATGTACGAAAGAGAAAGTAGGCTAGGAGGCTAGAGAAGAACAGCCGCTACGCGCTTAGCAAAAACGTGCCTCACTTTTAGGGCAAGGGAGATGATATAAGCTTCTAGGAAGACCTATCACTAAGATATTATACTTTAGCATCTACGTGATCAAATACGCTATTAGTCAACTATTTCTGGATATCACCGCTAATTGGGCCGAGTTGTAGGGGGTCGCTAAAAATATCCCATAGCCCAAAATTAAGCGCCTTGACTCCAAAATCTAAATGGACGTGACAAGGTCCAAAATTACAATCATACAGAGCTCACCGTGCCCAAAATTCCTCTCGTCATCTCACTCCACTCGCAGCAGGACAACGACAGTGACTACAAGCAAGAAGACCTTGAGCTGTGGCGTTGTCTACGACAAAAAAGCATCTCTCCCCCAACCCCAAGGAGCAGACAACGACAATTAGCAACGATCATGCGAAGAAACATACTTTCTTCTCCTCTTCTTCATTGATTCACGAGTTCCTATTTCTAGCTATAATGAAAATTCTTAAGTTTTGGTCGATATGTTATAGTGTGGATTATATAGGTATGTACTCCCTCTGTCATGCAATAAATGTCGTTCTGGAGTGCTTGGCCAGTGTCCAAGTTCAGAGAGTCTCGCATGCATTTGACCGGCTCTCTGTCCACATTCACTAAGTGTTGGGCGTATCACAGTAGTAGCTAAAACGACATTAATTACGGGACGGAGGGAGTAAGAGGCAAGGGTTCAATTTTTCTCTGAACAATTTGCAATGACCAATTAACCAATTAGTGACAAGTTGTGAACCGGGATTTGTTTGCATATATGAAATTATGAACCATTTTTTTGTCATGGGAATGACGATGAGTAGCAGCTAGTTTGATTATGCACTTGTTGCAAACTACATTGGCATTCTGTTACAGACATATCTATTTATCAAATAGTTGTGTTGCAGCTTTGCTACCTCTGTTTAGCAAGTACTTCCTCCATCCCAAATTGTAAGTCATTTTAAGAATCTTGGAGAGTCAAAGCATCTCAACTTTAACCAAAATTATAGAAATAAATACAAAGATTTATGATACAAAATAAGTGTACTATGAAAATATATTTGGTAAAGAATCTAATAATACTTAGTTGATATTGTAAATATTATTATCTTATTGTCGGTGCTAATTTTGGCGAGGCTAACACCGGCTAGTAAATATGTGTTTTGCGGTTGAGGCTACGGATGGTGTGCAAGGGGAACACAGGGATTATACTGGTTCAGGCCGAGCAAGCCCTACGTCCAGTGGAGAGGAGAGTCGTGTTGCCTTGCACCGGGGTGCTTGTAGTAGGGGTTACAAGCTAGTCGAGAGAGGGAAGTGCTCCCAGGTCTCTTGTGAGTGTCTAAGTGTTTACAAGTCGTATGCTGTGGGTGAGAACTTGGAACTTCTCCGTCCGTTCTCCGTTCGTCTGTCTCTCGTCCTAAAGCTGGTCTCTGCCCTCCCTTTTATAGCCGCAAGGGAGAGGCAAAGGCGGCTACGACGCTACCTATTAAAATAGTGAGGAGTTGCTGTTCCCCGTTTGACTAGCTGCTGCCTTTTCTCCGTGTCTCCGGGGTATGGGTATGGCTATCTTGGTTCGCGAGTTCCAAGGTAGAAACAGTCGTCTGACCATGTCTTGTCGTCGGCTCTCTGGGTCTTCTGGATATGGCCGTCGTGGTCCGCACGACTTTGGTGCGTTACACCTGCCGGCTATCCTTCCGTACGATGTGACAAGAGGGAGAGTCACCTTGGGGCGCTGTTTCCCGAGGCTCGGGATCCTGAAGGCGTGCTCGTCCTTTCGTGTGGACGGCGCAGTGGGCGTCTTTCCCGAAACGGGGCGGCGCACCGTGGACCACACCGTGGAGGACGATCGTAGTGGGCCCATCAAATCTTGGGGCGTTGTTTCCCGAGGCTCGGGATCTTGAAGGCGTGCTCATCCTTTCGTGTGGACGGCGCAGTGGGCGCCTTTCCCGAAGCGGGGCAGCGCACCGTAGACCATACCGTGGAGGACGGTCGTAGTGGGCCCATCAAATCTGCTGTCAGGGAAATCCCGACAGGTGGTATGGCCATCAGGGGCGTGCGAAGCACAGTCGCGTCGAGAGTCTCGCCTGACGGGACAGTGCTTGTAAAGTGGTCAGAGAGATTTCTTGTGGTCCAAGATTGCTCCGCTGACATCACCCGTGCCTGGATGCCGACTTTGGCGCCGTGGATGCCGCTCTCCCGAGTTCTCCCGAGGAGGCTTCGGGCGAGGCTCGGGCGAATCGGAGACTTGGGCGCCCAGGACGCCACCCTCCCGAGCTCTCCCGAGGAGGGTCGGGCGAATCGGAGGTTTGGGCGCCGAGGACGAGGACGCCGCTCTCCCGAGCTCTCCCGAGGAGGCTCGGGCGAATCGGAGACTTGGGCGCCCAGGACGCCGCTCTCCGAGCTCTCTCCCGAGGAGGCTCGGGCGAATCGGAGACTTGGGCGCCGAGTGACGCCGCCTCCAGCTCTCCCGATGAGGCTCGGGCGAATCGGAGATTTGGGCGCCCAGGACGCCGCCTCCCGAGCTCTCCCGAGGAGGGCTCGGTCGAGATCGGAGACTTGGGGCCGCCCAGGACCGCCGCCGTCCCGAGCTCCTCCTGAGGAGGCTTCCGGGCGAATCGGAGGATTTGGGTCCCGAGGACGCCGCTCTCACCGAGCGCTCCCGAAGGAGCTCGGGCGAACCGGGACTTGGGCGCCGAGGACGCCGCCTCCCCGAGCTCGTCCCGAGGAGACTCGGGCGAATCGGAGAAGTTGGGCGCCGAGGATGCCCGCTCTCCTCCCGAGCTCTCCTCCCTAGGAGGCTCGGGCGAATCGGAGACTTGGGGGCGTCGAGGACGCCGCCTCCCGAGGCTCCTCGGGCGAATCGGAGACTTGGGCGCCGAGGACGCCGCTCTCCCGAGGAGGCTCGGGCGAATCGGAGACTTGGGCGCCGAGGACGCCGCCTCCCGAGCTCTCCTGAGGAGGCTCGGGCGAATCGGAGATTTGGGTCGCCGAGGACGCCGCTCTCCCGAGCTCTCCCGAGGAGGCTCGGGCGAATCGGAGACTTGGGCGCCGAGGACGCCGCCTCCCGAGCTCTCCCGAGGAGGCTCGGGCGAATCGGAGAATTGGGCGCCGACGACGCCGCTCTCCCGAGGAGGCTGTCATTAGTGGAATGATGTCGTGGGCCTCTGTAGACGCGGCCTTCGTGGGCTTCCACTGGCCTTACTTGGGCCAGGCCAAGTTGGGAATGAGCTTTTTTGCATCGAAGTTGGGTACCCCTAACTTTGGTAACCGACAGTAGCCCCCGAGCCTGTGGCGGAGTGAAGGCACTCCTCCACAGGTTCACGCTGGTTCTTCCTGTCAAAAAAGATAAAGTGTGGGTTGTTTTTTCCGGGGGGTGCGCGCGAGCGCACCCGCCGGGTGTAGCCCCCGAGGCTTTGGAGGGATGATATATCCCTTCAAAGGCTTAGAATCGTGCTTGTTAGTCCTCGGGTGTTTTTCGATTTATTTAGGTGGGTTGTTTCCTTGGAAGCGGAGCCCCCGAGCCTCCCACCGTGTTGGGAGATCGTTCGGTGGTCTTTCCAAGGTGCAGGGCAAGTTTCCGAGCCTCCGTTTTCATATCGGAGATCGATCGGGTTCCTCCCTGTCTTTTTTAATTCGACCTTCACGCTCTTTTTTCGGGAAGAGGAAGGTTTGGTCCTGCTCGACTTCCCCGCTGGGGCACGAGTCGGCATTTCCGGTGAGCTACAAACGGGTTGGTCCAAGTAGAGGTCCGTGCCCTATTCGTTAAGGGTCGGCTAGTGGCCTGAGCACACTCCAATTATTTCCCGAGGGTCAGTTAGTGGATGTCGGGTCCCTTCGACGGGTCCCAAGGGCATGATGCCTCCCACGGAGGGATTCCACGTAACCGACTCACTACTGGGACTTGGACACAGCATGGGATGTCCCTTGTGACGTTCCGGGCGTCGGGATACTGGCCGTTTTCGTGACCCATCCACTAGCTGTCCCTAACTCGATTTCCCTGGGGCGACTGTTCGAGCCTCGGAGGGCCAGTCTTCGATCCCCTGGGAACGTAATGGGCGCCCGAGCCCGGGGTTTCTTCATTGAGAAAACGTAGGTGGAATCGAAGCGCGCGGTTGTAATGATTTGGCTCACCTTTTGAGGCGCGAAGCCTGACGGACGCGATGGTTCGGCTCAGTCGAGGCGGTTTGTGTGCGCGGTGATGGCGGGTCTCTTCCAAGCCGAGGTCGAGCTCCCTCCTCTGAACCTGCCGTGAAGAAGAAGCGGGCCATAGTGCCCTTGTAAAAAGTAACCTTTCGGGAGTGGTTTGAAAGGAAACAAACAATATGGCCCTTCGTGGCCTTAACATTTATGTAAATATTTGCTGAATGTTTGTTTCGCTTTGTTTCGTGCTTTTTTTCTTAGGCATTTTTTCTTGCCGATCCTGCGCCCAGGCCATCGAGCCTCGGGGGACGCTTTTCGGGTGTCGTAGCTTTAGTGGCATAGACGCAGCCGACGTCCTAAGAGCTTTGGCAGAAAGAATCCTTTAGAAAAGAAGCTTAGGTGTTTCCTCCTGAGCTTCCTCCCTTGGCCGAGCGTAGATCTTATAGGTTTTCTTCCGAGTGCGGGTTAGCTTTCGAACACGGAGTGGCGAGGGAAGATGCTGTGGCCCTGGGGCATAAGCGGTCTCCGACTCGACCGACTCTGTCTTCTGGGGCTTCCCTCATTCTTCGAATTCTATAAGTTCATGCTTGATTTCCGGAAGGAAGCGTGTTTTAGGGAGAAACGAATTCGACAAGTTTTGAAATTTTTGCATTTCCAAAATTGTTTAATCTCGGGATAGTTCGGGGGTTCCCCCCGTCCTAGCCCCCGAGGGAGGGTCGGCCTTTCCGTAGGATAGGCCGGGCCTCGCTTTTAATGCGTGGTGAAATAAAGGTTCATTTCACTTCCGAGTGTAGGCTCGGATTGAAAATCTAAAATCATGTTAAAAAGAGCAGAAGTCGGGTCTTTTCATCGATTTCAAGATTTTCAAAATAGTACAATGCATGGAATCTTAAGGATAGAAGCGACGTAGCTGTTCGATGTTCCAAGCGTTGTTGTAGACCTCGCCGTTCTCGTTCGCGAGCTTGTATGTGCCGGGGCGTTGTACCTCGGCGACGATGAATGGTCCTTCCCACGGCGGAGTGAGCTTGTGGCGCCCTTTGTTGTCCTGCCTGAGCCGTAGCACCAGGTCGCCTACGCTGAAGGTTCGACCTCGGACGCGCCGAGCATGGTACTTGCGTAGGGATTGCAAGTATTTGGCCGAGTGCAGCATGGCCACGTCCCGAGCTTCGTCGGCTTGGTCCAGCGCGTCTTCCCGAGAAGTTTGATTGCCTTGTTCATCGTAGGCTCGGACTCTCGGGGCGCCGTATTCCAGGTCCGTAGGGAGGACAGCCTCTGCACCGTATACCATGAAGAAGGGCGTGAAACCCGTGGCTCGACTTGGCGTAGTCCTTAGACTCCATATCACTGCCGGAAGCTCCGTCAGCCACCTTTTGCCGAATTTATTCAATCGATTGAATATCCTTGGCTTAAGGCCTTGGAGAACCATGCCATTGGCGCGTTCTACCTGGCCGTTCGTCCTCGGGTGGGCGACGGCTGCCCAGTCCACTCGTATGTGGTACTCATCGCAGAAAGCCAGAAATTTCTTTCCGGTGAACTGCGTGCCGTTGTCCGTGATAATGGAGTTCGGGATGCCGAACCGGTTGACGATGTCGGTGAAGAACAACACCGCTTGAGCCGAGCTGATTTGGGTGATCGGCCGAGCCTCGATCCACTTGGAGAACTTGTCGATGGCGACAAGCAAGTGGGTGAAGCCCCCGGGTGCCTTCTGGAGGGGCCCGACAAGGTCTAGTCCCCAAACAGCGAACGGCCAAGTGAGCGGGATCGTCTGGAGGGCTTGAGCCGGTAAGTGAGTCTGCCGAGCATAGTACTGGCACCCTTCGCAGGAGCGTACCACCTCAGTAGCATCGGCCACGGCGGTTGGCCAGTAGAAGCCTTGTCGAAAGGCGTTACCGACCAAGGTTCTCGGCGCTGCGTGGTGACCGCAGGCCCCGGCGTGTATCTCTTCGAGCAGGCGTTTGCCCTGACTGAAAGGGATACAGCGTTGAAGCACGCCAGAGGGACTCCGCCGGTAGAGGCTACCATCGATCATGGCGAAAGACTTGGCTTTGCGAGCCAGTCGTCGTGCTCTGGTCTTGTCCGGGGGCAAAATGCCTCGGACTAGCCAGCTGACCAGCGGCTCGCGCCAGTCTGGTTCGTCGTCGTCCATCTCGTCTTCAATCTCCATTGCCTCGGCTTCGTCGCCGTCCTTACCCATGACCTCGGGTGACTCCCCGTTGTCGGGAGGGTCGGCAGCCCCCGAGGGATCGGCATTGATCGAGGGCTTGTGGAGGTCATTGGCGAATATGCCCGTCGGGACCGTGGCCCTTTCGGCTGCGATTTTTGCCAACTCATCGGCCTCCTCGTTGTACCGACGCGCAATGTGGTTGAGCTCGAGGCCGTCGAATTTTTCCTCGAGTAACCGCACCAGCGTGCAGTAGGTGGCCATTCTGGGGTTCTGGCACGTCGACTCCTTCATGACCTGATCCACGACGAGCTGGGAGTCGCCTCGGACCTCGAGGCGTCGGATCCCGAGCTCGATGGCGATGTGGAGACCGTTGACCAGAGCCTCATATTCGGCCACGTTGTTGGAAGCCGTGAAGTGTAGCCGTAGTAGGTACTTGAGCCGGACCCCGAGGGGTGAGATGAAGACGATGCCTGCGCCAGCACCAGTCTTCATCATCGACCCGTCGAAGTTCATGACCCAATATTCCTCTTGGGTCGGGAGTGGCGGTAGTTGTGTCTCGGTCCACTCTGCCACGAAGTCCGCAAGTACCTGGGACTTGATGGCTTTGCGTGGCGCGTAGGTGATGCCGTCACCCATGAGCTCGATGGCCCACTTGGCGATCCTCCCCGTCGTTTCCCGATTTTGGATCACCTCCCCGAGGAGGAAGGACGACACCACGGTCACGGGGTGGGATTCGAAGTAGTGCCGCAACTTGCGTCGGGCAAGGACGATCGCGTACACTAGCTTCTGGATCTGAGGGTAGCGTGTCTTGGTCTCTGACAAGACTTCACTGATGAAGTAGACCGGTCGCTGTACCGGTAAGGCGTGTCCTTCTTCTTGCCGCTCTACGACGATCGCTGCACTCACAACCTGGTTGGTAGCCGCGACATATAGTAAGAAATTTTCCTCCTTCGTAGGAGGCACAAGAACCGGCGCTTTTGAAAGTAGAGCCTTAAGCCTTTCGAGGGCTTCCTGGGCCTCGGTGGTCCAGGTAAAGCGTTCCTTTTTCTTAAGCAACCGATACAAGGGAAGGCCCTTTTCGCCGAGCCTTGAGATGAATCGACTCAAGGCCGCGAGACACCCCATAAGCTTCTGCACGCCCTTCGGGTTTCGGATCGGACCCATCTGTGTGATGGCCGATATCTTTTCCGGGTTGGCTTCGATGCCATGCTCGGAAACAATGAACCCGAGGAGCATGCCCCGTGGGACCCCGAAAACGCACTTCTTGGGGTTTAGCTTTATGTTTTTCTTTTTAAGGCAGTCGAATGCCTTTTCTAGGTCGGCTACTAAGTCACTCGCCTTCCTGGATTTTATCACTATATCGTCTACGTAAGCCTCAACGGTTCGCCCGATGAGGTCCCCAAAAACTTTGAGCATGCAACGCTGGTAAGTTGCGCCCGCGTTTTTGAGGCCAAATGGCATGGTTACGTAACAATATGTGCCGAAAGGAGTGATGAAAGAGGTCGCTAATTCGTCGGACTCTTTCATTCGGATCTGATGGTAACCGGAATAAGCATCAAGAAAGCAAAGCCGCTCACAGCCAGCAGTAGAATCTACTATTTGGTCAATGCGAGGTAATGGAAATGGATACTTAGGACAAGCTTTATTTAAACTAGTGTAATCGACGCACATTCTCCATTTTACATTTTTCTTTTTAAACAAAACAGGATTTGCTAACCATTGTGGATGGAAGACCTCCTTGATGAATCCAGCCGCCAAAAGCTTCTGCACCTCCTCCCCGATGGCCCGGCGCTTCTCCTCGTCGAATCGGCACAGGCGTTGTTTCACCGGCTTGGATCCGGCCTGGATGTCTAAGGAGTGCTCGGCGACCTCCCTCGGGATGCCTGACATATCCGAGGGGCTCCACGCAAACATGTCGGCGTGTTTGCGGAGGAAGTCGACGAGCACTGCCTCCTATTTTGGGTCGAGGGTGGCGCTGACCTTCAGCGCCCTGCCGTTGGGGGAGTTCGGGTCGAGGAGGACATCCTTCACCCCCTCAGCGGACTTAAAGGTGCCCGTGGCCTTCTTGGGGTCGGGGACCTCTTTTTCTAACCTGTCGAGGTCGGTCATGAGGGCTTCTGACTCCACCAACGCGCCGGCGTACTCGCAGCACTCGACGTCGCACTGGTACGCGTGCTGGTAGGAGGCGCTGATGGTAATCACCCCTTTTGGCCCTGGCATCTTGAGCTTGAGATAGGCGTAGTTCGGAACTGCCATGAACTTTGCGTAACATGGCCTCCCGAGGATGGCGTTGTAGGTGCCGTGGAAGCCTACCACTTCAAATGTCAGGGGCTCCTTCCTGAAGTTGTCAGGAGTCCCGAAGTAGACGGGCAGATCGATCTGCCCGAGGGGTTGCACGCTCTTTCCGGGCACTATCCCGTGGAATGGGGACGTCGTGGCCAGGAGTTACCAGGGCGTACGTACGTGCCCTGGAAGTTTCCTACGAATATCTTGACCAGATCGCTCCAGTCGAAGATCTTTCGTGGGGGAAGGTGTTCTAGCCAAGCTCTTGTGGAATCGGCGAGGAACAGGGGGAGGTTGCGGATGATGATGAGGTCATCCTGCGCGCCGCCAAGTTGGCACGCAAGGCGGTAGTCCGCTAACCAGAGTTCGGGGTTAGTTTCCCCCGAGTACTTGGCTATGTTGGTTGGTTGTCGGAATCGGGACGGGAACTTGGCCCTTTGGATGGCCTCGCTGAAGACGCGTGGTCCCGAGGGCTCGGGTGAGGGTTCACGATCCTCATCCGAGTCGTAGCGCCCGCCCCGATGGACGCTGTAGCCGCGCGCGGCTCCGTCAGTCTTTCGCCGACCGGGGCTTGTAGGATGGCTCGGACGTCGACGTCCTTGCCAAGCCGTTGGTGGACTGGCGGAGCCCTTGGAGCCTCGGGTCGAACCGAGGCTTCGCGCTTGTGACGTGCTATGCCGCCATGCTGGTGACTTTCGGCGCCATGGTGTCGCGACGCTGAACTTTCCGCCTGGAGGACGGCGGCATCCTCCAGGAGGTCTTTGAGCTGATTCCTGAGCTGTCGCGCCTCCTCGGAGGAGGGCTCAGGTATGCTTCGGAGTAGCATGGCTGCTTCCGCGAGCTTTCGGCTTGCTCGGGGGGCGACCCCTGGTGTCTCGGCCCTGTTGTCAGCGATGATTCGGACCTGGACATCTCGGGCTCGACGCCGAGCTGCTCCTCCATCGGTTTGCCGCTCGCCAAGCTCCAGCGTAGCTCGCAGCTGGGTGAGGCGCAAGCGGTCCTCGTCCATCCGTGCCTCGAGCTCCCGGAGCTGCTCTAGCTCCGGGGTTTGAGGTGCGGAGCGAGAGGTTCCTGCCCCCTGACCCAGAGGCGGGGCTGACCGCGAGGGCTTCGGGGCCGCTGGAGGGGGCGTGACTTGTTCGTGCTGGGGATGCGACGGAGGGGGTATGTCGTCGTCACCCCCCGAGTGGACATCCTCTACTCGCCCCTCATCAGGGTGCATCAAGTTGTAGCACTCCCGAGAGGGGTCGATGTAGGTCCTCTGTGAGCTGGGGACGACGCTCGGTGCGTTCTCCCCCGAGTCGTTGGTGTGGGCGGCGTTGTCCACATTTGCCCAGAATTCGTCATCATCGTCGCTGTAGCTGCGACGAGGCGAGTTCCGGTCATAACGATTCCCCCCCTCCGAGCGTTGTCGAGGGGTGAGGTTGGCGGTGGTGTCTGTTTCCCCACCGCCGTGTGTCCTGGCACTTTCCCCAGGGGATGGCGGTGAGGATGCCACGTGGTCTCCCACGAGGCTGTCTTGGCGCTCGAGGCGCTGGACCGGAGTGTCCGACAGTTCGTGCAATAATGCATGAACTGCACGCACGTGGGCGTCCATGGCGGTCTGAAGCCCAAAGAAGGACGACGGCGCCGTTCCCCTCTGCCGGTGAGGGCGGAGAGAAGAATCGGCTGGCGTCGTGTTTCCGCCCTCGCCCGTCCCTCGGGCGGTAAGCGGATGCGTGACCGCTGGTGCCGGAGATTCCGGGACCGCGGTCGGCGCAGTATTGGCTACGCCCGTTGGGGTTGCCTGGTGAGTCGCATCTCCCGCGGCGGGAGGCTGGTTGGCACCACTGCGCCTCCTCCTCCTGATTCGCCGAGGGCGGCGTGCAACGTCTCCCCCGTCCTCCGAGGCGGGCGGAAGCGTGGCGGGGGTCCTTTCTCCGGCCGTCTGCGGGGCCAGAGTCGGGACGACCGTGACACGGGGCCCGGTCGGGCGCAGGTTCATCTCGAGCCCATGGCCAGTGGCCATGAACTCGAGAGTCCCGAACCGGAGTTCCGTGCCAGCGGGAAGCGTGGTGGAGCCGGTTGCCATCTGAAACCTATGTCAACGCGCAAAAGGCCCCTACCTGGCGCGCCAACTGTCGGTGCTAATTTTGGCGAGGCTAACACCGGCTAGTAAATATGTGTTTTGCGGTTGAGGCTACGGATGGTGTGCAAGGGGAACACAGGGATTATACTGGTTCAGGCCGAGCAAGCCCTACGTCCAGTGGAGAGGAGAGTCGTGTTGCCTTGCACCGGGGTGCTTGTAGTAGGGGTTACAAGCTAGTCGAGAGAGGGAAGTGCTCCCAGGTCTCTTGTGAGTGTCTAAGTGTTTACAAGTCGTATGCTGTGGGTGAGAACTTGGAACTTCTCCGTCCGTTCTCCGTTCGTCTGTCTCTCGTCCTAAAGCTGGTCTCTGCCCTCCCTTTTATAGCCGCAAGGGAGAGGCAAAGGCGGCTACGACGCTACCTATTAAAATAGTGAGGAGTTGCTGTTCCCCGTTTGACTAGCTGCTGCCTTTTCTCCGTGTCTCCGGGGTATGGGTATGGCTATCTTGGTTCGCGAGTTCCAAGGTAGAAACAGTCGTCTGACCATGTCTTGTCGTCGGCTCTCTGGGTCTTCTGGATATGGCCGTCGTGGTCCGCACGACTTTGGTGCGTTCACACCTGCCGGCTATCCTTCCGTACGATGTGACAAGAGGGAGAGTCACCTTGGGGCGCTGTTTCCCGAGGCTCGGGATCCTGAAGGCGTGCTCGTCCTTTCGTGTGGACGGCGCAGTGGGCGTCTTTCCCGAAACGGGGCGGCGCACCGTGGACCACACCGTGGAGGACGATCGTAGTGGGCCCATCAAATCTTGGGGCGTTGTTTCCCAAGGCTCGGGATCTTGAAGGCGTGCTCATCCTTTCGTGTGGACGGCGCAGTGGGCGCCTTTCCCGAAGCGGGGCAGCGCACCGTAGACCATACCGTGGAGGACAGTCGTAGTGGGCCCATCAAATCTGCTGTCAGGGAAATCCCGACAGGTGGTATGGCCATCAGGGGCGTGCGAAGCACAGTCGCGTCGAGAGTCTCGCCTGACGGGACAGTGCTTGTAAAGTGGTCAGAGAGATTTCTTGTGGTCCAAGATTGCTCCGCTGACATCACCCGTGCCTGGATGCCGACTTTGGCGCCGTGGATGCCGCTCTCCCGAGTTCTCCCGAGGAGGCTTCGGGCGAGGCTCGGGCGAATCGGAGACTTGGGCGCCCAGGACGCCACCTCCCGAGCTCTCCCGAGGAGGGTCGGGCGAATCGGAGGTTTGGGCGCCGAGGACGAGACGCCGCTCTCCCGAGCTCTCCCGAGGAGGCTCGGGCGAATCGGAGACTTGGGCGCCCAGGACGCCGCTCTCCCGAGCTCTCCCGAGGAGGCTCGGGCGAATCGGAGACTTGGGCGCCGAGGACGCCGCCTCCCGAGCTCTCCCGAGGAGGCTCGGGCGAATCGGAGACTTGGGCGCCCAAGGACGCCGCCTCCCGAGCTCTCCCGAGGAGGCTCGGGCGAATCGGAGACTTGGGCGCCCAGGACGCCGCCTCCCGAGCTCTCCTGAGGAGGCTCGGGCGAATCGGAGATTTGGGTCGCCGAGGACGCCGCTCTCCC
The DNA here is from genome assembly GCA_038502445.1 of Eremochloa ophiuroides. Classification (NCBI taxonomy): domain Eukaryota; kingdom Viridiplantae; phylum Streptophyta; class Magnoliopsida; order Poales; family Poaceae; genus Eremochloa; species Eremochloa ophiuroides. The sequence continues at coordinate 53,948,429 of JAHLJS010000008.1, forward strand.
GAGCTCTCCCGAGGAGGCTCGGGCGAACCGGGGACTTGGGCGCCGAGGACGCCGCCTCCCGAGCTCTCCCGAGGAGGCTCGGGCGAATCGGAGAATTGGGCGCCGAGGATGCCGCTCTCCCGAGCTCTCCCGAGGAGGCTCGGGCGAATCGGAGACTTGGGCGTCGAGGACGCCGCCTCCCGAGCTCTCGGGCGAATCGGAGACTTGGGCGCCGAGGACGCCGCTCTCCCGAGGAGGCTCGGGCGAATCGGAGACTTGGGCGCCGAGGACGCCGCCTCCCGAGCTCTCCTGAGGAGGCTCGGGCGAATCGGAGATTTGGGTCGCCGAGGACGCCGCTCTTCCGAGCTCTCCCGAGGAGGCTCGGGCGAATCGGAGACTTGGGCGCCGAGGACGCCGCCTCCCGAGCTCTCCCGAGGAGGCTCGGGCGAATCGGAGAATTGGGCGCCGACGACGCCGCTCTCCCGAGCTCTCCCGAGGAGGCTCGGGCGAATCGGAGAATTGGGCGCCGACGACGCCGCTCTCCCGAGGAGGCTGTCATTAGTGGAATGATGTCGTGGGCCTCTGTAGACGCGGCCTTCGTGGGCTTCCACTGGCCTTACTTGGGCCAGGCCAAGTTGGGAATGAGCTTTTTTGCATCGAAGTTGGGTACCCCTAACTTTGGTAACCGACACTTATCATATAAACTTGGTTAAAGTTGAGATGCTTTGACTTTCCAAGATTCTTGGAATGACTTATAATTTGGGATGGAGGGAGTAGTTATATTGTTGCAGCTTCTTATGTGTTGCAGTTTTGTGTTCTCGTCTCAACAAATGTTCTTAATTTTTGCCTTTGTACCAAATCCACCATCATTAGAAGTTACTATCAACTCAGAGGACCCTATATGGGATCATTGTTTTTTCAAGACTTAAACACGAAGTAGCAAGTATTGTGACAAGCTTTGCACTTTTGGGTTTACTAGAATAAATTATAATCTTGCTGGCATTGAAAGCTGCAATGTCACAAAGTGCCAGAAGCAAGGTTCCAACTCTAGTGAAAGAGGAGATGTTGACATTGCTAACAAACAAGACCAATGAAAAAAGCAGTAGAAAACCAAGAAAAACAAAGAACCAAAGATAAAATTGACCTAGATAGCTCAGGAGATCAAAGTTGTGGTGAAGAACAGCGATGGAGCCAGCAGGGGGGGGGGGGGGCTGGTGGGGCTCTAGCCCCCCTACAGCCAGTGAAGCTATGCATTTTCTATCGAGTTTCTATAAAATTTACAGTATGTGTAAAGGATAGGAGAGGCTAAAAATGTAATCTGGAGATATTTTTGAAGGGTAGGAGGGACGAAAAACAAGTTGAAGAAGACAATATTTGCAATTGAGGAAATTATTTCCTTAGCCCTGAAAAAAGCTCAGCTTAGTTTCTTGGCCCTGTTTTCATCGAACTTTGTTATTTGGCCTTAAAACGAAATTTGTTTAGTTTTTGGGTAATTCCGTCCAGACCAAAATACTCTGAAAAATCATAACTCTTCGATACGACATTGGGTGAAGATGATTTTTATATAAAAATTGTAGATCAAAACAAGATCTACAACTTTCTAGTTTTGAATTTTTTCATTTAAGAAAGTTCAAATGCTAAAAAAATAATATAATAGATGGAAGTGCCAAGAAACTAAACAAATTTCGTTTTAGGGTCAAATAACAAAGTTTGATGAAAAAAAAAAAACTAAGCCGAACTTTTTGTAGGGCCAAGAAAATAATTTTCTCTTCGTGATTTGTGCTAAACTTAGACTCAAATTAAGGTAAGTTAGTCTCACTCTGTGTTTAATTCAGTCCCCCTAAATTTTTTCCTGGCTTCGTCCCTAGCTGAAGAAGAATCAGATAATGGGAATGTGGTTCTTGTTGTGAAGCCAAACCCAACAAACGATCTAGTAGCTCCAAATCTATGGTAGGGGTGGCACTACTATATTAACCTCCTTTTATAGAAGAATGTACTCGGACATGGCTCAACAATAAGGTTCAAACAACATTGACAACCCAGAAAAATACAATAGAGGAGGGATGGAGCTTGATATGAAGCCAAAATTGCACACAACACACTGACACTTCCTAGCTTTGCCTATATGCTTGAGGCCATCGGACAATTTGGAAGAGGTTTGAGAGGCCTAGTCCATATAAGATAGGTGTCTTTTCAAGGAAAAAGCAGGTGTAAATAAAATTGTGTGCCCTAAAGCGCGTGATGAACGTCCCAGTATCGATCGTCTTGTGATTATAACTTGAACCTGAGACCAAAATCCGTGCTCTACTGGATGCATGTGACCTTGAAAGTTGAAATCGCCAGAATTAGGCAATTAGTGTGTTCTATTCTAACGTCCTCGTTCCATGACGTCTACAGCGATAAGAAGAATTGTTTGTCCGGCCAAGTTTTCCGTGATAGCAAAGTCGACCCTGAAGATAATGCAGCCCCAACATACGTTCATTATAAGTCGCTTGATTTTTCCAACTCAAACTTTGACCACTCGTCTTATTAAAGATATTTACGCAAAAAGATTTAAATTTACATCATTCTCGAGTTAAAAATTTACATCATTTTGAAGAACTTTTATTAATATTCAAGCTATAATAAAAGAAGTGATATTTTACACAAATTTTGAATAAAACGAGTGATCAAAGTTAGTGTTGAAAAAGCCAAACGATTTATAATTTAGAACGAATTTAATAGCTTATAATATAATTGATCCTACATGTCATTTTAATCTTGAAGTGTATATGAAACTATCTCTTGAATAAGAGATAGATCTCTTTTTTTTATTAAAATATAATAAAAAAATTTATAATCTAGCCAAGAGCTATCCATTGTATACGGACTCAGGTAGATGGATTGGAGACGACGACTCCCTTTCGCAGCAGCAACAGCAGCTCTTGTGGACCTTTTCTGGTTGGTCGTATTCACACTATGCGCTCGCTTTTAAAGAAGGCGTGCTTTAAATAGTCGACGGACAAACGACAGATTGAAGAAATATGCAGCCACGAGGATGATCACAAAAATATACTAGGCGGGAAAAATAAGGAGAATACATACGGTAGTATTTCTATACACGGATCATCACAAAAACGTGAATCTCGAATAGTGTCAAGAGAGGAATTCGCAAATGGCAGGTGTGGTTGTTAGCGTGCAGCGGAGCTTTCAAACTCATGCAGGGTTACACAACTTTCCGAGGATCCGCAACCTGTTTCGGTTTGTCGTCGTCCCTGAGACCTGAGCCATGCATCATGCCTGCAATTTGCAAGCATAGCCTGATTGCCGAAACCAGGCCCATCCGGCGCCACTGGATGGATCTAATGTCACTCTGTTAGGCCCTCCAATAATCATCCAGATGGATGGATCTTGCCCGTTTTGGCTGCACATGGCTCTCTAATTAAAAAGGGGCCTCCACAAGTGCCTGCCTCCTGCAAACACTCACTAGCAACTGACTGTCCGCGCAACTTTCCCCCCTGTCCTCAATTGGGAAAACGTCAGGGATCGAGTTTACCTTCCAAATCCTTCTGAAGATGGTGCATGCATGTAGATAGATGGACAAATGAAAGGACAAGATGGTGCATGCATGTAGTGTACGTACCGTACTGTTGTATGCTTAACTGTTGCCAAATCCCATGATACTACTGTACGTACTTTATATAGCTTTGTATAGGCCGCACGGTCGTACAGAGAATGATTGGCTGCGTGCGAATGCAAGGCAAACCCACTAGTATTATGGTTTAGCAGCAGCTTAGCAGATCTGCTGCATGTTCGCTTAAAATCAGTACAGTATTTATCTTAAGCTCTAGCGGACATTTCTCTGAAGGCCGTCAGCGTCAGGCGCATCAGATGCCGGGGTGTCCGCCCGCCCACCGGCGAGCCGAGATGCCGGTGAACTCTCGTCGGCAGCCGTCGGAATGGGAATTGGAATTCCCCTGACGCGACGAGCAAAAGGCGCCGGGCCGGATGCATGGGTAGCTTTTGGCGGCACATTCCCCTGGCCCTGGCCTGGCGCCCGGATCAGCGAGCTGAGCACGGAGCAGTAGATCCTCTGCGGCTGCCTTTTCCTGATTCCGCCTCCCACCAGAACTGGGCGGCAGCATCAGCATAGCGTGATACGATACGAGCAAGAGCAAACCGGCTGGGCTTTTCCGCAGAAGCACATGAGCGTAAGCAAGCAGCAGCGTGTGCAAGAAAAGCAGGGAAAAGTTAGATTGGGCGGATAGAAATAACCAAAGTACCAAGTGGACTTTTTGCTGCTGTTGTTACCCCGGCCGCCCCCAGGCCCCGGCAATAATTCATTCGGTCATTCCTTCTTTTACCTAGGAGTAGTGCTCTACTCTATCCATCCTGAGGTGCACCGCGCAGCACAGCTAGCGCAGGTGGCGCCCCCTGATCTTTTCCATTTCCTTTTTCAATCAATTACATTCATGAAAAAAAAAATCTTTCAAAAGAAAACAAATTCCTGGGAGTATGTTTTCCCACTGGCTGTTGTCACGTGGATATATAATGGAAGGAATGATTATCTATGAGATCCATTTTGGAAGGTTCCGGTTTCCGTAGGAGTTGGGGGAGTGCTTGCAGATCTAGTCAGAGGATGCAGCAATCAGTGGTTTTCCTTCCTCCTTTCCCTCTCGCTTCCTTGGAACGGAGCGGCGGCTTTGGGTTGGGTTGGCTCGGTGGTCAGTTTCTCCATCATCATGCGCACATCGACGACGACGACGACGACGACGACGACGACGGAATGTACTGTACGTACGTACACCTTGTCTCCCTAACTAATCCGCCCGACTTAATGCGCCTCCCGTGCCGTGCCGCCATCATGCCGGTGCCGCATGATGCCTACTCCGCCCAGTCTTTTTTTGGTTTTTTTTTTCAGACGAGACGACGCAGCAGCAACAGTAACAGCAACAAAACCCACGTTGACGGAGATGCTGCTGCTGCTGCATCTCCGATGTCCATGCTGCATGCGGGCATGCCGGCACGTTGACGTCGCGAGGCGACAGGGCAGGGGGACCTGAACAAAACCCACACACCTCGCTGTCGGTGTCGTCGTCGTCGCCAGCCCTCCCTTCCCGGGCTGCTCGCGTTTGCGTCCTCCAGCGCAGCGCCCTGGCTCTCTGGGCGCTCTCGTGGTCAGAGGTCACGTCGTGGAATGCTAGCACATGCACCTGCCTGTCCAAGGAAATAAATGCAGCGCCATTCCCTTTCCCTTCCCCTCTACAGTGCCTTGGTCTTCTTCGACTCGATTCTCTTCTCTCTTCCCAACCAAGCAAGCAAGCATTCTGTGCTTCTATCTAGTCTCGAGCCACCGTAGCCTATGCCTAGGACGACGAAGAGGAGACTCCGTATCATTGGACTCGTCAACGCATAGTACAGGCGCGCGGCCACAGCCCACAACAACAACAGCACAACAGCCCACCCAGAGATGATCAGGCTGTTCTTTATAAACGCTGATTGGTCAAAAGAACAAGCTGGATGATGTGAACATCTCCGTATACTGTAGAGTCTACCATGACGACTAGCGCAAATTAGATCTCCTCTCCTCTCGCCAGACCAGATCAGATCAGATGGCAACAGTGAGGTAAGTACTATCTTAATCTGATTGTGGGCAAAAAAACAAACAATTGCACTGCCAACGACCATTCGCGATAAACTAATCCAGATTTGGATGGACACATCACACATCAGGCTATCCAATCAGGGGAGGAAGGGGTGAACTCTCTTTCTTAACAGTGACATTTGTTACGGCGCAAAGTATAAAGAAACAGGGGCCTGATGCAGAGCGTTAGGATCATGACCTCAACACAGCCGAACACAGTAGTAGGTGAGTATACATACAAGAACCGAAGAACGTACTATAAAGCATCATCATCAAATCATCATCGCTGTACTATAGTAGCATGATTCAAACTGGTAATTTTTCCTCTCAGGGCTACAAAGAAGCTCTTTTAATTCAAGTCGCGCAGATTTTTACAAATGACTGACGGCTACAAATTTTTTTTTTTGTGGCTACAACAAACTCCAATTTGAGGTGCTGCTCCAATGTTCTACGGAGGCTGAAACACAATAATGTGATCACGTGTTGCAACCCTCTTGCTGCTACATACGTATACTGGTACTCTATATCATCATATAATCACTCTTATAGCACCTCCATCAAAGGAGGTGCTGACGAAGAAAATCGACAGAGCAGATGAAGCTCTGGATCTCCATCCACTTCGACGCTCCGCAAATGGTTCGACTCCCACAAGGATCCGATTATCATACATGTACTAGCTAGGTGTAATCCTCAGAGTTATTCATTCATCTCCATTGTTACGCCGCCGCCTTGGGGTCGATTATTCAGCCCTGCCTATACTTATCCATAATATGAAAACAGAAACCTCTTATCATGCACAATGGTTGGTTGCATCACTTCTTTGACGGGTCACTCACTAGCTAGCTGCTCTGAAGCAAAGGTGGTTGCATTGCATCACTCAACTCAAGAACAGAGAGAGTCTCGACCCTGGATGGAATCTTGGCGCGATCGCAAAAACTGAAGTCGTCCTCCGACGAAGGTGGAGTTGAGGCGAGAAAGTTGTCGAGTCACAATTCGTTGTACCCTCTAATTATATCATCATCATCATCATCTCTACGGCTAACTTTATGTCATCAGCAACAAGAACAATGGAAGGAGAGGGGGAAGAACATGACAAATAGCAGCAGTACACGAACATCAACAGCAAACAATGGTGGGCGACGAGACAGAGATGCTAGGAGGAGGATGAGGAAGCAACGCATGGACGGGTTGCTTGCTGATTCCCAAGAATTCTTGGACTCTATGAGATTGGAGATTTGAGATGTGGGTTGAGGAGCCTTGCTCGATTTGATTTGTATGCCGATCTTTGGGAAGCAGCGGCGGTTGCGCAGCAGAGGGATGGAGGGGGGCAGGAAGCAAACGAATTTCGAATTTTATGTACCCGAGAGGAGGGCGGGGGCGGCCGCCCGCCCGCCCAAAGTCCGATACCCATCGCCGTCGTCGGACCAGACCCCGCCGGGGCGGCGCTCAGTGGTCCCCGGACGTCGGGAACAGCGTCAGCTCGCGGCGGCCGCCGCTGCCGCCAGCGCCTCGGGATCCGAGGTCCATCTCGTCGGCGAAGGAGGCGGGCGCCATCATCCCCATCGCGGGGCCGTTGCCGAGCATGCGGTGGTGGTGGTGCATCCCGGGCGGGCCGACGGGCGGCGCGGCGACGCGGCTCAGGAAGCCGCCGTGGTCGAAGCCGGGCCCCGCGGCGCCGCCGTAGTGGCCGAGCGGGCGCGCGGCGGGGTGGTGGAAGTGTCCGATCTGCGGCGCCTGGTGGTGGTGCTGCTGGTGGTGGTGGTGGTGCGCGGCGCCCATGGGGGAGAAGGGCGGGTAGGCGTCGGCGGCGGCGCCGGGCCCGCGGTGGCCGTGGCCGTGGCCGTGGCCCGGCGGGAGGAAGGGGACGGGCCCCGTGGCGAAGAGGTGCTCAGTGGCGGCGTCGGTGACGGAGCCGGAGGAGTGGCTCCCCGCCGCTCCCCCGCCGCCGCCGCCCCCTCCTCCGCCCCCGCCGCCGAGCCCCTGCATGCGCTTGAGGTAGAGGCGGTACTTCTGGAGGTGGGAGGCGACGTTCTCGCGCGTGAGGCCGTCGACGCTCATCAGCTGCATTATGGTCTTGGGCACGGCGTTCTTGATGCCGAGGTGCGCCACCGCGTCGACGAAGCGCTTGTGCAGCTGCGGCGTCCACACCAGGCGCGGGCGCTTGAGCGTCCGCGCGGGCTCGTCGCCGCCGCCGCCGCCGCCGCCGCCGCTGGAGCCCGCGGCCGACGACGCGCCGCCGCCGCCGCCGCCGTTGACGTCGGGGCCGCCGGCTCCCGCGCCCGCTGCCCCCGCCGCGCCGCCGCCTGGCCCGCCGTGCGTGGCGATGTCGAAGGCGACGGCGAGATCGGGCGTGATGAGCGTCTGCGTGAGCGGCATCAGCTCCTCCGGCCGCGGGAGCTGCTGCTCCTCGCCGCCGCCGCGCGCGAACCAGCTGGCCTCCTCCTCCTCCCTCATGGCCCGCGGCTTCCCCTCCGCTCTCCCTCCTCCTCTCCTGGCGAGCAGAGCAATTCTTGCAGCTCACTCGAGCGAGTCGGCGCCGGGGAGGTCGGAGGAGGCCGGCAGCAACGCAGCAGGCTCGACTCCACTCCACTCCAGCAGGAGTCCGCAAGCGAGGAGGGAGGGGTTACTTCGAGGTGGATCTCTCTTCTTCTACTCAAGCTTTCCTGCCCTTCTCTCTCTCTCCTCTCCTTTCTCTCTCTTGTGTGTCCTCTCGCAGTCGCAGGGTGTTTTGTTTTCCCCCCTGCAGCTGCTACTGCTGCTGCTGCCGTGCCATGATATCCTCTCCCTCTCTCTCTCTCAAGCTGCTTGCTTGCCTGCCGATGATAAGCGAGAGAGAGGTGTGCTGCGCTGGACCCGGACGGGTTTAATTAGTGGCCTGCCCTGCCCGTTCGCCCAAACCTATTTTTGTGCCGTCTTTTTGGTTCCTTGTTTGCTTTGTTCCCTTGCTGCCTGCCTTCCTTCCCAAAACCCAAACCCAATTTTGACTAGTGCACTGTAGTATTCCCAAGATTCAGGAGCAGCGATTTCAGACATAGTAAAGAAATTACGTACGCCAATAACAAATACGAATACGAATAGGAATATCGCTCGGAATACCAACCAGAAATACCAACCAATCGAAAATATCTTAAATCTATGCCATCCGGGGCTAAGGGCATCATTCTCGGCTTCGGCACCGGCTAGATAACTTAAGATCAAGACAGAATAGTTGGGCGCTGGCATTCTCACAGGCTATTGTAAGAGGAGAGAATCGCACCTTTGATAAAAACAGTCGCGGAACTGGAAACCATTGCTATTTGAACAGTTTGAGAATCTAAATTCAAAACTCATTTAGAAATCGGGCTCGAGAAAGCAGCTCTACACGGCCCGTATTGGTTGGTAGGCCGCCGGGAATGAGCAGTTTTGTTGCAGAATTAGTAGTATTTTTTGGACTAATTACTAGTCCTAAATTTATGTTAATGCCAAAAATGCTAATTACTTTTGTAATGGCAATAGGAATGATATTAACTCCTATTTATTTATTATCTGTGTTACGCCAGATGTTCTATGGATACAAGCTATTTCATGTTCCAAACAAAAATTTTGTAGATTCTGGACCACGGGAACTTTTTCTTTTAATCTATATCTTTTTACCAGTAATAGGAATTGGTATTTATCCAAAATTTGTTCTCTCTCTATCCGTTGATAGGGTAGAGGTTCTATTATCCAATTATTATACTAAATAGGATTTTCTTTTTTTTAACCAGTCTGCTCTATATTCCAGAGTGGAAAAATAAAAAATTCAGAAAAAAGTAAAAAAGTCTAATTAGATCTATCTCTAATTTTTGAGAACCCCTTGAACGTCTTTTCAAAGTGTTCTCAAATCAAACAAAAAAGGAAAAACCTTTAGGTTTTATGTTATGTAATTATTTAGATGGTAATGTAAATAAACTGTAACTATGTAAACCTATTCCTAACAGATTGATACCAAAATAGCAGGTCCAAATTATAAGAAATCCTATTGAAGCTACAAGTGCTGAATTCGTACCCTTCCAATTTGGATTTGTTCTACTATGTAAATATATTCTACAAGTGCGGAATTCGTACCCTTCCAATTTGGATTTGTTCTACTATGTAAATATATTGCAAATATGGTCCAGGTAATAAATGCCCAAGTTTCCTTAGGATCCCAATTCCAATAGGATCCCCATGCCTCATTAGCCCATACTGCTCCACAAAGAATACGCATGGTTAAAAGAGTAAACCCTAGACTAATGACACGATAATTCCAAGAATCCAAACGCTCAGTTAATTGATATTTGGCCCTATTTAGTCCAAAAAAAAGAAAGATTCTCTATCACATCAGTTGTACTTTCCACCTACATAGAGCATTAAATGAAGTAGCAGCTGTTGCATGTTTGTAATTTTTATCTGGCTAGGTCGAGATGAATCTTTTGAGTCTACTTAGACCATAATTGAACAAAAGTTATCAAATACAAATAAAAGTACTGTAGTACACTTCTCACACCTTTTCACCAACTAAACACCCAGTGAATTTCACCTAAAACAGTTCTCCTCGCAGAGTCGCAGGGGGATTACGACTGGACTGACGAGATTGCAGTTATGTCTTTTTGTCTCGCATCAAATCTATATCAGTTAAAATCAGCCTATCATTTAAAATCAGCGTTTTCTTTCACGGAAATCAGATGAGACGACGATGATGATAGTGTCTTAGCTGGAGTTTGGTTTGTCCTCATGTGGCCATGTCTCGCGCCGGATCACACGCACGCACCTCCTCTCTCCTCCTCCCCTAGATGTACTCGTAATGATACTAGAATAGATAGAAATCGGAGGAGGGGACGAATCTTGTTTGTTTGGCTTGGTGCTCGGTTCGGGTTCCGTCCCGTTCTCGGCATCGTGTTGTGTTTCAGTGTTTGTGTATCTCCGACTCCGAGGTGGATATCGTCGCGTCGCGTCGCGTCGCGCACGGATGGATCCTGGATGACTGGATCTGGCAAATGTGCGCTGTGTTGCGTGTCCTATAGGCATTAATGCGCGTACGGATGCACGATGCAGGGTTTGATTCCATTCCGGTACAGGTCGGAATGGCCGGAATGCCCCGTTCCGATGCCCAAACCGGCATAGAAGGGCTGCAATCTCGTACCGGGTCAAATACCGGTCAATACCGGTCATTCCGGTCAATTCCGGCCGAAACGTCTGTTCCACCCATTCCGGTACCGGACTAAAACCAAGTGAGGAAACACTTTTTCCATGTGTGAGCTATGAAGTTTAGAAAAAATATATGAGTTTAGAAAAAATGTCAGTGTGATGAAGCGTAACTATGCCATAAGTATATATTTATATGATTATTTATGTATATGTATATTCATATATTTTTAATATAATAAAGTCCGGAATGGTACACCGGTATCGGTCGGTACCGGAATGTTCCATTCCAAGAGTAAAAACGGAACGGCCTCCGGAATGGAATTTACAAGTATGTTGGTTACGCTGAATCTGATCAGTGATAGAAGAGCATATACTCCTTCCGTCTTAAAATAACTTGTGTTTTTTTACTTCACATTTAACTGTTCGTCTTATTTAAAAATTTTATATAAATATTATTTATTTTGTTATAATTTAGTCTATCATCAAAGATACTTTACTAATGATTTATTTACTCTATTATTTGCATAAAATTTTAAATAAGACGAAACGGTTAAATATGAAGTTTAAAAGTAAAAAAAAGTAACTTATTTTAAGATAAAGACAGAGGATATATATAAGCGCTTTGCCGTATATTAGCAGCGAGGGGTCTTCGAGTGCTCGCCCCCCCAGAAAAAGAACAGAGAAGAGGGAATTCATGGTAACAGTGACTAATGTGTCATGTTGGACACCCAACTTCCATGCTCACTTTTTCCTAAGGGAGAGGAATTATTTATTAAAACACGGTATAATACAACTCTAAATTACATAAAAAAATTCTGAAATAAAATATAATACGTATTAAATCTTTTCATCGTCATCTTTTCTAGTAACTTTGGTAGATACCGTTGATATTGCAGACAAATATAGCACCTTCCAGTACACAGCTAAAAATGCAATCCTCACGCCGAATCTACTCATCAACCCATTATTTGACATGACGCAAAATCAAACATTACAAAACCAAATGGAAACACATATGAATCAATAAAAGAACGTCAGCACTTCCGACTTTCGCTCATCAAGTTGGACATCTAATTTCCTCTTCGTGGTCATCGACAAAGAGGTCAATGACTCGGAGTTAATGTCCCTTTGAGAAGTATAAATGAGCAACCTTGTCTTTTGCGATATAAACCACAAACTAGCCTGCTACCGTCAACTACCTTCATGGTGGTCTTTCCATAGTCATCGTCAAAGCCGTTGCGGGTAATAAGTTCCTAGCTGATGTCACTAATGATTTTACTAAGGCCCTGTTTGATTTCAAGAAAAAGAAATACAAATTATACAATAATACACTGGTAAACACTCTCTATATTGGTTTCAATTAATGGGATCCAAATAGACCCTAATATATTTATTTCGAGTAAACCTCAACATCTCAATCGAAAGAGTTGCTTAACTGTTGTTGAGGGATTGATCCATTCTTTTTTCTGGCAACCTGCAACCTCGCCAAGAGGAAGAAGGAGAGGGCCCTCTAGGCAGTGACTATGAGGTGTGCCAGATGCATATATAGATGGTAGTGATGCGAGTGGTTGGTCCATGGACTCGTATATAAGCTAAATTACACAAACTTAAGCATATAATATTAGTTTGTGGGATAACCCATTTGCCCTCCCCCCTCCCTGTAAGGATTGTTGTAAAAGCATGACAAAACCAATGCAATCGCTTTGCTCTTGGGTTAATTTGGTATGTACATTGAACATATGAAGCTACGGATAAATATGAAGAAAGAATAAAGAAGAGAATAATTGAGAAAGTGGGGGCACTCAAACGGATAGTCGTACTCCCTCCGTCTAGGAAAAATATAAAACTACATGTTGAATGCCTGCAAAAACTATCCGTGTTTGACCAAATTTCTAGCAAATATAATACGTATTTATGCCTCTAAAATAATTTATTATGGAAATAAATTGTTTAATTAATCTAATAATATTTATTTGATATTTTAAATATAAATATTTTTAATCTATATTTAATCAAACTTATAAGATACTAACCATGCTATTTTTTCCAGATGTAGGGAGTATTTTTTATGGGTCTCATTTAATACTATGGGAACGGTTTCCTGCTTTCGAGGACTCCTTTTTTTTTTTCTGCCGGTGATGATGTGTGTATGGTCACTGGTTGACCATCAAGAATAGCAAGAATTAACCGTTGCAGGACTAGATCACGGCTGGCACATAGGATAGGAGGAATGTAGATTGGTCTGTGGCGTTATTGGTTCTGTTCGCTGGAGCTGATAAGCTAATCTGATTTTAGCTGTTGCTGATTTTTTGTGAGAGGAAAACACTGTTCCAGAGCTGAAAAATAAGCGTCTTTTAGACGAAACGAACAGGGCCTTGCGTTATCAAGGTCGATGTTAATCCTTTTGTTTTCTGACGGCATGTAAAGCGGACTTGATTTGGGAAAGTAGGAGTTTGATTTGCAAAATGGAAATGGTTTATGGAAGAAGCTGCCGAGACTTGGTGCATACTCTACCATGACACACTGAAAATCCACATCAAATCCTCACAGGATGTCGTCCACGCCATCCTCGCCATCCTCAGCTTACGTCGTCATTGAATTTTTTTTCTTTTTGTTTGGCCACCTTTGTCGTCGAGGTGAGCAACCCAAAAACTCCCCAACATGGCAACATGTATATTGATGATGCATGCAAAAAAAAAAAAACACGAAAATGTTCAAATGACGATATATATGGCCATCAAGATCTGCACTAGTACCAAGTAGTACTAGTAGGCAAGTACAGTACCAAGCACACAGTCACACAGATGAGATGACACGTCACCCACAGAGATCATCCTCCGAATACGTGCTGTACTGTAGTACTCCTACTACGCCTAGGCGTGTGCTACTGCACGGCAGCCCATACAATCCAACGTCCCAGGCTGGCGCCTTTTCCTAGTCCTCCCACCCTTTTTCTCAGCCACGACACGCCTTTTCACGAAAAAAAAAAACGTTGGCCCTGGCGAGATTGAAATGAAAAGGAGGCACAGGGCAGGCATGCTTGCTCTTTCTCGCGAAAAAAAAAGAGAATGCAGTAACAGGCCAGGCCAACGGCAAGCAAAATCAGCTCCCAATCATCGGACCCCAAACGTGCTGTGGATTCGAAGGTTAAATCGCTTTGGTCCTCGGGCGCCGAGATCGCCCATGGGAAAAGCCGGCGCAGCGGGGCGTGATCGGATCGGATCACGATCATCAGCGGTTTGTGCAGCCCAGTTCACGCCCCACTCCACTGGAATGCTTGTAGTCGCCGGGTGCCCTACCAATCCATCACCAAAAGCAGAGAGCACGCGCTAGGACCTCCTCAAGTGCAAGCGTGCATTGCATTGGCCGCCCCGCCCTCAACACTAATGCGGCGCCCAGCGGCCTCGGATTGGCGCTTTTTCTTGTCACAGGAGAGCAAAATAAATACTCACTCTATTTGTTACTATTATTGAGCAATATCCACGGTACAAAAAAAAAAGAGGGATATTGAATGATCTCTTCATGGCCAAATTTCAGTTTCTCCTCACTAGATTTATTATTGACGAGGACAACCCTTCACAAATTTCATTGTAGCAGTTTTTCTTCAAGGGTGTTTTCATGTACGTACTAGATTTATTCCTCACCTCCTTATAATTTTATCTTTTATCTTCATATATTTTGCATCCTAATAACATTTTTTTAATCTATACTTAATATTAAGAGAAGGCCCTAAGCTTGTACTCAAAACTCTCTCTACTTAATACAAATACGCGCAAATCTTTTGCGTGATCGAGAAAAAAAATATTAAGAGAAGAAAAATTGTCCTATCACATTTTCACCCGACAGTCAATTCCGGCACACCATACTCTGTGGACGTCTCCGTCTTGACATCTATACGTTTTCGATCTAAATCCAACACAAGACCACGTTTTCAATCCAAATCCAACAAGAAACAACGTCTCGAACAGCTCACATCTAACCGCGATATTATTCTATTGAAGACCTATTAGAACAAAAGTATGCGGCTATTGTAATTCGTCTAGCTGATCGTGTAACAGACTATATGCTTACGGGCATGTTTGCTGGTCAATATAATAAGAAACAGATGTTTTGTCCACAGGTTTTCTTCTTTAAAATAAGTTATTATCTCATCCTCGCCGTAGAGATTTGCCCTCAGATTAATTTTTTTCTGATTATTTTAGCATCGTACACGCGGAATATGTGAATGAACGGACGGACAGGGCCGCCGTTGGAATGCCAGTTGCTTCCGCAAGTGGCCTCGTGTTTGAGCTTTCTCAGGAAGTCGGGAGCCACTTGAACACCTGATGGGTCGATGACTGTGATTTGGACGTCCAGGGACACATGGACGATTCGCAGTCTCAGACACATGGATAAGAGTGGTGCGTGATATAGAGAGCATTACCCCTCCCACTCCCACTCAACTGCTTCGGCTTCGGGGCATCAAGATAGACGACGACGCCAGCCGTCTGAACCGTCTGTCAGTATCACTTCTGTTCTGTTCTGTTATCAATTGCATGCAGTACTATGCGTAACTTCTGAGAAATCTCATGTCTGCGTACTATGGGGTGTTTAGATCCAAAATTTTTAAGATTTTGACACTGTAGTAGCGATGAATTTTTTGCAATAAGTGTCCAATTATAGCCCAAGTAGACTTAAAAGATTCGTCTCGCGATTTACAGGTAAACTGTGCAAACATGTAAAAGTTTCGTCTACATTTAATGTTCCATGCATGTGCCGCAAAATTGATGTGACGGAAGTTTTGAGATTTTGGTGAGGAACTAAACACCCCATATAGATATACATTAGCATTCAGGGTCAGAATGTACTCCGTGTAGATTGTGATTTAAAAAAAAGATATTATTACTAAAATTGCTAGAGTAAATCCTACTCATACTTTGCATGAAGTGGGAATAGCAAATTCTTTCTAGGAAAAAAAAATTAAAGGAGCGGATTTTCTGCCGAAAAGAATCAACAGAGTCAAAGAGATCCAACAGGTTGGGGAGTTTCATTCATAGCAGAAAAGAATAGTTAGCCTCAAATTAGGAGTGATGATTGGCAAATTAAGTATCTTTCCCTCAACATATGTGGCGTATTTTCCTCAAAAAACATATGTGGCGTATGCCCTAGAAACAATCTTGGTCTATGGCGAATCTTTATCGCCTTGATTAAACAATCCAGCATGAAAGAGATCTTAGTTAAAAAAATAAGAGAAAGAGTACTTTCTTCCCCATGTAACCCAATGATTTTTTTTTTAAAAAAAAACCACAAGTCATTGTTCTTTTTATTCTTTCTCTATCAGTCACCAAAGTCATTGATCCTTTGTTCCTCCTTATCTCCATCATCTAATGAAGTAGAGTATAATTTTAGGCACACATCAACCGAGATTTGTTATTTTAGGCCTTTAGGTACGGCGGTGCTCATGTTCAGAAACGCGACGGTGGATCGACGAACAATGATATGGCATGACATAGGTTGGCTTTGGCACTAGCAATAAACAAACTGGGAGTTGGGAGATTTCGAGCTATCAACTGGGTTGGAGATTGCATAGCGACAGCGATGTTTGTCCGGTGACAATGACCTTCAGATTCTTTCCATTTTATTCGCTGAGAAGGACAGGACGGTTTGACACCACAGAATTGTTCGTTTAGCTGCTCGTACAAGGTATTGATGTGGCGCTGTTGAATCCTCTCACCCTGTCCAAACCTTTGGTCACTTCTCTGTTGTCTGAATATGTCTCAGGTTAAAGAACTTTCAGACAGGATATGCTAATCCATCCTCCTCTTCCTCTTGTTCGGATTGAATTACCAAAAGTAAAAAAGCAAGCATGATAATTAATATTCTTTTCTCCACCTTTTAGCAGTGGCTAGCCTTGGATTCTTTCCATTTGAATTTTGATGGAGGGCCTAGACCAGAGACAGTAGTAGCAGCAGTCAGTAGGTGCCTGTTACAAAAAAACTAAAATTCTGTGTGCATGCTCTCTGATAGTATAGCATCAACTAATTGGTGGGCACAGCATCTGCAGATTCGTCTAGAGAATCCAACTCGCAAAAGGCTTTTGCAAAATTCCCCGGAGTTAGGCCCAAAGTTTCACTTTCACGCACAATCGAGCCTACGTCCAGTCAAAGTAAACTGCAGCTTTCACTTGTGTTCTTGCAGGGAATAAACAATAGCAGACATGCGTGCTTTGGACGTGAAAAAGTGACATTCCCTTGGTAATCCCTTGTAGTTTAATCCAAAGGCTGATAGCATCATTCATCTCTCTCTATCTAGAGGTGAGAGCAGGATAAAAAGTTGACTGCAAGCTAAGCGTTGCCTAGCCGTCAGGTTAAGTGCCTGCCAGTTTGGTTGGCATTTGTTTATCACTGCTGGTCACCATCATCGCAAGCGGCTGAGAGCTCCTTCATGGACTGGAGGACACGCATGCTTTGTTGATGCTCTGTTTTCTCACACTCCCAAACACTGGTGGTTAGGATCGAGTAATAGTAAATAACGACAGCATACAGAATTTAGTGTCAATTAAAGGTTGGGAAAACGAGGATATCTGAACCATAAATATCGATATCCGGGACTGGTTCTGTAAATGTTCGGAGATTTTTAGGCAGTTTCTGTATAGAGATGGCCAAATCTGTGATGCCAGACATAAGAATTGGGACCCAGGTGTTCATTAACCAAAGGACTAGCCAGTTGACTACTGACAAGATTGGGGTTGCTTTCTAAAACTGTTGTCTTCTAGAATAAAAGGAAAATGGGGGAGAAAATCTTCATGCCAGTCTTATCTCATGACAACATCACCTTTGTATGTTAGCTGTTTATTAGCGGAGCCAATCTCTCTTATTTTTTTTCCTATATATAACTAAACAAAAAGAGTTCCCTACAAGCCAATCTCTCCACCCCCAAATATATATCAGGTACTGCTATTCAATAGAATTAGATATTTCATTAACAAAAGCCCCAGAATCTAAGATGAAAACCGTTTTGCTAGTTCAATAGAAGAAGAGTTTTGGTAAAGTCTAATAGAGCCTATGCAGAACAGATGGATGCTAGTAGATGACACATTTCAGCACAAGCTAATACAAGATTGAAGTTACCAGTGAATTTCACTAGTCCAGTCCAGATGTAGCCTGCAGCAGCAGTATTTCAGAAATCAGATGGCCCCTGATTCCTAGTTATGATCTGAAGTGTATTTTACAAGCCCATCCAGTCTTTATAATAATATACCAGGATGGTGTCAGGGAAGAGAAACTTTCTAAGTGCGGAGCGTCTGATCCGCCTGCTGCTGCTTAGTAGCGTACTTATGTACTATTTGGTTGTAAGGTCATGCTCTCACTGTCGGTTCAGGTATAAATATTCCTCTGGACATGGAGACACCATATGGTGTCAAAACTAGAATACTCTAGGTCACCATGTCATGCCTCCCTTGTGCCGCCCCCTCCTTCGGCACGGCAGGTAAGCTACCTACCGATTAGAATGCTGAATATAATTGCAAGTCTCTAAGAAGAAAAAAAAAAAGAAAGGCTCTGTTCGCTTCAGCTGAAAAGCTGAGCTGATTTGGGCTGAAACTGATTTGTTGTGAGGAGAAATACTGTTCCAGAGCTGAAAAATATGTGCTGTTTAGTTGAACCGAACAGAGCCAAAATTCATGAGCGGTCTTGTGTACTGCATCAGAAGGAACCTTCACAGGATCTGGTGGGCATCGCCCCACACACAACCACCGCCCACCACACCAAATCCTACAGATCGTCCGAGTATATCTGCAAACAGAGACAATAGATGCTTCTTGCTTGGGAGTACAGCTACCAGAATATCTTCTAGTTAAATTGCCAGAAGAAGATGCTGGCATTAGATATCTTATTGTCCCCAGCATATGCATATGCCAGGAAGGGATATTAAACAGTTGAGCAAGCAAGGTTCAGCTCCATCGAGATGGATCTCATCTCACACTCTGCAGTGCACCCGCGACCCGCGCCGCCATTAGTTTATGCGCCCGTAAACATGCAGCACCTATCCACGAGACGACGAGATAAGATATGATAGTGTATTGCCAGTCATGGCTGCCTCTCGCCACTGGCACTGGCAGTGGCGCGGCCGAGAGAATCTGATTGCGTTTTATAATGGGCGCCACCGCCACTTGGTAGCACTGAGCTCATGCCCCTGATGGCACAAGTGATTACTTTAACCTAATCTGATCGTCTAAGCCTGGGATATGGGCTAAACGTATATGTATCGATCCATAACAAGCATAAAGAATGTGCTGGCACATTGTCTGTGGCATGTTTGGTCGCAGGGGCAACGAATTTGGAGGCACCCGGAATCTACGAGTAATTTAACCTGCCTCCTGTTTCGATCTTGGAACCGGAACCATGAGCAAAGTTTTCTAAGAAAATTAGGGTCCTGTTTGTCACAACTCAGTTTCATCAATGAATTTGTTTTATTTTTTTTTGGAAAAAACAGGTAGATGTTCAACTTTCCAGACAAAGCTAGTTGTTTTGGAAAACTGTTTCGCAAAATAGCTTCACCTTCAACTTCATGTATAGTTGAGATAGGAAAATAAGGTACAACTTATCCTTTTTATCAATTTTATGAGAGGAGAAAAAAACAGCTTCACCCATAAAGTTGTTTTGAAAAAAAAACATTTGCCAAAAAAACAATTTATAAAGATATTGTGAGTTGTACTAAACAAAGCCTTAGTTTTTTGAGTGCCTGCATGCTCGGTGGAAGGCCACATCCCCTCCTGCCCCTGCCTTAGTGGCCGCAGACGAGGGTGCACCCTCAACGCCGATAGGTGGCGGGACATCCTACCCCGGCAGGAGATGCACCTTGCGACCAATCCGGTCGAGCCTCACCGCGACCCGAAAAGGTTGTCGCAACCTCGGAAGATCCACATGGAGCTTCACGACATGTGTTTCAACTCTCCTACTCGCACAGAGTCGTGACCAGTCAACTACCACAATGTTGCCTGCGCTCATGATTTCCACAAGGGTCCATGTCTACAATGATGATGGCGGCAAAGGTTATTATCCTGCCACGAAGCCCTACTCGTGCCGATAGGCCACAGGCCTCTCGGCACACACTGCACGGTGCTCCACCGACATTGACTGAGGCCGTGCAGGGTGCCGTGGGAGTATGACGATGGCAACACCAGAGTCAGCCACCAAGGGATACCGGTATGGGAGCATCGGTTACCATACAGTTGCACACCGCTTCCTAGGGTTAGATCCTCTGGTCTTGGTGTTTGTGTGCAAATGTAGGGCCTCTTATGTGTGTTGACCCAATGTTGGAGGAGTTCGCCTCCTCGCTCGTCGTGGGTTGGCCAGTACAACCGTCAGTTCTGAAGCGCCTGCCACCTATGGACGACGCCTCCCAGAAAGTTGAAACATCGTTGATGGACATTCATTCACCATTGATGGTTGTCCAGTGAATGACAGATCCGCCTCCGTTTTCATATGTGCAGGAGCAGCCACTCATCAAGCAGCACGCCGTCGTGGATGACGAGAGCCGACAAGCACCAGCGACATTCTTTCAAGTGTGGACGGGACTACACCACCTATTCTGGCTGATTGCGAGGACTCAGCCGCCAAGAAGCTAAGCGATTGAGTGCTAAGATCTTACATAAGGTACAATCACCGCTACTCCCTTCGCCACCTGAGGAGGTACAATATCTTCATCGACCGGCTCAACCCTTCGCATACCAAGGCTAGACGCCAGCTTTTCCCTGACGCACAAGTAGGGCGCAGCGAGGCACCATGCAAGGCCTTAGTTCTGATTGTCGATGCGGGCAAGGTAGGATGAGTGAGTAATAGCCTTGATCTTCTTCTATTAGGGTGGCAGAGCCGATTGTATGACACTAACCCCCTAGCATGACAAGTGTGTGTCACGTCGTTGTAATTCACTATTTTTATATCTTAATATAAAATATGCGCAAATCTTTTGTGTATTCTAAAAAAAAAGAGGAAATTAGTTTCTTGTCCCTAAAAAAGTTGCGCCTGTTTCTTGGCTCTTTTTCCTTTGAACTTGCCTATTTTGCTCCAAAATAAATTTTGTTTAGTTTTTGGTGCTTCATTTGTTTGGTGCTCTAACAGTGTTAACTTGTATGTGAAATTACTATTTTACCCCTGACATCGAATGCAACAATAAATTTTCAAAATAAGGTACAATATTTTATCAAGCATAAAAATAATATTTGCAAGCTTGAAAATATATATTTTTTTATTTTGGAAAATTTTGCGATCGGGGTAAAAGAATCGGCAAGTTTAAAAGAAAAGGAGCCAAAAGAACTATGAACAAATTTTTTAGGGTTAAGAAACTATTTTTCTTCTTTTTTCTGGTGGAAGGAACCATGAGCAAAGTATCCATGTTGTTTTTCCTCAAAAAAGACTATGAAGACATTCTGCAGGCCTGCTGGGCTGTCCAGGCTACGAGACATGCCTTTGCAGGCCTCCTTTGGAAAGGAAGGAAAGCGAGCAGCTGGCCTTGGTCTAGCCACATGGGCCTATTTTTGTAAAAAAAAAAAGCTCCGCTGCCGCTCACATGGGCCTAGCCAGGCCACTAGGCACTGAATCCTGTCACGCACTCCGCTCTTACGCGAGCTCGCGTTTAGCGGCTTCCACCGTACGAGCACGGCTTCCACCCGATAATAGCAAAGATAATCACGTGAATACATATACTGGAGAAAAAGAGAAGAAATATAATACCACCGCGATGAGTGCATGTAGATAAGGAAAAAAAGGGAGAAACAGGGAAAAAAGAGACAAATTAGTACTTCCTCATATATATAATGAAATGCAAAAAAAAAAAAAACCCTAAAATTAAAATTAGTGAAGCAATTAATATAATCAAATAAATTGAAGTACAGAATATTACCGAACATCACAACTACACCGTATAACATCACATTCTGGACATCTCTAAATACATCATATAACATCATACGTATAAATAAAAAAAATAAAATTAGTGAAGTGTTGGCGCAAAAAGTGGTTCCCCGCGCTCAACACACCAGCGAAGCCGGAAACGATCCTCAAGAGCGTTGGAGCCTTGTAGATCTAACTAGCTTCAAACCTAGTCTGAGAGTGTCGATGACTCCCAAGCGTGTCAGTCAATTTGATCTGCAATTGACAAGGAAAAAAGATAATGATCAGTAACACAAGGCGGAACCAGCCGATGTGCCCAGTCCAAATATACGGTCCATGGGCCCTGTTTCTAGGCTATCGACTAAAGAGTCGATATCCAAATTGCATGAGTCGATTTTCATAGAATAAGCATTATAGTGTCATATAACCGATCCATATGCACCGGCAGAAGTAACATTCGATATATTACAGATTGCAGCATAATTGATGCATGTATGTCAAACTTTGTTTAATATAAAGATGTCTGAGTGCAAAACAGAGAGAAATCGGTTGTTTAGCCGATTCAATGGATACAGGCAACATATAAGCCTATAAGATGAACAATGTTTTGACCTTTAAACTAATACATTTAATTCATCGTTTACAACAGTGGGGATCGAGCGGGTCGAGACAGCCGTGATGTAAACCATGACTCAAATCTACTGGTTACCGGATCTAAACAATATTCATCTTATTACTTAAGTGCAACCTGTAAACAATCAATATCTAGATCTATCGGCTAATGCAGGTATATTCTATTTATCAATGCATAAACATGTAACAATTATCATTCATTGAACAAATAGATCTATAAAATAAAAGGCCGACATAGTTAGATCAAGATTGGGCAAATTTGGTGAGTAATGAATTTAATTAAACAAATAAACTCAAACATCACCGGTAACTTAATCAATCTAACTAAAATGCCAATTTAGTTAGAGCCGATAACTAATCCATGCACATTAACCAATTTAATCTAGGCCTTCGTCCACCGGATGACGCTAAACATAGATTAATAAAAAATAAACATGAATCGATAACTAATCCTTCCACCGGATGACGCTAAACTCATGCCAAATAAGGATCAAACCTTGATCTATTATGATCTCATGTCCACCGGATGACATCAAAGAAATAAAGTTTAGAAAGGTACGGCGATATTTACAAGCAAGCCTGCGTCCACCGGATGACACCCAGCCCATTCGAAAAAACTCGCCGAGATCTATTTTACTCCTACTCCTAAGGGTTTGGCTGGAGCAAAAAAATGTGCTGTATTGATGCGTACGTAGTCTGTTACAATGACCGGGGGTTTATATTTATACTCTGGACTGACAGGATAGAGTCCTAATCGAATTACAACTCGAAACAAATATAGAAACTAATAAACTCTCCTATTTTAAAGGCAACTTGAAGTCCAATCTTCCCTTTCGTGAACGAACTCCGATCGTGATCGCTTTCCGACACCAAAGATCAATGCTGACGTCATTTATCAATCAACTCCGTCTTGACCGCGCCTTCCTTTCTTTAGCTCAACACCCGATCCAGAACTCGATCGGCTATATCTGTTTCCGTCTCTGCTCCTGAAATCGGCTGTCCGCTCCTGACATCGGCTCTATGCTCCCGATCTAAATTTTGGTGTAAATATGAAGTAATTAATTATAGTCAAATAAAATAAAGAAAAAAATGCTACCGAGCATCACAAATACTGTGATACACCGTAGAACATCACAATAACACTGCTCAAATATCTCTAAATATAGCATTAAACGTCATATACCTACTACGTGACCATCGTAAATATCATAAAAATGTAAATAAAATAATAAAATTTGTGAAGTAATTAATTAGAGTCAAGTAAAAGAATCATGTCGAACATCACAAAATATATCTTAAAACATTAATGCACTCTTAGTGAACATAGTACAACAACGCATTTGTACTCACGAACACAAAATATAGCATAAAACATCATAGGTATACTATATGAACATTATATCACATAATTTATTTGACAATATAAGTTATAGAACATCACAACATATATCATAGAATCTTATATGCGTACTACACGAACATCACATGTATTTAGAAAAAGAGAAAATTTACAGTGGTCGAGGGGAATTTTAACGGCTCACAGCGATCGATTCGACGGCTCAGAAGGTCAGAAGCATTGAGAAGCATTGAGAAGGAAGCTTTAGAAGATGTTGAGCGTGTGTTTGGCTGGTGGGCACATGTGGAGCCGTAAGTAGCATAACGCTTCCCAACGCCTCCAAAATTAAGGAAATTAGCGCCAAAAGAAAGAGAGAGAGGAATGTCATATTTGAAATTATTATTTTTTGATCAAGCGTAAAACAGCAACTTCTTAATAAAATTATAATGTTTTGAGTTAGGTGCATCATTGGAGTAGTAAGAGGTTCTTCGCCACCGCCTCCGTCCACCTCCGGGCAGCTCGTACCAGGAGGAGGCGGCAGCGCTGCACCGTCCGCAAGAAACGCTCCAAGTCCGCGATGACGGATACGTTGCGCTAGGTGGTACCTGCGATCCAGGCGGCCTCGTGCCGGCGAAAGGCGAGGGAGGAAGACGAAGACGACGACGGCGGCAGGAACCACCTCGGCATCGGCGTTCGCCTGAGGCGATCCAGAGTAGGCTAGTATGGTGGCCGTAAAAATTTGGAACGTCGCGCAAGCACCCTGGAATCAAATTACATATGCAAGAACCAAGAAACCAAATTGCTTTCGCATCGATAAACACGATATGTTGTGCGTTTGAAACTTTGATTTGAACATCGATCGATCGATTCACAACTGTGGCTGCCCTACCACTCACCTCGTGTTGCTTGGCGATGGGGTAGAACCAGAAGTGCGCGAAGTCGACGACGATCCAGTCGGGCCTCGTCGCGACGAGCGCCACCGCGTTCTCCTCCCCGACGCTCCGGCCACCGGCGGCGGCGGCGGCACAGGCGGATACGAGGAAGTCGGCGAAGGGCGCGGCGAGGCCGTCGAAGGCGGTCTTGAGGAGCTCAGTCTTGTCGGGCGGCACGTCGGCGGTGGACTCGGCACCCTCCAGCAGCCCGTCCACGGCTGGCAGCAGCAGGGCCACGGTCGGGGGTGGGTGGGTGGGGGGGGGGGGGGTGTTTGATTTTACTCTGCACAATTACTGTACTGCCCATTGATAAATAAAATTGATAAAAATTTCTATTTAGTGGAAGCGTTGAGAAGCGTTAGGAAGTATTCCCAACCACCGTAACAAATCTCTTAGAAAAAAAGAGTAGAAGATAAATTATTAGAGTAACTAAATAGGGTAAAATAACAAAAATAGAAATGAAAACATTAAAGAAAAAGCTAAATATATTAAAAATAAATAAATAACCTAAATAAGAAAAGCAAACGATAAAGCAATAGCAAGAATAGTAAGTCCGCCTGAATTGGTTTGTTTTCGGAATTCTTGATATTTCATAAGTTTGCATTCATTTTCGTGACCGGCTTTACCATTTTCGCTGTCGTTAAATGTAAAAATAGAAAATAATTTTGGAGTTTTTCGACGGTTCTGACCATTTTCATCCTTAATCACATCCATAATATGTGCGCATTGTATATATTTCGTGAAATAAAAAATGTTAAACATGGTAAAAAAATGAAATCTTAATTAGAATAAAGTAAAATAATGAGAAAAAGTCAAAAGACAATAAAGAAAAGAAAGGGAAAATAAATAGAAAATTAGAAAGAAAAGAAAAAAGAAACTTAGTTGGGCTTTAGAAGTGAGTGTGGGGTGTCACATCCAGCCTTGAGACATACTGTGCACTCCCCGTGCAAAAACCAAACAAAAAAAATAAACATGGAACAGAGAAAATTAATAATTAGAGAAGAAAAATAAATAAAAGAGAATTTAAGAAAAGGAACATAAAAAACAGAAAAGAGAAAATTAGTATTACGGACCGTATAAAAGAATAAAGAGGCATAGAAAATAGAAAAAGAAAAAAGGAAAAACAAAGGAAAAAAATAATTAAAGAAAGACGCATGCAGTAGGTGTGGTAGTACTCTAGTGGAAGCGCTATCACGCTCGGCTCGCAACGGCCGCGTAAGTAGGCCGCGCTCGCGCGCGTACGTGGGCCGCGCGTGGGCCAAGAAGCCAAGGCTCAAGCTTGCAGCACAGGATCGTAGTCGTAGGTGATCGGCAGGTGACTTGCTGCCACCGTGGTCGGCAGATAAGATTTCCCGCGCACAGTCTACCCAGGTGACGCGCTAGGCCGTACCCTCCTGTGGGCTAATGACGCACCCAGCCCGCCGTGCGTGTAACGTTCGATCGACCTGAGAAGCCGAAGACACATTCCTTACATTCTCTGCGGGCCAATGTAATGTTTCGGCCCACCTAAGAAGCTAGACGAGTGTTGACATCGGCACATCGCCATGTGAGTATGTGACATGTCCCGCGCGGCCGCGCCTCAGGGTATTGCTTACCGCCGCAAATCTATTTTTGTTTTTTGTTTCCCCTATTTTTGTTATATTCTTTAATAACTCTATTATGTAATTTAGTTTCCCTCGTTCCTCATCTATTATTATCTTTCTTCTCTTATTATTCCCTATCCATTCCGTTTTATCCATTCTTTCTTCACTCATTGCCTTATTTCGTTTTTAGTTCTTATTTTAAACACATTATTCCTCCTGTTCTCAATGTTCCGTTATATTCTATTTCCTTTTTCTTCTATGGACTAGACGTGGGTGATATAAAGACACTACTACATACTTATGCAACTTAATTATCAACCATGATTCTCCTTTGCACTCGGTCCGTTTAGGACTTGTTTGCTTTTTGGTCGTGGAGAATTTGCCTAGCCATGAGCTACCTGCGGGGGTTGAAACCAAACATGACCATAGTCTGGTTAGTGTACGGCTGCCAGACAAGGATCTGCTAGCCCATGGAGTAGGTATGTTTTTTAAATTATATTATATGATCTCTAGTTTTATCGCTTTCATTCACCTCTCCTTTCCTTATTTATTTTATTTTTTATTTATTCCCCTTCTGAAGTTTCCCCCTGTGAAGCTTGAATATTTTTATCACGTTGATAGAATAATATGTTTTAACATGTACAATTTTGTCACGAAGCAAAACATTATTCTCTAAAATGGAAAGTTTTTTCTTCTCGGCCTAAAAGTATTTCTCCTGAACCTCAAACATTTCTGCAGAATCTAAAATAATTTCCCATCAAATTAGAATAATTTTCTCATAAATATATATGTGGCCCAATTACATTACCAGGCCTATATATAAGCAACTCACTTGGCGGCCACTCACTCCTCATTCTCTAGCACTTACCTCACTCGTTGTCCCTATCTTTGACACTTAGGTTGTGTTTGGTTGGGAGACATGGTGGGATGGATTAAACCCAACTCGGTTTGTCGGGATGGTACGATTCCAGCTATGTGTTTGGTTGAGGGGATAGGATGGATGGAGTGTTAACACTGTTATCTGTAGTTCTATGGGCCACATGTGTCAGTAGTGGGCTCCACTTGGCCAACCTTTTCTTCGTCCGTATCTTAGGTCGCGCGCAAACACCACGCCCGCTCCCCGGCACACCTCAGTAGCCTGACGCTCACCGGTTGACCCTGCTCCACGCGGAGCTTGCCATGCCCACCTCGTCGGCAGCCTGAAGCTCACGGGTCGCCCCTGATCTGCCTAGCTTGTCACATCTGGCTGCCCGTATGCCACATGTGGACCATATTGGCGTTCGGAGCTCACCGGGAATCCCTGGGACGCCTGTAGTCGCTAGCAGGGCAAGCCCTGTGGAGAACCTCCGCTGAGCTCATGCCTCGTTGCTCAGGAGCGCTTGCATTGGGCCCAAGCTCGGGTGGGGACTGTTGCCACGGTCGCCGTACGTACATGCCCGCTCCACCAATAGGCCACCGCGCCGGGAGCCATGGCCGAGCAAGCGCTCATGGAGCACGGAGGAGGGAGCAGGCACCATGCGAAACAGAAAGGATATGCTGCTCGCCGATCCCTCGCTCGTCCTCCTTCGTCCCTCCGATTTGTTAGGACATCAGTGACCCAGCATCTCGAGCAATATTTCTCTTCGGAGATGTTCCCGACCCTAATGCCTCTTGACCAAACGGCGGATAAAGTGGGATATCCATGTTATTCTTGTTCCATCTCCGAACTAAAAGCAACCTTAAATAGAATAAATAAATAAATATTATCATTTTATCTAAAATTTGATAAAACGAACTAAAGACAACCTTAAATAGAATAAATAAATATTTTCCTCTTATCTAAAACTTGATCAAACTTCACATCGTACCTAGTACTAGCACTGTCCCGCAATTCTGTTCTAGAACTGCATTAGCATCATCCAGTGCTTCCGGACGTCCTCGCGTGGCTGGCCGTACCACGAAATATTCCTGCCCTCGTGCAGGCCTGCCTACCAGTGCTCCACCACCACGATCATTTTGACGCGACAGCGTACGACGGCGGTCGGGCACTGGGCACATGCACGCACGCACGGCACAGTGGGCGTGGCCGGCCAAAGGCGAGGCCGCCCCGTAGCCGCGCAGGCTAGGCTCTGATGGGGCGCTGTGGCTCGATGTCACCTCCAGCATGGACCCTTTTCGACTTTAGTAATCGTCAGCTGGCCGGCCGATCGAGCCTTTCCCTGTTCGTGCCTGGGTAATTAACTCATCGACGTGACGTGTGAACAGCAGCCGATTGACGATCGGCTACAGGCTTTCGATCGTACGTACTATTCTGTTTTCATGTTGATCATTCGTCTTATTAAATTTTTTTATTTAAATATTATTTATTTTATTATGACATATTTAATCATTGAAGATTTTTTAATAATAATTTAATTATATTATTATTTGTAATATAAATTTTAAATAAAATGAGTGATTAAACAAGAAGTTAAAAAGTAAAAAAAAGACAGTCGACAGAGGGAGTAGTTGTAGTACGTGCTCGAGTATGCTGTTCCTGGAATCCTGGGCCTCATAACCCGTGTCGGCCTGCACCCAGCACCCTACAGTAGGACTGTGGGACTGTCAACTGTTGGAGGGGATCAGTTCAATTCAGCTTATTTTTAATAATAGGCTCTGTTACTGAAAAACTGAACTCATTTGGCCTGAAACTGATTTGTTGTGAGGAGAAGTATTGTTTCAGAGCTGAAAAATATGTACTGTTTAGTTAAAGCGAACAGAACCATAGAATATTATTTTTCTCTCTGAATAATTTAGTCATGTAATTCAATCTAACTGAATTTTAGCTCGGCCGATCGTAGGATCAGAGTAGTGTTACCATCCGTTAATAGATGCTCGTGCGTCGTGATCTCGCGATAGAGGGTCTAGACTCTAGTCGGTGGCACGATCGTACTAGTAGCATTAGGCTGGGGGTCGCAGCGTAGCGCACACGTGCAGGGATCCTCGCCTTATCGGAGCTTGCTAGGTTGTCATGATTGGTGCAGTGTTGATGTGTGCAACGACTGCACAGTGATGTCCTCCTTGAGCCCCGTGAATACATGAAATCACATGCGTGGATCCGCATCGTCAAATGTCCACATGCATACATTCTAGCCCTAGCATATCATTGCGGTAGCAGTGCTTATTTGGTACAGGTAATCGTCCTGCTAGTTATTTGGACGCACAGAGTGGGCACGTCGTTATAATCAATAAAACTCTCAGTACTCTGTTTTTCTTTTTAAAGAAATATTAGGAGCTGCTGATTATATTTAAATAAGAAAGCTCAAAATAAGCACAATGATACAACAATAACTAAAAAAACTCAGACCGGTTGGATCGAGACATTGACACGGACTTCATAAAAAGCAAAACTCAATTCGTAAAAAAAAGCACCAAATCCAAACCATCACACTACATCAACATCCCCCCGAATGACTAAAGACGTCAAGAGAAAAACACTGTCGTCACCGCTCATGCCGTCGTTAGCGACGAAGATCCACACCAAGCTAGCCTGTTACCACGCAAGACTAGCCGCTGTGGGTTGCTGCAAGCCATGTAGCCCCTCCCAATCCTTTCTGCTTGCACTGCCTCTCAAGACGTTGTCCCACACCGGTGAAGCCACTGGGAAGCAGGGCAACAGGCTGCTGCAAGCTCACCGAAGCATGTATATGTATGACACCTCGACGACCTCTCACTGCCTATCCCAGACTTTCCTTGCACCGAAACAACCGTCACTGAGCAGGCGCCAACCCGGCCTAGAGCTGACCTCAGTAACACAATCTGCTGACCTCCTCCTCCCACGTCGGCCTCCTCACCAACTCTGTGGCGCCTCCCACGCCGATCACCCCAACAAATTCGTGGCCACAACAATGAATAGCCAAACAGATGCGAGGCCCTTCGATCGCCACACCAACACCATCTCGTGACCACCTTTCGCCATAGTAGACACCGGACACTTGAATCCTCAGCTAGTTCCCACCTTCCTGACGCCTCCAAGGAGAATGCGATGCCACCGGCGCCGCCGTTGCCCGACCAGAAGGTCAAAGCATTACACCTAGGAAGAGCATGCCTCGCAAAGAGGAGAGCCCCGATCAATGGAGGCTTCGAAGGAAGAATATGGCGTCTGAAGACGTCGTCATCCTCGGTCCATGAGACATAGGTTTTGCCATGACTCATCACCCCCGTGCGCGGCAGTAGCCAATGCTCGTCATCACGATGCGCCACCACCATAGTCATGGGGGCGCCGCCTCTGCCCACCATGGCCGCCATCGGCCGCCGAGCTAGCTGTCATGGGCAGTCTGGCCAGGTAGGCCACCAGCACAGCCGCTGCTAGCACCTAGCCGCGTCTCTACCCACATGGCCACACGGACATGGTTGCCGCCGACCTTCACCGAGCCATGGATGACTCCAACAAACTATCGCCATTGAAGACCCGCCATCCGTCCCAACGCGCGTAGTTCGGTCCAAAGGGGACTGGATCCGACCGTCATTGGTCCGGATCTGCCGCCTCCGAGAGTTAATCACCGAAGCCACGCCCGAAAACTCGAAGACAAGTAGCACCCAGTGTGGCCACCTCCGCCTCCTTCCAAAACCACTGTGCGTGGCCCTAAACGCCTCTGCGCGCGGCTTGCGCGACCCCTCTGCGTGTAACTCTAGTCATACCAAGCCACAACACTGTGACAGAACCGCCTTAATCATAGGGCCCACGTGCACCGTCATCGTCCCTAAGGATCCACGATTAGTCTGCACGAGTTCCCCTTGACATAGGAGGCCTGCCGGGTTCCCTAGGAAACCCTAACTTTCCGAGGATCTCATTGTAAGTATTGCAATATTACAACAGTTTATACAAATAAAATGAACCAGAGTAAAGAGTGCAGAAGTATTACATAAACATAAATTTACAAACATAAGTTACATTATTCTCAACCCAGAGCTTCGTAGTGGAGTAGCATCATATAACTAGACACCCTGCCCAAGGGTCATATCATTCACATCATCATCCATGCACGATCTGTGGACCGGCACGATCCCACGCAGAACTGTACACTTAATTCACCTACAACAGGGGTTAACAAACCCTGGGTACTGGGCTACTCCGCAAGACTTACCCGACTAAAGAAAAGGAATGAGACTCAGGAATGCAGGCTGAGGGGAGTCAAGGTAAGGCTTGAGCAAGAGTCAAAGGATTTTTGCATAAAAGCATTACTAATACTATTTTCAATATTTTACTCAGCATTATTAATAATCAATATCAATAATTCACATTTCTTTCACATATAGCTTTCAAATCCTATTACTTATTCATTCTCAAAAACATTCTAGTTCCGAACCACTCTTCGCTGTAAGGGTGAGGATCAAGTCTCCATAAACGGGGAGCACGACAATTCGAATCGATTAGCACCCAGCTGGGGATCCCTATCCACATTGTATATGTAGCACTTAAGCTTGCATATACCAACCCCACCTACCACGGCTTATCCTACCCCTGAACCGGTCCTGCGCCACCCGAGAGCACAGTACTCCTCTAGTCTCCAGGCACGCCGGCCACGAGGGTACACGCTACTCTCGCCATCTTTCCACTCTCAGTGCGTGGTTGTCGGTTCAAGCAGTAGGGCCACCGGAGTCAGACGCTTTCCGTAGTATGTGGCTAGTTGCAAAGTCTTGATCACAGTAGGCTGACAACGAATGGTCCCTAAATATTTTTTCGTTGGAAACCATGCATTGGGACTCTAACCCAAATACCCTGGTAACCACCCGGTTCTCATATCCCTTTTCTATCGGTGACGATAACTTGGGACTCTAACCCAATTATATGGCCCACCGAACGGAAAATCCCGTCTCGTCGGTGACGATGTACTGACCAGGTGCACGACCACCGAATGAGACATAACCATATCCCTTTTTCATTAATTAATCATTAATATATCACCACACCTCAAAAATAGCATTTTGTGCAAAACTAAATTAATTTAGCCGGGCTAAGCATTTTTTAAACATTTTATTTTAAAATGGTTTCAAGGTATTTCAGTGGTCAAGGTTGATAATGCATCAATTGGGTTATCAATCTACTCCTATAAACCTAATGTAGTGGATTAACTCAAGTTATAAATATTTTGTAAATCAAAAGGAAGGGGCTAAAAGCACCGGGGCTTGCCTGTTGCTTGAAGTAGACCGAACCCTGAAGTCAAATCACCGAGAAGGATCCACGTCCATCGAGTGAAGATCTTACTCGGGACACGCTTCAGATAATAATCACCGCGCATTCACTACACGAAACAATAATGCGGCTCTTAACATGATGATATGTATGACATGATGCAGGAAATGCACAAAATCACTGATCAATAGAAAGTAAACTTAATTTGAAAGTTGAGTACAACTTTCCTTCATGATAAAGTTGCATGCCAATGAAACTAATTACTTTTGAGTATTAACTATTTTGGTTTATTGACCACTTTAACAGTTGTTGAAAACCAAATTAGTTTTCCCTAAAACATTATTAAATCTTTACTTCAACAATTCATTAAACCCTATTATCATAATTGGAACATGAGCACATCACCCAAGTAACTAAGTTGCCAGGGACCAACAGTGGTGGAAATGTACCATGGTCTTCACCCAATCTGAAAAACCACACGAAATACCTAGCCCTCTTTATTAATATTGTTTTTATCGATTATTTAAATGAGCATACTAGAAACAACAATTAACTTTGTCCAAATGAGCTACAAATTTCTGTATAGGTAGATCATGGTCCAAAATAATGACACAAGAAATTTTATGATTTTTGAATTATTATTTTATCACCTAAATATCACAGGATATCCATTTATTATTTAAAATGGGTAATTTTTAAATCATGCAAAAACTATCCCAACCCAAGTTTCATATTTTTCTTGTGTTCAGTATCTCATATAGAGGTTTCATACAAATTTCTACAATTTTTGGATCTGTATTTATTTCTCTACAAAATTAACAAGATACTTCACTATTCATTGCTCAGGAAAAATGGAAAAATGAAAACATAAGCTACTTGGGCTAGCAAACAGACCGGCCCACCTGACGGCCTATCTTGGCCCAGACGCCCGGCGCCGCTTCTTCCTCCTCCAGACGCTCTGCCGTCCGACTGAGCCGGCACCGAGCACCCCGTCCCACTCGGGCTCGGCGGCGGCGGCTCCGCGGCGATGGCGAGCACTCCGACGAGCTCCCAACGACAAGCCACGCCCACCCAACTACACTATCCGGCGATTAGGGCACTTGCGCACGCGCGGTCGCACTCATAGCGGACGGAGCGGGGCTGCAGACAGCGGCACGACGGTGACCTACCCCCCCAGGACCCCAACTGATTAAATGGATCCTCAGGATAGCACAAGGAGCTCACTGTGATGCCCGGACGCGGTTCGGTTGAGCAGCAGATGGCACAGGGATGCTTCGTCAGTGACGAGGTCGACGGTGGTGAGGTGAACCGGCGACGAGGATCGCGTTCCGGCCAAGCCTGTGTTCTAGATAGGAAACTAGTTGGACCAAGAGCTTTCATGGGATCAAGAGGGATACGAAACGCAAGCCAGGAGGAAGAATACTACACTGGTTCGACTTGGCCGCGACGGTCTGAGACCGGCGGCGCTCCGACTGGGGTCGAGGAAGGCGGCGACCGGAAGGGGGGCTTCAAGCCACGAATGAAGACGCGAATAGGCTCAAACCGAGCGCAACAATGTGCCTAATTCTCGACCAGGAGGAATTGCACGGAGATGGACCGTGCAATGGCAATCTCGCCGCGGACAGCAAGCTTGCCGGCGGCGGCAATGGTGGAAGGAAGGAGAAACATGGTCGCTGGTGGCTTATAAAGGGCAGAGGAGAGTGCGCGACGAGGAGAGGGCCCCTATAGACCCGGCGCCGATGGTGACCGAACCTTGCCGGCCCCGGGCCTCGCCGGCGTGCAGCGCGCGCACGCGCGGCAGGCGCCTGCCGACGCGGAGGAGGGGGGTCCCCTGGTACTGTAGCAGTACCCTGACCAATGAGTGTTTTCTCCCAATTACTTTCTATTTTTACATGTGAAGTTAAAAAATTTCCAAAATATGAATTGTGTAAAATTAAAACAGAACAACTTTTGTTTTGAAAGAAGTTTGAAATTTTGAGTAATTTAAAAGGGGTAAAAGGTTGATTTGAAATCCATTTACAATTCCATCAAATTCTCAATATTTTTCTCAATAAGGTGAAAATATACCAAAATAAAAGTTGTTCTACTTGATAAGTTCTACAACTTTTAGTAAATGAGTTTTGTTAGATTCTGCATAGTTTTTGAAATAGCATTTCAAATTTAAATCCTAAAACACTCATTAGGGTTTAATTTGAAATCTCAATGCATAAGTTCAAAATCTCCAAATACAAAAGTTGTTCAACTTGAAAATCCTAACAACTTCCATTAAAAGAGCTTACCCAAATTCTTGATAGTTTTTGAAAGGTCATTTTAAATTTGAATAAACAAACACTAATTGGGGTTTAATTCAAATTTTCACTGGTAAACTTCAAAATCTTCAAAAATGAAAGTTGTCCCATTTTAAAAGATCTATAATTTTTATTAAATCACTTTCATCAGATTCCTTTTAGTTTTTGAATTTGTATTTCAAATTTAAGCTTTAAAACATAGGTTAGGGTTTTGTTTGAAATTCTTTTTGATAACTTCAAAATTTTCCAAAATAGAAGTTGCTCAACTTTTAAAGATTTACAACTGTTGTTTAAGGCTCAACCGTTGATTCTATTTAGTTTTTGATTTAGGGTTTCGGGTCATATTAAGGTTTTTAATTGTTTTCCTTTTTATTTGCTATTTGGATTCAAAGGCATACACACAAACAAATATTTAAATCATAAAGTCACTCAAAATAAAAATTATTTTAATTAGTGCATAGTGATCAGGTTTGATGCGGGATGATTTGCAACTAAGGATGATGACATGGCGGGTTTTAATTAACCGTAACACCAGGGTGTTACAAACACCATTCGGGCCGCCAAGCGCCTTCCCTGCACGGAGGACTCACGACTGACCTGGGCGAGGGCCTTGCCACCGCCGTCCTAGGGAGCCACGCGAGCATCTCGACAGGCAACAATGAGGCGAGGGAGGAAAGATGGCTGATGGCGGCGGCGCTAGTTTTTTCACCACAACAGTCAATGTCAGCATATTCACATTTAATAATAATGTTGGCCTTCCATACTCCGTTTGATAATGTTGTCCTTTGGATCTCCCGCTGCAGTCACTCTTGTAGATGTAATAAACTCTTGCTGTCTTGAGTCCCTTCACACTCAACCCTTGGGTTCCATGACCCAAGGAAGCTACTACGAGCAGGGCAATGATGGTGAACCCACGTGCATGTGATGTTCCTTCTTTTGTTAAAAGCTTCGGGGTAGATCATACTTGTCATCTAGCTAGATCCACAAAGTCACAAAATTTAATTCTTGACTCTCTGAAGTTGTAACGGGTCTGATCACTGATCTAATTAAATGTACGTTTATTAGGTCGTGGTTGTCTGGTTTTGTTCCCAGTCCCCACACCATAGATGGCTGATGGCGGCACGCCAGACAAGCACCCAGCTACTGGCCGTCGCACACCACTACACCAGGACCGTGCAACGGGCGTCCCACAGAAGTAAGTAGGTCCCGTTTAGATGCATTTGGATTTGGAATTTTAAACGAAAAATCTTTTCAATAAGTGTCCAATCATGGCTTAAGTAGGTTTAAAAGATTCGTCTCATGATTTACATACAAACTGTGCAAACATACAAAAATTTCATCTATATTTAATACTTCATGCATGTGCCGCAACATTTGATGTGACGGAAATCTTGAAATTTTAAAGTGTAACTAAACAGAGCCATAATTAATCTTCCCGCCCAGCACCGTGCCGTGCAATGAACCATTAATTAAAACGAGCTGGCCAAAAGGGGCAGCGGGGACTCCAGGATCTTCGATGATTTCAGCAACGGCGGTGAAGGCGACTGAAGCAGCCAAGCAGGTCAATGTCCCACCAAATATGAGTTTAAGGGATGTACCAGAATCTTCGACCCAGGGAGAAAGAAAAAGTAAGGGCAAACCTTTTTATTATCGTTGCCATACAAAAGGTCATACAATGTCGGTTTGCACCGTGCCTCTTCATTGTGATATTTATTATGGTGATCACGTCACTAAAATTTGCCCAAATATAAAGAACATGAATATTACTGCTATTCCATCTGGATACGCAGTGGAAGGATTGGGCTTTTATTATATTCCATTTGCTGGGAATTCTAAACTCAATGAGGAAAAAACAACAGTGGTTGCTGTAGTACGGGTCTTGGAAGGTTCCATTACTGCTGACTAGCTAGCAGTGGAACTGGAAAAATTACTGCCTGGCAAAAATAAGGAATGGGTGATTGAGGGTAAAGGCAAAGACGCCTTCACCACTAATTTCCCATCAGCTGAACATCTAAATACAATGATTAATTGGGGGCCAATGGATACAAAAACGGTGAAAGGAAAAATTCGCCTGGAAAAAGGATTGGAAAATGAAGTATATAAGTATGAAATTGATAAAGTCTGGGTTCAGTTTAGGGGGTTACCAGTGGAGCTACGTGAGTTTCCCATTATTTGGGCTATTGGCTCTATACTTGGTGTCCCAAAGGCAGTTGATACAAAATTCTTGAAAAAATATGGTTGGGTGAGGATGAAGGTAGCTGTGCTGGACCCATCGCTTATCCCAGACCTTGTTGATGTTGTGATTGGGGATTTCGTAGTTGAATTACAGTTCCGGGTGGAGAAAGATCTTTTATCTGGTGAACCTCAGGTCATTGACATGGATTCTACCAATAAAGATGATGATCCACCAAAGGAGAAGGAGAAGGAGGGGGGAGAGTACGGATCTGGATGCGAATTTAGGTGTTGATCAGACAGCTAACAAGGGGCCAGGGCAGAACCTATCTAATGGCGCTGGTGCGCCTGGTGAAGTGGGGGAGGCGCCTGAGGTACAGCAGGTTCAGGGGGTGGCAAACTCTGACCAGCAAGTGCAGGCTGTTACTGCAAGCGAGTGTGAAGCTGATGCTGCTGCGAAAAAACCAACTATAAAGCTTACTCAAACTGGGGTTTCAGTGAATGGTATGGCCCAATGGAAGGCAGATAAGATGACTACTCCTGATGATTCTGGCACAAAAAAATCTGGAACCTCTTTAGGTGGGACATTGTCACCGTCGAGAACAAGCAAGAGGAATCTGGCGATGGCGGATCAGGATTCTCTTGAGAGAGCTTCTAATTTAAAAGCAAGAAAGAATCTCGACTCTCCTGCTACCAAAGGTAAAGGACCCCAACCTGCCCAGTCTATTTTTATCGATGTTGATTCTGTGTTGCTTAATACAAATGCGGTAGGAGTGCTTCTGGGGAAAAATAAACATGAGGTTTCCCAGTCTTTAAGTGTCTTAAAAAATATATGCTCAGCTTCTAGGGTCAACTGTGATGAAATAGGGCCAAATTGTCAGAATGATGCTTCATCTTTATGTTCGTTAGAGGAGAATATGGACTTAGAAGCTTTGAATCTAATTTGTAATGAAATTGCCGAGGAGCTAGGTGATGGGGGCTGCGACTCTAGTTTTTTGCAAACCCCTGTATCACGTTCTAAGAGTACAAGAAGCAGGAAGGGTACTAAATATAAAAAGTTGTCAACATGGAAGGGATTTTTTTGAATTGCAATGGGTTTGCTGACCCAAAGAAATTTAGATTTTTATCCGATCTAACGAGAGAAGAAAACCTAGATTTCATTGCTTTATCAGAAACCGACCGAGCTAATTTTCCGCAATCAACTTTAAAAAATATATGCACTGGCAGAGATTTCCTCTGGCATTGCATGGCTCCGCGTGACCGGTCTGGTGGCATGATTCTTGGAGTTAATTTATCAATTTTTGATATTGGGGAAATTGAAAAAGGTGATTTTATAATTCGCTTTAAGTTGCGGAATAAGGCAGATAATTTTAAGTTTAATTTACTTTCTATCTACGGACCTGCCCAAGCAGAGCATAAATCTGTTTTCCTATCTGAAATGGTACGGATGTGTAATAAAGAGGCTTTACCTATTTTAATAGGTGGCGATTTTAACATTATCCGCAGGCGGGAGGATAAGAATAATGTTAACTTTAATGGGAGATGGCCTTTCTTATTTAATGCTGTCATCGATGCTCTAAACCTAAGGGAATTAGACCTATCAGGAAGAAGTTTTACTTGGGCTAATCGCTTGCAAGTTCAAACCGAAAAACTTGACAGGGTTCTTGTTTGCACAGACTTTGAATCCAAGTACCCATATACCACTGTACAGGCTCTGTCCAGAGAAATCTCAGATCATACCCCGTTATTATGTTGTACTAATAATCCCTCTAATGCTTATCAACCCCAGTTTAAATTCGAGTTGGGTTGGTTGCTGAGGGAAGGTTTTTGCGACACGGTGCGTGATGTCTGGCAGAGTGTATTAGTAGAGGGTACGCCTATGGATAGATGGCAAGCTAAGATAAGGAGACTCTGCCAGTATCTTAGAGGGTGGGCAAAAAATATTAGACAAACTGGATGAGTTAGATAAGAAGGCTGAGTCTTGTACGTTAAATGCGATTGAATCAAATTTAAAACATGTACTAAATGAAAGGTTGGCTGAACTTCTTAGAGAAGAGGAGCTTAAGTGGTACCAAAGAGTTAAGGTAAAGCATTTGGTGGAAGGGGATGCAAACACCAAATATTATCACTTATGGGCAAATGGTAGACATCGGAAAACTCGTATTTTCCAGTTACAGGATGAGAACAATATAATAAGTGGTGATGCTCAATTAAAAAAAGCATATTACCAGCTATTATAAAAACCTGTTTGGCACTCATGAGAATTCTTATATTAATCTAGAGGAGTCACAAATAGGAGACATCCCTCAAGTCTCATAACTGGAGAATGAGTTTTTGACAGATACTTTCTCAGAATATGAGGTGAGGGCTGCCATTTTTCAAATGGAACATAATAAGGCACTGGGTCCGGATGGTTTCCCACCGGAGTTTTATCAGGTCTTCTGGGATGTAATTAGAGAA
The DNA here is from genome assembly GCA_038502445.1 of Eremochloa ophiuroides. Classification (NCBI taxonomy): domain Eukaryota; kingdom Viridiplantae; phylum Streptophyta; class Magnoliopsida; order Poales; family Poaceae; genus Eremochloa; species Eremochloa ophiuroides. The sequence goes on from JAHLJS010000008.1 coordinate 53,987,608, forward strand.
GACATGATGGCTCTGTTTATGGAATTTAATCAAGGTACATTGCCTTTACATAGTTTAAATTTCGGTAATATAATAGTGCTCCCCAAATGTAATGATGCGAAAGTAATTCAACAATACTGTCGGTTACCAAAGTTAGGGGTACCCAACTTCGATGCAAAAACGCTCATTCCCAACTTGGCCTGGCCCAAGTAAGGCCAGTGGAAGCCCACGAAGGCCGCGTCTACAGAGGCCCACGACATCATTCCACTAATGACAGCCTCCTCGGGAGAGCTCGCTCCGATTCGCCCGAGCCTGCTCGGGAGAGCTCGGGAGGCGGCGTCCTCGGCGCCCAAATCTCCGATTCGCCCGAGCCTCGCCCGAGCCTCCTCGGGAGAGCGGCATCCTCGGCGCTTCCCTATCCCCCTCAAGCGCAATCTCGCAAAGGCATCCAAGGCACGGGTGATGTCAGCGGAGCAATCTTGGACCACAAGAAATCTCTCTGAACACTTTACAAGCACTGTCCCGTCAGGCGAGACTCTCGACGCGACTGTGCTTCGCACGCCCCTGACGGCCATACCACCTGTCGGGATTTCCCTGGCAGCAGATTTGATGGGCCCACAACGATCGTCCTCCACGGTATGGTCTACGGTGCGCCGCCCCGTTTCGGGAAAGACGCCCACTGCGCCGTCCACACGAAAGGACGAGCACGCCTTCAGGATCCCGAGCCTCGGGAAACAACGCCCCAAGGTGACTCACCCTCTTGTCACATCGTACGGAAGGATAGCCGGCAGGTGTGAACTCACCAAAGTCGTGCGGACCACGACGGCCATATCCAGAAGACCCAGAGAGCTGCCGACATGACGTAGTCAGACGACTATTTCTACCTTGGAACTCGCGAACCAAGATAGCCATACCCATACCCCGGAGACACGGAGGAAAGGCAGCAGCTAGTCAAACGGGGAACGGCAACTCCTCACTATTTTAATAGGTAGCGTCGTAGCCGCCTTTGCCTCTCCCTTGCGGCTATAAAAGGGAGAGCAGAGACCAGCTTTAGAAAAACGAACGGACGGAGAAGTTCCAAGTTCTCACCCACAGCAAACGACTTGTAAACACTCACAAGAGACCTGGGAGCACTTCCCTCTCTCAACTAGCTTGTAACCCCCTACTACAAGCACCCGGTGCAAGGCAACACGACTCTCCTCTCCACTGGACCAAGGGCTTGCTCGGCCTGAACCAGTATAATCCCTGTGTTCCCCCTTTGCACACCATCCGTAGCCTCAACCGCAAAACACATATTTACTAGCCGGTGTTAGTCTCGCCAAAATTAGCACCGACAGTTGGCGCGCCAGGTAGGGGGCTTTTGCGCGTTGACATAGGTTTCGGATGGCAACCAGCTCCACCACGCTTCCCGCTGGCACGGAACTCCGGTTCGGGACTCTCGAGTTCATGGCCACTGGCCAAGGGCTCGAGATGAACCTGCGCCCGACTGGGCCCCGTGTCACTGTCGTCCCGACTCTGGCCCCGCAGACGGCCGGAGAAAGGACCCCCGCCACGCTTCCGCCCGCCTCGGAGGACGGGGGAGACGTTGCACGCCGCCCTTGGCGAATCAGGAGGAGGCGCAGTGGCGCCAACCAGCCTCCCGCCGCGGGAGATGCGACTCACCAGGCAACCCCAACGGGGGTAGCCAATACTGCGCTGACCGCGGTCCCGGAATCTCCGGCACCAGCGGTCACGCATCCGCTTACCGCCCGAAGGACGGGCGAGGGCGGAAACGCGACGCCAGCCGATTTTTCACTCCGCCCTCACCGGCAGAGGGGAACGGCGCCGTCGTCCTTCTTTGGGCTCCAGACCGCCATGGACGCCCACGTGCGTGCAGTTCATGCATTATTGCACGAACTGTCGGACACTCCGGTCCAGCGCCTCGAGCGCCAAGACAGCCTCGTGGGAGACCACGTGGCATCCTCACCACCATCCCCTGGGGAAAGTGCCAGGACACACGGCGGTGGGGAAACAGACACCACCGCCAACCTCACCCCTCGACAACGCTCGGAGGGGGGAATCGTTTTGACCGGAACTCGCCTCGTCGCAGCTACAGCGACGATGATGACGAATTCTGGGCAAATGTGGACAACGCCGCCCACACCAACGACTCGGGGGAGAACGCACCGAGCGTCGTCCCCAGCTCACACAGGACCTACATCGACCCCTCTCGGGAGTGCTACAACTTGATGCACCCTGATGAGGGGCGAGTAGAGGATGTCCACTCGGGGGGCGACGACGACATACCCCCTCCGTCGCATCCCCAGCACGAACAAGTCACGCCCCCTCCAGCGGCGCCGAAGCCCTCGCGGTCAGCCCCGCCGCTGGGTCAGGGGGCAGGAACCTCTCGCTCCGCACCTCAAACCCCGGAGCTAGAGCAGCTCCGGGAGCTTGAGGCACGGATGGACGAGGACCGCTTGCGCCTCACCCAGCTGCGAGCTACGCTGGAGCTTGGCGAGCGGCAAACCGATGGAGGAGCAGCTCGGCGTCGAGCCCGAGATGTCCAGGCCCGAATCATCGCTGACGACAGGGCCGAGACACCAGGGGTCGCCCCCCGAGCAAGCCGAAAGCTCGCGGAAGCAGCCATGCTACTCCGAAGCATACCTGAGCCCTCCTCCGAGGAGGCGCGACAGCTCAGGAATCAGCTCAAAGACCTCCTGGAGGATGCCGCCGTCCTCCAGGCGGAAAGTTCAGCGTCGCGACACCATGGCGCCGAAAGTCACCAGCATGGTGGCATAGCACGTCACAAGCGCGAAGCCTCGGTTCGACCCGAGGCTCCAAGGGCTCCACCAGTCCACCAATGGCTTGGAAAGGACGTCGACGTCCGAGCCATCCTACAAGCCCGCGGTCGGCGAAAGACTGACGGAGCCGCGCGCGGCTACAGCGTCCATCGGGGCGGGCGCTACGACTCGGATGAGGATCGTGAACGCTCACCCGAGCCCTCAGGACCACGCGTCTTCAGCGAGGCCATCCAAAGGGCCAAGTTCCCGTCCTGATTCCGACAACCAGCCAACATAGCCAAGTACTCGGGGGAAACTAACCCCGAACTCTGGTTAGCGGACTACCGTCTTGCGTGCCAACTGGGCGGCGCACAGGATGACCTCATCATCATCCGCAACCTCCCCTTGTTCCTCGCCGACTCCACAAGAGCTTGGCTGGAACACCTTCCCCCACGAAAGATCTTCGACTGAAGCGATCTGGTCAAGATATTCGTAGGAAACTTCCAGGGCACGTACGTACGCCCTGGTAACTCCTGGGACCTCCGCAGCTGCAAGCAGAAACCGGGCGAGTCCCTCCGGGACTACGTCCGGCGCTTCTCCAAACAGTACAACGAGCTGCCCCAGGTCGCCGACTCCGACATCGTCGGAGCGTTTGCCGCAGGAACCTCCTGCAAAGAGCTTGTTCATGAGCTTGGACGCCGGACACCCACCAGTGTCTCTGAGCTCATGAAGATCGCTACCAGCTTCGCCTCAGGGGATGAGGCGGTAGGAGCCCTCTTCTCCGACCCCAAGGGCAAACGGAAGGAGGAGGCCCTCGAGGGCACCTCTTCCCGAGGACCGAACAACAAGAAGAAGAAGGGGAAGGGAAAGGCCCCACTCCGCGATGACTCCCTCGTGGCGGCCACCGAACTCAAGAGGAAACGACCCCCTCGAGGCCGCTTCGACGACATGCTCAGCAAGCCGTGCCCTTATCACCAGGGTCCAGTACATCACACACTCGCACAGTGTGTGATGCTCAAGAAGCACTACAGCCGGCAGCCGTTCAAGGACGACGCCAGCAAGAAGCCCGCCAGGGATCAGGAGGACGAGGGCGGGAAGGACGATGAGTTCCCACCCATCGACAAATGCCTCATGATCTTCGGGGGGCCCGGGACCACCCCTACGCCGCGGTAGCGAAAGCGCGAGCGCAGGGAGGTCTACTCCGTCGGACCAGCGACACCATGCTTCCTTGACTGGTCCCACGACGCTATCACCTTCAGCCGGGACGACCACCCGGACTACGTCCCATCGCCAGGACGCTACCCACTTGTTGTCGACCCCGTCGTCGGCAACACGAGGCTCTCCAAAGTCCTCATGGACGGAGGCAGCGGCCTCAACATTCTCTACGCTGAGACCCTCGACTTGATGGGGAATCAGTCGCTCGCTCCTCCGGGCCACGACATCCCCATTCCACGGGATAGTGCCCGGAAAGAGCGTGCAACCCCTCGGGTAGATCGATCTGCCCGTCTACTTCGGGACTCCTGACAACTTCAGGAAGGAGCCCCTGACATTTGAAGTGGTAGGCTTCCACGGCACCTACCACGCCATCCTCGGGAGGCCATGTTACGCCAAGTTCATGGCAGTTCCGAACTACGCCTATCTCAAGCTCAAGATGCCAGGGCCAAAAGGGGTGATTACCATCAGCGCCTCCTACCAGCACGCGTACCAGTGCGACGTCGAGTGCTGCGAGTACGCCGGCGCGTTGGTGGAGTCAGAAGCCCTCATGACCGACCTCGACAGGTTAGAAAAAGAGGTCCCCGACCCCAAGAAGGCCACGGGCACCTTTAAGTCCGCTGAGGGGGTGAAGGATGTCCTCCTCGACCCGAACTCCCCCAACGGCAGGGCGCTGAAGGTCAGCGCCACCCTCGACCCAAAATAGGAGGCAGTGCTCGTCGACTTCGTCCGCAAACACGCCGACATGTTTGCGTGGAGTCCCTCGGATATGCCAGGCATCCCGAGGGAGGTCGCCGAGCACTCCTTAGACATCCAGGCCGGGTCCAAGCCGGTGAAACAACGCCTGCGCCGATTCGACGAGAAGAAGCGCCGGGCCATCGGGGAGGAGGTGCAGAAGCTTTTGGCGGCTGGATTCATCAAGGAGGTCTTCCATCCACAATGGTTAGCAAATCCTGTTTTGGTTAAAAAGAAAAATGGAAAATGGAGAATGTGCGTCGATTACACTAGTTTAAATAAAGCTTGTCCTAAGTATCCATTTCCATTACCTCGCATTGACCAAATAGTAGATTCTACTGCTGGCTGTGAGCGGCTTTGCTTTCTTGATGCTTATTCCGGTTACCATCAGATCCGAATGAAAGAGTCCGACGAATTAGCGACCTCTTTCATCACTCCTTTCGGCACATATTGTTACGTAACCATGCCATTTGGCCTCAAAAACGCGGGCGCAACTTACCAGCGTTGCATGTTCAAAGTTTTTGGGGACCTCATCGGGCGAACCGTTGAGGCTTACGTAGACGATATAGTGATAAAATCCAGGAAGGCGAGTGACTTAGTAGCCGACCTAGAAAAGGCATTCGACTGCCTTAAAAAGAAAAACATAAAGCTAAACCCCGAGAAGTGCATTTTCGGGGTCCCACGGGGCATGCTCCTCGGGTTCATTGTTTCCGAGCGTGGCATCGAAGCCAACCCGGAAAAGATATCGGCCATCACACAGATGGGTCCGATCCGAAACCTCAAGGGCGTGCAGAAGCTCATGGGGTGTCTCGCGGCCTTGAGTCGATTCATCTCAAGGCTCGGCGAAAAGGGCCTTCCCTTGTATCGGTTGCTTAAGAAAAACGAGCGCTTTACCTGGACCACCGATGCCCAGGAAGCCCTCGAAAGGCTTAAGACTCAACTTTCAAAAGCGCCGGTTCTTGTGCCTCCTACGAAGGAGGATAATTTCTTACTATATGTCGCGGCTACCAACCAGGTTGTAAGTGCAGCGATCGTCGTAGAGCGGCAAGAAGAAGGACACGCCCTACCGGTACAGCGACCGGTCTACTTCATCAGTGAAGTCTTGTCCGAGACCAAGACACGCTACCCTCAGATCCAGAAGCTAGTATACGCGATCGTCCTGGCCCGACGCAAGTTGCGGCACTACTTCGAATCCCACCCCGTGACCGTGGTGTCGTCCTTCCCCCTCGGGGAGGTGATCCAAAATCAGGAAACGACGGGGAGGATCGCCAAGTGGGCCATCGAGCTCATGGGCGACGGCATCGCCTACGCGCCACGCAAAGCCGTCAAGTCCCAGGTACTTGCGGATTTCGTGGCAGAGTGGACCGAGACACAGCTACCGCCACTCCCGACCCAAGAGGAATATTGGATCATGAACTTCGACGGTTCGATGATGAAGACCGGTGCTGGCGCAGGCATCGTCTTCATCTCACCCCTCGGGGTCCGGCTCAAGTACCTACTACGGCTACACTTCACGGCTTCCAACAACGTGGCCGAATATGAGGCTCTGGTCAACGGTCTCCACATCGCCATCGAGCTCAGGATCCGACGCCTCGAGCTCCGAGGCGACTCCCAGCTCGTCGTGGATCAGGTCATGAAGGAGTCGACGTGCCAGAACCCCAGAATGGCCGCCTACTGCACGCTGGTGCGGTTGCTCGAGGAAAAATTCGACGGCCTCGAGCTCAACCACATTGCGCATCGGTACAACGAGGAGGCCGATGAGTTGGCAAAAATTGCAGCCGAAAGGGCCACGGTCCCGACGGGCGTATTCGCCAATGACCTCCACAAGCCCTCGATCAATGCCGATCCCTCGGGGGCTGCCGACCCTTCCGACAAAGGGGAGTCACCCGAGGTCATGGGTAAGGACGGCGACGAAGACAAGGCAATGGAGATTGAAGCCGAGATGGACGACGACGAACCAGACTGGCGCGAGCCGCTGGTCAGCTGGCTAGTCCGAGGCATTTTGCCCCCGGACAAGACCAGAGCACGACGACTGGCTCGCAAAGCCAAGTCTTTCGCTATGATCGATGGTAGCCTCTACCGGCGGAGTCCCTCTAGCGTGCTTCAGCGCTGTATCCCTTTCAGTCAGGGCAAACGCCTGCTCGAAGATATACACGCCGGAGCCTGCGGTCACCACGCAGCGCCGAGAACCTTGGTCGGTAACGCCTTTCGACAAGGCTTCTACTGGCCAACCGCCGTGGCCGATGCTACTGAGGTGGTACGCTCCTGCGAAGGGTGCCAGTACTATGCTCGGCAGACTCACTTACCGGCTCAAGCCCTCCAGACGATCCCGCTCACTTGGCCGTTCGCTGTTTGGGGACTAGACCTTGTCGGGCCCCTCCAGAAGGCGCCCGGGGGCTTCACCCACTTGCTTGTCGCCATCGACAAATTCTCCAAGTGGATCGAGGCTCGGCCGATCTCCCAAATCAGCTCGGCTCAAGCGGTGTTGTTCTTCACCGACATCGTCCACCGGTTTGGCATCCCGAACTCCATTATTACGGACAACGGCACGCAGTTCACCGGAAAGAAATTTCTGGCTTTCTGCGATGAGTACCACATACGAGTGGACTGGGCAGCCGTCGCCCACCCGAGGACGAACGGCCAGGTAGAACGCGCCAATGGCATGGTTCTCTAAGGCCTTAAGCCAAGGATATTCATCCGATTGAATAAATTCGGCAAAAGGTGGCTGACGGAGCTTCCGGCAGTGATATGGAGTCTAAGGACTACGCCAAGTCGAGCCACGGGCTTCACGCCCTTCTTCATGGTATACGGTGCAGAGGCCGTCCTCCCTACGGACCTGGAATACGGCGCCCCGAGAGTCCGAGCCTACGATGAACTAGGCAATCAAACTTCTCGGGAAGACGCGCTGGACCAAGCCGACGAAGCTCGGGACGTGGCCCTGCTGCACTCGGCCAAATACTTGCAATCCCTACGCAAGTACCATGCTCGGCGCGTCCGAGGTCGAGCCTTCAGCGTAGGTGACCTGGTGCTACGGCTCAGGCAGGACAACAAAGGGCGCCACAAGCTCACTCCGCCGTGGGAAGGACCATTCATCGTCGCCGAGGTGCAACGCCCCGGCACATACAAGCTCGCGAACGAGAACGGCGAGGTCTACAACAACGCTTGGAACATCGAACAGCTACGTCGCTTCTATCCTTAAGATTCCAAGCATTGTACTTTTTTGAAAATCTTGAAATCGATGAAAAGACCCGGCTTCTGCTCTTTTTAACATGATTTTAGACTTTCAATCCGAGCCTACACTCGGAAGTGAAATGAACCTTTATTTCACCGCGCATTAAAAGCGAGGCCCGGCCTATCCTACGGAAAGGCCGACCCTCCCTCGGGGGCTAGGACGGGGGGAACCCCCGGACTATCCCGAGATTCAACAATTTTGGAAACGCGAAAATTTCAAAACTTGTCTCCCTAAAACACGCTTCCTTCCGAAAATCAAGCATGAACTTATAGAATTCGAAGAATGAGGGAAGCCCCAGAAGACAGAGCCGGTCGAGTCGGAGACCGCTTATGCCTCAGGGCCACAGCATCTTCCCTCGCCACTCCGTGTTCGAAGGCTAACCCGCACTCGGAAGAAAACCTATAAGATCTACGCTCGGCCAAGGGAAGAAGCTCGGGAGGACGCACGTAAGCTTTTTTTTAAGGATTCTTTCTGCCAAAGCTCCTAGGACATCGGCTGCGTCTATGCCACTAAAGCTACGACACCCGAAAAGCGTCCCCGGAGGCTCGATGGCCCGGGCAAAGGCTCGGCAAGAAAAAACGCCTAAGGAAAAAAGCACGAAACAAAGCGAAACAAACATCCAGCAAAAATTTACATAAATGTTAAATGAAGGGCCATATTGTTTGTTTCCTTTCAAACCACTCCCGAAAGGTTACTTTTTACAAGGGCACTATGGCCCGCTTCTTCTTCACGGCAGGTTCAGAGGAGGGAGCTCGACCTCGGCTTGGAAGAGACCCGCCATCACCGCGCACGCAAACCGCCTCGACTGAGCCGAACCGTCGCGTCCGTCAGGCTTCGCGCCTCAAAAGGTGAGCCAAATCATTACAACCACGCGCCGCGATTCCACCTACGTTTTCTCAACGAAGAAACCCCGGGCTCGGGCGCCCGTTACGTTCCCAGGGGATCGAAGACTGGCCCTCCGAGGCTCGAACAGTCGCCCCAGAGAAATCGAGTTAGGGACAGCTAGTGGATGGGTCACGAAAACGGCCAGTATCCCGACGCCCGGAACGTCACAAGGGACATCCCATGCTGTGTCCAAGTCCCAGTAGCGAGTCGGTTACGTGGAATCCCTCCGTGGGAGGCATCATGCCCTCGGGACCCATCGAAGGGACCCGATATCCACTAACTGACCCTCGGGAAATAATTGGAGTGTGCTCAGGCCACTAGCCGACCCTTAACGAATAGGGCACGGACCTCCACTTGGACCAACCCGTTTGTAGCTCACCGGAAATGCCGACTCGTGCCCCAGCGGGGAAGTCGAGCAGGACCAAACCTTCCTCTTCCCGAAAAAAAAGCGTGAAGGTCGAATTAAAAAAGACAGGGAATGACCCGATCGATCTCCGATACGAAAACGGAGGCTCGGAAACTTGCCCTGCACCTTGGAAAGACCACCGAACGATCTCCCACACGGTGGGAGGCTCGGGGGCTCCGCTTCCAAGGAAACAACCCACCTAAATAAATCGAAAAACACCCGAGGACTAACGAACACGATTCTAAGCCTTTGAAGGGATATATCATCCCTCCAAAGCCTCGGGGGCTACACCCGGCGGGTGCGCTCGCGCGCACCCCCCGGAAAAAACAACCCACACTTTATCTTTTTTGACAGAAAGAACCAGCGTGAACCTGTGGAGGAGTGCCTTCACTCCGCCACAGGCTCAGGGGCTACTGTCGGTTACCAAAGTTAGGGGTACCCAACTTCGATGCAAAAACGCTCATTCCCAACTTGGCCTGGCCCAAGTAAGGCCAGTGGAAGCCCACGAAGGCCGCGTCTACAGAGGCCCACGACATCATTCCACTAATGACAGCCTCCTCAGGAGAGCTCGCTCCGATTCGCCCAAGCCTGCTCGGGAGAGCTCGGGAGAGCGGCGTCCCCGGCGCCCAAACCCCCGATTCGCCCGAGCCTCCTCGGGAGAGCTCGGGAGAGCGGCGTCCTCGGCGCCCAAGTCTCCGATTCGCCCGAGCCTCCTCGGGAGAGCTCGGGAGGCGGCGTCCTGGGCGCCCAAGTCTCCGATTCGCCCGAGCCTCCTCTGGAGAGCTCGGGAGAGCGGCATCCTGGGCGCCCAAGTCTCCGATTCGCCCGAGCCTCCTCTGGAGAGCTCGGGAGAGCGGCATCCTGGGCGCCCAAGTCTCCGATTCGCCCGAGCCTCCTCGGAAGAGCTCGGGAGGCGGCGTCCTCGGCGCCCAAGTCTCCGATTCGCCCGAGCCTCCTCTGGAGAGCTCGGGAGAGCGGCATCCTGGGCGCCCAAGTCTCCGATTCGCCCGAGCCTCCTCGGAAGAGCTCGGGAGGCGGCGTCCTCGGCGCCCAAGTCTCCGATTCGCCCGAGCCTCGCCCGAGCCTCCTCGGGAGAGCTCGGGAGAGCGGCCTCCACGGCGCCCAAGTCTCCGATTCACCCGAGCCTCCTCTGGAGAGCTCGGGAGAGCGGCATCCTGGGCGCCCAAGTCTCCGATTCGCCCGAGCCTCCTCGGGAGAGCTCGGGAGGCGGCGTCCTCGGCGCCCAAGTCTTCGATTCGCCCGAGCCTCGCCCGAGCCTCCTCGGGAGAGCTCGGGGGAGCGGCCTCCACGGCGCCCAAGTCTCCGATTCGCCCGAGCCTCCTCGGGACAGCACTCCTCGGCGCCCAAGTCTCCAATTCGCCCGAGCCTCCTCGGGAGAGCGGCATCCTCTCCTCGGGAGAGCTCGGGAGGCGGCGTCCTCGGCGCCCAAGTCTCCGATTCGCCCGAGCCTCGCCCGAGCCTCCTCGGGAGAGCTCGGGAGAGCGGCATCCACGGCGCCAAAGTCTCCGACTCGCCCGAGCCTCCTCGGGAGAGCTCGGGAGAGCGGCATCCTCTCCTCGGGAGAGCTCGGGAGGCGGCGTCCTCGGCGCCCAAATCTCCGATTCGCCCGAGCCTCGCCCGAGCCTCCTCGGGAGAGCGGCATCCTCGGCGCTTCCCTATCCCCCTCAAGCGCAATCTCGCAAAGGCATCCAAGGCACGGGTGATGTCAGCGGAGCAATCTTGGACCACAAGAAATCTCTCTGACCACTTTACAAGCACTGTCCCGTCAGGCGAGACTCTCGACGCGACTGTGCTTCGCACGCCCCTGACGGCCATACCACCTGTCGGGATTTCCCTGGCAGCAGATTTGATGGGCCCACAACGATCGTCCTCCACGGTATGGTCTACGGTGCGCCGCCCCGTTTCGGGAAAGGCGCCCACTACGCCGTCCACACGAAAGGATGAGCACGCCTTCAGGATCCCGAGCCTCAGGAAACAACGCCCCAAGGTGACTCACCCTCTTTTCACATCGTACGGAAGGATAGCCGGCAGGTGTGAACTCACCAAAGTCGTGCGGACCACGACGGCCATATCCAGAAGACCCAGAGAGCTGCCGACATGACGTAGTCAGACGACTATTTCTACCTTAGAACTCGCGAACCAAGATAGCCATACCCATACCCCGGAGACACGGAGGAAAGGCAGCAGCTAGTCAAACGGGGAACGGCAACTCCTCACTATTTTAATAGGTAGCGTCGTAGCCGCCTTTGCCTCTCCCTTGCGGCTATAAAAGGGAGAGCAGAGACCAGCTTTAGAAAAATGAACGGACGGAGAAGTTCCAAGTTCTCACCCACAGCAAATGACTTGTAAACACTTAGACACTCACAAGAGACCTGGGAGCACTTCCCTCTCTCAACTAGCTTGTAACCCCCTACTACAAGCACCCGGTGCAAGGCAACACGACTCTCCTCTCCACTGGACCGAGGGCTTGCTCGGCCTGAACCAGTATAATCCCTGTGTTCCCCCTTTGCACACCATCCGTAGCCTCAACCGCAAAACACATATTTATTAGCCGGTGTTAGCCTCGCCAAAATTAGCACCGACAAATACAGACCAATCTGTTTATTGAATGTCTCTTTCAAAATCTTTACCAAAGTAGCAACCAATAGGCTGTTGACCGTACCTCAGTGTAACACCCCAGGTGTTACTGTCACTAAAACCTGCCATGTCATCATGATTTCATGCAAAGCATTCCACATTCAACCCTAATAGTGTGCATTAACAAAAAATAAATTTTATTCTTGCAAATGATTGTGCATAGGTAATTTAGAGTGACTTATGTGAATTGTTGTGTTTGTGTGTAATTATCTAAATTCAATTGGAAATTAAAAAGAAAAATCGCGTATGAAACCCTAATCGGATCCATAACCCTAATTTAAGAACTAAATGGAATTAGAGGTTGGGCCTTAAACAAAATTTGTAAATCCTTAAAAGTTGAGCAACTTCTATTTGGAGCAATTTTGAAGTTATTAAAAAGAATTTTAAATAAAACCCTAATCTATGCTTTAAAGTTTAAATTTAAAATACAAATAAAAAAATAGCAAGAATCTGGTGATAGTTTCTTAATAAAAGTTTTAGTCCTTTCAAAATTGAACAACTTTCTTTTTTGGAGATGCTGGAGTTATTGGGTGAAACTTTAAATTAAAACCCAAATAGTGTTTGTTTGTTCAAATTTAAAATGCTCTTTCAAAAACTATCAAGAATTTGGGAAAAATCCTTTAATAAAAGTTGTAAGGATTTTCAAGTTGAACAACTTTTATATTTGAGGTTTTGAACTTATGCATTGAGGGTTCAAATTAAACCCTAATTAGTGTTTTGAAATTCAAATTTGAAATGTCATTTCAAAAACTATCAAAAATTTGACCAAGAACCTTTAATGAAAGTTGTAAAGCTTTTAAAATATAACAACTTTTAGTTTTGTGGATTTTCAACTTATTGAGAAAAATCTTGAGGATTGGAGTGAATTTGAAATGGAATTCAAAATGAACATTTACCCCTTTTTGAATATTTTAAAATCTGTTAAAAATTGAAATGTGGTTCAAAAACAAAAGTTGCGTATCACGAAATTTACTACAACTCTTACATTGATGATTTTTCCAGTTCTCATATAAAATAAAAAGTAATTTTGATAAAACAGTAAAAGGGGGAGATTAATGGGCTACACTTCCGGGGGTGGCAAATCTTCCCTTCCTGTGCGCGCACAAGGGCGGGCGTGCCGCCGCGCGGCGCCGCCATCCTGCCTGCCTGCCAGCGTGCGACCGTGGGGGAGATGCGTCGTGGGGGTCCCGGCCACGTCCTGAGCCCGCCGCTGTCCTATTTAAGTGCCCTGTCGTCACCGCCTTCCTCCTCTTTCCTCCATTCCCACCGCCGGCCATCTCTCTGTTCGTGGCCGAATTCACCGTCGTCCTTGAGCCATTGTCCAATTTCTTGTGCCAATAGGAACATCACTTTGTTGCGCGTCGTTTGAGCCTACTTTCGCCCACTCTAGTGGCCCGAGCCGAGGGGCCGACCGTCTTTCTTCTCCGCGGCCGGTGGAGCGCCGCCGTGCTCGGTCTCATCGCGGCCAGACCGCCACAATAAGGTAGACCTCCGTCCATCTCTTGTTTCATGTTCCTAGTAACTCCAGGAAGCTCATTGGCCTGTCTTTTCCTTTGATCTCGCTCGGGAGCGTTCGGAACGCCGACGATGTCTATGGTTCGCCCCGCCGCCGTGACTTTCATCGTCGACGAGCCATCTCTGGTCATCCCCATCTACAACCCGCGCGCGCATCGCGACTAGGTGAGCTTATAGGAGGCATTGGTGTAGCTGGTTAGGCTTCGCATGGTCCACTGTGGCCGGTACACGTCGCGCCGCCGCGCACCGCGCGTTCGGGCCGCCATTGCCGCACTAGATTTCGCGCTCGAGCCCTCTGGTTAGGGCTCGGCCTCCAGATCGGGGCAGGAGGTGTTTGGGCGTGTGCTGGGGTCTTTGGCCTCGCCGGAGAGCCACCAGCGGTGAGCCAGTGGCCGGAGTCGCCGCGCGTGCGCGTACGCGGTGGTGTCGGGAGGGGCAGAGAGGGAGAAGGCCAAGCTGGGCCTGCTTGGCCGTGCTCCAGGCCGTCTGGGCCGGCCTGGTCACGCGCAGGAACGCGCGGTGAAGAGGAGAGCCGGAGCTGGGCCGCAGTGGGCCGGTCCAGCGGAGTGGCCCGAATAGCTTAAGGATTGCGTTTTTCAATTTTCTGATAAATGAATAGTAGAGCAGTTTGTAATTTTTGTAGGAATAAATGTATGGCTCTAAAAATTATGAAATTAATTTTATATACTCTCTGCAGTGTGTAGTATTTGATAAAAACATAAAAGACGAAATTTGGGTGTTACCTGTATGTGGTAAAAATATGCCTTTTAATTAATAAATGAAGCTTCTAGGATTTTTATAGGACAATAGGATTATCCAAAAATCATGAAATTTGAATGGTCACTGTTTTAGGATGAGATTCAGCTATGAAAAAAGTTTGAGCCCAATTAGAAATAGTTTATAGATTTAATATTTTATACCTCATTAATCGACTAATAAAATAAATAGAAAATCTCAATAAACTAGGTTTGAGTGACTTTTGGATTGATTGTGGACCCTGGGTCATTCACTGCGGTGATCCTTGGCACGTTAACTGGTGTATTGCGGTAGATATTGAACAAGTTGTGCAGCGGCTTTCTATGACTGTTAAAATGGTCAATAGAAATGAAATGCGAAAACACCCTTTGACCTTATGAGAAATGTTTTGCAACTTTACCATGAAGGAAAGTTGTACTCAAGGTTGTTAATTAAATGTTTGTTCTACATTTTCCATTCATGTCATTCCGTACCATGTAAGCATGCATCATTATTTTACGTGTAGAGATCGGGTCCTCGGAAGAGTTTCTTGATTGCTCCCCGACGGAAGAATTATTCGTCGAGAGAAGTCAAGTGGGTTTCTCTGGTTTTCTGGCGGAAGTGACAGACCTGCAACACAGGCAAGCCCCGGTGCATTCAGCCCCTCTCCTTGTGACTTGAAAAACGTTTATAACTTGAGTTAATTTACTGCATGAAGTTGATAGGAGTTGATTGATGACCCAATTGCTGCATTACCAACCTTGACCACTGAAATATCTAGAACCCATTTTAAAATAAAATGTTTGAAATGTTTAGCCCTTCTTAAATAAATTAGATTTTGCATAAAATGCTATTTTTGAGCTGTGTGATATATATATGCTAATGATTAATTCATGAAAAAGGGAATTGGCATATTCTCGTTCGGTGGCTGTGCACCTGATCAGTACATTGTCACCGACGAGAAGGGATTTTCTTACTCGGTGGTTGTGAATTTGGGTTACAGTCTCAATGCTTGACCACCGGCAGAAAAGGGATTTGAAAACTGTTGGTGTCGGGTACCAAAGTTAGGGGCACCCAACTTCGATGCAAAAACGCTTATTCCCAACATGGCCTGGCCCAAGTAAGGCCAGTGGAAGCCCACGAAGGCCGCGTCTACAGAGGCCCAGGACATCATTCCACTAATGACAGCCTCCTCGGGAGAGCGTCGTCCTCGACGCCCAAATCTCCGATTCGCCCGAGCCTCCTCGGGAGACCTCGGGAGAGCCCGGGAGAGCGGCGTCCTCGGCGCCCAAATCTTCGATTCGCCGAGCCTCCTTGGGAGAGCTCGGGAGAGCAGCCTCATCGGCGCCCAAATCTCCGTTTCGCCCGAGCTTCCTCGAGCGGCATCCTCGGCGCCCAAATCTCCGATTCGCCCGAGCCTCCTCGGGAGAGCTCGGGAGAGCGGCATCCTCGGCGCCCAAACCTCCGATTCGCCCGAGCCTCCTCGGGAGAGCTCGGGAGAGCGGCACCCTCGCGCCCCAAATCTCCGATTCGCCCGAGCTTCCCTATCCCCCTCAAGCGCAATCTCGCAAAGGCATCCAAGGCACAGGTGATGTCAGCGGAGCAATGTTGGACCACAAGAGATCTCTCTGACCACTTTACAAGCACTGTCCCGTCAGGCGAGACTCTCGACGCGACTGTGCTTCGCATGCCCCTGACGGCCATACTGTCAGGATTTCCCTGGCAGCGGATTTGATAGGCCCACTACGGCCGTCCTCCACGGTATGGTCTACGGTGCGCCGCCCCGTTTTCCGCCGGGATCAATCAACTTCGACTGTGACAGTCCAAGCGCCTGACGACGGGCTACGCAAGAACAGGAAAGGCGCCTACTGCGCTGTCCACTCGAAAGGACAAGCACGCCTTCCATCCGGGCCCGCCTGACCCTCGGGAAGAGCTGTTCAAAGACCGAAAATATGACCAGGGGAGATATCCCCCGCTCCATCCCATCACGCCTTCAGAGTCCCGAGCCTCGGGAGACAACGCCCTAAGGTGACTCACCCTCTTGTCACATCGTACGGAAGGATAGCCGGTAGGTGTGACCCTATGGCACGTCGTAATCCAACGACTGCTGCCGCCTTGGAACTCACCAAGGTCGTGCAAACCACGACGGCCATATCCTGGAGACCCAGAGAGCTGACGACATGACGTAGCCAGACGACTGTTCCCACCTTGGAACTCACCAAGATCGTGCGAACCAAGACAGCCATACCCCGGAGACGCGGAGAAAAGGCAGTAGCCAGTCAAACGGGGAACAGCAACTCCTCACTGTAAAATACATAGCCGCCCTTGCCTCTCCCTTGCGACTATAAAAGGGAGAGCAGAGGCCAGCTTTAGGACGACGGAGAAGTTCTAAGTTCTCACCCACACAAACGTACCCATAGCAAACGACTTGTAAACACTTAGACACACACAAGAGACCTGGGAGCGCTTCCCTCTCTCGCCTAGCTTGTAACCCCCTACTACAAGCACCCCGGTGCAAGGCAACACGACTCTCCTCTCCGCTGGACGTAGGGCTCGCTTGGCCTGAACCAGTATAATCTCTGTGTTCCCCCTTGCACACCATCCGTAGCCTCAACCGCAAAACACATATTTACTAGCCGGTGTTAGCCCCGCCAAAACTAGCACCGACAGTTGGAACACCTGTACTTGGGTTAGAGTCCCAATGCAATGTCGCCGGTGAAAAAAGAATTAGGGACCGTTCGTTGTAGGCCTGCTGTAGTCAAGACTTTGCAACTAACCACATACTACGGAAAGCCTCTGACTCCGGTGGCTCTACTGTGTGAACCGACAACCACGCACTGGGAGTGGAGAGATAGCGAGAGTAGCGTGTACCCTCGTGGCCGTCGTGCCTGGAGATGAGAGGAGTACTGTACTCTCGGGTGGCGTAGGCCCGTTCAGGGGTAGAAAAGCCGTGGTAGGCGGGGTTGGTACATGCAAGCTTAAGTGCTACATATGCAGTGTGGATAGGGATCCCCAGCTGGGTACTAATCGATTCGAATTGTCGTTGCTCCTCGGATATGGAGACTTGATCCTTTAACCTACAATTGAAAAGTGGTTCGGAACTAGGTGTTCTTGTCGACGGAATACCGGCGATAGTCTACCAAGGGGTATGCCCAAAGTAGTAGATGAGACGGTGAGGGTGCACCTGAGACGAACTAGCGTCGCGCAGTAAGCGCGAGACACGAGATTTATACAGGTTCAGGCCGCCGCGAGGCGTAATACCCTACGTCCTGTGTGTTGCTGTCTTGTATTATTATGAGTTGAGTTGCCTTAAACTGAGGGGATCTATCCCTGCCCCTGCTTATATAGTCTGAAGGGACAAGGTTACAAGTAAACTATCCAAGTTGGTACAATAACCGTGCGGTGCAATGCCTTGCGCCGCACGTCTTTATCTTCTGGGCCGGGCCAGCTTTGATGGTGCGGCCCATGTCTTGTCTTGTGGTACTGGGGGTCTATATCCCCACAGTTCTTGAGAATAATTAAGAATTTGAAAGTATGATGATATATGAGAATGAATTTGGAATTATGGATTATGGTTAAAATAAGATTGAGTAAAATATTGAAATAGGATAGTAATGCTTTTCTGCAAAACCCTTTGACTCTTGCTCAAGCCTTGCCTTGATTCCCTTCAGCCTGTATTCCTGAGTCTCATTCCTTTTTCTTAGTCGGGTAAGTCTTGCGGAGTACCCCAGTATTCAGGGTTTGCTAACTCCTATTGCAGGTGAGCCGAGTGTACAGTTCGGCTTGGGACCGTGTTGGTTGACGGATCGCACATGATTAAGAATGTGTATATGATATAACCCTTGGGCAAGGGTATAGTTGTACACTGCTTATCCACTACGAAACTCTGGTTCGGGCTAATGTAATCTATATTTGTAAACCTATGGTTATGTAATCCTTCCGCACTCTTTACTCTAATTTATTTTATTTGTGTAAACTTTTGTAATACTGCAATGCTTACAATGAGATCCTCGGGAAGTTAGGGTTTCCTAAGGAACCCGGCAGGCCACCTAGGTCAAGGGAAACTCGTGCAGACTGATCGTGGGTCCTTAGTGATGATGAAGGTGCACGTGGGCCCTATGATTAAGGCGGTTCTGTCACACTCAGAAGGTTATCCGACCGACTCAGACAGCCTTTCTACCAGGAAGAAACATTTTGGAGGGAGCAGTAATTCTCCACGAGACGATTCATGAGCTTCATTCAAAGAAACAAGATGGAATAATTTTTAAAATTAACTTTGAAAAGGCTTATGACAAGGTCAAATGGGATTTTCCCCAACAAACCTTAAGGTTGAAAGGCATCTCGCATAAATGGTGTAGATGGGTGAAACATTTTACACAGGGGGGTAATGAGAATTTAAAGGTTAATGACCAACTAGGTTCCTATTTCTAAACAAATAAAGCGTTACGACAAGGTGACCCCATGTCATCAATACTATTTAATATAGTGGCAGACATGCTGGCCATACTCATTGCCAGAGCTAAGGAAGCAGGACAAATAGAAGGGGTGATCCCACATCTGATTCATGGTGGTCTTTCCATTCTCCAATATGCGGATGACACCGTTATTTTTTTGAGTCACGATGTTGCGAAGGCTATGAATATGAAGCTAATTCTGAACATCTTCGAACAACTACCTGGGCTTAAAATTAATTTCCATAAGAGTAAAATGTTTTGCTTTGGCGAAGCAAAAGAGCATTAGGTGTTTTATTCACAGTTGTTTGGTTGTGAGATTGGAAAATACCCATTTAAATATCTTGGTCTGCCTATGAACACTAGGAAATTGAATAATAAGGATTGGGATTTAATCTTGAATAGAATTGAAAAGAGACTTAGTGGGTGGAAAGGAAAGTTGTTAACGGTAGGCGGACGATTAGTGCTAATATATTCAGTATTATCCAGTCTACCTCTGTTCATGATGTCTTTTTTTGAACTACCAAAAGGGGTGTTAGAACGCATTGACTATTTTAGATCAAGGTTTTTTGGCAGAATGATCAGCATAAACGCAAGTATAGGTTATCCAAATGGAAGATTCTGTGCCAACCAAAAACACAAGGAGGGTTAGGCATACCGAACCTGGAAGTTCAAAATAAGTGTTTGCTTAGCAAATGGCTCTTCAAACTACTTAATGAGGATGGTTTATGGTAAGAAATCTTAAGAAATAAGTATATCAAAGATAAGACTTTAGGAAGTTGTATTAAAAGTCCAAACCAATCACATTTTTTGGAGAAGTCTGATGGGTGTTAAGGATATTTTCTTGAGTTTTGGATCCTTTAACGTAAAAGAAGGGTCACAAGTCCGGTTTTGGGAAGATGAGTGGTTGGGAAACCAACCACTTAGTGTAAAATTCCCTTCTCTGTTCAATATTGTGAGGAAAAAACAAGACTCTGTAGCAAATATGCTCAGTTCAATACCTTTAAACATTTCGTTCAGACGCAATTTAGTAGGTAGTAACCTGAGAAACTGGCATAGAATTGTTGCTTCTCTACATGATGTGAACTTAACAGGGGGAAAAGATGTTTTCACTGGTCTTTACATCCATCAGGAATTTTCTCAGTAAAATCATTATACGCTGCACTAATTAACAGTGGGGTCAGAGTGTCACAGGAAATCTGGCGAATTAAAGTACCTTCAAAAATAAAAGTATTTTTGTGGTTCTTAAAGAAGAAGGTGATATTAACTAAAGATAATCTTGCACGGCGTAACTGGAATGGTGATACGCGGTGCAGCTTTTGTCATTCCACGGAAACCATTTATCACCTTTTCTTCGAATGTTTTTATGCTATATTTTTGTGGCGTGTTGTTCATTTATTGTTCGGTTTATCACCTCCTAGTAATGTCGCTGATTTATTTAATAACTGGTCTAAGGTGGGTGGTACCAAGCAGGGTTCATTGTTGTTAACGGCAGCAGCTGCATTGTGTTGGACGGTTTGGATAACACGAAACGGAGTAGTTTTTGACAAGTGTCGGCCGAAGTCTTTTTTGCAGGTGCTTTTCAGGGGAACTCACTGGCTCAGGCAATGGGCAAAGCTGCAGCGTCGTGAAGATTCTCGAGACCAGCTAATCTTGGTTGGCCAATTTTTAGAGACTACGGTGTTGCATTTCTTTAGCTCCAATGGGTGGTTGTCTTTTAGATTCATCGGTCCTACTTAGTCGGGACTCTCGTTGTTTCTTGTGTCTTAGTATGTGTTGAAATTGTTACTCCGGTGAGTCGTTACTAGTCATTTCGTTGTAATAAGGGGCTTGATTCTATCAGTTGGTAGTCCATCCTTTATTAAAAAAAAGCCAGCCGCCGACCTCGGCGTGTCGTCGCTGCGTTTGGCACCGTGGCTGTGGCTCAGGCAACCACGAGCGCGCAGGTTGCAAACACGAGCACGGAGGTCTGCCGTCTGCTGCAGCGGGCAGCTCGTCATTATCAGCAGCAGCCGATGGCACGGGACGGGCACAGGCAGATTGGCCCGTGACCCGTCCATATATCCGTGTTGTGTATAGGTCTCACCGGACGCATTCCCATGTAAGGACGTTTCCGTTTTTCTCAGGATAAACGAAAACACAAATGAAAACAGGACGGAGTGTTCCAGGAGCGGGAGCAAAAACGGTGAAGCATTTTTTCTGCCCATATTTGCGGAATCCTGTTTTTGATCGGGATATCCTATTTTTCATTCCGTTTTTCTACAATACGGGATACGCAGCCCAGTTAGCCCATAGGCAATAGAGCTAGCCCAATTTGACCCAAGCCTCCAAGGCAGCCGCCCCCAGCCATTTCGGTGCCACCCCAGTGGCTCGAGTACTTGGGCTTATCGAGTATTGGTGGAGGCGAGATCTATGTGTTAGGATATTTGGTGACCTTTTAATATTTCTGTTGTCTGTTCATTTCTTGTCCTGTGATGTTTTGACTTTACTCTCTCCTACACTCTTCATCTCTTGTCTTGTGCTTGTGTGATGTATGGATATTTCATATTTAATGTTGTACTAGTATTTATGTGTGGTATGTTTGGTATATTAGATATTTACTAATACACTTTGGTCTCTATATTTGAGCTATCATATGCAACATGTCAACATGTTATTCCGGCTTAAGTTTTCGTTTACCGTTCGTTTTCGTCTGTTTTCCGATCGTATTTACTAGTTTTCGTATTACTGTTGATTCCGCTACCGTTTTCGTTTCCGGCTATCCGGCTCCCGCTTCCGTTTCCGTCTAATAATATGATCGAAAATGAAAACGATAGAGCAATTTTCCGTTCGTTTCCGTCCGTTTTCATCCTTGTTGTGAGCGATGGACACCCGTGCTTGCACTTGGGGAGTTTGCCGAGTTGGGGTGGGGACAGGGTTTCAGTTTCACGTGGTACGCTGGGTTGGCCTTCGTTCGCCCTTCGCCCTTCGCCGCGACAGGTATGGATTCCGAGGCGCACCGCGTCCATCCATCGATGTCAATACCTTTATGTTGCCGTGTGCACGCACAGGCATACAGTAGGTGATAGGATTCCGTATGTGTCCGTGCGAGGTTTGGAAGCATGCAGTACCACTAGTTGTGCAGTGCAGAGAGCAACCTGATGTCCTGACTCCTGAACTCCTGATCTCACGGGCACATGAACCGTGTGAGTGTGAGGGTCGGTCAGTCACTGACAGGTGAACCCCTTATCCTCTTTGGCCCACCTGTGACCGTGAGAGTGGGGATGGCGACACGGGCATCATCGGTGAGACAGATGCCTATTAAAGCTGTGTGCAGGGTGCACCGAGTTGGTGGTACGTGGGGTGCGGAGTGCCCCGCTACGAGTAGTTCACGTTCGAATAGCTTGGCCGTGACATGAGAGGCTAGCAGATAGACATAAGGCATGTAGCGCCTCGGATACCTACGGTTTGATACGGCCTGGCGGCAAGAGGACGGGTGACGCTGCACCTGCACACTAACAGTAGGACCACGTACTGTACGTGCGATCGAGTACGCCTATATTACTCTCATGACAAATAAAATGAACAAGCTTAAAACAACTAGAGTATAATGGAGCTATAGTTAGCTATTTGTTACCTTGATCGGCACAGGCGCCACAAGGTAGTGAAAAGAAATGATTGAACGATTTCCTAAGTTAAAAAATACAATCCCAATGAAGAACTCACTTACATTTAATTAAATTTACACAATATATTATAAATATTAATAATACCAAACAAGTATTTATATATATATATAGTCAGAAGGTTTAACTATAAGGAGACATGAATGCACCATTTTCTTGGCAAAGGTCTATGATTATAGGTATTTGGAATATGAGATACTTACAATACCATTGCCTTGTGCAAAAAACAGAAGTAAGCTTGGTTAAAGCTAAGGTGGCATTTGATTCTTGGGATATTGAGATACAATGTTGCTTTGGGTTTGAGATATAGGATGCCTCTTGTCCCACCAAATCTATCCCAATGAGGAGGTTGAGTTAGGGAAGGATAAGGCCCGAGGAACAAGTTGGAGGCGGTGAGGGGAGGTACGGACTGGACCTACGGGTTGTGGGTTCCACCATGTTACCATAACCAAAGCCAAAAGAACACGAAACAAGGAAAAACGAAAAAGGTTGTTATATTTATCCCTAACCCACTCCATCTCTAACCATCTTTATATCCTAAGCCCATTCCCATAGGTTATCCAAACGCCACCTAAGTGGTTGGTTGTACGATCAAACCTCCCACACAATCAATTCAGCGTAACTCACTTTCTTAGTACCCTTGCAATGCCTTTTTTTTTGCAGCAGTGCTCTCTCTTTTTAGCTGGGTTAAAAATCTAAAATTGTTGTATAATAGTAGTTAAAAGCCCATATGAAACAAATGAATTTTACTGAAATCAGTTTATTTTTTTTAAAAAAATTATTTGATTCCCAATGAATTGTGTGTTCTCAAACGGGCCGGGCTTAAGAATTTATATCGATAGATTTAAGATGTAGAGTATAACTTAACCTGTTTGGGCGGGATAGAGATTTTATGTTTTGTTGCATAATCATTGATCCGCCCAAACTGGTCCTAAATCAACTTATTACATGGTGCGTGGCGGTACGCCGCATGCCCGCATCAGAGGCATGGGTTCGCCACCGGCCGCGGGGCCTGACCTCTAGGTTCCTATTATTGTTGATGACCGCCATGGCGTCACCTAACCGTGCAATGCCCTTGTACAGTTGTATGTACTGATACATACGTGGTCCACACTCCGCCAAACAAGCAGCTCGATCGCATGCGGTCCGCGACTTCGCCGCCCGTGTGAAGGATTTGACATTTTCGTTGATAAACATGATGGAAGTAAAGCTAAGGTATCTGTAATGGGCAATGGCAGGTTTGTAATGGCCGAGGGGAATTTTTGTCCATCTATCTTCTGGAGATGCAGGCCGCCGGCGCCGACCGATCTTGATCGATCAGGCTGAAAGAGCTCACAGGAACGTTTGAATCGGGGTAAGCCAGCGGGCTGCGCCGCTGCAGTGTTCTGAACCGGAGCAATTGTAGCACTTTCGCGTTCTGCAGTGGATGAGTCACGAAAGTGATCAATGAGATCGACTAACGTACTGCCTCGATCGACCTTTATGTCGTTTCTTCAGAGCCGCATCCGCGAAACAAAGCGTGGTGGAAGCCGGCTATGATGGGGGAGGGGCGAAGGAGCGCCGCTTGCGGCCTTGGGCACAGAGTTCAGAGGCACTCGCCCTGTCCGCCGGACCCCAGGAGCCCTCAGCTCCTCGAGCTCTATCCTCCTCAGCAAAGCCAAAGCGCGAGGCGATCTCTGTCTAGTTGTGTGGCTGCCTGTAGTGATCCGCCACCGTACCACCATGGCACCATTATTGGGACGCTGCGGAGTCAAAGAACATCACCAATCTACCTGAAAATGGCATGAATATATCCATGTCAGCCAGTTGATACGCTGTCCTCGTCATTTGAATGCCGCGCTTGGATCCTAACCAGCTGCCTCGTTCTTGTGTTTGAGGTTAATACTATGCACACAGGCTTCGCAACGAATGGCGCGGATGCTTGATGTGCTGAATCTTGCTCTAGCATTAAACCATACGGTACAGAATTTCTAACTAACAACATAACACTTTGGAGCCCCTCAGCAACCGATTTGTACGTGATCTGTTGCGGCGGCGGCGTGGATCAGGTGAGGTGATCGCGGATGGAGCTTCGGTGAGCAGGCAAGTCACGCGCGCGGCCACGTTCATGCATGGCGACAGCGATTGTCGGGCCATACCACTTGTGGCAATCTAGGAGCAAAAGCGGAGTAAGATGTGACCATGTGGCTCGTGTGTTGGGCCATGCTCACGTTGACAGGTTCGTGAGCGTGGCACCCTCTTCGACTATGCTCGAGTTTTGGTCATAGATCTCGACCGAGTCTCGGCTGATATTGATCTCCCATTAATTAGTTAGATCTCTTTGGAAGGGAATTGTATCCTTTGGATTGAGACTTGGATTGGGGCGTCGTGACCATGTTAAGCTGCTTTGCTTGATTGGCCAAGTCTTGCGCCTTTACAAAAACTTGGGCCTTGGGCGATCCCTCTTCAGCTATGGCTCCTTTAGTGTTTAGGAGTGTCCTGATCTAGTTGTTCTCCTCCGGGACTGCTCAGAAGTTGGAATTTAGATTCCTAAGAGCTAGGATGGATTGGGTTGCCTCCCTTGGCGGAACCGTATTGAGAGTTGGCGCTTTGCTGAGACACGGAGGTGATTGAGACACTGATGACCCAGCCTCCTCAGGAGGCACTTGGTGATGAGAAGCCACATAAACTAGTTGATTTTTGAAGGCATTGAACTCGTTTCTTGAATTCTAGAACTCGAGGTCGACTTGTCCTTCTTTGTCGTTCATCTCTTCCTTGGTCAAATGTCCGTAGAGAATGTAAATCTCCAGAGTAGCTCGAGTTAGATCGGGGTCATCAATACCCATTCACTTGAGATTGAAGTCCTTGCCATGCTCGAATACCGGACTACCAAAATTGATAGTTGATGGCATGTTGCGGGATGGTGTGTAGATCTGAAATCCGAAGTGGTAATTCCCCAATATCTCAGATTTGGCTGAAGTTGGTAATGCCTCGGCGTCGAATCGCGTTGGATTGGTATACCAAACCCAACTAATGATTGGCATGACCACTCTTCTGTGCAGAAATCCCCCTACATGGCACGCTTCTGTCAGTGTTTTTTACTAGCAGATATTTGATTCTTGTAGGACTTGCTTGATGCGAACGGCAACCACAATGGCCCTTTGGAAGTGAGTAAAAGCCTTACATCCAATTGCTACTTGTTTATATCACAATCTTGTTAGGATGGTGAGATAGTGATTACAAAATGGCTATGCCTACAAGAGTTTCGATGATTTACAATAAGGGATGGTGTAAGCTATTTATATCCGAGGTCTATTCATTTTATAAGTTACAAAGTCGTGCACTAGTCGAAGTCATGGCGGCGGTCGATGATCTCTTTACTTGAATGGGCGAGTCGTGAACCTGCTATAGGTCTCTTCGGTACGGATCTGGTAGGCAGAATGTCTGGTAGTCGAGATTTCCAAAGAGTATGTCACCATCACACTTGTTCTTGTTCATCTCACATGAAGCCTGATTTGTCCATCTATAAGACAGTAACCCCATTACCAAAATTAAACCAGGACTTCCATATTCTCGTATCCGCTAAACCGCCTGCATCCTTCATCTCTTTCAACTAAATTAGAAATGTCATGTTAAATGTTTTAGCATGGTGAAGGTATATCCCCACATCGACGCTATTCTCGAGAGCATGGATTCCCCACTCTTACACAACATGTACTGTTGTTAAAACATGGATAAGAAGTAAGTAATTTGTAGGTGACCATTCCCAAATAATGGGATGTAGGCCTATTGGTCCTTAACCATGTCTCATTATCATTCAAAACTCTAATAAGTTGAACTTGTGTTGAGTTACTAAGATCTACCTCTAACACATCTCTCGCTACAGTAGTCGTTCTTGTATAGAGCCAAAAAAATATGAGAGGTGGAAGGATGCTATGTGTGCAATTGGTAAGTACCAGGATCATGCTAAGAATTCATTTAAAGTTTATAAGGACAGATATGTAATGTATAATAATTATACCTAGACCCAGATAAGAACTTGGAACAAGTTCAAAGACCGCCAATAAAACTTGCTCGTAAAAAAAAAAACTCCCTAGAAAAAAAAAGAGAGAGTAAAATAAAGTAGTTCACTGAATAGAAAAAAGATAAAATACGAGTAGTCTATCGTAGTCTTCATCAAAGACAAATCGCGACGAGTATTACTTTCAAATCAAATAAAAAAAAAAGAAGAATTGCGATGCGTAGGGTCGGAGCTCATCACTCTTCATTAATCCGGCATCTGACTCTGAAGCATCCTGTAGAGTGTAAATGGGTACGTGCGCGGCGCGCATCGCATGATGCTCGATCGGGCCGGCTGCGGCAAGAATAATGAGGCCGACCTACCGCTACGGCAGGCCAGGCGTGCACATGCAGCGCCGTTCACGTGCGCACTCCCACGGAGCCACGGCCAAGCCCGGCGCCTCTTCCGCCGGTGCCGTTTTAGCCGAGCCGAGCCGAGCCGAGGCAAGCCGAGAGGCGCGGTGCAGACTGCGGAGCGTGCGGTGGGGAACGGTACGGTGTGGCTGCCCGTGCGTGGTGCGTGGCAGAGCGCGACGACCTACTGTGCTTCGGATTCTCTTGCACGCCCCTGCACTGCTGCCCCGGCACTAACTTCTAGCAGTAGCTGCCGCAGCTCTACCACCTGCCGCCTGCGGCCTGCCCGCGGCAGCTCGTGCGGTTTCGAAACGCTTTGTCTCGGCGCGCTTCGTTTTGGTGGATATACAGTCTCTTCTTCTTTTTCTGAAAAATAAGCGTTAATTTCGGCTCGTGCTGATTTGTTATAAGAAAAAGATACTGTTTTGTGGCTGAAACGAGCTGATATCAGGATACGGCCATTAT
Organism: Eremochloa ophiuroides; assembly: GCA_038502445.1. Classification (NCBI taxonomy): domain Eukaryota; kingdom Viridiplantae; phylum Streptophyta; class Magnoliopsida; order Poales; family Poaceae; genus Eremochloa; species Eremochloa ophiuroides. Next base: position 54,014,697 of record JAHLJS010000008.1, read on the forward strand.
TCTGTATCGTCGTCTTTATTAAAAAAGTAAAATATGTACTCTCGTCTTTGTCCGTACTCGTTCACCTTGCAGGCTTGCAGTTTGCGACGGTATTCCAGATGAGGTGGTATTGGTGGTAGCAGAGGATTTCAGCTGTTCACCCACAAAAATATACCAACTGGATCAAAGTCGATCAATTCGGCGCTCACAGTCACAACTCCATTCCACGTGTTTGTACCATGCATCGTCATCAATCACGAGATCGATGTTGCTTGCAATTGCATTCGGGGCAGGACAGCACGGGCAGCCATTTAGGCTCTGTTCGCTTTAGCTGAGAAGCTGATCTGATTTAGGCTGAAACTGATTTGTTGTGAGGAAAAATACTATTCTAGAGCTGAAAAATATGTGTTGTTTAGTTGAAGCGAACAGAGCCAAAATTCATTGAAAAGCTGACCTGATTTGGACTGAAGCTAATTTATTGTGAGGGAAAATACTGTTTTAGAACTGAAAAATATGTGCTGTTGAAGCGAACAGAGCCAAAATTCATGAGCGGTCTTGTGTACTGCATCAGAAGGAACCTTCACAGGATCTGGTGGGCATCAGTTGAGGATGGGAGGGACGGTGCGTGCGTATATTATTGACGCTGCATCAGTTGCTCTATGGCTTTCATAAATGCTTATTTTCCAAGCCGAAGCGGAAGTGGAGCTCCGGAGCCTGGTACTACTGGAGTACTGGCTAGCAATGAGCACCATCGTGCGTGCTCACGCGCGCATTAACCGGCGCAGTTAATTCTGATCAAAGCTCAATCTACTGTACTGGTAGTACTATGATTCTCGGTAAAATTATTGCCTTATTGGTACGTACTGTACTATTACTGTTGCAGTAGAAATTGGACACAGTCCCATGAGGCTTTACGCGAAACTTGCTCGAAGAAATCACCAGGTGCACATGGCTAACATTTAAACAAGCGACCCTAACTGCTAGATACAAACACACGAGATTCGTCCCAAACACAAGAACAAGTCGCAGCAAACTGGAGGGACGAAGAAGGTTGAAAAAACAAACTCGACACCTAGACAAACCGCGCCAATTATAACTGTGGTGGCAGCATAAGCTCACTACAGCCTCAGCATCAGCAGCCATCACATTTTGGCTCGATCGACTCTGCAAACTATACGTACTAGCTACCGATCACTAGCCGGACGGCGCTGGCAGGCAGACGCCCGACGAACGAAGCCCGGCCAGCGTTCAGATGTCGACGGCGATGTCAGCCGCGGCCGCCGCTGCAGGTGCGGCGGCAGCTGGGGCGTCGGCGGCGGAGGGTGCGGCCGCGGCGCCGGCGCCGGCGAGGCCGCCGAGCAGCATGTGGCGGAGGCCGCGCGCGTACTCGAGGAGGCGGTCGACGGCGGGGATGGTATCGCGGACCTCGTCCAGGGCCTCGAAGTCGCGCAGCCAGGCGTGGAAGCGCGGGAATGCGGCGGCGTCCACGAGGCGCACCCCGGTGACGTCCTCGAAGACGGCGAGCCAGTAGGAGCCGCAGCCCAGGACGACGTCCAGCAGGCCCACCTCGTCGCCGCCGAAGAAGCGGCGGCCCCTGAACGCGCCGTCCCGGAGCTCCGCCTCGATCAGCGCCAGGTTCTCGTGCACCTGCCGCACCGCCGCCTCCTGCTCCTCCCCCGTCGACGCGAACACCGCGCCCACCGCCGGCCCCAGCTGCAACCAACCACATTCCCAAAGACGAAGCAAGATAAGGCAGACAAACACGTGCGTTTGCGTCCCCGAGGACCGGCCGGCGACGACGACGACGTACCTTGTCGTCGGCGAAGTGGCACCAGAAGCGGGCGAGGGCGCGGTCGAAGGCGTCGGCGGGGAGGAGCGGGCGGGTCTCCGGCCAGGCGTCGTCGAGGTACTGGAGGATGATGACGGACTCCGGGAGCGCGCGGCCGCCGTGGACGAGCACGGGCACCTTCTTGTGCACGGGGTTGTGGCGGAGCAGCTCGTCGCTCTTGTTGCCGAGGTCCTCCTCCACGTAGTCGAACTCCAGGCCCTTGAGCCGCAGGGCCAGCTGCACGCGGTGCGTGTACGAGCTCGCCCACGACCCGAACAGCTTCAGCGGCGCCGCCGCCGCCGGCGGGATGGCGTTCTCGGCCGACGTCTTCTCCATGGGTTCCGAACACTCAGGATGGGATGCTCTCCCTTCCCTTACTGAGCAGAGCTAATAATGGTGGTGGTGGTGTCTGTCCTCGGCTTGCTGATCGAGGGGGAGGGAGGTGGCGGGTTTATATAGAGGAAGCGGGAGACACGGCGAGGCCTGGCCCACATGGAAGTGGGGCTCACGAGTGGGCCCGATGTGGCTTGTTGGGCCATGGGAACCCGCGCCCGTCCGTCCCCCGGAATGGGCCGGCCGGGCAGGCTTCCAGGGCACGGCACACCGGCTGGCCGTGGACTTCCGTTCTGTTCATTCGCTGGGGAAGTGCGAAACTGTGAAATTGGTTACTGCAGGCTGCAGCAGCTTGCTTTACCGGAAGGGCTGTTTCTTTATGCTGATACGTACTTACTACTCCTAAATGGTTCTCACTGGACGAGTTGAAAGTCTTCGCCGACCGGACAATGCCTTTTCGTCGCAGCTCTGGCCGATTTGCGTCTGCATTACCGAGCCCTAAAAGTATAGTCAAGACGCAATGATCGAGGAGGCCTCTCTCTCGACTTGTTCCCCAATGCTTTGGCTTGCAGAACAATCACAATCAGGCGAAAGCTGTAGTAGTTTTTTTCTGCTGACGACCTGGGACACTAGTGGTTTCACCGTGCCGAAAACCATAGTAAACCGGAGGGCGCTGCATGCGCTCGGCAGGAAGAAGTGGCGGTGACTGTGAAGGAAATGCCAAACCCTAGCTAGCTAGCTACTGATCAGAAATCTTGGTCAAAGTGCTTGAAGCCTTGATCCATGCGCTTACTCTTGACTAACCTGCATGTTCACGACCAAACCCGGCGCATCGAGGAATCTTACGGTGTGCGTCTGACCGAAGACCACCTGCATCGCTGCATGCAATCCCAGCTGGCCAGATGCATTTATAGCTGGGATCACCAGTCACGCACTTCACGCTGTTAGACTAGTGCTACTGCAGTTTACTGTATATACTATCGCTTATTTTCTCACAGGGGAAAAAAAAAAGATCCCGTGTCACTTTTTTTCTCTCTTTTTTGCGATGGAGACGCAGCGGCAGCGTGCCGTTGTTAACTTGTTACTGAACGCAGCGTGCCGTTGTTACTGAACGCTGATCGATCTACTACTACTCGGATATGCTTTGCACACGTCCACTGTTGGTGCACAGGCGCGGCGAGAGCGTACGCGCGCACGGCACGAACTGCGGCCGTGCCTTGGAGGGCACTGTTGGATTTGGATCGGACGTTGAGTGGTCGACCGCCGGATGGAGGAAAGCAACAGTGGCCGCGGCCGGCCGGATAGACGGCTCGACCAAAAGCAGCCGGCCGCTCCGCCGAACTGTTGCCATCAGCGGCACTGCATGCAAATGCGATGCTGGTACTGGTCGGGCAGGAGCTAGCGCGCTTTTTGCCGTGTTGCCTTTCCTCGCGTGGGCGTCACGGCACGGGGCACCGGCACCGGCCTACGGCGGCCACGACGGCGCCATGCCAAGTTACTGCGTGCGTTACAATTGCCATAGGGCTAGGCATGGTTTGCTCCCCTCCTTCCCCACCCCCGCACCCCCCCCCCCCCCCCCCCCCCCCCCCCCCCCCCCCCCCCCCCGCGTGGTACGATATTTCCGGAATTTGCTTTGTGAGACGTCCATGTCCGCGCTGCAGTGCTTTCTATCACTTGGGGAAGCAAACGTATATGGAAAGAAGATTCAGGGCCAGGAATCATCCAAAGCCTCCAAAGCCCAGCAGCTCTCATGTACCAGCTGCATGCATGCCCTCCCTATTGCCCTCGTCGATCTGGTTGGAGCGGACAAAAGATTTGTCTGCCTGTTGTAGACTTGTCGAGGCATGGACTTTGCTCTGACTCGCTGTTGATCCAAATGCCACGAAGCAGAGATGTTGCGGGTACTATTCATGTAAGTTAAGCTGTGTTTAGATTCCAGCTGCAGTTACAATTCTGCACTGTAGCACGTTCATTTATATTTGACAAATTTTGTCCAATTATGACCCAAGTAGATTTAAAAGATTCGTCTCGTGATATACATGCAAAAGGTATAAACATGCAAACATTTCGTCTACATTTAATGCTCTGCAACATTGATGTGACTAGTTACAAATGCAATTTACAGTGGATCTAAACAGGGCCCTAGCGTCATTGGTCATGGAGCTGTCTCTCTCCTTCCAAAAGAGCTGATAAAGCCACTCCGGAGGCCGATGAAGCCACTCTGCTCATAGAAGCCGTTTCCTACAATCCCAAAAGGATAGAGAAGCCAAAGCCAGCAAAACTATACCCTAGAGGAACTAATAGAAGTCTCACTTTCCAAAGAAATCAAACAAGCATAAGTTTGATCAAATTAAATGACTATAACTAATACAGTATTTATGATATGTAATAAGTCATTCTCTCATCCAAACCAACAATTCAAGTCATTTTGGATAGTGACACAGTCACCAAAGCTGAAGGACCTCCTCGTGGCATCGTGACCATGAAGCACACCAGCCTTCGCGGGTCCGGCGTCATAGGGGTGTATCACGTGAGGAGGTTGGTGCCACTAATGGTGCGTGCACGCTCCCGGTGTATGCGATGATGCCCGACTCGGTGTCCGAAGGGACGGTGGTCTTTGAAGACCTAACAGTGCAAGTAGGGGGGGGGGGGTCAGCTTTGGGAGGTGACGCTATGCATTAAGGAGGCGTTGTTGCGTTCGCAAGGCTCGCTGGTGAGGACATCTAAGTCATATATACTCTTTCAAGTAGCAAAAAGTCACTATCCAACATCATGGATGCAAATCACGGACCAATTACATGTAGTCGAGTAAAGAAACTACAACAAAAGGTGAACACGATATTTATGAAATACATTTAAATATTAATAAAAATTATATACTATCTAAGTCGTGCATGTTGACATTGTTCAGGTTTACGAAGGAGCATGGCAAGAACACACAAGAAGATGGCTCTCGACCTGGACTTCACTCGAAACAGACCAGTCTGGCAGACAGTCTGAAAGAAATATTCATAACTCTAGACTCCCGAAAGCTATGAAGGTCAATGAGAACTTGTTGGAAAGCTTATCAAGTCTACTTTCCAATGCCACCAAGTCTGACCTGTTTGGAGCCTCCAGTGATACATCCCACCAGGAGGGCAACAGTCAGCCATATGTTCAACTTCCCATGCAAAATTGTACCTTTCTACATTTTTTTGTGGTGCATGGCATACATGGTGTAAAAGCCTATTAAGTAATCTTTCAAACAATAAACCGTGCATAATTTGAACTTTTCAATATAAAGTTATTGATAAAACACTGGAAACAACACAGAAGACCAACAATCACGCGGGAACAACTTAGAGCTTATTTCGAAGAGGCCTGTTCATAGACTCTACCTATTTCCTTCCATTTCATGTTGATATCTTTTAGGAGGGTTGTTCCAAGTATAAATAACCGTCCGCCCTAAAGAAAATAAAAGCTTTAATCATTTGACAAACCAATATGGTATTGCAACTGAGTTGTTGAGTGTCTTACACACTTTTGTTGTTGCGAGTTTTTCTTGGGCTTATCAGAGATCAATCTTAGGTGCCCCTATTTCGTGCGTTACGGTTTCCATTCGACTACACCAACTTATTTTGGGGAGACGAGGCAGTGGCGAATCTAGGATTTTAACATAGGGTATGCCCTTAAAAATTTTCCTATATAAAGTAATTCGGTAAATCCATTTTAATGTTGATAACGTGATTCGGTATATATGCACTAAGTAATATGGTAAGGCTTAAATTCATAGATAAAGTTAAAACCTTCCACTAAATACAACATAAATAGTTTTAAAGCGATTTGGATAACTAAATATAGACATAAGAGTACCACATGTTTACTCGGATCAGGAGAACCATCAGAAGTAGCAGCCGCCGCCGCCAACCTTTTTGTTGCATGCTTCTCAAAAAATACACAAGTTTCTCTTCATGACTGTACAAATATTCTTTTTAAAAAATATAATGTTAAATAATTAAATGACTTTTTATTTGTAACCTTAGTACATAGCCACAAAAGTAGATAATATTTTCTAAAAAAGTTACCTAGGAGAAATAGATTGTGTGGCCATGGAAATTGAAACTGTAGACGCGGAGGGATGAGGGCAGCAGGGAAGAGACCACAAAGGGCATTGACCAGTGGCCACCATGACCATAGCGTCGCTACCTCACCACGTTCGTGGTCTGTTGGTCCGTGTCGACCCGGGCGTCGGCTTTTGACGTGTGGCGGCGTGAGATGATCGAGAAGAATAGATTACCTACGAAACGCTAAAAGGAAAGAAAACACGTACCAAGTGAAGGGCACAAGCTTGCTACGTGCGCTGCGTTGAGCCTTTGCTTCCCAATTGGCCAATTCCATGATTGAACGATTGGTGTGATCATATAGTATTTTTCTTTTGTCAATACGATACGAACATGTATAATACCTATATTCTAATATTTTCTGGCCAGACAAACAGGGTATATATGCCGGGTGGCTCCGCCACTGAGACGAGGTAGGAAGAAAGAGATGTGGAGCACGACCATGGCCAAATGGCCATGTTGTCTTACCACAACTGCCAAATGTGAGATGTGGAAGTTTGGAACCCAATGTGGTTGTCAATGATATTTGAGATAATCGGGAAAAACAATTTGTTATTTCAGTTTGAAATCTGGATGACAGTTGTATTTTTCTTCTTCTTCTTTTTTTGCGAGAAGTTTGGATGATGGTTGTAGTGATATGACATAATATGTTTTTTAAGTATTCATTTGTTTTGTAGAAACGGCTTTCAAAGTTTGAACATATTTCTGTATTTCCTTCAGCTTTTCAATTACGTATAAACAAAACTTAAAATATACCATATTTACCTTCCATTGGAAAAACCAAAGCAAAACATTTTGTTTCCCTATTTCCATCTATTCTTGAACCAAGATATACACGGAATGTTATTGTATTTTACCGTAGAACACACTCTGTCGAGGTGTTCCCATTTTCAAAAAGATTAGGCTATCCGCACTCATCATCCTCTAAATTTATCCTCTGAAAGGAATATTCAGTCCTGGTCATCGAGATTCTCTCATCTATACGATTTTCTCCCGCACCCATCCATAATCTATATCATCCTCTATCCACAGTAGGGTCCACATGTTTGTAAATAAATTTTATCTAAATATATTGATGTGAGATCTTGTTTTAAAGGATTTATTGAAACAAATTTAATGGTGTAATCGAAGTTTTATTTGGTTTTTTTTGTGAGTTATAACATTTTTTAGTTAGTTCAAATAAGTAGGACCCACCTTTCCTCTCTCCTCCTCCCTTTTCTCTCCCTGGTTTCCCTCCCGCGCGCTGGCACCTGACATCCGTGCAGAAGCCGCTCAGACCAACCGCACTCATCATCCTCTAAATCTCTCCTCTAAAAGGAATATTCCGTCCTGGTCATCAAGATTCTCTTCTTTATACCACATTCTCCCGCATCCATTCATCCTCTATATCTCTACTCTACATCACGTGGGACCTACCCATCATTTTTTTATTCCCCCTCTCCTCCCTCCCCCATTCTCTTCTCCCTCTCTCCTCTATCCTCTCTGCTCGTCCGCCCACCGTCCGCCGCCGGCGCGCTGCCCGCCCGCACGCGCGCCCTCCTCGCCGCCGCCTCCTCCCCTGGCGGGCCCACCCGGCCGGGCTCCTCTCTCTTCCCCACCTCGCCTCTCTCCGCCGCCTCCATGGCCGCCGACCAGGACCAGCGCGCCTTCACGGTGGGGCTCGGCGGCGGACCAGCGGGGGCCTCGGCCGGCGGAGCTCGCACGCCGGCGAGCTTGGCGCGGAAGTGCTCGGGGCCGAGCCGGCGGAGCTCGCGCGCCGGCGAGCTCGGCGTGGTGGAGCTTGGGGCCGGGCCGGCGGAGCTCGGCGCGGGCGCGCTCCTCCGGCTACCGTCGAGGATGGAGCGGGGCAGAGGCAGGGCGGGGCTCCAGGACCTCGCGCGGACCTCCGGCCGCCGTCGAGGATGGGGGCGGCGGGGCAGGGGCGGAGCTCCCTTCGGCGGTGGCTCGACCCCCTCCCTACTCCTTCTGCCGGCGTCGAACGCGGCCCCTTCCTTGTCACACCCCAAAATTTCCATTTTGGGGATGTGAATAGAAAATATTAAATAAAATGAATTGTTTAATAATTTTCTAAAATTTACTAAGTTTTATATATATTATCAACTGTATTAAATTATAATTAAAATATTTCCTATTGAAAAAAACTAATTACTTATTGTTTGTTGCATTCATGCCGTTGCATATTTTATTGGGTGAAAAATAATTAGTGTTTTAAATATTCGATTAGGCCCCGATCGATTTTATTAAATCATTATTTTTCTAATAATAAAGTATTTAATAATTTATCATGTAATGAATTTTTCTAATTATTTTCCTTAAAAGAATTAAGTAAAGATTGAAAAAGGAAAGGAAAACAGAAAAAAAAATGGAAACACGTTCTCCCTCTCCTTCTCGGGCCCAGCCCGCTCTCTCTACCTTTCCTTCCCCTTCTCCTTTTTCCCCTCTCTCTCGCATGGACCGGCCCAGCAGGCCAGTGAGGCCGCAGCAGGCGCCCAACCGGCACCCCCTTCCCCTCTGCGCGGCCCACGAGCTGGCCCAGTTCACCGCGCCCTCTGCTCTCTATCTCGGTCACCGACAGGTGGGGCCCACCTGTCGGCACCATCCTCTACCTCCCTCCATCGTCCGCGCGAGAAGCACGGGCAGCCGTCCATGCCGAGCCGGGTGCCCCCCTTTGGAACCCTCCGACCCTCTGTGCCCTATAAACCCACCTATAGAACCCTACGCATCCGCCGCCACCAACTGCCCCCTTTCCGAGCCGCCTCCCCCTCTCTAGCCGCCACCTCGAGCGCCATAGCCGCCATTGGAGAGCTCCGATCGAGATCGCAATTGGGCGACTGTAGACCTTTCCCCGCCTCGGTTATTCCCTATTAGGCATCGCAAGGGAACGGCGAACCCTCCCCGAGGCTCCTCGGCGTCAGTACGCGACCGCAGAGGCGCCGCCTTGAGGCACCGACGACCACCGCCCGCCACCTTTCGTCGTCAGCCGTCCACTGACCTTCGCAGTCCGATTCAACCCACAGTAAGGTTCCCCGCGATCTCCTCTTTCTCCCCGTGAATTTATTGTTCAAAACCGTGCACCGGAGTGCCATCTTGGCGAACTCCGGCGAGCATTCCGGCAAGGGCGCCGCCCCGGCACGCGCTGCGCACGCCTCGGTTCCCGCGGCCTTCCCTAAGAACGAAATCGAGTTCGAGGTCATTCCGTACATCTCCTAGATCCTTTCCCGAGTCCTATAGCACACCCGAACCCCGTTTTCGCCTTCGCCGGCGAGAACCCGGCCATAGCGCCGCCACCCACCGCCAACCTCCGGCAGCCTGCCCCTCTCTCCCTGTGCCGATTCTAATCCGGGGCGTTGATCTGAAAACCAACGGCCATTCACGTCCGATACCCCTTCGGCCGACCTTTTTGCTAAATGGCCCCTGCACTTTTTAATTATCAACCCGCCACCCTTTACGGCTAACAGGGACTACGCTTTCGTGTTTTAAAAGCGTATTTTAATTCGGGAAATTGTTTTTTTAATTCGAAAATAATCTCAGTTTATTCACAGTTTTGCCACTGGGCTTAATTCACGCGTAGTTTCTCCGTTTTAACTCCGAATCGAACCATTCAACTTGCGTTAGGTTCGTATTTTAGAACTCTACCTATGTATGCCACTGTAAAGTAATTTGGTACTTTTAATTTTCGAGTTAGTATTATAATAATATTTATTCTATATTAAATCTTCGAAAAATCATAACTTCTACGTTTTAAATCCGTTTTTCGCGATCTTTATATCGTTGGAATCGTAACAACGCGTAGATTCATTCTATACAATTTTAAATCTGTTTTTATACTGTGATATACTGTTTTAATTATTATTATTCATTGTTTGCTTCATGTATGATTGCTCGATGCGTGTGTGGTGATTTGTCTATCGAGTAGATGGTGACCTTTCAACGGTGATCAAGATCAAGACTTGGATAATCAAGACCGCCAAGAGTTCATAGAGTTAAGGCAAGTATAGTTTGAGTATTATTGTTGTGACCATGATCTTGTGACTTCATTAATGTTTAAGCAACAAACGTTAAAAATGACTTTTTAGCAACTTGAGAATTTGTCTGTAAGAGAAGCTTCTAGATTGACAGTACAACTGTGAGGGCTATATGGCTCTGGTTTTAGTTAAGTATGAGGATCTTGTCTAGCTTATTAGAGGTTACCCGTGGGGCGCCAATGGGGATAGGCAACTGTGGATCCCTGGACTGGTCGTATCGCACAGGGTTGACTTATGAAACCTAGCGTCGAGCACAAATGGGGATAGGCAACTTTGGATCTCAGGACTGGTTGTATCCATTGATTGACTTATGAAACCTAGCGGCCCTAACTTGTTAGGCAAACCTCTGAAAGACTTCACAGTGGACCCTGCCGGCCTTCCTTGGTAGTGGGCTAAGAGGTTGGCTGCCTCGGGAGAAAGGGTAAACCACGGCTCACAGGGAAAGTGTACACCTCTGCGCAGAGTTTAATAAACTGGTATACTAGCCTACCTCAAGGATACGAGCGGCCTTGAAATCCTTACATTTAAGTTCATGCTTTCTGGTTGGCTAACTGTTTATTGTTTATCGTTTTATGTTTTACATTATTTATGTTACATTGATCATGAGTCGGTTGGATTATATATTACCTTGTTGCTATACTTGCTGAGTTCGACATGAACTCATTCTTGCTATTTCCCCCACACCTCAGGAGAAGTTTAGACTTGTGGTCAACCAGTTGGCTTGTTCCTGCGGATTGAAGTCTACACCCGGCGTTGAAGTTGTTTTCCGTTGTTGCGCTCTGAGGTTATATTTATTTGCTATTACGCTATTTATTTAAGCATTTGTTCTCTTGATATTTCCATTATCTGTGACTATACGTGGGATTTGTTTTATTTATTTCACATATAGTGTATATCTGGTTTTGTTCTTAAAACCGGGTGTGACATCCCTGTTCCCTTCGGCGCGAACAGACGCGTGGCGTGGTGGGCCCGGCGAGGGACGGAGCGGACGCCCTGTATCCCGCTCGATTTACCGGCGTCCGGATGTTTTCCGGGGCCAGCGGGCGCTGCTGCGGGCGTTTCGTGATGATATAGCGGGTGCCGCTGCGGTTGGTCTCAGACTCCAGGAATAGCGGAGGCCAGCGCATGCAGGACAGCGCTGCGGCTGGTTGTTCCGCTATTTCCTCCTGCAGGCGCGTATAGCAAACCCCAGTGCAGCCAGCCTTATAGATTCAATAAGGCCTATCTCTGTCGAGTAATTCTCTATGTGGGCCCAACCTTTTGTTTTTTCTGAGATCCAGGACTAAGATTTCAGCAACCAAAAAAAAATATAAAAAAATTCGTATTTCCTCCATTCGTCCGTTTGAAAAACCCCTGCCCGCGGAAGGGCAAAGCAGCCAGGACCGACCCTTTTAAAATTCAAAATTCAAAATCCAAAACCCACCAACGTCCCCTCCGAACCCGACGCGCCGAACCGCCGGATGCCCGCATCGGACGGCTGTGCGCCGATGCCCTAGCCCCACGCCGCCGCTATAAAGACACCGCCCCGGCGCCACGCATTTCGTCTCCCCTCCCACAGAGCACGCGCGCGCTCACACCCGATCGCAGCCCTACCCCCCACACTCCCCAGAGTTAGCCCGATCCGATCGTTTCCCCCCCTCGAGGTAATGCAGCAATTGAATCGATCCCAAACTTCTTCGGATCCCTGAATTTTATTGGATTTCGTCGGTTCATTTTTTTCTGGGTTCATTCGTCTTGGGGATTATTCCTTCGCGCGTTGATCTTTGCGGCGTTTACAGGTGAGGGTAAGATGAGGGAGATCCTGCACATCCAGGGAGGGCAGTGCGGGAACCAGATCGGCTCCAAGTTCTGGGAGGTGGTGTGCGATGAGCACGGCATCGACCCGACGGGGCGGTACGTGGGGACGTCGGACCTGCAGCTGGAGCGCGTCAACGTCTACTACAACGAGGCCTCCTGCGGCAGGTTCGTGCCGCGCGCTGTGCTCATGGACCTCGAGCCGGGCACCATGGACGCCGTCCGCTCCAGCCCCTACGGCCAGATCTTCCGCCCCGACAACTTCGTCTTCGGCCAGTCTGGCGCCGGCAACAACTGGGCCAAGGGCCACTACACCGAGGGCGCGGAGCTCATCGACTCCGTCCTCGACGTCGTCCGCAAGGAGGCCGAGTACTGCGACTGCCTCCAGGGTATCGATCGATCTCTCATCGACTGAACTCAATTCCCACCATCCACTGTTTTCGGAATTATTTGATCGATCTGTGTTCGCGCCGTCAGGTTTTCAGGTCTGCCACTCGCTTGGCGGTGGCACGGGGTCTGGCATGGGCACCCTGCTCATTTCCAAGATCAGGGAGGAGTACCCGGATCGGATGATGATGACGTTCTCCGTCTTCCCATCCCCCAAGGTGTCGGACACGGTGGTGGAGCCCTATAACGCCACGCTCTCCGTTCACCAGCTCGTGGAGAACGCCGACGAGTGCATGGTGCTGGACAATGAGGCGCTATACGACATCTGCTTCCGCACGCTGAAGCTGACCACTCCTAGCTGTAAGCTGATCTGCTCCACCAAGTTATTTGTAGTTTGTTATCTTATTCTTACATGGTTCTAATTGCATCATGTGATTGTTTAAATTTTAATAATAAAGCTTTATTATGAGCTTTTGGCGCTTCAAATTACGATCTATCAAGCTAGACATCTCGTAGTCGTGTTTATTTTGATTAGAATGAACAAACACATTTTGTTGCCATTGCCAAACTTAGTGTCCTTGGACTTAGATGTTAATGCAAGAAAAGTTCTCAGGGGACTTGGGAACCCATTCCTGATTGACTGATGACTGATATTGGTAGCTGAACTACTTATTTGATCTCTTTGGGAACATATATGTATTGTTGAGTTGATACCGCAGTTATCGTCACACCTAGTTACCATGCTTGATTGTTTTTTCGCGACCGTACCATGCTTGATTGTTATCTAATTGAATGTTGATTGAGCATTGCTGTTTGTGCAGTGAGCTATGTCTTAGGTGCTACCCAACTTGATTGGTTCTTCTAAGTTTAAATTGATTAACCTTGTTGCCATATCAGTGATTTAGTGGACCTTATTTTGGCGATGAAGACTTGTTTCTTTTATTTTGACTTGGAGCTACTCCTTATTAGGGCGTTTTGATATCAGAATTTCATATTTCAAGGTTCTGAAAAAAAAAAATCATATTGCAGTAAGCTAGGAGTATTTAGCAAGTCGCTACTCGGTAGCCACATGAGGGAATATGTTTGCTATCATATTAGTGCCTTGTCGCTTGCTGTTTGAAATGGTACTTTTGAGTTTATCCTAGTCCTGATCAGTTGCTTGTAATCTGAACCTGCTAGTTTGGTCCACTGGAAATGATAGTTACCGTAGTTGTTGCGGTTGGCTTAATTGATCGCCAAACCAGGACATTTTAACATTTGTAGCAAGTCTAATGCATTGTTGCCTGATGAGGGAGTGCTGAATGTTGAACTGTAAGCAGGTAAAATGTGTTAAGAATGCCAGAGATAGGCTTTCTTCTGCACCTTGCATAACTCTTGCCATATGGACAATCTAAAAATCATTGTGTTTAGCAGAAGAAAAATGTATGTTAATAAAAAAAAATATGGAGGCGTATCAGTGCATCATATCAGAAAATGACACTTAAACCAAAGCGTCTGTGCAGCTTTGGCTGTAATCATTGATTGGTTAAACATGATATGTTTAGTCCTAAGCTTTTTTATGTTAGTTTTAATCAATTCTTTTTATATGATATGATTTTTTTTCCCTCATGAGTCATGGTCAAGATAAATTTATAGATATAAATTCATATTGACCTCTTACTGTCTTGCACTGATAGGATTTCTTCTGCACCTTGCACAACTCTTATCATATGGAAAATGCAAATATGTTTGTGTTTACCTGAAGAAAACTGTATACTAATAAAGAAATATTGAAGTGTCAGGACATCGTTTCAGAAAATGACTGTAACCCAAGCCTCTGTGCAGCTTTGGTTGTGATCATTCATTGGTTCTACATGCTATGTGTAGCACTGTACTAAGCCTTTCCTATTAATCTCAATAAATTCTTTTTGTATGGTATTTATTTTCTTATGAATAATGATCAAGATCAATTGATAGGTATATGTTCATGCATATTGACCTTTACTGTCTTGCACTGATGTGAATCTTTGTTGGCTTTTTCTGCAGTTGGTGATCTGAACCACTTGATCAGTGCCACCATGAGTGGTGTCACCTGCTGCCTTCGCTTCCCAGGGCAGCTGAACTCTGACCTCCGCAAGCTTGCTGTCAACCTGATTCCCTTCCCACGCCTGCACTTCTTCATGGTTGGCTTTGCGCCACTCACCTCACGTGGCTCCCAGCAGTACCGCAACCTCACGGTCCCTGAGCTGACCCAGCAGATGTGGGACTCCAAGAACATGATGTGCGCCGCGGACCCGCGCCATGGCCGCTACCTGACGGCCTCTGCCATGTTCCGGGGCAAGATGAGCACCAAGGAGGTGGACGAGCAGATGCTCAACGTGCAGAACAAGAGCTCGTCCTACTTTGTGGAGTGGATTCCTAACAATGTCAAATCCAGCGTTTGTGACATCCCCCCTCGTGGCCTCCCCATGTCTTCTACCTTCGTGGGCAACTCCACCTCAATCCAGGAGATGTTCCGGCGTGTGAGTGAGCAGTTCACGGCCATGTTCAGGAGGAAGGCCTTCTTGCATTGGTACACAGGTGAGGGCATGGATGAGATGGAGTTCACTGAGGCAGAGAGCAACATGAACGACCTCGTCTCCGAGTACCAGCAGTACCAGGACGCTACAGTCGACGATGATGCCGACTATGAGGAAGACGACGCGGCGGCATAGTGAGGCTGCTGCCATCAGTTGGTGCGGGGGTTGGCTTTGGGGTTTTTCTTTCAAAACTGCTTTCTCTTGATGCTACCTCAGCCTATGCAGTTTCTCTTATATCTTGTGCTTGTGGCACTTCATAAATATGTTCGTTCTGTGCTAGTTCCTGCGCTAGTAGATTGGAATTATAAATTTATGATTAGAGTGTTTGTTGAGAGC
This sequence comes from Eremochloa ophiuroides, assembly GCA_038502445.1. NCBI lineage: Eukaryota > Viridiplantae > Streptophyta > Magnoliopsida > Poales > Poaceae > Eremochloa > Eremochloa ophiuroides. The sequence goes on from JAHLJS010000008.1 coordinate 54,030,037, forward strand.
TATCATGGTGGTGGTCTTGAACGAGATTCCGTGTTGCCTTCCTATGCTGTCTTTGACCAAAGATTAGAATGTTCGTCTGAAAAATTATTAGAGGTCGTTTTATGTTGGTTTTCAGTAAATCTCTGTTGATTTGTATTTGTACCATCCAAGCTTATTTGGATGCATGAGCCGTCGTACATTTCTTTCCTCTAAATAAAATATATAGAAAAGTGATCCTGTGTCTCTATGAAATCGAGTAGAATCAGATGTGACCAAATAATGGGCACCCGCAAATAATTGTCAACTTTGGTTAAAAGCCGGTACTAGAAAATATGCTATGCACATGAAAATAAAAAACAATAAACTAGGTTAAAATTGAAATTGAAATGCTTTGACCTAAAAAAATTTAAATAACTTAATAATTTGAGACAGAGTGCAGGCTGCTTGCGGGGACGTCACAGGTCACAAGAGAAAAAGGAAATGAGCTACAGCTACACATGTGCTGACTGCAGGATGCCGTCAATCCACGTGAAGTTGAGTAGTTGACGATCTTGTTCCCGATAAAACCCCCAAGCCTGGCACGGTCAGTCGCACACCGAATAGCAGCGACCGAAACTAAAAAAGAAAAAAAAACAGCCCACCAAATCCAGGCGTGTCCGGTGCGCGCATCCCTCCCCTCATGGCGGCATCGGCGGCGCGGACCCTCGCGCTCCTCGCGCCCGCCTCGGCATCGCTCGGCGTTGGGCGGCGGGCGTGGGCTCGCTTGGCTGTCTCTTCCTCTTCGGCGAGGTCGGCGCTCCGCGGGCGCCGCTCGTTCGCCGCCTCCGCAGGGGGCGCCGTGATGGGGAAGCCTGCAGGTCCCGGCGCCGTTGACGCCGACTCCGGGATGGACGCCGTCCAGCGGCGGCTCATGTTTGAGGACGAGTGAGTTGCCTCCGGTCCCTCTCCGTCTCGTCAAATTTGCTAGCAGTGCTCTGCTTGTGGGGGTAGTTAAGGTGGTGATATCATCGACTTCCGTGGTGCCTTTGATAGTATCGAATTGTGGCTAGTTGAGAACCAGTCTGATCGCTTTCATTTTAATTCTTGTGACTGCTGCCAATAAAACAGAAATTTATTTTTTCCATGCAGGTGCATTTTAGTGGATGAACAAGACAATGTCATCGGCCACGAGTCCAAGTATAACTGTACGTGATGACGTGTGAATTTGTCCATCCCATTCAGTATTCAAACAAGTCTTGGGCATTGCTTGACTGTTCTTTCTAGCCGTACTCAGTCTGATAAGTATCCCAGTTATCATGTTTGACTTTGACAAGGAGGAAAATGCTTGGAATTGCCCTCTTACATCTAATGTTTGGTGGAACCTGAAGTTACATTAAAATTTGATTGTAGTCTCATTAAGTACTGTTAGGCGTATGTTTGTTCAATGTTCAAATGCTCATACTATTCTGTATGAAATGTTGGAGTCTGTGATGGATTGTTAAATTCAATGGTCAAATTACTGTAAAGCTTTCAACCTCATGAGTACAAAAGCAAATCCCTATGTTAAATGATTAGAACTGGCTATGCATCTATCTATAGAATATTAATTAGTTTTCTTAAATAATATCCGATACATTTGCAGCCTGATTTTTGTGAATTTGGCGTAATACTATTTTACTACCAATATAAGCTCTGTTGGAATTTACTATGCATCCAACAGGATAGCATGAGTTGCACCTCAGCATTACAGAGTACAATTTTAGTTTTAATATGTAATTGTTGCACACTTATTGATGACTTGTGAGCTTAAACCAGATTTCTAACAGTGAAGTGTCAGATTTTAGCTCATATTGCACTTGTTTATTAATCATACTTGATCAATAATTATAGGCCATCTCATGGAGAAGATAGAAGCTGGAAATGCCCTGCACAGAGCTTTCAGTGTTTTCCTTTTTAACTCCAAATATGAGTTGCTACTACAGGTATTCGCACAACACTAACTATGTTTGTCTTGCTTTAAGATGTAATGTAAGTTCCACTTCATCTTCCTTGAATCCTTGACTGCAGTTCTGAGTTCACTTAGTTCGTTTTCCAATCAAGTAGGGTATGCAACATTTTTGCTATTACGATTGGAGTAGGCTCTGGGTGTGACTTGGAAAAACAAAGAATCGCTGTGTATTCAAAATGGGCTTAGCAACTTGGCATGAATTCATGATTTTGGGTTGGGAGGCCTCATAAATCAATCCATCTCAATGGTGGTAGAGGAGCTTGTCTTAGATGGCTTCTGATCAAACTTGAGTTTGGGTGTCTTGGCACATATGAGTGCGATGTTTGGCATTTGCATTTATTGAAGCCTGATATGATGGATAGGTTCAACTAAAAAATGCGAATGGGTCTCTAGTTGAGTTGGTTAAGTGGCTTGAGTAGCACTCCTCACATCCTTTGTTCGACTCACCGGGAGTAAATTTTAGGTTGGAGTTAGAAAAATCCCCTAGTCTGTACCATGTCAATGCACAGGTCTAAGGCCCATTCTCACGTAGGGGTTCAGTGATTATCTTGACCTGCGTGAGAAGGCCTTCTTAACGCTATGCCTGGAGGCTATCTTACCCCCCTGTAGGTTGAGTTTTTTTAGGTTCAAGTGAAAATTGGAAACAACCTTAGTTTGTGTTCCGATAGTAGTAATTTGAGTGAACCCTGGATTTGGTTGCTCCATGCTTTAGCTGGTGGATGACAGGTTTTTCTTTGCCAGAGCCTATTTTCTGTTCCCTAAATGGACGATCCCATTCCTGACATAGGATGGTCATATTGAATCAATCCCCTCAGATTTTTTCTCATTTTATTTTTTTCTTGAATGCTTCTTGGCTTCTCTTCATATCGAGGAAGGAATTGCATATTATGCAGCAATCATTACAGTAATCTTCATAAAAAAGTTCCCTTGCTTGGTCATGATTATTAGGTAGGTTAATAGTAGGGTTTAATTTACAAGGATAACATTACTGAATCACTTTTGCTTTCATGTAATGCCTCACCAAACATGGAAGGGCATGGATCTCTCTGGAAAATTGTTTGTATTTCTATCAAAGAAAGTATTTATGCATTCTAGTAAGGAATATGGGTGCAATTTCAATTTTACCACATAAACTTTGGCTGAGTAGAACATATTTTGCTTGTTTCAAGAACTGCCAGCCAGTTTCTGCTGGTGAAATAGTTGCCGCCATGAATACTATACTGTCCAATACCAGGCTACTGGCTTTTAAGATTTTGTTCACGAATCTTACATATCTTTCTGTTCTGTACGAGAAATTTACCTTATGTTCAGTTATGTCTCATCGTATATGTAAACAGTTTCACACACTGCAAATCGGCAGCTCAGAACAGTGGACATGAGTCATTGTTGCTGGTTCTTCTGCCTTTGTTGTATGCTACTGCCTTGCTATTTTGCTATTTCTCTAAACCAGCTTGTCTAAATCAAAGAGTATTTCCTAAGCTTGTTTACCACAGAAGATATCATAACATCATATCCTTTACAGCAAAGGTCTGCAACAAAAGTGACATTTCCACTTGTCTGGACAAACACCTGCTGTAGCCATCCTCTCTACCGCGAGTCGGAGTTGATTGAGGAAAATTATGCTGGTATATACATGTTCCTTGAAGAGTGAGGAACCAATCCATACTATTATAGATTTATATTCACCATCCATATTATTACTTGCACTCTACTTGACCAGTCACAATCTTTTATTTTGTTCAGGGGTCAGAAATGCAGCCCAGCGCAAACTATTTGATGAACTGGGAATAGTGGCAGACGAATTGCCTGTTGACCAGTTCATTCCGCTTGGGAGGATGCTTTACAAGGCTCCTTCAGATGGAATATGGGGCGAACACGAGTGTACATACTTGATTGCCTCTTGCAATTACATGCTGGATTCCTAGTTTTCATACTATTTGTGTTTTCTGTATGGCTTTAGAACCTTTCCTATTCTTGTTGTTTCAGTGGATTACCTCTTGTTCATGGTTCGTGACGTGAAGCTCGACCCGAATCCTGAAGAGGTGGCTGACGTCAAGTACATGAACCGGCATCAGGTGAAGGAGCTGCTCAGGAAAGCTGACGCCGGGGAAGATGGCGTCAAGCTGTCCCCATGGTTTAGGCTGGTGGTGGACAACTTCCTCATGGGCTGGTGGGATCATGTCGAGCAAGGGACTCTGCAGGGGGCTGCAGACATGAAAACCATCCATAAATTGTAATCCTGTAGTCTTCAAGATCGCTAATCACGTGTTGTGCTCCGTTGAGAAATAAGCATTTCTGCTGCTGTTTGCTCCGGCTTTGTTATAGCCATCATTTTGATGGAAACAGTCGATAAAATTATAATGAGAGAATTCTGTGTGTGCCACCGACTGATTCCAGAATTTCGAGTTTGTCACTGAACGTTTGGTCTAGACATGAGTGCCACTGAAAACATTTTTACGTTCTATATATGCCACTGCCGTTAACACCGTCAGCTTGTCTGCCGTTAACTCCTGACAGACTACTGTAGCGGCACTGGGTACCGTTGCTGCGACGGATTGAGAAATTCAAATGTACTTTTCAATGGCAAGAAGATTTCAAATGAAAAAGTTGTCAACAACAAAGTTTGATAACTTTTCGAGATCTACAACTTTCATTTTAATCGTTTCTCCATCCGAGGTTGTTTGAAAAATTCAAATTTTAAATTTAAGAAATTCAAACGTACTTTTCGTTGACAAGATGATTTTAAATCAAAAAGTTATCAACTACAAAGTTTCATAACTTTTAGAGATCTACAACTTTTATTTTGGTCGTTTCTCCATCCAAGGTCATTCAAAAAATTCAAAATTCAAATTTAAAAATTCAAACGTACTTTTCGCCGCTAAGAAGTTTTCAAATCAAAACGTTGTTAACTACAAAGTTTTAACTTTTCGAGATCTACAAAGTTTATTTTGGTTGTTTAGTCATTTCTCAATTTCAAATAAAGTTTGTAGACATTGAGATGTTATAAAACTTTGTAATTGATAACTTTTTTATTTGAATTAATTTTGCCAGTGAAAAGTACGTTCGAATTTTATAAATTTGAAATTTGAATTTTTCAAATGACCTCGGATGAAGAAACGGCAAAAATAAAAGTTATAGATCTCGAAAAATTATGAAACTTTGTAGTTGACAACTTTTTTATTTGAAATTTTCTTGCCAGCAAAAAGTATGTTTGAATTTCTTAATTTGAAATTTGAATTTTTCGAACGACCTTGGATGGAGAAACGGCAAAAATGAAAGCTGTAGATCTCGAAAAGTTATAAAACTTTGTAGTTGATAACGTTTTGATTTGAAATCATCTTGTCAACGAAAAATACGTTTGAATGTTTTAAATTTGAAATTTGAATTTTCCAAACGACCTCGGATGGAGAAACGGCCAAAATAAAAGTTGTAGATATCGAAAGGTTATGAAATTTTATAGTTGATTTTTTTAATTTGAAATCATCTTATCAACGAAAAGTATGTTTAAAATTCTCTACAGTAGTTGCAGCTACAGTACCCAATGCCGCTAGAGTAGTCCGTTAGAGTTAATGGCTGACAAACTGACGGTGTTGACGGCAATGGCATATATAGAACGTAAAAACGTTTTCAGTGGCACTTATTTCCAGACCAAACATTCAGTGGCAAACTCGAAATTCTGAAATCATTCAGTGGCACACACGGAATTCTCTCAATTATAATAGTGTTCTTAATTCTGGAACGTAACTATACACAGTGAATCCCATCTCTGATGTGTAAATTCCTACCCAATGTATGAACATCTTTGTAATTGCTAATTGGGCAGCATAAGAAACCTTAGCAATCGATTTACAGGTGTTATTCTTTGAAAAAAAAACAATAATTTCGCCCAGCACTATTATGAGAACTACCATGCGAGCAGAATCTCTCTATACGAAACAAAACAAAGTGGTGCGGTGGACAGTGTAAGAATTGAATTGCTATCAGGGCGCAAAACCTGAAAGCTTTGTAGCTTGTTTTTTAGAACTGAAAAAAAAAAACTTTCTAGCTGGGAACTCAATTTTTTTTTCTTGACTAGATAGAAACAGGAAGATTTACTTGGGCCGCTCCCACGATACCGGATTACTCGCAGCCCATAATAAATTATCTAGCACATATTTTCGAGAACAAGCTCCCACGAGGCCACGATACCGGATTACTCAAAGCATTATCGAAAATATGTGACCGAGTGAGAACAGCTCAGCGGCTCAGCGCCCAGCCGACGAGGCTATGACCGCGACGGGCTCGCGGCGCAATCAGCCAATCACGGCCCGGCGACAGATTCCCCCATGATTTTTTTATTAACCCTTTTTTAAAAGATATTTTAAAACTAACACTCTTTTTTTTTAAAGTATAACCTTTTTGGCCGCCCCATTGCTGCTGGCGCGGCAAAACCACACTACCGTGCCACATGCAATGGCGCGGCAGAGCGTCCAGCGTGGCACCAGCCCGCGCGCGTGGCCGAGAGCGGGGCCCACCCCACCGCGCCAAGCCGCTTGGCGCGGCAAGCCTGGCATCAGCACGCGGCCGAGCTTCGCCTTCTCACTTTTCCTCCTCCCCAGCCCAAGCGGCCGACCTCCGCGCCGCCACCGCCAGACCCCGCCGCGCCACCGCCGTACGGTGCCTCCTCGGCCCAAAAAAAAAACTGCCCCCGCCTACCATTGACGGCTGGTGACCCTCTAGGCCCTTGCCGGCGCTCGGGGCTTGGCCCCCTCCTCTACTGAAGGTAGTATATTAGTATTTATTTTTCCTCTCTTTTTTGATTTACACATTATGTTTTACTTAGTTTAGTTAGTTTTAGGGTTAGATTTAGTGATTAGTTTAGGATTTAGGGTTAGATCTAGTGATTAGTTTAGGATTTAGGGTTTGGATTTAGGGTTATATTTGGTGATTAGTTTGAATACATCATAGGCTTTGCACATATATGATTTTGATTTAGTGATTAGTGTTGGTTACAGTTACAATTGGATGAAGTGTAGGTAGCGTTTACGACATGTAAGTCTGATGTCATGTTGATGAACTTTCATGCCGTTTTATAGATGGATTGTCTGGTCCGTCTATTTTACGGTGGAAGCGTTTGGAATGGAGATTTTGAGGAAATGGAAGAAGAATTGGAGATGTTTGATAACCATCCTAGTTTAGTGAACTCTGGGACCGCGTGAACGTCAAGTTTGGTGGTGATTGGTCCTTGAGAGGGAGATTTGATAGTGGTAAGACCCGCGCTCATTACGTTTTTATGCCATTGGACAATGAGAGGCATTGGCAGCGGTACCAGGGGATAATTGAGGCCTCAAACGTCGCTATGGCTGAGGTATTGGTGGAGAACGGGTTTCGGAAGGAAGATGCGTATGACGGGTTGGCCAATGACCACTTCCATGAGAATGAAGCAACAGGCAACATGGATGTGGACGGCCAACTGACACAGGAGGCGGTTCGTGCCCCTCACACAGCTGGTGATGATGTTATGGGGTGTTGACACTTCTTAGCGCAACCACTGGAGACAGGGTATTAGGCTATCTCTGATAACGGCGCCAGAAGTGCTTGGGGGTATTTCTTATGTCTATTGGATAATTCCGCAAGCGCACAGAATATACCGCTGTAGCACTTCACCCGGGAGTATTCCAAGGTATCGTTATTTATTTTATCTCAAGGGAAAACGATTGCTAGAAATATTAATAGAAGGAGATCCTTTAATCTATCTCAACTTAGCACAACTAGTGCAGAAGGGGTAATCGAAGTATGATAGGAAGGTGATGATTCAAAGATAACAAATGAAATACTAAAAGATAACTAGTGTAGTGTAACTAGGTGGGAGGACAACGAGTGAGAAAGGTTCCTGTGATCCGAACTCTACTCCTGTGATCTATCCTATCAAATGGACGAATTACACTAAGACTGCTACCTTACTTCTGGTGTGTAGGGGGTAGTGTGAGACAATAGAGGATATAACCTCTACCCGAAGCGCCTACTCTCTTATGGGAGCCTACCTTTTAAGAACTTGCCTAAAACACGTGGAGGGATACTAAGACTAGACAGGGCTGTCACCACCTGCTAGCACCCACAAATAATCCGTGCGACAAGCGGTATTCAAAGGTAAGATCTAGTCTAAAAACCACGCTTACACTAAGCCTTACTACTCTAGCAGTGATCAAGGCAGCTAGAGCACCCTATGACAGGCGATGAACTACACACGTGAGCTGGTTATAGGATCATAATCTAATGCAAACCGACCAAATAAGATGATAACTCACAACAATACTATTAAAGTAACGCACTAAGTAAGGACTCAGTGAAGTAAAGCAAGAATAATATATTAAAGTAGATAAGTCTTACAGAAAGAGAAAGATACAAGAGCTATACCAGACTCTACAGTAGACGAGTCCGGAGACCCCGAGTGCAGCTCGACTTAACTCTAATTCCTACACTAGACTACAACTACTACTAAAGGAACTACACTACTTATTCACTTGTATCTTGAATGAATCATGTCGTGAGAGGGTGCATACAACCTCTATTTATAGGGGGAGATGGAGGGGTGCCACGTCAGCGATCCGTGTGCCTTTCCACCTTGGCCCTTGGATAAACCACCCTTGAATCGCCATAAGATGGACGGTCGTGGTGATTTCAGCACATGGGAAACATGCTGAGGGTCGGTGGAGGAAGTCGGTGGCCGGGGCCCACCTGGGGTGGTTCGGCCGACCCCTATGACAGGTGGGGCCCGGCCAAGTGTGGTCCCCACCAGTCATAGGGTGTCCTCCTGTGCTGGTTCTGTCTTGATTATATTGTTTCACGCCTTAATCCGTGTGCCTTGATTCTCCATCGTTGAATGAAAACACATGTTGATCTGATGGATGAAATGATCTTGGTGGAATGTCCCATGGATCGTGCCACGTCACCAGAGCTAGGTAGGCCCCATGGTGGGGTTCGGCCGACCCACACATGGGCCCACCTCGGGCTCTACTCTCTTCCATTTGATGTTGTATGCATTGTGTTGGAATGTGGTGGCCTAGGGAAACCAAACATGGTTCGGCTGAACCACATAGGTGGCCCCTAGCTACTCACTTTTGCACTGTTTTGGTCTTCCCTGCATTCACAAGCTAAGAGTACAAGTGTATCTAGTTATTGATAAAATATGTTCATGATATGTTTATTCTCCCTTGAATCCGAGGTCTGTTGACGGTGTTTGAATGTGGATTTTCATGGTATATCCACCGTCAACATGGGGCGCCCTGTTGGTCAAATAAATGATGATTTTGATGTTAGGGAGTTCGAGGATGAGGAGCGGGAGAAGGAGGAGGAGCGAGCAATTGGTGTTCATGATGATGATGACAGTACAGAATCCGATGAGTCGGACGATGACGAAGGGGGAGCAGATGGCATGGGCATACCAGGACGTAAGACAGTTGGCAGTGGTGGGGCAGGTAGCAGCCAAGCACCACCAGTGATGGCTGTCCCAATTTCTAGTCAGCCTAGTGCTACGATGCCTGTTCGGTGTGAAAGAGGTTTTGTCTTTTCAGAGGGTGCTTCTCCTTTCGATTCGTGGACAGGGGTGACGGAGGCACAACGGTTTGTTCCACCACCCCCGTATACAGAGGCAGAATTAAGGCAGCCGAGTGCAGTGAACATCCGTCTCCCCGAAGTTCCAAACTACAAGGATGTTAGCATGACACATCAGGCAGTCTACGACACAGGTCTCCAGCTCTGTAGGACATCGTTGTACAACCATGAACAGTCGATCCTACATAAGGGCATGGTTTTCAACACAATGTCTGAGATGAAGCTATTTCTTCAGGACTATGCGGTGCATCACCATAGGCCATACACCGTGACTCATTCGGATAAGCAGTTGCGTTTTCATGTCATATGCAGAAGTGGATGCCTGTGAAGTGTTGGCGGTCCTTAGCAAACTAAAATACAACATCATTTTAATACTAAAACAAATAGAAGGTAGGGCTTTTATCTAATCCTTCCACGAGTTTTGTCGTGTATAAAGCATGTAGGTTTGACACGTGGAAATGCATCAAATCCACAAGAAAGCGCACTTACAGGAAACATATTCAGAGAAGGCGCAAACCAAGAAAAGAAGAAAGCCCATCTCAAACAATGAACTAGATCCATCCGTAACCACAGGAGAGGCCCAGGCCCAGGGAGCAACCGATCACCCGAAGGCGGTGGCCATCGGGCCCAGCCAGGGGACCGACCGCCCCCAGGTGCGGCCGCCCCCTGGTGGGGCCTCCCGGGCCCAGTCTTCGGAGGCGGTGCTCAAGGCGGTTTTCCAAGGGCGGTTTCACCTCCTTCCAAACCTGGAGACCCCCAAACCGCCCTACTCTAGCTATAAATAGATGGTGCTCCTTCATCATTCACACACACCAACATTTGGAGCATTACACCTCACATTTCATACTTGTTCTCTAGTTTAGTAGTAGAGCAAGGCAAAGCTACCAAGGAGAGCTTGTCTCCTTGGAGGAATCAAGAACACCTTGGTATGAATATAATTCAGTTCTCCTCTATGAGCAAGTTCTTATCTTATGTTTATAGCAATGCATCTGAATTAGAGTATAATCTTGTTCATATTATGATCATGGCATATGAACTAGTTCATAGTCTATGTGTTATGTTCTTGATATGTTCATCAAAGTTCTTCATCGTTCATCAAATTAGTAGGAATAGAGGAATAACTATGGATGGGATAATAGTTCGTTGTGCTGTCATGGTTGCTCCTAGCCGAGCCTGTCCATCCGAAAGGTTGGGGTCCCAGCAGGTTAGGAGTTGTTTTCAATTACGCGAGCATGGTGTTCGGGTATGCGGAGATCAGCAAATATGTCGGTACCCCACGGGCAGAGGGGTAGGTGGGCAGGTGGTGACAGCCCTGTCCATCCCTAGCACTCCCCCACGTTCGGGTATTGAGTAGGAGTTCCGAAAGTCTCTATCGGCTGGCAGACCAGCTGCGGGGATCTCCCTATCATCCCAGACTTAATCCTGATTCTAGTCTTGCTAGTTAGATGTAAATGCTATTCTTTGCATAGCTGTATACGACCAAAGCCTGCTCAGTTAGTTGTATTCTTTTATTCTTTATTTTCCCTTTTTATCCTTGAGGTTGCTCCGATGCGTATGTCCACTATCTTATAAACTTGATTTAACCCCTGTTTATGCTATGCCTACCTATGCATCCAAATAAGTAATCATGTTTATACCAAAGCTAGATGAAATTCATCATGCCCTCCTACGGGAAATTATAAATACGACACCCTTGAATACTCACGAGTTGAAATGCTACAATGATAGTTCTGTGCTCTTGCAGAGTAATCTTATTTCTTACTGAGCTATCGATTGGCGTACCTAAGTACTATTAATTAAGGATTGTAATTCTTGTGCACCCCACGGCGCTGTGTCACAGTTTTGCATATCGTAAGTAATGACGGTTAGGAAGGCCAATCCGGCACTTCTAACTGCTATTACCAGACTGCATTACTTAGGCCAGCGCCTTTAAGGGCCAAGGGTTACCTTTCTGAAGAAATGGTGGTTGGGAATGTCAACTTTAGTTTCTAGTATTATTATTAAGGACAGACTTATAGTCTATCTCTAGTAGTGATGCAAAGAAACGCCAACAAGCATTTCTGACGCCGTTGCCGGGGATGGACTTTTAGTCTATTTTTTTAACTACGTTAAGAAATGCCAACATGCATTTCTGGCGCCGTTGCCGGGGATAAACTTTGATTACAAAATAAGCATTGGTAGCCATAGCTTACGTAGGCTAACTTTACTGTTTTCTTCCTCTTTTTATTGGAATGAAAACAGGATAGTGTATGAGCGGTTTCAATCTGCCGGAAAACTTCGTTAAAAATCCAGAGGCACTCCTAAGGAAGAGAAGGCCTCGTACCATCTCTTCTTCTGCTACTCAGCCGGCAAATGAACCAGTCACTTCCGCACCATCCGCTACTGCCACCATGGCCAAGTCACTCCGCGAGTATTCCACCCCCGCTGTTGCCAACGTGCCCGTTGGGCTCACTGTCAATATCGGGAATGGAAACTTTGAGCTCCACACTGGCCTACTCACGATGGTGCAGGCGAACCAGTTCTGTGGTTTGCCAAGTGAGGACGCAAACGCACACCTGCAAAACTTCCTTGAGCTGTGCGAGACCATCATTATTAAAGATGTTGCACAAGATAGCATCAGGCTCCGCTTGTTTCCCTTCTCCCTTTCGGGGAAGGCGAAGCAATGGTTCTATCAAGCCAAGGAAGCAGTCAACACGTGGGACAAATGTTCCGCGGCGTTCCTCGCCAAATTTTTCCCCATGAGCAAAACAAATGTTCTACGGGGGAAGATATCTAACTTCTAGCAAACGTCACTCGAGTCCATTCCTGAGGCTTGGGAAAGGCTCCAGGAGTATATCCGGGCCTGTCCCCACCACGGGATGGAAGAATGGCTCGTGCTCCAAACTTTCTATGAAGGCCTCACGGCCATGTCTAAAGGGCAGTAGATGCCGCTGCTGGAGGCGCGTTCCTTTCCCTCACCACCGAAAATGCCACGGCATTGATTGAGAAGATGGTGGCCAACCAAAGCTGGGGAGAAGGATGCAAAACACAAAAAGGCATGCACACCGTGAAGGAGACGGATCTGCTTACCGCAGAAATAGAGTTACTAATGAAGAAACTTGAGGGACGTGCCACCGATCCTACCACCGGCACCGTCCAGGCCATGGACTCACACATGACGTGTGAAGTCTGTGGAGATATTGGCCATTCGGGGAACAACTGTCCCGAAACCCATGAAGGAGCTTCATACGTTAACAACGGGTTTCGCCAACATCAACAAACAGGTAACGGGTGGAACAGCCAGAATCGTCCCCATGGTAATTGTAACAACCCTAAAAATCCACACAATCTAAAAATCCCAACCAATTAAAATTTTTCATTTATTTATTGTGAAAACCCATTTTTCTTGTGCAAGCATATAGGTTTCATTATGAAATGGGTAAATATAGGAGTGTAGTTTGCATTTTAATTTCATTCACATAGAATAATAACTTATGCATCACATTTGGGATTTATTGCAATTTATGTTTGTATTTACTCAATATGTTAAATGGGCAATATATGTATATATACACTAAACTGAAAACAGAAAAGGAGAAAGAGAGTTCGGCCAGCCAGTCAGCCCGAGCCCGCCCGACCTTCCTCTCCTCATCTCACCGCGCGCGGCCCACGTCGCGGCTCGGCAGCGCACGCGCACGACCAGCACACACGCGCTCGCTGCCAACCCGGCCCCGCCTGTCAGCCACTCTCGCCCCCACTGTTCTTCTTCCTCACGAAGGCGACGCGCCTGCCGGGGGTGTCGCGCGAATGGCGTGACCCCGGTCCCACAGCCGACCGCATGGCAGAGCCCTGACCCCGCTGTCCCCCTCCTGTCCCCTCCTTTCTTGGCCACCAAGCGAACCCGCGCCATCCGGAGCCCTAGATCCACTCGAGCCACGGCCCTTCGATCGGCCGAGCGCAATCGAGACCGTTCGCCATTGGAGACTGGCCAAGCTCGCCTATAAATTGGAGCACCCCGAAGCCCTACCCTCATTTCCCCTCGCCGCCACCGCAGCACAGACCGGCACACCGCACCAAACCGAGAGAGAGAGCGTAGGAGAAGGGCGGAGCAGAGGAGGAGAAGCTGCCGGAGCGCCGCCGCCGCGGAGCACGCCGGAGCCGGACACGGAGGAGAAGCCGAGCTGCGGACGAGGAGCGGCACGGCACTGCGATCGCTCTGCACGGCTCCGACTCGCCACTGCACCGCCATCCTAGCTTCACCGACACCACGGTGAGCCACCGCACGCCATGTCCGAACCTTGCCCTGCTTTTGCCATGGCGTTCCACCCTCGGGACGCGCAGGCACGAGCCTATACCGGCTCGGGAAGATCACCTGCACCATGCACTCACTCGACCAGCCAAAACCCCCGGACTACAAGCTTGCTAGACCGAGAACGCAGCACGACGCGTTCTCGGCGGAGCGCGCTCACCACCGACGCGTTCCGACGCCGAATCACCCGTTCCGAGCAATCCGTCTAGCAACCGTATAGGTTAGAGCGTCGTGGAGCACGGCCACGACCCCCTTGAGCTAGCTACGCGGATCTAAGCGCTAGAGGAAGCCTGAATCGCCCTGGCCGCGTGCGCCGCGACCTTACCGGAGCGCCGCCGCGAGCCGTAGCCAAAAGAAGGTCATGCCATGGCTAAGTTCGCCACCAGAGTGTTGTATGCCTCTCTGGCCTCACCAATTTGACAAGACCGCATTCGATTGAACCAATACTTGGTCGTAGCCGCGATGCCGCTTTCCGCCGTCGTCGGCGACACGCCGCCGCCACAACCGAGCACCTTGGAAAGCTCGGTAGCCAAAATTGGTAGTTGGTATACCATCGCCTTGAACCCTGGACGCGTATACATCTCCTAGAAGACCTCCTTAGCCCCGCCGGAACCTCACCGTCGCGACGACATCGCCGCCGACAGGTTCCGCCTCGCCTAAATCCGTTCCGAGTACCCCCGGACGCCTCGCGCTGCGAAGAAAGGCCGCCGAGGTTCGCCAAGTCTGCCTCGGCACCGCCGCTAGATAGCCGAGCCCTGTCTTGCCGAGATATGGCCATCGCCGCCCTGTCACCGACCGCCGCACCGGAGAGACACCGCCGCCTTGAACAGACGCCCTGGAACCCTGCTAGCATCGAATCTCCGATTCGCCCGAGCCTCCCCAGGAGAGCTCGGGAGAGCAGCCCCTTCGGCGCCCAAATTTACGATTCGCCCGAGCCTCCCCAGGAGAGCTCGGGAGAGCAGCCCCTTCGGCGCCCAAATCTCCGATTCGCCCGAGCCTCCCCAGGAGACCTCGGGAGAACGGCACCCTCGGGCACCCAAATTTCCGATTCGCCCGAGCCTCCGCGGGAGACCTCGGGAGAACGGCACCCTCGGCATCCAAATGTCCGATTCGCCCGAGTCTCCGCAGGAGACCTCGGGAGAACGGCACCCTCGGGCACCCAAATTTCCGATTCGCCCGAGCCTCCGCAGGAGACCTCGGGAGAACGGCACCCTCGGGCACCCAAATTTCCGATTCGCCCGAGCCTCCGCGGGAGACCTCGGGAGAACGGCACCCTCGGGCGCACCAAATCTCCGATTCGCCCGAGCCTCCCCGGGAGAGCTCGGAAGAACGGCACCCTCGGCGCCCCGAATCTCCGATTCGCCCGAGCCCCGCCGAGCTAAACCGAACTATGCCGAGCTCCGCCGAGATACCCCAACCACAGCCGAGCTACCACCGACCACCGCCGAGCCACGCCGAGCTACGCCAACTCCGGCAACTCTCTGGGAACCAGCATGGAACACCTGGTGGGCGACCCTCGGGTTTGTGTTCTGATGAGGCGACACACGCCGCACTACTGGACCCGCGCGCCACGTGGACCAATCCCGAGCTGCCCCTATTAACCAACCAGTTTTCCCATTTTCAGAAAATAGGATAATCTTCGGAAATTCATAACTTATTCATATGAAGTCCAAAAATTGCGCACCATATATCAAAATTCTCAGAAAAATGAGATCTACAATCTAAGACTGTGTTTGTGTGCATTTGGCTCTTTATTTTATTGGATTTTTCTGGAATACTCTATAGGAGTCGCTGACGCGACTATTTCGTGTTCGATTTCAGAGCCGGAGGAGGATCTGACTAAGGAAGACGACCACGATTACTTCCAAGAGCTAGGAGACGACTACGAAGGTGCCACGTCCCACCAAATCCTTAGATCCTATTACGCATTGCAAATGACATTGTTGCTATTGCTTTATGATTATGTATGGATTGGTTGCATGGTAGTATATTTGAATTCCCTGCCTTGATAAGACTTTACCCTGCTATCCGCTGTTAGGTTAGCTGCTGCTTAATTTACTGTTACTCTTCCACTACTTTCTACTTGCTATATGCTATGTGGTGGAATTGGGACGGTGTATAACTGATTATAACCACTGGGAGAGAGTGCTGCGTGCGTCTTGGGTGCGTGGTAAGGGTTGATGTCGACCAAGTGGGATGTGAGACAAGCCCATGGGGCAAGTCGTGCCGGGGGTGCAACCTGGGCATCCCCAAAGTGAGATACCTGTGGCGGGTAAAGTTGTGGAGGAGGTTCCGGGTGGGATAGCCTTGGTGGTTTGAAGCCCGTGGACGGAGGTGCTGTGATAGCACGGGGAGAGTATCCCCTAAGTGGAGATGCCTGCTTGGTCACAACCTAGGATCTGACTAGTGACCGGAAACATCTGGATTCCCTTGCTACTCGCTCGCTTCTGATGGGCGGGAGACGGCTGGACTACTTGGTAGGGCGGTACCACTACTGCTAGGTTGAAAGGTGATAAGGGTGGGCGGTGACGGATGGAGAGATTCCCGTACCGTCCTAGATGCGCAGTACCACTGGTTGGGCCCGGTGCTGCGTCTCCCAGTCTCAGCATGACGGTGTTGGATCCGGAATATCCCAGGGCTGAGTGGTAGGGTGGTACCGACCTAGGCAAGCAAGCACCCGGAATTCTGCCTAGATGATTGTACAGCATCGATGATGGCTAATCTTGTGAGTAGTAAAACCTCTGCAGAGTGTATGGTTGATCGATCGATACATAAGTCAACTCGTTGGCTATGGACCTTTCCTAATGTTTCTGCAACCACTATTAGATGAGAGCATATTCTTTTCTCCCCCTGGATAACATTGTTCCGGCAGTGTACCCGTTGTGGTAGTGTGCCGCTGAGATAGGCCCGAGAGGGAGTTGGGCCTGTCGAATGAGAGTGAGGTGTGGGTAAGTGAGGTGTGGTGATGGGAAAAGGGATGATGGTGTTAACTGGTGATAAAACTTGACTAATTAAAACATTGATTACAGCTGCATAGGAAAACCTCAGCCTATAGGTCTGCTTGTATAGCCTTGCATCCACTTTCCACAAAGCAAAAGCTGCATAGGTGGGCTCCGTGGCCAGTACAAATCGTACTGATAAATTTGCTGTCAGGTGACGAGAATGAGTACGACTTCGAGGGAGATGATGACGAGGAATAGGGTCACGTGCTACACTCAAGTTGGCCGTGAAGGATGAATCGCTTCCGCATCTTCTAAAGCTTCTCTGATTGTTGATTCCGCCAGTGTGGCGATGTAATAAATATTTATGTAAGACTTATTTACCGTTGTATGGATCCTGGTGTCAACTGAGATATGGGTAATTTCATGGATTGTCCCAAGCAATCTGTTGAATTACAATTCGAGCCTGTGGATTTCCCTTCGTGGAAATCGAGGTCGTTTCAGTTGGTATCAGAGCCATACTTGACTGTAGGACGAGACCCATAGAAAATGGACGTTAGAATAGGAAGCCAGACTCTCTTTCGGTTATATTACCGACCTTGCATTCACTTTTTATGCAATGGCTTATCTAATACAAGGACCTGCTAATCCGTTTCTTGAAAAATTCACAGATGACCAGCCTTGGACCACCACTTCGTCCACTGCACGACGGCACTATTGAGATCCCGATCAAATGGCCATTGACCTTATGCACCAGTAGCTTATGGGACCCTGCGTAGCCTTAGACTAGTGATACCATGAGTTATCCTGTCATTGGCTATCTGCGCATAGCACGATCTTCTTAGCAGCTAGGAACATCCTTTATGTAATAATAACCATGTGATGAGTGACATTTGGATCTTATGCTTCTTATGGTTCTTTATGCTTCTTTGGTTGAGTGTAGGATAGCATGAAAAATGTTTTAATTCATTTAAATCGTTGAAAACATCTAACTCCTACTTAAACCACTACAAGATTATTACTGCACTGAGCACGTACCTAATAACTTCAGATGTCAATGAGACGTTCCGCGCGCCTGGAGAACCGCCAGCCCTCCCCTGCGCCTGCGCCAGGACGTGGGTGTGGTCGCAACCGTGGACGCCCAGCTGGCAGACGTGCTGGAGTTAACCTGGAAGAAGAGCTGCGCCGGGCAGAGAATGCACCGCCGGTGAACGATCCGCCACCACAAGGCGAGAACGTGCCTCCGCCACCGCCACCGCCGCCGCCACCGACGTTGGCTGAAGTAATGGCACAGCAGACCCAGCTGTTGAATGCCATAGCTACTGGGATGAACAGGCACCACGGGCCACCCCAGAATGACTTCCAAAGGAAACTGGAGGGTTTCCTAAAGCTGAGGCCACCTACCTTCGACGGGACCGACTGCGATCCCCTCGCTGCCGACGATTGGCTTAAAGAGATGGAGAAGAAGCTGGACCTGACCACTTGCTCCGACGAGGAGTGTGTTGGGATTGCTAGCCACCAGCTGACCGGTGCTGCACGGGCATGGTGGGACAACTACACCAGCGCTCACGAGGACCCAGCCCGCATTGACTGGGATGAGTTCACCGAGGCTTTCCGTGACCACCACATTCCTGAGGGAGTCATGGAGGCCAAGGAGAACGAGTTTCGTAACATCTCCCAGGGAGCTGATCGGATCCACGAGTACACCACCCGCTTCAACTGCTTGCTCCGCTACGCACCTGCGTCTTGCGTGAGTTCCGAGAAGGAAAAGATGTACTACTACAGGAAGGGACTTCAGACCAAGATCAGGTTGGCTCTGTCAGGGAACAAGAGCTACACTCTGCGTGAGCTGATTGACCGCTGTATTGAGATCGAGAAGGATCGCATGGAAGCACGACTGGAATTCGAGGCCCAGAACAGGGGAAAGAAGCGCCGCTCTGAGGGACCCGCTCGCACTGCTCTACCTCAGAGACAGCGAACAGGTGCACCTCCGTCTTTTCGGACTCGCCAGGGACCCTCTTCGGGAACGAGCCGTGGTGGTACCAACAGCAGCAACTATCACCGCCCCGCTCAGACCTACCCTGCGCCGACTCGAGCTGTGCAGAACACACCCGCCCCCGCTACCAACACGCCAAGGACAAGCAATTGGAAGGCTCCTGCGACAGCTACAGCAGGCAGTGCGCCCTTCACTTGCTTCGGATGCGGAAAGCCTGGACACCGTGTGGCTGTGTGCCCCGACCTCAACCGCGCACCAGCAGCTGCACAGGGCACACCGAACCGGGGATCTGCTACCCGAGGAAGACTGAACCACATGACCGCTGAGGAAGCTGAAGCTGCACCTGATGCTGTGTACGGTACGTTCCTAGTTCAGGGTAACATGGCTACAGTTCTGTTCGATTCGGGAGCTACATGTTCATACATTTCATCTGCATATGCGCGTAAGCATAACATACCTGTAACCCCGAGAGCAAACCCCATCCTAACTAGCTCGCCCTTAGGAACCTTCAGAAGCGTTCACATATGTAGAGGAGTGATAATCACAATCGAGGGACTTGACTTTCGAGCTGACCTAACCCTACTACCCTCCAATAGCTTAGATGTCATCTTAGGCATGGACTGGCTAACCAAACACCGGGGAGTGATATCTTGTTCACCTAGATATGTTCAGGTAACCCACCCTTGGGGAACAGCTGTCCGATGTGTACCCCAAACCGAGAGAGTCCAAGCCCTCCTATGTGCCCTGGAGACTAAAGCAGATAAGACAGAGCTGACATTCAGAGATGTGCCAGTAGTCTGTGAATTCAATGACGTATTTCCAGAGGAGTTGCCAGGAATGCCACCAGATAGAGATGTGGAGTTTGTTATAGAGCTGATGCCAGGGACTGCACCGATTGCCAAAAGACCCTACAGAATGTCGGCTGATGAGTTGAAGGAACTCAAGAAGCAGCTGGGAGAATTACTGGAGAAGGGTTTCATTAGGCCAAGTGCTTCGCCTTGGGGATCTCCCGTTTTGTTTGTCAAGAAGAAGGATGGCACGATGAGGATGTGCATCGACTACCGGAATCTGAATGCGGTTACAGTCAAGAATAAGTACCCATTGCCCCGCATCGATGATCTGTTAGATCAATTGAGTAAGGCCAAGTACTTCTCAAAGATCGATCTCCGATCAGGGTATCATCAGATGAAGATCAGGGAAGAAGATATCCCGAAGACTGCATTTGTCACTAGATATGGACAGTATGAGTGCACAGTAGTCTCATTTGGACTCACTAATGCTCCAGCATACTTCATGAACATGATGAACAAGGTCTTCATGAATGAGCTAGACAAGTTTGTAGTGGTATTCATTGATGATATATTGGTTTATTCAGCCACAAAAGAGGAACATGAACATCATCTGAGGACCGTATTGGAGAGGTTGTCTCGCAACCAGCTATACGCCAAATTCTCCAAGTGCGAATTCTGGCTTGAGGAAGTTGCTTTCCTTGGACACGTACTGTCAGGAGAAGGAGTCGCAGTAGACCCAGCCAAGATTGAAGCTGTGAAAGAGTGGGAACAACCCTGTAATGTGTCATAAATCAGAAGCTTTTTGGGACTTGCAGGATACTATCGCAGATTTATTGAGAATTTCTCCAAGATTGCAAGACCCATGACCAACTTGCTGAAGAAAGAGAACAAGTTTATCTGGACTCCTGAATGTGAGAAGAGTTTTCAGACCTTGAAGGAGAAGCTCACTACTACACCTGTACTAGCCCTGCCCGATATTCACAAGGATTTTGTTGTATATTGTGATGCCTCTCGGCAAGGTTTGGGCTGTGTACTAATGCAAGAAGGAAGAGTGATAGCTTATGCCTCAAGACAGTTGAAGGAACATGAGCAGCGATACCCGACTCATGACCTAGAACTTGCAGCCGTGGTACACGCACTCAAGATTTGGAGACACTATCTGATGAGCAACAAGTGTGACATATACACCGACCACAAGAGCCTGAATTACTTCTTCACACAGGAAGATCTGAATATGAGGCAGCGCAGATGGCTAGAACTCATCAAGGACTATGATCTTGAGATCCATTACCACCCAGGGAAGGCTAACGTAGTCGCTGATGCACTTAGCCGCAAAAGCTACTGCCATACCCTCATCACCAACTCTATGCCACCTGAGCTTAGGAGAGAGTTCGACGCATTCCAGCTCGAGGTAGTCTCCTATGGCATGCTAAATGAGCTTCGCGTCGAGTACAATCTCACCTCACGAATTCGTGAAGCGCAAAAGAACTGTCCTGAGATAGACTATATCCGTGGTTTGATGAAGCTGGGAAGAGGCCCCGAATACCGAGAAGATGAGCAGGGAACTGTATGGTACAAGGATAGAATCTGTGTACCGACGGATTCAGCGATACGAGAAGAGATTCTGTCAGAAGGGCATGACTCCAAATATTGCATTCACCCAGGGTCAGCCAAGATGTACCATGATCTAAGGAAACACTTCTGGTGGGAGAATATGAAGGCAGACATTGCAGGGCATGTAGCCCGATGTGACACTTGCAGCAGAATCAAGGCCGAACATCAACGACCAGCCGGCCTACTACAACCCCTCGCAATTCCAGAATGGAAATGGGAATGCATTTCGATGGATTTTATCGTTGGGTTACCCCGCACCGAGAAGAAACACGACTCGATTTGGGTGATAGTCGACCGTTTGACCAAGGTCGCTCACTTCATTCCCATCAGCATTGGCTACGATGCCGAACGGCTGGCGGATTTATACATAACCCACATTCTGAGACTACACGGGGCACCCACAAGCATAATGTCTGATCGAGGCTCACAATTCACGTCTCGATTCTGGCAAGCCTTGCACAAATCCATCGGAACCAAGCTGGACTATAGCACGGCTTATCACCCACAAACTGACGGTCAAACAGAAAGAGTGAACCAAATTCTCGAAGATATGCTCCGAGCTTGTGTGATAAAATACAAGACCAGTTGGGAAAGCTGCTTACCCCACGCTGAATTCTCGTACAACAACAGCTATCAAACAAGCCTCAAGATGTCACCGTTTGAGGCATTGTATGGGAGACCCTGCAGGACCCCGCTAATGTGGTCAGAACCCGGAGAGAGAGCCTTCTTTGGCCCTGCTAAGATTGTAGAAGCAGAGGAAGGCGTAGCACAGGTCAGAGAAAATTTGAGAATTGCACAGAGTAGGCAAAAGAGCTATGCAGATAGGAGACGTAGAGAGCTTGAGTTCAAGGTTGGGGATTATGTCTACCTCAAGGTATCTCCACTTCGTGGCACTGTCAGATTCCACGTGAAGGGGAAATTGGCACCAAGATATGTTGGGCCATACAAGATCTGTAAAAGGGTTGGAAAGCTTGCTTACAAGCTGGAACTACCGGAGGAATTATCTGGAGTACACCCCGTGTTCCATGTCTCGCAATTAAGGAAGTGTTTGAAGCTTCCCGAGGAGCAAGTTCCTACAGATGCATTAGACCTGCAAGACACACTTGAATACAAGGAACATCCGATCAAGATCTTGGCACGGGATACCAAAGAGACGCGAAACAAGACTATTCCGATGTGCAAGGTACAGTGGAGCAATCACACTGAAAGGGAAGCTACGTGGGAGAAAGAATCGGACTTGCGGATTATGTTTCCTTACCTCTTCGATGGGTACGTTAACTCTGAATCTCGAGGTCGAGATCCTAATGAGGGGGGAGGACTGTAACAACCCTAAAAATCCACACAATCTAAAAATCCCAACCAATTAAAATTTTTCATTTATTTATTGTGAAAACCCATTTTTCTTGTGCAAGCATATAGGTTTCATTATGAAATGGGTAAATATAGGAGTGTAGTTTGCATTTTAATTCCATTCACATAGAATAATAACTTATGCATCACATTTGGGATTTATTGCAATTTATGTTTGTATTTACTCAATATGTTAAATGGGCAATATATGTATATATACACTAAACTGAAAACAGAAAAGGAGAAAGAGAGTTCGGCCAGCCAGTCAGCCCGAGCCCGCCCGACCTTCCTCTCCTCATCTCACCGCGCGCGGCCCACGTCGCGGCTCGGCAGCGCACGCGCACGACCAGCACACACGCACTCGCGCTCGCGCTCGCTGCCAACCCGGCCCCGCCTGTCAGCCACTCTCGCCCCCACTGTTCTTCTTCCTCACGAAGGCGACGCGCCTGCCGGGGGTGTCGCGCGAATGGCGTGACCCCGGTCCCACAGCCGACCGCATGGCAGAGCCCTGACCCCGCTGTCCCCCTCCTGTCCCCTCCTTTCTTGGCCGCCAAGCGAACCCGCGCCATCCGGAGCCCTAGATCCACTCGAGCCACGGCCCTTCGATCGGCCGAGCGCAATCGAGACCGTTCGCCATTGGAGACTGGCCAAGCTCGCCTATAAATTGGAGCACCCCGAAGCCCTACCCTCATTTCCCCTCGCCGCCACCGCAGCACAGACCGGCACACCGCACCAAACCGAGAGAGAGAGCGTAGGAGAAGGGCGGAGCAGAGGAGGAGAAGCTGCCGGAGCGCCGCCGCCGCGGAGCACGCCGGAGCCGGACACGGAGGAGAAGCCGAGCTGCGGACGAGGAGCGGCACGGCACTGCGATCGCTCTGCACGGCTCCGACTCGCCACTGCACCGCCATCCTAGCTTCACCGACACCACGGTGAGCCACCGCACGCCATGTCCGAACCTTGCCCTGCTTTTGCCATGGCGTTCCACCCTCGGGACGCGCAGGCATGAGCCTATACCGGCTCGGGAAGATCACCTGCACCATGCACTCACTCGACCAGCCAAAACCCCCGGACTACAAGCTTGCTAGACCGAGAACGCAGCACGACGCGTTCTCGGCGGAGCGCGCTCACCACCGACGCGTTCCGACGCCGAATCACCCGTTCCGAGCAATCCGTCTAGCAACCGTATAGGTTAGAGCGTCGTGGAGCACGGCCACGACCCCCTTGAGCTAGCTACGCGGATCTAAGCGCTAGAGGAAGCCTGAATCACCCTGGCCGCGTGCGCCGCGACCTTACCGGAGCGCCGCCGCGAGCCGTAGCCAAAAGAAGGTCATGCCATGGCTAAGTTCGCCACCAGAGTGTTGTATGCCTCTCTGGCCTCACCAATTTGACAAGACCGCATTCGATTGAACCAATACTTGGTCGTAGCCGCGATGCCGCTTTCCGCCGTCGTCGGCGACACGCCGCCGCCACAACCGAGCACCTTGGAAAGCTCGGTAGCCAAAATTGGTAGTTGGTATACCATCGCCTTGAACCCTGGACGCGTATACATCTCCTAGAAGACCTCCTTAGCCCCGCCGGAACCTCACCGTCGCGACGACATCGCCGCCGACAGGTTCCGCCTCGCCTAAATCCGTTCCGAGTACCCCCGGACGCCTCGCGCTGCGAAGAAAGGCCGCCGAGGTTCGCCAAGTCTGCCTCGGCACCGCCGCTAGATAGCCGAGCCCTGTCTTGCCGAGATATGGCCATCGCCGCCCTGTCACCGACCGCCGCACCGGAGAGACACCGCCGCCTTGAACAGACGCCCTGGAACCCTGCTAGCATCGAATCTCCGATTCGCCCGAGCCTCCCCAGGAGAGCTCGGGAGAGCAGCCCCTTCGGCGCCCAAATTTACGATTCGCCCGAGCCTCCCCAGGAGAGCTCGGGAGAGCAGCCCCTTCGGCGCCCAAATCTCCGATTCGCCCGAGCCTCCCCAGGAGACCTCGGGAGAACGGCACCCTCGGGCACCCAAATTTCCGATTCGCCCGAGCCTCCGCGGGAGACCTCGGGAGAACGGCACCCTCGGCATCCAAATGTCCGATTCGCCCGAGCCTCCGCAGGAGACCTCGGGAGAACGGCACCCTCGGGCACCCAAATTTCCGATTCGCCCGAGCCTCCGCAGGAGACCTCGGGAGAACGGCACCCTCGGGCACCCAAATTTCCGATTCGCCCGAGCCTCCGCGGGAGACCTCGGGAGAACGGCACCCTCGGGCGCACCAAATCTCCGATTCGCCCGAGCCTCCCCGGGAGAGCTCGGAAGAACGGCACCCTCGGCGCCCCGAATCTCCGATTCGCCCGAGCCCCGCCGAGCTAAACCGAACTATGCCGAGCTCCGCCGAGATACCCCAACCACAGCCGAGCTACCACCGACCACCGCCGAGCCACGCCGAGCTACGCCAACTCCGGCAACTCTCTGGGAACCAGCATGGAACACCTGGTGGGCGACCCTCGGGTTTGTGTTCTGATGAGGCGACACACGCCGCACTACTGGACCCGCGCGCCACGTGGACCAATCCCGAGCTGCCCCTATTAACCAACCAGTTTTCCCATTTTCAGAAAATAGGATAATCTTCGGAAATTCATAACTTATTCATATGAAGTCCAAAAATTGCGCACCATATATCAAAATTCTCAGAAAAATGAGATCTACAATCTAAGACTGTGTTTGTGTGCATTTGGCTCTTTATTTTATTGGATTTTTCTGGAATACTCTATAGGAGTCGCTGACGCGACTATTTTGTGTTCGATTTCAGAGCCGGAGGAGGATCTGACTAAGGAAGACGACCACGATTACTTCCAAGAGCTAGGAGACGACTACGAAGGTGCCACGTCCCACCAAATCCTTAGATCCTATTACGCATTGCAAATGACATTGTTGCTATTGCTTTATGATTATGTATGGATTGGTTGCATGGTAGTATATTTGAATTCCCTGCCTTGATAAGACTTTACCCTGCTATCCGCTGTTAGGTTAGCTGCTGCTTAATTTACTGTTACTCTTCCACTACTTTCTACTTGCTATATGCTATGTGGTGGAATTGGGACGGTGTATAACTGATTATAACCACTGGGAGAGAGTGCTGCGTGCGTCTTGGGTGCGTGGTAAGGGTTGATGTCGACCAAGTGGGATGTGAGACAAGCCCATGGGGCAAGTCGTGCCGGGGGTGCAACCTGGGCATCCCCAAAGTGAGATACCTGTGGCGGGTAAAGTTGTGGAGGAGGTTCCGGGTGGGATAGCCTTGGTGGTTTGAAGCCCGTGGACGGAGGTGCTGTGATAGCACGGGGAGAGTATCCCCTAAGTGGAGATGCCTGCTTGGTCACAACCTAGGATCTGACTAGTGACCGGAAACATCTGGATTCCCTTGCTACTCGCTCGCTTCTGATGGGCGGGAGACGGCTGGACTACTTGGTAGGGCGGTACCACTACTGCTAGGTTGAAAGGTGATAAGGGTGGGCGGTGACGGATGGAGAGATTCCCGTACCGTCCTAGATGCGCAGTACCACTGGTTGGGCCCGGTGCTGCGTCTCCCAGTCTCAGCATGACGGTGTTGGATCCGGAATATCCCAGGGCTGAGTGGTAGGGTGGTACCGACCTAGGCAAGCAAGCACCCGGAATTCTGCCTAGATGATTGTACAGCATCGATGATGGCTAATCTTGTGAGTAGTAAAACCTCTGCAGAGTGTATGGTTGATCGATCGATACATAAGTCAACTCGTTGGCTATGGACCTTTCCTAATGTTTCTGCAACCACTATTAGATGAGAGCATATTCTTTTCTCCCCCTGGATAACATTGTTCCGGCAGTGTACCCGTTGTGGTAGTGTGCCGCTGAGATAGGCCCGAGAGGGAGTTGGGCCTGTCGAATGAGAGTGAGGTGTGGGTAAGTGAGGTGTGGTGATGGGAAAAGGGATGATGGTGTTAACTGGTGATAAAACTTGACTAATTAAAACATTGATTACAGCTGCATAGGAAAACCTCAGCCTATAGGTCTGCTTGTATAGCCTTGCATCCACTTTCCACAAAGCAAAAGCTGCATAGGTGGGCTCCGTGGCCAGTACAAATCGTACTGATAAATTTGCTGTCAGGTGACGAGAATGAGTACGACTTCGAGGGAGATGATGACGAGGAATAGGGTCACGTGCTACACTCAAGTTGGCCGTGAAGGATGAATCGCTTCCGCATCTTCTAAAGCTTCTCTGATTGTTGATTCCGCCAGTGTGGCGATGTAATAAATATTTATGTAAGACTTATTTACCGTTGTATGGATCCTGGTGTCAACTGAGATATGGGTAATTTCATGGATTGTCCCAAGCAATCTGTTGAATTACAATTCGAGCCTGTGGATTTCCCTTCGTGGAAATCGAGGTCGTTTCAGTAATTCTTCCAATTTTAACTCAAATTTCAATTCCGCCCAACCTTCATTAAAAGATCTTATAATAGGACAAGCTAAAATAAATGAAAACCTTACAAACAAGCTTTCTCTCAATGATAAAATATTTGAAACTATAAATGCTAAGCTTGATAGCCTGTTCTTATCTGTTAAAAATCAAGTAAGTTTTAATAAAAGAATAGAAACTCGGATCACCCAACTTGCCTCTGCTGCTAAATCTGCCATACAATCTAATAGGACTGTTGAAAATATAAACTCGGTGACCACGAGAGGGGGTAAGACCACACGTGATCCACCACACCCTAATCATAAGACAGGTAAAGCATCAAGGCAGCAAGAGGAGACACAAGTCGAGTCGGCACAACTACAGGAAGAATTAGCGGAAAATGAGCCGACACCAGAAAACTATGTGGACACCACGAT
Organism: Eremochloa ophiuroides; assembly: GCA_038502445.1. NCBI lineage: Eukaryota > Viridiplantae > Streptophyta > Magnoliopsida > Poales > Poaceae > Eremochloa > Eremochloa ophiuroides. The sequence goes on from JAHLJS010000008.1 coordinate 54,057,423, forward strand.
GCTACCTTTCCCCACAAGGATAAGAAGGAAGAAGAAGGCTGGAGATGAGCAGTTCCTTCGATTCGTGGAAATGGTCGAGAAGACACACGTCAGCGTCCCGCTGATGGATGTCTTGCACATACCGTCCTACACCAAATTCATCAAGGACATCATCAACAACAAGCGACCATTACCATGCACAGAAATTGTCAAGCTGACGGAAGAGTGTAGCGCAGCTATACTCAATCATTTACCCGAGAAGAAACAAGACCCTGGGTGCCCCACGATCACATGCTCCATTGGCACCCAGCAATTTAACCACGCCTTATGCGATCTTGGGGCAAGCGTAAGCGTCATGCCGAAATCAGTCTTTGATAGACTGAATTTCACCAACTTGGAGCCTACCAACATGACACTTCAGTTGGCTGACTCCTCAATTCGGTACCCAGCGGGGATAGCACAAAATATCCCTGTCAAAATCAGAGAGTATTATGTCCCAGTGGATTTTGTGGTGCTCAACATGGAGTTTACCAAAGAAACACCACCTATCCTTGGGAGACCATTCCTAAGCAGGGCCGGAGCACAAATTGATGTTGGCGCTGGAGAAATCCGCTTCAATATCAATGGACAAGAAGAAAAGTTCGAATTCAGGCCTTACCGTCAGGAAGAATGCAACATGATACGTATCCGATATGGCCCGAACCCCCAAGGCATTAAGGAGGTAGAGATTGAGCATCAGCTCTTAAAAAATCTATCGAAAGAATTATAGAAAAAGCCGGAGCCAAAAGAAAAGGCGGCTCCTAAAAGAAATATAAATAAGGAGCAGAAAAACAAAATGACTCCTAAAAAGAGGGAAGAAATCCCCAAGCCTTCACAAAAGAAGTTGGTGTGGAAACCCAAAGCAAATGTCAAAAAAACTACCACACTGCCCAAAACCACTCAGAAGGTATGGAGGCCCAAGCAGGTACAACCGTCTGCTTCTCCCAAGATGGATGTACCATCATCAAGAAACCAATGAAGGGAGAAAAGTCCTGCTCAACGGACTTAAAAGGCTGAGCCCTTGCCGAAGGTAAATCGGTAAGTTATCTTTAATTTTTACTTTAAATAAAAATTTAACAAATCTTTCAATAAATGCCTAAGTAATCTCTTAATTCTAAAAATAATAATAATAATAATAAATAAATATTTATATATTTTAAACTTCTATAATAAATATATGCATGCCTTGATACTAGTATTGCATTTATGTTTTGACTAAAATGACCCTATGATTCTTTTCTTTCATAAACATGAAGCCTTGAGATCATAGGAATATTCCTTCATAAATGCATGATAGTGTGATCTTAAAACATATTTTCATAAGTATCAATCATTTTCCACACTCAATCACACACACTATCACTCTGATCCCTCCAGCATCACGTTCATGGTTACGATCAAGTTACTTCCTTACCAGAGACCACGGAAGCACCTATTTAAACCCTCATAGGCCTCTCTTTTCCTCGCACCAACCTCTCTCTTCTTCCTTTTGCAAAGCTTGCTAAGCTCTCCCATCTCGAAGTGCCGACCATGTCTAGCTTCGCCCTCTTGCTGATCAATGCTCTAAAGGCCATAGCGAACCTAGACATAGCACCTTACCAAGAGAGTCCATTAGTTAGGGAAGAATCTCATGTTGTGAAGGAGAAGCCTTTAGTGATCCTGCCAGCACACTCTCCTGCACCTGAAGGTGGCGCCAAGAAGAAGACCGCTGCTACCCATCCTACCAGTTTTCTAGGCCTCAAGAGGAAGACCCCTAGCGGTATTGGGACTAGCATGCGTACTGGTGAAAAGTCGGCTAGCAAGCCTGCACTTTCGGCCAAAAAGGCAGCATCCGCTAGCACCTTTCCTAGAATTAGGAGACATTTACCACAGCCATCCATCAAGCGTCGTGCAGGACAGTACGAAAGCAGTGACGATGAAGACGACTCTAGTATCATCAATAACCTCATAGCTAAACATGCTAGCTTGCGTGCTTTCCTTAGGACTTTAGAAGACGACATAGAAACCAAGAACACAGAGATTAGGAACCTTAGCGATGACATTAATAGTTTCCGCTTCAAGATCAATCTTAAGCTAAGGAAAGTCGCTAAAGCCCTAGGTGTTGAGCATCATCTTGAGTATCTTTAGAATGCACCTGCTGCATGAATAATTAGGCACTTCTCTTTTTCACGATCATTTACTATCAATGTGAATGTGCCTATTTGAGTTTATCAATGAAATAAAGTTTTTATGTTGAGCACTTGTTTTCGCCACATATATATATTGTGACTAACCAAGACAGGAAAGAAAATAAGTGTGGGGGAGGACTCTCCAAGACAATTGCACAATAACAAAAATAAAAAATTCGGTTTGTGCAACTTTTTCCCTCTCTCATTCCGAAAAGTTTTAAGATAAAAATTTAAAATGATGTCCCCTTCATACTACATCAAAACTTGTCTTCCTACATTTGAAATATTTGCATACTTTTTATTCCCTGCTAAAATTTCTACAGATTTATGAACACTGTTTGGGGACCCTGTTTCTATCTAAGTAATTGACGGATGAGATATAATAGGATAACATGATGCTTGCTCATTCTTGCAAAGTACTTGGGATTTACATACAAAAACAAAAACTCAATAGCATGGTCCTTGAATGATTGATAAATACCTACCAAGGCCATATATGATTCTATTTGATGATACCTTCCACATATGCCACTTATTTTGTGTTGAGTTTGGTCAAATGTCTGATCGCTGTTGAGAGATGTTTCATGCTCCATGATTAGAATTCACTTGCACCCACCAAATAAAGCCAATTCTCACCCTGAGAGTTGAAACATCCTCGATTTTCCATGAAGGGAAAATCTACAGAATGAGTTATAATGCGATCAAACCAAATTTTGATTTCATCACATTATCATATATCGGTTGAAATCACAGTCATAAGCGTATGATTACAAGCCTTATAAGTTTTACTCATTAGAGGATACACCTATTATAGGGTTGATTTAGCAGAAGTGTATCTAGACGTCATCAGAGTTGGCGGAATATGTTGTCGAGTGAAGGCTCCTCCTTCACGGGTATCATCAGAGTTAATCTTGGCGCAGCATAGTCTTCATCTCCTGAACCAAACTTGAGTGTAGGCACGAGACCTCCTAATCTTTCTTATATCAATATCTCTGTTAGTCAGGTAATCTGCACACCGCCAGTTATGTGCAGGCCATGGTCAGCACCGATGAGCTTTAGTGGAAAAGAGAAAACAAAGGATCTGGCGATCCTAACATTTGGCTGTGGTTTGCATCCTAAGCGCATGCAAAGCAGTATCAAGTAATAATATCATAATAGTTTTCAAGTTTTAACCCATATCATCAATTCCCATCAGTCTATCCCAAATCCATCATCCCACCCATACACCACCTCACATACACACACCTCGCGCTCAGTCGACAGGCCCAACTCCCTCTCGGGTCCTGATCAACGGCACAATGCCACATCGGGCACACTGCCGGACATTCATCAATCAGGGGGAGATAAGAATATCGCTCTCTACACTAGTCAGAGCTTCACAGGAAAGGTCCATAGCCGATGAATCGGCATATGTATCGATCGATCAACCATACACTCTGCAGAGATTTTACCACTCACAAGATTAGCCATCATCGATGCTGTATAATCATCTAGGCAGAATACCGGGTGCTTGCTTGCCTAGGTCGATGCCACCCTACCACTCAGCCCTGGGTAACTTCGGGCACGAACCGAAACGCTGAGACTGGGAGACGCAGTACCGGGCCCAATCAGTGGTACTGCGCATCTAGAACGGTTCAGGAATCCCAACATCCATCACCGCCCACCCTTATCACCTTTCAACCTAGCAGTAGTGGCACCGCCCTACCAAGTAGTCCAGCCGTTTCCCGCCCATCGAAGACGAGTGAGCAGTAAAGGATTCCTATGAACCTGGTACTAGTCCTTCCTAGGTTTGACCAAGTAGGCATCTCCTCTTAGGGGATACTCTCCCCGTGCCAGCATGGCACCTCCATTCACGGGGTTTCAAACCACGCAGGCTATCCTTCCCGAAACCTCCTCATAAAACCATTACCCACCACAGGTACCTCTCATGGGAATGCCCAGATGCAACTCCCGGCAAGACTTGCTTACGCAGCTCGTCATGTATCCCACTTGGTCGACTCGACCCTCACCATGCACCCAAGACACACACAGCACACTCATAGTCCACCAATCTGGCATCCCAAGCCAAATCATTCCCATATGTTCACCACCAGCATCACATCACAGATACAATGCGAGTGGAGTTAATAAATATGGTGATGTAACATGCAAGCAAGCAGGTAGATGGAAATATATAAAAGAGAGTGAGCGCAAAGCTGAGTAGCATAGTAGAGTGGTTGCAAGCAGTGTAATAATGGCTTAGATAGTTGCATGCATCATATACTAGCAAAAGGAGTAAATATAAAGCACTAGCATTTCTAAATATGCAATGTCTAATAGGATTCTCTAAAAGAAGGTGCTGCCATGACCCCTGCATTGTCAGGGAAGTAGTGGTATGAGCACTCCTCAGTTAGTCTAGTCGTTCTGTTGGGCCACCTCCTCCAGGGTGACTTCACTCCACGGTTCCTGTCGTCGTCCATATTCTCCTCCTCTGGCGGGTCTCAGCCTGATCGTCGCTAATCCGGAAACGGCTACTCCGCGAAGCAATACAAGGCAAGAAAACACCCAATACACTAAAAGACGACAAGACGCGGGACTCAGCCTGGGCACATTTCCACCGAAAACCGAACACCGAACCGAAACCGACCCGAAATGTCGGTTTTTCGGTTTTTCGGTTCGGTGTCGGTTTTCGTTTCTGTACTGTTCGGTGTTCGGCTTCGGCTTCGGTTTCTGGGGAAAACCGAACCGAACCACCGAACAACCGATATAAGGTATACCATACCAGTCCACCGCTCGGTCCGCTCGTGGCTTGTCCAGTCATCCGCTACTCCTCTGGTCCTCCTGCTCCCGTCGTCACTCGTCGACTCCTCCTCCTTCTGACCTAACCCTAAGACAGTGCCGCAGTGGGCAGTGGCGGCGGGCCGGTGGCGGCGCAGCTGCACCCAGGCGGCGGCGCGGCGCACCTGCACACCCAGCACCCGCACCCAGGCGGCGGCGGCGCGGCGCCCCTACACCCGCACCCAGGCGGCAGCGGCGCGGCGCACCTGCACCCGCACCCAGGCGGCCAGCAACGGTGGCTCGGCGCGACGCGGGCCAGGCTTGTGGATTGGAGGCGCGCCCCGTGTGGCGTGGCTGAGTGGACTCCGGCGGGCGGGCGGCTAGAGTCGGCGGCCGCATCTGAGGTCTGACAACTCCGACGCGACGCCGGTCGTGAGGTGGTCGGAGGTCCGACGCGGCGACGCCGGCGAATCAAGTTCCTCTGGCTGCAAGAACAGAGCAGTCCTCCAATGTAAGTCTTTGCTCCTCTGTGTCCTTCGATCATTGGTGATTTGGTGAATCAGTTTGGGTGAATCACAATTCAGACTAAACTATAGAAGTACTCAAGTACTTGATATATTGACTTCAGACTTAGATGTGGAGTATGGACTTAGATTGATATATTGACTTCAGGCTTTCTGGAATCACATTCATTTGCATTGATTCTATTTTTTTCTTAACTTGTAGATGGGGGACACTGAAGAAACAGTTGCAGATACACCTCGTGTGAATGAGACCGAAGTTGTGAATGTTGAGAATGACAAGGAACAGCAGCCCAAGGATGGAGAGCAACAAGGTGAAAATGACAATGAAAGCAAGAAAAGGAAAGCCATTGCTCCAAGATCAGATGTTTGGGAACACTTCACCAAGATAAAAATTGCTAATGGGGAGGAGAGGGGCAAGTGCAAGTACTGCGAAAAACTATTCCGCTGTGACACAAAGCTAAATGGTACGTCCACCATGAAAAATCATTTGAAAATCTGCAAGAAGAATCCTCACAAGCCTGTAGTAGATAATCAAGGTACTTTGCAACTAGAACCTGCTGGTAATAGTAGTGTTGGTACTGGTACTGTATCTACTTGGAAATTTGATCCTGCTGCCTGTGCTGTGCTGATATTGTTATCGGTTTTTTCGGTTTAAACCGAAAAACCGAACTAGTAAACCGAAACCGAAGTTGTCGGTTTCTGTTTTTTGGGAACCCGATCGGTGCTCAATTCTTGGAAACCGAAGTTCTGGTAAACCAAATAAACCGAACCGAACTTTCGGTTTAAACCGAACGCCCAGGCTGACGCGGGACAATCCAAATATTACTAGAGAAATAATAAAATGTGCATAAGTTGGCCCTCTCGGCGTATGTCCGATTTCATCGGGCCAAAGAAACAAGAGTGGGGTTTGCTATGCACAAGCTTATGTCACGGCCAAGCCAATATGGCTTTATAATAAATGGTTTAGGCTAGAGCTGATCCATAGCAAACACCACGGCTCACAATCTTCTGATCCGAACGCCACGGAGAAGACGGGAATCGGAGGACGGCCGATCAGGAGGGAAGATCAAGGAATTACCAATAATGAATGTTGCACAAAATAGTGCGAGTGTTTAATCCACTTGTAGGGTACCAAGGCTGTGATTCAAACGGATACAATCATACAAGTGCTTGAACACCCAGAATCAAGAGAGGGAGAGAGGGGAGTTAGTTAGGCACATCCATATCATATTCTCAGCCACACCTTCAGTGAAGATGGTTTTAAGCGGTCGATCGAGTCGATTCACATAGGTCCAAGATCTTGATATAGACCATAGCTTCGCTAACTAAAAAGGAGCTAGTCCGATCTTTGATCCAATCGCCATGAACAAGACGGGATCGAACAGAGCGGGCTATATGGAAACGAAGAGCGAGGAACATAATAAGGCTGTGGTCTACTTCTTCCAACACGCACGCCATGGAATAGACGGGGCATCAGAAGAGAGCGACACACAGAAGAATACACGTGTGCAAACCACTCATAGGGTACCACGACCTGGGTGCACTGGCACTAAGTGATTACTCGGATCCATAGCGATACGGTTGTCACCGCAAGAACAAGAGGAATGCGACGGTCGCGCAGGGTACAAGCATACGAGGGTCAGGCACAAAAAGTCAGAGTGGGAACGCAAGGTCGAGTTACACTCAGCATTACGGCCATGGCGAGACGAATCTCGCGATCGCAATGTCCGAATGAAGTACGATCCCACAGCCGGCTCGAAGGCACGGCGCACAGACGAACAACCAACAATAAGATCCAATGACACGACTCAACAAGACAGTGGAGTAGAATATTTCCATAGCATTATGATGGATGGATCCTGTATTACAAATACAGACACAGATAGATCGTGAGGATAGGGTGCAACAGATACATGTACAAACAGATCGTAAGGATAGGGTACAACAGATATATGAACAGACAGATCGTAAGGACAGGGTTCAATATGGTGGACAGGTGTACAACAAGTAAGAGAAGGGGCTCTTCAATAGTCCAGCGTCGTATATCACTTTGGATTTCCAACCGTCTAACATTATCTATTGATTGGGCTTTTCAACAGTCCAACATCATCTATAATTTGGGCTTTCCAATAGTCCAACGCCATCTATTATTTTAGGCTCTCTAACAGTCCAGCATCATCTATGGGGTCTTAAGATCCGGCAACGGGGCAACGGCACGAAGGCCGGACAGGGTTGGTGTAAAAGGAAAGTGGCGAGGCTTGTTGCTACATGTTCCGGCTTCTCTCGGCCAGCTGCTGAAAGCTTCTGGCCGGCTATGGCTTTCTATTGGCTGGCTGCGGCTAGCTGTGGCCTGCTGCTTGCTGCCCGCGGCTGGCCGGACGGGGCTATGGCTGGCCGAACAAGGTTGTGGCTAGCCGGAGGCTGGCTGGAGGTGGCGTCAAGTGGCCAGGAGGTGGCGGAGCATGGCTGGGTTCCTAACAAGGCATGGATTCGCAGCATGAAGGCTGATGTCAAATGGTAAGGTACACGCGACGGCGATGCCCGACATGGTTGAGTGCCTACAATGCGCGGGAACGCTGTCGAGACGTCGGCGCCCCGGGTGCACGAGACGGCGATGCCCGTCATGATTGTTCTAAGCTTTTATGGTCTATCATCCGGTTGGCCGGGTTTAGTCCGATGTGCGTGAGTGCCACGAAAGGACACGGCAAGTGTGTGTGCGTGCATTGTGTCTACTAACGTCAGCTCCACACGGTCGATGAGGTCCCTGCAGAAAACACGGCTCGAAGGCCGGACACATGGAGGGATCATCGGCCTTGGGCCGGCAGCAGGGGTTGGATGGGCTTGGTCTTTGGTCAGCTCACCGAGGGCTTGCGGATGGCAGGTCACTTGACGCGGGTAGGGCTCGTTGCCGGCAGAGTGCGAACGGGAGCTCCGACGACGGGTTCTGCAAGGCTGACGCTTTCCTGCAGCAGTGTGGATAATGGCACGAAGGCTGGATATCAGACACGGGCTTCATAGTGATGTGACGAAGGGAGAAACGGAGGCTTGGCTTCAGCGGCTCACCGGCATCAGTGGAGAGGCTTTGGTCATGGTGTCAAGTGACTGGAAGGTGGCGAAGCGTGGCCGGTGCCCTGCAAGACAGTTTTGAAAGTGGCGCGAAGGCCGGTTTTAGGCTGGAACAACAACGACATGGGAAGAAAGAAGAATGGGTGTTCGGTTCAGTGGCTCACCATTCACAGGGGAGCTCGGCAGAAGCAGGAGCGGTAGTGTTGGCGCATCCAGGGAGGTCGTGGCTCTGCGGTTTGGGGTGTCGGTGGCGTGGCGAGCAGCTAGAACGGGGTGACGGTGGCGTTGCCGGTGAGCACGACGTCGAGGTGCAGAGGCTTGATCCGGTACAGTTGCCGGCGTGGACGAGGCGAGTTTGGCAACGCGACGGCTTCAACGGGTCGAGACCACGTGGCTGCGTGCGAACGCGGGCGGCCGGCTCGGTGAGGGCAAGGACGAACAACAAGGCGCTCGGCGTCGGAGCAGCACTCGGTGTCGAGGTCGGGCGTGCACAAGCGCGGCATGTGGCGGTGCCATGTTGCGGGCATGACGAGGTGCTGCTGCATCATGACGCTCCCGCTTGAGCCTGGTGGCGAGGTGTCGCGTCATCCGCACTGCGACGTCGAGGCGGGCAGCGGCCATAACCGGCTTCCTTGGTGTCGGGCAGGGGAGCGTGGTGGCGGCGGCCGCTCGGGGTGCTCGTAGTCGTGGACGTCGGTGCTCGTCGTGGCTGCGGCCGAAGGTGGTCGTTACAGGCTCAGTGGTGAAGAGCCGTGGGGCGACGGCGGCTTCGGCAGGGAACAGAGGAGTGGCGGCCGCGGCTTGCCGCGGGGTGGAAGGGTGAGCGCGACCATGAGGAGCGAGGCAGCGGCTCGGCGCGGCTGCCTGCGCGCGTGTGGGGAAGGGGCGGCGGCGGCGTCTTGGGGAAGAAGTTGAACGGGGCCATGGTTCGGTTCTTATAGGGGAGCGTTGTAGGGCTTCAGAGGGATCCGTCGATCCTCGGCGTCCGTGCCCGGGGCGGGACGCGTGGTGCACATCGCGTGGGGGAGCGGAGCAGGTGAGCAGGGCGCGGCGCACGCGGTTGCCTCCAGGCGGCGGCGGCGGGCTGGCCAGGGGCGCTGGGAGCGCTCGCCCTAGGGTTCCAGGGGCGCAGGTGGCGGCGGATAGTTGGGCCAAGATGGGCTGCAGTGGGGGCGTGCGGTTGGGCTGTGTGCCAGCGGCACAGCGAGCTAGGCCAGCTGAGGCGTGGGGTGAGGCGTGGGCTGGGCCGCGGGGTGGAGGATGAGAGGGAGAGGAGAGTGGGTTGGATTTGGAGTTGAGGCCCAAGGGAAGACAAGGGTTTTCCTTTTGTTATTTAGATCGATTTGAGAGAGATTTAAGTGAAGTTTGATAGGAATTTTGGGGAGAGATATTTGAAAGAGTTGAGAAGAAGGATTAGAGGAGATTCGCTATGGATGTGTGCTCTCCAACAACAAAACACAAAACCCGGAACAGACTCACGGATACAGGCTCCCATCTACAAAGAATTCTATGTGAATGCACCGACTCGTTAGTTGGTTAGTCTTGATTTGACCTAGAAGCTACATGCTTCACTCAATTGCACGAAAAATTTTAGAAAGTTCGGATTTTTGGTTATCGGAAAAACCTGGGTTGGAGAGTTGAGCAGCTTTCTCGCCCAAATAAAAAAATTGTCAGTTCTCATCCTAGAATCGTCCATTCCTTCTACAAAATTTTACTCCATTCATCTACCATCATGATATCTCCTTATCTAAAAGTTTTTCATATGCCAATAAAAGATATGGGGCTATGTTAAAAAAAGAAGAAAGATCATGCCAAGGGGCATAAGAAAATAACGGGAAAGAAAAAGTTTAAATACCCGTTCAAAAAAATTATAAAGATCTTATAGCCCATATCCTCCTAAGTTTTATCCAAGGAGAATCATGATGCATGGAGTACCAAAAAGATTTAGAATTAGGTTTCCACCTTCATACTTTCCACACACATGCACATTCTGATCTAGGAGTATGGCGCACTCCCTCCGGTATGGTCTGGGGTTTGACTTGACAACATATGCAGAGTAAGTGTGCCTCATCATTTCTTATTCCTACCTAAAACTCCAGATAAGCCTTTTTAGAGGTAGGATGATCTAAGTGAAGGCATCACCTTTTCATGCCTTGGTGAGGAACCACTTACAAAATGAGTGACTTGAGAGAATCATTCAAGGAACACAAGCTATCTTTATGTTTTCAAAATCTTGCAAAACCCATGTCTCTATGCAAGGACAAGAGTAAGAGAATTTGACTCCAAGCTATTCCATTTTTCAATTACTCAAGGTGATTTGGTAGACACTTTGAAGTTCTTAAATCCAGGTGAAGGTTGGAATATCCTGTATGCAGACTCTTTTGACAAGGAAGACGAACCCATTTGGTCCTTAGCACTTTACTCGAGGACGAGCAAAGGACCAAGCATGGGGGAGTTGTTGGCGGTCCTTAGCAAACTAAAATACAACATCATTTTAATACTAAAACAAATAGAAGATAGGGCTTTTATCTAATCCTTCCACGAGTTTTATCGTGTATAAAGCATGCAGGTTTGACACGTGGAAATGCATCAAATCCACAAGAAAGCGCACTTACAGGAAACATATTCAGAGAAGGCGCAAACCAAAGCCTGCTCAGTTAGTTGTATTCTTTTATTCTTTATTTTCCCTTTTTATCCTTGAGGCTGCTCCAATGCGTGTGTCCACTATCTTATAAACTTGATTTAACCTCTGTTTATGCTATGCCTACCTATGTATCCAAATAAGTAATCATGTTTATACCAAAGCTAGATGAAATTCATCATGCCCTCCTACGGGAAATTATAAATACGACACCCTTGAATACTCGCGGGTTGAAATGCTACAATAATAGTTCTGTGCGCTTGCAGAGTAATTTTATTTCTTACTGAGCTATAGATTGGCGTACCTAAGTACCATTACTTAAGGATTGTAATTCTTGTGCACCCCACGGCGCTATGTCACAGTTTTGCATATCGTAAGTAATGACGGTTAGGAAGGCCAATCCGGCACTTCTAACTGCTATTACCAGACTGCATTACTTAGTCTGGCGCCTTTAAGGTCCAAGGGTTACCTTTCTGAAGAAATGGTGGTTGGGAATGTCAACTTTCGTTTCTAGTATTATTATTAAGGACAGACTTATAGTCTATCTTTAGTAGTGATGCTAAGAAACGCTAACAAGCATTTCTGGCGCCGTTGCCGGGGATGGACTTTTAGTCTATCTTTTGTAACGATGTTAAGAAATGCCAACATGAAGGTTAAATGCTCGGAAGCAGAAGGATGGCAAGTGGAGGGTCAGTAAAGTGGTACAACCGCACACATATATGGATAACAAGGGGAAGGAATTTCATCCTCAGCTCTCGGCTCGGTACCTTTCCCGCCGTATTTTGGGTGTAGTTGACAGGGACTGTGATGTTACGGTGTCAGCATTGCAGGCCACCATACATGGTTTCACTGCATATTGGCCCAAGTATGGCACCACCTGGCGTGGGAAGCAGCTTGCGTTGCAGATTCGGTGGGGAGTTGGAAAGAAGGCTACAATAGTATCCTGAGGATATTATGTGCGATGAGCCACTTCAACCCTGGATTGAAATGGTTCGCCGACACTGGTGGCAGCTACTTGCAGCACCCGGATGGGAAGGTCACTCACATTCTGCAACGTGTAATCTGGTCGTTTGCACAGTGCCAGCATGCATTCCAGTTCTGCCGGCATGTGGTACTAGTTGATGGCACCTTTCTTACTGGGGCATATAGGGCCGTGTTGATGATGGCCGCTGCTGTAGATCTAGAGAATAAGATAGTTCCTATTGCTTTTGCTTTGGCGAAGGGAGAGAATGTTAAGTCATGGTCCTGGTTCATGGCGCTTCTGCGTGTGCACGTGCTTGGCCCGTCACGCAGGATATGCATGATCTCGGATTGTCATATAGGGCTCCTTAATGCAGCAGAAGAACACATTGACAGTTTCCCCCTTTAGTTCACAGGTGATGCATGAGGCATTTTGCAGCAAATTTTTGGCGCCGGCAAGGGAAAAAAGGAGGTGTCCGACAAGTTGAAGTCGCTTTGTTGTCAAAAAACTGAGTACCAATTTGAGGAGACCATGAAAGAACTGCAGAAGATGCTAAATAGGGACGGAAAGGCATGGTTAGATTCCCAAATGGAGCACAAGGGCATGTGGGCATTGGCGTATGATGAGGGTGGATTCCGCTATGGCATCATGACGATGAATTCTTCTGAGTCTTTCAACCGTGTTTTCAAAGGAATACGATCGATGCCTGTCTCTGGAATCCTTGTGTTCTCGTTTCAAAAGTGCAATGAGTACTTTGTGACGAGATGGGGACTAGCACAGGAGCCCTTTTCTCAATGTTGCACATGGGGAAAGGTTGGAGCCGAACACTTGAAGGACATGGAAGAATGGGCAAACCAGCAAGTGTGTGAGCCGTATGGGCCAGAGAGACACATATACAGTGTAAGGGCTACTGGTGGCACAACCCTAGGTGGTGAACGGTACGGTGGACGCAACTACAGGGTCGATCTTGAGGCCGCAGAGTGCAGTTGCTGCGTCCCTCAGATTATGCATGCACCTTGCTCTCATATGGTCATAGCTTGCAGGCACCGCGGTTATAACTACCAAGTTGAACCATACATGTCGTCCTTGTATCTTCGGGAGAACACACTAAGGACGTGGGAGAGCAGTTTCGAGCCTTTTCTTGACCCGTCTCAATGGCCACCTTATGTTGGCCCTGATTACATGCCTAATCCCGACCTCCAGAAGCTAGGCAAGGGTAGGAGGAAAAAGAGACGACTGAATGGTGACATGGACGCTATGAGAGGGGGTCGCGACGATGACTACGGTGGTGGGGATTTTGACCAGACGCCAGGGATGAACCTTTGCTCCGAGTGCCATGAGCCTGGTCACAACGCTAGTAGGCATAGAAGACAAAACCAGAGGAGTGCAAATGCACAGGTATAGCATAGGAAATGTGTTACGCACCTATATAATGTTTTCTATACTTGTATATGACATTCATTCTTATATTGTCATTAATTGTTATTCTTTGTCATTAATATATGCATCCATTTTAAATTGATTACCATGAACTCATCTAACCAATTTATTGTTTTTTTCGTAACAGGATGACGCATCCACGGTACACGCAGCTTGAGGAGCACTACGACCGCAACCACCGGGTGCACCTGCTGACGGACGTGGAGCCTCGGCCTGCACTGGGCCCTCTGCGCCCCCGTATGCACTACCCTCACCGCTGGGATGAGCGTTACACGCCGTACATCCGACGCGCAGGCTTTCTGGAGCTGGTCAGGTCGTACAACTACGGACTCCCGCAGCTTGACCCTGCCCTTTTGACAGTAGCTGTCGACCGTTGGAGGCCGGAGATCCACACCTTCCACCTCCCGGCGGGAGATGACCTTGACCTTGTAGGACGTCAAGTTCATTAGGGCCTTCGGATGGACGGCCTAGCAGTGTGCGGCAGGCTCGACGAGGGGGCTTGGAGGGACCTTGTCGAGGAGGTGTGTGGGATTCGGCCACCGCAAGACGAGGATGCCAAGCGATCGAAGTAAGTGCAACCACAAATCTGCTAAATTTAAACCAATGTATGTAAGCCTATTGATTTTTTATGTTCGTGTTGCAGGAAAACCGGCGGTGTGCCCTCCCCATGGATCACCGAGCACTTCCAGTACTTGCCCCCAGATGCTGGAGAAGAACAATTAACAGATTCACTCGTATCTGGCTGTGGCACTTTGTAGCTGTGTTCTTGTTCCCCGATGCCTCGGGGAGCACAGTCAGCTGGGCGCCTCTGATGATCCTCCAGCAGCCATGGGAGAACATCGCTCAGTACAACTGGGGCGGTGCCTTACTCGCGTGGACCTACCGACAGCTTTGGAGGCGTGCCGCCGCACGGCTCGGACCTCCAGCCTCGGTGGGTGCTCGTATCTGCTCCAGGTTTGGTGCTGGGAGAGATGGGCAGTGGCACGGCCACTTCTGACGAGTCTACCCGTGAGTCAATTGGTTTGAAGCATTACATTGCAATACCACATTCTCACCAGCATGTTAATGCGGTGCTGATGTATGGTAGGCTCGTACACATAGTTGGCGCACATCCAGTAACGCTGCCTGTACGTGTCCTCCACATCAGACCTAGCAACCTTGCATGGATCGTCGCAAAAACACATAGGCATAGGAACACCACTAGGCAGTGGTAACACGTCAAAGGCATTCTTGGGCCACAACGGGTCGTTGCAAGCGGGCCGCTTTGGGTTCGGAGCCCCACCACGCTTAGGCATCCTATGGTCACATGATAATGATATAATTATTAGAACAAGCAAAAGGCCTATTAAACAAATACATTACGAAATGTAATAACATTTTACGAAACAAATTCAAAACCTAACCCTAAATCTAACACCAACCCTAAATACTAAGTTAAAGTATCTAACAACTCCAACCCTAACCCTGACCCTAACCCTAATACTAACCCTAACATACTAAAAAACAATGATCTCTCAAAATCGTATATGTAAGGACCCTACGCGATGACCTAGCCGTGGGGAAGACCTTTGGGATGAGGGGGAAAAGGAGGGGGCTCAAAAACACAAGATTTACCTGAGAATGGCATTACTGCAGTGCTGCTCGGGCTGGAGAAGGAGGAGAGAAGAAAGGGAGAAGGGAAGAGAGGGGAGGCCTGGGCGCGAGCTGTATGCCAGGTTTGCCGCGCTAGGCGGGTTGGCGCGGCGAGGCGGGCCCCGCGACCGGCCACGCTAGAGGGCTTGTGCCACGCTGGCAGGAATGCCGCGCCAGTAACAATGGCACGGTCAAAAGAGTTAGACTTAAAAAATAAAAAAGAAAGATGTTAGTTTTAAAATATCTTTTAAAAAAGGGATAATAAAAAAAACAGAGTCCTAATCCCGGACAGTCTCGGCATTATCAGTGACATTGTCACCGGCAGTGCCGTGTACTGGCGTGCCGTGATAGTGGAGGAGGAGGAAAGTATAGCTCGATCGGCCAGTCGGCCACCTGCGAGAACGACAAAAACTCAGCACTAATGTGTCTCTGGGCGGCACGTGGATACACTTCTCTAGCGCCCGAGCCCGACCCGTCAGTCTCACACGATCACGAGTCACGACGACCAAGAAGAGCAGCACCGATCGGCTATTCGGTTGCAGCTGCCATCTTGTCTTGGATTCGATCGGTTCACATTGCGTCTCCTGAACTTACTAATTCCTAGAGTGACTTCGGATGACGTGCGTACAGTAGGTGCAAGGAAAAAAAACCCTGAAAAATTTATGCATGCTGTCACGGTCCGGCACCCAACACCTGCCACCAAACGCGATTAGCGCGTCCCCGACCGGCCATCGCCATCCTACCTCGCAAACTGTTTTTTTTTCATATGTAGACCCTCTATATATATATATATATATATATATATATATATATATATATATATATATATATATATATATATATATATATATATATATATATATATATATATATATATATATATAGCATTAAATATAGATAAATCTTTTACACGTTTAAAAAAAGCCGGCACACCTGACCGCATTACAGGCTTTGCGGGCGTTCGCTACCCGTATGGTGCTCGCCACAATTACCCGGTAGACCTGGTGGTCAAATCTGCAAGGCTAGCAGGATTTGTAAGATTATTATTATTATTATTATTATTATTATTATTATTATTATTATTATTATTATTATTATTATTATTATTATTATTATTATTATTATTATTATTATTATTATTATTATTATTATTATTATTATTATTATTATTATTATTTTATGAGAGTAATACATCAAATTGATGTGCTGACACTACACATGTATAAATATCACCAATTCATATAAAGAAACAAATTAATCTAAAATATAATCATACTACAGGAATAAGTACAAAATAACTATATTAGTATATCTGGAAGCCACAATATATAAATTACGGAAAAAAAATAAGTACAAAATATGCCATAATTTGTGCTGAACATGAATTAAATAACTCTACTTGCCTAATTGTATGTCAAAGGCTTTTGGAACAACGTCTTTGAAAGATTGCTCAGGTAGCAACGAATATGTTGCATAACAAAGAATGCTTCTATTTCATGAAGAGGCTTGTGGACTGGAATGAACTTGAAAGTTGCATATTCTCTGGGGCATCGATTTCTTTCCGCAAGATGAACACAACCAATTATAGAGACAACATATATTACTAAATCATATCTGATGCAGGTTTGATGATCTTCCCTGGGATTTTAGGACAAGTAGAGCTATCTGTTGCATGTTTGATGATGATGTGCTAATCTAATGCATGGTGCTATCATATTTTTACATATAAACTCAGTACATTGTATGATGTTTAAGTGCAGTGAAAAAATATCAAATTTATAGCCCAGCCACAAAGCAATGGAACAACAGGATATGAAACTTAATATCAAATATACAACCTCTTAAAATGTAGTAATGTTAAAAAATGCAGCAAATAAAATTGTGAGAGGTGTTGAGAGTATGCCCAAGAGATAATCATAGATATGATTGTATTTCCTTGTATCCATGATATATTATGAGTCCATTGAAATTCCATTAAAGACAACTTGTATCGATTAGCAATTATGTGAATTGTTTGTGAAACTCTTTTACTTGTATGGTTATTCTAAAGTTGTCCATAATCGAAGTTTGTGTAAGGACATAAATGAATACTAGATCAGCACATTTTGAGTTGATGACTATGTTTCACAAGTCATAAACATGGACATGTTAAACTAACAATGTGGGACATGTATGACATGGGGCTGGACTGACTGTTGACGGTCACTAACACCCTATTTTACCGTCAATATTTCACCCATAATCAAGGTAAAACCACATGAAAAGCAAAAAACTCACCTAGTTCCACATGCCCTTGGAGAATTTTGTGTATGCAGAAAAATGGTGAAAACAAGGAAAAACGAAGCACATCAAGATACCAAAAACACCTCAGCTGCCAAATGGGAGCCAGAGGGGGGGTGCTCGTCCCCTACATAGGGCGCCCGCCCTATGGAAGTTGCCAAATGGGTATGCCACCTCACTGATCCGTGTGCCATCCTCCCAAATGGCATATGGCACATTTAAATAACATCAACGGCTCAGGAAAAAAAGACACGAGGATCCGGTGGCCCTATCAACAGGGCGCCCGCCCTATCCAAACTGGCTGCTACGACCACAATCCGAGGGAAGGGGTCCAAGAGTCATTCAAGCCATCAAATGAAGTCAGTTTTCATCCAACGGTGATCAAGTGATGTGCCGTGGATCAAAGGACCCACATGCCATCCTCCCGGGGGTTGCAAACCGCCATTTCAAGACACCAACCGACCTTGCAACCACCTTTGCGGAGGAAGGAGGGTCGTTGAATGCAAGGCGGTGCATCCAAGGGGGCGCCCGCCCCCCTAGGAGGGCGCCCGCCCTGCCACTTCATGCCACTGACCTCCAGGACCCGTACAAGCACCCCTGGAGCTCTCCTACACTATAAATAGGACTTGAATCCTCACTTGTAAACAGAAACCACTAGAGATTCATCTCATTCTATAAGTCAGAAGTAGTTCCTCCTCTCTCCCTCTCTCTCTCTAGCGAAGCTCTGCTCTTAGAAATAGTGCTAGCTAGAGAAGAGTAAAGTAGTGAGAGAAGTCGGGAGAAGGAGGAAGTCTGTGGAGGAGCCGGGCTTGTCGGTGAAACATCCTCGACTTTCCACGAAGGGAAAATCCACAGAATGAGTTATAATACGATCAAACCAAAGTTTGATTACATCACATTATCATATATCAGTTGAAATCATAGTCATACAGTGTATGATTACAAGCTTTACAAGTTTTACCTCATTTGAGGATACACCTATTACAGGGTTAATCTAGCAGAAGCGTATCTAGTCGTCATCAGAGTTGGCGAAATATGTTGTCGGGTGGAGGCTCCTCCTTCACGGGTATCGTCAGAGTCAATCTTGGCGCAGCATAGTCTTCATCTCTTGAACCAAACTTGAGCGTAGGCACGAGACCTTCTAATACTTCTTATCTCAATATCTCTGTTAGTCAGATAATCTGCACACCGCCAAATATGTGCAGGCCATGGTCAGCACCGATGAGCTTTAGTGGAAAAGAGAAAATAAAGGATCTGGCGATCCTAACATTTGGCTGTGGTTTGCATCCTAAGCGCATGCAAAGTAGTATCAAGTAATAATATCATAATAGTTTGTCAAGTTTTAACCCATATCATCAATTCCCATCAATCTATCCCAAATCCATCATCCCACCCATACACCACCTCACACACACACCTCACGCTCAGTCGACAGGCCCAACTCCCTCTCGGGTCCTGTCTCAACGGCACACTGCCACACCGGGCACACTGTCGGACAATCATCAACCAGGGGGAGAAAAGAATATCGCTCTCTACACTAGTCAGAGCTTCACAGGAAAGGTCCATAGCCGACGAATCGGCATATGTATCTATCGATCAACCATACACTCTGCAGAGGTTTTTACTACTCACAAGATTAGCCATCATCGATGCTGTACAATCATCTAGGCAGAATTCTGGGTGCTTGTTTGCCTAGATCGATGCCACCCTACCACTTGGCCCTGGGTAACTTCGGGCACGAACCGAAACGCTGAGACTGGGAGACGCAGTACCGGGCCCGATCAGTGGTACTGCGCATCTAGAACAGTGCGGGAACTTCCTGCACCCGCCACCGCCCACCCTATCACCTTACAACCTAGCAGTAGTGGCACCGCCCTACCATGTAGTCCAGCCGTTCCCCGCCCATCGAAGACGAGTGAGCAGTAAAGGATTCCCATGAACCTGTTGCTAGTCCTTCCTAGGTTTGACCAAGCAGGCATCTTCTCCTAGGGGATACTCTCCCCGTGCCATCACGGCACCTCCTTTCATGGGTTCAAACCACACAGGCTATCCATCCCGGAACCTCCTCATAAACCATTACCCGCCACAGGTATCTCTCGTGGGAATGCCCAGATGCAACTCCCGGCAAGACTTGCTTACACAGCTCGTCGTGTATCCTACTTGGTCGACTCGACCCTCACCACACACCCAAGACACACGCAGCACGCTCATAGTCTACCAGTCTGGCATCCCAAACCAAACCATTCCCAAAGGTTCACCACCACCATCACATCATAGATACAATGCGAGTGGAGTTAATACATATGGTGATGTAACATGCAAGCAAACAAGTAGATAGAAATATATAAAAGAGCGTGAGCACGAAGCTGAGTAGCATAGTAGAGTGGTTTGCAAGCAGTGTAATAATGGCTTAGATAGTTGCATGCATCATATACTAGCAAAAGGATTAAAGATAAAGCGCTTGCAATTCTAGATATGCAATGTCTAATAGGATTCTCTAAAAGAAGGTGCTGCCATGACACCTGCGTTGTCGAGGTAGTAGTGGTACAAGCGTTCTCTAGTTACTGTAGTTGATCAGCTGTGTCTCCCCTCCTAGGGCGACTCCACTCCACGGGTCCTTTCGTCGTCTACGTTCTCCTCCTCCAGCGGGTCTCGATTTGATCGTCGCTAATCCAGAATCGGCTACTCCGCGAAGCGACTCAGGGCAAGAAAACACTCAATACACTAAAAGACAACAAGACGTGGAAAGATCCAATAATTACCAGAGAAATGATAAAATGTGCATAAGTTGGCCCTCTCGGCGTATGTCCGATTTCATCGGGCCAAAGAAACAAGGGTAGGGTTTGCAATGTACGAGCTTATGTCACGGCCAAGCCAATATGGCTTTATAATAAATGGTTTAGGCTGGAGCTGATCCATAGCAAACACCACGGCTCACAATCTTCCGATCCGAACGCCACGGAGAAGACGGGGATCGAAGGACGGCCGATCAGAAGGGAAGAACAAGGAATTACCAACAATGAATGTTGCACAAAATAGTGCGAGTGTTTAATCCACTTGTAGGGTACCAAGGCTGTGATTCAAACGGGTACAATCATACAAGTGCTTAAACACCAAGAATTTAAGAGAGAGCGAGAGGAGAGGGAGGAGCTAGCTAGGCACATCCATATCATATTCTCAGTCACACCTTCAGTGAAGATGGTTTTAAGCGGTCGATCGAGTCGACTTGCATAGATCCAAGATCTTGATATAGACCATAGCTTCGCTAACTAAAAAGGGTTAGTTCGGTCTTTGATCCAATCGCCATGGATAAGATGGGATCGAATAGAGAGGGCTATGCGGGGACAATGAGCGAGAAACATAATAAAGCAGTGGTCTCTTCTTCCGACACGCACGCCATGGAATAGACGGGTCATCAGAAGAGAGCGACATGTAAAAGACGCAAGTGCGCAAACCACTCGTAGGGTACCACGACCTGGGTGCACTGGCACTTAGTCATCTCCCAAATTCGTAGCGGTGCAAGCATAGGGTACAAGCATACGAGGGTCTGAGCACAAGGAATCAAAGAACGACACACGGGGTATAGCTCCATGGTCATGGCGAGGCATGCTCGCGGCCACAAGCTACACCAACGAGAGGTCGAGTTATACTCGGCATTACGGTCATGGCAGGACGGATCCCGCGATCGCAACGTCCGAACGAGGTACGATCCCTCAACCGGCTCGAAGGCACGGCACACAGACAGACAACAAGAACAACCAGCAATAAGATCCAAGGCACGACCACAAGACAAAACAACACGACAGGACAGTGGAGTAGCACAATTCCATAGCTCGAAGATGGATGGATCCTGTATTATAGATACATATATAGAGAGAGTGTAAGGACAGGATACAACAGATATATGGATAGACAGATCTTAAGGATAGGGTACAACAGATTCAAATACAGACAGATTGCAAGGATAGGGTACAATATGGTGGACAGGTGTACAAGAAGTAAGAGAAGGGGTTCTCCAATGGTTCAGTGTCGTATCACATTGGCTTTCCAACTGTCCAGCATCTATCGATTGGGCTCTCCAACAGTCCAACATCATCTATCGATTAGTCTTTTCAACAGTCCAGCATCATCTATGAGGTCTCAAGATCTGGCAACAGGGCAACGGTACGAAGGCCGGACAGGGTCGGTGTCAAAGGAGAGTGGCGAGGCTTGCTGCTACATGTTCCAGCTCCTCTCGGCCAGCTGCTAGTAGTTTTTGGCCGGCTGTGGCTTGCTATTGGCTGGCTGCGGCTAGCCGTGGCCTGCTGCTTGCTGGCCGTGGCTGGCCGGGCAGGGCTGAGGCTGGCCGAACGAGGCTGTGGTTGGCCGGAGGCTGGCTGGAGGTGGCGCCAAGTGGCCGGGAGGTGGCGGAGCATGGCTAGGTTCCCAATAAGGCATGGAAACACAGCACGAAGGCTGATGTCAATGGCAAGGTGTACACGACGACGGTGCCCGTCGTGGCTGGGTATCTACAACACGCGGGAACGCCGTTGAGACGTCGGCGCCCCGGGTGCACACGACAGCGAAGCCCGTCATAAGTATCCATGGTGCGTCATCTGGTTGGCTGGGTTTAGTCCAGTGTGTGTGAGTGTGTTGTGTCATGCCGGTGTCATCCGAGGCGTGAGTGCCACGAAAGGACGTGGCGAGTGCGCGAGTGTGCTTCGTGCCTACTAACGTCAGCTCCACATGGTCGACGAGGCCCCTGCAGAAAACATGGCTCGAAGGCCAGACACATGGAGGGGTCATCGGCCTTGGGCCGGCAGCAGATAGGTAGGGGGGTGAAGGCGGAAGGTTCAACGGCATCTCGTCGGCAGCAGGGGTTGGAAGGGCCGGGTCGTTGGTCAGCTCACCGAGGGCTTGCGGATGGCAGGTCGCTTGACGCGGGTAGGGCTTGTTGCCGGCAGAGCTATTTTTGTGGTGAAGACGATGGCACCAGGCGGCGTCAAGTTTGGTGTGGACGCGGTTTGGCAAGGAGGTGGTCGGGACGCCGTCATAGTCCAGGGCAGCGAATGGGGTGGCCGTCGAGATCATCAAATGGCGCTGCATGTCCTTCCGTTCCCCTGCAGAGGTATGTCATGGCACGAAGGCCAGTTTCAAATTCGGTGATGAGGACGAAACAGATAGATGGGAATTTGGTTCTTGGAAGCTCACCGGTGATAGAGAACTCCGGCGAGGTGCTGTGAGGTTGAGGGCGAGTCCGGCCGGACTGGATGCAGTCAGGGGCGCGGTGGAGTGCTGTTGCGGCCGATGGTGGACGCTCTATTCGTGGCCGTGGTCGACGTGGTGGTCGCTGTGTTCCTTCCCAGGGCATGCTGTTGGTCGGTAGCGGGAGGCGAGGTCGACAGTGTGGCAGCGAGCACGGCCGTGGCAAGGTGGCGCTGCGAAGACGGGGTGGCGACGGAGCCATCCCGTCGTGGCGACGACGTCGCGAGCGGACGCCGGTGGGGGTGGCGATGCGCGACCACGGGCGGATGTCGAGGTGGCCGGGGCGCGACCGGCTCGGGGAAGGGCGATGTCCTG
Organism: Eremochloa ophiuroides; assembly: GCA_038502445.1. Classification (NCBI taxonomy): domain Eukaryota; kingdom Viridiplantae; phylum Streptophyta; class Magnoliopsida; order Poales; family Poaceae; genus Eremochloa; species Eremochloa ophiuroides. Next base: position 54,080,469 of record JAHLJS010000008.1, read on the forward strand.
GCGTGGCGCTCAGCTCCGGTGGTGTCGGGCTTCGTCGAAGGAGGCGGCTCGATGGTGGGGCTCCCGGTAGTAGGCGGTCACGGTCGCGGCCGCGGCGAGGCGCTCGGCCACCGGTGTGGCTACACGGCTTGGTGAAGAAGCGAGGAGAGCTAGGAGGCCAGCGTTGAGGTTCCGTCGAAGACGAGGCCGGCGCAGTGGACTCTGTGGTTGGCCGGGCTTGGTATGGCTAAGGTCTTGGCGTCGAGGTGCTCGGCACCGTGTGGTTGTGGCGGGGCCACAGTGGTGGTCGGAGGCGGGGTGGATGACGGCGGCCGCGCGGAGAAGACAAACAAGAGCGTGGCGCGGCGGCTTCGGCTTCTTATACCACGCGAGCTAGGGCACCAAGAGGTGCGGGCGATCCTCGACGTCCGTGCCTTCACCCGGACGCGTAGCAGCCGATCCATGGGGCGGAGCAGGGGCGCGGCGCGAGGCGCAGGTGGCGTGCACGCTTCTCTGTGCGACGACGGCGGCTGCTGAGGGCTAGGGCGAGTGCCCTAGCGGCTAGGGTTCCAGGGGGTGAACGGCTGGGCCAGCTGGGCAGGCTGGGCCAAGCAGGCCGCGCGCATGCGGGCCGCTGTTGTGTGCACGAGTTTTGCCGAGGAGGGGACCTGTTGGCCCGTTTGGGTGAGTTAGAAAGGATTTTTCCTTTTATTTAGCTGAGAAGTTTCGAAAGAGATGCATAACAAATTCGGGGAAAACTTCGGTTAGGGTATTGGTGATGGAAATAAAAGAAAGTTGGAAAGGAAAGGGTCTTCTTGAATTACCGAGATGGATTGTAGAAAGATAAATTATTATTCGATTCCTGATTTTGGTGACTCAGGATAGATTTGAAAATGTTTAGAGCGGAGCTATCGTGGAGTTTGGAACAACTTGATGGAAGAATTTATGTGGAATAATTCTAGAATGGCTAGATAGTATTTGGTGGAATTTTTGGATTAGATCCAAGGGGGGAGTTCAAGTGGATTCCAAGAAGAGGAAACTTTGGAGATTCGAGACACGCTTGAAAAGGGTTCGATGAGAATTTGCTACGGACTTGTGCTCTCCGACGCAAAATCCTAGACCAGCTAAAAAAACCTAGTCAACTCCTACAATCAATTTCTATACGAATGCAGTGGTTATTAGTGGGTTAGTCTTGGTTTTGACTTACAACTACATGCTGAACACTCATTGCAAGAAAAATTTTAAAAAGTTCGTATTTTTGGTTTACCAAAAACCCGGGTTGTTACAGTCGGCGACCTCCTCTGCGGTGTTCTTCACTCTTATCGGTAATAAAGATCCCCTGCTTCATTTATTTATTGTTATATTTTAAGCAGTTGCATATTTGTATCATTGCTTGGTTAGAGTGCTCTAATTCGTTGGCCAGAGTTAGAGTAGTAAGCTTTATAGATTAAGCGAGGTGCTTAGGCTATAATCTTACCCTTGAGTGCGGCTAGACCCAAGGATAGTAGTGGTAGGTTCTAGGTGGTGACAGTCCTAGAATCCTTTGGATTCCACCACGTTTGGTCTGGTTTTATCAGCGTAGGGCTTCTAGACGTACGGTGCCTAATCAGTCGAACTCCGGCGAGTTTAGGACTTTGCGTGTCCTGAGTATAGCAGTCTCTTTGGTATAACAATCACTTGATCTTTTGCTGAGATAGAGTTCTCCCATAGACTACTGAGCTACCTCAATTTATCCTAATGTGTTTCCACCTTAGTTATACTTCATTGATTTATCCTTACTAAGGTTGTTACCTCATTTATACATATCTAGATCCTTGACTATCAGATCCTTAGAATCTCAAACCCCGCCTTCCTTTGGGAAAATATAAATTCGACACCTGGTACTCTCAGGTAATGTGCTACATGATAGTTCTGTGCACTATCCCATCACTTATCCTATAGAGCTACCCATAGCATTTTTGGTGCGGTTGCTAGAAATAACTTTATTCCAAGTAGCAACGTTAGAAGTGTTAACAACCACATACTTTGAGCATAGGGATTGATAACCCCCATGATTGCGTTGAGAAGTATTGTTACCACTACTGAAGGATAGATTTGGCTACACTCTTTTGATAGCGTTAGTAACTGTCAACAAGCATTTTTAGCGTCGTTGCCGGGGAAGGCAAATGTTGAATTCCTCTCATTTGAGTCAAGTCTAGATAGTTATCCCTTGAATCACGAATATGGCCGAAAGGACCATCCGTGAATTCTCTGCACCTTCTGCTGCTAATATAGTAACAGGCCCTGATGTCATCGAGGCGAACAGTCAGTTCGAGTTAAAGCCTCCATTGATCACAATGGTTCAAGCTAGCCCATTTTGTGGCAAAGCTCATGAGGATGCTAATGCACACCTCCAACACTTCTTGGAGATATGTAGCACCTTTACCATTAAAGGAGTAACCCCAGACGTAATTCGTTTGCGATTCTTTCCTTTCTCCTTGTTAGGAAAAGCCAAGCAATGGTTCTATACGAACCAAAGTGATGTGGACACATGGGAAAAGTGTTCCAACTCTTTCCTAGTGAAATTCTTTCCTCTAGGCAAGACCAATGCTCTTCGCAATAAGATCTCTAGTTTTCAACAACAAACCGATGAATCGATTCCCGAGGCTTGGGAATGAATGCAAGAGTATGTCACTGCCTGTCCACACCATGGTATGGAGGATTGTCTTTTGATCCAAAACTTCTACCATGGGTTAACCCCTCTTGATAGAAGCCATCTAGATGCTGCCGCCGGTGGAGCATTCTTTTCTCTTAAAGTTACAGATGCGAAGGCTTTGATCGAGAAGATGGTGTCCAATCAAGGATAGAACGAGGAACGTCTGCAACTGTGCAAACGAGGTATGCATTCGTTAAAGGAAGCTGACATGATTGCAGCTAAAGTGGACTTACTAGCCAAGAGACTAGAAAATTGCGAGAGGATGCGTACACCTGAGACCGTGCAAGCTATAGAGACTCACATAACGTGTGAAGTCTGTGGAGAAGTTGGCCATTCTGGACTCCATTGTCCTAAGACACATGAAGACCTCAACTTCATCAGCAATGATAACAATTTTCGTTCTTCAAATCAAGGATGGACTCAGTGCTCCAATTCTCAAGGTAACACTTTGAATTATTCGCAGCGTCCAAACAACCAAGGTAATAACTACCCTTCTCTTAAAGATCTTGTCTATGGGCAAAGTAGAATGACTGATAGCATAAACAAGAAGCTCCATGCCAATGATAGGATGCTAGATAGCATAAATGCTAAATTGGATGATTTCTCTTCTGCAATTAAGAATCAACTTAGTTTCAATAAGATGCTTGAAATCCAATTAGCACAACTAGCTGCTGCAATTCCATCTTTTGAAAAAGATAAAATACCAGGAAAGTCTGAAACAACCATGGAATCTGCTAATCTTGTTACTATTAGTTATCATGGCTATGAACTAGATGGATGAAATTTTCCAACTAAAAAGGGAGATCCTGGAACCCCTGTCATATCTTGCTCTATTCAATCTCAAAAGTTCCATAATGCTATATGTCATCTAGAATCAAGCATCAACATCATGTCTAAAGAACATTATGAAAGGTTGTTTTACAATGAAGTAGTACCAACTTCTGCATATGTGCAATTAGCTGATTAAACAACTTGCAACATAGAAGGAGTACTTTGTGATATTCTGGTAAAAGTAAGAAACAACTTTTTGTCTGCCGATTTCATGATTTTAGACATGGGTAATAGAGACAACTTACCCCTCATTCTTGGCCGACCTTTTTTTGAATACTGTGAATGCATGTATATTTGTTGATAGTGGTAGCATGAATTTCCATATAAATAGGAAGAAAGAAAGATTTGTTTTCTCTTGTGCACCGCCCCATGCAACTTACATGCAGAAAAATAAGAGTTGATCCATGATGAGGAGAAAACCAAGAATCTGGAGAAACAAGAAAGACAGAGATGCGGTCAAGACGGAACCATGATCTGCAGCCTCTACACCAGACCCCGCTATCGTCAAAGAAGGACAAGATGAGAAGAAGACATCGGTCAAGGAAGAACCTCCTTCCGAGGAAGGACAACTATGAGAGTAAGTATTCTATCTCTTTCTTAAATTACTGCATTAGCATGTTTCCCTTCTTCGTGCATTAAATCATTTAATTGTTAGAAGCATGTTTAATTTTAGGTCTTGCCTTAATAAAGACCATTTAATAATAAAAGAGAGATTAAAAAATAAAATAATAGTAATAATAAAATAAAATAAAATATAAATTTGGTTAATCATAGTAGCAATAAATAAAAAAAGGAGCAAAGCCTAGTGATCATAATAAGAAGCAAAACAGGAAATAACCCGACTAAGAAGAAACTCCGACCCTGGAAAAGAAGCTAGCTTGAGGGAGCCGTCATCCTCGCCAAGGTATGATATATATCCCCAACACTTCTCTTATTTGCTGTGAGTTATACCCGGAAAAGTAATTCTAAATTTTTGCAGTGAAAAAAAGATAATAAGAAGAGAAAAAAATATAATATGTCTTTGTTGGGAATGATGAACAATTGCTCTGTGATGATTTGTAAAATCTTGTTATACAATCCTTACTAAGAAAGTTTTGAGTATGATATCTAAAAATTTGTCTTAAGTCAAACACTATTGTGGGTTGCACATGCTAATAACCTAAGTTATGCTCTTACAAGATTGAAATTGGTATAAGTAGATCTTTTACCCTGCCCAAGGAATGAGTGAGAACCAACTAGAATTTTTATTTATAAAATTCAAATTCTTGCTTATGGTTCCTTTATGGAGTTAAATACCTACCATCAAGCCATACATCCACAAACAACTAACACCACCAAAAGAAAGAGTTCTTGTCTGTTTTGAGCCTGCTTAGACCTTATTTGATCTAGGTAGAGGAACTAGTCATATTCTTTGATCAAGATCACGTACACATTCCACCTATGTATTACTTCTACACTGGAAGTATACACCTATGCTCCATACACCAATTGAGAAAACCAACCACATCAATCTTTGTCCTTTTGATAGATGGGGAGTATAGGTTACTGAAAAAAGGAAAAAAGAGAAAGAGAGCAAGTGCTCAAGGAAAATAAAAGAGGACAAATGTCCCATGGGCAGGTGCCCATATATCTAAGCTTCAGTAAAAAAAACTATGTATTCAGTAACCATGCTCTCCCCTGTCTAAGGCAAAGAAATAAGTCTCAAGGAGCCCACCAAATAATTTACACCTGCACTTCTTGATCATCTTATATGACTTGTTGCTCCCTGTGATCTAAGAGTCTAATCTTGCAATATATTCAGTTCAAGTATGCTTTTACTCTAATCCTATAAACCCCACATAAGCTTTAGAATAGACATGAAAAGTTCTCTTGAACTCTTGTGAGGTCCATCACACTAAGGAGTGGGTGAGAGTACCATTAAAGAAACCAAAGCGAGATTTTTCCTTTCAAGAAGATAAAAATTCTCTAGTGAATGATCTCACTCTACCAAAGTAACGGATGAAGTATATGTTTATCTATGCTATCTTGTTTTTGAATAACCCAAGGTGAAAAAGCTAAAAGCACCATGAAGTTAGGACATAAGATGAATTTCTGGATCATGCTCAATACTTGAATAGTGTTGGTTTGTATACAAGATCCTTGTGAATTATTACATTAAAGAAATTCTTGATACAACATTGCTATGCTAAAACCACATCTTTGCTTGAGGACAAGCAAAAGGTTAACTTGGGAAAGTTTATTGATGGTCGCTAACACCCTATTTTACCGTCAACATTTCACCCATAATCAAGGTAAAACCACACGAAAAGCAAAGAACTCACCTTGAAACTCACCTAGTTCCACATGTCCTTGGAGAATTTTGTGTATGCAGGAAAAATGGTGAAAACAGGCAAAAACGAAGCACATCAAGACACCTCAGCACCTCACTACCACATGGGAGCCAGAGTGGGGCGCCCGCCCTATGGAAGTTGCCAAATGGGCATGCCACCTCATGGATCCGTGTGCCATCCTGCCAAATGGCCTATGGCACGTTGAAATAACATCAACAACTCAGAAACAGGACACGAGGATCCGGTGGCCCTATCAACAGGGCGCCCGCCCTGTCCAAACTGAGTCATCCAAGCCATCAAATGATATCAGATTTCATCCAACGGTGATCAAGTGATGTGCCATGGATCAAAGGACCCACATGTCATCCTCCCGGGGGTTGCAAACCGCCATTTCAGGACACCAACCAACCTTGCAACCGCCTTTGAGGAGAAAGGAGGGTCGTTGGATGCAAGGCGGTGCATCCAAGGGGGCGCCCACCCCCTAGGAGGGCGCCCGCCCTGCCACTTCGTGCCATCGACCTCCAGGACCCCTACAAGTACCTCTGGAGCTATCCTACACTATAAATAGGACTTGAATCCTCACTTGTAAACAGAAACCACTAGAGATTCAGCTCATTCTATAAGTCAAAAGTAGTTCCTCCTCCTCTCTCTCTCTCTAACGAAGCTCTACTCTTAGGAATAGTGCTAGCTAGAGAAGAGTAGAGTAGTGAGAGAAGTCAGGAGAAGGAGGAAGTCTGTGGAGGAGCCGGGCTTGTCGGCGACCTCCTATGCGGTGTTCTTCACTCTTATCGGTAATAAAGATCCCCTGCTTCATTTATTTATTGTCATACTTTAAGCAGTTGTATACTTCTCTCATTGCTTGGTCAGAGTGCTCTAATTCCTTGGCCAGAGTTAGAGTAGTAAGCTTTATAGATTAAGCAAGGTGCTTAGGCTATAATCTTGCCCTTGAGTGCGGCTAGACCCACGGATAGTAGTGGTAGGTTCTAGGTGGTGACAGTCCTAGAATCCTCTGGATTCCACCACGTTCGGTCTGGTTTTATCAGCGTAGGGCTTGTAGACATACGGTGCCTAATCAGTCGAACCCCGGCGAGTTTAGGACTTTGCATGTCCCGAGTATAGCAGTCTCTTTGGTATAACAATCACTTGATCTTTTACTGAGATAGAGTTCTCCCATAGACTACCGAGCTACCTCAATTTATCCTAGTATGTTTCCACCTTAGTTATACTTCATTGATTTATCCTTACTAAGGTTGTTACCCCATTTATCCATATCTAGATCCTTAACTATCAGATCCTAGGAATCTCAAACCCCTGCCTTCCTTTGGGGACACCTGGTACTCCCAGGTAAAGTGCTACATGATAGTTCTGTGCGCTTGCAGAATCCCATCACCTATCCTATAGAGCTACCCATAGTATTTTTGGCGCAGTTGCTATGAATAAATTTATTCCTAGTAGCAACGTTAGAAGTGTTAACAACCACATACTTTAAGCATAGAGATTGACAACCCCCATGATTGTGTTGAGAAGTATCGTTACCACTGCTGAAGGATAGATTTGGCTACACTATTTTGATAGCGTTAGTAACTGTCAACACTGACCCAACGTGAGATGTTGTTATTATCTCTATTCACATCATGTACGTTATGTCCTTAGACCTAAGATTGTTGTATGTATTCAAAATATCAAATGACCTACTCAGGGGCTGTCAAACGCTACTCCGTAACAAGGTAGTTATAAAGGTGGCTTTCGGGTTTGTCGGGAAACATGCTGTGAAACATAGACAATCAAGATGAAATTTGCCCCTCTCTATGTGAGAGAGATATCACTGGACCACTCTAACGATTAGATCAAGAAATGCATGGTTGTGCTTGGGTTAAGTGTTAACCTATGAGTTGAACCAAATATCATGAGGCAATGGAATAACAAGTATGTGGTTTTGTGGTGGTTCGTCTGAGATGATCTTTGCGTACGCATAGGAGTTGACATGTCTTGCTAGAGGGCGCTATCAACTAATAGCCAAGTAGGAGTACTCGGGCCACGTCTATGTGTGCGTGAACCCATAGGGTCGCACGCTTAAGGGGCTGGAAGCTTAATTCGACTTGGACTCGAATTAGATAAAGGCTCCAACTCGGAAGCTCATGAGGATGCCTATATAAGCAAGGGGGAGACGGGGCTAGGTGATCACACGACCTTTTGGTAGCCGCCGTCGCCCCCCACGCTCGCGCCTGCTGCTCCTCGCGGACCTAGCAGTCCAGAGACGTAACGCTTCCTCTATGTACGTTTGGATACCTCGGAGGTGCTGCATCTGGAGCACAAGGATGAACCGCACGAAGGGGACGGACGACCTCGCAACTGCCGGCACTGCTGCGATGCGTACGTCTACATCGGGACGGCTTCCGCGGCGCCTGCGCGTCTAGTGGTAATTCCTTGATCTATAACTGGCAGTTGATTCTGGTTAATGAGGTTACAAATTTTGTTTTTCTACTAGCGTAGCATCCTTATAACCCTACAAGCGGGAGGATCAACATTTGAAAGTTCAGGGCAACTATCTATTAGATTTGGTTCCTGTGACTTTCGAGCCAGTTTGGAATTTCGCCCATAGTGGCTCATATACATGTTAGTGCCTGTTTGGATTCAGTAGACTAACAACTAGTTGGCTAAAGTTGAGTGCTTATGGATCCAAACAGGTAAACTAACAACTAGTTCAAGCCTCAATTAGTTGTTCGTTCACTAGTCCATACAACCCAATTATTTGGGCTAATAACTAGTTCTATCCTATAACCCTTGTTAGTCCTTGGATCCAAACATGATTGAACTAACTACTATTCAGCTAACTAATTAATACTCTAGCTAATCACTAGTCCTAACTAATCACTAGTACTAGCTCATCCAAACATGCCCTTAATGAGATTTTATGGGGTTTAGTCCCACCTTGGTTGTTAAAGGTTGGTTCGACTAACATATAAGGCTTTTAGAGTCCATCCCACCATCCCTGGGTTAATCTTTTTACGTGAAGTGAGAACAAAAGCGTAAGTGAAATGCTGGTAGGTGTGGTTCACTCAGCGTACAGAGTGGCTCTAAGTCGTTTAGACTCTGGGACATTACAAATGGTATAAGAGACGACCTTCGCGGCCAGGGGCATGGACATGGAGTTCATTGTGCATATAGGCCCTGTGGGGTGCACGACATGGCACATGTGTGTGTGCTAAGAGGGTTCATTGCACGTGTAGGCCCTGTAGGGTGCATGGCATGGCACATGTGTGTGCTAAGAGGGGAACGTTCTTGGTCATCATTTTAGTCCCACCTTAGTTATTAAAGGTGGATTAGACCAACATATAATACTTGTAGAGTATATACATCCCACCACACCCGAGTTAATTCTTTTATGCGAAGTGAGGACGAACACGTTTGTGCTCTTATACAGTGGACTTGCTTCTAGAACTCAATTTTGTCAAGATGATAAACACTTTTATACAGTTTGTCAAGTATGAAATCATTCAAAATGTATCAAATTTTGCTTTCCTTTCTAAAACCATGAATACAATGTTTTCATTTAAATTAATTGCTTCCTCTTTTAAACCTTGTTTTACACTCCAAATTCCATTAAAATAGATATTGATGTTGGTAGGTTGTACCATAGACCACTTCAATAGCTTTATTGAAGACCTTTAAGATGTTGCATACTATATGGGGCCTTTGTCACTCTTCAGATGAGGGCCAATACTTGTAGTTGATTTATTTATCTTTTAGCTCACAAAAGGCCTCTTTGAAAGGCAAAAGTTGACTATAGCATATCACATGCTGTTCTCCAACGAGTTGCTACATAAATTGAAGGCCCGACTTCCACAATTGATGCCTAGTTCGATAATTATATCCTCAAATTTCCCTTTAATAGATTGAGAACATTGACTATATTTTACACTCTCTCCTGTATTATTGATAACACCATCAATCGTTTTAAGACCATCTTTAAATATTAATTAGATGGGCAACACATCTAACATAAAATAAATCACCATCACAACCAACATATCCATATTTAATAAATTTAATTTCACAATATCCACCATTATATTTTTGGACCTACCCAAGCATCCAGGCCCTTAGTGGGTTTTAGTGATTAATGACAAATGAATGATTATTATGACTAACTTGTGATTTGCAGCAGCAATTAAAGTTAGGTCATATTAATGGTAAATTGAAATTGATTCATGTCCTTTTTTGATGGAGTTCGTATCGGTTTTCAAAGGATGTACAACAAGGTTAAGAACATAGTAGTTCTAAGTGCCGATGTGAGTCGAGTGGCACTTGAAGTAGTTTAGGGCTTTGTTTTTTTCCTTTGAACATTTTTGCGCATTCGGAGGGTACGTGGCAGTATCAGAGTGCATCCTTGCCTTCCGGAAGCTCCGGACGCTCATGCACAGAGGGTCCGAACAATTGGCTCGGTGTTCGGTTGCTTGCCCATGTGTGAGCACCATCTAGACATTGGGAACAGTGCTCGTGCAGCCAAATGTGCTGTGTGTCCAAAGGTGGAAAAAATGACTAGAGAGGTATTTGGAGAGGGTGCGGACCAATGCTTAGCATCCTGAGTTCCTGACCTACCTTTGCACGGTTTTTCCACAATAGCCGTTGTGAGAGTACAGTCGCAAAAAAATGGTCCGGAGTTACCAGTATCCAAGTCTGAAGGTTCCATTTTTCTACTGTACTTATGTGAAATGGCTAGTTTTGGCAATGGGGTATTTATACTTCTCTTACTCGTCCATACTAACTCTCTTGCCCATTTATTTAGCTAGTAAACCCCTTTGAAGTGCTTGTGAGTTTGCAAGATCCTAGTGAGGTTGTTGTGATTATAGAATCAAGGCTAGAAACCTCATTAGAGCAAGAAAAAGAGTAGCAAGACTGCATCCACCTTTCTCGTTAGGCTTATTTCGATCAAGTTAGTGTCTTGCTTGTTACTCTTGGTGATCAGCATCACCTAAACAGCTTGATGGTGATTGGGAGCTTGGTGATCATCCGGTGGAGATTGTGCATGACCCAACTCATCTTGTGAGCGGTTGTGCGGACGATTCACCATGCCAAAGTGGCAAAGAATCAGCCCGTAGAGAGGACTTGATCCTTGCACAGATCAAGGAGGAGCTAGACCCTTGCGCTGGTGCTCTAATGAGGACTAGTGGAGAGTGTTGACTCTCCGATACCTTGCGAAAACATCGATTGTTCCTCTCCTCTATTTACATTCCGCAATTTACTTTGAGTACTCTACTTTCTTAGATTGTCATGCTCGAGTAGTATTGGACCCTTGGGTGCAAAATTTATTTTAATACTAGAACATCACTTGTAGGTAATAGGGGTGAAAATAGGCTAACTCGGTAGGTTTGCGAAAAAATTGAATTAGCCAATTCACCACTTTCCTCTCGGACATCTTGATGCTATCAGTTACATTGTCCAATGTAATGCTAAATAACTTGTCTTCAATTTTGTAAAATCAAATAGTCCTCAACTCCGCAGTATAGAGATTAACACCACCATGTGGTTTTTTTTATCACATAAAATTTAATTATCCTCTTCTGAACTTTCCAATCATCATCTACGTAGTTGCAAGTGACACACAATAGACTATATTTTGATTGAAAGTCCACAAATCAGCTCTCAAAGAGAATATGAAATTACAATTTTCAAATATTTCTCTCACTATTGTTTGGTGGTTCTAATAAGCTTCTAATCCATTTTCCTTAATTATTGTCCTAAAAACTGTTTTTGCGAATGGGTTCAAACTAGCTGAATACTTACAGAAACCCATCATATTGCTCAAAAGAGAAAGAAAGATTATGAAGTACAATGAGTTAAACAAGTTCACATCGAATTATTTTAGATCAAACCTCAAATTAGGGAGAATAGCTTACTCAACTGAGACTGATGACTGTAACTTATCAACTAAATCATTCATCTTAAGTCTTGTCTCACAAACATCCGGATGTCTACTCATATGGCTAGTCCCGAAAGTAACCTTGAACAATGGTTTACTAAAACCGTTTGCCGGCCCGTAACTGGCCCACACAAAACCAAAGTCACGGTCACACAATGGTCTGGATTGCAACCCGTGTACCCAGCGCAATCACTTTGAAGTCCTATCCGGTCACGGTTACTATCCACCAAACCCATCGAAACCCCAAAAAAAAAAAAGGCACGAGCGGCAACACAGATGCAGCGTGAGCGCCGCGGCAACGGGCGTGACGGCGGCAGCAGCGAGTGCCGCGACGGTGGCGGGGGCACGACGGCGGTGCGCGTGGCGGCGGCGGCGACGAGCGCGAGCAGGGCAGTAGCGGCAAAGAGTCCATCAGGGGCGAGCCCGGCGGCAGTGAGCGCGACAGCGCCGCCTACCATGAGATCGAGGCAGCCCTGGTGGCCGAGAATGTGCGGGATCTGCGCGAAGCTTGGAATTCTTTCGCCGTAGGTCCCGAACTGGAGCCACTCTCGCTGTCGCAAGGCCAAGTTTCTGTTGAGCTATCGATCCATCTGGAGACAAGGTTCTTTGTCTTTGTTTCACTTTTTTCGCTGAGGCTATTTTTCTATGGATATGTTCAGTGACAAGCGATGAAGTACTGAATACTGATGGCTGTAATAAGAGAATCCAAGTAATAATTTGACATGTGATAAGAGAATCCTAGTAATAAATTTGTACTGACACTAAACCAAGCAATAAATTTGTACTGTTGGTTGTAGCATTGTCCAACTACACGGATGCAGAACGTGACAGTGGGCACCTCTGTAATGAGCTCGTTTCCGTAAAGGCCTTGCCCAGGAGCTTTAGGGCATGGTGTATGTTGACATCTAGCAACGTCGTTAAATATAACTATATAACTTTTAATGCGAGAGGCGAGATTAGAAGATGAATGCTAATTAATTAATTTGTCATTAGCAACTAGCCACTTTTCTATTACCAACATTCTTATACAAGAACTAGGTTGTCATCCCTAATTAATAATGCTAAGAATAAATAAAGTTTTCATATGTGACTAGGCAGAAATAAATATAAATAATATAAACTAAGATCAGTACTGTAAGCGGACAGATAATTATACCATTGTAACATTTTACCTAGGGAGTTCTACCAGGTTGTCGATTTATATTTATGACACTAGGAAGGATTAGGATAAAGTTTAATCTATTATATTTATAGTGATGGTATACAATGGATAAGTGACATTACCGATATCATTTACTCTACTAATAAAAGGTAGAGGTCACAAGGTAAATAAAGATAAAGGTGATAAGTATGATCAACCATCATAAATAAAAGATAATCATCAGAGCACTTCTCTAGTCATAGTAATAGCTAGCCAATGGATAAACTAAGGAATTAATATCAAAGGTAATTTTATAACTACATCAATGAATAACTCTAATTAGTGCAATTACATCTAACAATCATTGTTAGACTAATCCTATATCATGATCACATGCAAAGGGCATCATCTAGAAAGGGTGTGAAATAGAGTCATCATCCAACTTTGCGATCGTGCCTGCTGGCCTACGTACGGGCGGTGGACTACAGAGGACTCAACGCAGCTGTCAACTACGCGATCTACCACACGACCCGGCACATCAGGGTGCACTCGCAGATAAACAAAATGCCTAGACACCACGTGTATATACTGTTCATCATCTATCCATCGTCCGCATGAATAAACGCTATACGAGCAATTACAAGAATTCAATAAGATCAAACCAACTATACTAGACATATAATCAAAGTAGAAAAACACTATTGTAATCAAGAACATATGAACTATTAAGAACAATGTTTCCCTAATCATAATGAAGAATACAATAATAGAGAAAGAACTAGAATTATACCGAACTCCGTGCTCCAGACAGACGCCGGGGCTCCAGATCCGCCGAAGAACAAGAACTCATCTACTCTCTAATCTAACTACGATAGAACTATGAACTAGGAGGCTCTTGATGAACTAGGAGGCTCTTGATGGCTTGATGACTTGATGCCTTGAATGAATGATGGGTTGATACCTCCAGGGGGTCTGCCCCTTTATTTATAGCCCGGTAGGATGCACGTGCGCCGTAGGATCAAACCGACTTGAAATAAGGGCCGAGATGACTCTATAGAGGCGGTGGAAGAAGACTCCAGAAGATAGGCGAAAACCCTAGCAGGGGGGCGCTGGCCGGCCCCACCTAGGTGGGTCTCGGGCCCCGGTGCTTCAGGTGTATTCCAGATGCTTCTAGTGTTCACGTGATGATGTTTCCTTGGCGGTTAAGTTACGTGGTAATCATGCTCTTTAACCTTTCTTTTATGCTTTTCTGGAATAGCCCCTAGAAAATACAGAACATGCAAAACTCGTGGAAACTGTCAGTTAAAACCCTAGACTAGTGTGTATTCATGTATCCTTTGGTGTCTAAAGTTCTAATAAAAGTTGACGTTATCCACCGTCAACAACACCCCAAGCTTACCTGTTTGCCAGTCTCTTAGCAAATAAACTAAGCCTAATTACTAATGTAATTGGGTCAGGAGTTGCTACAATGCTTTCATACTCCCCAAGTACACATGCTGCAAACATAGATTCTCCTCCGAATTAGACAAAACTGCTCTAACTTTTAAACTTACCCATTTTACCTTTAACTATGGGGCTTTACAGTCCTTGCCTCAGTCTTGAGTAATTGAAAGAAAGAACAATCAAGTCTTGCACTATGTAGCAAATTCTTCATAGTACCAATATTCCGGAGTTTTGCAAATTTTCAAAATAAAACTCAGAGCCTTAATTGTATGACACCCTCAAGTCTCCCAGTATATATGGTATTTGTGGATCTCACTTAAGGCATTAATTTTATGCTTTCCTATAACTAAAAATTTATGGTGGAGCTTTATAGGAGTGGCAATAACAAGGTTTAAGCATACTTGTAATTCATATGTTGTAAAGTCAAACAATGGTTCCACAGAGAATCGAGGCATACAATCAAACCAAGATGTGCATGTGTATGGAATATGGTGGATAGGTGTATATGTGATATTTAGTGGCTATTCCTAATTCTACTTTTTCTCTTTGAAAATGATTCACTCTCCTTTAAAACTTGGAGGAACACATGGGCTATCTTTATTCTTTCTCTCTCTCTCTCTCCCTTTTTATTCGGGAGGCGGGCATCTAGTACCTATTGTTTTAATGCTGGGACACTTGTCCATCTTTTACTCCCTTTTCATATTTTTCCATAGCCACATGTATCCTTTGAATATAAATAACTGGAGAGATAGTAATAAGAACTTAGAGCAATTATAACAGGGGCTGTCCTACGGGGTTTATATATTTGGGTGTTTACTCCTAGTGTGGGAGAAAACATTTTCATGATGAACATTGATGAAAATGAAAATAGTTGCGATTACTCCCAGGGTAGGAATAATGCATATGTGCTGAAGTGTGTACGTGATCTTGGTTTTAAAAGCATGACAAGACTTGTCGGGTACCAAAGTTTGGGGTACTCAACTTCAATGCAAAAACGATCATTCCCAACGTGGCCCGGCCCAAGTAAGGCCAGCAGAAGCCCACGAAAGCTGCGCCCGAAGCCCACGAAGGCCGCGTCTACGAAGGCCCACGACGTCATTGCACCAATGACAGCCAACCCCCGGGAGAGCGGCACCCTCAGCGCCAATTCTCCGATTCGCCCGAGCCTCCCCGAGAGAGCTCGGGAGAGCGGCACCCTCGGCCTCCAAATCTCCGATTCGCCCGAGCCTCCCCGGGAGAGCTCGGGAGAGCAGCACCCGCGGCGCCCAAATCTCCGATTCGCCCGAGCTTCCCCATCCCTCTCGAGCGCAATCTCATAAAGGCATCCAAGGCACCGGTGATGTCAGCAGAGCAATCTTGGACAACAAGAGACCTCTTTGACCACTTTACAAGCACTGTCCTGTCAGGCGAGATTCTCGACGCGACTGTGCTTCGCACGCCCCTGACGACCATACCACCTGTCAGGATTTCTCTGGCAGTGGATTTGATAGGCCCACTACAGCCGTCCTCTCCACGGTATGGTCTACGGTGCGCCGCCCCGTTTTCCACCGGGGTCTACCAACTATGACTGCGACAGTCCGAGCGCCTGACGACGGGCTACGCAAGAACGGGAAAAGCGCCTACTGCACTGTCCACTCGAAAGGACGAGCACGCCTTCCATCCGGGCCCACCTAACCCTCGGGAAGTACTGTCCAAAGGCCGGAAATACGCCCGAGGGGAGATATCACCCTGCTCCATCCCATCATGCCTCCAAGAGTCCCGAGCCTCGGGAGACAACGCCCCGAGACGACTAGCCCTCTTGTCACATCGTGCGGAAGGACAGCCATCAGGTGTGACCCTACGGCATGCCGCAATCCGACGACTGTTGCTGCCTCGGAACTCACCAAGATCGTACGAACCACTACGGCCATACCCCGGAGACGCGGAGAAAATACCGTAGCTGACGATAGTCAAACGAGGAACAACAACTCCTCACTGTAACATACGTAGCATTGTAAGCGCTGCCCTTGCCTCTCCCTTGCGACTATAAAAGGGAGAGCAGAGGCCAGCTTTAGGGACCCCGGAAGTCCTAAGCTCTCACTCACACATACACACCAACAGCAAACGACTTGCATACACTTAGACACTCACAAGAGACCTGGGAGCACTTCCCTCTCTCGCCTAGCTTGTAACCCCCTACTACAAGCACCCCGGTGCAGGGCAACATGACTCTCCTCTCCACTGGATGTAGGGCCTACTTGGCCTGAACCAGTATAATCCCTGTGTTCCCTTTTGCACACCATCCGTAACCTCAACCGCAAAACACATATTTACTAGCCGGTGTTAGCCCCGCTAAAACTAGCACCGACAAGACTCTCATATGGTATTCAACAAAGGTTGACTAAACTCAATGCAAAAGCAAGCAGCATGAATGTGCAAAAGGTTTCCTATCTAGATGTATCATATATGGCTTTGGTAGGAATTCACATTTTGTCATACAAGAGCTCATCATGTAGATTTTAAGTTTTCCAAAAAAAAATTTCCAGAATTTTAGTAATGCTAGGAATAAGATAAATAGTAGCTCAACCTTCATTAATCATATCAATCAATCACCTAGACTTACCTCAAACATATGCCTCCACAAGTTTCAGGTTCAGAGTAAATTCTTAAGTTAAAACAGCAATATCTAAAACTTAGGAGAATTTAAGTTTGACAACTAGACATTTGAAAAGTATTGTGACAGAGCAACTATTCATCATCTCCAAGACAAAATTTTAATGTTCATTATTTTTAATTTAGTTTTAGCCTAGACCGACTCTAAACAAACTCTAATATATAGATAGATATTTATTTGGTTTTTAAATTTTATCTTACTAGCTAACTCAAGCGAAAAAACGATATAGTAATAATGATAATAAGATACGAAACTTATACTTAGCTGGATTTTAATTGGAGGGTGCCCTCCCCCAATCTTGACGTTTGACAGGGTCTTTGATGTTGCAAATTGAGCGATCCTTCTGGAGGCAGGTGTATCGACAGCGTAGAGATGTCGGGTTGACTAGCTCCTTGATCTTGTGTTGTCCTATGAAACTCAATTGCCAATAAAAATACCAAATCTTATGGAGAGGGGTTAGGTTTAATACCACTCCATGGTAAGTAATTGATTTTATATTTCCAGCAGAAGTTTAAGCTTCTTTACCCAATGAGAAAACTTCTCTAAGAGTGTGGATCTTCATGTGCCCACATATTTTTGGTATTTTTTTCTAAAAGGTGTGGACCTTCATGTGCCCACATATTTTTGGTATTTTTAGATTTTCCTATGATACTATGGTGAACCTTCATGTGTTCACATATTTTTGGCATTTTGTGCTTGTATAAAGTAGACATAATAAGCGCATAGGTAAAATTATCTGATAACTAGAGGATGCTCCTCCCCCAAGCTTGATGTTTGCAATACTTGGTGCTTGAATGATCTTTAGAGTGAGTTGGTTAGTGGCAGTCCGGGTGAGTGCAACTAATAGACTCTCTCCTTAGACATAATATTATTCCTGCATAGTTATACTCCAACAAGAAAACCAAAACTCGAGGCTCGAATTATCAAGGGGTTAGCGGTCAGCCAATGAACACTTTCATTATTCCTTGAGTTGATTTTAATTGATGGATTTTAGCAGGATTCTCTTTTTAGGATTTTCTAATTTTCTTATGCAGCAATAAAAAAAATGTATGCATGCTAATAATAATTTTTTTATGCCACCACAGGGAATATTCATTCTCACGGGGCTTAGAATTTTCATAATGCAACAAAGTAAATATAGATTGTTATTTTTATTTTTATTTTTATGCCACCACAGTAAATATGCCTACAAGGTTACCATAGGTTCATTCACATGGGGCTTTAATATTTATGATGCAGTAAATAAAGCAGTAAATGTTTTTGTGGGTTTTATTATTTTTAATATGCAAAAAAATATTGTACTAATAAATGTGTTAAGCAAAATTACTAATGAATGCTAAATTAGATAACTACCATTCTAACCTTATGGCTAGGGTACGGAATTTAAAGTCTACCGACAGGACTTAGATAGAGGAGAGTGCTTACTCAGTAGGTTCATCGTCTGAGTTTACCTCAGTCAATTCCCCATTTTGCGGTGGTGTAGCAGGTGCATCTTCTTTCTCCTTCCATCTCTTTTCTGTCTCTTCTGCTTCTCCCTTTTCTAGCTCCAGCTCTTCCTTGTAAGCTTCTCTTGATTCTTCATCTCTCTTCACCCATTCTTCTACTTGTCCCTGGATCTCTGCTTTCTCCGCTTTAGCAATCTGGTCCATCCTCTCAGCTTCTGCTTCCTACTCACTCCAGCGTGGTGCTTGTACGTCTTCTTCTTGCTCCCTGTAGCGGTCTTCATACTTCACAATCTTACCAGGGAACTCCTCCCATCCACAGTGAGGCTGGGCAGCCTGACGGCGGGTTTGGTGTTTCCTCCTGTTGCGTTGCTTCCTGTTCTGCTCATGGTTAAGATGTGTTCTAAATTGACAGCGTACCTTTCCAGTGGGTAGGTTGAAGTGGATCTGTCCAGACCCGATGTAGATGATAGCATTGGCGGTGTAGAGGAACGATCTTCCCAAAAGAATAGGCGATTCATCGCCCCCCCTGCGTGTCAAGAACTAGAAAATCTGCGGGTATATATTTATTTTGAATTCTTACCATGACGTCCTTGACTACGCCTTTAGGGAATCTAAGTGATTGGTCTGCCATCTGCAACTGAATATATGTTGGGTATAATGGTAAATCATCAAATAATTCATCATATACCTTTTTGGATATTACGTTGACGCCTAATCCAGTGTCGCAGATGGTGTCGGAAAAAGCGATGTCTCTGATTGTGCATTCGATGATTGGTACACCTGGGTCACCTTTCTTTGTTAGAAATGGTTTTGGGAGCATATGATCATTTTCTGTGTTAATAGCATTGATTAGCTGAGCAGTTTCTTCAGGTACATGCTGGGGCTTGTTTTTCCTCCATCTTCTATTGTTCTTCTTCATGGGTGCTGGTTGTTGTTGCTCTTCTTGTTGATGGAATTGCTTCGGGACTGCTGGATTCTTCAGGATGCGGTTCTTGAATGAAAATCTCTCCTTCTTGTCTTTGATGGAGAGGACAATCTTGGCGTGTTCCGCATAGATGATGGCTTTGGTTATGCATTAGAATGGTCGTCCCAAGATAATGGGTGCCTTCTCATCTCCTCCGGTATCCATGATCACAAAATCAATTGGGACATATGATTGCCCCATTCTGATAACAGCTTCCTCTAGTACTCCCTCGGGGTAGCAAATGCATTGATCTGCAAGCTGCAAACGCATATCTGTGTACAACAAAGGATCACCTAATATTTTCTCATAGATTATCTTGGGCATTATGTTGACACTTGCGCCGAAATCGTAGATAGCCTCTGGAAAGTTATGACATCCTATAGAGATAGGAATCACAGGTCTTTCAGGGTCTCCCATCTTCTCAGGTAGTGAGTAATCTATCCACTGTATATCTGCAGGCTCAATTTGGTATTGTGTTGCATTGTGAATATCAACAAGGTTAGCAGTTTCTAAATCCTCCGGCTGGCCCGGAATCTTACCTTTCTCAAATGGAGGGACAGTAGCAGCTAACTGAGCTAATTGTGATTCTAACATTTTATTAAAACTGTGCTGATTCTTTATAAAAGAAACAAAGGTATCCATTATAGTATTTATATTTTCGAAATCTTTACAATTTGAGGCTACCTTTCTAGACATTTGATCCAATAATTTAGATTGACCAGCAACTAAATCTCTTAAAGGTGAAAGATTATAATTATTATAATTATTACCTTGGTTGTTACCTTGGTAATTACCTTATCGAGGTTGCTGATTCCATCCTTGGTTTGGCTGGTTCCATCCTTGATTTTGCTGAGGACAACAGTAGGTGTTGTTGTTGATGAAGTTTACATCCTCTTGCAACGTAGGGCAGTTGACAGCTAAATGCCCGTAATCTCCACATTCTTCACAGGTCATGCGAGAATCATTGATATGCATGACTTTCTTCTTCTCAATGTCGAGCTTTTTCATGATGAGGTCTAGCTTGGCAGTGACCATGTCAGTCTCCTTCAGATGATGGATGCCTCCTCCTCTCTTGCGAGGTTGAGTACGTTCTTCATTACAGCTTGAATTTGAGGCCAGCTTCTTAACAAGTGCTTGAGCTTCTAAAAGCTTAAGTGACAGGAAAGCTCCTTCAGCT
Source organism: Eremochloa ophiuroides (assembly GCA_038502445.1). NCBI lineage: Eukaryota > Viridiplantae > Streptophyta > Magnoliopsida > Poales > Poaceae > Eremochloa > Eremochloa ophiuroides. The sequence goes on from JAHLJS010000008.1 coordinate 54,101,050, forward strand.
GCAGCATCTATGGACTCACGGGTGCTTGAGATAAGCCCGTGGTAGAAGGTCTGCAATAGTAGCCAATCCTCTATCTCATGATGAGGACAGTCTTCAATATAATCTTGGAATTCAGTGAATGATTCGTCATGTTGTTGTTGAAAACTTGAGATTTTTCCACGCAGAGCATTCGTCTTGCCTGTAGGAAAGAACTTTGCCAGGAAAGCAGTTGAGCATCGGTCCCATGTAGTGTTCTTATCTTTGTTGGCGTAGAACCACTGCTTGGCTTTCCCCAAAAGTGAAAATGGGAAAAGATGGAGTAAAATAGCATCTCTTGGTACTCCTCTAATCGTGCAGGTGCAGCAAATCTCTAAAAAGTGTTCTAAGTGTGCACTTGCATCTTCATGAGCTTTTCCACAAAACTGTCTGGCTTGAACCATGGTGATAAGAGCATGTTTGAGCTCAAATCCAATCTCCCCCGTGTTGACTGCTGGTCCAGTCTGGATGTTTTCTGTTGTCGGGGCAGAGAACTCGCGCAGCGTCTTCTCAGCCATGTCTTCAAACACAGGAGATAAATCTTTTCCTAAGTGTTCTTCTTCTAATATTGGAGCTGGCTCCCTTGATGAATGAGCTTGAGCAGCAATGGGTGTTTTTGATGGTAGCTTGAAATTGTCCCTCGCTTCTATAAACTTCTTTCTTCTTAGGAGTTTCTCTAGATCGTCAGTGAAATTATTTGGAAGATAAAAATCATTCATTCATCACCCTGCATAAGATAAGCAAATGATAAAAAATAAGGGTGTGCCTATTTGAGTTAGAGATCAATCAGTAATACAATCTTATCCATTATGTATACATATGCTATCAATATTTCCTAAGTTTAATGTGCCTTCCACGGCAACGGCGCCAAAAATGCTTGTTGACATCTACTAACGTCGCCAAATATAACTATATAACTTTTAATGCGAGAGGCGAGATTAGAAGATGAATGGTAATTAATTAACTTGTCATTAGCAACTAGCTACTTTTCTATTACCAACATTATTATACAAGAACTAGGTTATCATCCCTAATTAATAATGCTAATAATAAATAAAGTTTTCATATATTAATCTATGTGACTAGGCAGAAATAAATATAAATAATATAAACTAAGATCAGTTCTGCAAGTGGACAGATAATTATATCATTGTAGCATTTTACCTAGGGAGTTCTACCAGGTTATCGATTTATATTTATACCACTAGGAAGGACTAGGATAAACTTTAATCTATTATATAGATAGTGATGGTATACAATGGATAAGTGACATTACCGATGTCATTTACTCTACTCATAACAGGTAGATGTCACAAGGTAAATAAAGATAAAGGTGATAAGTATGATCAAGCATCATAAATAAAAGATAATCATCAGAGCACTTCTCTAGTCATAGTAATAGCTAGCCAATGGATAAACTAAGGAATTAATATCAGAGGTAATTCTATAACTACATCAATGAATAACTCTAATTAGTGCAATTACATCTAGCAATCATTGTTAGACTAATCCTATATCATGATCACATGCAAAGGGCATCATCTAGAAAGGATGTGAAACAGAGTCATCATCCAACTTCGCGACCGTGCCTGTTGGCCTACGTACGGGGGGTGGACTACAGAGGACTCAACGTAGCTGTCACCTACGCGATCTACCATACGACCCGGCACATCAGGGTGCACTCGCAGATAAACAAAATACCTAGACACCACGTCTACATACTGTTCATCATCTATCCATCGTCCGCATGAATAAACGCTATACGAGCAATTACATGAACTCAATAAGATCAAACCAACTATACTAGACATATAATCAAAGTAGACAAAGACTATTGTAATCAAGAACATATGAACTATTAAGAACAATGTTTCCCTAATCATAATGAAGAATACAATAATAGAGAAAGAACTAGAATTATACCGAACTCCATGCTCCAGACAGACGCCGGGGCTCCAGATCCGCCGAAGAACTAGAACTCCTCTACTCTCTAATCTAATTAGGCTAGAACTATGAATTAGGAGGCTCTTGATGAACTAGGAGGCTCTTGATGGCTTGAGGACTTGATGCCTTGAATGAATGATGGGTTGATGCCTCCAGGGGGGTCTGCCCCTTTATTTATAGCCCGGTGGGATGCACGTGCGCCGTAGAATCAAACCGACTTGAAACAAGGGCCGAGATGACTCCATAGAGGCAGTGGAAGAAGACTCCAGAAGATGGGCCGAAACCCTAGCAGGGGGGCGCCGGTCGGCCCCACCCTGGTGGGTCTCGGGCCCCGGTGCTTTGGGTGTGTTCCAGATGCTTCTAGTGTTCTCGTAATGATGTTTCCTTGGCGGTTAAGTTAAGTGGTAATCATGCTCTTTAACCCTTCTTTTATGCTTTTCTGGAATAGCCCCTGAAAAATACAGAACATGCAAAACTCGTGGAAACTGTCAGTTAAAACCCTAGACTAGTGTGTATTCATGTATCCTTTGGTGTCTAAAGTTTTAATAAAAGTTGACGTTATCCACCGTCAATAGTGTACCAAGAGGTGCATGGTAGTTTACCACTAACACTAAAAAGAAATGACAGAAGGTCATTCGAGGCTGTCGTAGATGACATGGCTATGTTCTGTCTTGTAGATGACATTAGTATTCTTCCTATGCCCAATTATGTTCCAACAAACTTTGCTAATATGTAAATACATAGCGTGTTCCTTAGCCCATTGTGATAATACTCTCTGTGTTCATTTACTAATAAGGTAGCCTTTCATTTTACAGCAATGTAACGCTGCCGCTCAAGCTGAACAAGCATTTTAGAAAGTACTTGCTATATTGAACTCATAACCAATAGATGATTGGAATCATAGATTGAAAAGGTTGATGGCTATGTAGAAATCACTACCAGCTACAAATGAAACAAATAAGCGGAAAGAGATCAATCTCAATTGTTAATGCATCAAATATAGATCAAGTATTTTTCATTTTCCACTTTCATATCTATTATTGCTCAATTAAGTTGACAACATCTCCCATTGCTCAGTTAAGTTATTGATGCATCAATAATTCAATACATATTACCACTGCAGTTTGATGTTGAGTCGGCTAGCTCTCCTACACCGAGCTCTCCAGTTCAGAAGAAACATAAAAGAATATCTTGAAAGAGATCACTTGTTTGGAAATATTTCAAATCTGGATTGAGGGGCCAGAATCCAATTGCAACCTGCAATCATTGTGGACAGATTTATTCCTGCGATCAATCAACTCATGGAACAAGCACTTTATGGTACCGTTTGAGGAACTTGTGCCCTGAAGATCCACTCAAACATCAGGACATACGAAACAAGAAACAAGGAACACCCAAACAACCTCTCAACATCGAGGACTGCCACAAAGCGCTTGTTGATATGGTAATAATTGATGAGATGCCTCTGAGAACAGAAGGTGTAGTGTCCAAAGTGCTACAACCTAGGTTTCAACCACCTTCTAGAGGGACAGTAGCCAGGGACTGTTTGCAGCGATATATGAAAGAAAAACCCAAGCTAAAGAAGGTTTTGGAAAATCCAAGAATTTGTCTAACAAGAGATACTTGGACCTTGAATCAAAATTTAAGTTAGATGTATCTCACTGCGCATTAGATTGATGATCACTGGAGGTTGTAGAAACAAATTCTTAATTACTGCTTAGTGTCAGATCACAAAGGTGAAACCCTTGGAAAAATAGTTGAAGTGTACTCGCTAGAGTGGGGTATCGATTGTTTATTCACAATCACAACTGACAGTGCGAGCTCTAATGACAGGTTAATTCTGTATTTGAAGAGAGTGCAAATGTTGGAAAGGAGTTGTGTTAAATAACAAATTCATTCATGTAAGTTGCAGCAGAGCCACGTACTTTATTTTCAGAAACGCAACAACCCATGTTAACCGTTCAAAATCGGATGACCAACCCAACCTAATAAACTAATTAAGCTCATACCAACCCACCAAAAACCAACCCATACCGCACTGGCCTATCGATCCTGGCCCGGTTTGGAAGCAAACCGCTGAAACCATCCCATGAACAGGATTACCCAAAAGTACGTGAACAGAAAATACCCTCTACGTATATCTATGCATATGACTGTAACCTACAAACTAAATCATGCATCTTAAGTACATGCATATGTCTATGTATGAGCACATTTGGGAAGTCTCCCCTATTATTTATAGAGTTGTTCCACAATCCCAAACTTGTCCTTAGATATTTTGGTTGAACAACTAAACCTCAAGGGCAAAATGGTCCAAGTAGAGTTTCAGGCATCAAATGGCCATGAGCCCTTCATGAAAGTGCAATCAATCCCTAAAGTGGGTTTTGGCATTGATCACCACCAAATTAGAGGGCTAATGAGATTTACCGAGTTGACAAGTAGGGAATATCAAATGGAGGATGTATTATGAAAACGAGGATACCCCAATTACAAATGAGGACGACTTTTCGCTCGGATGGTTTAATTCTTTTATATTCTGAATTTGAGTTTAGAAAACATCATCGATCAAGGGGGACTCCAAAACACTTGTCAAAGTATGCAACCAAGTGCTCAAACATATATGCACACATCCTCATACACAATCATGCATTGCAAAGACTTACATTTTTTTGTTTAGGTGAGTACGACACTGCCGCACTTTAAGTGATTGTTGGAAGGCAGGGGTATTTATACATCTCTACCTCCCCAATGACTCTTGTTCTTCTTCCTCAACTCATTTCGATAGAAAAAGACCAGAGCTCTCTCTTGCTCCTCCATTGTTGCTCCTCAAGCTATCAACCTTTCCTAAGTGATTTATCCATCATTCCTTGAGAGAAAAGGCAACAAAACTCAATTAGAGAGGAGATCCATTAATTCCCAAAGCCTAAGAGCACTTGGTTCACGATTTGGCCGGTGGTTTGAAGTTTGTTATTCTTGGAGCTTACTCCTAGCCGGCTCGAGCGTCACCCTTTGTTTCCAACTTGTGTGGCAGCCTAAGAAGTCTGTAACCATCTCTTAAAGCTAAGAAATCACCTATCATCTCAAGAGTTAGCTCTCTTGACTTGTGAACAAGGTTGGGTTGAAAAGCCCCAGATCTAAGTGGTGCACCTGAAAGGTCCCGATAAGCTAGAGGGGGTGAATAGCCTATAAAAATTTCTATAAAGTGCTAGATCACAAGTTAGTAATTAACAAGGCTATTGCTAAGCACTAGCTCTAAGCTACTCTATGCAAGCCACTTAGCACAATTGTTGACGGTGGATAACATCAACTTTTATTAGAACTTTAGACACAAAAGGATACATAAATACACACTAGTCTAGGGTTTTAACTGACAATTTCCATGAGTTTTGCATACTCTGTATTTTCCAGGGGTCATTCCAGAAAAGCGTAAAAGGGGGATTAAAGTGCATAAAAGACACAAAAAGTAACCACGAAGGCAACATCGTCATCAGGACCCTAGAAGCATCTAGAGAGCACCCGAAGCAACCGGGGCCCTACCACCTGACAGGTGGGGCCGGCCGGTGCCAAGGGGGGCCGAGCGGCGCCCCCCCTAGGGTTTCGCCCTCCGTCTTCTAGAGTCTTCTTCCACCGCCTTTGAGGAGTCATCTCGGCCCTTGGTTAAGTCGGTTTGATCCTACGGCACATGTGCATCCCACCGGGCTATAAATAAAGTGGCAGACGCCCCCTGGAGGATCTCATCATTCATCCAAGGCATCAAGTCTTCGGTCAAGCCATCAAGAGCCTCCTAGTTCATCAAGTGCCTTTTAGTTCATAGTTCTAGCCTAGTTAGATTAGAAGTAGAGGAGTTCTAGTTCTTCAGCGGGATCTGGAGCCTCGGCATCCGTCTGGAGCGCAGAGTTCGGTATAGTTTTAGTTCTTTCTCTGTTATTGTATTCTTCATTATGATTAGAAAAACATTGTTCTCAATAGTTTATATGTTCTTGATTACAATAGTCATTGTCTACTTTGATTATATGTCTAGTATAGTTGGTTTGATCTTATTGAATTTATGTAATTGCTCGTATAGCGTTTATCCATACGATCGATGGGTAGATGATGAGCAATATGTAGACGTGGTGTTTAAATATTCTCTTTATCTACGAGTGCACCCTGATATGCCGGGTCATGCGGTAGTTCGCGTAGGTGACAGTTACGTTGATTCCTCTGTAGTCCACCCCCCCCCCCCCCCCGGTATGTAGGCAAGCAGGCACGGTCGCGAAGTTGGGTAATGACTCTGTTTCACATCCTTCCTAAACGATGCCCTTTGCATGTGATAATGATATAAGACTAATCTAACAATGATTGCTAGATGTAATTGCACTAATTAGAGTTATTCATTGACGTAGTTATAGAATTACCTTAGATATTAATTCGTTAATTTATCCATTGGCTAGCTATTACTGTGACTAGAAAGTGCTATAATGTTTATCCTTTATTTATGATGCTTGATCGTACTTATCACCTTTATTTATCTTTATTATCTTGTGACCTCTACCTGTTTTGAGCAGAGTAAATGACATCGGTAACACCGCTTATTCATTGTATATAGTTGTTATCAATAAAATAAATTAAAGTTTATCCAGTCCTTCCCAGTGGTATAAATATAAATCGACAACCTGGTAGACTCTAGGTAAAATGCTACAATGGTATAATTATCTATCCGCTTGCAGAATTGTTCTTAGTTCATATTTATATATTTCTGCCTAATCACATTGAATAATATATGAAACCTTTATTTATTCTTAGCATATATAATTAGGAATGATAACCTAGTTCATGCCTAAGAATGTTGGTGATAGATAGGTGGCTAGTTGCTAATGACCAGTTAATTAATTACTATACATCTCTAATCTCGTCTCTAGTAGTAAAAGTTATATAGTTATATTTGGCGACGTTAGTAGATGTCAACAACAATATACTACTTCACAAGAATATGCACTCGATCGCAAGAAACCCACTCCTTCAAAACCTAAGGAGAGAGCACATAAACAAGTAATAAGCGCAAGAGAGTAATTGATCGAGGAAGCTATACCAAGGGGCTTGATGAAGTGAAGATCAATTGCCGTGTAGAACCAATCACCAAGAAATAGACAATAAGATCAAGATCACCAATCACCAATAGAACACCGAAAAGCCAAACATCCACTCGATGGTGGAGAAGAGAGAACACTCAATTTTTTTACCGAGGTTCACGTGATCACCGTCACGCTACTCCTCGTTGTGGCACCAGTCTTCCTTGGTGGATTGCGAGCTAGGCTTCACACGTCAATCCCTCACCGGGAGCCGCTCACCAACACAAGAGAAGTGGCTATCAACCACGAGCAATCCACTAGAGTCGGTTTTGGCACTCCGCCGGGGAATAACCGCAAGAACCCCTCACAATCAAACCTTCGGTGTGGGCTTGAACAATCACCAATCAGCCTCAACACCAGAATCACCTCCAAGCCGCTAGGGACACGGCAATGCCCCAAGAGAATAAGAACTCAGCAATGGCTTGCTCTCAAGTGCTCTAGAATGCAAATCACAAGCAATGATTCACTTGAGGATCACTCAACTCACAAAGATGATCAATGGATGAACAAGTGAGTGAGTGGGAGACTAGAGAGTGCTCACAAGTGTATGGCAATGAATCAAATGTGCAAGAGAGTCACCAAGTGACCAGGGAAGGAGTATAAATACCCCTAAGTGCACTCCTAGCCGTTACCCACTGAAAAACAGCCGTTAACACTCTTTTTCACTCGTCGGATGCAACCGTCGGACCGAACTCGTCGGACCAACCGCTGGCGTCCGACGCCCGGATTCTCGCCACGTGTCAACTCAGTTTAACCTCAGCCGCTGGATCTCAACGGCTATCTGCTCGCGCCACTTTCACAACCGTCGGACTGGACAGCGTCGGACCAAACGTTCACGCCGTCCGACGCTTCCAGAGAGCATGCAGAGATGATTTTAATCATCAGACGTTGTTCGACGGCCTGCGTCGGACCAACCACCTGCGTCTAATGCCCTGAACACTTCTCGCCGCGCACAGAGTCAGAACGTGAACTCGCCACGCCACGCCGTCGGACTGACAACCGATAGTCCGACGCTCGCCCTTCACTACTCATCGGACTGTCCGACTCTCACACCCAGCGAACGACTAAGCCACCGTCGGACGCTCCCTCAACAGTGCGTTGGACCAATGATTTTCATCGTCTGACGCTTTTAGAAACGACCAGAGAGCTCCAGAAATGCTCGGACAGCATCCGACGCTCACCGTCGGACCAAAGAGTACTGTCCGACGCTTTCACAGTTAGAAACAGTTGCCTGGGGACTGTCGTACGCATGCAAACATTAGTCCGACGCCCCTGCTCTCTAGTGTCCGACGCTCTGAAAACTTCTCTACTCAAGTTAGTTTCACACCCCTTGCTTCTATGTGCTAACACTCAAGGTTTTCAACACTTGTGCATAGTGTGTTAGCATTTTCAAAACATTTTCCAAGGCTTTCTAAGTTGATCTCTAGGTTGAGTTAGTCAATGCACATGAAATGCAACCTAGAGCACTTGAAGGTAATTCAATCACTTAGTTCTCCCCTTAATAGTCGGCTATCTATCCTAAATGTGATCACACCCACTTGGTGTCTTAATCACCAAAAGAAAAGCCCTAATGAGTTATACCATTGCCTTGAAGCCTTTTCTTTTCACCTTGATCATCTCCACTTGATCCATCATGCTTGATCCATGGATGAGCCTTCCTTGATCATCACCATTAACCATTAGGCTCTACACTCCATGGTTGGGACTACCTACACTTAGCCATCACTTAGCAAGTAGGTTAGTCCTTAAGGTGTCATCAATTATCAAAACCAAACTAGGGCTTTCAGCACCTCAATAATGTGGATGTAGGCAAGCCTTTGTGGCAAGCTAAACCACAGGATAAATCGTCGCGTCAATTGTTTATCCTTTACATTATTGCAATTCATACCCTTGTTGAGGTTTTTCTAAGGTTTGAGGTCAATCTACTTGCTAGAGCTTGATCTACTAGTTTTAAAATCTTGATATGTCTTCTCTATACCTGTAGGAAGCTAGATTCTAGATTCCACCGAGTAGTTTTTGAACTGTGGATGAGTTTACTCTACAGGTGCAGCAATGCCGCCATTGTGGTACAGTAGTGCTGTTATCACAGAGTGGCAGTGCTACTATGGTATTTGACGTTTGTTTGAGTTGAATTTTGACAGGTACCTATTCACCCCCCGTCTAGGCTATCACAGATCCTACACTTCACGATATAGCTTTGTCTTGATGCGAATTCCCCGATAATTCCATGGGTCGCCTCGATTTCCATCCTAGGTTTTGAGGCCTAGACCTAGCAAAACCGTTCATCGATGGTTTTGAGACCCAAACCACCAAACCCACCTAGAGAAGCGTATCCGCTATGCCTTCTCCATGATCTAGACATGTGTCACCGTTTGTCCTCGATCGCCAAGTTCTTCGCACCCTACTTGACTTGGTCAATACAGTCTACTCCACATGTACACTGACTTATCAATATTCCTAATTGTCAATCACCCATGGTGAGTCTTCCGGTCCTCGGTCTCTCGGTCCAAACCTTTCATCTGTCCTTCATCACTCCTAATTTATCGGCATGACACAACATGGCCCTTCTTGACCTTCTCCGTAGTTGTCGACCGTCTTTGTGCTCCACATTTGCATAATACAAGCTAGAAACATGTTGCAGAAACACCGCACTCACACTAACGTCAGTCTCCAAACTCAACCAAAGTTTGATCATCTCCTAACAGCCACTCATCGTCAATTGACATATATGGGCACATCTCAACCATTTGTTGGCATTCGGGAACAACTACACGCTTGCACCTTTGGACATTTTTCCAAGCACCGCTTAGTGGCATTGTTTCTGATCTATTGAGACATGGTGGCATATCGTGGGCATGATTCTAGGGGCACTAGTTAAGGTGGTGCGGACTATACTACCCCTAGTAACTTAGGAGATTTAGAAAGAGTGAAACGGAAGGGTTTTTCAATGTCGACAATAGGTGGAGGAAATTCTGTGGGCAAAAATGAAGGAAGAGGCTGTAACACCCTAGTGTTAGTTACTATTTTCACACTTGCATTTGCATGTCATCAAGCATAGATCATGTCATTGCATGCATTATTATCATTGCATTTGATTTGATTCCCTTTTATTGCTATATGTTTGTTTATATGTCCATATTATGCAAAATGTGTTGACATGCAAATGTGATGCTTGTTTACGGTTCTAAATGCTTTATACATGTTTAGGATAACATTTGGAACAATGTTCATGTTGGTGAAATTCCCAAAATACCCCTCTAGCTCATAGTTGACTAGAGAGCCCTTTAAAAGCTATTCTGTTTGACCAAACAAGAAGGGCATTTTAGAGATTCTGCATGTCAGTGCACCCTTAATCAAAGTTGTGTAGAATTTTATAAGCAACAAACTTTATTTTTGGGTCAACTCATGAAAATGAGTGGAAGAAGGTCAAAAAGTTGAATTAGTGCAGATTTGGAGCTGTTTTGGAAGTTTTCAAATTTTCCTAAGTCTAAACCGGTTTTCAGTTTCGGTGTACCCCTGTTCATTGACTTGTATCTCTCAATCCAGACCGAACTAGAGTAAAGTGTCTTAATATGAAATGATCTACTCGTATAGCTCTTCAATCCATAGTAGTGAAGTTTTCGCTGAAACGCCCTGGATCGCGAGTTATAGATCGATAAAAATCGAGTTTCAGTCGGGTCCGCGGAAACTGAATCGGAGCCGATTCAGTTCGACCCTCGGGCGAATCGCGAGCGAGTCGCGCGACCGCGTCAGGCCTCGGCCGCCAGATGGCGCCGTACGCCGTCGTTGCTGCCGCGCGGTCGGCTTACAAAGGGGAACACGCAACGCTGTCTCCCGCACGCTCGCCCTCACTCTCCCTGCTCTCTCGCCCTCTGTTCGCTCGCTGCTCTCCTCTTTCCCCTCCGCCGTCGCCATTTCCGCCGTCGCCATTCCGCCGCGACCGCCGCGGTGAAATCCGCCGCCACCGAGCCGTCTCCGACCGCGCCACCCTCGGCGCAGCTGCGGCTTGCTCTGCTCTTCGTTTCCGACCCGTTGCCGACCTCAGCCGACCTAAGGTACAGCTCCAGCGAGCTTCTCGCCGTCCGCCATTGCCGGAGCGCCGCCGAGCTCTCGGGTCGCCGTGACGAGGGCGATGCCGGGGTCGGCTTCCCTCTCTTTTGCTCGTCTAAGAGTCTCCGTTAGCCGTAGATCCTTTCCACACCGTCGGTTAGATCTACCTCGCCGTGGTTTCGCCGGAACCCGAGTTCGCCGTGAAACCGCTCGCCACCGTGCCGCCATGCGAGCGCGGTCAGTGAGTTTCCGTGCGCAATAGTTCGATTAGTCGCGCGCACAGGTCCGCTAGGGTTGCAGGAACACGGAACGAGGCCGAGCCGCGCGAGCAACGGCCGGAATCGGCCGGCGCAAGTTCGCCGGACCACCGCCGTCCGCCATTGCCGCCATCGAGCTCGCTCCGGTGGAGTACGACCCTCGGCAGTTCGTCCATCGGGTTCGCCTCGTTGCCGCGAGTCGGTAGGTAGCCTCGGCGTCGCCGGAGACCTCGCCGTCGGCGAGCTCTCGCCGGTCAGCGCCGGCGGCTCTGTTTCCTCTCTCTGACGCGTGGGGTCGGGTCGACCCCGAGGCCCGCGAGTCAGCCGTTCAGGTGCGCCTCTGGTTCGCTGAGCCGGGTGCACGTAGCAGTTCTATCGGGTTTAGGTTTTTGATTTTATAAAAGGAATTTCCAGAAAATGTGTAAAACCTTCCAAAATTCATATCTGGAGCTAGGAATGTCCAATGGGGGTGAACCAAATTTTGTTGTGTTTGTATTTCTGAGCTCTATCAAGGAAAAATATAAATGTACTTTTTGAATACTTTTTGTGTGCAGTTATAATTAAATTGTTAATTGCTTGTAAACTTGATAAATGCATAAGTAATTACAGGAATGTGCTAAAAATGTGATTCCACTTGCATTCATCTTGTTTAGGGAAGTAGAATCTATGAAAAATATGTTTGCTGGTGATTCACTGTTATTTATGTGATGTCTAGTATAATGTGCCTTTTATGCTTTAATCTTGCAAAAATCACCATGCTTAATGTGTTAAGGTTATGGACATGAATATTTTTCCTGGGCTATGTTATGTTGGAAAGAAGCTAAGAAAATTAGGAAATCTGTTGTTTGATACTTTTCGCTGTGTTAAGTATTTTCCATTGCTTAAAAGACTGGTTGCTTGTTATTTTTGTGTAGACTGTTATACTTGTCCAAATGACTTGAAATTTTGTCAGTAGGCTAATCTGGATGTGTAATAGCTACTGTAATTTCTATGGATTTTTCTGGTCACAGTAAGCAGTAGGTCCAGTTATAGGCTAGGGTTTATTTAATTGTTTCTAAGCAAATATCTTTTGGTTGTGGTAGGTTAGTTGATGCATGTTAATTATTAAGTGCAGGTTGTAGACCTCTCACCCGGGACGAGAAATTGTTCTATGCTTTGCTTAAGAAGGGTGAGTATGAGTTGGTTGTCTAGGAAAGAAATAAATGAGTGTGGATTGTTAAACTGATTGCATATCATGGGTTAATTCGTGCATCTCTATCTTGCATTTCATGTGCATTCTCAGTTCTCATATATGCATATCATGCATACAGGATCGCCGGGAGGAGTGACACTGCTGCAATTCGATCCACCGGAGGAGGGAGTTCCGCCGGAGATTGAAGTGCCCGAGGTTTCCGAAGGACAAGAAGAAGAGGTTGAACTTCCGGAGTGCCCGGATCACCAACCCGCAAACTTTGTGAAAGGCAAGCCCCGGAGCATTCCTAAGTCTCCACCTACTCTTTTTACAAATACACTGGTCTTTATTAAATCGTATGATTGTGCACTTAAGTATAGGAGTTGATATGATACCGTTGCTGCATTTATTCCTTGTCCACTTATACTTGATCCTGAAGTTATTACTAGACAAGGGGATGGGTTCGATCCTATGCTTAGCCATGCTTAGACCGGTAGAAGTCGAGGGATTTCCTGTCCTTCGCGAGCATAGGTGGTTACTAATGATGATGGGGTTGGATTCCACATGATGGACTATATGTGCCACCATGCCACAGTGTCTAATGAGAGAATCAAGGCTAGGTAGCGGGGAGCCGCATGACATGGTTGAGGTCATGCCGTCTTCGGTGCTGCTTGCGGCCGACTAGGACTGAGGCCACCAGACATCAGTTGAGATTGAAGGACGTCGTCACATAGCTGGCCAGATAAGTCGTTCTGACCGCGAAGCCGAGTATTTCTTTCTGAGCCGGGAATTGGTGCGACTAGGCAGACATATTCTGGAGGTAGGAAGTATGTGCGGAGACACCATCTTACCAAGGGCAGGTCAGGGACCTGATGCATCCTGGAAGTGGGTTGGTCTCTGAGAATATGGTCCCCGCCAAGCCCGCGACATATTGTGACTCAGAAAGATTTAACGGTGGCCCAAGAAGCCAGTGGCTCGGCTGACAGGGTTTGTGATTGGCATGTTTGCCAGCTGGTACAATCGATTCGAATCGCCATCTCTCCTGGTTAGTGAGAAACTGAACTGATCTTCTGGTGAGGTAGAGGCTAATAACTTGAACATAATGATTATGGTGAGATGAGGTTGATATCTGTGGATATCGGAAATCATATGGTTTTATTGATTGCTACAATATTCAGTGAATGCTTAGTATAGTGGCTAATCCTAGTAAATAGTTTAACTGAAATCGAAGCTTATCACAATTAAAATGATTAAGTTGAGGTTCTACTGTAAGTAATGCTTTGATGCAAAAATGATGCTACCCTCTGAGCTCCACCAAATAAGCCTTGCATATCCTTGAGAGTCTTTTTATTTACTCCCTGTCGGGTAAGTCTAGCTGAGTACAATTGAGTACTCAGGGTTTTATTCCCATTGTTGCAGATGGTGTAGTTTTCTACGCGTATTGCAGGAACTGCTTCACCCCTGCGGGCGAAGAAGACTAGACCCGAGGGCGGGGTCATTATCTATCTTTAGTTGTTGTAAGAATGCTGTGACGGGGTCATGTGATGGTACTCGTATTCGAACTCTGTGGTGTAAAACTATATTGACTTCCGCTACTACCCTATTTGTGTAAAAGACTATGTTGTACTCTGATGTTTAAATTCGGTTGCGAACTTATGTGTCATGTGATCGGGTATTGCTGAATGAATGATCCTTGGGGTATGAAATGTTTGAAATCCTTCGAGATTTCCGGACTACCGGGTTTATATTGGCTCAAGTGCGACTGGATTGCGGCGAAAATGCGATCGTTGTACTTGTGCTCGTATAAATTGGTCGGTTCTGTGACAGCTGGTACCAGAGCATAATTCAGCATATACCGTCACTTGACTATTTAAAAACTAAAAGAGTTTTGAGTTTTACAAACTAATTGCCAACTGATAGTGTGTATAGGTGATTTAAACCAAGTGTTTGCAAAACTTATGAGTACCAATGACCAAGTCCTATAGCCCTATGTATATGTGGTAATTAGGTGGCTTATGTAAGTACTGACTTGGGGGAAATTGCATCATATTTCTATTTGTGGTTCATTTGGTTTTATCGTGCGGATAATCATGAACTGTCGGTTTCTTATTGCTTCTTAAGGGTCAATGTACCACGTCGCCTACGGTAAGGTGAGATGTGAGTGTAAGATCGAACAACCATCGATCGATGGTGAGTGTATGATTACTGAAGTGAGTACATGTTATCCATATGTGTACTTATGGAAGTAAGGTGGAGTAATTAATTTTTGGGGTCGCAAATGTTCATGGGAACATTTCCGGCAAAAAGTGCTTCTTGTTGCCCTGCATACATTGGGATTGAGCTGAAATGAATCTTCTGCAGGTACACTAACCACGCAAAACGTATAGCACGGTTAGTTACGTATATGAGAGCACGTGGTATGCCACCGACTATAACGTTAGTTAAAATATATTATGTGTGAGGTCGTTGGCACGTGCATGCATCATGATCATGAAATTAATTTAAGCTATCTGTACTATTTCCTTCCCTATGGTAAAATTTGTGCTGTCCTATCTTATTCTAAATGCTGAAAGATGTTGTAATGTACCAGATGGCAGCTGAAGGTGAGCCGCAGAGTGGTCAGTTTCTGGAGCAGTTTGGCACACCCACTGTGCTATGGAGGTTGTTGCAGTCGGTGGGATATGCAGAGCCACCACTGTATTTCTGGAAGCCAGCGCAAACCATGGTGCAGCCTTGGTTTGATGTTTGGGTGACTATCCCTGTGCTTGAAAGGGGTTGGCCGTTTCCAGGAATAAAGGTGGAAGTTGACATGAGGACGCCATGGGATGGTGCGCAGCTTGCAGCTTTTGAGGTGTTGACGGATATTTGCAGCCGGTTCAACAAGAGAGCTGATTTGGGGCCAGCAAATGTTTTTCCCAGGGTGGATGCTTCTCAGGGTGAGTGGGCTCAGTCTAGCCAAGCTTCTTTAGAGCGAGGCAGGGACGAGCGTGCTCATAGCACGGGTGCTTCTATGAGTGCTATGTTTGCTGTCCTGAGGATGCATTATTCCACTAGGGATGGTTGGATGAAGTGCATTGAAGCCCTGCATGATGCTGTGGAGAAGAAGTTAGAAGCTGAAGAGTGGGCACGTATGGCTCGTCGTAGCTCAGATGACTTGGTGGTAGCTCTCACTGCCTGTCGCAATGAGTTGTTACGATGCACTGGCGCCTTGTTGGCAGCTGATCGCCGTGTCGAGGTGCTTGAGAGGGAGAATGCAGATCTTCGCCGCCAGCTTGACAATCGCAATATGAGTTTGACACGTCAGCGCACTGAGTTTCTGCAAGAGTTGCGTGCTAGTCAGCAGCAAGTTTGGGAGTTGCAGCAGGATGTTCATCGTCTGAACAACCGTGCTGATCCGTTTCATCCTCCGGGTGCAGCGGAGTTTGCTCCTGAGATCTTCATTGCAGCTGATGATGGTGAAGCAAGTGAGGAAGAAGAGGAAGAAGACCCCGAGGAGATCGTGCCTATTGACGAGAGTGATGACCATGGTGGGAACGTGTCCGGCGTGGACAGTGACCACGATGACTAGGCTTTTTCTAGTGATCTTGCCATGATCGGCACCCTTTTGTATTGGGAAAACCTTTAATGTCATGTAATGGGTAGAACCTGAATTGTAATGAGAGAACCCTGTGTGTTCAGGGCTGGAACCATCAAACTTTTAATTAAGTAATGGTAACTTATGCAGCTTGAAAACCCTTTTTGGTTGTGCCTTGTTATTGTGCGGTTGTGTGATGATTATTGAATTATTGTGCCGTTTGTTGGTTATCAAAAATGATCATTGATATCTTTTGGGCATAATCTTTCGGTTATCTTTGACATAACTGACACTTAACAATGGTTGTTGCGTGTTGCTACAGATGGCACCTCATACCCGTCGTCATGGGTCAACCAGTGGTGGTGGGAACGAACATGAAGATGAGGAGTTGCCGCCTCCTCCACCGCGTACCCAGGAACAAATGCTTGCTCAGTTCTTGGACACCCAGCAAGCGATTTTGCAGCAGATGGTTGCTAGTAACAACCACAATCGCGATCGAGGTGGACGCCGCGGAAACGATGAGGACCAATACAGTAACTATAAGGACTTCATGGACACTAAGCCTCCGGTATTCAAGCAGGCCGTAGAGCCGCTGGAAGCTGATGAGTGGTTAAACACTATTGAACAGTCATTCTCTGTGCTGCGATTGACTGAAACCATGAAGGCTAGCTTTGCTGCTATGTTACTGCAAGGCCAAGCTGGAATATGGTGGGCCAATCGTAAGACCGCCTACCCCGTGGTCGCTGATATCACCTGGGAGCAGTTCACCAGGGATTTCAGGGGGCATTTCATTCCAGCAGGCTTGATCAAGATGAAGGTCAATGAATTCATGCAGCTTACTCAGGGTACCAAGACCCTCACTCAGTATCATCATGCCTTTAACAATCTGTCGAGGTATGCCCCGTGGATGGTAGATACAGATGAAAAGAAGATTGAAACCTTCAAGAGAGGTCTTAGTACCAAGCTTATGAAGACTCTGGCGAACAACGCTCGTACAACTTTTAACGAGTTCATCAGTGAAGCTTATATCCAAGAGAAACAGAACAACTTGCACACTGCTTCCAAGGGAGGCAAGAGGCCATTTGAAGGAAGCTCTTCTCAGTCAAGGACTCCAACAGCTAGTCGTGCGGTGGCAAATCGCCCTGCTTACCGTCCGGCTGTTCCTGGAGCAAAATTCAGACCCCCTCCAAAGAAGCAGCCAGCGCCTCAGCGCTACAAGAAAGGTTTCACAGTGCCTTTGAACAAGAACAATGCTCCTCCCAGCAACGCCGTTCCAGTGAGGACCAACCAAGGTCTGGGGCCATGCTTTAACTGTGGCCAACAGGGACATCTTGCTCGTTATTGTCCTCATCCCAGGCAGGGTCGTGTCCATCACACTACTGCGGAGGAACTTCCGGAAGGTGAACCAGTCACCGCGGGTATGTTTTCTGTGAATCAGCATCCTGCTATTGTTTTGTTTGACTCTGGATCGTCGCATTCTTTCGTGAGTCAAGCATTCGCACAAAAGCATGCATTACCAATTGTTGAGTTGAGCCATAGTTTCCGGATAACTTCAGCTGGGGCTGAAATTTGTACGCGTCATGGTGTCGGGGATGTGACCATCGAGATTGGTAATCGGGTTTTCATCAGTAGTCTTATTGTGCTACCAGGGTTGAGTCTGGATGTTATTTTGGGAGTTAGTTGGATGGACAAGCGGGGTGCGGTGTTGGACGTCCCTAACCGGATGTTGACACTGAGGGAACCCCAAGGTGAAGGCACTTTTCAGGTTCATCTGCCCCGTAGGGGAGATCTTTTTAGTCTCTCTTTCTCAGTTGAGGCCGTGACACTTCAGAGCATCCCTGTAGTGTGTGAGTTTCCTGATGTCTTTCCTGATGATCTACCTGGACTTCCTCCTGATCGAGATGTGGAGTTTGCAATAGAACTTATTCCCGGTACGGCCCCTATTTCTCGAAGGCCATATAGAATGCCTCCTCATGAATTAGCTGAACTCAAGAAACAACTCCAGGAGTTATTGGACAAAGGGTTCATTCGCCCTAGTTCTTCTCCGTGGGGCTGTCCTGCAATCTTTGTTAAGAAGAAGGATGAAACTTTACGTATGTGTGTGGACTATAGGCCACTAAATGCTGTGACCATTAAGAACAAGTATCCTCTACCTCGTATTGATATCTTGTTTGATCAATTGTCCAAGGCCAAGGTTTTCTCCAAAATTGATCTGAGATCTGGGTATCACCAAATTAAGATCAGACCACAAGATATTCCCAAGACGGCTTTCTCCACTCGGTATGGCTTGTATGAGTACTTGGTTATGTCTTTTGGATTAACCAATGCTCCTGCACATTTCATGTATCTAATGAATTCGGTATTCATGCCTGAGTTGGATAAGTTCGTGGTAGTCTTTATTGACGATATTCTGGTGTACTCTGAGAGCATGGAGGATCATGCTGAACACTTGAGGATAGTCTTGACTAGACTCAGGGAGCATAAGCTGTATGCTAAGTTCAGCAAGTGTGAGTTTTGGTTGACTAAGGTACCTTTTCTGGGCCATATCTTATCTGCTGAAGGTATTTCTGTAGATCCGTCAAAAGTTCAGCAGGTGTTGGATTGGCAGTCACCAACAAATGTGTCTGAGGTTCGTAGCTTTCTGGGATTAGCTGGGTATTATCGCCGCTTTATTCAGGACTTCTCTAAAATAGCTAAACCTATGACCAAGCTATTGCACAAAGATACCAAGTTTGTGTGGAGTGGGGAGTGTGAAACAGCTTTTCGCACCTTGCAAACGTTGTTGACCACTGCTCCAGTTCTTGCACAACCTGATATTGAAAGGCCTTTTGATGTGTACTGCGATGCTTGTGGCACTGGGTTAGGATGTGTTCTCATGCAAGAAGGCCGAGTCATTGCTTATGCCTCGCGTCAACTGAGAAAACATGAGCAAAACTATCCTACTCATGATTTGGAACTTGCCGCTGTAGTTCATGCATTGAAGATTTGGCGCCACTATTTGATGGGTCACAAATGTCATATCTATTCCGATCACAAGAGTCTCAAGTACATTTTCACTCAGCCTGAGTTGAACATGAGGCAAAGAAGGTGGTTGGAGTTGATCAAAGACTATGATCTAGAAGTACACTATCATCCGGGCAAGGCCAATGTCGTAGCCGATGCCTTGAGCCGAAAGTCTCATTGCAATGTATTGCAGCCTTTGCTAGCAGATGGGTTCAATCTTGTGCATCCAGTGGTGTTGAATAATATTACTCTCAGTTGTACTTTGGAAAGCAAGATTATTGAAGGTCAGAAAACAGATCCCGGCATATATCATATCAAGAGGAAGATGAAAGAACAAGAAATGCTTCATTTCCGAGTAGATGAAAAAGGTATATTGTGGTTCAAGGATCGATTGGTAGTACCGAAAGACCGTGAGTTGAGGAATCAGATTATGGATGAGGCTCATTTGTCCAAGTTGTCTATCCATCCTGGTAGTAGTAAGATGTATCAAGACTTGAAACCTAGGTTCTGGTGGACCAAAATGAAGAAGGAAATTGCAGCCTATGTGGCCAAGTGTGATACCTGTTGTCGCGTGAAGGCTATTCATCTTAAGCCAGCAGGCCTATTGCAACCCTTACCAGTTCCAGGTTGGAAATGGGATGAGATAACCATGGATTTCATATCTGGGTTACCTCTAACGCAAAAAGGCCACGATTCTATTTGGGTGATCGTAGATCGATTGACTAAGATTGCACATTTCTTACCAGTTCGAACTACAGATCGTCCTCATCAGTTGGCACAGCTCTACTTTGCTCAGATACTTCGGTTACATGGTGTGCCGAGGACGATAGTTTCCGACAGAGGCCCGCAATTTATTGCACGCTTCTGGGAGCATCTACACAAGTGTTTGGGAACCAATTTGGTTCGCAGCTCAGCTTATCATCCTCAAACTTCTGGTCAGACTGAAAGGGTAAATCAAATTCTTGAAGATATGTTGAGGGCTTGTGTTCTATCGTCTAAAGGTTCGTGGGAAGAATGGTTGCCTTTGGCCGAGTTCTCATACAACAATAGCTATCAAGAGAGTATTCAAATGGCTCCTTTTGAAGCTTTGTATGGGCGCAAATGTAGAACTCCTCTCAATTGGGTTGAATCAGGCGAAAGGAGATATTACGGGATTGACTTTGTGAAAGAGGCCGAAGAGAGAGTGCATACCATTCAAACACATCTCAAAGCCGCTCAGACTCGTCAAAAGAGCTATGCGGACAAGCGAAGAAGGCCATTGGAATTTGAAGTGGGTGACTATGTATACTTGAAAGTGTCACCTATGAAAGGCGTGCAACGCTTCGGAGTGAAACGAAAGTTAGCTCCAAGGTTTGTAGGTCCTTTTCAAATTCTGGAAAGAAGTGGGAAGGTAGCATACAAGTTACGGTTGCCACCACACATGTCCACTATCTTCAATGTGTTTCATATATCTCAACTCAAGAAATGTTTACGAGTACCGGAAGAGCAAGTAGATTTTGGTGATATCAAGTTGAAATCAGATTTGACCTATGAAGAAAAGCCTATTGAAGTAATAGATTACAAAGAAAGAATCACCCGTAGCCGAGTGATCAAGTTCTATAAGGTGGTGTGGAACAACCAAAGTTATTGGGATGCGACTTGGGAGCGAGAAGATTACCTCAAGGAAGTCTATCCGTCTTTCTTTAAACAATGGTAATTAACTCTAATCTCGGGGACGAGATTCTTTTAAGGGGGGAGGGCTGTAACACCCTAGTGTTAGTTACTATTTTCACACTTGCATTTGCATGTCATCAAGCATAGATCATGTCATTGCATGCATTATTATCATTGCATTTGATTTGATTCCCTTTTATTGCTATATGTTTGTTTATATGTCCATATTATGCAAAATGTGTTGACATGCAAATGTGATGCTTGTTTACGGTTCTAAATGCTTTATACATGTTTAGGATAACATTTGGAACAATGTTCATGTTGGTGAAATTCCCAAAATACCCCTCTAGCTCATAGTTGACTAGAGAGCCCTTTAAAAGCTATTCTGTTTGACCAAACAAGAAGGGCATTTTAGAGATTCTGCATGTCAGTGCACCCTTAATCAAAGTTGTGTAGAATTTTATAAGCAACAAACTTTATTTTTGGGTCAACTCATGAAAATGAGTGGAAGAAGGTCAAAAAGTTGAATTAGTGCAGATTTGGAGCTGTTTTGGAAGTTTTCAAATTTTCCTAAGTCTAAACCGGTTTTCAGTTTCGGTGTACCCCTGTTCATTGACTTGTATCTCTCAATCCAGACCGAACTAGAGTAAAGTGTCTTAATATGAAATGATCTACTCGTATAGCTCTTCAATCCATAGTAGTGAAGTTTTCGCTGAAACGCCCTGGATCGCGAGTTATAGATCGATAAAAATCGAGTTTCAGTCGGGTCCGCGGAAACTGAATCGGAGCCGATTCAGTTCGACCCTCGGGCGAATCGCGAGCGAGTCGCGCGACCGCGTCAGGCCTCGGCCGCCAGATGGCGCCGTACGCCGTCGTTGCTGCCGCGCGGTCGGCTTACAAAGGGGAACACGCAACGCTGTCTCCCGCACGCTCGCCCTCACTCTCCCTGCTCTCTCGCCCTCTGTTCGCTCGCTGCTCTCCTCTTTCCCCTCCGCCGTCGCCATTTCCGCCGTCGCCATTCCGCCGCGACCGCCGCGGTGAAATCCGCCGCCACCGAGCCGTCTCCGACCGCGCCACCCTCGGCGCAGCTGCGGCTTGCTCTGCTCTTCGTTTCCGACCCGTTGCCGACCTCAGCCGACCTAAGGTACAGCTCCAGCGAGCTTCTCGCCGTCCGCCATTGCCGGAGCGCCGCCGAGCTCTCGGGTCGCCGTGACGAGGGCGATGCCGGGGTCGGCTTCCCTCTCTTTTGCTCGTCTAAGAGTCTCCGTTAGCCGTAGATCCTTTCCACACCGTCGGTTAGATCTACCTCGCCGTGGTTTCGCCGGAACCCGAGTTCGCCGTGAAACCGCTCGCCACCGTGCCGCCATGCGAGCGCGGTCAGTGAGTTTCCGTGCGCAATAGTTCGATTAGTCGCGCGCACAGGTCCGCTAGGGTTGCAGGAACACGGAACGAGGCCGAGCCGCGCGAGCAACGGCCGGAATCGGCCGGCGCAAGTTCGCCGGACCACCGCCGTCCGCCATTGCCGCCATCGAGCTCGCTCCGGTGGAGTACGACCCTCGGCAGTTCGTCCATCGGGTTCGCCTCGTTGCCGCGAGTCGGTAGGTAGCCTCGGCGTCGCCGGAGACCTCGCCGTCGGCGAGCTCTCGCCGGTCAGCGCCGGCGGCTCTGTTTCCTCTCTCTGACGCGTGGGGTCGGGTCGACCCCGAGGCCCGCGAGTCAGCCGTTCAGGTGCGCCTCTGGTTCGCTGAGCCGGGTGCACGTAGCAGTTCTATCGGGTTTAGGTTTTTGATTTTATAAAAGGAATTTCCAGAAAATGTGTAAAACCTTCCAAAATTCATATCTGGAGCTAGGAATGTCCAATGGGGGTGAACCAAATTTTGTTGTGTTTGTATTTCTGAGCTCTATCAAGGAAAAATATAAAATGTACTTTTTGAATACTTTTTGTGTGCAGTTATAATTAAATTGTTAATTGCTTGTAAACTTGATAAATGCATAAGTAATTACAGGAATGTGCTAAAAATGTGATTCCACTTGCATTCATCTTGTTTAGGGAAGTAGAATCTATGAAAAATATGTTTGCTGGTGATTCACTGTTATTTATGTGATGTCTAGTATAATGTGCCTTTTATGCTTTAATCTTGCAAAAATCACCATGCTTAATGTGTTAAGGTTATGGACATGAATATTTTTCCTGGGCTATGTTATGTTGGAAAGAAGCTAAGAAAATTAGGAAATCTGTTGTTTGATACTTTTCGCTGTGTTAAGTATTTTCCATTGCTTAAAAGACTGGTTGCTTGTTATTTTTGTGTAGACTGTTATACTTGTCCAAATGACTTGAAATTTTGTCAGTAGGCTAATCTGGATGTGTAATAGCTACTGTAATTTCTATGGATTTTTCTGGTCACAGTAAGCAGTAGGTCCAGTTATAGGCTAGGGTTTATTTAATTGTTTCTAAGCAAATATCTTTTGGTTGTGGTAGGTTAGTTGATGCATGTTAATTATTAAGTGCAGGTTGTAGACCTCTCACCCGGGACGAGAAATTGTTCTATGCTTTGCTTAAGAAGGGTGAGTATGAGTTGGTTGTCTAGGAAAGAAATAAATGAGTGTGGATTGTTAAACTGATTGCATATCATGGGTTAATTCGTGCATCTCTATCTTGCATTTCATGTGCATTCTCAGTTCTCATATATGCATATCATGCATACAGGATCGCCGGGAGGAGTGACACTGCTGCAATTCGATCCACCGGAGGAGGGAGTTCCGCCGGAGATTGAAGTGCCCGAGGTTTCCGAAGGACAAGAAGAAGAGGTTGAACTTCCGGAGTGCCCGGATCACCAACCCGCAAACTTTGTGAAAGGCAAGCCCCGGAGCATTCCTAAGTCTCCACCTACTCTTTTTACAAATACACTGGTCTTTATTAAATCGTATGATTGTGCACTTAAGTATAGGAGTTGATATGATACCGTTGCTGCATTTATTCCTTGTCCACTTATACTTGATCCTGAAGTTATTACTAGACAAGGGGATGGGTTCGATCCTATGCTTAGCCATGCTTAGACCGGTAGAAGTCGAGGGATTTCCTGTCCTTCGCGAGCATAGGTGGTTACTAATGATGATGGGGTTGGATTCCACATGATGGACTATATGTGCCACCATGCCACAGTGTCTAATGAGAGAATCAAGGCTAGGTAGCGGGGAGCCGCATGACATGGTTGAGGTCATGCCGTCTTCGGTGCTGCTTGCGGCCGACTAGGACTGAGGCCACCAGACATCAGTTGAGATTGAAGGACGTCGTCACATAGCTGGCCAGATAAGTCGTTCTGACCGCGAAGCCGAGTATTTCTTTCTGAGCCGGGAATTGGTGCGACTAGGCAGACATATTCTGGAGGTAGGAAGTATGTGCGGAGACACCATCTTACCAAGGGCAGGTCAGGGACCTGATGCATCCTGGAAGTGGGTTGGTCTCTGAGAATATGGTCCCCGCCAAGCCCGCGACATATTGTGACTCAGAAAGATTTAACGGTGGCCCAAGAAGCCAGTGGCTCGGCTGACAGGGTTTGTGATTGGCATGTTTGCCAGCTGGTACAATCGATTCGAATCGCCATCTCTCCTGGTTAGTGAGAAACTGAACTGATCTTCTGGTGAGGTAGAGGCTAATAACTTGAACATAATGATTATGGTGAGATGAGGTTGATATCTGTGGATATCGGAAATCATATGGTTTTATTGATTGCTACAATATTCAGTGAATGCTTAGTATAGTGGCTAATCCTAGTAAATAGTTTAACTGAAATCGAAGCTTATCACAATTAAAATGATTAAGTTGAGGTTCTACTGTAAGTAATGCTTTGATGCAAAAATGATGCTACCCTCTGAGCTCCACCAAATAAGCCTTGCATATCCTTGAGAGTCTTTTTATTTACTCCCTGTCGGGTAAGTCTAGCTGAGTACAATTGAGTACTCAGGGTTTTATTCCCATTGTTGCAGATGGTGTAGTTTTCTACGCGTATTGCAGGAACTGCTTCACCCCTGCGGGCGAAGAAGACTAGACCCGAGGGCGGGGTCATTATCTATCTTTAGTTGTTGTAAGAATGCTGTGACGGGGTCATGTGATGGTACTCGTATTCGAACTCTGTGGTGTAAAACTATATTGACTTCCGCTACTACCCTATTTGTGTAAAAGACTATGTTGTACTCTGATGTTTAAATTCGGTTGCGAACTTATGTGTCATGTGATCGGGTATTGCTGAATGAATGATCCTTGGGGTATGAAATGTTTGAAATCCTTCGAGATTTCCGGACTACCGGGTTTATATTGGCTCAAGTGCGACTGGATTGCGGCGAAAATGCGATCGTTGTACTTGTGCTCGTATAAATTGGTCGGTTCTGTGACAGAGGCTGCACTTTAGTGCATGTCAGGTGCAAAGAAACTTGTTGAGGTTGTTAACTTGTTTTGTATAGATTGATTTGTTTATCAGTTGTAAATATCTTTGGGTTCTCCTTTATCGATATAAATACGGCAGCTTTTGCTTGGTTCTATTTTTTTAAAAAAAGTGTATAGATTGATATAAATACGACAACTTTTGCTTGTAAATAACTTCTGGTTCTCCCGCTTTATTTCACTATTTGTATAACTTTTGTACAGATTATTTTTTGCTGAAAGCTTTGTCGCTTCTTTTTAGAACCGAAATTAAGCCTTTCTAGCTGGGAACTCAAGGATTTCTCTTTTTTTAAAAAAAAAAAACTAGAAACAGGAAGGTTTACTTGGGCCTCTCCCACGATAACGGGCTACTGAAAGCCCATTCGGTTGTCAGTTGTCGATGAAGATACACAAATTTTCAGCCTTTTGGAGGAACCGGTTATCTTTGCTCCACTAGAAAATCCCGGGTTTTAATACCGTTGCATGTTGCATGCGCTAAATAAAACCAAGCAAAAAAATGACGGAATAGCACATGGCCATATCCTATCTCGCAGACTTCGCATCCAAGTCACATGGACGGGCGAGAGCGCCGAGAGAGCAACACCTACTATAGTCCTATATAGTGTACACCATCGATTAATCAACGTACCGGATCGAAATTATGAAACATCAGCCTCGAGTGACACATCGCGGTGTGAATAAGTAGTTGGAACTTCCCGATTAAACGACGTCCACGACGACGGGGAATGAACTAATAACAATACCGCCGGATCAGCGACAAAACCATTCGTATTCGGATGTTGACCCTACCGGCCAGCCAAAGCGAACAGCGATCAGCGAAGTGACCGAAGAGGCTCAGCGCGGCCAGCCCACGAGGCCACGATCGCGACGGGCTCGCGGCGCAACCACGCACGGCCCCGGCGACACACATCTGTCGCCGTCGTCCTCCGTCGGAATCCCGATCCCTAACAGTATCGGCATTATCACTCCTAGTGGCGTGGCGTGATAGTTGTGGGGGGGGGGGGGGGGGGGGGGGGGGGGGTCGATCGGCCACGCGCCACCTGCCACCAAACGCGATTACGCCGGGATCAGCAGCAGCGGAAGAAAAGAAGGAAAGGAATCGCCATCGCCACCACACACCAACCCCAAACGATCACCGCCACTAGCAGGCTAGGGCTAGCAGCAGACTGGGGCTGGGGTCGGGGTCGGGGTCGGGGACCCAGGAGCCCCGAATTATTGTGGTCACCTTCCACCTCTCGAACGGCACTGTAGATTCGTTCCGGCACGAGGAACACAAGCCGGGATGCGACGCGACGCGTGAAAGATTACAGCACAGTACCACGGAGGCTGCAGCGTATTCAATCCTGCAGCTGCTGCAGGAGCAGGATACTTGGTCCGGGATCTGTCTGGTAACTCGCGGTTTTATTTCTCGCAGCCTGGGGGGGCTGGGAGCTGGAGCTGGAACGGGACAATGCGCAATGCAAGAAGCAATTGTAATTTGACACTGCCAAGCAATTAGCAACGCATGTTCCGTCCCAAGCCAATCCAAGGAAGGATCACTTTCTGGGCGTGACTTTTGTGAGGTCGACAGCGATTGCGTGGCGAGCTCCTCTGAGCACGGTAGTAGAAATTAATTAAAGAAAACGCTTTGCCGCCAGTGCTCGTGTCACTGTCACTAGCTTACCGAACAGCGTCAACCGTTCTGTCGCCGAGAAGTACTAGGACACGCTATACCGTGGCATACATATACATACTAGTAGCATAGCAGTATTTATACGCAGCAGGTCGATGCAAAATGTATAATTTGACAGTCATGTTAACCCGTGGAAACTGCGATTAGTTGAGTTTTTTTTTTTGACAGTAAACAAACTTTATATTAACAGTATCGAGCTGTGAGAAGCGTAAAATTACAAATATTAGTGCTAAGCATGACCTGTTGGACATTACATAGGCCAGAGAGATGATCATAAGAACAAGAAACATGCTCTGAATTTAAATCACTAATAAGGGCTTGGTGAGCTAAAACATCTGCCGTAGTGTTGAGGTTTCTTGGGATCCTGAGGAGCTTGGCATTATTGATTGAGTTGTAGTTGGAGTAGATTTGCGTGACGGGCTTCATTCTCCAATCAGGCGGGTTAGAGAGGTCTTCTGAATTTACGAATTGAATTCACAATCCGAAAGAGGAAGGTGACAGCAGAGATGAGCTTCTGTAGGTACGAGCCGGATGTTGGAAGAACTCAATGGCGAGGATAGGAACTGGAGATGGGTGAGTGACGTGAAACCGTGTGGTAGCGGACAGTCCAAAACAATGTGACGCACGACGACCTTGCCGGATTGGCTTCATCCATGTTCATCCGGGGGGAATGGCCGAGGAGACTTGTCATCCCAGCACCAGTAGCGAGGGCAGGTTCACTGCTACAGGGAGGGACAGGCGGAACGGCACGGCACTGGCTGCCACTGAAAGGAGAGAATGCAGCCCACCGCGCACGGCGCACCCATGACAAAAAGGGAGCAACGCAGTCAAGAAGCTAGCCCACCGCAACTTCTCTCGCCGCGTTCCAATTGCCGTCCGACCATACGACGATCGCCTGACAGAGACTGGATCATGACCGGACCGGAGGGAGGCGACGAGAATCGCAAGGGAAAGTGGGGCGGCGCTGAGCTGATCTGCGTGCGCCGTCCGTGCCAGGTGGGGTCAACCAGTAGCCCCTCCTCTTTGGTTCCTTCGCTTCCTCGGCGTCACCTACTATTCACTCGAAAGAAGCATGTAGTACTCTACATACAAATTTCACTGAAACGTGTGTTCATGTGAAACGGAACTGCAGTACACTGGAAGCTCAATTGCACTGAAATTTCTTCTGCTGGGAGAGCAACGGAGTAGTATTAGTAGTATTTCAAGCTCGAGTCGACTTTGAAACTAACCACTGCCATTATCAAAATGTGCCCCATCTTGGAAGGCGCCCGCTGTATATTTATTAAAATTTATTAAAAAAGTGTCCGTGGCTCCCGCGGCCTAACAAATTGTCTAGTGCTAGTGTTTCCCTACCGTGTTTTCGCCTACGACCGTCCACCGCATCTCAAGTTTCACTTACATGAAATACGTTGTCATATGAGTATATTCGATGATATGATAGTGTATTCTAAAAAAAGACTTTTGGTATGATTAACGAAGTTTTATTTGTATTAAATAAGTTACCACATAGATATATTCAGGGCACTCACAATACAGAAATCACCGTAGCTTCTATATACATTAATTATACTGTCACCTAAGTGTTTTGCTCACGTGACAAGAGAATTAGATCTAAGTTAGAAATCAGGTCTACATGAGAATCAAGACACAAAGAAATATGATTGGTGAAGAATAGAGACAAAACGTATATGATTGGATGAAAAGTTGTTCTGTAGAAACTATCTATTGAGATCATGATTTATATACCTATAGTCTATAGAAATTAATAGAGATAGAAACCACATGTAGCATCTAGCATTGTGACTACCCTCAATGACATGACTGTGTATTTAGAAGAGATAAAATATGAGATTCATCCAGATGAAATTCTCTTGATACAATTATTAACTCTCCATGAGTCATAAAATTTAATACCGATACCAATAAAACTATAAGATAAAACTTCCACTATCAGTGCAAAGTTTTGTTCAAATTTTATTATATTTTATATGATATGGCAGTCTTACAAACTTCCCCTAACACTGGCCAGGTATTAACGACGGGGGTCGCCGTTCAGATCACGCTATTTACGAGCATTTTCTTAGGTGCCACTAATGCGGTGTCGTGTCGCTGTCGCACATGTGAATTACTCCTATGTACGTTGTGTACCGTCCCATACAATGACCAATCGCATGATTCGTCCTCGCAGAATGATGATCTGTTTTTGCTCGCTACCTTACTGCGACAATACCAGGGTTACCCACGGAAATGGTGAATACTGTATGGTCATGTTTCGATCCCAAGTTTTTTTAAGTAAGAATCTGACTTTTGGAAACCGAATAAGATCCAAACATGCTAGTTTCTTATATCTGTTTTTGCTAATTCTTAAAAACTACAAAGCTGGTGATACCAGGTTTTTGTAAGTTTCTTTATGCTCCAAAAAGCAATAAATGAAGTAAGATCCTTAAAACACCGGAGGATTCAAACATCCCCACTGATTTTTTTTTTACCAGAATCCAAATTTTAGAAACTATAGGCAAAACTTGTTTTTAAGAATCCAAAATTGATACAGACAGGGCCTATATATATACTTGCTCTCACCTATAATTGACTATGAAGCTTGCATTTTAAACTTTGAAACAAAGCACTTTTTCATAATCATTTTAAATGTTTACAAGTGATACAGTTAGATTTATTTTGAAAGATAGTTTCATAAATGTTTGCATTTGGCTTATTGTATATTATAGGTTAAAAATGTAGTAGTCAGACTTTAAAATATTTGGCTTTAAAAAACATAATTCAGCTATCTATGACAGAGTATTCTAGCCAACCATAAATAAGTGACTTCTTCATTTAATACGATGGCCTTCAAAACGAAATATTAACTAGTCACATTTATTGTAAAATAATTTTAAACGGTCATTTATAAGTCTCCAATCATTCATTTGTTGTGGTTGTTGGCTCAATCACCATTTTCGGCCTCTCGTCTAGGCTCTAGCCATCATTAATATTTCTCCACCCACCCATCTAGCCAGTATCATATGAATAGTCCAAAAAATGTAGGGGTAATATCTCATTGAAATGTCATGGCAGTGGCAACCGTCATACTTTGATGAGATTATATCCGTTTTGTAACGATGTCCTTGATCCCTCTCCGGTCACTTACTGCCACTGTCTAGTTTTGATTGTTCCTTCCGCTGTTACTTCGCTATTTGGATTAGTGTCACCTCAATGTTCCGCATATTAACCTCTATCACTACCGTTGAACTTCCCAAATCCAAACCATGGTAGATAATCAAAGAAATTCTTGCACCTAGAAGATTGCTTGAGATTGTAGATGGAAAAAAAACAGAGCAAGGTGAGGCAACAGAAAATTTGAATACTATCATGTTTGAAAACACTTGGGTGAATGTTTTAAAATTCGCATTTACAAAACATGGTACATGAAATCTAAAACGAAACATTCGAGGCTGAGTGTGTATGAAATATTTTGTTGACTTCGATGACAATAATGAGTCATAACTCTATATAGGGTTCTTTTTTCCTAAAATATAATGCCGCATCAAAGTCCATGATTCTCCAGGCCTAATAAAAAGTAAGCAAAAAATGTTTAGAAAATCGCGTTCATCATCTGCTTTGGAGTGTTTAACTAGTACTAGTGAACACTACTTGTAATAAACAAGAGGCAAATCTTTAGGCAAATCAGAGGAGGTGGAAGGTGGGTGGGAAAGGACTCTTGTGTGACGGGTTTTCTTTTTGGTTTCCTCTCTGCTCCTCCTTGGAACGGAACGGAAGTGAATGGGTCAAAGAAAGGGGCGGGGTCCCAACCAAAGAAAGCAGCACATGCCAGTGCGGAAGGATAGGGATTGCCTGCCCAGCTGCCCTGCCCTGTCCTGTTGCCGTGACAAAGATAACCACAGCTCAAAAAATAAATATTGCAACGGCGTTACATGTGGTGACGTAGAGCATGATCTAACATGTCACCTTCAGCCACGTGGTGCGCATCCATTGCGATCATGATTCATGAACAAGGATATATGCAAGTACTCCCTTCATTTTTTTAAAAAAATGACTAGATATACTAATCCATGATGAACATCATTCTATATTATTAATAGTGAAATATATATTTTATAATAAATAATCCCAAAAAAAATATTGAGAGATATAAAAGTTGATAACATTTTCAATAAATCTAGATATCTAGTTAAGCTTAAAAAGGTCTAGTCCCACAAAGAGATATCTAATTATTTTAGAACAGATAGAGGTTTTTTTTTTTCCTTAGTGAAGTCATTTCTTTTTCATGGCTGCCCTAGGTCAAATGGAACACAAATAATCTTGAGGCATTCGTTCCAAAGAGAGCCGAAAGCTAGCAAATTTCTATCTAGTAGTTTCCACCATTTTCAAGATATATAACGCCGGACTAGAAGATGATGAAGCTGGGGCACAGTAGTAGCTTAGCTCGTGAGTCATCACCTCATTGGAGGAACTGATTGTGGATAAGGAGGGGAAGAATGAATAATTGGGGCGGGGCCTTGGCCGGCTGTTTATGCTAATGGCCTTGCAACCACTCCCCGCCGGTGGAATCCACGCACCTCCCAATCCACTAGATGCACGCACATGTCTCCGTTCACTTTGCTGTATTCCAATTCTCACATATCCCTTTTTGCTGCTCTCATATCTCATCGGATAAACGGAGGACCGTATCAAGATTTCCCAAATTTTCCAAATGAACAGTCAGAGTTTACATGTGTCCGTCAATGAAAATCCACTGCAATCCAAATTCCAGTTTCAACATTCAAACAGATGCTACTGAAATGCGCAATTCCAGGCGTCTGACTCTGACCACCATCAATTTATCATACATGTGCAGATGCGTCACACGGCAGTCGCAAAGGCTGACCGTATGCTTGTAACATTGCATGTGAACAGCAAGTGGGTCAAGCGCCAAGACCGTGATGCCATAGAGTGATAGAGTCCAGGGCGCAATTGCAAGAGCACAACAGACATACGACCAAAGTCTGTTGCCCTTGGCAAATGATTCCGATCAAAGTGACTGGAGGTAAAAAAAGAAAAAAGAAGGATGTACCAAATATTATTGCTGATTATTCTATCTGGTATCTACAGCTTCCTTTGAAGAAGAAAGAAGAAAAGAACCAGCCGATACAGATCGAGCTACATGTCCACTCTACAATTATCAGACATGGCTAAAACTCTCGTCTCTCCGAATGCAGGAGCTTCACTCATGGCATCAAGTGCAACTCCTGAAACTTCAGGAGAACCCTCCATTGGAGGTTCTGTTCAAAAAAGTTTGTTCAGCTGCTCTTGGATGAGCATAAACGCATGATCGGACAAGGCAGGCATGGCTACAATTCATCAAGTGAGGTAAAAAAAATCACAGAGGAGTTAGCGCCGCCCATTCGCCCAATTCCTAAGGTTATTCCTGGACTTCACCATCGGTTGTCTGTTTTGATGCTTAGGCTTTGGTATGTCGCCCAGCTCCATTACTTGTATCGTGCGTTGCCTTTTGGCTGCACAGACAGAAGTATGGAACAAATTTAATGAAACTGAAACAATATAGATCTACTAGTGACAAACAAGGATAATACTGATGAGTGTTAAAATAAAGACACAAACCATTCTCCGCTTCCTGGTACCGCTCCTGGAGCCTTCGCTTTGCTGCTTCCAATTTCCTGTTATTATCCAAACCATCATCATAAATCTTTGGCTTTGCCAACTCTAGCTTGGCTCCTGCTGAAGATTGAGCGCCGAACCTTGATTTCTAAAGCAAGGAAAACAGATATGTGAGTCATGGGGTCTTAATCATTGTCAAAACATATGACTAGATTGCATGTACTCACATCCATCTGGCTTGCCATAGGCTTTCTTTCAATAGCAATGTGCTCTCGAGTTTGTTTAGGTCTCATGTCACCAACTGGTCTCTGCTGAGCTGCCTTTAATGGTCTACCCGGTCCAGATTCATAACTTGAGGGATTAGATTGCTTGTTGAGCACACCATGAGGTTTGGCTTGCAAACTTGAACTTTGGGGTTTTTGTGGGTTTGATTGCCTCATTGGTGCCTCTTGCCTTGCCAATTCTGGCCTCCTGGATTGAATTTTTTCGACAACTCCAAGAGAAGAACGAGGAGGGTCTTGCCTTGCAACATCTGAATGGTTTGCAAGTCTCCCACTATTATTACCCCTCTTGTTTCCAAGGCTCGTGTCATTATTATGTCTCAAATCTGGCATCGTAAGCGCAAAATTAATTATCATAATGTAAACAATGGAAATAAGCAAGGAAAATTAAAAGCGGCTAGATTGTTATACTCACTTCCATCTTCATCCATTTCATCAAAGAACTTCAGGTTGGGGGAGACAAGAGAGGAAAATAACAAATGCAGAGTCAGATTGTTGTTCAACACCAAACCCAATCTGATGGCAGGAATTAACTATATCAGTACCTCAGAGAGTTGAATAGAAGTGGTCTGGGTAGCAAAGAAGGCCCCTTCGTCTAAAGGTGGAGAAGGAAGCCCTTCTTCTTCTTCTTCTTCTTCTTCATCCACAACAGAAGGATTTGAAGAGCCAGGGGAGTTCTCTATAGATCCAAATAATAAATATCCACATTAAGAAGATGTGAGTCTTCATTTAGAAACTGTTAGATCAACTAAGGTGTCAACCAATTCACTTCAGTTACCTGCCAGGGCAGCATTTGTAGTACTGACCCATTCATCAACCAAAACTTTCCAACCTCTGAAACACAAAACGTAATCTCAGATGTCAACAACATTTCCATGAACACTAACAAGAGGGCACTTCCAATGATTATGTAGCTAAGCTAGAATTGGTTCATTGATATTTGATCAGTGATTTGGTTCACTAATCTCTTTGAAAGCAACTGTGAAGTAGCCCTAGAGAATAAAAACTGTGAAGTAGCCCTAGAGACTAAAATTCAGTAAAAGGGTGATGGAACTTACTCAATGAGAGTGCGCACAAGATGTCGAATCTCCTGTGAGTTGTGTTTCCGCAGCCGATTAACAGCTCTTCCAATCTCAGTAGCCTGCAATGAACAGTCCTAATAAGATTAAGAAACCAAACATCCAGAGCAACCAGGGAACAAAACACTGAGATAACCCAAATAGCTCATAGGTATACCGTATACCTTTAGCGTAGAGACAGACAATTGCATCAACTGCAGCCTCCTCAGTGATTCGAACAAAGTGGCATCCGACTGCACAAAGAACATGTTTTTAGCTCAGGGGAATTCAAAGTTGCAAACTTTAGCAATTGAAGAAATGAAGAGATGAGCCAGTACATGGTCTTCCTTGTGCAGGAGGAGTTCCTTGATGCGGAGGACCTCGCCGACGATCTGTGACTCTTCATCGATCTCATTGGTGAGCGCCTCGAGCTCCTCAGCCTCGTGGTCCTCTTCCCCGTCTTCCATGTCATCCGCAGCATGCTGCTGCTCATCTTCCTCCTGTTGGTCCTCCTCGTCGTCGTCATCATAACTGTGGCCATAGTTGCTCGCTGCGGCGCGGCGGAGGCGCTCGTCGTCAGAGTCAGAGTCATCGTCCTCATCACCGTGGGCATGGCCGCCGCCGTGGGCGCCGTTGCTGCTGCTGTCGACCTTGCACTCCTTCTCGGCGACGCGGCGCACGCTGCCCTTGTCCTCCTCGACGGGAGTGGCCGGGGTGGCCGACGCGGCAGCGCAGCTGCCGAAGGACGGCGGCGCCGGCGGCGCCGCGTCGCGGCGGAGCGTGGTGAAGAGCCTCTCGGCGATGCGGTCGCGGCGGTGCAGGAGCTCCCGCGGCGCGTCGGCCGCCGCCACGAGGATGGCGTTCTCGATCACGTCGCAGATGCCGGCGCCGGCGCCACGGAAGAAGTCGCGCCACCGATCCAGCCCGTCGGCCATCGCCGCCGTGGCCCTCGCCACAGGTCCCCGCGGGGCCTCCGTGGGAAGAGGACCTCCCTGCGCCGCCGCCAAGATCGGCCTGCCCCCGACCGCGATTCCCACCAGCACAACCAGGAACCGATGCTCCCCTTCTTCCTGCTTGCTTCTATCTTTTTCTTTCTTCTTATCTTAATCAAAATTACGCCGCGCGCACCGGGCACCAAGAATCCAATCTCCCCGCCCCGTCCAACGGCGAATCAGATTCGCCCGAATCCGCGGCGGGTGCAGAAGAGAATCACCAACAAATCAATCGAGAAAACAGTGCAGGAACAAGAACAGATCGAATCCGGAGGCGGAAAGGAATCGATCGACGAAGAAACCAGCGCCGCCTTCCTTGGCCCCCACGTCCCCGTTCCTTGACGGTTTCAACAACCCCCTTCTCACACAGAGCACAGCACAGCGCGGCGCGGCGGTAGCCTAACCAAAGCAAATCTTATCTGGCCGGACGGACTGGCTGGCTGACCCCTGCGGAAGGAAGCGGGGAGGAAAGCAAGGAAGGTGAAGCGGAAGAGAGGAGGCTGGGGGGCTGACGAGACGGGGCGGATAGGGACAGGTATGGCAGGGCAGGGTACGCAAACCCACGAGACCTACGCTACGCGGCCACCAAACACCGGCAACTACTCCTTCCTCCTCCCGTGGCCCATGCCTCGCCTCGCCACCACTAGCAGCTGCGATTGCAGTAACAGACTGCGCGTTCCTGGCGTCACTCACCGCCGCCCGCGCTCCGTTTCCTGCACCTTTTCTTCTACAGTGGAGTAGAAGTTCTGTTTTTTTTTTTTTTTTTACAAGAAGAAGAAGCGGAGGGCAGGAGTAGGACGCGGGCGTGCTCAAGCCGCAGGGAATGGCGGAAAGACTGGGAGGAAGAGGGGACGAGAGGGGGGAGGGGGGTGAGACGCGGCGGCGGCGGCCTCGTGGCTGCTTCTTGTTGCTTTGACCCTGTCGACTGGGGCGTCGGGGGGCGTCCTTTCCGTTTGGTCTCTTTTTCTTCTCTGTGTTGAGTAGTGCTCCTAATTAATTGTTAATTGTTAATTGATCGACGATGCTCAAAGTCACATGGTGGCTTTCCATGATTATAGTTTTGGTTGCTATGTATAGAACGTATCTTTGTTGAGCCATAATTGCAGAGACATTTCTCAGAAAATGCGTAATAGCAACAAATAACATACCCGTTAGAATTAGATCAAGCTTTTAGCCACATAACAATATTTTTCTTTCATAACAAATCAATCCTATAAATCAGCCACAGCCGTAATAGTTATTGATATCGACTCTATCTCTTTATATATAATAAGGTATTATCTTTATCGTAAGTCAAACATTTCAATCTTTAGCCGTCAATTCTAAAAAATCCATTTAGGTTGACTAAATTATATATTGTTAAAGTAATTGTCAAAGTGAATCTAACAATATTAAAATTATTTTTTTAACATCTACACGTTTAAATCAATGGTTAAAGGTAAAATTACTTGACTTGGGACGAAACTAATTCGATAAAAAAAAAAAAGAATATATGGTATTGAAACTAGAAGCCAAATGCCTTATTTTTTTTAGCCTTTTCTAACCAGCCTTCTCATAGCTTGATTTTATTATACAAAATGTAGAAACTAGAAACCTAATTTGATCATTTTGCGTTTGTGCAAAACAATATTATCATATGTTGAAAGAGTTATATATTGTGATTATGGTTTAAATAATTATAGGTAAAAAATAAGAAAAACTCAGAACAATTTTAAATGAATCTTTCTTTAAACTAGCAACTACACTTGTATATTGTAATGAGACGTATAATTTGTTGCACGGTAGTGCCAATGATAATAAGCTAGTAGTTTTTGTTCGGTTGAATAGGGCTTGGCCCAATGGATATTTACTCAAATAGACTATTGTTATTATATGTAACTGTTGTGCATTAAAAAAGGTGAAAGACGAGACACACACTCATACGTGTCGTGTCCGGAACAGGCTCGGACGGCTGATCCATGAGATGTTAAGTGAGATGAAACATAGAATTTTTCACTCTTTAGTACTCTCTCTGTTCATTTGATCATGCAATTCTTATTTTTCGAGAAATCTTATCGTTTGAATTTTAACTAAATTCATATAAATAAGTATGAACCTTTAATATACAAAATAAGTATCATTAGATTAGTTATGAAGTTTTTTATAATAAATTTATTTAAAAATATAAATACTAATATTATTTACTATAGATTTGGTCAAACTTGAGTTAATTTAACTAATACGTTTTCCATAGTTACATAATCAAATGGACAGAGAGAGTATTAACTAACAAAATACACGTGCGTTGCAAATGGATTCAATACATATACAAATTAAATTGTGTATTATTGCTAAATGTGAGTTATTAGCACAATTAGTAGGTGGGTTTTCATTTTGCGAATTACACAGTACAGACATAGATATTCACAACGTACGTACACTCACCCCTATGAACACAGGGACGTAAATCCTACCACTATAAGTACCTTCGAAAGACTGTGCCGGTAGATCTCGAGATTGACAAAGTCATCACAGGCGCCTCGCTGTCGACGGGAACATCACCTAACACTGAAAGTACAACGCGTTAAATCATGGAATAAATCCAATAAAGATGCGAAAACCAGAATCTGAATCCTAACGTCCAACTGCACAGTTTTACCGTTGGACCATATGTCCATTCACAGTCATGAGTCCGAATTATGTACTAGACACGGATTCATGTTGGGATTAGATCTTATATTCTTATTAGATGTAAGATATCTTGTATAGGTAGACGTTTGGATCAGGTAAAAAACATGCGGAAGAAAACTCTTCGCTATTTAGATAGTTGCTAGGGGAGGTGTAAGAAAATAAAACTTGTGCTATTTAATATTAGGTACATATAAGTTTAGACATATAGATATAGATTAGTAGATTGATTTATTAGCTCAAGCATCAGTTGATCTAGATTGTTTAGTGAAGAAAATATATATTTATTAGACAATGAGAAAGAGATTAAATACACATAATACTATCTTTATTATTTATTTTATATTTTATAAGAAAAACAGATAAAAAGAAGAAGAAGAATCACGGAACTTAACGTCGCAAAAGGGTAAACGAAAAAAGAAAACAAAATGGACGGCAATACTTTCCACGTGGCATAGGCAGAAACGAAAATAAGGAAAACAAAAAAGGACACGAACGGCAAATACTTTCCATGGGAAAAAACGGACGTGGGTTTTCAGTGGATAGGAGGGAAACAAAAAAACAAAACCACCCGAGAAAGCCGTAAAGGACAAGCACTCGTGATTTCCACGGAAAAACGCATGTTTATAGCAGAAAAAGAGGGTGAAAAAAAATCGAGAAATTTTATTATCTTATTATTAGTTAAGTTATAGATGTATTATACATAGATATGTGAAAAAATACAATAGGCATCAAAACTTTACATAAACCCTATTTTTTCAATCAAACAACTATAATAAATAACGAAAGAAATGCTTCAACGATCCAGGAATCGTCTATTTGCAATTAGCACCTTGATTGCAGCATTTGGCTATTCCACGGATAGATACTCCCTTTCAGAAGTGGCATGTGTTTCTTGCTTTTGTAGAGAGGGAATTCGTCTCTGTATTTTTTTTTTACAACAACTGCTTTTAAAATTAAACGTTTTGACCCTCCGTTCAGTGCATCTAACGTCTTCCAGACTTCCACCAATAGTGGGATAGTGGCTAGCGTTGGATGCGGGGTTCTTTTTTTTTTATCATTTTTTCATAAGTTATTACTGATTCCATTTTGGAGTGGCTGCTGGGATAGCTGAAGGGCCGGCCAACCGGTTGTCGTTTTCAGTAGTATAGAAGGTGGCTTATGTACCAGAAAAAAAAATAAAGCGGGACGATGCAAAGAAAAACTTCAGTAGGGGAAAGAAAAAAAGAAAGAAAAACAGCCACTTTTCACGCGCTTATAAGGAAATCTAACGTCACCGTAAATAGTGTGATTTTCTTGAACTCAAATTGGTGTAGAACTATGTGTCAGTAATAAGATAAGTAGAGAAATTGTTAAGAGTACTACCTTCACTAGATTGATAAATTAATAAAAGCACTCCTCATTTCCTCGATCTCTTCCTATTCCAGTATTTTCGGGAAAAAAGAGAGAGTAGATGCTCTTAGACTGTCTCCAACGAGACATGCAAACGGGAACCCTTATGCATTTTGCATCGTCCATGGCACAAAAACAGCCTCCAACAAGAGCGGGCAAAAGATGACCTATTTTGGGTAGGAGGAGAAAGGGAACGCAGATATAGGTATTCCTTCGGTCTTCTCTCTCTTCGACCCAGTTGCACAGGAGCAAGGCCACGCAAGCCGGTGCTGGATCCCGTGCCGGGGCCGCCGCCAGAGACCGCCACCGCCCACCAGAGACCGCCGCCGGATCCCGTGCCGGGGGCGTTGCAGGAGCCCGCGGCAGGGCAGGAGAGCGCCGCCAGAGCCGCGCCGAGACTGGCGCCGGGCAGGAGCGCAGCCCTTCTTCTGCGCCGCCGGCAAGAGCACTACCAGAGTCTGCGCCGCGCGTCCTAATCGTCGGCCAGAGCGCGCCCGCGTCCACACAGCAGGGCAGAGCGTCGGCCCCGCGTCCGCGCCGCCGGGTAGAGCGTCGTCGGCCGTCCCGCACCCGCGCTGCCTCCAAGCCTCGCCCCGTGCCCGCGCCGTCGCGTCCTATGTCGGAGATCCGGGGAGGGGGCGCGGAAGAGGTGTGGGCGCGAGCTCCGCCGCCGCCGGGATGTGGGGAGCTGCGCGGAGGAGGAGGTGTGGGGGAGCTGCGATTCCCGCCGATGGAGGAGGTGCGGAGGAGCGGCGCGACGTAGGAGGCCGCCGGTGTCGGAGGTGTGGGGGGAGGAGCGACGCGGCGGAGGAGACCGCCGGTGGAGGAGGAGTGGGGGAGGAGCGGTGCGACAGAGGAGGACAAAGGGGAACGTGGGAGAGAGAAAATGGGTTCTATTTTTGCATAGGCTGTTGGAGAGAGAAAGTTTTGGTAGATGTTTCTTTTACTGTGCGTGACTCAAATTAGGAAATAGGCCGGTGTGGATTGTTAGAGATAGTCGGTTACGGCACTAAGCCGAATCACGCAAAGCCTGCGTGACTCAAATTAGAAAATAGGCCGGTGTGGATTGTTGGAGATAGTCGACTAGGGCACTAAGCGAATCACGCAAAGCCGCAGTCCTGCGTGTCTGGACGAAAATTTTACTACCGAAAGTGACGACTGTGAAACGTGCATCTCATCCAGGTGAGAAGAGAAGAGAAGAGAAGAGGGAGAAAGGAAACGACAGGTGTCAGCAGCAGGCAACAACCGCGCCGAAACCGTGTGAGGAGAGAAGACTGGAGAGGCATGGACGCATGGTACGGGGTCCGGGACCGGGAGCATGTGTTTCCCATGCCGGATTTTTTTTTCCCTTCCAGTTCCAGCGGGAAGGGTGGGATAGGAATAGGAATCAGGAATATCGAAAACAAGCGGCTGCCGAACCAACCAATTCGTCATGTTCGTGCGCGTGTGCATGCAGTGCAGTGCAGTGCAGGCAAAGGGCAAAGGGCAAACGGCGCCAGTGACGGAGGGAGCCCACGTGAGCGGCGGGTTCGCGCGGAACCGACCGACCAACCGGAACGAAACTGCTCCGGCTTCCGAGCGGAGGGAGGGAAGGGGGCAAGAGGGGCGCGCCAAAGGCCCGAAGGAAAGGAAAGGAAAGCTCGGCGAATTCGGGTTCCCGCCGGTGGGCCGCAGCTGTTTTTCGTTTTCCTTGTGGATTCTCTCTGATTCCCGCGGGCGGGACGGGGACAAAGACAAACCGGGACCGCAGCGGCACGGCAGCAGTGACCTCAAGCTAACCCCAATGCACCACCACTCCACCAGCAGTAGAAATATATTCAAACTCTGGTCACGGCGACAGAGGTTGGGTCTAGCAACCGATGGCACCTCAAGTCCTCAACCGGTGCATGCGGGTCCAGTGGTCGTCTCAAAGGGAAGGGTCCTGGAAACAAGAAATGATCGCGTGGCCTGGCACGTGCATCACACTGTCTCCAACAACAACACCTAAAATACAAGACTCTTTTCCACGTTTGGATTACGCTACAGTAAATAGATTCAATACTCATTTTTAATCTTCTTCAACAATAACACTCAAAAGAGAATCCTTTCTGTAAATGGGTTTCCAAGAGAGAAGACCCAGATTTGGGTTATGTCTCTCAGGACACTCAAAATGGGTCTCTCGTATGGGTAGTCTGTTGGAGACTGAAACAGTAGTGTCGGAGACCTATTTTGCATATGGATACCCATATGGGTCTATTGTTGGAGATAGCCTTAGAGCTTGGAAATTCAGAGCTAGTAGTATACCAGTAGTACTGTAGTATAGTAGAAGTACACACGAAAATACTACAATAGTCTCATCTTTACATATTCAACTCCTGTTATTCTGTTAACCTCGCATCTAACTCCTGTTATTCTGTTAACCTCGCAAGCGGAAGATTGCTGCATTCTCATCTCTTCGCCCCAGCCAGCAGCCCAGCACCTACCAGATGCGAATCATCTTTTCTTTTCTTTTTTTTACTACTCCTACATCACATTTCCGTACCTTCCCTTGCAGAGTTGCAGGATAAGTATATCCAGCACAAAGACACTCGACGACACACAAAAAAATAAAACAAAATAAAATAAAATTATAAGAGCGTCACGGAGATCGAGCTCAGTTTCGTGGTGTCTTGTTTTTAGCTTGTGCTGATTTATTATGAGAAAAATAC
The DNA here is from genome assembly GCA_038502445.1 of Eremochloa ophiuroides. Lineage (NCBI taxonomy): Eukaryota > Viridiplantae > Streptophyta > Magnoliopsida > Poales > Poaceae > Eremochloa > Eremochloa ophiuroides. The sequence goes on from JAHLJS010000008.1 coordinate 54,142,631, forward strand.
TATTATTTGGCTAAAAATAAGCGCGGATTGCTCAAGCGAACGGGATTGCGCAGAGATTAGGTCACCACGGTTTTTGTGACAGGATTCCTGTGCTCGGAGATTAGGTCATCACGGTTTGACTGATCACCAAATGCTTGGTGCCATTCAGCTAAAAAAAAACTAATCTCTCACCCTGCCACCTAATAGTAAGCTAAGAAAAGTATCACATGATGATATGACGAGCGTTTTCGCAACCATAGTTTGGCCAAAATGCCAACTGTTTCTTCCTAAAAAATGTACGCAAGGAAGAACGGCTGTTGCTGTTTTTTTCCTTGTGCTGAACTTGTTTGGACGTAGTACATGACAACGTATACAGGATTACTACAGCTAAGGTACCAGTCCAGAGACAGTTGGGTGAAATGGATTGAGCTGTTGCAACCTCTAATCGAACGCGGATTTGTTGCTCCAGACTGGACCTGATCTTATCTTCGACAGTCGACGGAACAGTTGGGAGGCCAGTTTTTAGGATAGCAGAAAGTTGACCTGACCCAACTGTCAATTTTTTTAATGAAGCAAGTAACAGAACGACATAAACAATCCAAGTCAACTAGAAACAGTGTGCGCTAAAAAAAGGATGTGCGACACACATGGCTCATAGGCAGCAACACAGTAATAAGAAAATGCTATTGACACTTTCCTCAACAAGGCAACAATTTTGAAGGGGACCAAGTTATAGTCTACCGAAGTACCGAGGCGTACAAAAAACTATTAGGCACGTCAAGTCAATTAGGTTAGGTATAAAAAGATGTTCATTCAAAGGTTAAATGTATTTCACAACTCAGAAGCACCAGTTTTCCAATGTCAGTTAAGCAAACCCAAGTTGACCAACGCAGTGAGACTGAATTTCAAAGTACCAACCCAAATGGTAAAAGAAACACGACTCACGGACTCGGGTGACATTTGGCTTTGCTGAAAGCGACACGCTGAAATAGGTATCTGCAAAGATACTACAGCTTTTGTTTAGATAAAGCTGTACCCATACGGCTAACTGAATAAACCTAGTATAACATAACAGATCACAAATTGCTTCACCAAGAAAGAACAGTGGGCATGTATTGGAGTAAGCGGACCACGCCTCAAAGGAGAATTATTTCTGCGTCCTTGGATGCTCTTCTCATCTTCAGGAGACTCTTGAAGGATTCTTTGTCCAGTTTGTTGTTGTCTTCTATTTGCGCACTTCTAAGTACAGGTGCATCTTTAAGCAAAAGTTTCAAGAAGCCTGACTCTGCACAGGAACCAGTAAAGTTGTTCATAACAACTGTATAAAGGTTCTTGAAGAGACAATCCTGCTGGTGATCAATTGAGTCCCAGAAATTCGAGGTGGGTGCAGAATAGCCCCTGTGCATAAGCTGCAAAGTGAAGAACGTTAAGAAATGGAGATTCATGAGATGTAGGAAGGTTAGGATTTTCATCAGACGTACCTGTAGCTCCATGTGTCGCAAGTTGGGAGCAATTTGAAACAAACAGTGAGCAGCGTTTGCTTCCTTCAGGTTACCAAGGTCAAGCTCCAGTGTTATCGCCGTCAGCCGATTTAACAATCTTGGTAGTTTACCAGGCACGATTCCATGCGCTGCACACTGTAAAGTAGCAAGGTGTCACCTAACATATGACTCAATGGTGAGATAAGAAAAATCAGCGGATGCGCTGTGGCAGCTTCTTTGTTCGTACCTCAAAAGCATGCCCGAGCAATGAAATATTTTCAATATCTAAAAGAGAACCAATGAATTGAGAAAGATTAAAGTTGGACCCAGCCCTTGGGACATAACCAGTGTTAACTTGCAGGTTAATCACTGCTGAAGAGACATGTGGCGTAACAAGATTGAGATGTTTAAACATGCCATCAACTCTTAGGACTTTGAGCTTTGTAGAGTGGATTGTGATATCAGCAAAGCTGAGCAACCTAGAGAGAATAAGTTCCTCTAGGTTTGGGCAGCTTGCTACTAATTCCCCAATATTGTTTTCCGTTGCACAGAACTCAACAAAATGAAGGGTACGCATTCGCTTAAAGCCTGCAAACAGAGGTGGCAGCTGAAATATACAACCTTGCAGACAAGCATATTCCAATTCCACGCATGAGAAGAAAGAAGAAGGAATTTTGTAATTCCTCCATATCCTTGTCTTAATTTGAATTTCTTTAATTCCATTTCTTGACAGTATAAGCATCCACCTGTGGATGTGTCCTCCAGGGGAAAACATATGAACCCGTCGGACATTCATTTCAAACTTCAAAATGGGACCATTATGGAGGGAGAGAAACATAATGACGAACGAGCCAAATCTGTCAATGTCAGCTTCTTCATTACCATTGCCTAAAGCAAAATCATCTTCCTTGAACATCAATTCAGTCATTGAAGCCCATGTGTATCTCCATTTCCTTGACAAGAGACATGTTTTTACAGCTTCTTTTATTGGCAAACAGCAGAGAATTTTGTCTTTGATAACATCAGGTAGATTACTGATGATATCAACATTTTCAACAGATTTATGTTTTTTCTTTTGGGAACCTCCACGATCCATTGGGCATACTTCTATTGTGAGAACCTGCACTTGCGATGTGATAAAAAAACAACTCGTAAATATCTAAATCTAACACATGAAGCATATTATCTATGACAATAAAAACAGATAAGACCCATATGCTGGATTCTTTGATCAGTTTGAGTTAAGCCCAAGGTTTTACATTGTAGTGTCATCACATTGAGAACTGTTTTTGAGGTGTTGCTGTGTCCTGTGGTGCTAGGGGTATGCATGGACGTCTAGGTGCCTTTTAGTTTTAGGCAACGCCTAGGCGATATGGAAGACTAAAACCTTGTAGCATCCTGTGGAACGAGGGGTATGCCTGGACACCAGGGTGGTGGCGACTTAAAAACCATGACTACATGGTCCAATAAAGCTTATTGGAGAGGTGTAAAGCTTACAGCAGTCCATGGGCAGCCCAAGGTCTTTGTTATGGGCTTAGGTTGTGCCAAACCCAATGTCAGAAGCTCAAGCCTCAGTTTGAGTAAGATGTTTGATGCAAATACACCTGGCCTAAGCCCAAACTAACATGAAGTCACAAAATCTTTTTATATGAATCTGTGTACACTCCATTATGGGGAAAAAAATTTCTATTTGGGAAGAAAAAACTATCTCAAGCTTAGAAACCAACATTATAAACCTGGGCCAAGTTCAAAATTACGTTTTTAGGGTTATAAGGTTAGGCTTGCCTGTGGATTGAATGCTTCTATATCACGCTCCTGACACAGCAAGTTCGTTTAGGTATTAAACTAATGTGTATCCTTTTTAAAACTCGATGTATATTGGTTAGTACACTGTAAACGCAAACATAAAGGGAAATCAATACCACTGCAACCTGAAGAAAGTAATCAAATACATGGGTTGTTTGGTCCATGTGAGGCAATGTTGCTGGCAACATAGTCCGTTTGCAGTAGGATGTAAGCGGTAAGGGCATTGTATAGGGCGGGATCGGGTCATGCTGTGAGCCGAATACAGCACGGCCAAACCAACGGAAATTAATGGTAGTGGGTACTATCTTGAACCGTTTACAGTCCAAAATAGCCCAACCAAACAGCATCTTAGTTAAACCTTATTAATTGAATACAATAAATCACTATCCAAAATATATTTAGTCAAAGATGCATTAACTATATATGGAAGAATCATAAAAAATAAAACTTATTGATATATATGAAGATAAATAGGTTTGTATCTCTTATTAATTAGAGAAAATTTTCAGAACTACTTTAAAAAAATCTCAGAGCAGATTTTAATTGGAGTTATGTCTAAACATGAATGCACATTATAAAGTGAGAGAGAAGTAAAAAAAACTCGTACATGGCATGAAATGTGCTATAGCTACAAGCTATCATCTATAGCACCAATAATGGTCTATGCAATGGTCATAGCTACACTACACCCACGATCCTTTTAGTTATAGAATTTCTTTCAAAGTTCTAACAGAGCTATTGCTATTTAAGCAATAATCATGCCAATATCATCATGAACAGCGCTGTTACAAGACATAAAATTTGGCAGATTATGTCTTCAGCTGACAAAAATGTGTCGTCTGAATTGTTTTAATACTCCATCTATTTCAAAATATTGTCAGTACATCCTATAGCAGAGTATTATTCTATACATGTCAAATCTATGAAGCATTCATATTCCAAATTCAATCAGATGGAAGATTTGATGGATGTGTTAACAAAAGATATTAAGGTGAACTTTCAGTTGAAATGCAGCAAAAGAGCAATGAAGTCATCTACTTCAGCTAGCGTTTTAGGCTAAGCCATTATGTTTTTGCAATTTGCCTACCATATGCATACTTTGATCTATTAAAAATAAGAATCTCAAGAAAACATCTCTAATCTAAACCAAGTTTATCTCAATAGTCTATGCTTATAATCTAAATAAAAAAAAATCGCCAAATGGCTAACTATTATTGCACCAAGAACGAGCAAACAGCAAACTGGAGATGCCATTGAAATGTATTAACTACTAGTATTCCACCAAGAAAACATTTATACACAATATGAAATACAAGTGTACTTGGCTCAAAAGTCAAAACTTTTGGGCACGAAAACGAGGGAAAGCTAGAGCATTCTCCCTCTGTCCCAAAATAAGTGACGTTTTTTTACTTCCACACCTCTTGTTTGACCGGTTCGTCATATTTAATTTTTTTCAAATATTATTTATTGTTATAACTTATTCTATCATTAGAGATATTTTAACAATGACTTATTTATTTTATTATTTGCAAAAAAAATGAATAAGACGAGCTGTCAATCAAGAAGTGTAAAAGTCAAAAAGTCACTTATTTTGGTAGGAAGGGAGTATTCGACACATCCCGCTTCCCCCAATATCTTCTCCTATCCCATAAAACTGTCATATTGGGGTTACCCTCCTCCCCACAACCACACCCACACCCACATCCACACGCTGACACACACATGCACCACACACACACAACTGTTGGTCCCCATCTTTTATTCGGCCATTCGGGTATCAGGGGAGATATATTAGGATCGTGTAGAGACTCTCCCAAAACATTTTAAAAATATTAATATTGGGCTACCCCTGCATATTGGGTGATAGATCATTGAGATAGTGCTGGAGACGCTCTATACGGCGATGCGCGGCCTGAGTTTGCAGGACAGGGCAGAGCGTAATGTGACGCGACGAGAGGCCCAAGCGATTGGTAAGATAAGGACGGAAGACGACGGGACCTTACCTCGCCTGGAGTTCGGGGTACCAGCTCGGCTGCCCCCGATCTCGTCCTTGCCCCGGCACAAACAAGTTGGTTTCGGCCCCTTCTTCCCCTTCCTTCGCTGCGGTGGTATCCAGCGCCGCCGTCGAGAATCCGCAGGGCAGGAGATCGGCGCGCCTCTAGTGCGTAGCTGGACTGCGACAGGGCGGGATTAACTGGGGCAGGCGGGGGGCAATCGGCGGTAGCTCCTGCCGCGATGCACAGACCAGCCGGCCCGGTGATGCGCCGGGGATCGGAGCGGCGGAGAAATCACGGTGAGGGCGGCGTGGCACCCACCGCTCCGCGCCGGCGTTCCCGAGGTGCCGCCGTGCCGGAGAGGTTGGGGTTTTCTCGTCGAATTGCGTAACGGGCGGCGGATGCTCTCGGGTTGTGGGAGGGCTTGAGCCGCACGGAAGGGACCTCGGCCCAGGACGTATTTGGGCCTAATCAAGACGAGTTATCCAAATCCACCCAAGCTGTATTTTTCTCCCAGGACCTTTTTCTTTTTCAAAACAGACATGGCCACCAAAACAAAACAAAAAAAAAAAAAAACAAAACAAAAACCGTTAAGTTACCGCTAACACACAACAGGATTCCGGGCTAAGCGGCCTTCAAAACATCACCCGACAGCTAGACAACTAAGCCCCACTGCCCCTGCTCGCATCCATTGATCAGACTCGTCATTGATCATCCTTAGCGAACCTTGCGCTGTTGTGGAGGGGCCTCTGAAACCACCTCGCACGACACAAGCATGAAGAGTGTACAAGCCGTTTCGGTGTTGGCAGCTCCAGGACCCTTGCAAGCGATGCCACAGATAAGACTATCTTTAGGAATCACTCCTAGAGAGCACTACAGACAAAGGATTCAATATTTATTTATTTTTCTTCTCCAACAATAAGGCTTAAAAAGAGAACCATCTCTGCAAATGCAAATAGATCTCCAAGAGAGAGGATACACAGATTTTGATGGATGCTGCTCACACATTTTTGGGCTGTCGCATGGGCCTATGTGAGTTGCTGCTTTGCTTAACCATCGCGATTAACATTTTGCTGGTGGTCGGTGGACGACTTCCATCCACCTGGTCAGACCGGAAGATTCGCTTATGGATCATCTGTTGGGGATAGTCTAAAGAGACAGATTGTTGGCTGCATTTGTTGTCAACCTAGAACGCCATGGTCTCCAAAACTTGACAAGTAGTGGCGAAACAAAGGGACAGCAGGGCCATGCGCCCCAACCCCCCCAAGCATAGTAAAAGTTGTTAAATGCCTATAAATAATTCATTTACGCCCAGTGTAACAGAGTTCAAAACAACAAAAAATTTGAATAGACGAAGAGCTAGGAATACCCGCTCACAATAAACCACATAAGTCTAACCCCACATACTCACAAAAAAGGGCTCTTAAGACTATATAGACTATACTAAACAGCCAGAAAGAGCCACTCGGTCGGAAACAAACGTCACCAGCTAGGTCCAGCAAAGAACACCTTCAATCTCTAAACCTTTTGTCTTCCTCTAGAAAGCTGTCAGCTAGAACTTCATTTTATCGGCTTTGTCATCGAAAAACCGAGCATCTTGCTCCTTTAATAATGTTCGTTATGCTAATAATGTCATTTTTCACCCTTTTTTAATTATGATAGTGTGTATTTTTCGTTATGAGTACTAAATAGATATATGTAAAAACATTGAAAATCTATTGGAACAAATACTTGTATATTTATCCTATTTATGATGCATCATCATATTGTCCGCCTCTCTTGATCAAAAGTTTTGGTTTGGCCACTGTTGACAAGTGGTTGACGATGGTGTGATATATTGAGTCTAGTGCTTGATCATATAGGTAGCAATGTGGTCTCAGGACTGGGTCTCACCCGCTGTCTAATGCCTTCACCAAAATGCTAGCCAGAGGAAGCTTTTCATGTGCAGGAGGCAGGAGCCCATGTCTTCCAAAACCCAAGCTTGTATTAGCTGGTACATCAGACTTTATCAACACATGTTCCTTGACATAGGGCGCAGGTTCATCTTTCCCCAACTTTTGGGATCTAGCTCAATCAATACGATCGATAATTCCACATATTCAACAGAAGTCGGGCATATATATATTCATAAGAGATTGGACACCGCCATTCACCTCTACACCGCCTAGATCCGCGGTAATGCCTATGCACAGCAATTTACGCATGTCCAGTCGAATCTTGAGACGCAAGGATCTGCTAGCCACCACCTCCTAACCATCTGCTTCAACCTCCATGAACTCTCCAACATCATCACCAATCGCCCCTGCTGCCGATTTGTTCATTAAACCCAATGTTAGACATTTCACCCGAATCTAGGTCATGATGTAGGAAAAGTTGATCTCAACTCCGTCATGTAACAGAACCGTCTAAATCACGTGACCCACAGGCACCTGTCATTGCCATTAATGACATCTGACAGCCGGGCCCGTGTTCCAGATGACCTAGGCAAGCTCTGCCGGGCTACATAAGCACCCGTTATCTCCGACAGAATCCCATTGCGAAGCCATTACAGGATTACAACATTTCATAACAAAATACATCAGAGTAGAAGTGCGAAAGATTAAATAGTACTTAATATTACAAACCAGTGTTCAAATATAATTTAGGTGCAGTTATTACAGACCATAATTTAAAGAGGTAGCAGTAGCGGTAGAACAATAGTACAACAAGATAGATAGATAATACACGAACCCTGCCCACGGGTTCAACCTTACTCTTCTTCGCTTTTCTGGATAATAGTGACACAGCACGGAGCAAGACAGACTTCAGGCTCCTGCTGACTACCTGCAACGGGGTTAACAAACCCTGAGTACTGGGGTACTCCGCAAGACTTACCCGACCAAAAGATATAAAATTAGACTCAAGAATGCAGGCTGAGGGGAGTCAAGGTAAGGCTTGAGCAAGAGTTCAAGAATTTTGCGGAAAAGCATTACTAGTTCTATTTCAATATTTTATTCTCATAATATTGTTAATTGTTACCATATTTCAAGTACTTTCCAATATCCATCATCATTCTTTCAATATACATTCATTCATTTCGAAAACATCCTAGTTTCGAACCACTATTCACTGTAGGTGTGAGGATCAAGTCTTCATAACCGAGGAGCAACGACGATTCGAATAGATTAATACCTAGCTGGGGATCCCTATCCACACTGCGTATGTATCACTTAAACTTGCATACGCCAACCCCACCTACCACGGCTTTTCATACCCCGGAACCGGTCCTGCGCCACCAGAGAGCACAGTACTCCTCTAGTCTCCAGGCACGACGGCCACGAGGGTACACGCTACTCTCGCCATCTCTCCACTCCCAGTGCGTGGTTGTCGGTTTCAGCAGTAGAGCCACCGGAGTCAGAGGCTTTCCGTAGTATGTGGCTAGTTGTAAAGTCTTGATCACAGCAGGCCTGACAACAAGCAGGCCTAACCCAAGTACACTGGTAACTACCCGGTTTTCACATCCCTTTTCTGATGGCGACGAAAGTTGGGACTCTAACCCAAACAGTTGGCCAACCAAACGGGAAAACCCATCCCCGTTGATGACAATGAACTAGCTAGGAACACTGCCGACCAACAAGGAATAAAACCAGTCCCATAAAGTGATTCATTTATTTTGTATCATCACAGTTGAAAATAACATTTTTTGTAAATCTAATCATTTAGCATGACTAAGCATTTCTCAATACTTTAAATAAATCAGGTTCTCAGGTATTGATAAGTGGTCAAGGATGGTAATGCATCAATTGGTTGTCAATCAACTCCTATTAACCTAATGCAATAGATTAACTCAAGTGATAAACATTTTAAAACAACAAGGAGAGGGGCAAATGCACCGGGGCTTGCCTTGGATTGCAAAAAGAGTCAGGTCGGGGTCGGTGCCGCAAATATCAAATCTTGGCACAAACTCAGCAACGGGCTCCTCAACTGTCACCTCGGGCTTCACCTCAGTATTCTCGGTCACTACACGTGTGCAATAATGAATGCATGATTACGATGCAACATGAAATGACAGATCAGATTCAATAATAAATGATACAGACTTGATCATAACCCTACCACAGACTAACCATGATTACTCTAATTCATCATGCCCTAGGTCGTAATGGTGTTTGACCTAGAATCACAAGCAATCCAAAATCACACCAAAACCCTAAATGATTAAGGTTTCTATTCCATTTTACCAACATATAATTTAATAAATATTTAAACTATTTTCATTTGATGGCAAACTTCATCAACAGTTAGCTCTGGACCTAAAATAGTACCAAATAAATTTTCATGATTTTTGGACTTACAGGGAATTTATTAAAAATCATCAAAGTTCCATTTGTTAATTAATGTGCTGATTTTTAGTTGATACAGAAAGTATTCAAAACACATTTTTAATATTTTTATAAAATATTACACGTTCCAGAGAGCATACACAAATATTTTCATAATTATTCATGCAGTAAATTAATCTACACAAAAATGTGAAACAACAATACTATTCATTAGAAATATAAATAGAAAAGTCATTTTAATCACTCGGGAAATTCACAAAATGAAAACAGCCCGAGTTGGCCCAGCCAACCCGAGCCGACCCAACTCAGCCCGCGCGCGCGCGCTCACACTCACACCAGGCACTGACAGACCGGACCCAGCCGTCAGCCCCCTCTCCCTCACCTCACGGAACGCTGACAGGCGGGCCACCCCTGTCAGGCCCTTCTTCCTCCTCTGGCCGACGCTCCCGCGCGCGCGTGCGCGCGGCACGACGCGGACCTCGCCGACGATGGCCCTAACGGCGAGCGCAATCGGCCGAACACCTTCCCCGAGACCCTAGCCGACTACCTAAGGACCTAGCCCTAGCTCTAATCGCCTCCGACGAGCGGGAGCTCGCCCATGGCGGATCCCGACGGCACGGCAAGGCCGTTCCGGTCGATGGGACGTGGTAAGATTACGGGAAATGCCTCGGAGAGATTCAGAAGCTCACCACGAAGCTAACGGACGAGTTAGTTAACGGGGAGGCGGTGCGGTGAGGACGGCTTGACGATGATGGCGGTGGACACTGCTCGGCAGTCGACGGCGAGGGCTTGTTCCGACGAACCTGGTGCACCACACCACGAACCATCATGCGCATAAGAAACTACACCACCACGGGAGTCTAAAACGCTACCCCGAGAAGAAAGACGCTCACTCTAGTAGACCGGACGGGAAGAGGATGACCGCGGCGGAGCTCCGGTGGCAACCCGAAGACGAGGACGCTCACCGCGAGACACACAGGGTACCTCTGTTCACGCGACGGGCACCAATCGATGCGCAATGAGTTGGGCTACCTATCTGGGAGATGGAGAGAGTGGAGATGGCTTGACGAGGACGAATTTGAAAGCGGCCGACGAGAGCTCACCGGTGACCGCACGAAAAGAAAACGGGGAGGGGAGGAGCTCGTCGCCTTTAAAGGGCAGGGAAGGGGGTGGGATAAGACCAGGGGACGCCCGGGGCCCTCCCTCAGCCGCTCGACAGTGCCGCGGCGTGCCCACGCCGGACGGACGATGCTCGGCGCCGGACGCGGCACGCGCGCGTACGGCCGAGAAGATGAACAGGGGACCCCCTAGCTACAGTACTAGTTTCAATAGGTCAAAAGCTATTTGATTTGATTCTAATTGCTCAAATCCGAATCTGAGGAAGTGGTAAAAACAAAAGTTGTAGGAAATTTCTAGTAGAACACTTTTTCTTTTGACACCAAAATCTAATTCGGCTAAATTTGAAAAATACCAAAAAGGGGGTAAAAACCCAATTTGAATTCTAAACTGAAATTCCCAAATTACTTTCAAATTTATTCAACAACTTGAAAATTGGTAAACATAAAAGTTATTCTAATCAGTAATATTAACAACTTTTATTAAGGAAGTTTTATCATATTCTCAATATTTTTGAAATTGAAGTTTTAAATTTGAAATCCTACATAGTAATTTGAGTTTAATTTGAATTTCTATAATATAACTTCAAAATATCCAAAAATAAAATTTGTTCCATTTTAAAAGTTATACAACTTTTATTAATACACTTTCATCATATTCATTATATATTTTAAATTAGAGTTTTAGGTCAACTCTAGGGCTTAATTTGATTTCTTATTTAATTTTTATTTTTGACTTTTGATTGAGGACTTAATTTCACAATAATACTAAATGAAATCAAATCACTCTAGGGGCCCTAAGCACAATCATATGCAGATGATTAATAATAACATGATGACATGGCAATTTAATTAAGCAATAATACCAGAGGTATTACACGTCACCATTGATAATTCCTTCGGGATCATCCATGGCCCCATCTTCCAAAGCCTTCGTCTTCCCTGCCGCCTGCTTGAAGGAGATCATGAACACACTATTGCCAACATCTTGCAGATGATACCTCTCGTTAGGCACCACATCTGCCCTACAGTATGTTCGATGACATCAGGCCGCAATCACTTCTCTGAGAATAGTATCGCCACCACCTGTGGTGGATATTCATTGCACATAACCCTTATCTTAATCCAATCTTAATGCTCTTCTTCTCTTCCTTCGACAGTCGCATCTTCTTCTTCATCCCCTCAACCCCCTCAATCCTCACCGTTGGGATGAAGAATCCACACACCACCATGATCTAACACAGGGAAGTGCAAAACATAGGCCAAGAGAAGAACTCTAGGTTTAAGGGTCTATGGTGTGTTAGAAGTTTTGGGATATGGCCCAAAATATATCCATAGAAATTCCAAAGGCCCACTCACACATACATGCAATATGGTGGAGGACTTTAGTTCTACCTTGCTAGTATAGGAGGAGTTATGCCAACTTAAAAGTGTGGGCTATCTCCAACTAGTTGAAACTATGTGAGAGATGGAAAAGGAAGAAACAAAGCGCGCGCTCGCTCGCCTCGTCGGGCCGGGCCGAGCGGGGCGGGGCGGGGCTAATGGGCGCGCACACACGACATGCACGTGAATGGTCCGGCGATTTCTGGCTCCAGCCCTTGCAGGTGCGCGGCTTCCTTTTGCCACTCGAAATTTTGCATGCATGGAGAAAATTGGGCTGGCCAATTTTGGTAAGCAATTAATCTCGTATTATGGTAATTGTCGTAATGGCAGGTCAATTATCATAATGTTGTGATTGAGCGGCTAATTGGTTTCCTTAGCTGCGACGCGTGTATAAATCATGGGCAAGACGTCGTCCTCAAAATAGAGAATTCATCTCTTCCCGTTCTACAGTGTTGCGCTGCCGCCGTCTTCCCCATCCCGCCGTCGACGTGCCATCGATGCCGGGAGAGTAGGCTCCGAAGCCGACGTCCTCTCGTGTCCCTGCACGGGGTAGAGGGCGTATCAGGTTTTTGGGAAGCGCCGTCGCGACTGCTCGCTGGACGTCTTCTTCCCTCTACGCCCGGTGTTCGTCGATCTCCATCGACGGTCTGCTTCGTCTTTTTTTGCGCTATTAGCGCCGACAACCCCACTGTAAGGATGTCCGCTCTCTCTGTTGTTCGTTCTCGCATCCTTTCTGTTGCTAGCACTAGATGGCGTGACTTTGTCTCAGATCGTAGTGCTAGTGTTAGATCACAAATATGTATTACATGCTGTTGTTCTCTTTCTCATTGTCGAAATTAATTTGTGCATCGCTAAATTGCTATGATTTCCAACAATCCAAAAAACCGATAGGCATTTAGCGATGACTAAGAGATACTCTAATGCGATGAATCCGGAGAAGTTCACTGGTGTGAATTTTAAGAGATGGCAGATGAGGGCTCAGTTGTGGCTCACGGCTATGGGCGTGTTTTCGGTCGTAAGTAATCCTCTCGCACTACCTCTCGGATCTGAGAAAGAGGTGCAGGAGTTCACTGCGACTACGACGATTTTCGTCGGATACGTTCTTAGCATTCTCTCTGACCAGCTGTGTGATGTTTATATGAACATCAAAAGTGCTGCTGAACTGTGGGAGACACCCGAACACAAGTTCGGTGCTGCAGATGCTGGGCACGAGCTGTATGTGATGGAGAAGTACCACGACTTCGAAATGGTTGAAAACTGTTCAGTCGTGAAACAGGCTCATGAGTTCCAACTTATTGTGAGGGAACTCGAACAGCTCGGACACGCTTTGCCTGACAAGTTTGTGGCCGGTGGAATTGTTGCCAAGTTGCCTCCATCCTGGAGGAACTTTGTCATGGCTCTAAAACATAAAAGATAGAAAATCTCCGTTGAAGATTTGTTGGCTGGTCTTGATGTTGAAGAGAAGGCTCGGACAAAGGATGCTCCACCAAAAGCACCTGAAGGGCAGTCCAGCACTAATGTGATGCAGCACGCTGGCAAGAACAAGCAAAAGGCTATTCAGACTACTCAGTTCAAGAAGAAAAAGATGAACATGGATGAAGTTGTGTGCTTCGTTTGCGGTGAGACTGGACACTTCGGCAAGAAGTGCAAGAACCGCAAAGCCAAGAAGAATCAGCAAGCGCAGAAATCTGCCAACGTGACTATTGGTGATCCTAACGGATCTGAGTACAGTAATTCTTTACCTAGTGTATTTTCTGTATGTCAATATAATGATTGGTGAATAGATACAGGAGTCAATATTCATGTTTGTACTGATATCTTTATGTTTTCATCTTACCAGGACACCCGAGGTTTAACCGTCATGATGGGGAACGGGTCGCGTGCCACTGTTCTTAGTGTTGGTTCGGTCGATTTGAAGTTTACTTCGGAAAAGATCGTGCGGCTGAAGAACGTGCAGTATGCCCCTTCAATAAAGAAGAACCTCGTTAGTGGATCCCTTCTATGTCGAGATGGGATCAAATTGGTGTTTGAGTCTAATAAAGTAGTCATTTCGAGGTATAGCCAAATCATTGGCAAAGGTTATGATAGCAGAGGCTTGTTCCTCTTTTCACTCTCCGATTTCTGTAATAAAGTTGTGAACCATGTGTGTGATTCAAACAATTCGGTGGCTGATATATGGCATTCACGTTTGTGTCATATTAATTTTGGTTGTATGTCGTGTCTATCCAGTATGAGTTTAATTCCAAATTTTTAGACGAGAGGTGCACGACATTATTAGAGCTCATACATTCTAATATTTGTAAAATGAATGGTGTGTTGACAAAAGGAGAAAAAGGATATTTCATGACCTTAATTGATGATGCTACTAAGTATTGTTACGTGTTTCTTCTAAAAACTAAAGATGAGGCGTTAGAATGTTTTAAGACTTATAAAGCTGAGGTAGAGAATCAATTGAAAAAGAAAATCAAACGTGTTAGGTCTGATCGCGGTGGGGAGTATTTCTCCAATGAATTTGATCTTTTCTGTGCGGAGAATAGAATAATTCATGAACGAACACCTCCATATTTGCCTCAATCTAATGGGGTTGTCGAAAGAAAGAACCAGACATTAATAGACTTGGTGAATGCCATATTAGGAACATCCGGTATGGTTAAAACATGGTGGGGGGAGGATGTTTTGATAGTATGTCACTGTTCTTAATAGAGTGTAACACCCTAAAATTTGAAATGAAATAAAACCTAGAAAAATAAATGGTTTTGTTAGCTTTCATATATATATATATATATATATATATATATATATATATATATATATATATATATATATATATATATATATATATATATATATACACACTCCCTGTTGCTTTTCCAGCAACCCGTATAAGCAACAGATCCGTCATGACATGCTGCCCGTTAGGAGAGGTCAATCCTAATTTTTAGAAAACTTATCCCGTATAGTATGTGTATATACGGTTGTAAGTCAGGTCTATCCTAATTTTCAGGATCCATCCTAGTCCACTTGTTCTGTATATCTCCATACGTGAATATATGCTCATATACTCTGATTATGTGGTTTAAGTATGCAATAATACTTTTCTTTTTGATGTGGATATAAACATATTCCAACGTACAAGAATGCACGTATACTTATATGTGTATGCATGGATACCTTCCATCCTTAATATATTCACAAAATTAAATATGAATACTTTAGCATGTATAGGTACTCTAAAAGGTTACGTATCTGACCATACTCAATCGGATTAATTGTATGCATACATACTCTGCAGTCCATACGTGGCAAGTATATACACATACTATCGAAAAAGTATGTCCATGTACTCTTCTCAGAATAGGAAATTTCATTCTATGTATATAATTCTATTAAAAAGTAGTATGTATATATACACAAGGTTAGTGTATTTGCAAGTTTAAATACTCGGACGAACATGTACTGACAAATACAAATTCAAAATCGTCATCCGCAATTATGGAGACATACATACTAACGCTCAAACCTGCCTCCATATATAAACATGCCACCGTACATCCATCAGATCCGTTTTTGCCGGTGATTATGTGGCCACGGACCTTTTTTAATTCACGTATATACGGCAAGTAAAATATGGCTGCGGTATACGCACCGGCACCAGTCCAAATGTGTTCGCTCTACGCCGCCCGTTAAACAGCCCCGACTGTTGGTTAATGCATATACTCTAGGTGGGAGTAACTACTCGTGTGAGTATAGAAAACTCACCCTAGTAGAGAAAAACACCTTATAAAAATTTGAAATGAAGCTATGAAAATTTAGTAACTATGGCATATAAATTCAAATAGAGTTTTTAAGCACATATTTATATTTTAATAGATTAAGGGAGATAATTATTTATGGATTTAAATTTGAATTATGTATTGTTGCATACATGCCGCTTCATATCATTTCTCGTATGCTTATTTTTCTCATTTTGCTTTGCTGGTTAAAAGAAATTTATATGTATATATATTTTTGAAAACTTTATTTGGAACATAGAATTAGGGAAAAGAAATGAAAAAAAAGAAAAGCAAAAATCCTCCTTTCTTTCTAACTGGACAGCGTGCCCTCTGTTCTTTTTCTCCTCTCCCTGTTCTTGGCCGAGCATGGCCCTTCTCCTGATCCGTGTCCCAGTGAGCAAGCTGCAGGCGCCCTTTTTCTCTCTGTTCAGCTGCCAGGCGGGCCTCACACAGCAGCTGACTTCTTCTCGTCCCTGCGACCGTTTCCGATCGAGCGGAGCTCGGTTCTGAGAGCTCCGACCCAAGCTCCGAATCCCTCTCGTTGTCAGGCCTTCCTGCGCCACGAATCAGTAGTCAAGAACCTCATCCACACCCCTTTCGCATCTACAACTACAAGTCGCCACCCTCGTTCCCTAGCTCGCAGAGCAGTCACCGAAACCAAATCGCCGCCTCTGCCCCTGTTTGCGCCGCCGCCGCTCGAAGCTCCGCCTCCACCGGCGAACTTCGCACCCCGGAGCTCCCCCGTCGCAATTGGGCGTTTCCCTAGTCCCGCATCGCGTTCACCTACATCCCGGGGACCCTTCTTCCTCGACTTCGGACTTCACCGACCGCCTGCACGGGTGATTGCCGCGAACACCGTCCGCCGCCGTCGTCGAGACGCGTGAAGGGTTCCTCCGTCCAATTAAACTGCGTAGTGAGCACCTTCGCACTCTCTCCTTCCTCCCCATGCTTTCAGTTTCACGATTATAGGTCTCTAGGGCCCTCGCCAGGGGAGCAGGCGAGCTCTAGCCGCAGGCAATGGCGGCCACCCCGTTTCGCGCCACTTCGGCTGCGTGCAAGCCTCGATCCGAGTTCGCCTCGACCCTCTCTATCACCTGGTGCCTTTTTTTCGCCGATTGGTAGCCTAGAACGCCAGGAACAAAACTCTGGCGATCCGCCGGCCATGGCGCCACCGTGCCTGGGTTCTTCCCTCGCCGGCTGAGCACCTCCTCCTCTCCTGTTTAATCTGCGTAACCCGCAGTTCCTTTTTACGTATTCCCCAGAATTCATTCCTCTTAAAGGAAAGCGTATTTCCATTGGTTAAATCAAAAATACGTTTTCAGTATTTACAGAATTACCACTAAAACTGTTTAGGCCTCAATTTCTTCACTTTAACCCCGATTTGACCGGTTCAACTTGCCTTAGATTCGTAATTTCGAACTCTATGTAACATACCACTGTTCATAAAATTTGACACTTTTAAATTTTCGAGATAATATTATAATAATAATTATTGTATAGAAAATCTTTGGAAAATCATATCTTCCACATTTTTAATCTCTTTTTTTGCGAACTTTATATCCATATGATCGTAAGAATGAGTAGAATAATTTTATAATATTTTTCAAACTACTTTTCTACTGTTGGTGTATTGTTCTAATTATTATATTGTTTGCTTCGTGTATGTTCGCTCGATGTGTTTGTAATGATGTGTTGATCGATCGAGAATAGACGGTGAGCCGTTCGTTGACGATCAGGAGTACTACTATGAGCAGGACCACCAGGAATATTTTGATCAGGGCAAGTATAACATGGACCATCCTTGTTGTCCTATTCACAATAATCATATTCATATATGCATGTGTCCACCTTGACAACCTTAGAGATTATAACTTAGTTATTGAATTTCTGATTTCTTATTCACCTATGGGATATGCATTTGGGTAGCTATTGCTAATGCTTTATTAATGCCAATGATCTTGTAATTTGATTAATGTATTATGCAATGAACCATCTAATATGATTTTTATTACTGTTCAAAGGAGGCTAGAACTCGGGGTTATGTGACTCTTTTTCTGTAACACCCCTGGTGTTACGGTTAATTAAAATCTGCCATGTCATCATGATTGCATGTAATTCATCCAGCATAAAATCATTGTTACTGTGCATCACTAGGGCAACTTTTTTATTTTCACATGTGAATGTGCTTAGGAACCTTTGAGTTACTTTATGGTTTAAAATAATTGTTTGTGTGTATGCCTCTAAATCTAAATAGAAAATAAAAAGGAAAACAATTAAAAACCCTAATCAGACCCAAAACCCTAATTTGAAAACTTAAGGGAATTAGGTGTTGGGCCTTAAATAAAAGTTGTAAATTTTTAAACGTTGAGCAACTTCTATTTTGGGCAATTTTGAAGTTATTAAAAATAATTTCAAATAAAACCTTAATCTGGGTTTTAAAGTTTAAACTTGAAATAAAAATTCAAAAATTAGTAGGAATTTGATGATGGTCTTTTAATAAAAGTTTTATCCCTTTCAAAATAGAACAACTTTCATGTTTGGGGATTTTAAAGTTTACTAGTAAAAATTTAAATTAAAACCCAATTAGTGTTGGTATATTCAAATTTAAAATGCCCTTTCAAAAACTATCAAGAATTTGGGAAAACACCTTTAATAAAAGTTGTAGGGATTTTCAATTTGAACAACTTTTATATTTGGGGATTTTAAAGTTATGTAGTGAGATTTCAAAATAAACCCTAATGAGTGTTTTAAAATTTAAATTTGAAATGCTATTTCAAAAACTATGAAGAATCTGATAAAACACATTTAATGAAAGTTCTGGGCCTGGACAAGTGGAACAACTTCTATTTTTGCATGTTTCCAAGCTATTGAGAAAAGTTTTGAGAATTTGATTGGATTAGGTTTGAAATTCAAAATCCCTAATTACCCCCTTTTGATTTATTCAAAATCCATTCAAAATTTGAATGTGGTTCAAAAACCAAAAATATTCAGCACTAAATCTACTGCAACTTTTACATTGGCAATTTTTCGACTTGTTACAAAAAATAAAAAGTAATTTGACAAAAATCAGTGAATGGTCATGCTCTGCTACAGTGTTGTCAGGGGGGGCCGGTCCTGGCACTGTCCGCGCGCAGGCGCGCGTGCGCGCGCCGGCCGCCGGCGCTGCCCGGGACCGGCCGAGCCTGGCCACCGCGTGTCGAAGTCCATGGGGACCCCGGCCACGCCCTGCACCGGTCATCCCGACTATAAAGCCCAGGAGTCGCCGTTCGCATCCTCCCTTGGTCCATTCCCGCCGCCGGCAACCTCTCGGACGGGAGGGCCAAATTAGCCGCCGCTGTTCCACCATCACCCACTCCATTTCGCAGTTAGATTCGATAGTTCCTTGCGAGTCTTTTGAGCCTGCTCGCGTTCGCTCTCGTGCCGGGATCGCCGCGCGGCCATCGTCTTCCTTGTGGCCGGCCGAAGCGCCGCCGTGAACACGTTCACCGCGGCCAGAGCACCACGGTGCGATTCTCCCCTTTCAGTAGGGTGTTCTAGAGCCCTTGTTCCTCCCTGAAACTTATGTGTTCGGCTGTTCCTCCTCCGGTGTACAGGACACGCGGGAACGACCTCGCCGCCACCGGAACTAGTCGCCGTCACCTCGGTCACCGTTGATAATCCTTCTCCGATCGTCATCCGTCACGGATAGCTAGTGGTCTAACCTCGGGTGAGCTCCCTAGTACTCTTGGTCAAAATGTTTAGGCCTTGTGGTCCTCGTGGTGACCGGAGCGCGGCATACCGCCGGTGGCCGTGCTCGCCGAGCCGCCATGGCCGTCACCGTGCCCACTCCTGTGACCTAGATGGCAGGCTGGACCCCTATGTTGGTTTGTAGTGGTACGGGATCCTATCGGTGACCTCGGGTTCGCCGGAGATGCTGCCGGCGGCGAGCTCCGCGGCCGTGCAGTTGTGCGCGCGCGGGAGAGGGCAGAGCGAGAGCGAGAAAGAGGGAGTGTGAGAGAGAGAGAGCTGACGGGTAGGGGCCGGCTGTCAGCGGGACAGGGAGAGAGGGAGTTGCGCTGGGCCGGCCTGGCTGTTTTGGGCCGCCCCGGGCTAATTTGGTTTTCCATTTTTCCTCGCGAATAAAAATTGTTTTCCAATTTCCTGATAGAGAGAATAGTGAGCCAATTTGTCATTTTTATAGGAATTAATTTACTAATTTAAAAATTCTAAAAATAATTGTGTGCGCTCTCTGAGGGATGGAGTATTTAAAAAAAATATTAAATACATGTTTTGAGCACTTTCTGCAGGGATTAAAAATTAGCACAAAAATTAATAAATGTAACATTGGGTAATTTTAATAAGTTCTCTATAACTCCAAAAATCATGAAATTTAATTTGGTACTGTTTTAGGATAAGTACTATCTATGGTAAAATTTTGAGCTCAGATAGAAATAATTTAATTATTTCTTATTTATTACTTGCTTAATTGATTAATTAAGGAAAGGTTATTAGGATTAAAATTTTAAT
Organism: Eremochloa ophiuroides; assembly: GCA_038502445.1. Lineage (NCBI taxonomy): Eukaryota > Viridiplantae > Streptophyta > Magnoliopsida > Poales > Poaceae > Eremochloa > Eremochloa ophiuroides. Next base: position 54,162,990 of record JAHLJS010000008.1, read on the forward strand.
AATTTGTTAAATCTTTTAGGGTTTGGTTAAACCTCTTGTAGCACCTGAACCCTGCTGTTCCAAGTTTTGATGATCATTTACTTTGTAAGTATAAGATGAATTACCCTAGGTAGTAATTAAATGTCAAAACAAAAATCCTAATTGTTGATTGATTAATAAAATTGAGTAGAAACCCTAATTCACTTTTGTGTGGTGTAACATTTGGATTGAGTGATATCCCTGGGTCATTAACTTGAGATGATCCTTGGCACCTTAATTAGTGTTTGGGTGCTTAATTGAATTGTTAATTTGGAATGCTAGTAATTTATGTTAGTCACATATAATGATAGGGTTTAATAGTTTGTTTAGGCAATGGGTTGATAGTGTTCTAGGGGAAAAACTAATTTGACTTTCAATGAATGTTAAAATGGTCAATAAAATAAAGTGGTTAATACGCAATAGTAATTAGTTTCGTTGACTTGCAACTTTATCATGGAGGCAAGTTGTACTCAACTTTCAAATTAAGTTTACTTCCTATTGATCAGTGATTTAGTGCATCTCCTGCATCATGGCATACATATCATCATGTAAGTGTTGCATTATTATTTCGTGTAGTGTACGCGCGGCGATTATGGTCTGAAGCGTGTCCCGAGTAAGGTCTTCACTGGGTGGACGTGGATCCTTCTCGGTGATTGACTTCAGGGTTCGATCGACTTCAAGCAACAGGCAAGCCCCGGTGCATTTGCCCCTCCTTGTTATTTAAAAATATTTATCACTTGAGTTAATCTACTGCATTAGGTTAATAGGAGTTGAGTGATAACCCATTGATGCACTACCTTTCCTTGACCACATATTATACCTGAGACCCTGATTTATTTAAATTTTTGAAAAAAATGCTTAGTTATGCTTAATGATAGAGTTGCAAAAATGCTATTTTGAAAAAAATATGATGATATGAAACAAATGAATCATTTTATGGGATTGGTATTGTTCTCGTTTGGTGATGGTGTACTTGGCCAGTCCATTATCATCAACGTGGATGGGTTTTCCCGTTTGGTTGGCCAACAGTTTGGGTTAGAGTCCCAACTTTCGTCGCCATCGGGAAAGGGATGTGAAAACCGGGTAGTTGCCAGTGTACTTGGGTTAGAGTCCCAATGCATGGTTTCTAACGGAAAAATATTAGGGACCATTCGTTGTCGGCCTGCTGTGATCATGACTTTGCAACTAGCCACATACTACGGAAAGCCTCTGACTCCGGTGGCTCTACTGCTGGAACCGACAACCACGCACTGGGAGTGGAGAGATGGCGAGAGTAGCGTGTACCCTCGTGGCCGTCGTGCCTGGAGACTAGAGGGGTACTGTGCTCTCGGGTGGCGCAGGACCGGTTCCGGGGTATGAAAAGCCGTGGTAGGCGGGGTTGGCATATGCAAGCTTAAGTGCTACATATGCAGTGTGGATAGGGATCCCCAGCTGGGTACTTCTGGATTCGAATCGACGTTGCTCCTCGGTTAATGGAGACATGATCCTCACCCTTACAGCGAAGAGTGGTTCGGAACTAGGTGTTTTTGAGAATGAATATGAATTTGAAAGTACATAATATACGAGAATTGATATTGGAATTATGTATATGAATAAAATAATATTGAGATCAAATAATGAAATAGGATAGAAATGCTTTTCTGCAAAATACTTTGACTCTTGCTCAAGCCTTACCTTGACTCCCCTCAGCCTGCATTCCTGAGTCTAATTTTACACCTTTAGTCGGGTAAGTCTTGCGGAGTACCCCATGTACTCAGGGTTTGTTAACCCCCTGTTGCAGGTAAGTTGAGTAAACAGTTCTATGAGGGATCATGCCGGTCATCGGATCATACATGGATGAAGATGTGTATATAATAAAACCCTTGGGCAGGGTGTTTAGTTGTATACAAGCTACTCCACTGCGAAACTCTGGTTTGGGATAATGTAATTGTAATCTATGTTTAAGTAATACTTCCGCACTCTTTACTCTGATTCAAATTATTTGTGTAAACTGTTGTAATACTTGCAAGGTCTTACAATGAGATCCTCGGGGAAAGTAGGGTTTCCTATGAGACCCGACGGGCCACCTAAGTCAACAGGGAACTCGTGCAGACTAGTCAAAGGTCCTTAAGGACGATGACGGGGCACGTGGGCCCTATGATTAAGGCGGTTCTGTCACATTTTCTCTCCATAGGACTTCCTGAACCTGATGAACCGGGACTTACCGTACAACTGTGAGGGCTACATGGCTCTGGCTTTAGTTGTTTGAAAGACCTTTTCTAACATGTTAGAGGTTACCCGAAAGGGCGCAGTTGGGGGTTTGCCACCTTGGGTTTAGAACAACTTCTAGGCATATGTGTATAGCCGAGAAGGAATGTGCCATATTGAAAAGGGGGTTCCTACATCTTGCTGCCACTCACTCTTGCGGCCCTAACTTGTTAGACGAACTTTTGAATAGCTTTATATGGTTAGCTGGTGTTTGGGTCCGATCAACCCAAGCATTAGAAAATCATGACTCACAGGTAAAATGTACACCTCTGTGCAGAGTTTAATAATCTGTTATAACAGCCACGCTCGCGGTCATGAGCGGCCTTGGGCACACGTTCCGCTAGATGATAAATGTTAATTATATTATGTTTTTTATTATTGTTAATTCCTATGCTATTTATTAACCTTATTACAATTGATCATTTGGCTTATATGATGGGAATTGGATTACTTGATGCTACTCAATTGCTAAAATAAACATGAATATTAAAAGCTAAATGCAGTCAAACAGTGTCTAGCCTTTTGAGCCTCATGAACCCATGTTATACTTGTTGAGTATGAAATGTACTCACCCTTGCTTTCCACCACAACAGATGAAGACTGGAGTTTTGACTATCGCGATGAATATTAGGCTTGATGTCTCCCAGTCGACCTTGTCCCTGTGAAGAAACTTCCGCCAGCATATTCGTCTTAGTGATTTGGTTATTATCTATATTTGCTTTAGATTATGTATTAAGTACTTATATTCGTATTGTAAACACTGTGATGATACAACTATAATTTGTCAGCTTATATGTGTGACTTTCTTGGGGCGCATATGAGTCTTTTATGCATCCTATTTTTATCCTTAAAAATAGGGTGTGACATAGAGTTCCTACTAAAAATAGTGATGTGACTCCGTATGAAGGATGGAAATGGAGGAAACCGTCTCTCCACTACTTGCGCACATGGGGCTGTTTGACCATGGTTAGTATACCAATTAATAATAAGCGCAAGCTCGTATCTACCCTTCCGGTTGCTGGTGGTGATGCTAGCGGCGTCGGATCTTATATTCGGTTCAACTTTCAGAAGACATGGTCAATGTGCTGTCGGCGCCTGTTACTCTCTACAGTGGTTGAGCATACTGCGCCTCTTTTGCGGTCTCCATATTTGTGGAATCTTCTGTTAGTTAGGACTGTGTTTCTCGAGTCCAGATCTGGTATACTTTCATAGTCGTGATGGAGTTTTCTGAAGAGGTGTACACAGCTAGATGCAATGAATATGAAGTATAGGGACCTAGTGGTGTGCTTCAATGTAATTTTATTTTATATTGAGGTCCCAGTTGTAAAAGAGGTTTTAATTTAATGAAACCCAGTCCCTTTTTCAAAAAAAAGCTCGGACCAAAGACAGTTGATTGTATCCTTTTGGGATACGCGTACCACAACAGAGCGTATAAGTTCTTGGTGATAAAATCAGAAACGCGTGATATTTTAGTTGATTCACTTTTGTAGTCACGGGATGTTACATTCTTTGAAAATATATTATTGATGAAAGATGTTTACTCTTTGCCTAGTTCATCAAATGAATTTGTTTCTAAACCAATGCCCATTGTTGAACCAATTATAACTCCACATGGTAACGAAGAGGATGACAGTAGTTTTAGCTCCTAGACGGAGTAAGAGATAAAGGGTTGCAAAATCTTTTGGTGAAGACTTCACTGTGTATCTCGTGGATGATACTCCCACTACCATTGCAGAGGCATATGCATCACCCGATGCGGAATATTGGAAAGATGTCGTTCGAAGTGAAATGGACTCAATTACTGCAAATGGTACGTGGGAAGTAATAGATAGATCTGTGGGTTGCAAACCGATTGGCTGTAAATGGGTATTTAAGAAGAAGCTTAGGCCTGATGGTACTATCAAAAAGTACAAAGCTAGGCTTGTTGCTAAAGGTTATACACAAAAGGAAGACGAGGATTATTTTGATATCTACTCACTGGTTGCTAGATTAACTACAATCCGAGTGCTATTATCCTTGGCTGCTTCCCATGGTCTTCTCGTTCATCAGATGGATGTGAAGACGGCTTTCTTTAATGGAGAGCTAGAGAAAGAAATTTATATGGATCAGCCAGATGGATTTATAGCACAAGGATGAGAGGGCAAGGTGTGCAGGTTACTCAAATCCTTGTACGGCTTAAAGCAGGCACCCAAGCAGTGGACGGAGAAGTTTGACAAGACTTTGCAGTAAATAAAGCCAACACTTGCGTCTACTACCGCTATGGTGGGGGCAAAAGAGTAATCCTGTGCTTGTATGTTGATGACATACTAATTGTTGGGACAAGTATCGATGAGATTAATGATGTAAAGTCATTCTTATCCCAAAATTTTGACATGAGAGATTTGCGGGAAGCGGATGTGATTCTCAACATTAAACTTAATAAGGATGAGAATGGAATTACTCTTTTGCAATCTCATTGTGTGGAAAAGGTATTGAGCCGTTTTGGCTATATGGATAGCAAACCTTGCCCAACACCTTATGAAACTAGCCTAATATTTCGAAAGAATAAGAGGCTAGGTAAGGATCATTTGAGATACTCCCAAATAATTGGTTCTCTGATGTAGCTAGCTAGCGCGACCCGCCCTGATATCTCATTTGCTGTAAACAAGTTGAGCAGATTTTTCTCTAATCTAGGAACTGATCATTGGTGTGATATTGATCGAGTAATGCGCTATCTACATGGTACTATGAGTTATGCAATTCACTATTCTGGGTATCCGAGGGTACTCGAAGGATATAGTGATTCAAATTGGATTACAGAAGCTGATGAGCTTAAGGCCACCAGTGGATACATATTCACTTTGGGTGGTGGCACTGTCTCTTGGAGGTGTTGTAAGCAGACAATACTTACAAAGTCTACAATGGAGGCAGAGCTCACAGCTCTCGATACGGCTTCTACTGAAGCTGAATGGTTACGAGAACTGTTGATGGACTTACCAGTGGTTGAGAAACCAATTCCTGCTATTCTTATTAATTGTGATAATCAAACAGTGATCACAAAGGTGAAGAGTAGTCAAGATAATGCGAAGTCCAGCAAACATGTAAAGCGTAGACTGAAGTCTGTTAGGAAATTGAGGAGCTCCGGAGTAATAGCTGTGGATTATATCCAGACAGCGAAGAACCTGGCAGATCCCTTTACGAAGGGACTATCACGTACCGTGATTGACAATGCATCAAAGGAGATGGGATTGAGACCCCAAGTGAGTTAACCTCAGTAGTAACCAGCCTATGTGATCAGAGATCCTGTGAATTAGGATATCGGAAGAACAAGATGTTGGTTGACGGGAGAGTACAATTCTATTTTAACCCACTCCGCTGGAGATGCAGTACTCTTATTTCTGTAAGGCAGGTTGACTTTGTCTTAATGTGTTCTGAGGCTTTATAGCGAGATACTGTCCTACAGAGTATCCCTGTAAGAACACACCTATGTGAGCCCAACTGTTAGTCGCAGTTTATAAGAATTGATAATTCTTTAAGAAGCTCATGAAGTGAGATAGGAGTATGACTTATACGCTCCACTCGCGGGGTTGGCTATGACAGCCTAGTATCAGACAAGACTTCAAGAGAAGCCTATTCACACCAAACTGTCAATTTAAGGCTTAGTCCATTGTGCAGTTGTGGGTGGGTCTATCTTGTTGTTCTAGGTGGATATTCAACCTTATTCGGTCTCCATTGAATAGCTGGTATATTAACAGTACTGTGATACAGGGAGTATGACTCGCGTGCCTTGGGATATAGTGGGGGATTGTTAGAAGTTTTGGGCTATGGCCCAAAATATCTCCATAAAAATCCCAAAAGCCCACTTACACATGCATGCATATGTGATATAGTGGGAGACTTTAGTCCCACCTTGCTAGTCTAGGAGGAGTGACGCCAACTTAAAAGTGTGGGTTATCTCCAACTAGTTGAAGTTATGTGAGAGAGGTAAAAGGAAGAAATACACGCGCGCGCTCGCTTGCCTCGCCAGGCCGGGCGGGGCTAATGGGCGTGCACGCACGACATGCGCGTGAATGGTCCGGCGATTTCCGGCTCCAACCCTTGCGGGTGCGCGGTTTTTTTTTGCCACTCGAAATTTTGTATGCATGGAGAAAATTGCGCTGGCCTGTTTTAGCAAGCAATTAATCTTGTATTATGGTAATTGTCATAATGGCAGGTCAATTATCATAATGCTATGATTGAGCGGCTAATTGGTTTACTTAGCTGCGACGCGTGTATAAATAATGGGCGAGACGTCGTCCTCAAAATAGAGATTTCATCTCTTCCCTTTCTACAGTGCAGCGCTGCCGCCGTCTTCCCCATCCCGCCGTCGACGTGCCATCGACGCCAGGAGAGCAGGCTCCAAAGCCGACGTCCTCTCGTGTCCCTACACTGGGTAGGGGGCGTATCAGGTTTTTGGCAAGCGCCGTCACGACTGCTCGCTGGACGTCTTCTTCCCTCTACGCCCGGTGTTCGCCGATCTCCATCGACGGTTTGTTTTGTCTTCTTTTGCGCTATTAGTGCCGACAACCCCACTGTAAGGATGTTCGCTCTCTCTGTTATTTGTTCTCGCATCCTTTCTGTTGCTAGTACTAGATGACATGATTTTGTTTTTTATCGTAGTGCTAGTGTTAGATCACAAATATGTATTATATGCTGTTGGTCTTTTTTTTATTGTTGGAATTAATTTGTGCATCACTAATTTGCTATTATTTCCAATATGGTGGACATTCTAAGAGTATGAGACGAAGGATAGGACAAGAAAACACCCAATCCCACTGAAAATCTTGGATCAAGGAGAGGAAGGAAGGACACAAGATTTGGCATAGATGATTCCAACATCATAACTCACTCGAGTCGTCCAGGAGAAGCTCATGAGACTTGGACTCATTAGGGTCTTCCAATATAAAGTGTGTCATATAGTTATCCTGCTAGTCAGCCTTATTACCTGTTATACTTAATTTAGTTTTAAAAGAAAGATGTTCTCTCTTTGTGATAAGTCAATTTATTTTTTAGCTTTGACTAATTTTATTATCGTTAGAAACATTTATATCATAAATTTAGTTTATATGAATATATTGAAATTTAAAAGAGTTTGGTCAGCACGTACTCTCTCTGTCTAGAAAAGAATGCAACTACGAGTTACGTGTCGTTAAAAGTAGCTTATATTTGACTAAATCTTTAGTAAATATTATTCATATTTATAACTCTAAATTAATTTATTACGAAAATACATTCCGTAACTAATCTAATAGTATTTATTTTATATCATAAATATCGATATTTTTATATTTATAATTTATATCAAACTTAAGATACAAAATTATGATACTATGCTAGAATTACATTCTTTTTCGGATGGATGGAGTATTTTATAGTGTCTTTCTTTGTTTCTAGAATAGCGGCGGAGGGTTTGCTTGAGATAGATTCAGTTTATTTTCAACCACAGAACCATATTTTTCTCTTACAATTCAATCATAAAATTCAGTACAGTTAAATTTCAACTCAGAATAACCGAGCAGGCGTATGATCTGCGTATTCTCCACCATTTCTATCTCTATAATAATCTTCTATATACGATCCGTACACCATTCCCAGGCCGATGAGAGTGGCCACGTCGCGCGCTGCTCGGGCGATTCCCGGTCGTTTTGCAAAAAAGCCCTCGAAATCTAACAAAATAGAACCCGTCGTCCATCTCCTCTCACAGTTTCCTTGCAACAAACCCCTTAAATTTTTTGAAAATCAACCCGCCGTTTCGGCCGTTGTATGGGCCGGCCTGCCACCATGCAGGCCAAGCTCGGCCAAATTGGGCCCAAATGGCCATCTCCTTTTTTTTCTTTTATTAAATCTCATTGCATGCTGATTTTGTTTATTTCATATAAAAATAATTAGAACTCTTAAAATCATGAAAATTTTTGTGTAGGTTCTCCATCATGTGCTCTATGTAGAAAAAATATGAAACTTGAAAAATAAATAATTTTCAAATGATTCAAAATAGCCTCTTTTAATTAACAAAGAGACCTTTTATAATTTCTACACATTAAAATATTGAACCAAAAATTACAAAATTTGTTCCGTGCCTACTTTACGATGCTATGAGATGTTTTCAAACACTAAAAAATTTTGAGAAAAATTTGAAACATTTCAATAAATTATTATCCCGCGCTCAATAAATAAATTAATTAAAAAAGAATTCGTGCTGGATCTTTACAGAACTCGAAAAATATATACAACATAATGAAAAAATCCGCAGCTAACATATACCATCATCCACAAATGATAATTTAAAAAAACATGAAAAAAACTAACACATTGCACAAAGAACGATTCAGCTACCGCTACTCGTACTCATGTGCTTAACTACAAATTATAAATAAATATCTAATATTGGTCATATACAAGCGGCAACGCCACGAAAATTTCAGTAAAATAGGAATCCTGCCTCCAAAATCGGCCTAACGGATATGGCCACGTCGCCCGTTAACCGGAAAGCCGTTGGATCAGGCGCTCAAGAGATCTGGTCCGTCCGATACGGGTCTGTTCGGGCCTTCTACCCGCTCCACCATCTACCCGAGGTTTCCCGAAGCTTTGCGGGACGAGGCTCGTCGCGTCTGCCTCCGCCGCCGCCCGCCGCCCTTGCTCTCCGCTCCCACCCTCTGCTTGCTGCGCCATCGGAGCGGGCTGGAATCGCAGTCACCGGAAAGCTGGCGCGGCGCACTGGCACGATGACGAGCTCTCTTTGGCGGCTCACCCCTTTCGCAGACTGGTGAGGCGGAGATATGGCGGCGGGTCTTCGGCGTGATGGCTCCCGGCCAAGGTGGGCGGCCGTGGGTCACTGGCGCGAGCGGTGTCGCGCAAGCCACCAGCGCAGGTCCCTGCCACCGGCGACCTGCCGAAGCAGCGGGCTCTAGGTGTCGCGGGGGCTCCCGGCACGGAGTCGCGTGCGCCCGGGGGCCGGCCGCGCACGCGCCGTGGAGCCGGTGGTCCGTCGATGCTCTGCACGCGCTGATAGGTGGACCCTACCTCTCGCGCACACCGCACGCGGCGCTCAGCCGCTCAGGCGCTCTTCTCGCCTGTAGCGCACGCCCAAGATCCCCTCGCTCCGGGTGCTTCCGCTACCTCGGGTCCTCGGCGGCTGCGCTTGCTCTCCCTCTTCTTGCTGGCCACCCTTCTCGTTATCTCCATGTCAGCTGCCACTGAGATCTCGCTGCCACCAGACCTTGTCCAGACGACACAGCATTGGGCCAGGGTGCGATATGCCGGATCCATCATTTCTTCACACGCCTTGAGCTATGTCGTGCCTCCATGGTTAGCCGCCAGTGATGTTGGCATGGACTGTGTCAACGGTGGCGATGACTAAGTGGCGTCGTTCTCGGCTGGATGAACGCCGCCGTGGTCTACAGCTGAAATCCATGGCGTCCGTACCTCGCTCTCTCGCAGCAGTGGACTACCACGCCCCTTCTCCAGGCAACCCAGATTTGGCACTCATCCAAGCGTTGAAGGTGAGGCCCAGGTTTGCCTCCTTGTGCCATGCTGTGATTATCTCTCTCCTCCTCTCTTTTACTTACTTCTCCTCATATGGACGATATGACTTATATAGATCTTTATTATTGTAATTCTATTAGCAAGCATTTGTATTCAATTTTTTTAGGAAGGAGAAGGGTGACAAAATAATTAACTAGCTCCTAGATATGCATTGATTGAGCAGGAGGGATTTCTTAGTTCTGAATTATGCAGTGCTCACTGTTATCGTTCTGGAGCGATTGCCACGCAAGTGCCTGTCAGCCTGAAGGAACATACAGTTGTTTATTTACTTCAACTGCTCATAGCCATTTTGTTTCTTTTGCTGATTCTTAATTACAAGTTACTAATTGCTGGGTTTCTATATTTGGAGGGTATATGGTCATATTGTCAGATTTTCATAGGTTTGAACTGGACAAGATGCATTATCCAAAAGCATATTGCAAATGGAATAGATGAGGGCACAACTTTTGGAAAAACGTTTTACAGTTTAATGGAAGGTTCAGTTTTCTTATACCTATATCAATCCGTAATCTGAACCTGGATTGGGATTTGTAATGGTATTTTTGGCCATTTTATCCAAATAGTATTTGTACAAATACTACATTTCATTCTCTCGAAATTTCTTTTATTCACTATGCTATAAGATAAAACAAGAAAAAAAATAAAAGCGATGTATGCAATAAGGTATTCTTTTCTATGCATTTAACAGAGGAAATATTCAGCTTATAGCACATCTAAACTACCCTATAATTAATTGAGCAACTTTGTTAGAAATGTCAAATGTCAGGTTGAGCGCTAGCATGGAGTATCTAATGAGTGCAGAAATTCTTAAAATTGCAGATGGACAGGTAGATAACAGCTGCAAACCTCATATAATTTTATTTGGAAAAAATGCAGAACCCCAAATCATGATTGAGAGTTCAATACAAAATGATACACCATTTTCCGCGCCTAATCATTTTTGCATCCTCTTGCTGTGCAGGTCCAGTTGCCGGTCATGAAGTACCCTTCAACTCAAAGAATCATACAAGTAGCTATGGTTGCCACAGGAAACCACAAATTCCAATTTTTGATTATGTAGACTATGATTCTTGAGAATATGCAGTGATGGTTACCATCCATCTGTATATTTTTTTTTTCTTTTTCTGAACCGAGATATACGGGAATATGCAATGATGATTATCACTCTTTTATGTCTTTGTTCAATATCGAGCAGCTTATCGATGAAATTGTTTGTACTCAGTGTAATCGAGAGAAAGAAATCGAACTGTCCTTTTCCATTGATGATGTTGAGTATTTATACAAGATGAATGGACGCCATGAGAGTAGGAGACGTCCGTTCGGTAACCGTGTTTCCGTGTTTCCGAACGGGTGTCTCTTCCAGCGATGGCGGTTCCTAGGAGGGAGATGTCCGTTGAGGAATGAACATATTTACAGAGAGATTACATTAATCATTAGATTAGATCTAAGGCTAGGATTAATCCATGTCACTAATCCTTATGGATGTGATCCTCTAATCCTATTGGTTCATCTCTCCAGGAACGGATTACTTCTTAACACTCCCCCTGATCGCATCCAGTCTTGAGATCTATCAATAGCTTCAGAACCTCCAAAAACCTTGTAGGAAAAATATAAGGTGATAATGTAGTTGATATGTCATTAAACTCCTCAAAAACCCCACTGGGAAAATTAGGAGAAATGATATGACATATTTTAGATTATTGTTCATTGTAAACTTATATGGAAAAACCTTTTGTAGGAAAAATCCATAATTTAGTTTAGAACAACACTATGGTTTATGCGCCATACTTAATAACCTCCCCCAAAACCACATGGGAAAATATGAGAAGGTAAAATGTCTTTGATATTCCCTTGAAAAACCTCTTATGAGGAAAATAGAAAATATGACATATTATGAATTTGATATTGCCTCATTAAAAACCTTAATTATGAGAAATTTTATAAAAACTCATAATAGGGAAAAGAGTACAATATAATGCTTAACACAAATGATTATTTTCAGAGAGTATCTCCCCCTGAAACTTGCAAGTCTTTAAGTCGTCGCATACCAATTCCATGTACCAATTTTTGAAACACAGAAGTTGGTAAGGACTTAGTAAATAGATCAGCGAGATTGTCGCATGACTTGATTTGCATGATGTTAATTTCTCCATTCTTTTGTAATTCATGAGGATAGAACAACTTAGGAGAAATATGTTTAGTTATATTGCTTTTGATATAACCTGTTTCCATTTGTGTAATACATGCAGCATTATCTTCATAGATAATCGTGGGTGATTCAATGGAACCAATTCCACTAGATTGTTGTATATGGTTTATCACTCGACGAAGCCATATGCATTCACGTGATGCTTCATATAATGCAACAATTTCGGAATGATTTGTAGATGTTGTCACTATAGTCTGTTTAGAAGACTTCCATGATATGGCAGTTCCTCCATATAAAAATACAAAGCCTGTTTGGGATAGGCCTTTATAAGGGTCAGATAAATAGCCAGCATCAGTGTATCCAATCATAGATGGATCTTGGTTTCTTTGGAAGAATAATCCAAGATCTTTGGTGCCATTTAGATATCTTAAGATTTGTTTAGCTCCTGTCCAATGACGTTTAGTTGGAGCAGCACTATATCTAGCTAGCAAATTTACTGCAAACGCTATATCAGGTCTGGTACAATTTGCAAGGTACATTAGTGCTCCAATGACACTAAGATATGGAAATTCGGGTCCCAATATCTCTTCATGTTCGTCCCTTGGTCTAAATGGGTCTTTCTCCATGTCTAGAGTTCGAACAACCATGGGAGTTTTAGATGGATATGATTCATCCATATTGAATTTTTCTAGTGTTTTCTGGATATAAGTAGATTGATGCACTAAAATTCCTGAGTGAAGGTGCTCGATTTGTAAACCCAAGCAAAATTTAGTTTGACCCAAATCCTTCATCTCAAATTCCGTCTTTAAGAGATTGCGTGCTTCATTGATATCGTGTGGGTTGCCAATGATATTTAAATCATCCACATATACCGATATAATGCAAAATCCTGATTGGGATTTCTTTATGAAGACACATGGGCAATCATTATTATTAGTATATCCCTTTTGTAATAGGAATTCACTTAGTCGGTTGTACCACATTCGTCCCGACTGTTTTAAGCCATATAGTGACTTATTAAGTTTTACACAATATGTAGCGCGACTTGCTTTAGCATTCGGAATAGGGATTCCATCGGGAACCTTCATATAAATATCCGAATCAAGTGACCCATATAAATATGCTGTCACTACATCCATCAACTGCATAGATAGATGATTTTGAACTGCCAATGCTATTAAATATCGGAAAATAATTCCACTCATTACTGGAGAATAGGTTTCATTGTAATCAATGCCGGGCCTCTGCGTGAACCCTTGTGCTACTAGCCTTGCTTTATATCTCACCACCTCATTGTTTTCATTCCTTTTTCGAATGAAAACCCATTTAAATCCCACAGGGAAGACTTTTGAAGGTGTAGGTATTACTGATGAGAATACTTTTCTTTTTGTTAGCGAGGCTAACTCTGCTTGAATTGCCTCTTTCCATTTGTTCCAGTCCGAGCGCTTTTTGCACTCTGCCATGGTCTTGGGATCTGGATCATTTTGGATGATTTTAGCAATTTGCTCAGCAAAGTATATGTCGACAATAGTAGTCTTTCGGTTATGTGATTCTCCAGAATCTATATAGTTTATGGAAATTTCTTTTACACCTTGTGACAGTTCGTTATTTCCCAATACGATAGGGTCATGGTGCTCCGATGTCCCAACATCAGATATTGAGTGCACTTTTGATGTGGGTTGTGAATTTTGTATGTTCACTTGGTGTCTATCAACTTGTTGTTGAGTCACATTTACTAGTTTAGAAGTTTTGTTCTTCTGTTTCCTTTGGCGCTTAGGAGCCGTATCCTGAGTAATTGCCTTACTTCTCCCCCTCTTACCTTGAACAGGTTTCTGAGGTGGGAGCTGAATAGTTTTGTTTGGTACCTCTATTCTTTCAGGCACATTCCTAGCAGGATGGTAGGATTTAGTGACACCTTTATAATCTGTAAATGCGTCTGGCAGATTATTTGCAATATTTTGCAAATTTATGATTTTCTGGACTTGGAGTTCAGATTCTTGTGTACGTGGATCTTTATTAGAGATGTCTTGGGCATCCCAATTTATTTCCGGGCATTCCTTTTGGTACTTGTAATCTCCCCCTAATGCCGGGAAATGATCTTCATTGAAGATACAATCAGCGAATCGGGCCGTAAATAGGTCCCCAGTAAGGGGCTCCAGGTATTTAATGATTGACGGAGATTGATACCCGACATAGATTCCTAATTTTCTGTGTGGACCCATAGATGTACGCTTGGGCGGTGAGATCGGTACGTATACAGCGCAACCGAATTTTCGCAGATGGGAAATACTTGGTGGATTTCCACGTACTAATTGTAGCGGGGAAACAATGTGATATGCAGTTGGTCGCAATTGTAGTAAGTCAGCAGCGTGTAATACAGCGTGACCCCAACATGAAGTTGGTAGATTGCAATTTTGCAATAGTGGTCTTGCTATTAGCTTAACTCTTTTGATAAGAGCTTCGGCTAAACCATTTTGAGTGTGGACATATGGAACTGAGTGCTGAATCTGAATTCCTAGAGCCATACAATAGTCATTGAAAGCTTTCGAGGAAAATTCAGCAGCATTGTCCATTCTAATAGATTTTATTTGATGTTCAGGATGGTTTGCTCTAAGTCTAATAACTTGGGTTATTAGTTTCGCAAAAGCATGGTTACGTGTGGATAATAGGCACACGTAAGTCCATCGTGTAGATGCATCTATTAGAACCATGAAATATCTGAATGGTCCAGATAATGGTGTAATAGGACCACAAATATCACCTTGAATTCTTTCAAGGAATTTAAGTGGTTCAGCTTTGATCTTAAGATAAGATGGTCTTAAAATCAATTTCCCAGTAGCACATGCAGTGCATATAAAATTAGAAGGTTCTGGGAATTTAGAATTAGCTAAGTCATGACCATGGGAATTGTTTATAATTTTTCGCATCATTCCTATTCCGGGATGACCCAGGCGATCATGCCAAATTTGGAATGTATTGACATTCTGAAAAATTATTTTATAGGAAACATGTGGTACGGGTTTGATATATGTATAATATATTCCAGATGGTAAAGAGGGAATTTTCTCAAGGAGTTGTTTGCCATATCCAGTATCTTTGATTAAGAGAAGAAATTCTTCTTTATGTTCTTCATGTGTCTCCACGTGGAGTCCATTTTTACGGATATCTCTATAGCTAAGTAAGGTACGAGTTGAATCAGGATACAACAAAGCATCCTCAAGTGTAATTTGAGTACCCATGGGAAGTATGATAGTGGCGCGGCCAGAACCTACTATCGTTGCATCGCGTCCAGCGATTGTCATAACATTTCCTTGTCTCTTAGTTAGAGTTTGGAAATATTTAGTTTCCCTTAGTATAGTATTAGTGGTTCCGCTGTCCACTAAGCATAATTCCTCCTCCATTAGATTTGATCCCGTAAAATCTATATATATGAAATGAGAATTGTAAAAATTCTGAGAATGAGATGTATATATAATTATACATACTTTATTTAATATCAATTGTGCTTGATACATACGTGCTATATATATAGATATAGCAATCTAGCCATGAATATTTTACAAGATAGCTATATGTAGCAATACTTTACAACACATATTATTGGGACATAAAATATTATATTGTACGGACATAAGTACTTAGGACTAATGACTATAGGAGTCTAATTGAGATCTCCAAACATGTCGGTGGAGGCAAACTCCACGAGCATCTTGTCCGTGTCCATTAAGTCATCAGCAGGTGGTAGAGACTTGTTGTTGCTTGGTTCGTTGGGAACATTCTTGGAGCAACTAGCTTCTGCCATTTTGATGTCGTTTTGGAAGTTGAAATGGGCTTCATACTTCTGTCCTTGATTTGGGCGATCACGGCCAACAGACTTTAAGTATAAGTCAACCAAGTGACGGGGGGTGCGACATTTCTTAGTGATGTGGCTGTAACAACCACACTTTTGACAAAGTTTGGATTTGTCAAAATCCTTTTTGGAAGTGTCTTTACCCTTGTTTGAATCATGCGATTTATACTCTCTTTTGCGCTTATTGTTACCTTTTCCTTTTCCTTTACCTTTACCTTTGAAATTCCTGAATGGTTTTCTATTTGTACCATCCTTCTTGTTTGTGTTCTGAGTATTTGTATGTACTTCAGGTAATGGAGCAGCACCCAATGGGCGCTTATTTGAGTTCCAAAGAAGGATCTCGTCATGCTTTTCAGCCTGAAGTAGTGTATTAATTAACTCAGAATAAACTTGGAAATTTCGCTCACGGTATTGTTGGTGAAGGATTCTGTCTGCAGGCATCATAGTAGACAGAGTCTTTTCTATTTTGTCTGCATCAGAAGGTTCCTTTTCACAAAATTTGAGTTTGGCGCAAAGCTTGTGGATTGCATGATTATATTCCCCGACAGACTTAAAGTCCTGTAGCCGGAGATTATTCCATTCATGCAAAGCTTCCGGCAAGACGATTGCCTTTTGCTGTTCATAGCGTTGTTGGAGAGCGTTCCACAAGGTACGTGGATCTTCTTCCAGTAAATATTCAGACTTGAGGTCTGGATGTATATGAGCCCTTATTATGTATAAGGCACTATACTTGGTTTTGTCGTCGGGTGCCGACGCGCCTTCTTGGGGTGGAACAATGGCATGATAAAATCCCCGTAAAGAGAGACTAACTTTGAGGTCCATTGACCATGTTGGAAAATTATGTCCATCAAGAGCGAGTTGCTCAAATTCTTTTTCTTTTAACGTGCCAAGATTTGACATTTTGCCTACATTTGTATAAATGTTGATAAGGCACGGCACATAATGTGTTATAAAATAGATGTAAAATATATTTAAACATACAAACTTAAAACTTAAATATGAATCGTAAATGTACACATTAAATTTGAATCAATAGTGATATATTTAATGTGAAAATTAAGCATTGGAAAAAAAATCACTTTATAGATAATTATTATGTGATGACATAATTTATGAATCTTATAAAGTGAATTGTTTATTTGCATATGTAAAGAAAAACATTTAAGGTACACTTAAAGTGATTGTGACATATATATTTAAGTATTTCAACTTTGTATAAATAAAGTTGGCTTAAAATTTGTGTCTATTGCAAAAATATAAGGAACTTAAATAATTGCAATAAAATAGAATAGGAACAAATGCTATTGGATTTGTCAAACACAAATACTTTGAACATTTATCCGAATCCCTGACACAAGTTGCGAATCATTAATACAACATGCAGCACTAATTACATGAAAATCCGAATGGATTTGTAAATGATTGGCTGCTAACTATAGTCACTAGTCACAAATTAGAATATACTAAACAAATCATATGGGGAGACAGCTTTATTTAGGACGGGTGGTGCCAGACTTGCAGCACGACCGTGGGCAGGAGACGGATAAAATACTATAGAGTGGGGATAAGTTCAGAACATATCCATTCCACTGAGCACCGCCGCTCCGCCATTGCTGCCTCCGCTCCCTTCCTCTTGCTGCTTAGTTGGGCGAGTAGCCCCCCACGCCGGAGGGACCAGCCTCGCCATTGAAGCGGTTGGGGAGGACTCCATTGGAGAGCCTCTGGAAGGTCGCGGTCCAGGAGCCGGGACGAAGGCCGGGAGTGTACTCCGCGGTGGTGGTGCTCCGGCGACGAATGCGACGCTCCCAGGCCGGTGGAGGAGTTGCCGGCGCCAGATCCACCGGATTTGCCGCCGGGATGGCTGCAGGAGCCGCTGCAGCGGCGGATCCAGTGGTGTTGAGGCCTCCCATGGCCTGGCCGGCCTGCTGGAAGGTGTACGGCGCAGGGCCATCTCTTGGTCCGGTCGCCAGGGTGAAGGACCCAGGAGTCGGCGACGGCAGGCGAACAGGCATGGCCGGAGGAGTTGGAGGCGCGACCGGCGCTGGTGGGGCCGGAGCGGCCCTCGACGCCTGGGTGACGCCTGAGGCAGCGAGGCGCTGTTCGCGGTTGCCCCTGCTGCGGCGATGACGACGGTTGCCCCGGCCATTGCGATGGCGACGACGGCCGTGGCGACGGCGACGGCCAAAGACACGACGGTGCTGCGCGCGATTCCTCGCAAGGCGAACAGCATCGACGAGCAGTGGAGCGCGGCGGGTGAGCGGAACTCCGAGGATGAGGGCGGTCATGATCGTCGGTGAGTCGAAATCCATCTCACCTTCTCGACGGAAAAACTTCTCCCTCTCGATCCCTCGAGCGTGCTGATAACGTGTTTGTACTCAGTGTAATCGAGAGAAAGAAATCGAACTGTCCTTTTCCATTGATGATGTTGAGTATTTATACAAGATGAATGGACGCCATGAGAGTAGGAGACGTCCGTTCGGTAACCGTGTTTCCGTGTTTCCGAACGGGTGTCTCTTCCAGCGATGGCGGTTCCTAGGAGGGAGATGTCCGTTGAGGAATGAACATATTTACAGAGAGATTACATTAATCATTAGATTAGATCTAAGGCTAGGATTAATCCATGTCACTAATCCTTATGGATGTGATCCTCTAATCCTATTGGTTCATCTCTCTAGGAACGGATTACTTCTTAACACTCCCCCTGATCGCATCCAGTCTTGAGATCTATCAATAGCTTCAGAACCTCCAAAAACCTTGTAGGAAAAATATAAGGTGATAATGTAGTTGATATGTCATTAAACTCCTCAAAAACCCCACTGGGAAAATTAGGAGAAATGATATGACATATTTTAGATTATTGTTCATTGTAAACTTATATGGAAAAACCTTTTGTAGGAAAAATCCATAATTTAGTTTAGAACAACACTATGGTTTATGCGCCATACTTAATAACCTCCCCCAAAACCACATGGGAAAATATGAGAAGGTAAAATGTCTTTGATATTCCCTTGAAAAACCTCTTATGAGGAAAATAGAAAATATGACATATTATGAATTTGATATTGCCTCATTAAAAACCTTAATTATGAGAAATTTTATAAAAACTCATAATAGGGAAAAGAGTACAATATAATGCTTAACACAAATGATTATTTTCAGAGAGTATCTCCCCCTGAAACTTGCAAGTCTTTAAGTCGTCGCATACCAATTCCATGTACCAATTTTTGAAACACAGAAGTTGGTAAGGACTTAGTAAATAGATCAGCGAGATTGTCGCATGACTTGATTTGCATGATGTTAATTTCTCCATTCTTTTGTAATTCATGAGGATAGAACAACTTAGGAGAAATATGTTTAGTTATATTGCTTTTGATATAACCTGTTTCCATTTGTGTAATACATGCAGCATTATCTTCATAGATAATCGTGGGTGATTCAATGGAACCAATTCCACTAGATTGTTGTATATGGTTTATCACTCGACGAAGCCATATGCATTCACGTGATGCTTCATATAATGCAACAATTTCGGAATGATTTGTAGATGTTGTCACTATAGTCTGTTTAGAAGACTTCCATGATATGGCAGTTCCTCCATATAAAAATACAAAGCCTGTTTGGGATAGGCCTTTATAAGGGTCAGATAAATAGCCAGCATCAGTGTATCCAATCATAGATGGATCTTGGTTTCTTTGGAAGAATAATCCAAGATCTTTGGTGCCATTTAGATATCTTAAGATTTGTTTAGCTCCTGTCCAATGACGTTTAGTTGGAGCAGCACTATATCTAGCTAGCAAATTTACTGCAAACGCTATATCAGGTCTGGTACAATTTGCAAGGTACATTAGTGCTCCAATGACACTAAGATATGGAAATTCGGGTCCCAATATCTCTTCATGTTCGTCCCTTGGTCTAAATGGGTCTTTCTCCATGTCTAGAGTTCGAACAACCATGGGAGTTTTAGATGGATATGATTCATCCATATTGAATTTTTCTAGTGTTTTCTGGATATAAGTAGATTGATGCACTAAAATTCCTGAGTGAAGGTGCTCGATTTGTAAACCCAAGCAAAATTTAGTTTGACCCAAATCCTTCATCTCAAATTCCGTCTTTAAGAGATTGCGTGCTTCATTGATATCGTGTGGGTTGCCAATGATATTTAAATCATCCACATATACCGATATAATGCAAAATCCTGATTGGGATTTCTTTATGAAGACACATGGGCAATCATTATTATTAGTATATCCCTTTTGTAATAGGAATTCACTTAGTCGGTTGTACCACATTCGTCCCGACTGTTTTAAGCCATATAGTGACTTATTAAGTTTTACACAATATGTAGCGCGACTTGCTTTAGCATTCGGAATAGGGATTCCATCGGGAACCTTCATATAAATATCCGAATCAAGTGACCCATATAAATATGCTGTCACTACATCCATCAACTGCATAGATAGATGATTTTGAACTGCCAATGCTATTAAATATCGGAAAATAATTCCACTCATTACTGGAGAATAGGTTTCATTGTAATCAATGCCGGGCCTCTGCGTGAACCCTTGTGCTACTAGCCTTGCTTTATATCTCACCACCTCATTGTTTTCATTCCTTTTTCGAATGAAAACCCATTTAAATCCCACAGGGAAGACTTTTGAAGGTGTAGGTATTACTGATGAGAATACTTTTCTTTTTGTTAGCGAGGCTAACTCTGCTTGAATTGCCTCTTTCCATTTGTTCCAGTCCGAGCGCTTTTTGCACTCTGCCATGGTCTTGGGATCTGGATCATTTTGGATGATTTTAGCAATTTGCTCAGCAAAGTATATGTCGACAATAGTAGTCTTTCGGTTATGTGATTCTCCAGAATCTATATAGTTTATGGAAATTTCTTTTACACCTTGTGACAGTTCGTTATTTCCCAATACGATAGGGTCATGGTGCTCCGATGTCCCAACATCAGATATTGAGTGCACTTTTGATGTGGGTTGTGAATTTTGTATGTTCACTTGGTGTCTATCAACTTGTTGTTGAGTCACATTTACTAGTTTAGAAGTTTTGTTCTTCTGTTTCCTTTGGCGCTTAGGAGCCGTATCCTGAGTAATTGCCTTACTTCTCCCCCTCTTACCTTGAACAGGTTTCTGAGGTGGGAGCTGAATAGTTTTGTTTGGTACCTCTATTCTTTCAGGCACATTCCTAGCAGGATGGTAGGATTTAGTGACACCTTTATAATCTGTAAATGCGTCTGGCAGATTATTTGCAATATTTTGCAAATTTATGATTTTCTGGACTTGGAGTTCAGATTCTTGTGTACGTGGATCTTTATTAGAGATGTCTTGGGCATCCCAATTTATTTCCGGGCATTCCTTTTGGTACTTGTAATCTCCCCCTAATGCCGGGAAATGATCTTCATTGAAGATACAATCAGCGAATCGGGCCGTAAATAGGTCCCCAGTAAGGGGCTCCAGGTATTTAATGATTGACGGAGATTGATACCCGACATAGATTCCTAATTTTCTGTGTGGACCCATAGATGTACGCTTGGGCGGTGAGATCGGTACGTATACAGCGCAACCGAATTTTCGCAGATGGGAAATACTTGGTGGATTTCCACGTACTAATTGTAGCGGGGAAACAATGTGATATGCAGTTGGTCGCAATTGTAGTAAGTCAGCAGCGTGTAATACAGCGTGACCCCAACATGAAGTTGGTAGATTGCAATTTTGCAATAGTGGTCTTGCTATTAGCTTAACTCTTTTGATAAGAGCTTCGGCTAAACCATTTTGAGTGTGGACATATGGAACTGAGTGCTGAATCTGAATTCCTAGAGCCATACAATAGTCATTGAAAGCTTTCGAGGAAAATTCAGCAGCATTGTCCATTCTAATAGATTTTATTTGATGTTCAGGATGGTTTGCTCTAAGTCTAATAACTTGGGTTATTAGTTTCGCAAAAGCATGGTTACGTGTGGATAATAGGCACACGTAAGTCCATCGTGTAGATGCATCTATTAGAACCATGAAATATCTGAATGGTCCAGATAATGGTGTAATAGGACCACAAATATCACCTTGAATTCTTTCAAGGAATTTAAGTGGTTCAGCTTTGATCTTAAGATAAGATGGTCTTAAAATCAATTTCCCAGTAGCACATGCAGTGCATATAAAATTAGAAGGTTCTGGGAATTTAGAATTAGCTAAGTCATGACCATGGGAATTGTTTATAATTTTTCGCATCATTCCTATTCCGGGATGACCCAGGCGATCATGCCAAATTTGGAATGTATTGACATTCTGAAAAATTATTTTATAGGAAACATGTGGTACGGGTTTGATATATGTATAATATATTCCAGATGGTAAAGAGGGAATTTTCTCAAGGAGTTGTTTGCCATATCCAGTATCTTTGATTAAGAGAAGAAATTCTTCTTTATGTTCTTCATGTGTCTCCACGTGGAGTCCATTTTTACGGATATCTCTATAGCTAAGTAAGGTACGAGTTGAATCAGGATACAACAAAGCATCCTCAAGTGTAATTTGAGTACCCATGGGAAGTATGATAGTGGCGCGGCCAGAACCTACTATCGTTGCATCGCGTCCAGCGATTGTCATAACATTTCCTTGTCTCTTAGTTAGAGTTTGGAAATATTTAGTTTCCCTTAGTATAGTATTAGTGGTTCCGCTGTCCACTAAGCATAATTCCTCCTCCATTAGATTTGATCCCGTAAAATCTATATATATGAAATGAGAATTGTAAAAATTCTGAGAATGAGATGTATATATAATTATACATACTTTATTTAATATCAATTGTGCTTGATACATACGTGCTATATATATAGATATAGCAATCTAGCCATGAATATTTTACAAGATAGCTATATGTAGCAATACTTTACAACACATATTATTGGGACATAAAATATTATATTGTACGGACATAAGTACTTAGGACTAATGACTATAGGAGTCTAATTGAGATCTCCAAACATGTCGGTGGAGGCAAACTCCACGAGCATCTTGTCCGTGTCCATTAAGTCATCAGCAGGTGGTAGAGACTTGTTGTTGCTTGGTTCGTTGGGAACATTCTTGGAGCAACTAGCTTCTGCCATTTTGATGTCGTTTTGGAAGTTGAAATGGGCTTCATACTTCTGTCCTTGATTTGGGCGATCACGGCCAACAGACTTTAAGTATAAGTCAACCAAGTGACGGGGGGTGCGACATTTCTTAGTGATGTGGCTGTAACAACCACACTTTTGACAAAGTTTGGATTTGTCAAAATCCTTTTTGGAAGTGTCTTTACCCTTGTTTGAATCATGCGATTTATACTCTCTTTTGCGCTTATTGTTACCTTTTCCTTTTCCTTTACCTTTACCTTTGAAATTCCTGAATGGTTTTCTATTTGTACCATCCTTCTTGTTTGTGTTCTGAGTATTTGTATGTACTTCAGGTAATGGAGCAGCACCCAATGGGCGCTTATTTGAGTTCCAAAGAAGGATCTCGTCATGCTTTTCAGCCTGAAGTAGTGTATTAATTAACTCAGAATAAACTTGGAAATTTCGCTCACGGTATTGTTGGTGAAGGATTCTGTCTGCAGGCATCATAGTAGACAGAGTCTTTTCTATTTTGTCTGCATCAGAAGGTTCCTTTTCACAAAATTTGAGTTTGGCGCAAAGCTTGTGGATTGCATGATTATATTCCCCGACAGACTTAAAGTCCTGTAGCCGGAGATTATTCCATTCATGCAAAGCTTCCGGCAAGACGATTGCCTTTTGCTGTTCATAGCGTTGTTGGAGAGCGTTCCACAAGGTACGTGGATCTTCTTCCAGTAAATATTCAGACTTGAGGTCTGGATGTATATGAGCCCTTATTATGTATAAGGCACTATACTTGGTTTTGTCGTCGGGTGCCGACGCGCCTTCTTGGGGTGGAACAATGGCATGATAAAATCCCCGTAAAGAGAGACTAACTTTGAGGTCCATTGACCATGTTGGAAAATTATGTCCATCAAGAGCGAGTTGCTCAAATTCTTTTTCTTTTAACGTGCCAAGATTTGACATTTTGCCTACATTTGTATAAATGTTGATAAGGCACGGCACATAATGTGTTATAAAATAGATGTAAAATATATTTAAACATACAAACTTAAAACTTAAATATGAATCGTAAATGTACACATTAAATTTGAATCAATAGTGATATATTTAATGTGAAAATTAAGCATTGGAAAAAAAATCACTTTATAGATAATTATTATGTGATGACATAATTTATGAATCTTATAAAGTGAATTGTTTATTTGCATATGTAAAGAAAAACATTTAAGGTACACTTAAAGTGATTGTGACATATATATTTAAGTATTTCAACTTTGTATAAATAAAGTTGGCTTAAAATTTGTGTCTATTGCAAAAATATAAGGAACTTAAATAATTGCAATAAAATAGAATAGGAACAAATGCTATTGGATTTGTCAAACACAAATACTTTGAACATTTATCCGAATCCCTGACACAAGTTGCGAATCATTAATACAACATGCAGCACTAATTACATGAAAATCCGAATGGATTTGTAAATGATTGGCTGCTAACTATAGTCACTAGTCACAAATTAGAATATACTAAACAAATCATATGGGGAGACAGCTTTATTTAGGACGGGTGGTGCCAGACTTGCAGCACGACCGTGGGCAGGAGACGGATAAAATACTATAGAGTGGGGATAAGTTCAGAACATATCCATTCCACTGAGCACCGCCGCTCCGCCATTGCTGCCTCCGCTCCCTTCCTCTTGCTGCTTAGTTGGGCGAGTAGCCCCCCACGCCGGAGGGACCAGCCTCGCCATTGAAGCGGTTGGGGAGGACTCCATTGGAGAGCCTCTGGAAGGTCGCGGTCCAGGAGCCGGGACGAAGGCCGGGAGTGTACTCCGCGGTGGTGGTGCTCCGGCGACGAATGCGACGCTCCCAGGCCGGTGGAGGAGTTGCCGGCGCCAGATCCACCGGATTTGCCGCCGGGATGGCTGCAGGAGCCGCTGCAGCGGCGGATCCAGTGGTGTTGAGGCCTCCCATGGCCTGGCCGGCCTGCTGGAAGGTGTACGGCGCAGGGCCATCTCTTGGTCCGGTCGCCAGGGTGAAGGACCCAGGAGTCGGCGACGGCAGGCGAACAGGCATGGCCGGAGGAGTTGGAGGCGCGACCGGCGCTGGTGGGGCCGGAGCGGCCCTCGACGCCTGGGTGACGCCTGAGGCAGCGAGGCGCTGTTCGCGGTTGCCCCTGCTGCGGCGATGACGACGGTTGCCCCGGCCATTGCGATGGCGACGACGGCCGTGGCCGTGGCGGCCG
This sequence comes from Eremochloa ophiuroides, assembly GCA_038502445.1. NCBI lineage: Eukaryota > Viridiplantae > Streptophyta > Magnoliopsida > Poales > Poaceae > Eremochloa > Eremochloa ophiuroides. The sequence continues at coordinate 54,188,151 of JAHLJS010000008.1, forward strand.
TGGCGACGGCGACGGCCAAAGACACGACGGTGCTGCGCGCGATTCCTCGCAAGGCGAACAGCATCGACGAGCAGTGGAGCGCGGCGGGTGAGCGGAACTCCGAGGATGAGGGCGGTCATGATCGTCGGTGAGTCGAAATCCATCTCACCTTCTCGACGGAAAAACTTCTCCCTCTCGATCCCTCGAGCGTGCTGATAACGTGTTTGTACTCAGTGTAATCGAGAGAAAGAAATCGAACTGTCCTTTTCCATTGATGATGTTGAGTATTTATACAAGATGAATGGACGCCATGAGAGTAGGAGACGTCCGTTCGGTAACCGTGTTTCCGTGTTTCCGAACGGGTGTCTCTTCCAGCGATGGCGGTTCCTAGGAGGGAGATGTCCGTTGAGGAATGAACATATTTACAGAGAGATTACATTAATCATTAGATTAGATCTAAGGCTAGGATTAATCCATGTCACTAATCCTTATGGATGTGATCCTCTAATCCTATTGGTTCATCTCTCCAGGAACGGATTACTTCTTAACAATATGCAACTTGGACCGGCAATTGGTAAACCAAAGAGAGTATGGCCTACCTCCTAGGGAATGTGCTGCTTAGATTCATCAATATATTAGCTGAACCGATCTTTTTTTATTTATGTTCATATCCAATACAGTGTTGCCCTGATTCCATTAGGCCGTATTCTGGCATGAATTTGGTATAGCCTTCATTTTGTGCTTATACTCAAACTAAAAAGGGAACATTTAACTTTTTTAGCAAAAAAGTGTAATAGATAAAAATCATAGCTTGTTCAGTCTAAAATAGATACAGAAGACTTTTGATGAAAAAGAAAATTTTGTCCCTCAATCAGAGAATAATTTCCCTTTATTTTTGAAAAGACCCAAATGTTGCCCTTCTACCAAGAGTCAATAGATATAAAAAATAAATCTACAATTGCCAATTTCGATATAATGCAATATCCACTAGCACATTCCAAGCTAGGTGCGGCAAAGCCGCACCGGTTTTTCTAGTTCCACACGGAAGTGACGCAATCACGCAATCAAACCGTGTTTTATGTACGCATGACTTGCAAGCGCGTCTCTGCCCTGTTTAAATTCACTGTAAATTGCAATTGTAACTAGTTACATCAATATTGTGATACATGTATGAAACATTAAATGTAGACAAAATATTTACATATTTATACTTTTTACATGTACATCACGAGACGAATCTTTTAAGTCTATTTAGATCATGATTAGATAAAAGTTATTAAATATAAAGGAACGTGGTACAGTGTAGAATTATAAGTGTAACTGACATGTAAACGGGTTACCTCTCGAGCGCGTCAATGGCCCGATGCAGAAGCATAGGCCCCTCCGCTTGCGGAGGATTCTTCCCCAAACAGCCAAAATCGCACGAAACTTCCGGTCACTCACTCAGAAGTCAGAACCACCCGAAAACCCCACTCCAGGCTCCAGCTGGTGAGCACAAGCCGCAGCCGTTGACTCCATTGCTCCTCACTCTCTCCTGGTCTCCTTGGTCACCCAACATCCGCGCGCGGCCTCGATCTCCGTCCGGCGAGATGGCGGAGGCGTTGGCCGGCTGGCTGGTGTGCCCAATCATCAAGATTCTCATGGATAAGGCCAAATCCTGCGCCTCCGACAGGATCAAGTCCCTGGGGGACGGCGTCCCCAAGGCGCTCGAGAAAATGGAGCTCTTGCTGCCGGAGCTCTGCGCCGTGGCGGGCGCCGTCCAGCAGCGGGCCTCTCCGAACAGCTGCGGGGACCCGAACCCGAACCTCCGTGCGTGGCTGCAGCAGCTCATGGACGCCGTGTACGAGGCCCAAGACGTCGTCGACGACTTCGACGACTCCGTCCAGCCGCCTGAGTCCCCCGTCGCCAGGGTCGGCAAGCGGATCTTCGGCACCGACGAGCGCGTCAACAGGCTCAACGATGTCGTCGAGAAGCTGGAAGCCATCTCCAAGACCTCGCTGACACTGATTCAGACGGCGGTGGCGGTGGCCAACGCGTCGGCGTCGAGCGAACAGAGCGGCCACCTGCCCCCGCTCGCCCGCTTCACGGCCTCGCTGCGCCACCCCGAGCACGTGGTGTTTGGGCGCGACCGGGAGCTGCAAGATATGGTGTCCTGGCTCGTCGGCACAGGCGGCAGCGACGCCGCCCAGGCTGCGCCTGTCCCCATCGCGGCGATCATGGGGCATGGCGGGATGGGGAAGACCACGCTGGCGCAGCTCCTGTTAGAGGATCAGAGCGTGGTCTCCGCCTTTGAAGTCAAGATCTGGGTCCAGCCTGCCCCAACGGACAACGCGCTTCAGCTTGCCCAGAAAATCCTCCACGCCGCCGACGTGGGCGTCGCCTTGGACGGGCTGACTTTCGACTTGGTAGTGAAAAAGATACTGGAGAAAGTCTCGTCGCGCAAGTTCTTGCTGATGATCGACGACGTCTGGTTCTGGAACAAGGAGGACATGAGTGAGCATGAATACCGAGAGATGTGGTCCAAGGTGCTGGCTCCCCTCAGCCATGGGGAAAGAGGAAGCAGGATCGTGGTCACCACTCGTCAAAAGATCGTGGCGAATTTGCTGTCCAAAAGCAAGGTGAAGGAGGTCTGGTTGGGTGACTTGCCTGCCGATGACATCTGGTCGCTGTTCAAGAGGTGTGCCTTCGGTGACAAGGACATTGATAGTCAGCCTTATGCACTGCAGGATATCGGAAGGAAAATTGCCCAAAAGCTCAAAGGTTCTCCAATGGCAGCGGAGGTCGTTGGGCACATGCTTAAAGACAACCGCAGTGTCTCCGACTGGAGGAAGGTACTTGAGATGGACATGTTTGACAATGTTTCCAAAACATTAGAGTTGTGCTACCAGAGTTTACCGGGCCACCTGCAACCATGCTTTGCAATCTGCAGCTTATTCCCCAAGAACTGGAGGTTCAAGCGCGACAAGCTGGTGAAGATTTGGATGGCCCTTGGTTTCATCCAGGCAGCGGATGGGAAGACCCAATTGGAGGATCTGGGGAGTGGCTACTTCGATCAGCTTGTGGCCAGGTCCTTTTTCCATAGGCAAAAGATGGGGCGTCGGAGGTACTATTACATCCACGACCTTATGCATGATTTGGCCGAGAAGGTTTCTCGGTTTGATTGTGTGAGAGTTGAAGATGCAAAGAAAGAGATCCCCAAGACAGTTCGGCACTTATCTCTATCTGTGTCCAGTGATACTGTAGCACAGCTCAAGAACCGATGTGAGCTTAAAAGATTGCACACATTGTTGATTCTCAAGAACCCTTCCTTTTCGCTGGATCAACTGCCAGGAGATCTTTTCACAGAGCTGAAAGGCCTCCGAGTTCTTGGTTTGGAAGGCTGCAATATCATTCGTCTACCGGAGAGGATTGTGAACCTTAAGTACCTCAGATACTTGGCACTTTGCAAATCAATCACCAAACTTCCACAGGCACTGACAAAGCTCTATCGTCTTCAAACCCTTAGTAGTCCTAAGGGGTCTGGCCTTGAGGTCCCGGAAGATATCGTAAAACTGACACGTCTGCGACATTTGGACATGGATACATCCAAAATCACTGGCATTGGGAAACTGGTTCACCTGCAGGGATCTGTTAAGTTCCATGTTATTAAAAATGAAAAAGGCCATACTTTAGGAGACTTGGATCGTATGAGTGGTCTTCGTAAGGAGCTTCATATCAAGAATCTTGATGTTGTAACAGATAAACAAGAAGCCAGCCAGGCTGGATTAAACAAGAAGGAGAACATTAAGGTCCTGGAATTAGAATGGAACTCGAGTGGTAAGATTGTGCCCTCTGTTCAGGCTGATGTCTTGGATGGTCTTGAACCCAACCAATATGTTAAAAAGCTTATTATTAGAAGATATCATGGTGATAGATCACCAAACTGGCTGGACACAAGCTTGAAAGTGAAGGATAGATCACCAAACTGGCTGAACACAAGCTTGAAAGACAGTGTCTTCTACTTTAAATATCTGCATCTGATCAACTGCAGAAAATGGGAGGTCCTGCCTCCTCTCGGGGAGCTTCCATGTCTCAAGGCTTTGCGTTTGAAAGAGATGTGTTCAGTGAAAAAAATCAGTTGCCGTGACTTTTATGGAACCAAATCAACTGCATTTCCATCTTTGGAGGAACTTGAATTCGATGATATGCCTCATTGGGTTGAGTGGACACAAGAAGAGAACAATATTGATGTGCTACCTAAACTCCGTAAGTTGAAGCTTTTGAACTGTCCGGAGCTCATTAGGGTGCCCCAGCTCCCTCTATCCGTGAGGAAAGTCTCGGTGAAAAATACAGGATTTCTTTCACAGCTAGTCTCGGTAAAAGATACAGGATTTGTTTCACAGCTGAAACTATACTCATCCTCCTCGCCATCAAAAGCATGCAAGTTTGCATTAGATACGTGCTCTGCCACAATCCTAACAAATGGCTTAATGCACCAGCAACAAATGGAATCAATTGCTATTTTGACTCTCAGGAACTGTCAAGATGAAAAGTTTGAAGAGCTTCAGAAGCTGACTTCATTGAAGAGGCTGCAAATATGTCATTCAAACATTAACGATAAAGAGCTGGGCACTTGTTTGAGGGGTTTACAAGCACTTACCTGTCTGGAGATATCTAACTGCAACAATGTCACTTGTCTTCCACAGATGGAAAGTTCGGACTGCTTAACAAAATTTCATGAGCTACGCATTCAACAGTGTTCTAAATTTTTCTCTCTGCACTCACTGCCAAGTTTTGTGGCTCTAGAAAGTATATTTATTGAAAATTGCTCGAAGATCACCGTGGAATCTTTCCCTACCAACTTCAACAGCAACAATTCCTTGAGAAAACTGAGCATAATGAATTGTGTCGAGTTGGAGTCGCTGCCAGGTGGTTTCCCGTCTTCACTACAAGTTCTTCATCTAATTGGGTGCAAACCAAATTTGATGAACGAACTACAACTCAAGGATGGACCAGAATGGGACAAAATAGCTAGTATTCCCATAAAACAAATCCGTTGATTAGAAGATTTTTATGAAGATCAAAAGGTACGTGGTGGACTATTAGGAAATTTTAGTTGTTTATTTCATCATTGTAATAATTGATAATGTCATCTTATGAAATATATTTGTAATCAATGAAATGTACTCCCTGCATTCTAAATTAAAGCCCACTTTACCATTGTCATAAGTCAAACTCCGCTAACTTAGTGCACCAACATTTACAACATAAAATTAGTATCGTTAAATTATCCATGAAATATGTCTTGATAATACATGTATTTGTAATTTTATATGTTAACTATGTTTAGTAACCTTTAATTTTGAATGGTGGGAGGGAGTAGCACTTAGGCCTCGTTTGGATCCACTAGCATCTAATAGTTAGCTACTCCCTCCGTCCCACAAAAATGGTCGTTTTAGCCTTGGAGAGCTATCCAAAAAAAGTGTCGCTCGTGCTACCTGTAGTAGATGCCAGGCTATCACCGTAGTCTCCTTCCATCGCATAAGCCAATGAGATGGCACCATTCTGGTGTGTTTGGATGCCTGGACTAACCTGGCTTGGGTAGCACCACCAAGCCTGGGCTAGCTTGGCCTGTCCAACGCAATGCAATAGCTTGCTGTTTGGATGGCTGGATTAGTTAAGCCCGGATGTGCTTGCACTGTGTTTGGATGCCTGCTCTACTGTCTGCTCTTCAGTTGGGCTAGCACAAAAAGGCACCGAGGTGGATAGCACAAGCCTGGCTTGGGCTAAACGGTGGCCTCGAGCGTTCTAGGTAAGCCTGGCTAAGGGTCTTCTTTTGCACTAGGTAAACCAGGCTTAGCCCCCTGTACAGGCATCCAAACATACTATTTCTGCATTACCCAAACCTGGCTAGAGCCTAATGCAGCCATCCAAACACACTCTTAATGCTGCTGTTTAGTAGGTGTGCAGAGGTCACTTTTTGCTTTCCTTTTTACTCCCACCAAGTGCTAGAACGTCAGTTTTTTTCGGTACAGAGGGAGTAACTATAATACTTCACAGCTAATAATACCTAGGTAACTATTAGCTGGCTACACATTAGCTGCACATCTTATAGTTGGCAGGGCCTGTTTCAATCCATCCCAACTAAATTTTAGCAGCTATCATTAGTTTAGCTAGGCATGATCCAAACACCATCGTTGCCTTTTCTGGTCATGAATTGAGTATGCCTCATATAAAATAGTAAATTAATGTCACACAGTTCTGTACATTCTGTATCTATGCTGAGAATATGCACCTTGCACCGCAAAATTTTCTGATAAGTTCACTTCCATCACAAAGACGATGACAACTTTTACCTGAAATCCTGTCATGCAGAACAAAGGACACTGAAGGAAGCATAATTACCAACATCTTGTTCTCAGCTGGAATTGTTGTTAAGTGTATTGAAATGTACAGTATAATATAATGTATTCCTATGTGTGCCCATATGGGCATAAGAATCTTTTCATTTATGTTTCTGTCAAAGTTGGTGTTGGTGTATTCCTATGTGTGCCCATATGCCCACATATGTTTGATAAAGTGACATTTCGTGTATACCTCAAGTACCAAACCATACATCTATTGACGAACTTCCAATCTAGGCAATTTCAACTTTAAAGTCCTGACTTCTAAGTAAATAATCGTACGTGTGGCATTCTGGTGTAATTTCCTTAGATGTGAACAATATCATCCTCAGTTAAAAAAATTTGTTCTTTTACAACAAACAAGGATCACACGCAGAGATCTATCCTCTAGTCTCTTTTGCAAAAATAGAAATACCTGTACTAACACTGAAACTGGCATCAGACCCTAATCCCACTCTTCTGCAGGGCAGTGGGTGCTTTTATAATCAGGAAATTAGCTCCCCCTTTGTAGTTCATCATTTGCTAAACGAGGCCTTGAGCATGCAAACAGGTCCCCCATATTTAAGGTACTGTTTGCTATCCATCATGAACTATGGAAAACTGAAATCTAATGCAGATAATCATAAAATGAAATCCTGAATATAGTAGGCCCCTGTGATTCATTAAGCGGCGGTCCCTCTCTCTGGTTTTCTCTCACTCGTCTTCGGGTTTCGTGCGTGCGTGCGGTTTCCTCTCCCTCCCCTCCTTATGTTTTTCTCTGATCAGCCAATCCATCAAACAACCAGTCAGCAATTATTCCGTACAACCACACGGTCAGTACCTCCACTGTGTACTCCCTCCGTCGTGTTTTAGACTTTTCAGAAACTGTATTTGACCGTCTATCTTATTCAAAAATTTTATACAAAATACAAAATCAATAAATAAATATTAAAGTGTCTCTAATGATATAACAAATCATAAAAAGATAAATGATATTTATATAAAATTTTTAAATAAGACGAATGGTCAAATGTGATATTTGAAAAGTCTAAAACGACAATCTTTCTGGGACGGAGGGAGTAGATGATTAGGTAACTGTCATTGCTATTTCCCTTTTTAGCTGTAGACAAATCTACGGTTTACTTGTGTCATAATTGTTTTATGCGATGCTCTCTTAACCACAAGTGGAACGCCATGCTTCAACTCTCTTGTATCTGAAGTGTTCCTGCATATGCCTGGCCATCTGTCCGTAGCTCTGGATGAGTGGATGTGCGTTTTGGTTGTATGCACTGCATACATAATTGAAGCTTTCTTTGAGCGTCTAGGAAATTAGACAGAGTGACAGCAATTTTGACAACTGTTTGGTTCCTGATCCTCCTACTAACCCGTTTTCAGGATTTGTTCAGACTATTTGCTTAAACTCTGAAGAAACTGCCCAGCTTCACAGGCTGGACTGTACAAAACCCTCTCTATTCCTTCCTTAATTGAGAGACAGCTTCTGCCGTTTGTTTAAGAAAAACTCTGAAGGAACGAGGTGAGCACCGAGCAGCCCTGCGGCCATATGTTTTCAAAGCGCCTACTTCAAATTGCCTAGACAAGAATCGGTAATGATTTAGCAATCCTTATATTAACAGATTCCTAACTTGCTCCAAATTGTTTGCTTGCATTTTATATCACAGTTCAGAGTTTCAGTTTTGAGTCATTTACACTATACTTGCATGCTTAGAATATTAAATTTTTCATTATATAGACAGAAAAAGACCATTGACTCTAGACTGTGAGTAGCAAATCAAGTTGAAACTTTTTTTTCCCTTTTTTGATTTGATTTGATTTTTTTTTTCCAGAGCTGACTTCCTTTGGGCCTAGGAATAATGGCTGCGATTTGGTCCACCTGGCTCACAACATCTGAACTTTCTTGCATCTTCATTAGATTGTGCTAGTATAATGTGTGTTTCGTTTTGTTTTGTTATGCTGCAGGGGGTGGCCAAACTTCTCACGGTATACCAGTTAGAAGATTGAGCTATGAGACTCTCTCATCGGACCCGACTTCAAAGTCTGGCACCTTATTTCAAAGCCATAGGAGGAGTCTCCACCCATGGTGAGTTTTTTTTATGTTGCAGTGGGATGAAGTGCTGAAAACAGAAACTGCAACAGATGAACTCAGGGGCAGAGCTTCATTGAGGCCAGAGTGGGCCACGGCCCTCCCTGAATTTATGTAATCTCCATTTTTGCTACAGTAGTTCGGTAGTGATAAGATGTTTTTGCTTTAGAGTAGCCCCTCCTGAACTCACCTGGCCCCCTCTGAATCTTGGTCCAAGCTCTGCCACTGGATGAACTGTAAAAATCCTACAAATCTACAATAGCACAAGAGGAGCATACTTCTACTCGACAAAAATCCCAAACCAGAAAATCAAGTTACTTAGACCCAGAGCCTATAAGAAAGAATTGTATACGATACAACCAATGTACTTTTTTCCCACACCTTCCTTGCAATAGCATTTTGTGCTTTGCAGCAATTCTTGGTTAACTTGCACTTGAACCGTCACATAATTTCACTGTTTTATGGATTAAGCTGCATCATTTGTTTTCTGAACTTCAATTAATGGTTATATCATTACCCATTCATATTACTGATCATATGTATGGAGCATATTCTTCTATACTCCGTCCTTATCCTTTTATGAGACGTATACCACAATTCAAACTTTAAAATCTTTGACCAATAACTATCCAATTATCATAAGTTTATAAACATAAACAATATAATATAAAATAAATAAATGGTCAATTGTAAATTGAGACTATGTCTTGTGAAGCTGTGCCTTATAAAAGGAAAAAGAGGTAGTATCACAGAACTGTAAACATATGCTACTGCTACCTTTACTTCTAGAGTAGAAGGAAAATTTTGGTATTGAGAAGGCTCTAAGTTAAGAGTTCACACTTGAAAATAGATGCTACTTGTTTTATGTGCTGCTGCTACCAGCCTGTTTGAGCATTAAGTGCGTTTGAAATCACACTATAAATTCCAGAGGCAGGTACGTGCTTGCTTAGATTGTAAGGTGATACCTGGGGAGTGTGTTGTTCCTCAACACAAGCTGGTGGTGGTGGACTTTCGGTTTCGGATACGGGTCCCCCGGGTCAAACGCGTCAAGATTGTGAGAACGAAGTGGTGGAAGCATAGAGGGGAAGCGGCGCAAACGTTTAAGGAGAGGATGCTAGACGAGGGGCCCTGGGAAGAAGGAGAAGATGCAGACGACATGTGGCTAAAGATGGCAACATGTGTTCGGAAGGTGGCTTCAGAAGTGCTTGGCGTGAATAAGGGGGGTAAACAAGAAGCAAAAGACACCTGGTGATGGAATGACAAGGTGCAAAGGACTATTAAGGAGAAGAAAGAGTGTTTCAAGCGCCTCCACCAAGATGCCCGAAGAATGGAGGAGAAGCATATTAGTACCGATCTTCAAGAACAAGGGGGATGTTCAAAGTTGTACTAACTATCGTGGGATCAAGCTGATGAGCCATACGATGAAGCTCTAGGAAAGGGTTATCGAATATCGCTTAAAAAGAGTGACAAGTGTGACCCAAAACCAGTTTGGGTTCATGCCTGGAAGGTCGACCATGGAGGCGATTTTCTTAATACGTCAGTTGATGGAGAGATACAGGGAGCAGAAGAAGGACTTGCACTTGGTCTTTATTGACCTCGAGAAAGCGTATGACAAAGTACCAAGAAACGTCATGTGGTGGGCATTGGAAAAGCACAAGGTCCCAGCTAAGTACATTACCCTCATCAAGGATATGTACAAGGACGCGATGACGTGTGTACGAACATGTGATGGCGACACTAGTGACTTCCCAATTAAAGTAGGGCTACATCAAGGGTCAGCATTGAGCCCTTATCTATTTGCTTTGGTGATGAATGAGGTCACAAAGGACATACAAGGTGATATCCCTTGGTGTATGCTCTTCGCTGATGATGTGGTGCTAGTTGACGAGAGTAAGGCAGGGGTTGATAGTAAGTTAGAGCTGTGCATGCACACATTAGAGTCGAAAGGATTCAGACTTAGTAGGACCAAGACCGAGTACATGATGTGTAGTTTCAGCGCGGCTAGACATGAGGATGGTGACGTTAGCCTCGATGGACAAGTGGTGGCCAAGAGGGATACCTTCCGGTATCTAGGATTGATGCTTCAAAAGGATGGCGACATTGATGAAGATGTTAGGCATAGAATTTCAGCTGGTTGGCTGAAATGGCATCAAGCTTCTGGCGTCCTCTGTGACAAGAGGGTGCCACAAAAACTAAAAGGTAAGTTTTATAGGATAACGATTCACCTGGCGATGCTATGCGGTGCTGAATGCTGGCCTACAAAAAGACGACATGTCCAACAACTGAGTGTAGCAGAGATGCGTATGCTACGTTGGTTTTGTGGGCACACAAGAAGGGATAGAATCCGGAATGAGGACATTCGGGAGAGGGTCGGGGTGGCACCAATTGAGGAAAAACTAATTCAACATCGGTTGAGATGGTTTGGATATGTCCAACGAAGGCCTCCCGATGCGCCGGTGCGCAGCGGGGTTCTAAAGCGGGTTGACGATGTTAAGAGAGGTAGAGGTCGGCCTAAACTGACTTGGGACGAGTCGGTTAAGAGAGATCTTAAAGAGTGGAATATTGAAGCATCTAGGCCCTAGTGGTTTCGGTGATTAATGACAACAAGACGGTTATTATGACTAACGTGTGTTTTGCAGGATAACCTAGAGGTTAGGTCATAATAACATGTAGGTTCAAGCCCCTAGCGATGGAAATTGATTCGGCTTTCAAAGGATGGAAGACAAGATGGTGATAGGCTAGTACCAAGTGTCGTTTGGAGTTGAGAGACACTTGACGTAGTCTTAGGTTTTGTTTTTCTCTTTGACCGTACTATTAAGAGGGGTTTGGATGGGTAGCTTGACTTAGAGCAAGATTAGAGAGTGTAGATGTGATGCACACTTGTCCAACATAGCTCTAGCCAGCCCAGGGAGACTCTTGAGAGAGAGAGGATTAAACCTCGTTTTGGAAAGTTTTCGATTCGGCGAAATTTTGATCAAATTAGAGGCGTCGGACTCTACCTAGTATGGGCGTCGGACCAATAGATAGAGTCCGACGACACGTGGTAGCTCCTGGACGAGTCTCAACGTGCCAGGGAGCGTCGGACCCTGGCTGGATGGTCGTCGGACCATTGGCCAGAGTCCGACGGTGCCTCTGGGTTTTGAGCGAGCGTCGGACCGTCGCAAGTGGGAGCAGTCGGACTAATGTCTGTTAGCGTCCGACGCTTCCACAGAGGTTCCCAGCGCGGGTTTGAGCGTCGGACTTGGTCCGACGGTGTGTGTCGGACCATTGCTCCGCGTACTAGCCGTTGAGAGGCACTGTGCCCGCAGTTCAGAAGCGTCGGACTGAGGAGCGTCGGACCATCGAGTTCGGTCCGACGCCCCTCTGTCACAGTTCTGGGCGCAGTGCTTGTTTGAGAGTCGGACCGTGGCGATTAGTCCGACGGTCGAGCCTCGGCAGAGTCCGACGGTTCGTAGTAAAGTGAGAAACGGTTAGTTTTGTAGAGGGTGAGTATTTATACTCCACCAAAGTCTCCATTCTATCTCTCTTGCCATTTCTAACAGCTGAAGGAACCCTTGTTGATCTTGTGAGAGAGCAAGAGCCCTAGGGAGACTAGTGTGAACTCCATTGCTTGAGAGCTTCTTCCCTAGAGAGATCAAGAGTGACTTGTGTGCATCCATCACCCTTTTTGGCCTTGTTCTTGGTCAAGTGAGAGTCTAGGCTTGTTACTCTTGGTGATCGGCATCACCTAGACGGTTTGGTGGCGATCGGTGGCTTGGTGACCGCTTGGAGAGCTTGTGGGCGGCCCAAGTCGAAGTTGTGAGCGGTTGTGGGCGATCCACCGCGCCGGAGTGGCAAAGGATCAGCCCGTAGAGAGCACTTGGTCTTTGCGAAGTTCAAGGGGGAGCTACACCCTTGCGCGGGTGCTCCAACGAGGACTTAGTGGGGAGTGCCGACTCTCCGATACCTCGGGAAAAATCGGATTTGTCTTTCTAACCCTTTACATTCCTGCATTTCCTTTGTGTTCTCTACTTTCCTAAAGTAGTATACTTGTGATAGGACTTGGTTCTAGGTTGCATAACTTGTTTTAGGAATAGAATTGACACAAGCACTTGTGGGGTGACATTGGGTAAATTGCGATAGGTTGAATTGTATTTCGAAAAATTATTAGTTGCCCAATTCACCCCCCTCTTGGGCATCCTTGATCCTTTCAATTGGTATCAGAGCCTTGTTGCTCATTAATTTGGCTTAACCGCCAAGAAGAAGGATGTCCGGTGGTCACGATGGTCCCACTCCCGTCTTTGACGGTAATGATTTTCCTTATTGGAAGATTCGTATGTAGGCATACCTTGAGGTGGTGGACCTTGGTGTTCACAAAGACGCCACACAAGGGTACCCCACTCCCAAACCCGGCGCAACCCTCACACCCGTTGAGGAAGAGCACGAGAAGTGGAATGCTAAGGCTCGAAACATCATATTTAGAGGCCTTAGCAAAGAGGTGTTCAATCGTGTGAGGAACCACAAAAACGCCCATGCACTATGGTCGGATATTTGTGCGCTCCATGAGGGAACTAAGAATGAGCGAGAGGAACGATATTATCTTATCATTGACAAGCTCAATTCTTTCAAAATGCTCTCCAATGAAAGCGCTAATGACATGTATTCTCGCTTGAATATCATTGTAGAGGAAGTAAATGGCCTTGGACTCACTCAAATCTCACCGGCCGAGGTTGCAAGGAGAATCTTCAATGCTCTTCCAATTGAGAAGTATGGTCACATTGTAACCGTACTTCATCAAACGGATCTCTCCAATGTAACCCCCACTCAAATATTGGGGAAGATCAATGCTCATGAAATGTATATGAAGATCACCCCTCAAGATAGCTCATCATCAAAGAAGGAAGAAAAGAAAGACTTGGCCCTCAAGGCCGACAAGAAAGGCAAAGCTCTAGCAAAGTACTCTTCTCTTGACTCCACAAGTGATGATGATGATGATGATGTGGAGATCGCTCTCATGGTGAGGAAGACCACCAAAATGCTCAAGAAGCTCAACAACAAGGGAATCAAATTTGATTCTAACAAGAAGAAGTTCTTCACTAGTAGCAAGAGAAAGCCTATCTCCGAGATGGATTGCTACAATTGTGGAGAGCTTGGGCATCTTGCTCATCAATGCCCAAAGCCCAAGAAAGACAAGTTTAAGAACAAGAACAAGGGCAGAAGGCAAGATTCAAGTGATGAAAGTGAAAATGAGAAGAAGAAGGTCAACCCATTCAAGAAGAAAGAGTTCAAGAAGAAGCAATTTCACAAAAGTAAGAAGAGTGGGAAGGCTTACATTGTTGGTGATTGGCTCACCGACATTGGATCTTCTAGTGGCTCTTCCGGTGAAGAAAGTGATGATGAAAAGGAGAAGGTGGCCGCTCTTGTGATTGGGACTTCACTTCCTCCACCGCCATCACCGCCCTCATCTCCAACACACTTTTGCCTTATGGCTAAGGACAAGAAGGTACAAAGTGATGATGAGAGTAGTGATAGTGACAATGAATATGATTCACCCACCTATGATGAATTTGTTAGCTTGCTTAATGACTACACCAAAGTTATAAGAAAGCTAACAAGGAAAAATGAAAACTTAAAACTTGAGAATGGCAACCTTTTAGCTCAAAATGAACAATTCACTAAAGCTAGTGATGAGCTTAGAGTTGAAAATCAAAATGTGTCATCCAAGTTCAAGGAGCTCAAAGCCAACATAAAAGAGCTCAAAGAAAAACATGATAAACTTGAGAGGATACACATTGAACTAGCTACAACAAGCTAAAAGAGGACTATACTCAAGTGAAAGTGAATCATGACAACCTTGCTATGGCTTATGACTTGCTTTCCAATGAAACACATGATGCTCCTAACCATGTTGTTAAGTGTGACATAGCTACATCATGTGAATGACTTGATTGATGAGATCATTGAGTAAGGTGCTAGTAGCAAAGGCAAGGAAGTGGTGGTGCCTGATTGTCATGATGACTATTTGAAGCTCAAGATTGAAAATGACAACTTGAAGAAAGAGCTTGAGAAGCAATCAACCACAAATACCATTGTCATTGAAGCGGTGCAACAGGATGATGAAGTTGAAGTACTTAGAAAAGAAAACAAGATCCTCAAGAATGAGAAGTGTCACCTTACAAGCTTATTGAAGAGAACAAGAAGTTGAAGTAAGAAAAGAGTCATCTCACCGTGGACTTGCAAAAATTCACAAGAGGTCAATATCTCTAAAGTGATCTCCTCATGAACACCGTGATGAAGTTTGATAGCAGTGGGATTGGCTACATGGGTGAGAACGTGCAAAATATTAGAGCTCAAAATCGCCTCAACAAAGCAAAGAACAAGCCCAAACCCAAGCCAAAGAGATGTTTTGAATGTGGACAAGAAGGTCACTTTGCTCATGAGTGCAAGACACCGCCACCACAACCTTTGTCCAAGCATGCTAGGCCCTTTGCCTTTGATGCTCATTACATGCTAAGGAAAGATTCTAAGGGCAAAGTGAAAGTCATGTTCCTAGGACCCCCTAGCAAGAATAGGCCTAGGCAACTATGGGTGGCGAAAGCTTTGGTTGAGAAAGTCCGGAGCCCTTCTCAAGTATGGGTTCCTAGACATCAAGCTTGATTTGTTGTGTGTAGGTGAACTACAAGACCGGTGGCTCTTATTGGGTAATTGATAGTGGATGCACTCAACATATGACCGGTGATGCTCGTATGTTCACCTCCCTTGAAGAGAATGTAGAAGACCAAGGAAAGATAACATTTGGTGATAATTCCAAGAGCAAAGTGCAAGGGCTTGGCAAAATGGCTATATCTAATGATCATTCCATTTCAAATGTGCTTCTAGTTGCTTCTTTGAGCTTCAACTTGCTATCCGTTGGTCAATTGTGTGATCTTGGCTTCCAATGCCTATTTACAAGTAAAGAGATGGTTGTCTCCAAGAAAGATGACGATGAAGTGATATTCAAGGGCTTTCGGTACAATCATCTCTATTTAGTGGACTTTCAACTCGGAAGATGCAAATTTGAAGACTTGTCTATTCACCAAACAATCTCTTGGGTGGCTTTGGCATAGAAGGCTTGCACATGTTGGGATAAGCACACTCAAGAAGTTATTGAAGAAGGAGATGGTGAGAGGATTGAAAGATGTTGTATTTGAGAAGGACAAATTATGTAGTGCTTGCCAAGCCAGGAAGCAAGTGGCAAATACACATCCATCCAAGGCATTTGTGTCAACTTCAAGACCATTAGAGCTACTTCACATAGACTTATTTGGGCCAACAACTTATGCAAGCATTGGTGGCAAGCTCTATTGCTTAGTGATTGTTGATAACTTTTCAAGATATACTTGGGTGTTCTTTCTTCATGACAAGACCGAAGTAGCCCAATCTTTCAAAAAGTTTGCCAAGAGAGCACAAAATGAATTTGAAGTAAAGATCAAGAAGATTAGAAGTGACAATGGAAAAGAGTTTGACAACACAAACATTGAAGTATATTGTGATGAAGTTGGGATCAAGCATGAAGTCTCATCCACGTATACCCCTCAACAAAATGGTGTAGTTGAAAGGAAGAACCGGACGTTGATCACCCTTGCAAGGACTATGCTTGATGAGTACAACACACCGGAGAGGTTTTGGGACGGAGGCAATCAACACCGCATGCTATGCATCCAACCGCCTATTCCCTCACCGGTTGCTAAAGAAGACCCCCTATGAGCTACTCATTGGCAAGAAGCCGGACGTCTCCTACTTCCAGGTGTTTGGTTGCAAATGCTACATCTACAAGAAGCGGCAACACCTAGGGAAGTTTCAAAAATGTTGTGATGTTGGTTTTCTTGTTGGTTACTCATTAAAGTCCAAAGCATATAGAGTATTCAACAATGCCACCGGCCTTGTTGAAAAAACATATGATGTGGAGTTCGATGAATCTAACGGCTCTCAAGGAGAGCATGAGAATCTTGATGATGTAGGTGATGAACTCTTGAGGAAGGCCATGAAGAACAAGCTAACCGGAGACATTAAGCCAAAAGATGATGAAGATGATGGTGATGATGTGCAAGTGATTGATCAACCATCTTCATCAAATGTGCCTCAAAATGATGAAGATAAAGATGGGGTGGATCCACATGAAGACACCCACATCACACAAGAAGAAATTGAGGCACAAGCACAAGATGTTGATGCTCCACAACCTCCTCCTTAAGTGGTTGATAGAAGAACTACTCCACTCCTATAAGCACATCCTCAAGATCTCATAATAGGGAGTTCTTCAAGGGGGGTAATGACTCACTCACAAAGGCATGCTCAATTCATTGAACATCACTCGTTTGTCTCTTGTATTGAGCCTACTAGCATAGAGGAAACTCTTCAAGATCCGGATTGGGTGAATGCCATGCATGAAGAACTCAACAACTTCACCCGCAATCAAGTTTGGACACTTGAAGAGAAGCCAAAAGGAGCAAGAGTCATAGGCACCAAGTGGGTGTTCCGCAACAAACAAGACGACAAGGGCAACATTGTGAGAAACAAGGCAAGGCTCGTGGCAAAAGGGTTCTCCCAAGTTGAAGGCTTGGATTTTGGGGAGACTTTTGCCCCGGTTGCAAGATTAGAGGCCATTCGTATCCTACTTGCATATGCATCTAATCACAATCTAAAACTCTTTCAAATGGATGTGAAAAGTATATTTTTAAATGGCTTCATAAATGAACTTGTCTATGTTTCGCAACCACCGGGTTTTGAAGACACTAGATATCCAAACTATGTTTATAGGTTGTCCAAGGCGCTATATGGCTTGAAGCAAGCCCCACGGGCTTGGTATGAGCGCCTCCGTGACTTCCTCATCAACAAGGGCTTCAAAATTGGCTTGGTTGATACCACACTATTCACCAAGAAGCACAAAGGGCACATCTTCATTTGTCAAGTTTATGTTGATGATATTATCTTTGGTTCGACTAATAAAGATTTTTGCAAGGAATTTGGTGATATGATGTCCAAAGAGTTTGAGATGTCCATGATTGGTGAGCTCACATTCTTCCTCGGCTTTCAAGTCAAACAAATGAGGGAGGGGACGTTTGTAGTCGCAAGAGAAGTACACGAAGGACAAGCCCATCAAGACCCCCATGCCTACCAATGGACATCTCGACCTTGATGAGGGAGGTAAATCGGTTGACCAAACTCTCTATTGTTCTATGATCGGTAGTTTGTTGTATTTGACCGCATCTAGGCCTGACATCATGTTTAGTGTGTGTATGTGTGCGCGCTTTCAAGCTAACCCTAAGGAACCTCATTTAGTTGCGGTAAAAAGAATCGTTAGGTACATAAAGCACACTCCGAGCATTGGCCTTTGGTATCCCAAAGGAGCTAACTTTACTCTTGTCGGCTATTCCGATTTGGATTATGCCGGTTGCAAGATTGACCGGAAAAGCACATCCGGAGGGTGCCATTTGCTTGGAAGATCACTAGTTTCTTGGTCCTCCAAGAAACAAAATAGTGTTGCCTTGTCAACAACCGAAGCGGAATACATTGCCGCGGGTGCTTGTTGTGCACAAATTCTTTACATGAAACAAACACTACTTGATTATGGAATCAACTTAAAAAGGGTGCCTTTGTTGTGTGACAACGAGAGTGCGGTAAAACTTGCCAATAACCCGGTTCAACACTCCCGCACAAAGCACATTGACATCCGCCATCACTTTCTTAGAGATCACGTTGTCAAGGGTGACATTTCCTTTGAGGGAGTGAGAACGGATGATAACTTGGCGGACATTTTCACCAAACCATTGGATGAGGCACGCTTTTGTACTCTAAGGAATGAACTTAATTGCCTTGATCTAAGCAACTTCACTAAAAGATGATCTTGTGTTGTCATGTGCATTGCATTGTAACATAAAACATGTCTAACATTGAATTGAACGTAGGGCTTGTCTAACTCGGTTAAGATAACCGCCCAAAAGTGTGTGACGAAGCTTACCCGAGGACAAACTTGACAAGCAACTAGTTTAATTTACGTGAATTTGCATTGCATATTGCATGGTTGTTGTTTTGTCGTTTCGTTCTTGGATTTCATTGCCTATCTTCATAAAATTCACATATGCCTAAGGCAAAATATTTGAAAAATTGAGGGTTTGAGAGAGGACATCTCATACTAGTTCTAACTGGTGTTTATTTGACTCTTATTGGGGTTGGAACTTAGTTGGGAAAAATCGGCGCAAAGAAATTTGGAAGAAAACAGGTTTTAGGGCGTCGGACCGAGGCGTCGGACGCTTATTTTCCCAACGTCGGACCAATTGCCTCAGTCCGACGGTCCCTTTCCCTGTTGAAGGAGGCATCGGATGCTGGTTTTCACAGCGTCGGACTTTCAACTTTCAGTCCGACGGTCGCTGGCAAAGCCGAAGGAAGCGTCGGACGCAGCGTCGGACCGGGAAATTTCGGGGTCGGACTCAGTCCGACGGTCGCTGGAGCTTACTGGAAGTGTCGGACTCTGCGGAGTATTGGTCCGACGCTTGCACAGCTAGGGTCCGATGGTCGGTTCGAAGGCGCGGATCAGACTTTTTCTTTCTCTGTCGCGTGGGGCCCCGCTGTCAGATCGCGTTCGTCTTCATCCCGAGCCATCGCGCCGCCGCCCGTATGTCCTCGCCCTAGCCCTAACCGCCACCGCGCCGCGCCCTCGCACTCCGCCACCAGCTTGCCCGCGCCCTCGCCGCCGGCAGTGAGTACCTTTTCGTGCGTGCGGGCCCCTCCTCCCTCCCGTGCGCACGCCCGCGAGCTGCTGCAGCCGAGCAGCGCCGCCGAGCAGCACCACCGCCGCTCTGCACGACCGCCGCCGTGCTCTTCTCCTTCACCGCCGAGGTGCTCGTGTACCCCCCTTCTTCTCGTCTGCGACATCTCCCACAGAGTGGTGGTGAGAATCGATTTTATTGTGTCAAATCTCTCTTCTCATCACCTCGCGCTTAAACTGCTCGACGAAATGTCTTAACCAAAATTCTTCGCGTTAATCGCAGATCTTTTGGAGCGTAGCTCTGCTCTCGGCCTTCTAGGGTTCGTGGAGGTGATTCTCACCTTGTGGTAATCATCTTTTGCCTCCACACCTAGTTTCCTCTCTATTCATTGCATATCCATGTCAGTTGCTCTAGTCATTGACTTGTGCCCTATGTCATGCAGTGATTCTCCTTGACCCTGTGGTGCCCCGTTCGACAGAGATTCTCACCTCTATGCAGGTCTTTCCTCAGGTTGCTTTGCTTCTCCGCTCTTATCGTATATGCTTGCTTCCATAGGTTCTCTCATCTCTAGCTTATATATGCTTATGTAAACTCTGTCTATCTCTCTCTTGCAGCTGTCGTGGTCAGAGTGTTTGGCAGTGCATCAGTGAATCCGGGGCCAAGCCCGCGGATATGGAACGAGGCCAAGCCTCTGAGTGTCAGCGGCAGTTGTCAGTTTCTGAGGGGCAGTGACAATTGGCAGAAATGGTTCGGTGCAAGCAGGTCAGCCGTAGTCTGGGAGGCACAGGTGGAGACGAGAGGCCTCCTCCTCGTCCACCTTTGGACAAGGGGAAGGCCCCTCTCGTCGAGAACAGCAAGAAAAGGAAGAGGCTTTCAGCAGAGCAGAGGCAGGCCATCAGGGTAGCACAGGCTGCAGAGGAGGCAGAGCGTGGCAGAGGTATACACATTGGAGGCATTTCTGTCAGTTTGTCGGGCAGAGATGAGACCGAGGAGCAGCCACAGCCTCAGAGACAGCCGGAGACTGAGTCAACACAGCTAGAGGCAGAGCCGAGGTAGCCAGAGCAGCAGGAGGCAGCTACTCAGGGGGAGCAGGCCCAGGCTCCACCTCTTCGTCGCTCGGGCCGCACTCGACCTTCGGTGCCACCCCGGCCCGCTGGTCAGAGGCGCGGCGACCGAGTCCCCAGGGTGCCTGCTCCCTTCGAGCCTCAGCCGGAGCCTGAGCCGGATGTTCACTTGGACTTGCAGAGGATCTCTGCAGCCCGAGTCAGAGAGCTCCGGCTGACGTCGCTTGCCAGCTGGTTTCCGGATAAGAGAGATCCCAGAGCTTCTAAGGGCTGGTGCACTACTCTTCACGAGGACTTCTTCACCGCCCTCATGGCCACAGGAGTTGGACTGCGACAGCACAGGGTGTGTCCCCTAGAGGACATAGTCCAGGCTGCAGGAGAGGAGATCAGGCCGTACTTGTCTTAACTACCTGGACTAGCAGAGCTTCTTGGCCGTTCAGGCCGGTACGTGGAGTCGTGGGTGAGAGAGTTCTACGCTTCACTATGGATAGACCCCGACCACGAGTACCTGCAGTACACCTTCAGCGGAGAGTCATACCGGCTCTACGCGATGGCTCTGCGAGAGCTGCTTGGAGTGCCAGAGTCAGCTACCAGGTTGCATAGCATTTGATATGCAACGACAGACCCGCCGAGGAGGGCTCACGGAGGACTGGCACCTGGTACTGCTCATATAGCAGCGTGCTTTCGACCACCGTTCGGAGACGGCTCCCGCAGGACACCTTCGGAGCTTCGTCCCGTCGTTCGTCTCTTGAACAACGTGATGAGGCGTACTCTTTTACCGCGGGAGGGGTACAAGGAGGGTCTTACTCACTTACAGCTGTGGCTCCTTAGTGCCCTGGTCCAGCAGTCCGAGTTTGACGTTGTCGATTTGATTATCAGTGAGATGGAGGACACCATAGCAGAGGGCATCAGGTCTAAGCGACAGCTCCCCTACGCTCATTGGATCTCACACATCCTTGAGCGGAGGTTGCACCGGATTTAAACAGGTATCTCCCGTGAGTTGCGCCAGACTGAGACAGAGTTTCCAGTATATAGGATGACCTCTCTGATTGACGGACGCCGTGGCAGCAGAGCTTTACACAGAGTACAGCGCCGTCAGACTTCAGGGGCAGATATGGCAGAGGTACAGCAGCAGGACGAGGCTATGAGGACACGTTGCCCATAGCGAGCTTGAGCAGTTATTTGCAGACGACGACCCCATCGACACCTCCTTGTCCAGCTCTGATAGGGACTACCGGCCCATCCCTTCATGTCCACGAGCTCACGATTCGGAGGCCGCTGGGTCCAGCTCCGCTCCACAGACTTCACAGACAGACCCTGCGCTGCTTGCTATTCTTCAGACCTTATAGAAGACTCAGCAGAGACAGGCAGAGGAGCAGTCCTGGTTTGCCAGGGAGCAGGCTGCAGCTCTCACTCAGATTCAGCTCAGGCAGGATCAGTTCCAGCAGCAGATGCTCCAGATGCAGCTCCAGAGCCAGCAGATACAGCTACAGACCTTTGGGTTTATGGAGCACATTATCAGGCACACCGGAGCCCCTGCCGTACCTAGCCACTGCCTCTCCAGTCCAGCAGATTGGACTGGCAGCCACTGCAGCCCAGGTGACTCCAGCGATATAGTACTGGTGGACTTCAGAGTCAGGGCACAGCTTCACTCCAGAGTCAGTTTGTCACGCCGACTCAGAAGACTCAGCAGTGGTTTGCCACGCCAGGCACTCAGGGGTTCACTCCGATCCACACGGGTTTCACACCTGACCTAGGTGGCCCCTCAGTGTCCAGGAGTTTGGATGCTACCTTCAGTGAGATCACAGGCATGCCCACACCTCCTGAGTTCAGATTGCCTGTTACAACCACCACAGCTCCACCTGCCACTAGGACTACAGAGACCCTACTGTCTTCAGTCGCCTCTTCAGAGCCTCTCCTGACTACAGTATGGACTGCGACCGTAGTAGTCACAGCAGCAGCTACAGAGACGGCTGAGCAGACCCAGACCGCTCCACCTTCCCGTGCTCCGACTAGAGGGTCAGGCTGTTCAGAGCTCCGAGTCTGAGGGAGACCCTTCTCAGTTTGAGCTTCTACCTCACTCCTCCGACCGCGACGCTGCAGCTTCTTCTCCTCCTCCTGAGTCTTAGGTCTTTGGTGCTTGATGCCAAAGGGGGAGAGAGCATAGATTTAGGGGGAGCGCGTGAGAGGGTTTTGGTTCTTTTGTTCTTTTGGATGTGACATTGTCATGCATCATGTTTATTTTCATGTTTGAGACTTGCTTGTGACATGTGTTTGAGCTTCATGATTATTTATATATTGTGTCACTTGATTCACTTTTGGTTACGCTCTTGTCTTAGCTTCCGCACTTCACTCCGATCTTGAGCGTATCGTTTGGTACTTGTGCTTATTTCATAATTTATATGTATCTTGTGGTATTGATTTGTATAAGCATGCCTTACCCTTTTGCTCTTATTGTCACATGCTTATATGAATCAAACCTTTAAAAACCTCACTCTTTCTAAATCTATTTGAGGTTGTTGTCATCAATCACCAAAAAGGGAGAGATTGAAGCATCTAGGCCCTAGTGGTTTCGGTGATTAATGACAACAAGACGGTTATTATGACTAACGTGTGTTTTGCAGGATAACCTAGAGGTTAGGTCATAATAACATGTAGGTTCAAACCCCTAGCGATGAAAATCGATTCGGCTTTCAAAGGATGGAAGACAAGACGGTGATAGGCAAGTACCAAGTGTCGTTTGGAGTTAAGAGACACTTGGCGTAGTCTTACGTTTTGTTTTTCTCTTTGACCGTACTATTAAGAGAGGGTTTGGATGGGTAGCTTGACTTAGAGCAAGATTAGAGAGTGTAGATGTGATGCACACTTGTCCAACATAGCTCTAGTCAGCCCAGGGAGACTCTTGAGAGAGAGAGGATCAAACTTCGCTTTGGAAAGTTTTCGATTCGGCGAAGTTTTGATCAAATTAGAGGCGTCGGACTCTACCTAGTATGGGTGT
The DNA here is from genome assembly GCA_038502445.1 of Eremochloa ophiuroides. Taxonomy (NCBI): domain Eukaryota; kingdom Viridiplantae; phylum Streptophyta; class Magnoliopsida; order Poales; family Poaceae; genus Eremochloa; species Eremochloa ophiuroides. Next base: position 54,211,382 of record JAHLJS010000008.1, read on the forward strand.
CGGACCAATAGCTAGAGTCCGACGACACGTGGCAGCTCCTGGACGAGTCTCAGCGTGCCAGGGAGCGTTGGACCCTGGCTGGATGGTCGTCGGACCATTGGCCAGAGTCCGACGGTGCCTCTGGGTTTTGAGCGAGCGTCGGACCGTCGCAAGTGGGAGCGTCGGACTAATGTCTGTTAGCGTCCGACGCTTCCAGAGAGGTTCCCAGCGCGGGTTTTAGCGTCGGACTTGGTCCGACGGTGTGCGTCGGACCATTGCTCCGCGTACTAGCCGTTGAGAGGCACTGTGCCCGCAGTTCAAAAGCGTCGGACTGAGGAGCGTCGGACCATCGAGTTCGGTCGGACACCCCTCTGTCACAGTTTTGGGCGCAGTGCTTGTGTGAGAGTCGGACCGTGGCGATTAGTCCGACGGTCGAGCCTCGGCAGAGTCCGACGGTTCACAGGAAAGTGAGAAACGGTTAGTTTTGTAGAGGGTGAGTATTTATACTCCACCAAAGCCTCTATTCTACCTCTCTTGCCATTTCTAACAGCTGAAGGAACCCTTGTTGATCTTGTGAGAGAGCAAGAGCCCTACGGAGACTAGTGTGAACTCCATTGCTTGAGAGCTTCTTCCCTAGAGAGATCAAGAGTGACTTGTGTGCATCCATCACCCTCTTTGGCCTTGTTCTTGGTCAAGTGAGAGTCTAGGCTTGTTACTCTTGGTGATCGGCATCACCTAGACGGTTTGGTGGCGATCGGTGGCTTGGTGACCGCTTGGAGAGCTTGTGGGCGGCCCAAGTCGAAGTTGTGAGCGGTTGTGGGCGATCCACCGCGCCGGAGTGGCAAAGGATCAGCCCGTAGAGAGCACTTGGTCTTTGCGAAGTTCAAGGGGGAGCTACACCCTTGCGCGGGTGCTCCAACGAGGACTAGTGGGGAGTGCCGACTCTCCGATATCTCGGGAAAAATCAGATTTGTCTTTCTAACCCTTTACATTCCCGCATTTCCTTTGTGTTCTCTACTTTCCTAGAGTAGTATACTTGTGATAGGACTTGGCTCTAGGTTGCATAACTTGTTTTAAGAATAGAATTGACACAAGCACTTGTGGGGTGACATTGGGCAAATTGCGATATGTTGAATTGTGTTTCGAAAAATTATTAGTTGCCCAATTCACCCCCCCCTCTTGGGCATCATTGATCCTTTCAAATATCTCCAAGGAATTAGCTATGGATAGGAGCGTCTGGAGGTTAGCAATCAGTGTGCCTGAACCGTGACCTTTACTTCCTTTTTTGTTTATCCCTAATTCTACCTTTCGTCTTGTGTCCGTTTTGTGTTTCTCTAATCTTGGTCTCTTGTGGATTTCATCTCTAGTCCACCCCAACTCGCTTGGGACAAAAGGCTTATGTTGTTGTTGTTGTTGTTGTTGTGTGTGTCTATATATATATATATATATATATATATATATATATATATATATATGCATTGAACTCTTCTTTGCAAATTCAAAGTGAAAATTCGATGGTCTCTTCTTAGAATGCAAGCGAATACATATATTAGGCCCGTGCGTGTCTATAATTTGAATGGGAAACAAACCTGTCATTACTGCTGAAAACTAAATTGTGGAATTTGACACAATGCTAATGTTCACTAGCAATGAATTCAATTGGAATTAATTTTGTGTCTTGTCATAACAGCTGCAGTGCTTCTGAACCTCTTTTTTGTTTTTTTAGTGATTGCTACATGGAACCTTAGTTGTCAGCGCATCAGACTTGACAAACACTCCCAATGAAGATAAATATTGACACTCATATATACGAAAGCTTAGGAATCTATAACAATAAGTATGTTTTACTGTCTTTTCCAAATCAGGGGGTCAAAGAGAACCCAATTCTCTGACACAATCGTCGATCCTAATGAACACAAAAGGTCATTAAGTATGTCTTAATGTCTTCATGTCAGCTATTGTCATATGATGAGAATTCCAGGGGTGTGGGCATACAAGAATTTCTTAAATGCAACATAGGCCAAATATTTAGGATACAAAGTCGGTGTGGGCATACAAGAATTCTTAAACGCAACATAGGCCAAATATTTAGGATACAAAGTCATAGTGAACACGGTTATCATGTTCTGAACCCGGTTGCTTTGATTTCAAACACAAAACTTGAATCATGGGTTTCTGTGCTAATTGTGATTGCTTTATAACACTCATGTAATAGTGACAATTGGCTACATACAGAAAGCTGCAATATCGCACTCAACATCGTTTTTTAGTTATGGTACAACAAACATGCAAACTACAATTCTGAATTATCATGGTCTATTTTTTTTCCCATTGCGACACGTGGTATAATCCTAATCTTGTATGAAAAGGAACAATGGTGAACACCACCAGTTGACCAGTGAAAACAAAATGGAATACCTCACAAATGGAAATAAAAAACAAAAGTAAAAGTAAAAGAACTACACGTAGGTTGCAGAAAGGAGCCAAATAGTCCTGCAATAAAGAGGGCTTGAAAGATTGCAAAGTGCCAACATTATCAGCAAACAAACACATGGAATAGTTTAAAGTTCTCAAGGATGTGAACAACCAGATTCTTGATCCACCAAATTGGAGTTATTCTGAGATCAAACCACAGAAACCAGCTTAGTCCAAATGGATTCTACAGACTAGAAGTGTCGAATTGCTCTTAGTCAAAAAAGGAAAAAATTTTATAATTCATGCCTGCTGCTGGGATTATTTTTCTCAAAAACGCAGGAGCTGCGCTTCAATATATTTAGAAGAGAAAAGGGGGAAAAGACCCCAAATACAACACACGCCACACAACCCCAAAAAACTTACGATACAAACGTGCCTGAAACAGCAAGGAGACAACCAAGACTAGACAACCATCAGGCTACAGAGCGCGGGGGGGGGGGGGGGGGGGGGGGGGGGTGGTGGATGGGAAGCCAGGAAGGAAAGATCAAAGCACCAACCAAGCTGGGAGTAGCTCCGTCAAAAACACATCTATTGCGGTGATTCCACAAGGTCCAAGCTCCTAAGATCACAAGAGTGTTGAAGCCTTCCCTTGCAAACCCAACAATAGCAATACTTGAATTTTCCCACCACAAATCAAAAGAATAACCAGAAGGCTGTGGACAAAATTGTTGGATCCCAAAATGCTGGAGTAAGAAGAATCAAAACTGCCGAGCAAAGACACAGGACATCAGCAGATGGTTAATGTGGCAGTCCCCGCCTTGCGACTCGATCAGCCGTCCAACACCTGTCATGTGCGACCATCCACATGAAGAAATGACATTTGGGTGGAGCCCAAGATTTCCAGATCTCATATGGGCCAAAAAGGGTGGATCCTAAGAAAAAAAAAACCCATATGTGACTTGGCTGAATACTGTCCAGTGGACGAAAAATGTCAAATGTGAGAGTCTTCAACCTCCGGCTGTAGCTGAAAATCATAAAGGAGATCCCAGAGATTGAGAAATTCCAACAATACTTCCACTGTCCCGGATATCCATAACCCAAGCACGATCGGTAAGAGCTTCCTCAACTGTGCGTTTATTTACTATCCTTTTTCGCAATCCAGCAAGATGAGGGGCGAGGTCAGCGATTGATTGTCCATTCAGCTGCTGGGATTATTGTAAAGTTTGATTCTGAAAGTCAGACGTTGGTTGTTCTATTAACCAATCAGCCACGCAGGTTAAATCATTTGCCCATAACAGTCTCTTACACATCAATCAAAGCCTTAACTGACCTTACCACAGCATGTTTTAAGACGTTTAACTGTAACAGATTTGCCAACTCCTCCAGGATGATCATCATGGAATAACAATATAGGTATATCATACACCTCAAGATGCTTTAGCCCGTAAATACTCTTGGGAAGTTTGCTAGTTATACTGCAGATGGCTAGGTAATGAAGATGAACCAACTGATTAATGCTTTCTGGTAATTCCGCAATATCTGATTCACTAAGATCCAGGACCCGCAAGTTCTTAAATTTGGCTAGAAGTTTTCTAGGGAAATGACCTGAGGATAATGATGGGCTTCTGAGGACTAACAATGTTCGCAGCCTCCCCAGCCTGTATTTGCTCTTCAGCTGTGGTAAATAATCAGTTGAAACAGACAGGTGACGAACTGTTGGTGGAATCACAACAGGAATGCCCTCATTGATTTTCATACAATCATGAGCAGAGAAGTGCTGCGCCAAAATGTACATTAGGTCATCGAGGAAGTAATATGTTTGTTGGTCTTTATTTGCAGTACCAAAGAAGGATCGTGATAGGAGATCATCAAAGTATTTTTGCCCTAAATCTTCCAGCCCTTTCCCATCTTCTGTTGGTGGTTGAATGAAATCAAGAGCTATCCACATATTGACCAACTGAGAGCGATTAAACCTCCAAGTTGATGGAAATATGCTGCAGTATGCAAAGCAGCGTTGGAGGTGACACGGCAAGTGTTTATAACTGAGTTGGATGGAGGAGATAATGATATCATTACTAATTTCTGTGTTCATCAGTGTTCTCCATTTCCGTGGGCTCCTGGTGTTCCTTACCATGTGCCCAATAGCTTTAGTAGCTAAAGGTGAGCCCTTCACCTTTTCAATAATAGCTCCTACAACCTCTTGCAGCTCAGGTGGAAAATCCATGGCTTCTCCACCCAAAGCAACTTCCTTCAACAGCAGCCGACAATCACTCCTTCTTAATCCATCAAGAGAAACCAAATAACCTGCATTCAGAACCTCAGCTGCTAGCTTCATCCGAGTGGTCAACAAGATCTTGCTCCCAACTGCAGCAGATCTAAGTGGCGCCAACACTCTGTTCCACATACTCCTGTTCTCCTCCTCGGTTTTGCCCTCATCAATCCAAACATCGTCAAGTACCAGGAGGAACCTCTTACATGCAACCAGATTCTCAAGCTTCTCCTGCAAACTATCTAAACTGGTGAGCTCGGCCATATCATCTGCACAACCAATGGACTGTAATATCTCCCTGGTGAGCTCGGCCTCATCTGATCTGTCCCAGACGCAGACCCAGGCTCTCATATCGAAACATGCTTCAATCCTCGCATCGTTGTACACGCGCTGAGCAACCACGGTCTTGCCAATACCTCCATGGCCAACCACCGCAACAACCGGAGCGACCGAACGGCACGCTTCCTCGCAACCATCGACGAGCCTGGCGACTATGGAGTCACACTCCTCCCGGCGCCCGAACACCTTCCGCTCCGCGAGCACGGAGGCGGTTACCCGGTTCGGCGACCGAACAACGTACCCCGCCGCGGCGGTGCCAGGCCGCAGCCGCTCCGAATCGTCGCGGGCGCGGTCCAGCCGCTCCGCGAGCCGCCTCAACTTCCGTCCGGGCCCACGGAGCGTGGCGGCGTGCACGCAGGCCGAGAGAGCGGGGCCGACGACCTGGCGCCGGCGGTGGAGCTCGTCAAGGACGTCCTCGGCGTCGGCCACCGCGTCCCTGAGCTCGAACAGCCAGGCGTGCAGGCCGGGCAGCTCAGGGTCGCCGGGCGCGAGCCACCTCCAGCGCTCGAGCTCGCGGGCTACGGGCTGGATCCGGAGGAGCGCCTCCGCAAGGGCCCCCAGGTCATTGCGACGGGGCCCCGCGGCGGCGCGGGAGAGGGCGCCGGCGCGATCGGCGAGCGCCGCGACGTCCTGCGACACGGGCCACGGCGCTGTGGCAGGCATCGGCGCGAATTGGAGGCTGGGCGGGCGACGGATCCGGCGAGAGGAGAGAGGGGTGGGAAATGGGGATTGGGGAATCGGCGGATTCTCCCTTGGTCGTCGTTTTCAGTGTAGCTTTGGTTGACCACGCCCACCTCCTGCTGTGCTCTGACGTAGAGTCTCCGGAAGCCGAGTCGAGTCGAGCGCGTTCGCCGTTGGGCCATAGGCATCTTTCGGCTCGTTTCGCTTCAGCTAAACGGGCTTATTTTTCAGTGTGTAACTGTATTTTCTCTCACAATAAATCAGTTTTATCTAAAATCAGCTCAACTTTTTAGCTCTAGCGAACAGAGCCGACAGCTTATCCGTGTTTATCTCTAGGAGTGTGTTTAGGGGATGTTTGGGACTGCTCTATGAACTCTACTCTACGAACTCTACCATGGAGCAGCTCCACCAACTCCATGTTTTTTTAAGCACCTCTTTAGGTGTTCTCACAACTCCACCTTTTTTTTTCCTGGAGCAGTGTGCGTGGAGTTAAACCCGTTTGGCAAAAAACATGGAGCGAAGCAGTCCCAAACATCCCCTTAGTCCACAAAAAATTTTCTCTTTTCCCATCACATCGATTGTACTTTCCGTCTGCATGGACCACTAAATGAAGTAACAGCTGTTGCATGTTTGTACTTTTTGTCTGGCTAGCTTGAGATGAATCTTTTGAGTCTACTTAGACCATGATTGGATAAAAGTTATCAAATACAAACGAAAGTGATACAGTACACTTTTTCTCAACTTTTTCCAATCTAAACGCAACCTAGAACAGTGATTTTCTTCGCAATAAATCAGTATCAGCCAAAATTAATGTTTATTTTCAATGCTATAAAATTTTTTTGACTTGTTTATTTTACTATTAAAACTTATCAACCTCTTGTACTTGATTTGTCAAACCTATGGCAAACTTTTTATCTGATTTTAGTTTGCTAAATCTTTGTCAGAGCAAATTTTGATCAAAAACCAATCAGGCTTCTAAGTCTTGCCATAACCATGCACTTTAAGACATCTATAATATAATAACCAAGACTTGTAACTACAATTTTTACAATTCTTTTTTCATTCTTCCTTTATAATTTTCTATTTCAGTATGTCATTAATCTTTTATATTACAGGAGGGTCGGCTAGGTGCTGATGCAGCACGTATTCATGATGTTTGGTGGCTTTGTCGAAATTCTCCTTTAAGACTTGGCGACCATTCAGCCAAAGAATCTAGGTTCAGCAAACGAAGCGACAACAGTAATGAAATCAGTTACCGGCGATATCCATTACAGCGTAATCGGAAGCGTCATTTGTTTGGTTCTGTTCGGTAATGACAACAACTGCTAGTAAACAGGCCGCTAGGCCACCTCCATCAAGAGCATGCGAGTGCCACCGCTTGGTTCTGAATGCCGCGCGCATGGATGCGACGCGAGGTGCGGCGCATGGACAGTAGAGCGCGGTGGCATGCGGCATATCAGCTTACAAGAGAACAGTCACGCAACTGATCGAGTAATCTGATAACGTTAGGAGGTGGGCGGTAACCATGTTATATATGCATCTGTTCTGATCCCGCGGCTACGGATTACGTTGTATGTTCCCCTCAAAAAAAAAAAAAAAGAAGATTACGTTGTATGTTAACTAAATAGAAGTAACGTTATTCGATAGCGAACCGATTGTGAGCTAAAATAACCGAGAACCAAAAGATTGATGAATTACTGGAAGGACAGAGGGGGGAGAGAGAGAGTTTAGTTAGCCTGTTTTTTCCATGAGTGCAGAGTCTGTAAACCTGTGTGTTGGTGTTGAGGATCGCTCATTTGTAGTTCGTTAGAACATCTCCAAGAGTTCCCTAAATTCTTTTCTAATCTTTGATTTTTAGAAAAATAAAAAAAAATCACTCTTCAAGAGCTCCTAATACTCCCTCCTAAAATTTGGGGAGTTAGGAAATTGGGTCCTGTTCCGCGTAACTTTGCGCGGACACTCAATCACGCGGAAACATCTTCGCGCGCTCATGTGGGGCGCACAAATCACATCCTGCCGCCTGCGAAAGATCACCGGCATCGTCGATGCCCTGCAGGCGGACGTGGAGGTCGTGTTAGAGATCCTGAGCCTGGAGGACGACGACCAACTGGACCCCAACCGGCTGCAAGATCCCCAGAAGCTGTGCGTGTACGCGGAGAAGGACGCTTCCTCGCCGGGACCTGCCCCTGGCGGCATCCAGCCATTCGGGCTCATCGTGGGCAGGAGCAGACCACCGTCTTCTTCACGGCAGCGTTCAGGCATGGTCGTAGGTTCACGATGTTCAAGTATGGTCGTGATGGTGTCCGCCGTCCGGCAACATGCATAGCAGACCATCGTTTTCTTCTTCCCGGCAACATGCAGGGGCGTGGCTTCACGTGAACAGGAGCGGCGGCGGCGGCGGCGTAGGTTCGCGCGAGCAGACTGAACGGAAAAAAAGTAAGTGAGACCAAAATTAAATTTTTAGAAGTGAAATTTTAGGAATTATTGGAGATGACTTTCTTTTTTTCTCCTAATACCTTATTAGGAGTTATAATACATAGAGTTTTTAGGAGTAAAAAACAGAAAACTATTGGAGTTGCTCTTAGTTGAGATGCTTCACATTGACGGGAAATTCAGAAACCGGAGGGAAACTAATTTGGGCTCCATTAGGCAAGTTGGGTTTCCTTTGGGCATGGATAGGGCTCGGCCCTGCCCAGATCCAAGATGAAAATAATTTTAATTAATTACTCCAGCGCTTTAAGATCTGTGCAGCTTTTTTAAAGAAGACCACCAAAGCAAAACTCTTAGTATCTTAAGTTTAATCAATTATAGATAAAAAAAATGCAATATTTAGAATAACAAATAAATGCTATTAGATTAATTATAAAATGTATTTCATAATAAAATAATTTAAAGTTATAAATGTGAATATTATTTATAAGAAATTTGGTCAAACGTGAAGTACTCTTACTGGTACGCAACCAGTAGTTGCATATTTTTATGGAAGGAGGGAGTATTTAGAGCAACCATAATGTGCTCAAAAGTAGTCTATAGTAAATAAAATATTCCCTATCAGCTACCTGACACATTGTGAAAGTAGTTCATAAACTGGTCTATAGTTAAAGATACCCATAGTGCTATGAATTACCCATAAGAAATAAAAAATAATTATTCTCTCTGCTCTCCCTCTCTTCCCACCTCTCACATATGGACTATTCAGTCCATATACATTATGAGGACAGCAATAACTATAGACCATTGACACAAAAACTGCATATATGAACTAGTTGGTCCATATACATTGTGGTTGCTCTTATGAGCTTCCATTCAATTAAATAACCTTATTAGATCTTGAGCAATACTCAAGCAAGATGTACACTCAAATGGTTGTACTACATGTAAGTGTGCTCATATGAATACCACATAAATCACAAGAAATGCCCTTATGCCTCGTTTAGATTGCAAATTGGAAGGTTGAAAAGCACCGTAGCACTTTCGTTTGTATTTAGTAAATATTGTCTAATCATGGACTAACTAGGCTCAAAAAATTCGTCTCATGATATACAACCAAACTGTGCAATTAATTATTTTTTTATCTACATTTACTGCTTCATGTATGGGTCCAAAGGATTGATGTGATGGAGAGAGGGTGAAAAAATTCTAACTTTTGAGGTGCATCTAAACAAGGCCTTAACAATCATGTCTCTGTCATTTTTGAACACACTCCTCGCACTTCCTGATAAATCAATGGCTAGAGTCAAATCGTTTGACTGCCGTGCACGCAGGACCGGGCTTTTTGGACCAGAGAATAGTTTCCAACTGGCAATGTGCCAAAACACTGCCCTCTGCTCTGCCTCTATGAGATGCCTGCCTATGCAGCCAGGGGCAGGGAACAGTGCAAGAAGCTTAGACTCTCCACAATGCTACCGGTGCCTGAAACTTTATCTGCATAGGATGCCAGAACTTGTTTAGAAATCACAACGTTTGGCATCGGTTATGCAGTGACCACTGACTATTTTTAGTGCAAGAAATAATTCGTTTTCTTCTACCGAGAAGACACATGCAGTTGCATATAAAGACCAAGCACCGTGGCATGTAGAATCACCGGTGCCTGCTTTTTTGGACCAAGCACCGCATCCCATAGTGTGTAAACCGATGCCTGGTTAGGAGAGAGAACATTTCAGCACCGGCTAGAAGGATACATCGTGGGTAGTCCGTCTCCCTCAGTCCCTCTCCGTCCCAGACTCTCGTAGAAAGCAAAAGACTAAAATAGCCCTAAAATAGAAACAAAAATGTATTGAGAAAGAAAAAAATTCTCTTAGGACAATTTTTAAAACATCAATTATTTTGAGGCGAAAGGAGTACCTAGTGTAACGTGAAATGGCTTCACCAAGGAGCCAGATTCATATTGGCAGTGAAACCCCACAACACAAGGGTAACAAACTTACAAGTAACAACTACCTCATCCCCAAATTGGTTACATGAAAATTATCCTTTGCGGCTACTATCACCTCCAAAGGGTGGGTAACAACCAAGCTACAACAACTATACTGCTACTAATGGGTCATAAGTACATCTTATAACCCATCTTACTCACTTCATCATTACTAACTCCTTGAAGTGAAAAAAGAGAAAAAAACTCAGCCTTGTTTGTCTTCTGCGACATGATTTTGCAACTACTTGGCAACAATGAGCTCGTCGAGGGTTACACCATCTCCATCTGTGCTAAGAGGTGGCAGCACAAGGTCATCATCGGCAGTGAAATGGTACCTTTCCCCAATGGCTCTAACCAGCTGGTACACCTCAAACATGGTTGGTCTCTCCTTCGGGGTGGCGAGCGTGCAGGAACATGCAACTTTCAGGAACTGCATCAGCTCACCATCAGAGTCCTTCCCTACCAGCGACTTATCGATAGCATCTTGGAGGAGTGCATTGTTAGACAGATAATTGATCCATTCCACTAGGCTCCCTCTGAAATTCTCCGGGGCTGAGGAAACGTGGGTAGGCTTCTCACCAGTGACGAGCTCAAGGAGAACCACACCAAAGCTGTACACATCACCCTTCGGAGTGGCCATCAGAGTACGCGCATACTCTGGTGCCACGTAACCGAGGTCTCCAAATTCTCCGTTGACAAAGGTGCTGAGATGGGTATCTATTGGGTTCATGAGCCTAGCAAGACCGAAGTCTGATATCTTTGGTTCGTAATCCTCATCCAAGAGGATGCATTTGGAGCTGATGTTGCGGTGAAGAATCCGAGGATTGCAGGTATGGTGGAGATATGCAAGCCCTTTTGCTGCACCAATGCCAATTCGTAACCTTAAAGGCCAATCCATCTTATTACCTTCCTCTTTATTTAACTGATCATAGAGTGATCCCATGGGCATGTGCTTGTACACCAGCAACTTCTCCTTCTTGGCAATGCAAAATCCCAAGAGTGGAACCAAGTTCCGGTGCCTCACTTGGCCAAGCGTCTTCATCTCCGATGTGAACTGTGATTCAGAATGTTGCGAGTCTTGTAGCCTTTTCACAGCTAATAGTGAACCATCAGGTAGCACTGCCTTGTACATAGTTCCTGTCCTCCCAGTACCAATAATGTTCTCTTTGCTGAATTGGTTTGTGGCTTTCATGAGATCACTTAGTTTCATCTTTGAAACTGGATTCTCAAACATAGATACCTGGATAATGATAGATATAATCATGTCAGCAAGAAGTCCTTGATTACTTTTTTGTGAAAAAGGTTACTTGAAATTGACATTCATGCCTATTTGCCTAAGAAGAAAAAGAAAAAAACACAAATGATAAGTTAATGACTTGCCTTGATAGTTTTTGTTCCTTTGATACTCTTTGCCCACTTATTATCATCCTCATCCTTTGCCTTCTTCTTGGCTGGTAACCGCCGCAGACAAACGAACACAACTATTCCACCAATAATGAGGACAATTACCACGCCAACAACAGCCCCGATGATTGCTGCATTGCTCTTGCTCTTTGTTGAAGCTTGGCACTCACCTAATGGAGGCCCACATAGTCCTTGATTACCAGCAAAGTTTGATTGCGAGAATTTCTGTAGAGAACTTGGAATAGTCCCTGATAGTTGGTTGTCAGCAACATTAAACTCTTGTAACCGAGCAAGGGCACTGAACTGCCCTGGGATTTGACCACTCAATTGGTTATGCTGAAGATTAAGGTTGTTCAGGTACGTCATGTTATAAATAATTACTGGAATTGGGCCTGAGAAACCATTGTAGGAAAGGTCCAGAGATGTTAAAAATGGCACTTGCAGAGCGATGTCTGAAGGAATGGCACCTGTGAAGTTGTTACTTGATAGATCCAGGCCAGTCATACTGGTACAATTCTTAAGACCTTTAGGGAATGGACCCTGAAGACCAAGGTTGCTAAGGCGCAATGTAAGAACTCGATTTTCATCTGGGTGCCAGCACTCCACACCAGTAAATTTGCATATGAAACCCGCAGTGCCATTATCAAAAATCCATGAGGATTTGAGTATACCATTAGGATCGATCACTGATTGCTGAACCTCTCTCAAGCATTGGATATCAAGGTCAGAACTGAAACAACTGTTACTTAGCAGCAAAAGAAGAAGGACACCTAGACCTAGAGCAAAATGATCTGTCATCGAGCACTTTGGCGGACTAATCTAACTTCTCCCTGATGATGTTAACACCACTTCTCGATTCAAGCTTCACCTACACAAAATCAAATTCGAAGGCACAGAATTAGAGACGCTGGACTTTCAAAAAATAAAATAAACAAGAGAGGCATATACTAATTGGTAAATGGTGACGGCAACCGTATGGGGACCTGAAAGTCGCTATTCAACTCCTCTATCTCTTCCACTACCTAAAATGCCAAAATTCGATTCAAACGTGATATCGACAACGCCAAATAATGTGAACCACACACAGGCAACGTCAGTAAAGAACCGATCCCCACTAGAGACAATCAAATAACACGAGTTGGAAATTTTTGTTAAGTTTTTCTTCTTTTTCTTCTTATCCGTCTTCTTTGCAACAAAGAATAAGTGCAGCCAGATGCATGGAAAGCAACAAAAAAACGAGAGGCGGATCATGACCAAACCATCGATCCTATCTATTATTATAAAAACTGTCAAAAGGCTTTCTAATTTAGTCCCTTGATCTCTCATGCCCAACATAAACGGCTCCAACCGCAAAAAAGGTGCACAACTTTTATCAGAAGGAAAAAAAATCTGAGGAAGAAGATCTCCACCATATATAAGAGCACACGCTCCTCCATCTTTCTCTCCGATTTCACACGCCGGGCCGTTCTTTTTTTTTTTTATAAAAAAAGCACCTTTTGATTGTTGCAACTTGCAAACCCTTCCTCCCGAGGACACAAACCCGCTAGAACGAACACCATGCACAGTGTTTCTCTCCCAAATTCCAGCACAGTACTTCGCGAGAACACAAAATCGATCGCTTTTCTCGCCATGACTGGCAATTCCTCTCGAATTCAAGAACCCTCGACCAGACCAGAGCACGCAAGATCGTACGAGGCCATGGCAAATTTTGCAAGAGCTAAATAATCAACCCACAAGAAAAGGTAGTGCAAACAGAAGGGTGAGAGGACGAGGGTGGAGGAGGGACGGGTTCTTCCACGGGTGCTCACCGGGAGCTGCTTCCTGCTGAACCTGCAGTATGCCGGCGGAGCAGGGAGGGAGCGCAGGCGGGAAGAGAGGAGGCGACGACGAAGCTGCAGGCTCAGGGAGAGGAAGAGGACTCGCAGTCGCAGTGGAGTCGGAGGACTAGAGCGCCAAGCGAGCGAGGGCGAGAAGGGCAGGGCAGGCAGGCCGGTGTGGAATTAGAAAGCGAGACGAGAGTTTTCAAAGCGTGTGGGGGCCCAGCGGGGCCCGCGAGAGGGGGGTGGTGTGCTGAGTGAGGCCGGGACGCGGAAACCCAAGACTTTCCGGTCAACCTCGCCCAGTCCACCCGCCCGCCTGCTCTGCTTCTGCGCTCTTTTTGTTCTGGATGATCAGACTGGAGCTGAAAAGAAGAGCTGATTTTCGCTGATGTTAATTTGTTATAAAAATTATATATTATTATAGAGCTAAAAAATAAACGCTGATAAGATGAAGCGAACAGAGCCCACCGGATAGGTTGTTGGAGTATTGTTCTCACGAGTTGAATTATCACTAACGGCTTGTTCGGGTAGCTTATTTCTAAGCTAAGAATCGGTGCAGGTCTATTTTCTTATATTATATAAATTAAGCTAATCAGTTTAGGTGGATCCATTCCAAAGACTCAATTAAGCTAACCAACTATTTTCTTCTAAACTTGCTAAAAAAACTATTTTCTTCTAAACAATCATTTTTTTTATCTAGATGTTCCAAAGCTATAACATCCAAACTACTTATTGGGTAAGAAGACATGGCAAATTTATATTTTTCTTTTTAGGTAAAGGAAGTTTATTCCGGTCTCCGCAAAAGTTTTGCATGTAACAAATCCTTATTATAGTTGAAGCCTCCTGTTGTTTTTTTACAACTCTAAAAAAAATGAAACCAAACAAGGGGATAATAGACCAAACATTCTCTTAAACAACAATCATCCATGTTTGGTGAATATTTTCATAGCCACGGTCTCCATCTTGTGATATGTTGACTTCAAGTATGGCATGACATTCTTCTCGTATGCAAGGCGTTCCAAAAACATGTACACCAACAAAAAGGAAGAATGTCACAATTCACAAAGCAATACAAAATAGCAGATGGATTTCTCACATCGCGCCTATCACGACAATGGATGAGCTACAAGAGTATTTGAAACTGTGGCAGATAGTACAAAGTCTGGAGATGGATGCTAATAGGGAGGATAGCATAGTGTGGCGGTGGACGGCAAATGGGGAGTATTCAGCCAAGAGTGCATATCGTATGCAATTTGAGGGCTTCTACAGTAAGCTTCAAATCATGCCAATTTGGAAAGCAAGAGTGGAGTTGAAATGCAGATTTTTTGCATGGACCCTGTTACATAAGAAGATCCTAATGGCGAACAACTTGATGAAGAGAAACTAGCCAAATGACCCCATTTGCAAGTTGTGTGGAGCTGAACCCGAGAATCCTACACACTTATGCAAAGAATGTCCTTTTTCAAAAAAAATGTTTGGTCAATCCTGAAAAATCATGGTTTGCACTTTCAACAATAAACAAAATAGTGGACAATGGCTCTCTCCATGGTTACTGGCTTAGGTGCAGAAGGCGGATTCATAAGCTGCAAAGGAAGGATTTTGATGGGCTCATGATCTATTTTTGGTGGAATATTTGGAAGGAGAGGAATAGGAGGACGTTCCAGAACAAAAGCTTACAACCGGTCGAGGTTGCATTTCTTTGTAAGGAAGAGGTGGATTAAGTCAGGATGGCTACCAGTCCCAAGGAGCAGGTTCTTTTGTAGTTTTTTCTCTTGTTTGTAGCTCAGTAGTAGTAGGCTGTCGGGTGTTTTTTAGCGGTCTTAGTAGTTTTGGTTTTTATTTTGTTTTTTTGTGGTGAGTTGTATTGGTTCTGAGGTGTTTTTCCCCTTTTATCTTCTACTAAAAATCGACAAAAGCTTTTTGCTGCCTTTAAAACATGTACACCAAGTTGCCCTGAAAACACCTTGCAAATAAGAGTATATCCAAGTTTTATAAGAAAACACCCAACATTTTGAATATTAAAATAGATCAAAAGATTGCACTTACCCCAACACAAATCAGGGAGTGCAAGTGTTGTTTTACTTTTACACCCCACGCTCCAAATAAGTCGGACACATTTTTTTGGTGATTTTAGATAAACGCCATTTGGTAGACTCTCTAAACAATAAATATGGCCACATGACAATCAAAGAACAAATATTGAATACTTTGCTTATTGTCACATAGATATCTACCATTGCATTTCCAGTTTCTTTCTAGTAAATCATCATTGGTTTAATTTACCCCATTTATCATGAACCAAATAAATATCTTGACTTTAAGTGGTAATTCTAGCTTCAATAACAACTTGTTTAAAAGCATGACAATTTAAGTCGTTATAAGTGTTTAAACATTGATTGTGTTGTGAAAGATGAACGAAATAAATATCTCGACTTTAAGTGGTAATTCTAGGTTCCATAAGAATTTGTTTAAAAGCATGACAATTTAATTAGTTGAGTGTTTGAATATTGATTGTGTTGTGAAAGATCCTTATTTTGTAAGGCTCCACTTAATAGAATCTTATTGATCATCCAACTGTACAAATGTAATTTTAGCCACTGAGAGTAACATTTCCCCATTAAGCTTTTCTGAAAGAATAAGGGGTGTGAAACTAAAAACAATAGCCGTTGATATATGTGTTTCATTGTAATATTGTGAAAAGACAGGGATTATTCTTTGAGAGAAGTTTCCAAGCTGGTTCGAATACAGATGCTGCAGAATGTATTGGAACCTTGATTTCTTTTTCCCAAAATAAACTAGAAAAACTTCGCGGAACTAATAATTATTAGAAGAGGAGTAAGGAAGCTCGAATTTCTAGCACGCCGATTGCAATCTTGCAAAGAAACTGGACGTACGTGCCGTGTAAACTAAACGGTAATTGCTTCTCATTTTGTCTCCACGGGCACGGGATGATGAGCTTAGCGTTGCAGTTGCCACGCCGTCACATTTCACTTGTAAGTTGTTGTGAAGCCGGCATGCATGGGCCCATGCTGGTAGCCGGCAGGACGTGAGCTGAATTGAACGGGTCAAGTCTTAGCCTCCTATCGCGGGTCCGTATCTGACGTCCATGTCCATCCATGGTAGACTGAAATCACACCTTTAGAAAACAGGTTCGGCTGGGTTCACACATGAACACGCAACGCAGTCATATATATCTATATCTCTCCGTTTACATCAGGAGTCCGAAAGCGAAATTCCGGAGTCAACAAACAGTAAGGTGGATCGAGAATCTTGATGGTGCCAACTGATTTCTCGGGTCAAGCACACCTATAAGAAAATGGAGGCCACAGCTCTTTATCTTTTGTTAATCAAGCTCTTTATCTCTCATTTATTTATTTATGTCGAGAACTCAGTGGAGTAGATTTCTACGGCTTTTAATCTGGTCTTGTGGTAATGGTCGAGGTAGCATTGATCGCTGTTAGATTCCTTTGGAGCAAATCTTCAAACACTAACCCGTGTCTGGAGTTCCTTTTTGCTGCTTGGTCAGGTAAGATTAGACTAGCTAGCCCGATGGGGCCACGCACCACTGGGAGAAAACAGGACCAGTACATAGAGATAGAGGAGAGGAACCTTGGTCGTAGGTGGTCAAGCGCCATTTGTTCACACTTGACACCAATGACCAAAGTTAAAGTGGGGTGTTAAATTTGAAGTCTGATGATCTTCAAGTACCTCTCAGCTATGTGCTTTTAGGTATAGGTGTAGTCGACTTAGATTGTGTTTAGTGTGTGTGTAAGTGTAGTGTGTGGTGTGAGTTTGTACACAAGTTCAAATATTACGACAACGCCATGTCCATTAGAGGCCTCTACAATGATCAGTCTCATGCCCAAGCTCAAGGAGGTTGATGCACTTTGCCCCTAGCTCACAAGTCTACATGAGGAGCTCGTGGAGGTGGCAAGTGCCATTCAATGAGCTCGAGGGCGGGTCAGTGTAAAAGAGATGCCTTATGATGATCAGTGACAGACGGTTCCTAAAAGAAAAACAGCCTGGAGGTCCGAAGACCTTTAGTACCATACTAAACCAGTCTCACTGTTGTAGGATTTAGTGGAAGATTTCACAGTTGAGCAAAAGGTCACGAGTTTGAAAACAGAGATAGATTTGGGTGGCTATGGGTAATATCGAAAATCTAAGAATTCTTTTTTATTAAAAAAAGGCACTTCCCGAACTGTACATGCTTCTTTCAGAGCACTCAATGGGCTAGGGTGGCCTCCATTTCTCTTGCCAACCCCAGGGAAACTCTAGATACAAGGAAATGATTCAGTTCTAAAGCCAAAGATTGTAGTTCTCGAATGAGCCCTCGAAAATATTTTGGCGGATCCTCATAATTAGGATATTCCACAGGAAAATGCACCTAAGATCAAATATTTTGAACTAGCTTCCGAGACTAGGAGGTTCTATGAGTTAGGTGTGCCATCCCACTTTTTAGTGTCCCTGACACAAAACATGAAATATAGATGATTCTATAATCCCTTTTAACTGAATACAAGATAGATTCATCCATTATCTAGAAACTAGAACGAGACTGCGATATAATCTTTTGAACAGATAGAGAGTGGTAGAGCAAGAGCAGCCAGCAAGGCAAACAAAAAAAATAAAAGTAAAAATAAAAATTCGACTAGCCTAGAAGAAATGAAGCGGTCTTGTACTAGAAACCATTCCAAATTAAAATTATTTTAGCTTTTCTAACACATTATTTACATACTATGTAGACATATGTAGCACAATTTAGCAATTTATTTAGCATAGTGAAATATATAAGAATCCTAAGGCGCTTTTTGTTCTACAAACTAAAGTTTAGTTCCTATCACATTTGTAGAATCTTAGTCTGGTCTAAAGAGGGGTTGAATATACGTGGTAGTGCTGCTCTGATAGACCTTTGAAGCTCACAGTTAAAAAAAACACACAATGAAACTAGATCAAGCAATTTACTGATATTCCTTAGGTAGAGTAGAGCCTATATCACCACTTTTTCACAGTTAGAAGTGCTCTAACACTTAGATCGGGATGCACACTAGAAACTCAACAAATGCAAGTAATGTAAAGCAAGAGTTACAACACAAGTGAGACAACGGTTTATCCTGTGGTTCAGCTCTCCACCAAGGCTGGATTTGGATTTTTCACAAAACTCAACCTTACTCTCAACTCAAGAGAGTGAACTCTTGATATGAAGGGTGATTTCACTAGCTTCTTGGTGAGATTACAAGCCTCTCGAGACTGCCATAAAATTGGTAAGCTCACATGGCAATGCTCTAGCCAGTTAGGAGTAAGCACTAAGAGTAACAAACACAAATCGTCGGCTTGAACGTGAACCAAGTGCCTTTTGTGTTGAAGAACAAATAGAGAAGCTTCTTTTCACTGCTTGGAGGCTCAAACTCTCAAGAAATCGAGGTGGAATCGATGGGAGAAGGTTGAGGTGCTCCGATGGAGTGTGAGAGAGGAAGAGAGCTTTCTCTGGTCGAGCAGTGATGGAATGGGCGAAGGTGACCGTTAGAAAGGAAGAGGAGTGATAGAAATACCCCCTCTACCAACGGTCACATTTTAAGTCGCGACAGTGCTGCTCTGGAGAGCGACAGTGCCGTGCTGCCAAAACTGGTCCAAATTGGAAGTCGTTTTGCAGGCTATTTTGGTTGTGTAAAAGAGGATGTTTGGTGAAATTTAAGCTCTTGGTTACATATTTAAGCTTGCACTTTGTATCCCACTTTGTAGTACGGTTTTCTTAGAACTCAAATTCAAAAGCAAAATGAAATTTAAACCTTCTTTGAGTCGGATGCCGCATCCTTTAGCAATTGGGGGTTCCACTTGCAAAGTGTATTATCCTCTTTTTTCTTTTACTTGCTTGTCATCTCGATAAATCTCTTTAATCTTCTAATCGTGTGGTCATTATCACCAAAATCCATATTAGAGTTTGATTGCACTTACAACATCAAATATTTTGAGACTAATTAGGAATATTATAATATGGACCGTTGCCTTGCTCCAATTTATTGCCAACACACAGAAATAGAAAAGCAATAGTAAGGAAACAAAGTGGCCAGCCCAACTGTTGCCTTGCGATCCAGTTGAGTCCGATCAGCCATTTTAGACCCAAAACGAACCGGGCTTTATTTCGGCCCAGTGTGAGCCACGGGACAAGTGCTAGGCCGAAGCCTTACAGTTCTATGTGAAGCAAGCAGATCTTGATCAGCCCAAATCTCATGTCCACCCCCACCAATGTCTGTGCACCCAGACCAAATCATGAGCCGAAACGATCCCGAAACGGAAAGAGAGCCTGACGGACCTGACAAACCAAACGAGCATCTCCCATATAGTTCGTAGATCAACGAATTTTTCAAGTGGCCAAAACGTATGTTTCTTCGACAATTTTTAAATCTCGCTCATAAAATATAATAGACAATTTTACATCCAGGATTCCGAAATTATTTTCAGATAACCCGAATACTGAACAGTAGAGTAGGCAAATGGAGGTATTTTGTTTGTTGTGTCTAGTATTAGTTAGGTTACTGGGATGGCTACCAATGAAAAAGTACCCCTTGCGTACATGAATTAATACACCATTTAATGCATCCTTGTTACTGCTTTGAGAAATTAAAAAAATAAGATCAATGAAGAGTACCTATCCGTTGCGGAAAGAATGCAGTTATAGCTTGAGTGCTAAGTCAAACTATCTTTAGTTTGTGCTCCCCATGTAAGCACATCTACCTAGCCCAAGTTGCCGTGGTTCATCACTGTGGTATACACACTGCAAAAAAAATTAAAAAATCTTAAGTTTAATTTTTTGAAATTATTAAAATTATGATATCAAATAAGTATAATAAAATCCAATTGGGACAACATTTTTCATAGGGATATCTATTGTAATCTCCATTGTTCATATTGTTCTCTATAAATTATTACTGTCGTTATATTATATTATTTATAACGCACACACTTATACTAGTACACAAATAACTTCTAGTCCCGGTTGAGAAGGACCTTTAGTCCCGTTTATCTTAACCGGGACTAAAGTCCATCCCCGGGACAAAAATAAATGAAATCCTAGGGGAGGACCTCTCTTGTAGTGCGTGAAATTCGAATTCAAGAACCCTCGCCTCATGTGTAGGGCTGGATTAACGAACTAGCTCGGCTCGTTTTGGCTCGGTTTATTTTGGCTCATTAGCTAACGAGCCGAGCCGGCTCGGCTTGTTAGTGAGCTTGAGCTGACTCGTTTGACTCACAAGGTAGACATAAAAAATACAAAAAATAAATATCTATTTTTATCTAAATTTTAATAATAGAAATAATTCAAAAGTAAGTCATAAATCAAGGAAAAAGTATATGCTATATATAAAGTTGTTGGCACAAAAAGTGGTTCCTCGCGCTCAACACACCAGCGAAGCCGGAACAACCCTTAAAAGCAATAGAGCTTTCGCAGATCCAGCTAGCTTCAGGCCCAGTCTGAGAGTGTCGATGACTCCCAAGCGTGCTAGTTAATTTGACCTGCAATTGACAAGGAAAGAGATATGATCAGTAACACAAGGCGAAACTTACTGGTGTGTCCAGGTAGTTTCAAATTTCCGGTCTCACAGGCCATGTTTGCAGGCTATCGACTAGAGAGTCGATATACGAATGATATGAACTGATTTTTATGAGATAAGCATTATGACGTAAAACAACCGATTCACTTGTATCAATAATGGTAATGACTTGCATAAGACAAATTATAACATAATTAATGCACACATGTCAAGCTAATCTGATCAAAAGATATCTGAATGTAGGAACAGAGCGAAATCGGCTAATTAGTCGATTCAGCAAATACGAGCAATATACAAGCATATAAGACAAGTAATGCTTAGACTTTCAAACCAATATATTTAACTCAAAGTTTACAACAGTGGGGATCGAGCGGATCGAGACAGCCATGATGTAAACTATGATTTAAATCTATCAGTTATCGAATCTAAGCACTATTCATCTTATTACTTGAGTGCGACTCGTACACAATCAAGATTTAGATCTATCGGCTAATACAAGCATATTCTATTTATCAATACATAAACACGTAACAATTATCATCCATTGAATAAATAGATCTAAAGATATAAAGCCGACACAAATAGATCAAGATTGGACAAATTTGGTGAGTGATTCATGTAAATAAATAAATAAACTCAAACATCACCGATAACTTGATGAATCTAACTAAGATGCCAATTTTAGTTAGAGCCGATAACTAATCCATGCACATTAACCATATTAATCTAAGCCTTCGTCCACTGGATGACGCTAAACATAGATTAAATAAGCAAACACGCATAAATCGATAACTAATCCTTATTTGATCTAAGCCCACGTTCACCGGATGACGCTAAACTCATATCAAACAAGAATCGACCTTGATCTACAAAGCTCCCATGTCCACCGGATGACATTAAGGAGACAAAGCTTAACAAGGCATAACGGTACTTACAAGTAAGCTTGCGTCCACCGGATGACATTCAGCCTGTTCGAAGAAATTCGCCGGAATCTACTTTACTCCTACTCCTAGGGTTTTTGGCCAGAGCCGAAAGGTGAGTTATATTGATGTGTACATGCGTATTACAATGGCCGGGGGTTTATATTTATACCCTGGGCTTGACAAGATAGAGTCCTAGTCAAATTACAACTCAAAATAGATATAGAAACTAACAAACTTTCCTATTTTAGAGGTAACTTGGAGTTCAATCTTCCCTTTTCAAAATAGACTCCGAACGTGATCGCTTCTCGGCGCTGAAGACCCATGCTGATGTCATCAATTGACTCCTGTCTTCAAACATGCCATCTTCACTTCGGCCCAACAATCGATCCAGGACCCAACCGGCTGTTCTCAGCTCTTCATTCAACAGACTCTGCTTCCCGAAAATCGACTGTATCTGCGTGGCATCGGCTATCTGTATTCAGTCTAGATTTTGGTGCAAACATATGCCCCCAATTTTGGGATAAACTGGCTTTATTCCAAAATTAGTGCTGAGCCCTAATCATTCATCGAATCGCAACCAAAACCGCAGTCTCCCGCTCAGCACTCCAAAGCTCCGCAATCGAATCGAAACCCTAACCAAGAAACATCACTGCGCCTTCGGCTCCGATCCGCCGCCTCCAGACTCCGCGAGCAATGGCGACTCCTTCCAAAATCCACGAGGTACGAATTCCGCCAATCTGCTTTCCATTCATGAACCTTAGGCCGATTGGTCATATTCCGCTCATTACCCTCAGGATCTGAAGAATGAGGTCTTGATTCCACTTAAGGACGCTCCAACCGCCTTTTTCCTAGGCCCGATGGGAGATTCAAACCCCGCAGAATTCTCAAAGAAACCAATCAAATCCCCTTCAAAGCTTCTTTAGTGGATGCATGTTCATGGACCAAGAACTCCTTCCGAAACTGGCCCAATATGCCCACTGGGCGGAGGGATTGGTTCTGCCGAGTATCAGAGAAAAAACGGGCAGACTGGGAGCTGCTCTATCTGAGCCAATGCCTCGACCTCTTGCTCTACCTAGATGAAGAAGAATGAACCCCTCCTGATTGCTGCCAGCTACTTATGGTCAAATTCCCTGAATGCCTTCGTGTTTGGGGATGGGCCGATGACCATCACTCTGGGTGACATTCATATGCTCACCGGCCTTCAGATTACTAGAACTTATCAGTTCTGGAATCTCATCTCCACTGGTGAAAAGCAAATCCCCAAGCTCAACGAGTACAAAGGCTGGACCGGCTACATCCAAATTCACCACCTGACAACCCCCTAGCATCAATAGAAAGGAATATATAGCCTTCTTAATCCTGTGGCTGGAAAGATTCGTCTTCTGTGGTGCCTCCCTTGGACCAGCTTACCCCTCTCAAAGCTCTCGCAGAGCAGCTGGCTCGTGGAAACTTAATTCCTTTGGGAAAAATTTTGCTAGGAGCAGTCTACAGACTGATGAATCAGATATCTGACTTTCTGCTGACATGTGTGGAAGTTCAGTGCACAACAGGCCTGTTGACGGTCGTTAAGTACCAATTTTATACCGTCAACTAATGCCTAGGGAAGGACAATAATAGAAGCACAGGGGTTATTACTGACAAATTCCACGAGTTTTGGTGAATTGTGTATTTTCCAGGGATTATTCCAGAAAGGCTTAAAAGAAGGATTAAGTGCTTAATTACCAGGAAACTTAACCACCGAGTAAACATCATCATCGAAACTCTAGAAACCTCTGGAACACACCCGAAGCGACCGGGGCCCGAACCCCACCAGGGTGGGGCCGACCGGCGCCAGGGTAGGGCCGGCCGGTGCCCTCCCTTAGGGTTTCGGCCCTGCCTTCTGGAGTCTTCTTCCGCCGCCTCTTTGGAGTCATCTCGGCCCTTTGTTTAAGTCGGTTTGATCCCGCGGCGCACGTTCATCCTATCGGGCTATAAATAAAGGGGCAGACCCCCCTCCCAGAACACCAATTCATTCCTCCTGCTTCATTTGTCAAGAGTAGACAGAAGTTAGGGTTTTCAGAGATTAGAAATAGGGCTCCAGTTCTTCAAGTTCATAGTTCAGGTGTCTAGCAAGGTTCAAGTAGAGTTGGGCGCTACGCTCGGGATTCCAGATCTGTTCGTCTGGAGATCGGTAATCTTATCTTATATCTCATTATGACTTTGCTCTATTTTAATATATTGCTACTTATTCAGTTCTTAGTTTATTCTAGTTGCATATTCGATATAGTTGTGATTGGTGATGATTATTGTCATTTGATCGTAAAGCGCCTAATTTAGTACTCGAGTGAGTTAGGTGGTGTGTATTATGTAGACGTGGTGTTTAGATATATTACATAACTACGGAGGCACCTTGATGTACTGGGTCGTGTGGTAGTCCGCGTAGGTGACAGCTGCGTTGGTTCCTCTGTAGTCCACCCCCCGTACGTAGAACGAGCAGAGCGCGGTCGCAAAGGAGGTGACCCTTGTGTCTTAATATCCTCATTAGATGATGCTCCTTATGATATTTTCTGAGTTGATTATGATATAAATGAAAATGTGTAATATGGCGTAGGCTGTAGACTTTGTATTTAGTAACTATATAGGTTTCCTTTACTTTAGCCGAATCTCGAGATTGTCTTACTACATTAGTGAGTCTCTATATTTTATCTCTGGAATACCATTTACCTCATTTACTCAGTTATCATTTACCATTTATCATTGACTTATTTATCGTTAAAGCACTAGAGTTATGGGTTATCATAGATCTGCACATTTATCTTTCCAATCATTATAGTAGATTATCCTAATGAGTAGAATGCCTCTTTATCCTTTTGGCATAAAATAAATCAACGATACTCGAAATACTTACCGGATGAAGTGCTACAATGAGAGAATTATCTGTGCACTTACGGATATATTCTATAGTATTATTTTTAGGAGGCAAGTGAAGATTATTTTACCTTTGGTTTTTGGTATCATGTTAGGGATGGCAATTTAATGTGAAGTGATGTTAAAAATACCAACAAGCATTTCTGGCGCCGTTGCCGTGGATAGCAATTATATTCATTAGGATAATTTATTGAGTTCGTTGATTTGATTTGCCAGGATATTTATTCTAGAATTTCATATAGGAGAGTTCTTCATAGATAATATTATAGAAAAACATAAAAATAACTATAGACATAAATAGTTATAGATAACCATAACCTTTTGCTTTAGCAGACTTACCCGTGTTTTGTTTATGTTTAAATATCTTATATAGGGTAAGTGCAGGATTGGTTGTGTACTTTAACTCTTATCAATCAGGAACAACCATAGGAAGAAGGGTCTTACATTATTGTGTGAAGCCATGGCTGAGAAGACTCTACATGAATTCTCTGCCCCAAGCACTGAGAATATTCGCATTGGACCAACTTTTAACGTTGGAGATCATGATTACGAGATCAAGCCAAGCCTCATCAAAATGGTACAAGCTATCACATTTAGTGGAAAGAAAGATGAAGATGCAAGTGTCTATCTGCAGAATTTTCTGGAGATTGGCAACAACATCAACATCAAAAGCATTCCTCAAGACGTCGTGCTATTTCGTTTGTTTCCGTTCTCATTGGAGGGAAAGGTGAAGCAGTGGTTTTATCAGAATAAAGGTCGAGTCAAGACATGGGTAGAATGTTCAAAAGCTTTCCTAGAAAAGTTTTTCCCAGTAGGCAAAACCAATGCTCTACGAGGAAAGATTTCAGAATTTTGTCAGCAGAAAGGTGAATCTATTCCAGAAGTCTGGGAACGTTTTCAAGATTACATATCAGATTGTCCCCATCATGGAATGGAAAAGTGGTTGCTCATGCAAACATTTTATCATGGACTAACTCAAAGGTCACGTGAGCAACTATATACCACTGCTGAAGGATCATTTATGTCACTTACCCCTGGAAGAGCTGAAGATATTATGGCAAAGATAGCAGAAAATCAGAATTGGACAAACAACACTCAGACATGCCATAAGAGTGAAGAAGTTCCAGAGGAAGTGTGTGCACTGTCAACCAAAATGGATGTACTGTTGAACTGGTTAGAGCAAAGAGCCAATCATAAAAGAGATCGTTAAGCTATTCAAGATGCATTCAATTCCCAGAATCAATATGAAGGATCTTTAAGAATTGAGTTTGCAAATCCCCCAGAAGATATTAGTACAGTCATCAAGTCTACTTCTCAGAGGCAAGGATGGAATCAACCTCGGTCAACCAACGAAGGAAAGTACCAGGGCAATTATAATTATTCAAATCAGAGACAACCACCCTTGAGAGAATTAATATTAGAACAAGCTAGAATTAATGAAAGTATTTATAAGAAGCTTGCTTTTAATGATAAAGTTTTAGAAGGAATTAATTCTAAGTTGGATAATTTCTCTTCTGCTATTGAAGATCAAATATTATTGAATAAAAAGATAGAATTACAAATTGCACAATTATCTTCTAGTTTGTTTACCACTAACCATGAACAAATAAAAGGAATATCTGCTAGAGGAGGATAAGTCTACACGTGATCCACCTTACCCAAAAGGGGCACGTAGATCATCACATTTAGTGTAGGTAGAAGAGATTAAAAAGGACAACAGAGAAGAAGAAGTTATACCGCCTTCACCACCAGTTGAACTACAAGATCAAGAATTAACTCAAGATTTTCATGGCACAATCCTCCTACCGTTTCCACGCAGAAGAAGAAGGGCTAAAACAGATGATCAATTTGGTAAGTTCGTAGAGGTAATTCAGAAGTTATATGTCAATATTCCGTTGTTAGATGCCATGCTGGTACCTACATACGCGAAGTATCTTCGAACCATCCTCAACAACAAAGGACCACTACCTTCTACTGAATTTGTCAAGCTAACGGAGGAATGTAGTGAGGCAATTCTGAGTTCTTCTACTACTAAGAAGAAAGATCCAGAGTGTCCCACTATTGATTGTTCAATAAGAGATCAGATGATCGAGAATACTTTATGTGATCTTGGAGTAAGTGTCAGCGTCATGCCCAAGACCGTCTTCGATAAACTCAACTATTCTACGCTCACACCAGCCACGATGTGTTTGCAATTAACTGACCAATTGCTCCGCTATCCCGCAGGAATCGCAGAAAATATTTCGGTAAAAATCCGTAACTTTTCATTCCTGTAGATTTTATAGTACTTGATATGCAGGAAGAGAGGAAGATACCCCTCATCCTCGGGCGACCATTCCTAAACACTGCAAATGCAACCATTAACGTCGGAGCTGGAGAGATCACATTCACCATCAATGGGCGAAAAGAGCGATTCGTATTCAAGCCAAGACTGGAGCAATGCCAAACGTTGAAGTGTCATGAAGAACAAGATGCAACAACATCTCTGACACCGGAGATGAATCATGAAGAATAATTCAACTAGAGAAGTCCGGATCGGCGGACTCAAAAACCCTGAACCTTCGCCAGGAGGTAACTCGGTAGTTATCGGTAATTTAATTCTTGCATTGAAATTTGCATATTTATTTCTTCTTAAATTACATTATTAAAAAGAAATAAAAATAAGCATAGCATGATTAAAACTTAAGCCCCATGTGATTATTACTAACGGAGTGTTAAACCCCGTTAGTGAAATTTACTGTGGTGGCAGAAAATTATAAAAAGACCATCATTAGAATTCTAATTTTTCAGTAGATTCATAAGAGTAATTTAGTTTTTCATTCTTGTGTCATTATACGGTATAAATACGGGAAACATATGAGGCCCACCATCATCACATCAAGTCATCTCAAGCATTATCAGCAACCACTACCATCCAAATTCCATCATTCATTCATCCACTACCCTCCATTCATCCCATTCACCAGAAAGAGCACTCACGCACATGCATTTGGAAGGAGATGTAGGTGGTGTCGACATTCTTCAAAGTAGAGAGCCAGAGAGCACCAGGTGGGATCGGCCGGCCCCATGCCCACGCCGGCCGGCGCCCCTCCTCCTCTTCTCTGCCTCCCACTTCTCTCACTCACTCACACACCAGAGAGCTCCTTATGATGTTTTCTAAGTTGATTATGCTATAAATGAAAATGTATAATATGGTGTAGGCTGTAGACTTTGTATTTAGTAATTACATAGGTTTTCTTTACTTTAGCCGAATCTCGAGATTGTCTTACTACATTAGTGAGTCTCTATATTCTATCTCTGGAATACCATTTACCTTATTTACTCAGTTATCATTTACCATTTATCATTGACTTATTTATCGCTAAAGCACTAGAGTTATGGGTTATCATATGTCTGCACATTTATCTTTCCAATCATTATAGTATATTATCCTAATGAGTAGAATGCCTCTTTATCTTTTTGGCATAAAACAAATCAACGATACTCGGAATACTTACCGGGTGAAGTGCTACAATGGGAGAATTATCTGTGCGCTTGCCGATATATTCTATAGTATTATTTTTAGGAGGCAAGTAAAGATTATTTTACCTTTGATTTTTGGCATCATGTTAGGGATGACAACTTAACGTGAAGTGATGTTAAAAATACCAACAAGGCCCTTTGTGGCTAATTCAGCTATGGCTCAATATCTACTTGCACAGGATGGTCAAGCCAAATCTCAACAAATTCAGCTACCCTTCCATCAATTATGCAGAAGATCAAGATAAGGTCACCAGAGGTTGCCAGAACTTTGGGGAGGCTGCCTCAGCCATAACCATCAATGCTGGCCGAGGCTACTTACTTGAAGCATTCTACAGAGGCATAGGAGCAGAAACCTTGAACTGGTTTCCCTATGAAGAAGATGAAGAATTCCCAAAGCCCTACAGCTTCAAGTTCAGCATAGGATGCTCAGATGATATAGCAACTAAAATCTTCAATGTCATCATAAAGCCTTTTATACTACCGGTTGATCTCAACCATCTCCGTGGTACCAGCAGTAATGAGCCCAGCCACCCTTCCTATGAATTTTACCACCCAAATGTAGCAGCAAGGCAACTAGGCTTTGGACAACTGCCCCCAAGCTTCCATTTTCACATCTCCTGAACCCTAGAGATGAAATCACTACAATGCTGGAGGCTGACAGGGTTTTCAGACTGGGGACAGAGCTACCACGCTACTCAGTGGACAACTGGAGCCAAATTTCAATGACACATGAAACCTTTGACAATTGGTGGCAACAATGGCCTGCCCATCTCTTCTGCCAAAGGGTCCATGACAAGTGTAAGGCTCTGGACCAAAGCGTCAATTCTGAATCAGCAGTAAGTATTGTCAACCAATCTCATTCAAATCGGCTGACAATTGTATCTTAACTTTTGCTTATGCAAGACCCAGAATCTGACCCATCGGAGCAAGTCAACTATTATCCCCCTTGTCCATCTGTAAGGTTAGGTTCTCAAGCTCCATCTTTTAAGAAGCTGATGAAAGCCCCTGTCAACATAACAACTGCTCCAGCCCCTAAAAGGAGAGCTTCATCTGGTCTTCAGAAGACAGTAACCAAGAAACCAAGAATAAGAAGAAAGCTGCTTAGGTACCTGGACATCTGAAATACTCCTGCATAATTCATCTAACTTACCTGATTGAATCGGCTATTCATTAGGTGATCATCCAGCCAATTCAAACACTAATTGAGGAGACTCAGGCTGAAGAGCAACCAGAATCGACCATCCTTCCAGATGCTGCAGCAGGCTCCTCAGGCATGGCCGAGATCCTTGACACCCAACAAGAAGCAACTAAGACCCAGGTATCTGCTGGAATCACAGTCGATGATTAAATTTGTGAGCACACAATCTAACCTCTTTGGGTATTCCTGTCCTTTTTTTAAAAAGTACAGCCGAACAACCCTTCCTCTGAAGATACATGGGCTGAACTTGAGAAAGAAAGAACACCACCTGCTCAATCACTAGGTAGTACTATCCGGCTGTTAATACCACCATGTTTTCAGTACATTGCTAACTTTTTGGGTTTGCAGAGCCCTAGTCGGCCGTAGAAGCATGTGTTGAAACAGCATCTACTGCTGGAAAATAAATCACCCTGACAATGCAACCAACGACTTCATCGACCCCTTCAGGCTCTGGCTAGGTAAAGTATTTTCCCTTCAACCGATCGACTGATCACCCTTTATACTATCATCGTCTGATATACGAATGCAGGTGGCGTAGCTTTCATCTCCTAGCTATTCTTTTGATCTGGAAGAATGCTGCGATGAGGAAGAGCTTAGCACCAAGTTGCTGATGCTATCAGAGCTAGATTTTAACAATCGGCTAAGTGAGCTTTTACCTCGGTTGGAGGGAAATTTGGTAGATTTAGCTCTGAACCCCGAACTGATCGATCAGGCGATTCAGCTGATCCAACAACAAACTCGCTCAACAGCCTTCAATTCCTTGAAACAAGTTACCAAGTTCAGGAGTGCAGCATCAAGAATTGCATCTGCGCACGCAAACCTGACAGAGCTTGAGCAACTGAAAAACAACAAGCTATCCAACAAGCTGGAGGCCACCCAGCTAGCTGATCAGGTTAAATCTTTGAAAACTTCAATCAACATAGCCGAGTCAGAATTAGAAGCGTTGAAAGCTAGGCGCGATCAACCGATGAAAGAAATTGAAGAGGTCAATCTGGCCATCACTCATCGTGAAATCAGTGTATCAGCCAACACTGTTGATTTTGCTCAGAAGAAGAAACAAGTCAGTACTATGGTTGTTGAAGGCAGACAGATCCACCAACGCTTAAACCTTCTGAAATCGACAGCCGGCGAAGACCAAGAATCAATGCAGGCCGGCCAGTCTCCATGCTGAAGTTGTTTCCTCCATTCGGTCGCTGTTGAACTTGTAATTTTTCGTTTTATGGAGTGAAAACTTGTATTATTTAGAAACATCGCTTAATGTAAACTTGAATCGGCTCTTTTGTTTGACTCTAAATTGGCTAATCAGCCAGATCCTTTTGCACCGATCAAGAGAAATCGATTCACCAGCCGATCCTGAGTAACCGACCCAAACAGCCGATCGAGACATTCCGCACCCCATGCGCCGTGTCAATTCTGGATTCATGAAACGTGGGTTAACTCTAGCATAAAATCCGTCCGCACCGTCTCGTCTTCCGAGGGAACTGCCTCGACACTTCCATCTTCATAAATAGACCCCAGGCGTGAGCAAGCAACCGCACGCTCTATCAGTTCTCGCTTTGCCTATCCTTCTTTCTCGCCTCTTCAACTCAGACCTAGTTCATCGCCTCCTGATCCAACCCAATGGTCGGCAACGGAGATCGCGGCAAGCGCCCGGCCTTTGACCCAGCCGAGAGCGACGAACTTCTTCGTCGAATCTGTTCGCTGAGGTCGCAGGCCAACCTGCTGGAGACAATTCTGAGGTAAGATTACTGTTCATCCTGGCGTATCCGATCAAATCCGGAACTGATTGCCATCATCCTTGCAGTAACCCTCCAACCATCGGCGCCGGGGGCTCTGGAGCCGCCATCGGACCTTCACGAGCTGCTCCCGCGTCGGGCGGCGCAGCGCCTGTGACCGCCGAAGCAACCCCTGCAGCAGGTGAAGCTGCGGGTTCATCTCGCGTGCCAAGGCGTTGGGCGACGAATCGGTAGCTGGCCGTCTACAGGAGATAAGCCGACCCACATTCGTGGCGTTAGATCCCGGCTTTCAAATCTGATATATCTGTTTCTCTGCTATTCTTCTGGCCAACAGCGCATCCTCCATCCGCCATCGGGCGCGCCGATAGGTGAGGCCTCGCGAGTGCACCACACCGCGCCTCAGCCAATCCTTCAACAGGATCCGGCTTCTAGTGCCGCCCCTAGGGAGGGGTCCAGCTCCGGGTCTTCCTCAGGCTCGACCAACTCCTACACCGCCGACAACGGCCGATGGTGGAGTATCGTAACCTCTACTCAGAGGATACGAAGGAGAATGGCCGGTTGTAGGGCATCAATGAAGCCCAAGCCACTGCACTCGCCGCCGTCGAAACCGAGGTGGCCACCATGCAGGCCCATCTCGCCGAGTCAGACGCGGCGGTGATAGGTATATTCCTTGTAACGGCCTCGCCGTGTGTCAACGAAAGATTCTTGTGTTGACCCTTCTGCTTTCTTGCAGCCTTGACCGCGTAGCTGCAAAGGTTGCGCGTGGCCGCCGAGGATGCCGCCAATGTTGTCAACGCCCGTGACGAGACACTGGTGGCGAGGCTCCAGGACGTCCACCGCCGGGTTCGCCAGGTGGCCATGACCGGAGTCCATCGTGGCGCCACCGGGGCCCTCGTAGCCGCGCGGCTCCGCTCCGGCATAGCCCTCGAGGCCATCGAGCCGGGGTTCCCGGTGGGGGAGGACATGTCACAGGCCCATGCCCAGCTAAGGGCCTTCTTCCCCCACGCCGAAGGCGTCGTTGTTGTCACCGATGCCGAAGAGATCATCCACGGAGCCACCTATAATCAAGTTTAGAATGTAATAGGGCTTTCATGTACATATAACTAGTGATCAGTAATCAAAACTTCAGCGTTTCACTTCCTTATTGTTTCTTTTTTTTTCTCTAAAGGCGATGCTTATCGCATCGGCTGTTGCACCCCATCGAGGGTGTCACAATTTTGTGTTGAAGGCGATTCGTCAAAACGAAATCGACTATTACATTTCATATTTTATCCTAAAGGCGATCCTCTAATTAGAATCGGCTGTCAAAAGCCAGATCTAAACGAATCGGCTGTCAATCCCCGACTGGGATGCTAGGATAATATTTCTTCAGATACTTCCCGTTGATCTCCATAGCAAATCTTCTCCCTTCCAAATCTTCAAGGACTTGGGCATTGCCGGGCGCACATTCCACAACTCGATACGGGCCTTCCCAGTTTGGTGACCATTTGCCGAATCGGCTATCTTTGTTACCGATAGGTAGGATGACTTTCCATACCAGCTCTGATTCGACAAAGCTCTTGCCCCTCACCTTGGTGTTGTAATACTTGGCTACCCGTATCTTGTTTGCTTCAATATATTCCAAAGCTTTTGTAATACCCCGGGTATTACGGATTTAATTAATCTGTCATGTCATCATATTTAAATTAATCATTTGCATATGATTGTGATTAGGTCCCTAGAGTGATTTGAATTTAATTAGTATTTGTTTGTAAAATTAAATTCCCAAATAAAGGTTTAAAAATTTACTTTTATTAGGACCAAAACCTAATTCAAAATCTAGAAGGAATCTTGAGATAGTCCCTTAATAAAAGTTTTAGATCTTTTTAAATGGAACAACTTTTATTTTTGGAGATTTCAAAGTTCTGTGGTGGAAATTCAAATTTATTTCAAACAATGATTTAAAACTTAGTTTTGGATTGGCATTTCAAAAATTATTTGGAATCTGGTAAAACTTTCTAAATAGAAGTTGTAAAGCTCATTGAGTAGAACAACTTTTATTTTGGAAATTTTTCAAGTTGTTGAGAAAATTTAAAAGTAATTTTGAAAATACAGTTTGAAATTTAAAACTCTAGTTTACCCCTTTTTCTGTAGTTTCAAAAATATTTTGAATTTGAATTTAGTTCCAAAAGCAAAGTTGTTCAGAATTTCAAACCCTACAACTTTTGTTTTTGCAGTTTTTCATGTTTGTATGCAAAATCAGTCGAATTTGGTCAAAAACCGACAGCCCCTAGGGAATAGTGCTACAGTACTTCGCCCCCTCGCCCTGTTCGTCAACAGCACCGGCAGCCGCCGTGTCGCGCGCGGGCGCGCGGCGAGCCGTGCCGGCCGGGATCGTGCCCCCACGACCATTGCAGATACGGGCGCGCGTGCGCCGCGTCGTGCCGCGCCTGTCCCCGCCCATTGCCCCTCCAAAAGGGCAAAGATCACCCCTCCCCGCCCCATTTTCTCCCTCCCAGTCGCCATCGCCACCTCTCGGTCGCCGGCCAAATTCACCGTCGTCACACCACCACCACCCTCTCCATCTCCCTGCTAGCTCACCAACTCCCTTGCGCTTTGTTTGCAACCGTTGGCAAGAGCTGTAGTGGTCTGTAGGTGCCGGAGTGCTCGTCGCCGTTCTTGCGGGCGGTCGGAGCTCCGCCGCGGCTGTTCCCCGCGTGACTAACCCCTTTGTGGTGAGCTTCTTCTCCCTCAGGGTTCGTGTTATGAACTCCCTGATCCCTGCCTAACCTCGTGCGCTCGGTGGTTTTCCGTTTCTTGCCCTGGAGTTCTCGGAACGGGAAGGACGCCGCCGGTGCACACCGTTGCCGTTGCTGCCACCGCCAAGATCATTGTTCCGCGCCACCTCTGCCTTCACCGACTCGCCCGTTGGCTTCGTGGTGAGCCACTGAGTTTTTCCCGTCCTCTCTCCTTTCCTCTATCCCTTTGTTTTGGCCGGCGCAGAGCCGCCGTGCCGTCGGCTTCCGCCATGGGCGAGGTGCTCCTCACCGTGGGAGGCTAGGCTAGAGCCTAACCTCTCGGGGGTGCTCGTTAGGAGTTAGGGTAGCCGTAGAGTCGCTCGGGTTCGTCGCTGGGGTCGCCGGCGGCGAGGGCCGTGATAGCCGCGCGCGCGCGCGTGCGCGTGCACGGGAGCCGGCGGGAGGTAGGAGGAGGAGCTGACAGGCGGGGTCCGCCCGTCAGCGTCTCGCCTCGCGTGGCCGTGGGCCGCATGCGCGCGGGAGCGCAGCGCGCGTGCGTTGGGCCGTGTTGGGCCGGCTCGGGCGCGAGCGCGGTCGGCTGGGCCGTCTCGGCCGAGTGGGCCGTTTTCATTTTTCCAAAGGGATTTCAAATGTCTTTTCTATTTTAATTTATTTGAATAGTGCTGGTGTTTGTTATTTTTGTATGAAATAATATGTTAAATGAAAAATTATGAAAATAATTGTGTATGCTCTCTGTATTATGTAGTATTTGTTAAAAATATAATATATGGTGTTTCAGTGCCTTTAATCTGCTGTATAAATCAGTGAAGTAATTAATAAATACAAATTTGTGTAATTTTAATTAATTATCTGTAAATCCAAAAATCATGAAATTTATGGTGGCTCTGTTTGGTGATAAAACCTAGCTGTTGGTAAAGTTTGGTTGCAATTGAAGTTAGTTTGGTCAATTAATAAATATATGTGAAATTAGGGATCAATAAAGTTAATAGAAAAAGGAATTTAGGTTCGTTGTGTGGATTTTTGGATTGAATGAAGACCAAGGATCTTTCACTGTGTGATCCTTGGCAATTTGAGAACTTAGTGCTTGGTAGTAGTCATAAAGCTGTGTAGCGGCTTTCTGTGACCGTTAAAAGGGTCAATAAAACAAAAGTAGGAAACATTACTTTTACCTTCCGTAGATCGTTTACTAACTTTACCGTGAAGGAGAGTTGTACTCAAGGTATTAATGGTTTACTTTCAAGCATTTCCTTTGTTGCCCTCATGCCACGCTAAGCATACATCATTGCATACGTGTAGTGCCCGTTCCCGAGGGGGTCCAGGTCGAGACTACTACTGAGGAGGCCACTCCAGAAGTCATCCAAGGATTCGACATCTGCGGGACTGATCCCGACCCGACGCTGTACACGATCCAAGGCAAGCCCCGGTGCATTCAGCCCTTCTGTTGCAAAATATTTATAATTCGAGTTAATCTACTGCATTAGGTTGATAGGGGTTGATTGTTACCTATCCAGATGCATTGTCTCAAATAAATACCCTGAAACCTGATTTAAACGAAAATTTTGAAAAATGCTTAGTCATGCTTAATGAACTTAGCTTTACATAAAAGAAAAACTATTTTCTGTGCCATGACTATACTTATACTTTGATTGGTGAAGAACTGGTTATCCGCTGGTCGATGTGTATTTGGGTTGGAGTCCCAATGCATGGTCGCTTTCGGAATAGTTTGGAACTGGTCGGTGTCTTTGGAAACGTGTCTCGTTGGGTGGCCAGCTCATGGGGCGGCGTTCCCTATGTCTCACTCACCCGACAGGCACGATAATAAAAACTGTCGGGTAGTCTTGTACTTGGGTTAGAGTCCCAATGCAGGATTGGCGACAGGAAGGAAGTAGGGACCGTTCGTTGTGGGTCTGCTGTGATCATGATGAACAGCCTAGCCACATACCAATGCGGAAAGCCTAGAGTTCGGTGACGCTATTGCTGGAACCGACAACCACGCACTGGGAGTGGAGAGATGGCGAGAGTAGCTTGTACCCACGTGGCCGGCGTGCCTGGATAGGAGTGGAGTACTGTGCTCTCGGGTGGCGCAGGACCGGTTCCGGGATAGCAAAGCCGTGACAACGGGTTGGTATATGTATGCCGGCGTGCTGCATATGCAGTGTGGTTAGAATCCCCAGCTGGGTACTTTCTGGATTCGAATCGACGTGCTCCTCGGTTATGGAGACTTGATCCTCACACTCTACACCGAAAAGTGGTTCTCAACTAGGTGTTTTCTGAATGAATAAAGTAATTGGAAGAATGATGATACATGAGTCTGAATATTGGAGCTATAAATATGATTATAATAATGACAAAATAAAATATGGAACAGGATAGATTGCTTTTCTGCAAACTCCTTACCTTCTGCTAGCCTTACCCACAGCCTTACATTCCTAAGTCTCATCTTACACCTTTAGTCGGGTAAGTCTTGCGGAGTACCCCAAGTACTCAGGGTTTGTTAACCCCTGTTGCAGGAGGACCGCCGCCGGAGGTCTGTCTTGCCCCTTGCTGTGTGACTGTGGTCGAGGAAGGCAGCGGTGATGAGTGAAGTGGAACCCGTGGGCAGGGTTCAAGTTATCTTATCTAGTATTGTGTAACTATTCCACTGATACTGCTATGTCCTCTGGTCTGTAATAACTATATTTGAATCCTATTTGAACAACCGGTTTGTAATCTAAATGTTATGTAATCTTCCGCACTGTTACTCTGATGTATTTTATTATGAAATGTTGTAATCCTGTGATGATTCTGCAATGGTGATCCTGTCGGAGAAAAGGGCGCTAATGTAGCCCGACAGACCTGTCTAGATCATTTGGGACACGGGCCCGGCTGTCAGAAGTCGTTAGTGACAATGACAGGTGCCTGTGGGCCAGGTGATTTAGCCGGTTCTGTTACAGGTGGTACCAGAGCATTCCATTGCTAATCATTATGGATTACTTTTCAAAAATTTCAAAATATTTTGGATCATAAAAAGTTTAACCTATTATTTTGGGTCCAAATTGCTTTTATCCTTACCTTGTTCAGTAGTTCTTGTCTTGTTCTATATTTTACCTTATAGGATTAGGGTAGCTGGTGGAATAATATTATTATTAGCCCTATGTTAAAAGTTTATTTATGTATGTAGGTACCTTGCATGATTTAAATTCGTAAGTACGTACATGCATCATGATAATCACACCTGTTAATTAACTTCCTCCTTAAAGTGGGTTTTTGGGATAGTTTACCGAACCTATTCTTGCTAACCTATTATATCTTAAAATTCCACTTACCTTCTCCAGATGGCCCGTTGCAAGCTCACAGCACGCAAGATGACCGGAACACGTGGCGTTCCACGCCACCAGTTGGTGCCACGCGCTGGCGATGGGGGAGCTTCTGGGAGTCGCCCACCTCGTCGCAGCAGCGAGGAGCTTGAGGCTGAGGTTGGAAGACTTCAGGAGCTAGTCAGGCAGTGGGAGGAAGAGTACAGGGTTGCACGTCTCAACCACTTCCGTGACGTGAGGACCAATCGAGATCTGCGTCGGGAGATTGATCGCCTGACCAAGCAGAGGGATGAAGCTTGGGATCGTGAGGAGACGATCATGGACAGGATGCTCGAGGCGGAGCAGCGTGTTGGTCAGCTTGAGCTCTACAACAACGTCTTGCACGAGGAGGTGCATGAGCTCTATGGTGAGCTCCACCCTATTCCTGTACCGCAGGAGGAGGATCCTGAGTTGGGAGTTGTCCTCGGTCAGGAGGATGAGGACGTGGAGGACGTTGACG
The DNA here is from genome assembly GCA_038502445.1 of Eremochloa ophiuroides. Lineage (NCBI taxonomy): Eukaryota > Viridiplantae > Streptophyta > Magnoliopsida > Poales > Poaceae > Eremochloa > Eremochloa ophiuroides. The sequence continues at coordinate 54,249,072 of JAHLJS010000008.1, forward strand.
TGGAGGTCGAGCCTGTCGAGGTCGTCGGGGCAGATGCCGAGGAGGACTTCGAGGAGATCGACGAGGACAGTGACGCTTCTGGCGCGTCTGGGATCGATGAGGACTAGGCCGGTGTGGCCTAGAGTTGTCAGCTAGTGTTCTCTTTTGTCTGTAATATAGGTGCTTGCCTAGAAAACCTTAGTTATGGGTTGTGGGTCTTGCCTGGATGCAAGCCATGTTGTGTGAACTTTGTAATATTGCTGTGTGCTGCTATGTTTGCTTAACTAATGTAAGACTCAAGTTGGGTTTGCTTATTAACAGATGGGAGACAACTCTGATAATGCAACTGGTGTTCCCCAACCACCTCAGTTTCCACCCACTCTGGCAGAGGCCATTGCTGCATTGACCAATGTTGCAGCGCTGCTAGCTCAGAATCAGCAAGATCGTGGTGGACGTCGTGGCCGCCGTGATAATGAGGATACCACCTATGTTGACTTCACTGACACCCGCCCACCGGTGTTCACTAAGGCTGATGAACCCTTAGAAGCCGATGATTGGCTCCGTACCATGGAGCAGAAGTTTAGCTTGATTCACTGTACCGAGGTCCAGAAACCTCTGTTTGCAGCTCAGCAGCTCCGTGGCCCAGCGACTACTTGGTATGCCAACCTTTTGGCTGCGCAGGATGCTGGACATCAACTTACCTGGCAAGAGTTCCGTGACGCCTTTCGTGCTCATTACATCCCTACGGGTGTGATGAAATTGAAGCTGGATCAGTTTCTGGCACTGAAGCAGAATGAGTCTACTGTCGCTCAGTATCTTGGGCAGTTCAACCACTTGGCACAGTATGCACCTGAGCACACTAACACTGATGCGAAGAAGAAAGCCTGCTTTGTCAGAGGCCTGAATTTCAAGATTCAACGCAGTCTGTCTAACAACCTCAAGTGCACTTTTCATGAGGCAGTGGATAGTGCAATAGCTTTTGAGGAAAGCGACCGTTAGCTCCAAGAGGAGAAGAAGAAGAGCAAAAGGTCTAGCTCTTCTGGCAGTCAGAAACGCCAGAAAGTTATCTATCATCCTACCCACCATAACCGTCCGTCATATCCCCATCAGCAGGTAGTTGTGCGCACTGCCGCTACCTCTCATACCTCTAATCGGCAAAACACCACTCAGCCGAATGCCCCGGGCGTTCGTATCAACACTCCACAGACCAACTATAATCACCCATGCTACAACTGTGAAAAGGTGGGACACTGGGCCCGTGATTGCCCTTTTCCGAAGCAGTATAACCAGAATGTGCAGAAAAGTCCTGGTGTTCCGCAACAGCAAGTTCAGCACCGTGGTCACCAGCAGCATGCTCAGAAGGGCAAGACTGTCAAGAAGGCAGGTCGGGTCTATTACACTCAGATTGAGGATATTCCTGCTGGAGAACCTGTCATGATGGGTAAGTTTCCTGTTGCTAGCCATTCGGCCGTTCTGCTATTTGATTCTGGTGCATCTCATTCGTTCATCAACCGTACATTTGTGGTTAAGCATGATATGTCTATTGGGGAAATAAAGGAAGATTTCCTTATACATTCGCCCGGGGGGCGTATAACTACTAAAGAGGTAGTTCAGGGAGTACCTATAGAGCTGGGAGGGCATAAATTCCCAACCACAATGATAGTACTTAAGGATCAGGATATAGATGTGATATTAGGTATGAATTGGATGTATCAGCACAAGGCCTTGATTGATGTGTTGAATAGAACCATAAGAGTGAACATACCTAATAGTCAAACTCAACTTCTTATCCAACTTCCATTGCCCGTAAGAAAGATTGAAAAGACCGTGCAAAGGTTGTGTGCCACCGCAGTTGAAGAAGTATTGAAGATTCCAGTGGTCTGCGAATTTCCAGACGTATTCCCTGATGAGTTGCCTGGTTTGCCACCTGATCGAGATGTGGAATTTGCTATTGAGCTAAAACCTGGAACCGCACCTATATCTCGTAGAGCCTACAGAATGCCTCCCAAGGAATTGGCAGAGCTTAAAGTGCAGCTACAAGATTTGCTAGATAAGGGTTTCATCAGACCCAGCTCATCCCCTTGGGGTTGTCCTGCCATCTTTGTCAAGAAGAAAGACAAATCCCTCCGACTCTGTATTGATTACCGTCCACTCAACGAGGTCACCATCAAAAACAAATATCCTTTACCCCGTATTGACCTACTCTTTGACCAGCTGGCTGGAGCTAAGGTGTTTTCCAAGATTGACCTTAGGTCTGGCTACCACCAAATAAAGATCCGTCCCGAAGACATCCCAAAAACAGCTTTCACCACTAGATATGGCCTATATGAATACCTTGTCATGTCTTTTGGCCTAACTAGTGCACCCGCCTATTTCATGTACCTCATGAATTCCGTCTTCATGCCTGAGCTCGACAAATTTGTTGTCGTATTCATTGATGACATCCTGATCTATTCTAAAACACCCGAAGAACATGCCAACCACCTCCGTATCGTCTTGAACCGTTTAAGAGAACATCAACTCTATGCCAAATTCAGCAAATGTGAGTTCTGGTTGGACCGAGTTCCATTTCTTGGACATATCCTGACAGCGGAAGGTGTGTCCGTAGATCCAAGTAAGGTGGAAGAAATCTTGAACTGGAAACCACCAACCACTGTGCACCAGGTTCGCAGTTTCATGGGAATGGCGGGATATTACCGCCGATTCATTCCGGATTTCTCAAGAATAGCTAAGCCTATAACCAACCTATTGAAGACTCAGATCAAGTTTGTCTGGTCGCCAGAATGCGAGACAGCGTTTCAAACCTTGAAGAGATGTTTGACCACTGCACCAGTCCTTGCTCAGCCAGATATTGAAAAGCCGTTTGATGTGTACTGCGATGCGTCGGGTACTGGCCTTGGTTGTGTTTTGATGCAAGAGGGCCGAGTCATTGCTTATGCTTCACGACAACTCCGGCCTCATGAAGAGAATTATCCCACTCATGATCTTGAATTGGCAGCTGTGGTTCATGCATTGAAGATCTGGCGTCACTACTTGTTAGGCAGCACATGCAATGTCTACACTGATCACAAAAGCCTGAAATACATCTTTACACAAGAAGAATTAAATATGAGGCAACGAAGATGGCTTGAGTTGATAAAAGATTATGATATCGAAGTGCACTACCATCCTGGTAAAGCTAATGTGGTTGCCGACGCACTCAGTCGGAAGGCTCATTGTAATTGCTTGACTGTGAAGCCGTATGATCTGTCGTTGTGTTACGGGTTAGAAAATTTGGGCATAGAAATAGTCCCCCAAGGCAGTTGGAACAATATCAGCATCAAAACCTCCATCCGTGATGAAATCGTGGCTGCTCAGAAAAATAGTAAAGGTATCAAGCACATCAAAGAGAAAATCCAAGCAGGGAAAGCAGATTGTTTCAGAATTGATGATGAAGGGATTGTATGGTTCAAGAATCGGCTTGTAGTTCCAAAAATTCCAGAGTTACGTGGCAAGATTCTTGACGAAGCTCATTTGACAAGATACTCTATTCATCCGGGAAGCAACAAAATGTACCAGGATTTGAAACAGAAGTTTTGGTGGACTAAGATGAAGATCGAGATTGCTCAGTATGTAGCAAAATGCGACACTTGTCAGAAAGTAAAAGCTGTACACATGAAGCCTGGTGGAGAGCTGCAACCATTACCTGTTCCTGCATGAAAATGGGAAGACATCAGCATGGATTTCATTATGGGTCTCCCAACAACCTCTAGGGGTTTCAATTCCATCTGGGTTGTTGTGGACCGCCTCACTAAACAAGCTCATTTCTTACCTGTCAAGAAAATGTACAGGGCTCCGCACTACGCCAAGCTATACATAGAAAATCTGATGAAGCTACATGGAGTGCCCAAGACCATTGTCTCTGACCGAGGTACTCAATTCATATCCCAATTTTGGAGATCCTTTCATAAATCATTGGGTACAAAACTCCTGCATAGCACAGCCTATCATCCTCAGACTGACGGACAGACAGAGAGAATAAATCAGATACTTGAAGACATGTTAAGAGCCTGTGCACTCAATTACCCTGAGAAATGGGACGAGTGTTTGGCATTGGCCGAATTCTCGTACAACAACAGTTACCAAGAAAGTATAAAAATGGCTCCGTTTGAGGCGGTATATGGCCGCAGGTGTCGTACTCCATTGAATTGGTCCGAGCCTAGAGAAAGATGGTTCTATGGAGTTGACTTGGTCAATGAAGCCGAAGAGAAGGTTCGACTGATACAGGAAAATTTGAAAGTGGCACAGTCACGACAGAAAAGTTATGCCGATCAGCGGCGCAGACCTTTGACATTTCAGGTTGGAGACTATGTATATTTGAAAGTTTCGCCTATGAAAGGAGTTAACCGTTTTGGAGTCAAAGGCAAGTTAGCCCCGCGTTATATTGGACCGTTCTTAATCATAGGACGCGTGGGAAAGGTAGCTTACAAGCTTGAATTGCCAGAACATCTCTCGGAAGTACACAATGTGTTTCATGTTTCTCAGCTGAAGAAGTGTCTCCGAGTACCTGGACAAGTCATCGATGTAGAAGGAGTAGCACTTGAACCTGAATTGACATACTCGGAGCAGCCAGTACGAGTTTTGGATATAAAGGACCGGGTTACCCGAAGGACCACAACCAGATGGTACAAGATCCAATGGAGTGATCATTCTGAAGATGAAGCTACCTGGGAATCTGAAGATTTCTTGGCAGAAAACTTCCCTGAGTTCTTTGCTACCTTGTAAAATGTAAACCTGTCTTTTAATGTGTATGTTTTCCCCTTGTCTCTTGTTTAAGCTTGAACTTGTTGTTGTTATTCTTTTCCATTACTTTGTTTCGATCTTGGTTATGTACCTAATCTCGGGACGAGATTTCTTTTAGGGGGGAAGGCTGTAATACCCCGGGTATTACGGATTTAATTAATCTGTCATGTCATCATTTTTAAATTAATCATTTGCATATGATTGTGATTAGGTCCCTAGAGTGATTTGAATTTAATTAGTATTTGTTTGTAAAATTAAATTCCCAAATAAAGGTTTAAAAATTTACTTTTATTAGGACCAAAACCTAATTCAAAATCTTGAAGGAATCTTGAGATAGTCCCTTAATAAAAGTTTTATATCTTTTTAAATGGAACAACTTTTATTTTTGGAGATTTCAAAGTTCTGTGGTGGAAATTCAAATTTATTTCAAAACAATGATTTAAAACTTAGTTTTGGATTGGCATTTCAAAAATTATTTGGAATCTGGTAAAACTTTCTAAATAGAAGTTGTAAAGCTCATTGAGTAGAACAACTTTTATTTTGGAAATTTTTCAAGTTGTTGAGAAAATTTAAAAGTAATTTTGAAAATACAGTTTGAAATTTAAAACTCTAGTTTACCCCTTTTTCTGTAGTTTCAAAAATATTTCGAATTTGAATTTAGTTCCAGAAGCAAAGTTGTTCAGAATTTCAAACCCTACAACTTTTGTTTTTGCAGTTTTTCATGTTTGTATGCAAAATCAGTCGAATTTGGTCAAAAACCGACAGCCCCTAGGGAATAGTGCTACAGTACTTCGCCCCCTCGCCCTGTTCGTCAACAGCACCGGCAGCCGCCGTGTCGCGCGCGGGCGCGCGGCGAGCCGTGCCGGCCGGGATCGTGCCCCCGCGACCATTGCAGATACGGGCGCGCGTGCGCCGCGTCGTGCCGCGCCTGTCCCCGCCCATTGCCCCTCCAAAAGGGCAAAGATCACCCCTCCCCGCCCCATTTTCTCCCTCCCGGTCGCCATCGCCACCTCTCGGTCGCCGGCCAAATTCGCCGTCGTCACACCACCACCACCCTCTCCATCTCCCTGCTAGCTCACCAACTCCCTTGCGCTTTGTTTGCAACCGTTGGCAAGAGCTGTAGTGGTCTGTAGGTGCCGGAGTGCTCGTCGCCGTTCTTGCGGGCGGTCGGAGCTCCGCCGCGGCTGTTCCCCGCGTGACTAACCCCTTTGTGGTGAGCTTCTTCTCCCTCGGGTTCGTGTTATGAACTCCCTGATCCCTGCCTAACCTCGTGCGCTCGGTGGTTTTCCGTTTCTTGCCCTGGAGTTCTCGGAACGGGAAGGACGCCGCCGGTGCACACCGTTGCCGTTGCTGCCACCGCCAAGATCATTGTTCCGCGCCACCTCTGCCTTCACCGACTCGCCCGTTGGCTTCGTGGTGAGCCACTGAGTTTTTCCCGTCCTCTCTCCTTTCCTCTATCCCTTTGTTTTGGCCGGCGCAGAGCCGCCGTGCCGTCGGCTTCCGCCATGGGCGAGGTGCTCCTCACCGTGGGAGGCTAGGCTAGAGCCTAACCTCTCGGAGGTGCTCGTTAGGAGTTAGGGTAGCCGTAGAGTCGCTCGGGTTCGTCGCTGGGGTCGCCGGCGGCGAGGGCCGTGCTAGCCGCGCGCGCGCGTGCGCGTGCACGGGAGCCGGCGGGAGGTAGGAGGAGGAGCTGACAGGCGGGGTCCGCCCGTCAGCGTCTCGCCTCGCGTGGCCGTGGGCCGCGTGCGCGCGGGAGCGCAGCGCGCGTGCGTTGGGCCGTGTTGGGCCGGCTCGGGCGCGAGCGCGGTCGGCTGGGCCGTCTCGGCCGAGTGGGCCGTTTTCATTTTTCCAAAGGGATTTCAAATGTCTTTTCTATTTTAATTTATTTGAATAGTGCTGGTGTTTGTTATTTTTGTATGAAATAATATGTTAAATGAAAAATTATGAAAATAATTGTGTATGCTCTCTGTATTATGTAGTATTTGTTAAAAATATAATATATGGTGTTTCAGTGCCTTTAATCTGCTGTATAAATCAGTGAAGTAATTAATAAATGCAAATTTGTGTAATTTTAATTAATTATCTGTAAATCCAAAAATCATGAAATTTATGGTGGCTCTGTTTGGTGATAAAACCTAGCTGTTGGTAAAGTTTGGTTGCAATTAAAGTTAGTTTGGTCAATTAATAAATATATGTGAAATTAGGGATCAATAAAGTTAATAGAAAAAGGAATTTAGGTTCGTTGTGTGGATTTTTGGATTGAATGAAGACCAAGGATCTTTCACTGTGTGATCCTTGGCAATTTGAGAACTTAGTGCTTGGTAGTAGTCATAAAGCTGTGTAGCGGCTTTCTGTGACCGTTAAAAGGGTCAATAAAACAAAAGTAGGAAACATTACTTTTACCTTCCGTAGATCGTTTACAACTTTACCGTGAAGGAGAGTTGTACTCAAGGTATTAATGGTTTACTTTCAAGCATTTCCTTTGTTGCCCTCATGCCACGCTAAGCATACATCATTGCATACGTGTAGTGCCCATTCCCGAGGGGGTCCAGGTCGAGACTACTACTGAGGAGGCCACTCCAGAAGTCATCCAAGGATTCGACATCTGCGGGACTGATCCCGACCCGACGCTGTACACGATCCAAGGCAAGCCCCGGTGCATTCAGAACCTCTGTTGCAAAATATTTATAATTCGAGTTAATCTACTGCATTAGGTTGATAGGGGTTGATTGTTACCTATCCAGATGCATTGTCTCAAATAAATACCCTGAAACCTGATTTAAATGAAAATTTTGAAAAATGCTTAGTCATGCTTAATGAACTTAGCTTTACATAAAAGAAAAACTATTTTCTGTGCCATGACTATACTTATACTTTGATTGGTGAAGAACTGGTTATCCGCTGGTCGATGTGTATTTGGGTTGGAGTCCCAATGCATGGTCGCTTTCGGAATAGTTTGGAACTGGTCGGTGTCTTTGGAAACGTGTTTCGTTGGGTGGCCAGCTCATGGGGCGGCGTTCCCTATGTCTCACTCACCCGACAGGCACGATAATAAAAACTGTCGGGTAGTCTTGTACTTGGGTTAGAGTCCCAATGCAGGATTGGCGGCAGGAAGGAAGTAGGGACCGTTCGTTGTAGGTCTGCTGTGATCATGATGAACAGCCTAGCCACATACCAATGCGGAAAGCCTAGAGTTCGGTGACGCTATTGCTGGAACCGACAACCACGCACTGGGAGTGGAGAGATGGCGAGAGTAGCTTGTACCCACGTGGCCGGCGTGCCTGGATAGGAGTGGAGTACTGTGCTCTCGGGTGGCGCAGGACCGGTTCCGGGATAGCAAAGCCGTGACAACGGGTTGGTATATGTATGCCGGCGTGCTGCATATGCAGTGTGGTTAGAATCCCCAGCTGGGTACTTTCTGGATTCGAATCGACGTGCTCCTCGGTTATGGAGACTTGATCCTCACACTCTACACCGAAAAGTGGTTCTCAACTAGGTGTTTTCTGAATGAATAAAGTAATTGGAAGAATGATGATACATGAGTCTGAATATTGGAGCTATAAATATGATTATAATAATGATAAAATAAAATATGGAACAGGATAGATTGCTTTTCTGCAAACTCCTTACCTTCTGCTAGCCTTACCCACAGCCTTACATTCCTAAGTCTCATCTTACACCTTTAGTCGGGTAAGTCTTGCGGAGTACCCCAAGTACTCAGGGTTTGTTAACCCCTGTTGCAGGAGGACCGCCGCCGGAGGTCTGTCTTGCCCCTTGCTGTGTGACTGTGGTCGAGGAAGGCAGCGGTGATGAGTGAAGTGGAACCCGTGGGCAGGGTTCAAGTTATCTTATCTAGTATTGTGTAACTATTCCACTGATACTGCTATGTCCTCTGGTCTGTAATAACTATATTTGAATCCTATTTGAACAACCGGTTTGTAATCTAAATGTTATGTAATCTTCCGCACTGTTACTCTGATGTATTTTATTATGAAATGTTGTAATCCTGTGATGATTCTGCAATGGTGATCCTGTCGGAGAAAAGGGCGCTAATGTAGCCCGACAGACCTGTCTAGATCATTTGGGACACGGGCCCGGCTGTCAGAAGTCGTTAGTGACAATGACAGGTGCCTATGGGCCAGGTGATTTAGCCGGTTCTGTTACAGCTTTGAGCCGATGACAATGCAAATCATCAAGGCTATCCATCATGATTTCTTTATATTCACCGGCTGTAAGCTTATTCGGCAACGTGACACGTCGTGTTTCCGACTGAATTTCCCACGGTAGGATGACAGCATGTCCGTAGACTAGCTCATATGGTGTACCTTTAGTTGATCCATGTTGAGCCATCTGGTACGCCCACAGAAAACACACATCCGTCTCCGCCTATTCCTCCACCGCCGTCTAGGGTTCCATTTTTTCCGCCACCGCCACAGAAAAACCATCGAATCCACCTCTCCCCCGCCCAGATCTGCCATGGCAGGCACAAGGAAGAGCACCCGCGAATCAAAAAAGTCGAAGGAGGCACAACCGGGGGAATTCCACATGTGGAACGAATGGCAGCCGTCAGTATTGGGAAAATCGCAGCTCGATGCGCTCGTGGCCTGGGGATTCCTTCCTGACCAGGCGACCGGAGGCTGGAGAATATCACAAGGTGAACCATATCCAATGCCTGATTCTGGAGAAATAGTAGTCATTTCTGATTATTTTACCCGCGGATTTGGTTTGCCATGCCATCCGTTTCTTCGCAAGTTACTTGATTATTACCAAATTTCCCTGTGCCACTTGAATCCCAATTCTATCCTCTTGATTTCCATCTTTATCCACTTCTGCGAAGCATACCTTGGCATTCTCCCGTATTTCAATCTGTTCCACCATCTCTTCGTTCTTGTGAAATCGAGCGGCACAGGTTCTCGAGTTGCTGGTGGAGTGTATCTGAAAATGCGTGATGGAATGTCCGCGCATTACCTCCAGATTCCTCTGAATACCAGTGTGCGTGATTGGAACAAGAGATGGTTCTATATCCCCAACCATGAACCAAGCGTCCGGTGCGCCGTGGATCAGATTCCAGAAAAACAGAATAGCTGGACGGAGAAACCGCATGTAGAGGAGCTGGGACAAGTAAACGAATTGCTGGAAATCATCAAGGGTTTAACCCTGAATGGAGTTGGAGTTGGAGTTGCTACCAATTTTGTATTTCGTCGCATCCAACCTTGCAAGGATAGAGTTCATCCTGCCTTTGAATTTACCGGTCGGAAAGATCCGACCAGGTGCTCATCCGGAGATTTATCCGAAGCCCAAGTTAAAGAAGTCTTGGAAGAATATTTTGGAAAAGGCTCTCATATAGGCAACCGTGGCCAAAGTGCGGCTTTTAATCTGAAGAATCCCCCGCCAGAGGTAAGTTCCGAACTGCCCTGGCTCTTCCATCGCTCATACTGTACTTATACCATAACTTCTGTTTGATCTCTTGAAGATAAATGGACAGGACCGAAAGATGTACTTCTCCGATGTACCAACCGCTGATTGGCCGGGCCGAGTTGACGCGATGCACAGTTATCACCAGAGACGTGCCGAAGATGACTCTACTGAACTATTCAAAGAAGAAAGAGAGTCTATTGACGAAGAAGATGAGGAGACACTGGCCCAAAGACCTGGTCGGGAGAAACAGCCGGTGTCAGAAAAGGATGGATCTTCCAGTGGCATCCGAGCTGCGGAAGCTCCGGTAAAGATTTCCGAGGACCGTGCCAAAGCCGCCGCCGACCCCCCTTGCACGAATCAGGGTGAACCGAGCACAAAACGCCATAAGGGTGATGTGCCTGCCACTACCGCTGGAGCTTTCGGTCAAAGAAAGAAATTCGGCCGAAAGCGTCGTCGCTCAGAAATGTAAGTAGGATTTTCTCCATATTTCTCCCTTTTTGATCCGAACAGTGTTGAGATTTTGTCTTGGAAATGTAGGGACCCTTCTAATGAAGACGCTGAGAATCCCGGCGCTGAAAAGATGACAACTTCAGAGGCTGGTGTAGCAGAGGGCTTCCGCGCTGGCTGGACTTCAGAACATGAATCACCCCAGAGGTCGCCCGAGAGGCCCTCAACAGCTGATACGCAAGGCTCACCATCTCCTCCCAAACAGCCACGTATGCCCACCCCACCGCCTCCGGCTTCTCCTCCGGGGCCGAATGTCAAGGAGCCGAGCCGTGAAGATGAAGCTCGGACGTCGCCGCCGAGGAACAGTAGCATCATTCCTCCTGGGAGTGCTGATCATGGAACGGAGACCAGTTCGGAGGCGCGAACAGGGCCATGTCCTCGGCCTTCCACAAGCGCTTCCCCAGAGGGTGCGGATATCGAAGAAATCACCCGAACGGGGCCCGTGCCTTTGATTCGCACCTATCGAATGGTGGGGAGCACCTATGCTGTCGCCATGGAGGAAGATCTTGTTGACGCCGAGATAGATGGACTGAAGAATGACATCCGCGATACTCGCGCGGATTTGAGTAAACTTCTTGGACGTCTAGGAAACCTTTCGTCGCGTGTGCAGGTGACACCTATCATATTTTATCCAGACCATATAATAACTTGATAATCTGTTGCTCCTTTGGTCCTCCAAATAGTGTATGAAACCGCCGAAGATCGCCGGAAAACCCTACACCGCCTTTGGGATGTAGCAGAGAAAAACAAGCAGCTGCAGACCGAGGTGACTCACCTAGAGGGGGTGATGGCAGGAATGCGCGAGGAGCGTGAAACCCTGGAGCTACACTGCTCGGACCTTATGAAATCCGAGAAGCGTCTATTGCGAGAGAACAAAGGTATGTTGGACTCTTGTGCTTCTTGACAGCTATTCATCCCGATTTTGCTCTCTGAACGCCAGTTTTGTGGCATGCAGGTCTTCAAGAGCTGCTGGATGGATCCACGAAGCGGAGTATGTGCGACGTCTCGCCATTTGTAAAATGTCTTGGTTTGATGATCTGATTGTATTCTTTGTGACATGCAGCCACTGAGCTGGAGGCTGAGGTGGCGCTGATGCGAGAGGCCGCCCGAAAGAACCTGGAAACGATGACAGGTTGCCTGTTTGTGTTCGGTTTTCCCCTTCCTCTCCTTTTTTTTAGCACGACTGAATTGCTTTGTTTGTCAGAGATGGGACGTAGGCATCGTGCACAGGTCGATGACCTTGCAGGTCGCCTTGAGGCTGCCAACGGAAGAATTGACGCCTTGGTTGGTGGTGTTAAGCCTGTGCTTGACATCGTTGAGTATGCGCCCGCCGTACCGCCTGCTGAAGGTCCCGGTGCCCTTGACATCGTGCAACGTGGACGGGAAGCTCTTCGATTCTTTAAAAAGTTCTGCGTGGATGCTGCTGAAAATGTGGCCGCCCATGTGCTTGGAGTCGTCCGATCGCACTACCCGGGAGTGAAGAACGACCGAGTACAGACCGGGTATGCGCGGGGAACCACCGAAGAGCAGGAAGACCAGCTTGAAGAAGAGGCTAGGGAAGCCGCAAAAATGTTAACCGCTGATGTTCAACTTTTTTCCACCGAAGGGATTTGAATTGAGACGCCTGAACATGGTCGAGATCTTGTATGGTCGACGAATAATCCTACACGCCCTGCGTGTCGCCCGTGCTTTTGCCGGGGCTCTTGGAGACGCTGCTAAACTGTCCAAGCGTCCTCGGGGCTTACGTGTTAGCGAAGACTTAACGGCCAAGGCATCCCCGGGGCTTACGTGGTGGCGAAGCTGCCCGCGCTAGGCGGGGGTTACGCTTATCGTGGGCGAAGGCTACCCGATATATCGGGGCGGTCGATGAAGTGTCATAGTTAGGCGGCCTATCATTTTTAGGGCTTACGCAGCGTCGAACCAGATGCTGCCCGGCGGGTGCGGGGGTTACACATTGGTGAAATCATGCTGCCCGAGCAGTGGCGGGGCTTACGCATAGGCGAAGACGTGCGGCCCGAGCAGTGGCGGGACTTATGCGTAGGCGAAGACGTGCTGCCCGAGCAGTGGCGGGGCTTACACATAGGCGAAGACGTGCTGCCCGAGCAGTGGCGGGGCTTACGCATAGGCGAAGACGTGCGGCCCGAGCAGTGGCGGGGCTTACGCATAGGCGAAGACGCGCTGCCCGAGCATTGGCGGGACTTATGCGTAGGCGAAGACGTGCTGCCCAAGCAGTGGCGGGGCTTACGCATAGGCGAAGACGTGCGGCCCGAGCAGTGGCGGGACTTATGCGTAGGCGAAGATGTGCTGCCCGAGCAGTGGCGGGGCTTACGCATTGTTGAAGACGTTTAGCTATACAAAATGTAATGGAGGCAAAAATATCGAGAATAACAATATATTTCCCTTGTTTATAATAGAATGAAAATACACATATCTGTTTTGAACCCTAGATCAGGGGTAGAAACGTCGCAGGTGCTCGATGTTCCAGGAATTGGGGATGTCGACGCCGTCTAGGTCAGAGAGCCTATATGCACCTGGTCGAGTAACTGCCTTGACTATGTATGGCCCCTCCCAGGGAGATGATAGTTTATGCATCCCCTCCTTGCTCTGCTTTCGGCGGAGAACGAGGTCATCGACTGCAAAAGCTCTGCCGTTGACATTGCGATTGTAATATCGCCTGATCCCTTCTAGATATTTAGCTGTTTGTACACAGGAGATCAGGCGCTCTTCCTCTAACATGTCGACTTCGTCTGCTCTGGCCTCGTTGGAGTGGGCTTCTTCGTACACCTCAACCCTTGGAGATCGATAGATTACATCTGCAGGTAGTACTGCCTCCGAGCCATACACCATAAAATATGGCGATACTCCTGTGTTCCGGCTGGGTTGAGTCCGAAGTCCCCAGATCACCGCCGGTAATTCATCAATCCAGTTGCCTGGGCTTCTCTCCATGATTGCGTGGAGACACTTCTTGAGGGCGTCGAGCAGCATACCGTTTGCCCTCTCTACCTGGCCATTGGCTCTAGGATGAGCCACGGACACATATTTGACGGATATGCATCTTTCTTCGCAGAAGTCCCAAAAATCACTTGCAGTAAATGTTGATCCTAGGTCGGTGATGATGCTGTTCGGAAGCCCAAAGCGATAGGAGATGTCCTTGAAGAACTCTGCTGCTTTGGTTGCCGTAGCCTTGACTAACAGCTTGTACTCGATCCACTTGGAAAACTTATCGATAGCGACATAAATGGAGCGAAATCCCCCTTTTGCCGTTTTAAATGGACCAACCATGTCCAGTCCCCATGTAGCGAAAGGCCACAACGTAGGGATGGTCTGCAACTCTTGGGCTGGTACATGTGTCTGCTTGGCAATGAATTGGCATGCCTCGCATTCTCTGACTATCTTCTCGGCGTCCTGGACTGCTGTTGGCCAATAGAAACCTGCTCGGAAAATCTTGCCGACCAGAGTACGTGAAGCCGCGTGATTGCCGCACGTGCCACTATGAGCCTCATGAAGGATCCTGGGACCCTCTTCCCTTGGGACGCATTTTTGTAGGACTTCACTCCTGGTATTATTGCGCATGAGTTTGCTGTCGACTAGGACATAGCTTTTGGATCTTCGGACCCGGCGCTCAGCTTCTGTTCTATCTTCGGGGACCCTTGCTTCCAGTAGGTAATCAATGAACTGGGTTCTCCAGTCCTCTTCAGGGGTTGGGATATACACCAGTATCTGGTCGGTCGCGGAGCTGCTGGTATCGCCATCAGTCTGTATGGAGGGGTTGAACAGATCCTGGATAAAAACGCCTGCGGGGACGTCGGACCGGGATGATCCAAGCTTTGACAATTCGTCGGTCGCCTGATTTTCGCTTCGAATGATATGATGGAATTCTATTCCGAGGAATTTCCCTTCGATTTTTCTGATTGCGGCGACGTAGGAGTCCATTTTCTCATTGTTGCAGTCCCAGTCTTTGTTAACCTCGTTGATGACCAGGGCCGAGTTCCCGTAGACCATGATGCGACGGATGCCGAGCTCGGAGGCTATCTGGAGACCATGCAAGGCGGCCTCGTATTCGGCCGCGTTGTTGGATGCCATGAAGTGAATTCTCAAGACGTAACGGAGGCGCTCACCGGAGGGCGATATAGGGAGTACTCTGGCTCCAGCGCCGCTGATGCTGAGGGACCCGTCGAAGAACATTGTCCAATACTCTTCCTGTGCCGGATGCGAAGACTCTTGTATCTCTGTCCATTTAGCTATGAAGTCGGCGAGTACCTGTGACTTGACTGTTATTCGGCTGCGGAAATCAATGGAGTATGTTCCCAGCTCTACTGCCCATTTTAGGATCTGGCCGTTGGCGTCTTTGTTTCGGAGGATGCTACCCAGGGGGTATTCAGAGATTACTGCTATGGAATATCCTTCAAAATACTGACGGAGCTTTCTTGAGGTGACGAGAACAGCGTATATCAATTTCTGCACCGTTGGGTAACGGGTCTTGGACTCGTTGAGGACTTCACTGATGAAGTAAATTGGTCACTGGACCGGATAGGCGTGACCGTCTTCTTCTCGTTCAACGACGATGGTAGTGCTGACGACGTTATTAGTCGCGGCGATGTAGATCAGCAATGTTTCATCCTTTTTTGGAGCTGTGAGAAGCGGAGGACTCGTCAAGAAGCGTTTGAGTTCTCTGAAGGCCGTATCTGCCTCTTCCGACCAGGTGAACTTCTCGCCAGATTTTAGTAACTTGAAGAATGGGAGGCCTTTCTCCCCCAGTCTGGAGATGAAACGGCTAAGGGCCGCCATGCACCCGGTGAGCTTTTACACATCTTTGACATTGGTCGGAGGCTTCATCCTCATAACCGCGTTGATTTTTTCCGGGTTGGGGAGGATGCCTTGCTTGCTGACGATGTTACCGAGCAAGTTGCCGGATCGGACGCCGAATATACCCTTGCCAGGATTAAGCTTCCATTGGAATTTGTCCAGTTTTTCGAAAACTGCTTCGAGGTTGGAGATGAGGTCTTCAGCCGTCCGAGTCTTGATGATGACGTCATCAACGTATGCTGCAGCGACGTCGCGGATAAGGTCGTCCAGACAAGCTTGAATCGCCCATTGGTAGGTTGCTCCAGCATTCTTCAATCCGAAAGACATGGTCTTGTAGCAATAAGCCCCGAAAGGGGTGATGAAAGACGTCTTCTCTTGGTCTTCTTCCTTCAAAGCGATCTGATGGTATCCGGAGTAGCAGTTGAGGAAGCTGAGTAGCTCGCAACCTGCTGTTGAGTCGACGACTTCGTCGATTCGTGGAAGACCGAAGGGGTCTTTAGGGCAGTGTTTGTTGAGATCGGTGTAATCAACACACATTCTCTATTCATTATTCTTTTTTCTTACAATCCCCGGATTGGCTACCCAATCAGGGGATACACCTCTCTGATGAAGCCGGCAGCTAAGAGCCGAGCTGTCTCTACCCTAATGGCCTCCTTCTTTTCTGGAGAGAATCGCCGGAGTTTCTACTTGGTTGGCTTGGCGGTCTTCGAGACATTCAAGGAGTGCTCGATCAACTTCCTGAGAACGCCGGGCATATCCGCTGGTTTCCATGCGAAAGTGCTTACGTGCTCCCTTAGGAAGCTGACGAGCGCGTCTTCCTATTTGGGATCGAGGTCGGCCCCGATGCGAGTAGTCTTGTTTGGCTCGCCGGTGACCAGGACAACCTCCTTCGTTTCCTTGTTCTTGGTGGCTGATCTTGATGGGGTCTTCTCTGGGATGACTTGGTCTTCTGGAGCTACTTGCTTTGCGTCCGCAGCACAGACATTCATGAGTATGGATTCTTCGACAGCTTCCGCCATGGCAATGGCCTCTCGCTCGCAAGCATATGCAACCTGGAGATCGGCGCGAATGGAAAGGACGCCGTTCTCCGCTGGCATCTTCATAACGAGGTAGGTGTAGTTGGGGATGGCCCCGAATTTTGCCAGAGCTGGTCGGCCGAGAATAGCATGATAAGTGGCGTCGAAATCGGCCACCAAGAAGTCGATGTGCTCGATGCGGAAGCACTGTGGGTGCCCAAACTGAACTGGGAGGCTTATCTACCCTCGAGGATATGACGGCTATCCCAGGACGATACCCCAGAAGGGAGCTGATGTGGGCCGCAAGTCTTCTTCTTTCAGCCCGAGTTCCTTGGCAGCTTCGGAGAACAGGATGTTGAGGCCGCTGCCACCGTCGATGAGCTCCTTCCGGAAACGCGTCGTGCGTATGACCGGATCGACGATCAATGGAAAGCGACCCAAGTACGGAATCTGGGTCCATTGGTTGGCCCTGCTGAAGGTGATGTCTTGGTGGGACCAAGGAGGAAGCCTTGGATCAGCGATCGCGCTGTCGGAATTGGCAACGGAGTTGACACGTCTATTGACGAGTTTCTGCTCCCTCTTTGACTCGATGGCGGCGCGTCCACCGATGATGGTGGAAACGGTTCGGTGTGCGTCAGTGAAGCCTGGAGGCTTGTCGGTGTCGTCGCGCCGGTCCCTGTCAGACTCTACGCGAGCCTTCTTCTTCTCTTCTGCTTGGAACTCCCTGGAGAAACCCTCGCACTCCCTCATGGTGTGCTTGTGGTGCTTGTGGACGGGGCACTGGGCATCGAGGAGCTTGGAGTAGGCCTCCTCGTAATTGCGCTTTGGGGCTAATCGGGTGTTGTAAACTTGGTAGTGGCGGCGCCTCTCTCCTGCCCTGGAGCTCTCGGGTTCGTCGTAGCGGCGGTGTTCTGGGCGTCGTCGATGGTCGCGGTCATCGCGGCGGTAGTCTCTCCGAGGAGCTCGATCATCCTGGTGCCGATCAGTTCGATGGCCCTCTTCTTGGTTCCGCGACTGGTCGGGGAAGCGAAGGCGACTGTGAATGGAGTGATGAGCTGCGTCGTTTCCATCGACGTATTTGTTGGCGATGCGTAGCATCTCGGCAACGGTGGTCGGGCTGGTGCGGTATAATTTCTTCCGCAGTTCCTCGTCGGGCCTCAGGCCGCGCATAAACGCGGAGATGGCTTCTGCATCTGTGATGTCGGGGATGTCATTTCTGATTTCTGAGAAATGCCGGATGTAGTCTCGCAGGGAGTCCCGAGAGCCTTGCCGAAGTCTTTCAAGATCATACTTCGTGCCCGGTTGCTTGCAGGTGGCGCGGTAGTTATTGACGAACTGCTCCTTCAACTGATCCCAAGTGTCGATGGAGTTCGGCCTTAAACTATGAAGCCAGTTGTTGGCGGAGGCGCTGAGCATGACCGGGAGGTAGTTGGCCATCACATCCCTGTTTCCACCGGTGGCTTGGACGGCGATCTCGTAGACGTTGAGCCATTTGTTGGGATCGGCTCTTCCGTCGTAAGTCTTGACGCCGACAACTTTGAAGTTAGGAGGCCAGACAACTGCTCGGAGTGCCGGCGTGAATGGCAGTTCCGAGGCGGTCTTGTCGTTGGGGAAGCCGTGCGTCTGATCATACTCTCTTCGTCGCTCGGCCTCTGCTAAGTGTCTGGCTTCTCTCCTGTTCTCGATGCGGCCGCGCAGGTCTTTGGTCTTCAGCTTTACGCGGAGGTCGGATTGGTTCACCTCTTGGTCGCCGTCTCGCCGATGAGGTCTCCGACCACCGCGAGACATCTCACCATCTTCGCCGACGAGCTCTGTAGCCGATGCCGTGCTATGAGATGGCGCTTGTATTCCTTCGTTGATCTGGACCTGAGTTGCTTGGAGAAGAGCGGTGAGCCGTCCGAGCTCTGGAGTCTGGGGTAGCCTCTTGGCCTCGGCGATCGCGACGGCGACATTGGCGCTTGGAGTCGTGCAGACCTCGTACTGCCCGAGCATGCAAAATTCGGGCTCCAGATTCTTCACCGCAGTCCTCCTCGCTTCAGCTTGCTGCTCGCGGCGTCGTCTGCGATCGGTGTTCCTTGCCTCACGGGCTGCTCGGGCCTCTTCGGACTCATTGGGCGGCGGGTCGCTGTCATTGCTGATGGCAAGGTCCGGTCCCCCAAAAAATTGCTTGATGAGGGGCAGATCGGCGGGAAGGCCACCCTCTTGATCATCATTGTCGGGGCGGACGTTATCGGGGGTGATGAAGGAGCTGGTGCCGACGTGTTGACGCAGCGTTTGAGCGAAGCTGGAAGCTGCGTTTTATAGCCCGAGCGGCAAGTAGCCGTTCGGAGGATGATCCGCTCGAGGTCGCTCCTCGACGATGCGCTCGAGAGGTGTGATAGTGACGACCAGTGTTGTGTCGGGGGACAGCGAGGAGGGGCGGTGCGTCGTGGATGACACGGACTCCAGGATTTGGAGTCCCTCTGACAGCTTCTTGGTGACCCGATCTATAGACCCGATCAGGTTGTCGTTGTCGATGTTTTTTCGAACGTAGCGTGGCAGCCTTTTCGTCGGAGGCAACACGCAGGGGATCTGAGCTGCGTCCAGAATCACCCCTTTGCCGTTCGCGCCGACGACACAGGTGATGGATCCCACCGTGAAGATCAGGTCCGGCGTCGGGAGCTCGATCACCTTGTTCGCCATGGAATCAGGTGGCACACCCCCTACCTGGCGCGCCAACTGTCGATGGAATACCGGCGATAGTCTACCGAGGGGTATGCCCGCGGTAGTAGATGAGACGGTGAGGGTGCGCCTGAGACGAACGAGGGAGCACAATTCGTGCGGAACAGAGATTTACACAGGTTCAGGCTGCCACGAGGCGTAATACCCTACGTCCTGTATATTGCTGTGTTGTATTGCTAGTAGATTAGATGAATCGAGTAGACCCCCCTGCCCGCCTTATATAGTCCGGGGGGCAGGGTTACAAGTTGATCTTGCCATACATAACAGATTACAATCCTAGCCGATCTGGGAAACCAATCGGCTAGATCCTAGGAAAGCTATTTTCTTGTCCGCCAAGGACTCTGCGGATATACGCGATCTCCTGGAGATCGTATGGGCAATGCGTCCTTGGTAGTTCAGGCCTGTTCGATAGACTTGGGCCAAGTATGACTATGCGGGTATACGGGCTTATACCCCCACAAGCCAACACTGTTGATTTTGCTCAGAAGAAGAAACAAGTCAGTACTATGGTTGTTGAAGGCAGACAGATCCACCAACGCTTGAACCTTCTGAAATCGACAGCCGGCGAAGACCAAGAATCAATGCAGGCCGGCCAGTCTCCATGCTGAAGTTGTTTCTTCCATTCGATCGCTGTTGAAGTTGTAATTTTTCGTTTTATGGAGTGAAAACTTGTATTATTTAGAAACATCGCTTAATGTAAACTTGAATCGGCTCTTTTGTTTGACTCTAAATCGGCTAATCAGCCAGATCCTTTTGCATCGATCAAGAGAAATCGATTCACCAGCCGATCCTGAGTAACCGACCCAAACAGCCGATCGAGACATTCCGCACCCCACGCGTCGTGTCGATTCCGGATTCATGAAACGTGGGTTAACTCTATCATAAAATCCGCCGCGCCGTCTCATCTTCCGAGGGAACTGCCTCGACACTTCCATCTTCATAAATAGACCCCAGGCGTGAGCAAGCAACCGCACGCTCTATCAGTTCTCGCTTTGCCTGGCCTTCTTTCTCGTCCTCTTCATCTCAGACCTAGTTCATCGCCTCCTGATCCAAACCAATGGTCGGCAACGGAGATCGCGGCAAGCGCCCGGCCTCTGACCCAGCCGAGAGCGATGAACTTCTTCATCGAATCAGTTCGCTGAGGTCGCTGGCCAACCTGCTGGAGACAATTCTGAGGTAAGATTACTGTTCATCCTGGCGTATCTGATCAAATCCGGAACTGATTGCCATCATCCTTGCAGTAACCCTCCAACCATCGGCGCCGGGGGCTCTGGAGCTGCCATCGGACCTTCACGAGCCGCTCCCGCGTCGGGCGGCGCAGCCCCTGCGACCGACGAAGCAACCCCTGCGGCAGGTGAAGCTGCGGGTTCATCTCGCGTGCCAAGGCGCTAGGCGATGAATCGGCAGCTTGGCCGTCTACAGCAGGTAAGCCGACCCACTATTCATGGCGTTAGATCCCGGCTTTCAAATCCGATATATCTATTTCTCTGCTATTCTTCTAGCCAACAGCGCATCCTCCATCCACCATCGGGCGCGCCGATAGGTGAGGCCTCGCGAGTGCACTACACCGCGCCTCAGCCAATCCTTCAACAGGATCCGGCTTCTAGTGCCGCCCCTAGGGAGGGGTCCAGCTCCGGGTCTTCCTCAGGCTCGACCAACTCCTACACCGCCGACGACGGTCGCCGCTTCCACCATCAGATGGTGGAGTATCGTAACCTCTACTCAGAGGATACGAAGGAGAATGGCCGGTTGTAGGGCGTCAATGAAGCCCAAGCCACTACACTCGCCGCCGTCGAAACCGAGGTGGCCACCATGCAGGCCCATCTCGCCGAGTCAGACGAAAGATTCTTGTGTTGACCCTTCTGCTTTCTTGCAGCCTTGACCGCGCAGCTGCAAAGGTTGCGCGTGGCCACCGAGGATGCCGCCAATGTTGTCAACGCCCGTGACGAGACACTGGTGGCGAGGCTCCAGGACGTCCACCACCGGGTTCGCCAGGTGGCCATGACCGGAGTCCATCGTGGCGCCACCGGGGCCCTCGTAGCCGCGCGGCTCCGCTCCGGCATTGCCCTCGAGGCCATCGAGCCGGGGTTCCCGGTGGGGGAGGACATGTCACAGGCCCATGCCCAGCTAAGGGCCTTCTTCCCCCACGCTGAAGGCGTCGTTGTTGTCACCGATGCCGAAGAGATCATCCACGGAGCCACCTATAATCAAGTTTAGAATGTAATAGGGCTTTCATGTACATATAACTAGTGATCAGTAATCAAAACTTCAGCGTTTCACTTCCTTATTGTTTCTTTTTTTATTTTTGCTCTAAAGGCGATGCTTATCGCATCGGCTGTTGCACCCCATCGAGGGTGTCACAATTTTGTGTTGAAGGCGATTCGTCAAAACGAAATCGACTATTACATTTCATATTTTATCCTAAAGGCGATCCTCTAATTAGAATCGGCTGTCAAAAGCCAGATCTAAACGAATCGGCTGTCAACCCCCGACTGGGATGCTAGGATAATATTTCTTCAGATACTTCCTATTGATCTCCATAGCAAATCTTCTCCCTTCCAAATCTTCAAGGACTTGGGCATTGCCGGGCGCACATTCCACAACTCGATACGGGCCTTTCCAGTTTGGTGACCATTTGCCTGAATCGGCTATCTTTGGTACCGATAGGTAGGATGACTTTCCATACCAGCTCTGATTCGACAAAGCTCTTGCCCCTCACCTTAGTGTTGTAATACTTGGCTACCCGTATCTTGTTTGCTTCAATATATTCCAAAGCTTTGAGCCGATGACAATGCAAATCATCAAGGCTATCCATCATGATTTCTTTATATTCACCGGATGTAAGCTTATTCGGCAACGTGACACGTCGTGTTTCCGACTGAATTTCCCACGGTAGGACGACAGCATGTCCGTAGACTAGCTAATATGGTGTAGCTTTAGTCGATCCATGTTGAGCCATCTGGTACGCCCACAGAGCCTCACTCAGGGTAAAATACCACTTTCTGGGATTCTGTTCAATCTTCTTCTTGATGACCTTGATAAAAATATGATTTGAAGCTTCAGCCTGACCATTGACTTGGGCATAATAAGGCGAAGAATTGTAAATTTTAATGCCCATGTCGTCAGCAAAGGTCAAAAACTCATCTGAAGTGAACATTGTCACTTGATCAGTCGTGATGGTCTGTGGTATACCAAATCTGTAGACAATGTGTTCCTTCACAAACTCAATTATATCTCCAGATATAGCATTCTTCAAAGGAATAGCTTCTACCCACTTGGTGAAATAGTCAAGTTGCAACCAGTATCCATTTGTGACCTTTACTCGACGGTGGATAGATTTGGCCGATCAGATTGATTCCCCATCCTCTGAACGACCATGGCTTGATGATAGGATTCATATCTGAAGCAGGAGATTTCTGCACATTCTCAAATCTCTTGCACTCTTGGCAACCCTTGTAATATTTGAAGCAATCCTCGAGGATTGTTGGCCAATAATAACCAGTACTCCGGATGATCCACTTCATCTTGTGAGCCGATTGGTGAGCACCGCAGACTCCTTCATGAACCTAACTCATCGGCTTTGCCGACTCTTCTGCCCCAAGGCATTTTAACAGCACACATACTTGATAGCCTTGTATCTCAACTTTCTACTAACTCTCTGTAAAGGATCTACAAGATAACTTGCTATCTCGCCTCGTCTGTCATCAGCTGATTGCTTCGGCGTTGAAGATTTCTTGCATGGACCTAAACCCCGAGGCGCCCTGCGCCAATCGATTAGCCTCCTGATTTTGAGCTCTGGGAATATGATAAAGCGAAACCGATATAAATCCCCTGATCAAAATTTGGCACTGATCATGGTATCCTCTGAGTATGTCATCTTTACATTCATATAGACCGAGCAATTGGTTGATGACTGGTTGTGAGTCTCCGAAAACCTCAACTACATCGGCCTTTGCTTCATGCAGAAGCTGAAACCCCTTCCAGATCACCTCATACTCATCTTGGTTATTTGTCACGGTAGGCCCAATCTGGAAAGCAAACTCGAAACGTTGTCCTCGAGGTGATACGAGCACTACTCCAGCACCTCCACCTTGTCTGCAAGACGATCCATCGAAAGAACATAGTCCATGGCGCTACGTCGACCTAGACTGACAGCGCCCCCGTGATGCTGGGTAATGAAATCAGCTATTGCCTGCCCTTTGACTGCTCTAGCCGATTCGAACCTCAAGTCGAACTCAGAGAGTGCCAAGATCCATTTGCTGATCCGTCCATTCAGGATTGGCATTGACAACATATGCTTGATCACATCTGCCATAGACACCACCACACACTCGGCTGACAACAAGTAGTGCCTCAACTTGGTGCATGAATAAAATAAACACAAGCAAAACTTTTCAGTCGGTGTATATCTTGTTTCAGGATCCAAGAGCCTCCTGCTCAGATAGAAAACTGCTCTCTCTTTTTCTTCAAACTCCTGAAAAAGGGCCAATCCAATCGTATGGTTTTCGGCCGTCACGTACAACTTAAAAGGCTTCCTTACGTGTGGTGGCACTAAAACAGGTGGAGACTTCATATATTCTTTGATCTCGTCAAAAGCCTTTTGCTGTACGTCACCCTATCTGAATTCTTGATTGTCCTTAAGTTTCAATAATGGTGAGAACGGCAGCACCTTCTCTAACAGATTGGCAATAAATCTTCTGATGAAATTAATCTTGCCATGCAAAAACGGCAACTCCTTTTTGTTGGTCGGAGGCACAAGCTGATCGATGGCTTTCCTGCTCTTGCTGCCAATCTCTATCCCTTTGCGATGAACCATGAAACCCAGAAACTCACCAGCCGACACCCCGAAAGCACATTTATTAGGATTCATCTTTAGCTCGTGCTTTCTCATGCATTCCAGGGTATCCTTCAAATTGGCTAAATGATCTTTGTAGCTCTTTGACTTCGCAACCACATCATCAATATAGATTTCAACAATTTTTCCGATTAACTTATGAAAAATATAATTTATAGCTCTTTGATAAGTCACACCAGTATTTTTTTAAACCAAAAGTCATCACAACCCACTCGAATAGACCGATTGCACCTGGACACCTGAAAGCTATTTTGGGAATGTCTTCGTCAGCCATGAAAATCTGGTTGTAACCGGCATTGCCGTCCATGAAGCTGATGACCTGGTGCCCTGCCGCTGAATCAACCAACATATCAGCTATTGGCATTAGGATAACCGTCCATCGGGGTAGCCCTGTTCAAATCCCTAAAATCAATACAGACTCATAATTTTCTATTTTTCTTATACACAGGGACGATATTCGATACCCATTCGGCGTATCGGCAAGCTCGAATGAACTTGGCTTCCAACAGTCTCTCGATTTTGGCCTTGATATCAGGTAATGCGTCTGACTTGAATCACCACGGAGGTTGCTTGAACGGCCAAAATACAGGCTTGATAGGCAGTCTGTGCTCAACAATCGATTTTTCTAAACCAGACATTTCATAATATTCCCAGGCGACGCACTCCTTGTATTCTTTCAATAAATCAATTAGCTCCTGCCTGAATTCAGGGTCAAGATTGGCGGCAATGTACGCGGCCTTGGTCTATCACCAGGTCCAATATCCACCTCTTCAAGTTCATCGGCCGACGTAAAGCCCTGTCCTAGCCTACCCTCAGTGCCATCGATCGAATTCTCCATTAATAAAAAGACTTAGAGCCGATTGCCCGGACTCGCTGTTGACTCTCATCACTGACCTTGATGGAGCCTTCGTCCCAAGTCTTGCTAGAAAAACAATCGTGATCCCCAGCCTCCCAATAGGCGACGTCTGCTGTAGCTACACTCACTGAATCATCAGCCGGGACTACTTCAACTTCATCACCATGCCACTGGATCACACATTGGTGCATTGTGGACGGCACGCAGCAATTGGCATGGATCCAGTCACGCCCAAGTAACAAACTGTACGAGCCCTTCCTGTCAATCGTGAAGAAAGTGGTAAGCACCGTCTTCTTCTTGACTATCAACTCGACATTGATTGCCCCCCGAGTGTTGGAAGAGTTGCCTCCGAAGTCCTTGAGCATCACGTCGGTCTCGATCAAATCATTAGGGCCCTTGCCCAGCTTGCAAAAGGTAGTGTAGGGCATGAGATTGACTGTAGCACCACCATCCACCAGCATCTTGGTATTGGCATCCCATCAATATATCCCTTGAGGTATAGGGCCTTTAGGTGCCGGTGCTTTGGTGGCTTGTCGAAAAAGTAGCTTAATGCGCGAAGATCAACCTGGCGGCGCCTTGTTCAGATTCTGATTCATCAAACTCAGAAGATACGTAACCTTTCCTAGCCTTTGGCGTCCTGAACTCAGCCGGAAGCACGAACACCATTTGTGCATCGGCTATCGCCTTCCCCTTGTCTTGAGAGGGCTTCTCTCGCCAGACTTGCCTCGGGCCTCCTTCTGCTTTGAGCTATCTATTCCTGAGGCGCTGCACACTGGCATCTCTGACTCCTGGTCAAGTACCCAGGATCGAGCCGATCATGCACATCCCTTTTTTCACGTCGATCCTGCATGTCTTGCGGGCGTCCAAGCCTCTCATGCATAGACCGGCGGTTGGTTTGAGAATGCCTGTACTCCCGGTACTGATCACTACACTCCGAGTAGTTGCGGATAGTCAGCAATTTTAAACCTTCGTTCCAGCAATGTCAAAAGAACGGGCAATACCAGTGCTCTTTTTCTTTCTCCCGGCGGTAGGCTAGCTCTTCCTGGTAGCGTGCTTTCTCTTCATCATGGGCCCACCTCTGGTACTCTTCTTCTTCAAACTGCCTCTGGTGATTCTTCTCCCTCTTCCTTTGCCATTTGTTCAATAGGTTGCGAGAAGTCACCTTGGTCTTGCTGGACCCCTCCTTCTCAGGTCGGTTCTTGCTCTGCTCCCTCCTCTTCTTAATCATCTTCAGCTCTTTGGCTGTTATCTGCATACCTGGATCGATCGACGCATTCCACCTTGCCTGATCAGAGGTCAGGACTCTTACCTTGCCTGCAGGGGATGTCACCTCGACCATGTTCTGGCCTTTTGGGAATGGGAATTTGTTAATCTTCATCTTTCCTTTGGCAGGACTATCAAACTTCAATAGGCCGCGAGAGATGGCTCTCTGGATCTGGGTTCTAAACGTGCGGCACCCATTAGTGTCGTGCGTGTCACGGCCGTGGTACTGGCAAAATGGTTTTCCTTTCAATTCTTCAAGAGAGGGCTTGACATAATCTGCAGGAAACGTAATCTGCCCAGCGCTGACTAGCAAGTAGAAGAGCTTATCTAGCTTGTTTGTATCAAAATCGTATTGATCTTCTATGCTCCAGTTCTTGGGCACAGCCATGGGCCTCTTGCCCCACTTTAACTCGACAGTAGCAACCTCGTCCTGATCTTCATCTTCTGAATCGGAGTTGTTGACGAATGCGGTGTGCTTGTACTTCGCATCCTTCCTGAAGGTTTGGGCTTGTAAC
Source organism: Eremochloa ophiuroides (assembly GCA_038502445.1). NCBI lineage: Eukaryota > Viridiplantae > Streptophyta > Magnoliopsida > Poales > Poaceae > Eremochloa > Eremochloa ophiuroides. The sequence goes on from JAHLJS010000008.1 coordinate 54,275,790, forward strand.
TCCAGCACTGACACCCTCTGCATCACCTGGCTGATATTGTCAAAGTTAGTGCCCGCCAGCTTCTCCTGAACGTGCGGGAGCAATTCACTGATGACCTAGGTGAGTGAGCTGCTTGTCCATGAGGTTCAACGAATAGCATATGTTCCTCATCTCCCTGAAACGCTTGATGAAGGCCGACCCGGTCTCGCTGCTCTTCTGGCACATGCTGGTCAGATCGACGATAGTCTTCTTTCCAGTACCGGAGAAGAAATAGCTGTGAAACCTGCTCTCTAAATTCGCCCAGTTCTGAATTGACTCCGGCTCCAGAGTGGTGAACCAACTAAAAGCGGGGCCAGTCAATGATAGTGAGAAGAAGTGGACCTTGTGAGTGTCCTCGTACGACGCCTCGCCAAGCTGAGTCAGGTATCGGCTAATGTGCTCCAAGATGGACACGTCATCCTGTCCACTGAACTTGGTGAAGTCTGTCATGTGATACCTTGAAGGCAGCGCCACATGATCAAACCACTCAGGATAAGGGCGTCTGTATCTGATCGAGACTCCCGCCTTTGGCTGCAAGCCGAATTGATTCCTGAGCATTGTACCCATCTTGTTCAACAGTTCATCTTGAGGTGGCTGGGTATAACCGGGGTGTGGTGCCGACGTGAGATCTCAATAAGTATGCCCAATGTGATAACCTGGAGCTGTTGGGGGCATGTTCCCGGTCGGCATGTTCCCAGTTGTATTCATGTAAGCAGCAATCTGCTCAGGAGGGTAGTCTCTGTATAGCTTAGGAGATACAGCTATTTTTGAAGCCGAATCCGTCGTCATATTGGGATTTTGAACAGAGGGCTTTGGCGGGCTCGGCTGCTGAGGCAGAGGATTGGACGTCCCGGCCGCTGCACTTGGGTTGGAATCTTCTAGAGGTATGTTGAAGTATGTCGGGCCCAACGATTCCCAGTCCTGCCTCTTGATGACTGTCTTCATGATGTTATAGAATGTCTGCAGGAAAACATTGTGGTGATGCCTGACTGCCTGATGCGAAGCTGACCAGATGGCGCTAAGAAGAAAATCCTTGAACTCTTCTTCGCCCTTATCGCTGTGGCCATGCAGGATCCATCTTGGAAAGGGATTCTTCTTCACCACTCGACCCTCACGGGTCTTGCTGAACGACAGTAGGCAGGCATCAGAAAACTCCTTAATGAGCTGCTCCATGATCACAGCATCTTCAGGCTCAATCTCTTCACGTTTGACCCTGATGACGCCGTCATCCTTCGTAGTCTTGTTCGCTGCGCCCTTGCTCTTGGCCATGAGTGAAAACTGTCCCACCGGGCGTGCCAAAAAGTGTGTTGGCACAAAAGGTTGTTCCTCACGCTCAACACACCAACGAAGCCGGAACGACCCTTGAAAGCAATAGAGCTTTTGCAGATCTAGCTAGCTTCAGGACCAGTCTGAGAGTGTCGATAACTCCCAAGCGTGCCAGTCAGTTTGACCTACAATTGACAAGGAAAGAGATATGATTAGTAACACAATGCGGAACTTACTGGTGTGTCCAGGCAGTTCCAAATTTTCGGCCTCACGGGCCATGTTTGCAGGCTATCGACTAGAGAGTCGATATTCGAATGATATGAACTGATTTTCATGAGATAAGCATTATGACGTAAAACAACCGATTCACTTGCATCAATAATGGTAGTGACTTGCATGAGACAAATTATAACATAATTAATGCACACATGTCAAGCTAATTATTGACATCTACTAACGTCGCCAAATATAACTATATAACTTTTAATAGCGAGAGGCGAGATTAGAAGATGAATGGTAATTAATTAACTTCTTATTAGCAACTAGCCACTTTTCTATTACCAATATCCTTTAGCATGAACTCGGTTGTCAGTCCTAATTAATAATGCTAAGAATAAATAAAGGTTTTATATATTATTCTATGTGACTAGGCAGAAATAAATATAAATAATATAAACTAAGATCAGTTCTGCAAGCGGACAGATAATTATACCATTGTAGCATTTTACCTAGGGAGTTCTAACAGGTTGTCGATTTATATTTATACCACTGGGAAGGACTAAGATAAACTACAATCTATTATATTGATAGTGATGGTATACAATGGATAAGTGACATTACCGATGTCATTTACTCTACTCATAACAGGCAGAGGTCACAAGGTAAATAAAGATAAAGGTGATAAGTATCATCAAGCATCATAAAAAAAAGATAATCATCAGAGCACTTTTCTAGTCATAGTAATACCTAGCCAATGGATAAACTAAGGAATTAATATCAAAGGTAATTCTATAACTACATCAATGAATAACTCTAATTAGTGCAATTACATCTAGCAATCATTATTAGACTAATCCTATATCATGATCACATGCAAAGGGCATCATCTAGGAAAGGTGTGAAACAGAGTCATCATCCAACTTCGCGACCATGCCTGCTGGCCTACATACGCGGGGGGGGAGGGTGGACTACAGAGGACTCAACGCAGCTGTCAACTACGCGATCTACCACACGACCCTGGCACATCAGGGTGCACTCACAGATAAACAAAATACCTAGACACCACGTCTACATATCGTTCATCATCTATCCATCGTACGCATGAATAAACGCTATACGAGCAATTACATGAATTCAATAAGATCAAACCAACTATACTAGACATATAATCAAAGTAGACAAAGACTATTGTAATCAAGAACATATGAACTATTAAGAACAATGTTTCCCTAATCATAATGAAGAATACAATAATAGTGAAAGAACTAGAATTATACCGAACTCCGTGCTCTAGACAGACGTCGGGGCTCCAAATCCGCCAAAGAACTAGAACTCCTCTACTCTCTAATCTAACTAGGCTAGAACTATGAATTAGGAGGCTCTTGATGAACTAGGAGGCTCTTGATGGCTTGAGGACTTGATGCCTTGAATGAATGATGGGTTGATGCCTCCAGGGGGGTCTGCCCCTTTATTTATAACCCGGTGGGATGCACGTGCGCCGTAGGATCAAACCGACTTGAAACAAGGGTCGAGATGACTCCACAAAGGCAGCGGAAGAAGACTCCAGAAGCTGGGCCGAAACCCTAGCAGGGGGCACCGGCCGGCCCCACCTGGGGGGCCTCGGGTCCCGGTGCCTCGGGTGTGTTCCAGATGCTTCTATTATTCTCGTAATGATGTTTCCTTGGCGGTTAAGTTACATGGTAATCATGCTCTTTAACCCTTCTTTTATGCTTTTCTAGAATAGCCCCTGGAAAATACAGAACATGCAAAACTCATGGAAACTGTCAGTTAAAACCCTAGACTAGTGTGTATTCATGTATCCTTTGGTGTCTAAAGTTCTAATAAAAGTTGACGTTAATCACCATCAACACTAATCTGATCAAAAGATATCTGAATGTAGGAACAGAGCGAAATCAGCTAATTAGTCGATTCGGCAAATACGAGCAACATACAAGCATATAAGACAAATAATGCTTAGACCTTCAAACCAATATATTTAACTCAATGTTTACAACAGTGGGGATCGAGCGGATTGAGACAGCCATAATGTAAACTATGATTTAAATCTATCAGTTATCGAATCTAAGTACTATTCATCTTATTACTTGAGTGCGACTCGTACACAATCAAGATCTAGATCTATCGGCTAATGCAAGCATATTGTATTTATCAATGCATAAACACGTAACAATTATCATCCATTGAACAAATAGATCTAAAGATATAAAGCCGACACAAATAGATCAAGATTGGACAAATTTGGTGAGTGATTCATGTAAATAAATAAATAAACTCAAACATCACCGATAACTTGATGAATCTAACTAAGATGCTAATTTTAGTTAGAGCCGATAACTAATCCATGCATATTAACCATATTAATTTAAGTCTTCGTCCATCGGATGACGCTAAACATAGATTAAGCAAGCGAACAAGGACGAATCTATAACTAATCCTTATTTGATCTAAGCCCACGTTCACCGGATGACGCTAAACTCATATCAAACAAGAATCGACCTTGATCTACAAAGCTCCTATGTCTACCGGATGACATTAAGGAGACAACGCTTAACAAGGTATGACGGTACTTACAAGCAAGCTTGCGTCCACCGGATGACACTCAGTCTGTTCGATCCAGTACCTGATCGGTTGTTCTCAGCTCTTCGTTCAATAGACTCTGCTTCCCAAAAATCGACTGTCTCTGCGTGGCATCGGCTATTTGTATTCAGTCCAGATTTTGGTGCAAACAAAGTATAATAATATATTATAATACTGTACACATTCATATATTACCAAGAGAAAAGGTTGTATCGATACATCTATAATATATTATTGATTATCCATACATTCAAGTTTAAAGAGTCTAGGTCTAACCATCAATCAATGGTAGAGTGTAAGACATCATCATATAAAATTAATATAACTTTAATATCAACAGTTTTGGCTCGTTAGGCTCGTGAGCCAGCTCGAGCTAGCTCGCAAGCTGGCTCGTTAACTAAACGAGCAGAAATAATGTTGGCTTAGCTTGTTAAAAAAATATAAATAAGCCGAGCCGAGTCGAGCGAGCTACCGAGCTACAAGCTTTCGTCCAGCCTTACTCATGTGTAGATTTCTTACCAACTTAACTGCACACTACATGTGATGACTAAAGTCCATCATCCTTAGGAAAAAATAAATGAAATCCTAGGAAGACCTCTCTTGCAGTGCGTGAAATTCAAACTCAAGACCCCTCGCCTCATGTGTAGATTTCTTACCAACTTAACTGCGCACTACATGTGACAAAGTCCTGGGTTCTTTCCTTTTCAATTGACACGTGAGGGACCTTTAGTCCCAGGTAGGAGACCTTTAGGCCCGATTGGTGTATCGGATGAGGACTAAAAATGGGCAAGGGACTTTACTCCCTGCAACCAGTAGCAATTCTCCCTTTACTCCCGAACACACACAAAAAAATGGGACTATGGCCCAAAACCGATGTGGATCAAATTTTGTTCTCTATAGTGACTTATATCAAGATTCAAGTTTTAAAATCTTTAACTGATAATTTGCTAACAATTTGCAACTGCTATAGTGCAAGCTTAACACGATCAAATTTACAATCTAATTATTATAAGTTTATAAACATAAACAACATAATATAAAACAAATAAACAATTAAAATATAATTTGAAAGGCTTGTCACGTACTAGAGTTGTATCTTATAAAAGAAAGCAGAGATAGTAGGAAGTTAGAATCAATACTATTGGATCCAAACTAAGCATGACTTTTGGAAACTATTATATCGCTTATATTTGGATGATACTGACTTTCATTTTGATAAATATTTTGGTGGAACGTAATCGTCCAGAACGCTTAGGTGCACAGAGGCACTTTTTTTTTTCTTTTTGGATCGCTCGTTCTCTGCACATTGGCTAGCAGCTCGATCGCCGGTAGTGGGCGCATGGATACTTCCGCTGACACTTGTTGTTAACAAACACTCACTATGCATGCATTCTTGTAAAAGATGGAACACGCGCACTGAAAAACCGCAATATGAGTTGACTCCAAAAATTCCTTCACGTCGACGAGGATGTGGCATGGACCTCCCCGTGGGACGTGGATCGTGGGTTCTGGCTGCACGTCCTCAAAGATCTCGCCTGGCCCTCGTGGGTTGCATGCAGCGACAAAAAATAAAATAGAGTGAAAGGATCGAGGATGCCCAAGAGGGGGGTGAATTGGTGAAAGGTCCTTGTTTGGTTTTGGTAATTGAGTGACAACTTAGGTGGACTAATATGTGTTTAAGTGTTGATTACACAGGTGATTAGTCTACATGTACATGTGTGTGAGCATCTATGCCATGGAGGTGAAAATGGCTTGGAGATGATGCTTAGCTCACACATATGGAGATGAAGGAGCTAAACACATGATACATGATATGGAGTCATGTGGCTAGGTAGAGAAGATCAAGACATGACTTGGCGTCGACGGACTGGTTGCAAGTGTGAAGGGCAAGCTAGTGAGCTTGGCATCGATGGACCAACGCAACGGTGAAGAGCAAGTGAAGTCGAGGATCGATGGACCAAAAGCCACGTGATGATATGAAGTGGATCATATCATTGTTGAGGTGTTGTGCATGTGTTGCACCGACATCGATGGTGTCAGAGACGGAGATGAAGATGGTGATCGGAATGGAAAGCGCAAGGCAATGGTATAACGTAGGGTATTTCCATTTCACCGGTGTAAGGTTGAGTAGAGAAGTGTTTGACCGGATTTAGGATAGATGGCCGTACTATCAAGAGGGGCAAACTTGTTTGCATATCGGTCATCTAGTGCCACTTGAGCGATCTAACTTTGCATACGTTGCTAGGATCAAGTGGCACGGTTAAAAGAGAGAAAATCCTTTGTAAAAATATTTGCGAAAAGCTAACACACAAGCACATGAGTTGTACACTTGGTGGTGTTAGCACTTTTGCCAAAGGAGTTGAAGGATGAGAGGGTTTGGGTTCACTCATTCTCCTGCCGAGCCTGCGAGGCAGGATTCAGAGCTTTTCGGTGGTGTTTCAGTGGAGAAACACACACCGGACGCTGAAGCGCACGCCCGGTGAAGGTGGCCAGGGACAGCGTGTTTCGGTGCAGTTGCACCGAACGTGGATTCATTGGCACCGGATGCGGAGCAGTTATTGTTCCCACGTCCAGTGGTTGCGACGTGGCAGTGCGTGGGAGAGCGGAGGCGCGGACGCGGTGGTCTGTCTGGTGGGTGCGCACCGGACGCGTCCGGTGGCACTTTGGTTGCGCACCGGACACTGGGGTCCGCACGTCCAGTGTGACGGCGGACGCGTCCGGTGTGAAGGCGTGCTAAGGGAAAATTCAAACGGCTAGTACACGTGTCAGTGGGTGGTACACCGGACAACCACCGGACGCGTCCGGTGTGATCTAAAGGAGCGTCCGGTGCGTGCGCAGTGAGCCCAATGAAGAGAGTAGCGGTTCTATTTGTTTGGGGGCTATAAATTAGAGGTGAGGGCCGGCCAAGACTTTTGGTTGAGCACCTTGGGAATGTGTTTCCCTTTGCTTGTGCTTGGCTTGGTGCCCTCCTACTCACTTGTGCACATAGTGATTTCATCCGATTGCGTGTGAGTGTGCTTGGCTCCGGAGCAAGATTGTGAGGGGTTGGAGCTCACCCCGCGGGAGATCGTGAAGAGCATCGCTAGTAGAGCGAGATATGAAGAGCGACAAGTGGTCCGGCCGGATCAAAGAGCAAGTGCTTGCGGGCGCCCCACGTGGGGGTGGTGACTTGTGGTGGGTCACCTCTTGCTAGAGGATCGGCCGCAACCTTGTAGCTTGTCTCAACGGAGGACGTAGCTTGTGGCGACAAGTGAACCTCTGGGAAATAAATCACCACATCAACATCTTTCCATCCTTTGCAGTGGTTTGCTCCATTCTACACAAGTCTTTTACTTTGTGCATTACTTTACTTGTGTATTTGTAGTTGCTCTTGTGAGATCGGATAGCTTGTGTAGCTTGGCACTCACATTCTTAGCTTGTGTAGCTTAGAACGAGTGTCTTGCTTAGTTTGTGTAGCTAAGTGTTGGCATTTCTTAACATCGTTACAAAAGATAGACTAAAAGTCCATCCCCGACAACGGCGCTAGAAATGCTTGTTGGCGTTTCTTAGCATTACTACTAAAGATAGACTAAAGGTCCATCCTTAATAATAATACTTAGAAACACAAGTTGACATTCCCAACCACCATTACTTCAGAAAGGTAATCCTTGGCCCTTAGTGGCGCCGACCTAGGTAATGCAGTCTGGTAATAGCAGTTAGAAGTGCCGGATTGGCCTTCCTAACCGTCATTACTTACGATATGCAAAACTGTGGCACGGCGCCGTGGGGTGCAACAAGAATTACAATCCTTAAGTAACGGTACTTAGGTATGCCAATCGATAGCTCAGTAAGGAATAAGATTACTCTACAAGCGCATAGAACTATCATTGTAGCATTTCAACCCTGAGTAGGGTGTCGTATTTATAATTTCCCGTAGGAGGGCAATATGCATCAAGCGTGGTGTAAACATGATCACTTATTGAGTGCAATGGTAGGCATAGAGTAAACAGGAATAAGACATGATTTCAAGATAGTGGACACACATATGGATCAACCTCAAGGAATAAAAGGAAAATAAAGAATAAAATAATATATCTCACTGAGCAGGCATTGGTCATATATAATTATACAAAGAACTGTTAGCAAATCATCTAATTAGTAGTTCTAGTATCAGGACTAAGTCTGGGGTGATAGGGAGATCCCCGCAGCTGGTCTGCCAGCCGATAGGGACTTTACGAACTCCTACTCAATATCCGAACGTGGGGGAATGCTAGGGATGGACAGGGCTGTCACCACCTGTCCACCTACCCCTCTGCCCGTGAGATACCGACATATCCGCCGATCTCCGCATACCTGAGCACCATGCTCACGTACTTGGAAACAACTCCTAACCCCCGCGGACCCTAACCCTACAGATTGACAGGCTAGGTTAAGAGCAACCATGACAGCACGACGAACCATCACCTCATTCCTAGTTCTTCCTCTATTCATACTAATTCGATGAACAAAGAAGAACGATGATGAACGAGTCAAGAACATGATACATAAACTATGTTCTAGCTCATATACTATGCTCATAACAAGATCATAACTAGACTCTAGCTCATATGCATAATCATATAAGTATGATAAGAACTTGCTCATGGAAGAAGACCGAATTGTATTCATACCAAGATGATCCTTTTCTTCCAAGGAGACAAGCTCTCCTTGATAGCTCTTGCCTTGCTCACAAACTACTAATACTGCTCTAAAGATACAAGTGAGAGGTGTGAGGTAGATGACTCCAAATGATGTGTGTGTTGAAGGGGATGGAGCACCCTCTATTTATATTGAGACTATGACGGTTTGGGCGTTCTAAACATGGAAGTAGGTGAAACCGTCATCAGCACCGCCTCCGAAGATGGCCCCGGGAGGCCCCACCAGGGGGACGGTCGGTCCCTGGGGAGCGCCATCTGGCCACTGCCTTCGGGTGGTCGGTTGTCCGCTGGGCCTGGGCCTTCCCCGTGGTTACGGATGGATCCAATTACGCTTTGAAGGTGGGCTTCTTTAGTATTCTTTGTTTGCACATTTGTTGGATTCGTCATTTGACTTTGCGCTTTCTCCATGTTGATGCGTATTTCCACTTGTTATGCCATAAAACCTGTAAAACATGAATGCTAGGGGTACAAGTGGAACTTGTTAGTAGTAAAGGCATATGTGCTAGAATATGATTGTTAATCCTCTTTTTAGTCTAAGTTGGTGGTATAAAATTTATCCATAAGGACCACCAACACTAAGCAAGTTGCGCTCCTTGATTAGGATTGTGTATCCTTGTCATTGAGCACGTAGTGAGCTTAGGTGCTTAGTGTGCTTTTGCTTGCTAGTTAGTAGGAGCTCCCCGGTGCTTAAAGTACTAGTGCTTAGATTAGTGTGATCTTACGCTAGAACAGTTTAGGGAAGCTCAAGTTAAGCTTGCACCTTTGCTTCTTGCTAGGATCTTTTGCAAGGTGCTTAGAGTCTTAGTTAGAGGGTGAATTGTCGCTAGAACCGATTAGGTTTTATTTGCGCTGCGATTAATTTTTGATCGGACTATTCACCCCCCTCTAGTCTGCCATCTCGACCCTTTCAATTGGGCAACTAGTAAATTTTTCGTAACACAATTTAACCTATCGCCATTTACCTAATCTCACCCCACAAGTGTTTGTGTAAGTTCTAAGCCTAAAACAAGTTAAGCAACCTAGAGCTAAGTCCTATCACAAGTATACTACTCTAGGAATGTGAAGAACACAAAGTAAATGCGAGAATGTAAATGAGTAAGAGATTGCAAGCCGAGTTTTTCCCGAGGTATCGGAGAGTTGGCACTCTCCACTAGTCCTCGTTGGAGCACCCACGCGAGGGTGTAGCTCCCCCTTGATCTTCGCAAAGACCAAGTGCTCTCTACGGGCTGATCCTTTGCCTCTCCGGCGCGGTGGATCGCCCACAACCGCTCACAAGCTTGGCTTGGGCCGCCCACAAGCTCTCCAAGCGGTCACCAAGCCTCCGATCGCCACCGAATCATCTAGGTGATGCCGATCACCAAGAGTAACAAGCCTAGACTCCCACTTGACCAAGATGAAGGCCAAAGAGGGTGATGGATTCACACAAGTCACTCTTGATCACACTCTAGGGAAGAAGCTCACAAGCAAGTGGAAATCACTCAACCTCCCTAGGGCTCTTGCGCTCACACAAGGTCACAATGGTTGTTTCAGCTGAACAAATGGCAAGAGAGCTAAAATGAGGGTGATGGAGAAGTATAAATATCCCCCTCTCCAAAACTAGCCGTTTGTACTATTTTCAGCAGCTGCGAACCGTCGGACCATGTGAACAGTGGTACCGTCGGACTATACCCCGCCAGTCCGACTCTCACAGCTATCCTGCAGACAACATTGTGCGAAGGGGCGTCGGACTCAAAACAATGGTCCGACACACACCGTCAGACCACAATCCGATGCCCTCTGAGCTCTCGGGTGAGCTCTGCACAGGAACTCAAAACGGGCAAACCACACGCCAAAGGTCCGACGCTCCCCTGAAAGCCCATGTTTGGTTTTAGGTAATTGATGAAACCTAGTTTGCTAATGTTTGCTCTAAGTGTTTCATGTGAATAATTAGCAAATAACAAGATGAAGCAAAGGACCGGGTTGGTGGAGGCCACAAGTGAAGGGTAATGATGGCGTCCATGCAAATGGTGTAAGCCCATCAACAAGAGGAGAAAGCCCTAATGATGGCATCCATGCAAATGGTATAAGTTCATCATCAAAGGTGTCCAAAAGCTTCATCAAGTGATGAGAAGGAAGATGTAGAAAAGCTTGGAGCTCAAGGCAAAGGTATAACCAATAGGAGCTCGTTTGCTTTTGGTGATCAAGACTCTATAGAGAGAGTGATCACATTTACGATAGATAGTCGTACTATCAAGAGGGGAGAAATCGTTTGTGAAATGCGGTTATCAAAGTGCCACTGTGTGTTCATATTCATTGCATATGCATGTAGATGCTAGTGACATTAACAAAACCCGTGGAAAACTCTTTTGAAAAGGCTAACACACGTGCACTAAACTGAGAGACGCTTTGGAGTGTTAGCACCTTTGGAAACGGGGTGAAGGTTGAGGGTTAGAGAGGGTTTGGGACCTCTCTTCCCCTCATTCTGCTCTGTCTGAGAGTGTCGGACGGGCAGAAAGTGAGCGTCGGACCATGGGTTCACGGTCCGACGGTGTGGCGAGCAGAGTTCATGTCCTAGCTGACTGCGCGGCGTCCCGAGTTCACGGCGTCAGACGTCAGGTGTTAGTCCGACGCTGGGCGTCGGACAGCGTCCGACAGTGCTTGGAGCTCTCGGGTTGCTCTCTAGAGACGTCGGACAGACAGCTTCGTTGGTCTGACGGTGTTCGTTGGACATCGTCCGACGATGGTTTGTGCTCTCTGTCCTTCTCTGGAAGTGTCAGACAGTGGCGACTTTTCGTCCGACGGCGCGAGAGTCCGACGGTCTGTTTTGGCGTGAGAAAAGAGCCATTGTGATCAAACGTTCGATTTCAAACGGCTACTGACATGTGGCGTGCATCCATGGCGTCGAACCGTGTGCTTTGGTCCGACGGTGATACGCGCGGGCGTCCGACGGTTCCGTTCGACGCCACGCAGAGTGGCCGAATGGCTATGTCTTTCTGAGGGGCTTATTAATAGAGCTTTGGCTGGCTTGTGCTCGCTCTCTTGGAGTGTGTTCATCTAGAGGCACTTGGTGATTGGATTTCACAGCATATTCTCTTGATACTCTTGGAGATTGCCGACTTCTAGACGGCTTGGAGCTGCGAGGATAGTTCAGGGGAGTTGGTGATTGTCTCCCCCTCCGATCGATGAAGTTGTAAGGGGTTCTTGAGCCTTCCCCACGGGAGATCGCAATTGGCTACACTAGTGAATTGTGCGTACCTTGTGGATCCCCATCTTGTGTTGGTTGTGCGGCACCCTTGAGAAGGGTTTGGCGTGTGATGCCAATTAGCGCGTGAAACCCAAGTGGGTGTATTGCTACAACGAGGAGTAGCTTGCTGGCAAGCAAGTGAACATCGGTACAAAATCTTGTGTCATCTCTCTACCGAGGATCTCTCTTGTGTATTGTTATTGATCGTATTGGTTTTCATATCATCACTACACCGGCGGTATAATCATCTCCCTCTCCTTTACATTTTAGCACTTACTTTTGTTGTAGTTTACTTGTGTAGCTTGCTCACCTAGTGAAAGCTCTATATTTGGTTTTCGCTAATTGATGACACCAAAGTATCTAACCATTGTGCCTAAGTGTTTGATTACAAGATGGTTAGAGGATCAAGTGTGGAGGTGATGAAGGCATCCAAAGACTTGGAGTAAGCCCTATCAAAGTAAAGATCAAGAACTCCAACACTTGGTGATTTGGATTGAGCTCAAGGCAAAGGTATATCAATAGGGCTATTTCCATCTTAGTGGACGAGACACTATAGAAAGTGTGTCCACATTTAGGATAGATAGCCGTACTATAAAGAGGGGAGTAATTCCATGGTTAACACAGTTATCAAGTGCCATTAGATGTTTGGATCATGCATTGCATTTAGATCTAGTGGCTAACTCTAAACCCTTTGCAAAACCTTTTGAAAATGGCTAACACTTTGCAAGAAATGTTTTACACATAACATGTGTAAGCCAACATAAGCAAAGGACTTGACACGAGCTCGAAACGCGCTGAAAACGAGCGTCGGACGCTTTGGTCGACAGGCGTCGGACCAATTCCCAGCGTGCGACAGTAGCCCTGCCGCTCTGTGTTTTGAGGGCGTCGGACCGATCAGAGGCACAGCGTCGGACTAATTCTTTCGTCCGATGGTGTCTTCGCGCTTCGGTGAACAGGAGTGTCGGACTGGAGTTTTCCGAGCATCGGACTATATGTCTCCAGCATCCGACGGTCGATCGTTCGGCAGTTCGACACGTGGCATCCGCAGAGGGCATCGGACGATCGTCGTTGGTCCGAAGCCGAGCGTCGGACCGATGTTCGACGAATTTTGACGCTCGTGGACCTCTCTGGAAATGTCAGACTCCTCAGCACTTTGGTCCGACGGCCTCAGCCGACGAGCGTCGGACTATTTCGCTCAGTCTGACGGTCTGCAGTTCATGGCGCCAACGGTCGATTTCAAACGGTCGAGCTGACGTGGCACGCGCCGATTTGCCGAGGAAGAAAGCGTCGGACCGGGATCATTAGTCCGACGGCCCGCGCGGACCGTCTGACGCTTAGCGTCCGACGATGCGTAGAAAGTGAGTAACGACTATGTTTGTGTGTGCCTGTCTATTTAAGCCACTTAGCCGGTTCATACTCACTCTCTTGACTCTCTAACTTGTTGATACACCTCTTGAGCACCCTCACAACACTCTCACTCACATAGATTGCATAATTCTCATCCATTGTGAGCTAGAGAGTTGATCAAAGTGCTTTGCTTGATCTTTGCATCCATTGGCACTTGTTGATCGTGTTTGCTGCGGAGTTCTCTCATTTCTCTTGGTGATTGCCGTCACCTAGACGGCTTGGAGCAGCGGAGGAGCTTGGCGGAGTTGGAGATTGTCTCCGGCCACTCCCGGTGATCTTGTGAGGGGTATTGCACCTTCCCCGGCGGAGAAGCCACAAGGTAGCCCTAGTAAATTGCTCGTGTCGTTGAGTTACCCTTCTCGTGGTAGATTCTTGTGGCGCTCTTGGTGAGCTTGACGATTGTCGTCGATTAGCCACCGAATCACCGAGTCGTGGTCGACACAACGGGGACTAGCGTGCCGGCAAGCACGTGAACCTCGGGATAAATCTTTGTCTCCGTGTGTTGATTGGGATTTTATTGTGACCACCACCTTCGAGTGTGTTGGTATCTCTCCCAGTGTTTGGCTACCACCTTTACACATCGGTATATCATCTCTACACCCTACTCTTTATATTTGTGCACTCTACTCTTGTGTTGTAGTAGCTTGTGTAGTGGTAGTGGTAGAAGTAGCTAGTTTGTTCACCTAAGAGTAAGTAGCTTCTTAGGATTAGCTTGTGTGCTCCTAGTGACTCTAACTAGACCGGTTAGGAAGGCTTGCAACCCTCTAGTAGGCTAGCGCAAAGAATTCACTTCGTCTCATTTGTTACTAACCTTGTGATCAAGTTTTGTTGTTGTAGAAAGTTTTTAATTGGCTATTCACCCCCCTCTAGCCACTTCGGACCTATCACCTAGGAGTAGTGTAAAGTAGTGACTTAGCTTCTTATGTGTGATCTTAGAAACAATAGCCTAGAATGGTTAGATGGCTTGCAACACTTTGTATAGGCTAGTGCAAAATTCGCTTCGCAATTTAATTGTCTAACCACTTTGCTTAAGTGTTGTTTGTAGAATTTTTATAGGCTATTCACTCCCCCTCTAGCCATTTAGGACCTTTTAAGTGGTATCGGAGCCGAGGCATCGTTGATTTGAGGCTTAACAACCTACGGTGACAAAATGACTCAACTCAACATTCACATCAACAACACCAAGAAGCCACCCCGATTCAATGGGGAAAATTATGCCTATTGGAAGAGTGTAATGACATCTCATATCAAGTCAATCAATAGAGAAGTGTGGAAGGTTGTAGAGACCAAGATTTAAATTGCAAATGCGGTCAACCCCACAACCGCCGAAGAGAAGCTTCTCCAACTCAATGACATTGCGGTTTGTGCTATCCATGAGGCCGTAGATGAGAAGGTCTTAGAGCAAGTCAAGAACATTGAGAGTGCTCATGAAGCTTGGAAGAAACTTGAGGAATCATATGAGGGCACCAAGGGTGTGAAGACCGCAAAAGCATATATCCTCAAGGACAAATTTGCTAGCTTCAAGATGAAGGAAGATGAAAGTGTGGCCGAAATGTTCCATAGATTGCAAGTGATAGTGAATGAGCTCAAGGCGGTTGGTGAAGAAGTGAAGGATAGTGACTTCTCCATGAAGTTCTTGAAGAGCTTGCCCAAGAGGTTTGCTACATTGATCACGGTTTTGGTAAAGACTACATTGAGTGAGTTGACACCAAACCAAGTGCTTGCGGAGGTGATGACCGATGATGCATATAGAGATGATGATGACAAGGAGGAGTTGATCAACAAGAAGAAGAAAGAAAAAGATAAAGACTCCAAGGATGAGAAGAAGAAGAGTGTGGCATTCAAAGCCACATCATCATCTAAGGGTAAGGGCAAAGCAAAGATTGAATCAAGTGAAGACCCTTCAAGCACAAGTGAGAGTGATGAGGAAATGGCCCTTCTAGTGAGAAGATTTGGCAAGTTCATGAAGAGGAAGGGCTACCGGACAAGAAGAAAGAAGAATTCAAGGAAGTTTGATGGGCCAAGAAGATGCTTCAATTGTGGAAGTAAGGATCATTTGGTGGACGATTGCCCACACTCTAGTGATGATGAGCACAAGGGCAAAAAGAAGCACAAGAATGAGAAGAAGGAGAAGAAAGAAAAGAAAGAATCATCATTCAAGAAGAAGAAGAAGAACTACTCTCATGTGGTGACATGGGATAGTGATGCATCTTCAAGTGATGAAGATAGTGATGATGAGAAGAAAATCAAGAAGAAGGCACATGCAAGCATTGCTATTCATGACAAACCTTCCATCTTTGACACTCCTTCTTGCTTCATGGCCAAAGGCTCAAAGGTATCATCCGATAGCGAATCTAGTGATGATGACCTAACAAAAGAAGAATTAATTGACATGCTTGATGATGCTCGTATTCATTTTAATTCATTAAGAAAGGAATGCAAGGGCTTGCGCAAGGATAAACAATTCCTTGAGCAAGAACTTGAGGAGGTTGGGGCATCTTATGAGAGTCTAAAGGAAGATCATAAGAAGCTCCAAAAGTCTCATACAAAACTTGATGAAGCTCATTCCTCTCTATTGGCTCAAAATGAGGACTTGCAAAGTCAAGTACAAAACAAGAAAATTAAAACTTACAACATAGGTGTGACATGTGACATATCTTGTGAACCTATTGTTGTTGCCACTAACCTTTCTTGTAGCACTTCTACTACTACCTCACCCACTAGTGACCCTTCACTAGTAGTTGAGAACAAGAACCTAAAGGAGGAGATTAAAAAGCTCAATCACTCCTTAGCCAAAGCTTATGGTGGTGAGGACCGCTTGCTTATGTGTTTGGGTAGCCAAAGGGCATCTCTCCATAAAGAGGGATGGGGCTATACCCCAAGAAAGGCAAAGCCGCATTTGCTTCTCACAAGACTTGTTTTGTAAAGAGGAATGGCCGGTATTGCACAAAATGCAAGCAAGTTGGTCATTTAGAGCATGAATGCAAAAGCAAGCAATCCAACACTCATGTATCCTCAATTAAGTTTGATTCTTACAATATTCTTACAAAGGGCTCAAATGGTGTGAAGGATAAGTTTGTTGGTATATCCATGTTGGGTCCAAAGAAGAAGACCATTCGGGTACCAAAAAACTTAGTCACTAACCTCCAAGGACACAAACAACATTGGGTACCTAAAAAGAATTGATCTCATTTTGTAGGTCAATAACAAAGTCGAAGGAAGGCATTGGGTACATGATAGTGGATGCACTCAACACATGACTGGGGATTCTAGTATGTTTGGTTCTCTCAAGACATGTGCAAATAGTGGCTATGATGCAATCACAATTGGTGATAACAAGAAAGGAAAGTGAAAGGACTTGGTAAGGTTGCAATATCCAATGATATATCCATCTCAAATGTGTTGCTAGTTGAAAGCTTGAACTTCAATTTGCTCTCAGTTGCACAACTTTGTGATCTTGGTTTCAAGTGCATATTTGGGGTTGATGATGTTGAAATTGTTAGTGTTGATGGCTTAAATTTGATATTCAAAGGCTTTAGATATGACAACCCATATCTTGTGGATTTCAATGCTAGTGAAACTCAATTGTAAACATGTTTGATCTCTAAGTCAAGTTTGGGTTGGTTATGGCATATAAGGCTTGGTCATGTTGGAATGAAACAATTGAAAAAACTAATGAAGCATGATCTAGTTAGAGGTTTAAAAGATGTCACTTTTGAGAAAGACAAGCTTTGTAGCTCATGTCAAGCCGGGAAATAAGTTGGAAACACACATCCTAAGAAGAGCATGATGAGTACAAGTAAAGCATTTGAGATCTTGCATATGGACTTCTTTGGACCAACCACATATGCTAGCATTGGTGAAAAAAGTATGGATTTGTGATTGTGGATGATTACACTAGATACACATGGGTATTCTTTCTAGTTGACAAGAGTGAAGTTTATGACCTATTCAAGTCTTTTGTCAAGAGCAGCCAAAATGAGTTTGAAACAACCATCAAGAAAGTGAGAAGTGACAATGGTAGTGAATTCAAGAACACCAATATTGATGAGTTGTGTGATGAGTATGGCATTGGACATCAATTCTCACCCAAGTATACACCACAATCAAATGACATTATTGAAAGGAAGAATAGAACCTTGATTGATATGGCAAGATCAATGCTAAGTGAGTACAATGTTAGTCATTCTTTTTGGGCCGAGGCAATCAATACCGCATGCTACTACATCAACCGGTTATATTGTCATGCTATGCTTGCAAAGACTCCATATGAGCTATTGAATGGTAGAAATCTCAACATTGCATATTTTTGGGTTTTCGGTTGCAAATGCTACATTCTCAAGAAAGGCACAATATTGGGCAAGTTTGAAAAAAAAATGTGATGAAGGTTTCTTACTTGGCTATTCAACCACAAGTAAGGCATATAGAGTTTGGAATTTTGCTAGTGGTACTCTTTGAGGAGGCACATGATGTTGAATTTGATGAAACTCAAGGCTCTCAAGATGAAGTTGAAAATCTCAATGATGTGAGAGGCAATGACTTGGCAAATGTAATAAAAGATATGGATATTGGTGATATTAGGCCGAGGCAAGTCCATGATGAAGAAGATGATGGTGCTATTCATACTAGTGTGCAAATTGATAATGAAGCAAGTGCAAGTGGCTCACAAGATCAATTTCAAGTG
This sequence comes from Eremochloa ophiuroides, assembly GCA_038502445.1. NCBI lineage: Eukaryota > Viridiplantae > Streptophyta > Magnoliopsida > Poales > Poaceae > Eremochloa > Eremochloa ophiuroides. Next base: position 54,293,881 of record JAHLJS010000008.1, read on the forward strand.
CAAGATCAACAAGCTAGTTCATCTCAATCCAATGATCAAGTTCCCATTCTCCAACCGGTCTCCATTGCTAGAGATCATCTTTTGGATTAAATTATTGGTGGTATTCAAAGTGAAGTTCAAACAAGAGCAAGGTTAGCTCAAATTTGTGAGTATTTCTCATTTGTATCATTCATAGAGCCAATCAAGATTGAGAAACCATTGCAAGATGTTGATTGGGTTAATGTCATGCATGAAGAGCTCAACAATTTCACAAGAAATCAAGTTTGGGAGCTAGTGGAAAGACCAAAGAAACACAATGTGATTGGAACAAAATAGGTTTTTAGAAACAAGCAAGATCAAGATAGCATTGTGATAAGGAATAAGGCTAGATTGTTTGCACAAGGTTACATTCAAGTAGAAGGGCTTGATTTTGGAGAAACTTATGCACCGGTTGCTAGATTGGAAGCAATTAGAATCTTGTTAGCCTATGCTTGTGCCCATAACATCAAGTTGTATCAAATGGATGTCAATAGTGCATTTCTCAATGGGTATATCAATGAGTTGGTATATGTGGAACGACCTCCCGGATTTGAAGATGTGAAGAAGCCCAACCATGTGTACAAGCTAAGAAATGCATTGTATGGTTTGAAACAAGCACCTAGAGCATGGTATGAAAGATTGAGAGATTTCTTGCTTTCTAAAGGGTTCAAAATGGGAAAGGTTGATACTACTCTCTTCACTAAGAAGCTTGGCAATGATTTGTTTGTCTTGCAAATGTATGTGGATGACATCATATTTAGATCAACAAATCAAGATTTTTGTGAAGAATTTGGCAATATGATGGCAAGTGAATTTGAAATGTCCATGATCGGTGAGCTTAATTACTTCCTTGGTCTTCAAGTGAAGCAAATGAAGAATGGTACATTTGTGAGTCAAGGCAAGTACATAAGGGATATTGTGAAGAAATTTGGATTGAAATTTGCGAAACCAATGAGTACACCTATGGGAACCAATGGTCATTTGGACTTGAATGATAGTGGAAAAATAGTAGATCAAAAGCTATATAGATTAATGATCAGAAGTCTTCTTTATGTGACCGCATCTCGAATGGATGTCATGTTTAGTGTGTGCATGTGTGCAAGATTTTAAGCCTCACCAAGTGAAAGTCATTTGAAAGCCACAAAGAGAATATTGAGGTATTTGAAGGACACACAAGACGTTGGGTTGTAGTATCCTAAGGGGTCCAACTTTGAGTTTATTGGATATTCGGACTCTGACTATGCCGGTTGCAAGGTGGATAGAAAGAGCATTAGTGGAACATGTCAATTGTTTGGAAGGTTACTGGTATCTTGGTCATCAAAGAAGCAAAATAGTGTTGCTCTCTCAACGGTCCGAAGCTGAATACATTAGTGCCGAAAGTTGTTGTGCACAACTCCTTTGGATGAAGGCCACTTTGAGTGATTTTGGATTGAAATACAAGAAAGTGCCTTTGCTATGTAACAATGAGAGTGCTATCAAGCTAACTAACAACCCCGTGCAACATTTAAGAACAAAGCACATTGACATAAGGCATCATTTCATTAGAGATCACTAAATCAAAGGGGACATGGCAATTGAAAGTGTTGGCACCGAAGATCAATTAGCAGATATCTTTACCAAGCCACTTGATGAGTCAAGATTTTCCAAGTTGAGAAGTGAGCTAAACATACTAGATTACTCCAACATGAAGTGAAAAGCATCCCACATTATATGACATGTCTCTCCTTCGACTAAAGCAAGGTGAAATTGGTTGACATGGCATTCATACTTTGATAAGGACTTGCTTAGTGCACATAGACATGAAATGCATCTTATAGGCTCATTCATAAAAAATAAATGATTTTGATCTATATATGGTACTACTATTGTTTTATGTGCTTGAATGATCTAGTGGTAGCATATGACATATTGACGGGCTTGCAAACCTAGTGTTGAATCTAGAACATGAGCTCATGATGTGTAACTTAACATGGTCAAGATAACCCTACTAGTGAGGTGTGAAGAAGTTTGTCCTTGAATCAAACTTAGTTACATATTCTAGGCAAGTGATCTAGATTGAACCAAAGTGAAAAAGAACTAAAACCCCATTCATTGACTTGATACTCCCATAATGTGCACCATTTTTGGTGTTTGTTGACAAAGGGGAGAAGAAAGTCACAAAGATAAAAAAGGAAAGAGGTCAATTAAAATTTGAAAGCACACAAGTAAGGAGAGCAAGTTCACGAATAAGTTGTTGCATTTGTGTGTGCATTAACATATGAATTATTGCACTGTCAAACTTCAATTCCTATACTTGCTTGATTGGTGTAATGCTTAGTAATAGGATTTGAATGGTGTTTGATAAACTAGCATGCATAGGACTTACTTTTCTTACAAAGTACATCACTTGCTTAAATGTTGATGTCATGAGTTATTTTGAGTTCGTTATGTATGACTAGTGAACAATGGTGCTAAGGATGGTATAAATTCCGCAACTCCGTTGGTATCACGTTTCAAAGGTCCATTCTATATACCTTAGCATCATTTGGTAGTGGTAGCTCACCCAAAATTTTAAATCCATGCATATGTGAAAAATTGAACCAAACACAAGGAATCACATATGTAGGGGGAGCTAATACTACCAAAGTGCAAACTTGGATTCATTTCATATGTTTGTGAAGGTTGTCATCAATTACGAAAAAGGGAGAGATTGAAAGCCCATGTTTGGTTTTGGGTAATTGATGAAACCTAGTTTGCTAATGTTTGCTCTAAGTGTTTCATATGAATAATTAGGAAATAACAAGATGAAGCAAAGGACCGGGTCGGTGGAGACCATAAGTGAAAGGCAATGACGGCGTCCTTGCAAATGGTGTAAGCCCATCAACAAGAGAAGAAAGCCCTAATGACGGCATCCATGCAAATGGTATAAGTCCATCATCAAAGGTGTCCACAAGCTTTATCAAGTGATGGGAAGGAAGATGTAGAAAATCTTTGAGCTCAAGGCAAAGGTATAACTAATAGGAGCTCGTTTGCTTTTGGTGATCAAGACTGTATAGAAAGAGTGATCATATTTAGGATAGATAGTCGTACTATCAAGAGGGGAGAAATCATTTGTAAAATATAATTATCAAAGTGCCACTAGGTGTTCATATTCATTGCATATGCATGTAGATGCTAGTGATATTAACAAAACCCGTGGAAAACTCTTTTGAAAAGGCTAACACACGTGCACTAAACTGAGAGACGCTTTGGAGTGTTAGCACCTTTGGAAACGGGGTGAAGGTTAAGGGTTAGAGAAGGTTTGGGACCTCTCTTCCCCTCGTTATGCTCTGTTTGAGAGCGTCGGACCATGGGTTCACGGTCCGACGGTGTGGCGAGCAGAGTTCACGTCCTAGCTGACTGCGCGGCGTGCCGAGTTCACGGCGTCGGACGTCAGGTGTTAGTCCGACGCTGGGCGTCGGACAGCGTCCGACGGTGCTTGGAGCTCTCGGGTTGCTCTCTGGAAACGTCGAACAGACAGCTTCGTTGGTCCGACGGTGTGGTTTGTGCTCTCTGTCCTTCTCTGGAAGCGTCGGATGGTGATGACTTTTAGTCCGACGGCGCGAGAGTCCGACGGTCTATTTTGGCAGGAGAAAATAGCCATTGTGATCCAACGTTCGATTTCAAACGGCTACTGACACGTGGCGTGCATCCAGGGCGTCGGACCGTGTGCTTTGGTCCGATGGTGACGCGCGCGGGCGTCCAACGGTTCCGTCCGACGCCACGCAGAATGGCCTAACGGCTATGTCTTTGTGAGGGGCTTATAAATAGAGCTTTGGCTGGCTTGTGCTTGCTCTCTTGGCCATTCTAATCACTCCTACTAACTAGTGAGCCTCTCCACTCCTCTCTCACACCTTCCACTTGATTGTGATCATCATTTGGTGAGATTGGAGAGCATCAAGTGCATTGCATGAGTGTATTCATCTAGAGGCACTCGGTGATTGGATTTCGCAGCGGATTCTCTTGTTACTCTTGGAGTTTGCTGACTTCTAGACGGCTTGGAGCCGCGAGGATCGTTGAGGGGAGTTGGTGATTGTCTGCGCTTCCGATCGGTGAAGTTGTAAGGGGATCTTGAGCCTTCCCCGCAGGATATCGCAATTGGATACTCTAGTGAATTGTGCGTAGCTTGTGGATCCCCATCTTGTGTTGGCTGTGTGCCACCCTTGAGAAGGGTTTGGCGTGTGATGCCAATTAGCGCGTGAACCTCCAAGTGGGTGTATCGCTACAACGAGGAGTAGCTTGCCGGCAAGAAAGTGAACATCGGTAAAAAAATCTTGTGTCATCTCTCTACCGAGGATCTCTCTTGTGTATTGTGATTGATCGTATTGGTTTTCATATCATCACTACACCGACGGTATAATCATCTCCCTCTCCTTTACATTTGAGCACTTACTTTTGTTGTAATTTACTTGTGTAGCTTGCTCACCTACGAGTAGTGTAAAGTAGTGACTTAGCTTCTTGTGTGTGATCTTAGAAACAATAGCCTAAAACGGTTAGGTGGCTTACAACACTTTGTGTAGGCTAGTGCAAAATTCGCTTTGCCATTTAATTTTCTAACCACTTTGCTTAAGTGTTGTTTATAGAATTTTTATAGGTTATTCACGCCTCATCTAGCCATTTAGGACCTTTCCTCCCCGTCGGACCCAGTCTGACGCTCACCAGCGCTATCGGGAACTCTCTGCACAGAACCAAACATCGGCTAAAACACATGGCAATAGTCCGACGCTAGTCGTCAAACACAGTCCGACTCCCAACTGTGCTCTCGGTGCTCTCTGCGTAAACTGTGGGACCATCGGACGATACGAAGTAATAGTCCGACGCCCCCCAGACCTCAGTTTGACGCTCACCTGAAGCTGCCTGGAACCGTCGGACTCTGAGCATTGGTCCGACGACCATACTACTCAGGGTCCGACGCCCCCAAACTCGATCAAAACTTCGCCGAATCGAAAACTTTTCAAAACGAAGTTTGATCCCCTCTCTCTCTCTCAAGAGTCTCCCTGCGCTATCTAGAGCTATGTTGGACAATTGTGCATCACATGTACAGTCTTTAACCTTTCCCTAAGTCAAGCTACCCATCCAAACCTCTCTTTATAGTACGATCAAAGAGAAAAACAAAACGTAAGACTGCTACAAGTGTCTCTCAACTCTCATCGACATTTGAGGCTAGCCTATCACCGTCTTGTCTTCCGTCCTTTGAAAACCGAATCGATTTCCATCGCTAGAGGCTTGAACCTACATGTTATTATGAGCTAACCTCTAGATTATCCTACAAAACACACGTTAGTCATAATAACATTTTTGTTGTCATTAATGACCGAAACCAATAAGGTCTAAATGCTACATAGAGGATGGATCTGAACTCTGCGGAGGAGTGCTAATTGATTATCCGTAGTGGCCAATTGAGGGGGTGTTTAGTTTCTTCATAAAATAAGTTTCGCCTGGCTAATTGATTTAACATAGAAAAAATCTAATTTTATGCTTATTGAATTTATGTTTTATCTATAACTAAGTTATACATTATCCAATGAGTACGAAGTTTTTATTATAGTTTAAGCATACAATAATTAGCCCATTATACAAAATTCACCATAATTGGATCATAGAAGATGCAGCCATGAATTATTTCAATTAATTACGGATAAAATTAGAATTTTTAATTAATATAAGGCTAGAGTAAAAACTTTGTACTAAAACATACTATATTATTTGTTTACTGTGTAGATCTATTCAAGTGAAGTCTAAAAAATTGGATATTTCGTTTTATGATTTACTATAATTTTTCAAGGCTTCAATAAAAATAAACAAAAAAGATAAATAATCGCTACTGTAACTGTCGTCCAAGACCGTCTACCACCCTTGATAAGTTACGGGGTAGTACTTTTTTTCAGTGAATTTGTCTCGCGGTCTACCGATAGAATCTGTAAGTTGTTTTTATTAGTATTTCAATACCTTATACAATACACTATGTGATATTACGTCCCTGGATTTAAACACCCGCTGAATATTCATCGGTTCCATGAATCTCACCTATCAAACAACAGCGCTCCAGGGAACGAACACGAATTGAAGGCGAAGAATGTTAGTGCAGTTAGAAGCAGGCAAGGCAAGCCACACGGAATTGTTTTGCAAGAACTACGCAAAGCAGGTAGAAGCAGGCAAGCCAAGCAGCGGCAACCCCCCGATCTCCCAAACCCAATGCGTCACGAGGTTCGGTCAGGACCATCACGTGTCGGTGGTTTGCTATGCTAGTGGTCAGCGACTCAGGGAGAAAGGACAGATACATGTGGAGTGAGGTACCAGACCAGACTTCTTACAATTTTCATAAAAAAAAAAAATTTACACCCATCACATCAAATATTTAGACATATATATATATTAACTACTAAATATAGAAAAAAATAACTAATTAAACAGATTGTAGGTAAATTGTTAGATGAATATTTTAAGCCTAATTAGTCCATGATTGATAATGTTATGCTACAGTAAATATTTGCTAATAATATTAATTAAGCTTAATAAATTTATCTCGTGTTTTATAAGTGAATTATACAATTAATTTTATTATTAGCATCTAAAACTCTTCAGACATCTTATGAGACATTTAATGTGACACATAAAAATTTTAGGCTTTGTTCGTTTCATCTTATCGGTGGTTATTTTCCAGGTCTCAAAGAATTGTTTTCTCTCGTAATAAATTAACATCAGTCAAAATGAGTGCTTTTTTTTCGCACCAGGTCGCTAACTGCACCCAGTGCTATCACTGCCACGATATTAATTGTTTCTGCCAGTTCTAGGAGCAGGGTACAGCAAAAGCAGACCTCATTCGCTCTAATGCAATGCAAATGGCTACCTTCCCAAGGCTCTGGCTGGCCTCACCTTATAAGCGTTTATTTTACCTTTTTTTAAGTTATATAGCAGTATTTTTTTCTTATACTAAATTAACATAAGTCAAAATTAACGCTTACTTTTAGCTCCTATTTTTTCTCCTAAAATAATTCCTAAACTTTTACTTCTAAAATAATCAAATTTGGACCCACTTAGCTTTTTTTCCTTTTTTTTTCCACGGAAAACTCTTCATGAGGCAAATCTAGGCCGCCGCCTCCACCTCCTGTTGATGCGAAACTCTATGGGGTGAAACACTATAGGGAGCTATGGTCGGCCGCAACCAACTTAGCAGGCAGCCACGGCCGGCCAGCCCAACACGTAGGGAAACCTAGTCGCCTGATAGAGGGAAGGGCTTGCCGGTGCCACTTGAGAACTGTACAAAGCCGATGGAGGAGAGCGCCGTCACGAAAATGATGGAGAGTACGCGAACGACGGCCTCGCGACAAAAGGTGGCACAAGAAGATGGACACAACACACGACACCTCTTTCCACAGGATGAATGAGCCACTTAAAATTACGTGGAAGGGAAGATTCTTCAAGTGTCTAAATTTTCGGAGAAAGGATTATAAGTTCTTGGAGAAATGTGTTTCCTCATTTTTCTAAAAACCAAGGATTTCTCGAAAGGATTTGATGGCTCTTATTAAAGTTATTGTTGGAGTAGATGAAAAAAAAAACTAAAAAATGAGAAACCTAAACTGAAAAAGTAAGAGGATCGGATTTAAGGGCTAGCGGTGAAGATGCTCTAACACCACCGCTTTAGTGCATCATTACCGATAGTTTATACATAGACATGAATGCAATGCAATGCCATTCCAAACAAGCGGTTGGATCTTAATGCACCATTGTGCTATAGTATATATCGTAGAATTTGGCAGTAAGCTGCTGATGCTGGTGAGCTGGTCCCGATTCCTCCCCCACTCCCTCTCATGCATACTCTCTTTCACAAACAACCCTCACCCTATGATTCCTCACTGCCATCACCTTGTCCTTCTTCATTCACCAAAACAACCCCACCACCACATCACATGGTAGGCATGGTGGTAGCAGATGCATTGCAGTTGCAGATGGAGCCATTGCGTGCTGCGCTTATCCGTGCAGCTGTTCTGCCGCCATATGCGCTCCTTTGTCACTCACAGCTCACAGGCCATAAATAAAAAGCTACTCCACTCTACTCCATCTCCCGCGCCCAGACCGGACAGCGCAAAAGGCCACCTTTCCTTTTCCTCCGACGAGCAGCCGCCGGCCGGGGCTCATGAGTGATTGTTGATTCCGGACCATTAGACGACATTAGGTGTGCGATCTCCATCAATCTCCTTGTCTCCACACATTCCTTGCTACAGTATATCTGACAAACGAGCTCTGTTCTGCAGCGGGAGGCCGGGGTGCCACTGCCGGCTGCCGAGCACCGACACGGTGGTCTGCTGCCGGCTGCCGCCAGCCAGCCAGCAGCTGCAGAGATGGCGGCGTCGCCACTGAGGCTGAGGCGGCTGCTCCTGCTGCTGCTCGCGGCGGCGGCCGCGGCGACCGGGCCGCGCGCCGGCGCCGGCGCGGGCCGCGTCGACCTGTGGCCAATGCCGGCGTCGATGACCCGCGGGGCGCAGACGCTCCTCGTCAGCAAGGACCTCCAGCTGTCCACGGCTGGGAGCAGCTACGCCGACGGGAAGGGCATCCTGAAAGAGGCGTTCCAGCGGATGGTGGCCGTCGTGGAGCTGGACCATGTCCTCAACGGGACCTACTCCCAGGGCGCGCCCGTGCTCGCCGGCGTCCACGTCTCCGTCCGTTCGCCCAACGACGAGGTGCGCGCAAACTGACTGGCTGAAACTCTGGTGGAGCCCGTAGAGGCCTGATGCTTTCCTGCATTCTTTGCGTCCTGCTGATACCTGATAGATTGGTGGTCTTCGCTTCTGCAGCTCAACTTCGGGGTGGATGAATCGTACAAGCTGTCTGTGCCTGCCACCGGGAATCCGCTGTATGCCCAGATCGAGGTTAGTGATAGTGCAGCGAGCTGCCCTCAAATCTCCAATGCCCGTTATAGCAATTGCTAGAATATGCAGTAGAAAGCTGACAAATGTGAATGATTCCTGTAAAAAAAGATGGCAAAGAAATCGCACTGGCCTTACAATTACAAATATGCAATGCCCGCTGTTACGAAAGAAACTAGTGCGCTTCGACGATATCTTGCTCAGTTTGTTCTTAGCATACACTCTGCACAGGCAGCTACCCTGTACACCACCTCTGCACAGGTAAGCTGATTGTTGTCACTCGTCGGATGACCTATTATTTGGCAGCAATGTGCAATGACTCAAATCATTCTTATCACTTCCTGCAATAAATTATTCACCGTAAAAGTTGTGACACGTAATTGATGTTGTCAGGCTCAAACAGTTCATGGAGCGCTTCATGCCTTGGAGGTAAGTGGAAGCGAAACCTATGGAAAAGCTAAAACCCACCCTATTATATTTTCAAGATACCTAACGTATATTTTTGTGTTAATGCAGACATTTAGTCAACTGTGTAGCTTTGACTTCAATGCAAACTTGATTGAACTTCATTCAGCTCCATGGACTATCCTGGACGCTCCCAGATTCCCTTACCGAGGGCTCCTGATCGGTAAGCTAGTCTGAATTTTGCTCTACTTGAAAAGGCTGGGCAACCCCCCTTCCTTAGCATAGGCAGCTTATCCAACTTGGATATGGAAAGAAACGAATTATGGTCACGGAACTCATGAGTCGCAAGATAAATACTAAATTCTTTGTTTTAATGTATCAAATTTACAGATACTTCAAGGCACTATCTTCCTGTCCCAGTAATAAAAAGTGTAATCGATTCAATGACCTTCAGTAAGCTGGTACCGTTTACTTTTTCACATGCAAAACAACTTCATTAATTCATAGTAATTCTTAGTGCTAGTCTCCCCTTTACTGCAAAGTTCTTGAACAGAATATCCTTAAATCGGTTCCAGCTCAGTCATGTGATCTGTGTAATCTATCATCACACAGAACGTTCTTCATTGGCATATTGTGGATGAGCAATCATTTCCGCTTCAAATACCTTCCTACCCAAAATTATGGAATGGTGCATACTCATATACAGAGAGATACACATTTGATGATGCAATCGACATTATACAGTGAGTTCTGCTTTTGTCATCGTACTGGAATTATATCTCAGCAGACATTTGACATCTAGACCTTGACCTTTTAAGTGGTAAACAAAATATGCCAGCAAAACTGCGAAAAAAGAGCATTAATATAGTCTGAAAATTCATCCTTGGCTTAGACTCAACTGTAGAGATTACTTATCTATGCTGCTGGATTCACAGGTATGCTGAAAAACGAGGGGTGAATGTCTTGGCTGAGATTGATGTACCTGGCCATGCTCTCTCATGGTAATACATTTAATTATGTGCAATATTACTCTTCTCTAGAAAATGGATACAAAATTTGGAAAATGCAAAAAATTATTTTGTTGTGTTTATCATACGCATACTCACATTATATTTTAAATATATAGAATGTATATTTTCTGCGGATGAAATAATATAAATATATTTAAAACTAAACATACCTAATAATAATTATTAAGTTTTGGTGTACGTATCTTGTTTCAGGGGTGTAGGATATCCATCATTGTGGCCATCAGCTACTTGCAAAGAACCACTTGATGTCAGCAATGATTTTACATTTCAAGTGATTGATGGAATTCTTTCAGGTTGTTCTCTTTCAAAATGAATTATTCTAGATTTAGGCTCCCAATCAACACTTGAAAGACAACTAATATACACCTTCATGGACCTCATGATTTGGTCACAAAATAGAATGAAAATAGCACTTTATACTAAACTTGGGCAATAAAAAAGATTTTATGGCCAGAGTTGTAAGTCCAATCATTAGAGGAAATAACATATGGAGTATAATCAATGGTACTACCTTTGGTTGCTTTTTCAGATTTCAGCAAGATTTTTAAGTTCAAATTTGTCCATTTGGGGGGAGATGAAGTAAACACAAGTAAGCTTGCAGAAATATGTACGGTACAGCTGATCTATGTATGTTAGAATTTGTTCATTCTTTATTATGATGTCAGGTTGCTGGACTATCACACCACACATTAAGTCATGGTAAGTAATTATCTTATAATATAGCAAAAAATAAAAGGAAAATTTTGCTAATATAATATGACAATTAACCTTGCTGTTTGTTGTAATTAGTAGAAACTGCCCTGGTTCAGTCAAAACTCTATTTCCTGTTTTGCAGGTTGATACAACATGGCATGAATGAATCTGATGCCTACAGATATTTTGTATTGAGAGCTCAAAAGATAGCTATATCACACGGTTATGACATCATTAACTGGTAGGGTGACTGGTGTTAGTTTTTTGTAGATTAAAATATCCAACTAATTCTAATAAACCGTTTCTCAACCTTGTAGGGAAGAGACATTCAACAACTTTGGAGACAAGCTGGATCGTAAAACTGTGGTGCATAACTGGTATTGCCTAACAGCCTATTGATCAGGCACTTGAGAAATATTACTAGCAATCTTGTTGGAAAATAACATCTTGCATGAGAACCATGCATGTATCCCTGGTTAATATGCACCAATAAATCAATTAGTGCAAGCCAGTCAAATAGTTCTTAATTAAAAAAACTTGCAGTGATTTATATCCACAAATTTAAATAGAGGGTGTTTTCACCCCCTAAGTAATGATCAGATGAACAGATTCATTGTAGTCATGCTGCAGTAACCGTGCTAGTTCTTCCTCATAACTTGGTAGGCTTGGAAGTGGAGTTGCAGAGAAAGTGGTTGCTGCTGGTTTGAGATGCATTGTAAGCAACCAGGATAAATGGTACCTAGATCACTTGGATGCTACATGGGAAGGATTTTACATGAATGAACCACTGACAAATATCTACAAGCCGGAGCAGCAGAAATTGGTACTTGGTGGTGAGGTATGCATGTGGGGCGAACACATTGATGCATCAGACATTCAGCAGACCATTTGGCCACGTGCTGCAGCAGCTGCAGGTATGATCAGCTCAATGTGTTTTGACCTAATTTTACCTGCATAGTATGAAAGGCATATTAAGCTAAGTCTATCAGGTTTCTAAACACTCATAATTACATTTCATTAACAGTGTATAGTTTTGATTTGAATCCTCTCTCTCTCGCAAAATAAATAAATAAATAAATAAATAAAAGACGAACTTTTAAATAACCTGTATATATCTGTTTATCAACTTGAATTGACTCTCCACATCACTTACTGATTTGAAGAGCGGTTATGGACACCAATCGAGAAGCTTGCGAAGGACACAAGATCGGTCACTGCAAGATTGGCACGCTTCAGGTGCTTGCTGAATCGAAGAGGGGTTGCTGCTGCACCACTAGCTGGTTTAGGCCGCTCAGCACCATCAGAACCAGGCTCCTGCGTAAGCCAGTAGATATTCATAACAGCTGCCAATATTATTCATAGAGGAGAATAAACATAATTCCCGACATCCAATTTATTTTTCTGAGCAATCAAAAATAGCTCGGATCAATGTAAGGCGAACCCGCAGAATGTTCCTATTTTCTATATCTAATGCGGTGTATTCATTTGGAGATATCTGGTCCTGTTTTACTTTCAGTGAGCGGTGTTGGATGTGATCTCAGCAAATGCCATGATTAAATGACGAATTAATTAGTAACGTGATTAATTAAGGGTTAGGTAAGAGATCCACCTGTCATGTATATCCAACTAATCAGTCTTGCCGCGATCGGCGGCAACCCTAAGATCTTCTAGGGTTTCGGGCCCCCTGGCCCACAGCGCACCTATATAAGTAGGAGGCGCCCCTGGCGCCTCTCACCACCCAATCTATTTTCCACCAAACCGATCAATCAGGCGCTGGAAGGTTCAGGAAGGTTCGCTCCCATCCCAGGTCAGTGCTGGTGGCGTCCAGTGGGTTACCGCTTCCCGCGACGTCAAGCTCAGCACCAGCAGAGGGTTCCCCAACCCTCAGCCGTTGATCCCTCTTCACCAATACCACCACCGACGACTGCATCACCACCGGAGGCTCTCATGGCGACCGCTACACCTGGTCTAGCTCTAATCTACTCAGTATTTCCACATTAGATAAACTATGGTCATGTGTTAGATTAAAGATCTATCCTGTGTACATGTGCTACATGTTTAAGTTCAGATTCAGATTCGTTTCTATGTTTATGCTAAGATTAAATTCAACAGGCGGTTGAAAATATCAAGAATTGGTTTATACCGCCAATAAAATAAAAAATTCTTAGCATCTTTTCTAAGAAAAGAGGTGCCTCAACCCTTTTTTTTAACGAACGCGCTTCACAGCGTGGTGTACTTTATTAAGCGGGTAGCAGGTCACAGACAAGACTGTCCGACGGGCGAGATGCACGTAGTTCATAGAGGCACAGACACAAAAGATGAGAAGAACAGGATTATGGCCGTAGTCTTAGCGCTTAAAGATTAAATGGCACTAGTATTGTGGCTCGGATCTTCATGCGCTCGATCTAGGAAGGCTGGCATCGCCGTGAATCCAGCCAAGCGTTGCCTTCTTCGTTGATCATCAGCTAAGGAAGTTGCACTGTCGTCGCCGAAGTAGCCCGAAATACTCGTTTGTTGCGCTCCTCCTAGACCATTCCACGACACGAGGACACGAGGACAATGGAGTCAAAACCTCGACGGAACGAACCTGGCAGCTGCTTCCTGCTACCTAGCCACCAACCGATGAGGTCCTCAGTGGTCGCCAGCGCCAAGCCTTGCTAGGTCCTAATTTGCGGCGTGCGAACATAAGGTTGATATTGTGCTGGCATAGACTCAGTGCCGGCCCTATATTTTTAAAGGCCCTTGGGCAAACTCGTCGCAACGGCCCCTCTAAAACATATATATATATATATAATCTTATAATATATATAAGCACTAATTTATTATGTTTGATAATTAATGAGTAGCAATGTACACCAAAACAATAATATATTCGTACTTATAGAACAAATATGTTGGATGCCAGGAGCCGCTCGTCGCTCACTTCCTATGCCAGCACATCTGGCCGGCGTGTTTGCCTTTCTGGGTGAACAACAGGAGGAAAGGGGGGAAATTTTAAATAGAGCATGCACTACTGGACTCAGGTTTTTTGTCGAGGGCCTCAAGACTTTGCCGAAGGCCACTCTCAGTAAAGAGCCCTCGGGAAATTTTTGCTCGGCGAAGAGGGTCTTTGCCGAGGGCTATTTATCGGGCACTCGGCAAAGCCTTTGCCGAGGGCCCATCCTGAAAAGTGACCGTTAGACAGGCCGTTCGTTGATGGGATCTTTGCCGCGGTAAAGAATTTTTTTTTCAGAAATTTCTTTGTCAAGGGCCGGCCCTCGGTAAAGAATTTTTATTTTTTAAAAAAATAGTCTTGCTGAGGGCCCTCGACAAAGAATTGTTGTTTTTTTTGAAAAAAAGTCTTTGTCATGGGCTCAGACTTGCCCCTCAGCAAAGACCCGTGCTGTTTTTTTGAAAAATCTTTGCCGAGGGCCATGGTCGAAGCCCTCGGCAAAGAGGCAGAAAATTCAATTTTTTTTAATTTTTACATTCCATCAATACAATATATCACAAGTGACATTTATCATCATTCATAAGTTTATTACGATAAGTTCATCAAATCCATACATGTCACAATCATAAATCATGCTAAGTCCAATCACATCACCTAGCACAAGTCCTTATTAAGATACTGCCTATGATACGGTGGCGAAGGAAAGGCGTGATCACCCGGTGACACATTGGCGGCCTGATTGGAACCCGGTGACACATTGATGAGATGATTGAAAGCCGGTGACGCATTGGTGGGATGATTGGAACCCGTGGACAGAGGCTGCACAAAGGAGCAAAGAGTAATGTGAGTAATTTTAAAATACATTTTTGAACTTAGAGATTATAGCTAGTAATCTAGTAATACATAAAGTTTAGACTTAAGTAAAAATTTTCGGCAGCACCTCCCCTGCACGGGGAGGTTTCTCAACCTGAAAAAAAAAACAACGGCACGAAGGCCGACATCCACAACGGCACGAAGGCCGACATCCATGCAAAGCAGAAGCGAGACATGAAGTTTCATACTTACAGGAGTAGCTGAAGGAGGAAGTAGAGGAGCCGACAACTGCGTGGGTACACCCGTTGCTTACCCAAGATTTTGCATGATCACCAACATCTCTGCCATCTGCTTCTGCTGGGTCTCGAACGCGGCCTGTAACCTGGCCTTCGTGTCATGCAACTCTGCGGTTAGTTGTGCGTCCCGCTGTTGACTTTTCCTTTTTGTTTCTTCCAACTCGGCCTGCAATATTTAACTCTAATGTTTCAATAGTGCAAATCTAAGTTAGGTGTGTAAAAATGAACGTATGACGATTAAAAGAGAATTATCTCAAGTGCATCGACCCTGGGGGCTGCTGGACTAGGCCGTGGGCGTATGGGCTGGCTGAAACTAACCCATCCACGCATCCACGGGCTATCAAAAAACAGTGGACAATCCGAAAACAGATACGGTCACAGATATGTAAAGATCCACATACCTACAACCATATCTCTTTTGGACGGGAGTCGTCTGACTGGGGTTACGCGATCTACACCAACGATACGGAAAGAGGGGTTATACCTAGGGTCCTGGTGAAGTCAGGCTAGCGAGGCCGTGGCGAGACGGTGCAGTGACGAGGCGACGCGGTACAGGCAGACTTCCAACGTCGACAAAGACGATCGAAGTTGGCGAGTCCCGCCGACGGGTCGTCTAGCAAAAGAACAAACATATAATACTATAAGTTAGAAATTTGCAACAGCACCTCCCCTGCACAGGGGAGGTTTCCATAACCTGAAAAAAACAACGGCACGAAGGCCGACAACCACTTATATACCTTGGCGACTCGTTGAGCGTGGACAATAACGACGAGGACGGCGAGAACGGCAAGAGAGATGGGCGGGGACGACGGTGAAGCGCCCCTAGGTCATACAGGAACTCAAATGTGATACAAGTACTAGTCCCAGGAGGCTAACACACACATTTATTACATTTAGATAGGTCTCATAGCAGTAGTTCAGACGGAAGCGGACGATGAAGCCAAGCTATAAAGTATAATAACCATAATACAATAATGGTCCAGCAGACCCAGAACAAACACGGATCACAACACATCTGGCGAACCCCAATACCACAGGCTTAGTTGGGTGCAGACACGACCTTACTCGAACGCAGGTTCGGGGTTAAAATCTAGATCTTCCTCCGTACAACAAAGCAAGGGTGAGCACAAAGTACTCAGTAAATCCAACCTTACCCTACGGAATGGGATATCAGTATATGCATATGGATAAATCAAGGATAAGACTTGGTTTTATTTGCAAAAAGCTATCTTTTTAACACATGCAGGGTTTCCTTTTATAAATATCCATTTTGCAAAGTACATATACCTTTCATATATCAGATTGTTTTTGAAAGAGGGGTTTGTCATAATTTTAAGTGTTGCTGAACACCTCTGTTCCCACAACACATGGCCGGCAACCTTTCATTTCCAAAAATCATACTCGCTCATTTTACCACTCATCCCAACCCATCTATTGTTGAAACCAAACCATAACCCGTCCATGACCATGGACACGGCTATCATAATAGATTTTACACTCTACATAGGTTGTACACTTTCCCCACTAAGTAGGGTACCGTAACTTAACACCTTAGTGCAAGCACAGATCCATCAAAGATATTACCCTCCTAGCTGAGTACTGGCGCTCACCACGGGAAACACTAAGTCTACCATCTCATAATACAATAATTCATAGAGCTCATAGCATTTCATACAATTTCTCAATTCTCATCATACACCTCTTAGTGTCCCGTTGCACCCTGCATCCAGGTGATTGCCATACCAACTAGAGGGATTTAGACTAAGCCCCGCCGCATACAGGGTCGAGTGGTTGTACGAAAAATGAGTTAGGCAAGATGAATCAACTCAGTGCTAAATAGACAAGGCGGATATCTCTACGCTTAACCACAGAGGTACATGCCACAACACCAAGGTATCCCACAAAAGGACACAATCCGCCCCATCTCATGGGTAATCACCATCTCTATTTGTTCATTAATCCATTTCATAATACCCGCAATTCCTTATTACAACTCACACAGTTTTTCTTTGAAATCATTGTATTTGAGAAAATATAGTGATGAGTAACTATAGCGATTGCAAATGCTAAACATACTAAATAACGATATTTCGTCAGGTCATAATATTTATTCCTAAGTTTGAATAAGGTAATCATCAGGTTATATCAACTCAATGATGACTATTCAAGCGGAATTTAACCAAGCAGTAAAATACTTTATGCAATATTTAAAACGGCTTCTACGGGTTGTGTTTAAAAATAGGAGCAACATGCATCAAGGTGGAGATAGGTTGGACTTACCTTTGTCGGTGTCCTCGTGAAACTCCTGCTAACAGTCCAGGTCCTCGGTATGGCCTCGAACTCACGGTACTGGCCTCCGGCGTCCTCATTCTCCGGCTACGTTCACTCCGTTCGCTAAAAATACGTACGTAACGAACAGAACAGGTAAACAAGCACAAATAAATATTCATATATATTCAAATGAGCTCTAAAAATTATGAAATTTATATAGGAGCTAGAGTTCGATTTTAGATGATTTTAGGAAGGAAAATCATTAGAACCGGAGTTTGCATGTGGGAGATATTGATCGCCGCAGTGGCCTGCTAATTAACCACAAGAAAACTGTGATTAGTGAGGGTGTGCTCACGTGCTGCTGTTGCTGTTATGGGAGAAAAGAAATGTAGTTAAATGGATGAGGTGGGTTGGCTCACGGCTGTAGCTGCACGTGAAGGGACTTGCATGTCTGCTACTGCGTGTGTGCTTGTGTCGGTCTGCTGTGGTGTTCCAGTCTGAGAATGAGACAGAGAGGGCAGCTGCTAGTATTGGCTAGTAATAAAAATAATACAGCGATAAGGAAAGGCACAGGACACAGGGGAAGGGGCAGAGCACAAGCGTCGTGCATGCGTCCGCCATGGACGACTGCCGGAGCTTCGGCCGGGAGTGATTTTGTCTGCTATTTCCGAACCCAAGGGCATGGGGAAAGAGAGGAGGGTGAGGAGAAACACATGGGTGTGCTACCTCGGTCTGTTACTGCTTGCAGAGAGAGATCAATGGAGCAAGCTCAAGCTCGGGAAACAGAGAAACAGCGAGGAAGGTGAATAGAGGAAGGAAGCCGTGGAGCTGGTGGCTTGGTGCAAGACGAGGAGCAGCTCGAGGTCTCCTTTTATAGGCTGGAGGAGGTCGCTGTGCCACCGGCCCTCTAGCTCGCCATCAATGGCATCGCTGTGGCGCCACGCATGGTTTAGGACGACGGGACGTTGCTGCAGGTGGCCGGTGCGGCGCGTAGCGAAGCAAGTGGCTACTGGCTTTTGCATGCTGCACGCACGCAACTAGCCCTGCCTCTGCCTGCATATGTGAGTGTGTGTCGTGCATGCATGCATATTTATTTGAGAGACGGAATCGTATATTGCTTTAGTAATTGCTAAGATATGTTCTGTGCGCATGGTAAATATAGTTGTTCTTTGCTTTGTTGTGTACCGCGCTTTGCTGTACCACAAAAGAAGAGAAGAGAGGAAAAGACGGGAGGTAGGGCCTACATGCCGTGGTGTCGTGCGATGACAGCGTCCGGCGAGGGGGGTCCGGACGCGGGTGCCGAGGCGGCGATGGTGGTGGGGTCGGCGCGTGCGCCGCGCGCAGATGCTGTCGTGCGAGGGCGAACGAGAGAGAGAGGTAGGGACGAGTGAGTAATGCTGGTAGTGCGGAGAAAAGAATATATGTCTGGAAGAGAACTGGGATGAATTTACGGAAGTTGGAATGAGATAAAATTAGAGCGCAAATGATTTATAGTTTTCGAAATAAATTTTGAAAATAATTTTATGCGAATGATTTTTATATATGAATTTTTGGGATGTTACAAAGCTACCCCACTTAAAAGGAATCTCGTCCTCGAGATTCGACTGGTTTCTAAATAGATGGGGAAACTCCTTTCTCAGGGCATCTTCTCTTTCCCATGTTGCCTCTGCTTCAGTGTGCCTGCTCTACTGAACACGACAAATCCGAACTGTTGTTGTTCTCGTCTGCTTGGTGACTGTGTCTAGGATTCTTATTGGCACCTCCTGATATCTCAGATCATCTTGCAGATCAATAGTATCTGGTGATATCTGTTCCTCTGGTACTCTGAGACATTTCTTCAGTTGCGATACATGAAACACATTGTGGATATCTGACATTTCTTCAGGAAGCCGAATACGGTAAGCTACAGATCCAATCCTTTGCAACACCTGATATGGTCCAATATACCAAGGTGCTAGCTTACCTCTGACCTGGAAACCTTCGAGTCCCTCGAATTGGAGAAACTTTGAGATACACAAAATCTCCAACTGCAAAGCTTAACTCTCTTCTTCTTTTATCTGAATAGCTCTTCTGACGAGATTGTGCTTCTTTCAATTTTTGTCTGATCTCAGCTACACGGTCTTCTGCTTCTTTTATTAAAGCAGGTCCAAGCAAGGCTCGTTCTCCAACTTCTGACCACATTAATGGAGTCCTGCATTTCCTTCCATACAGGGCCTCAAAAGGTGATATACCCAAACTAGCTTGGTAACTATTGTTATAGGAGAACTCTGCATAAGTCAGGCTTTTCTCCCAATCTTTTCCATAGGTGAGCACACATGCTCTTAGCATATCTTTCATGATCTGATTTATTCTTTCAGTCTGACCATCTGTCTGCGGGTGATAAGTTGAGCTGAAATCCAACTTGGTTCCCATAGATTCATGCAAGCTCTTCCAAAACTTAGAGGTAAATTGGGTACCTCAGGTCGGATACAATCTTACTTGGTACACCATGCAATTTGACAATGTTATCCACATATAACTGTGCCAGTCTGTCTCCACCATATTTGGTGTGTACTGGTATGAAGTGAGCAACCTTGGTAAGACGGTCCACTATTACCCATATAGAATCATTCCCTTTCATAGTTTTGGGTAATCCATTTACAAAATCCATGCCAATCTCATCCCATTTCCAAACAGGGATAGGTAATGGCTGGAGCAAACCGGCTGGTTTCTGATGCTCTGCTTTAACTCTCTGGCACACATCACATTGTGCAACAAATTGTGCCACATCAGCCTTCATGCCATTCCACCAATATCTTTCCTTTAGGTTCATATACATCTTGGTGGCACCAGGGTGGATAGAGTAGGCTGAGTTGTGAGCTTCATCAAGGATTAGCTCACGGAACTTTCTTTCCTTGGGTACACAAATCCTGTTCTTGTACCACAAGGTTCCTTTGTCATCCACTCTGAAGTATGGGGCTTTATTTTCTCCAGTCTGCCCTCGAATCTTCATGAGATCTTTATCTTTATGTTGTGCCTTCTTTATTTCTTCCTCCAGAGTTGGTTGCACTTTCAGACAACCATGTTGAGGTTGGCGCACTATATGCATGTTCAACTGTGCTAACTCTTCTTGTAGGTGAGTATTCTTGGGCACTAGGTGTTGACCATATGACTTTCTGCTTAAGGCATCTGCTACCACATTGGCCTTTCCTGGGTGGTAATGAATCTCAAGGTTGTAGTCTTTGATTAACTCCAACCATCTCCTCTGCCTCAAGTTCAAGTCTGCCTGAGTGAAGATATATTTCAAACTCTTATGATCAGTATAGATCTCACACTTATTACCAATAAGATAGTGCCTCCAAATCTTGAGGGCATGCACTACCGCTGCTAACTCCAAATCATGGGTAGGGTAATTTTTCTCATGAGGTTTAAGCTGGCGGGATGCATAAGCAACCACCTTCCCTCCTTGCATGAGAACACATCCTAAACCTTGCCTTGAAGCATCACAGTATATGATAAAATCTTGGTGAATATCCGGCAAAGTTAACACTGGTGATACTGTCAATCTCTTCTTCAGTTCCTGAAAACTCTTCTCACATGATTCTGTCCATGTGAATTTCTTATCCTTCCTGAGAAGTTCTGTCATGGGTCTAGCTATCTTGGAAAATCCTTCTATAAACCTTCGATAATATCCAGCTAATCCAAGAAAACTCCTGATTTCGCTCGCATTGATAGGTTGTTTCCAATGAGAGACTGCTTCCACTTTTTCTGGGTCAACTGCAACTCCTTCAGCTGTTAGGATATGACCCAAAAATGCAACTTTCTCAAGCCAAAATTCACACTTGCTGAATTTGACATATAACTTGTGTTTTCTTAGCCTTTCTAATACCACTCTCAAATGTTGGGCATGTTCTTCAGCACTCTTTGAGTAGATAAGGATGTCATCAATGAAGACCACGACAAACTTATCTAACTCATCCATGAACACCTTATTCATGAGGTTCATGAAATAACCTGGGGCATTGGTTAATCCAAAAGACATCACTGTGAACTCATACTGCCCATATCTGGTTACAAATGCTGTCCTGGGGACGTCACTTTCCTTGATCTTGAGCTGGTGGTAACCTGATCTTAAATCAATCTTGGAGAAATACTTGGCTCCTTTAAGCTGATCAAATAGGTCATCTATCCTCGGCAGAGGATATTTGTTCTTGATGGTGACTTCATTTAGGGACCTATAATCCACACACATCCTCATGCTACCATCTTTCTTTTTCACAAACAAGACCAGGGCTCCCCATGGTGAAGAACTAGGTCTGATATAACCTTTCTGCTGCAATTGTCTTATTTGCTCTTTCAATTCAGCTAACTCTGCTAGGGCCATTCTGTAAGGTCTCTTGGCTATGGGAGCAGTTCCTGGGATAAGGTCAATGATGAACTCTATATCCCTATCTGGTGGCATTCCAGGTAGTTCCTCTGGGAGCACATCTGGATATTCTTCAACCATTGGTACTCCTTCTACGGTCTTTGCCTCCAAGTTGAAGACCATGGGATCGACTCTAGATCCTTGGGTTTGACACTTCACCTTAATTCCTTCATGGTTGACTAAGGATACTTCCTTAGCAGCACATCTAATGTATCCATCATGCTGGATTAACCAGTCCATTCCAAGAATGACATCTATTCCCTTAGACTTAAGTACTACTAGGTCTGCTAGAAAGACTACCCCACTTAAACTTACATTTGAACAACCTAGATGACACTTGATGTCAGACCCAGGTGTTCGAGTTATTAGGGGTGACTTAAGTAATACTGTGGGTATTTTATGCTTCTCAATAAAACTTAATGATATGAATGAATGTGATGCTCTAGAATCAAACAATACTGTTGCAAGTATTGAATTGACTAAGAACTCACCAAGCACAACTCCTGAAGCGGTCTGAGCATCTTGAGCATTGATGTGATTAACACGGGCTCGGCCATAAGATTGTTGGTTCTGCCTTACCATCTGGCTGTTGTTGTCGGTATTAGTGTTGGTGTTGTTGCGGGGGAAACCACGACTGCCTCCTAGTGCGACAGGTCTTGGTCCGTTAACAGTGTTGGACTGGGTGGACACAGCTGGCTTGTTCTTGTATGGGCAATTGGCGATGTAGTGCCTAATTTCACTGCAGTTGAAGCAAGCATTGCCACTGTTGGTGACTTGACCAGTGATGTTCTTCTGAGTCTTGCCATAAGTCTGATTCTGATAAGTTGTCTTGGGCTGATATGATGGTTGAGCCTGATTAGATGCACTAGCTGGAGAGCGAAACTGCATTGGGGCTTGAGTCCGCTGGCTTGGCTGGCTAAAGGTTTTCATCCTCTGAGATGGTCTAGCTCCTTGTTGAACCTTGCACTCTAGGAACTTGCGCTTGTTTTCTTTTCTTTCTTCCGTCTTGGCCACATCAGTCAGGATAGTCCTATTCATTAAGGTGTTGAAGTCTGGATAGATCTGATGGGTCATGAGGGTCCTCAAATCACTTGCCAGTCCTTCTATGAATTTTATCTGTTTCTTGGCATCAGTGTTGACCAATTCTGGGGCATAGTGAGACAACTGAGTGAATTGGAAGATGTATTCACTCAAAGTCTTATTTCCTTGCTTTAGGTTGCGAAATTCATCAGCCTTCAGCTTCATGATTCCATCTGGAATGTGATACCGACGGAACTCTTCCACAAATTCTTTCCAAGTGATGATGTTAACATCTTTCACAGCTCCACTAAAAGCTTCCCACCAAGAAAGGGTGATTCCTGTCAGTTGATGAGTTGCTAGCAGAACTCTATCCCTTCCGTTGTAGTGGATTGTGTCCAACTTTCTTTCAATAAGCTTAAGCCAATCATCTACTTCCATTGGGTTGTCAGATCCGGCAAAAGTGGGTGGCTTGAGCCTCATGAACTCAGTCATCTTGTCTTGGCCTCTTGGTCCACGGTTATTCCCGGGACGGTTCATGCCTTGGGCCAAAATTTCCAAAAGACGAGTTTGTGTTGCCATGACTTGTGCAAGGTCAATTGGTGGAGGAGGGGAAAGGTCATCTCCAGCATTGTTATTTCCAGTTTGACTCACTTCATCTTCACGATTACCATCAGCAAGTGCATTGGGCTGACTTTCAACTAGATTCTGGCTCTGCCGACTAGCTGGACGGCCACGACTTTCAATTGGGTTCTGGCTCTGTTGACTAGCTGCACGGATCACGACTTTTCTGGGAGAGAGTTGCTGGTTTGGGAGGCATCTGTTAGATGGGATAAGAGGGAGAGCATTAGGTAAGTGTTAGATCTTTCGGGTGATCTTTTATTTGTTAAGGCGTTATATTTTTTGAAAAAGGTGCAAGTTTTAACGCTTGCTATCCCATAAGGGAACATATAGAGCACTCAAGTAGCACAACCAACAAGCACAAATATATATTTTGAATAGGGGGTTACATCATAGCGAAAATAATTAGGCGTGCTACAATACGATTAACCTACTTTGGGGTGAACAAAAGTGAAGTACTCTTCACTTCCCCAAGGCAAAAGAAGCAACTGGGTACAACTAATCTTCAACTTCTTCAGACCAAACGGCTTCATTCCCTTGGTGTAGAGAAGGGGTCATTCTTTTGGTACATGTGGTCCTTCCACCTGGCTGAGAGGGAGAGGGTTAGAATCTTCTTTTGGAGGTGGCCGGGTGAGAGGGAGGAGAGACTCTGGATCTAAAACTTCTTGGGAGGCTTCTGAGGGTGGAGGAGCTAATGGTCCTTCATCATTCATCCTTCTTGTTGTTCCTCGAGGTACAACTGGGATCCCTTCTAAAATTATAGGCTCTCGATCTTCCAAGGCTAGCATCCTTCTCTTGGCCCTGGTGACGAGATAGGCATCCTTCAACTCTGAGGTGTGGCGGTCCTTAGCTTCCTTCAAGGCTTCAACGATGGCAGCTTCATGACTCTCGCTGCAGCTGCTTGGGTCTGAGCTTCTGCAAGCTGAACTTGGAGCTTCCTAGTCATGATCTCAGCTTCTTCCGCTCGACGAACACACTTCCTCAACTCTGAGGCCTGCTTATCATATTGTTCATCCAAGGCAAGTAGGTATGAGGTCATGTATACCATAGTTGGGTCATTCTCATGCAAGTTATGTACTTGCAAGATTTCCATGCGGGTCTTCCAAACTGGTCAGTCCCTTTCCAGGGGTGGAAAGAACCTCATGGGTGTAC
Organism: Eremochloa ophiuroides; assembly: GCA_038502445.1. Taxonomy (NCBI): domain Eukaryota; kingdom Viridiplantae; phylum Streptophyta; class Magnoliopsida; order Poales; family Poaceae; genus Eremochloa; species Eremochloa ophiuroides. The sequence goes on from JAHLJS010000008.1 coordinate 54,318,420, forward strand.
GGGCGATTGGCTTCTCATAGATCTGGCAAAGGTACCTCAAGGCTTTAGCGGGCAACAACTTGATAGGTATCTACAAACCGAAATCCAGTCGTAGACACACTTCCATGCTTCAGCTAAGCCCTCACTTTTTCCGACATAAACGGTGACTTCACACCGCTCAGTCTCATGCTCCATGTACTCTCTGCCTACATACTCTGGGCGATCCTTGATTCCTAACCTTTGCATGGCGGTATACTGAAGCTTAGGAAAACCTTCAATCTCCAAGCAGTAGCTGCTGGTCCAAACTCCTTCCGTCATCTGAGAGAGAATAGATGAGGGTAAACATTTTTGCAATAGAGGGAAGAGAGTAAGAACTTTTTGTAAATACTTTTTATAGGTGAAATACTGGTCCAGAAAGTTTAAGGTCGCGTCCTACAGCCAACTACGGCTTCGATACTACCTGAAACGCGCCTGGTCATCCAGGAACTCAAATGTGATACAAGTACTAGTCCCAGGAGGCTAGCACACACATTTATTACATTCAGATAGGTCTCATAGCAGTAGTTCAGACGGAAGCGGGTGATGAAGCCACGCTATAAAGTACAATAACCATAATACAGTAATGGTCCAGCAGACCCAGAACAAACACGGATCGCAACACATCTGGCGAACCCCAATGCCACAGGCTTAGTTGGGTGCAGACACGACCTTACTCGAACGCAGCTTCGGGGTTGAAATCTGGATCTTTCTCTGTACAACAAAGCAAGGGTGAGCACAAAGTACTCAGCAAATCCAACCTTACCCTACGGAATGCGATATTAGTATATGCATATGGATAAATCAAGGATAATGCTTGGTTTTATTTGCGGAAAGCTATCTTTTTAACACATGCAGGGTTTCCTTTTATAAATATCATTTTGCAAAGTACATATACTTTTCATATATCAGATTGTTTCTGAAAGAGGGGTTTGCCATAATTTTAAGTGTTGCTGAACACCCCTGTTCCCACAGCACATGGCCGGCAACCATTCATTTCCAAAAATCATACTCACTCATTTTACCACTCATCCCAACCCATCTATTGTTCAAACCAAACCATAACCCGTCCATGACCGTGGACATCGCTATCATGATAGATTTTACACTCTGCAGAGGTTGTACACTTTCCCCATAAGTAGGGTACCGTAACTTAACACCTTAGTGCAAGCACAGATCCATCAAAGCCATTACCCTCCTAGCAGAGTACTGGCGCCCATCACAGGAACACTAAGTCCACCATCTCATAATACAATAATTCATAGAGCTCATAGCATTTCATACAATTTCTCATTTCTCATCATACACCTCTTAGTGTCCCGTTGCACCCTGCCTGCAGGTGATTGCCATACCAACTAGAGGGATTTAGACTAAGCCCCGCCGCATACAGGGTCGAGTGGTTGTATGAAAAATGAGTTAGGCAAGATGAATCAACTCAGTCCTAAATAGACAAGGCGGATATCTCCACGCTTAACCACAGAGGTACAACCCACAACACCAAGGCATCCCACAAATGGACACAATCCGCCCCATCTCATGGGTAATCACCATCTCTATTTGTTCATTAATCCCTTTCATAATACCCACAAATCCTTTTTACAACTCACACAGTTTTTCTTTGAAATCATTGTATTTGAAAAAATATAGTGATGAATAACCATGACGACTGCAAATGCTAAGCATACTAAATAACGATATTTAAGGTAATCATCAGGTTATATCAACTCAAGGATGGCTATTCAAGCGGGATTTACCTAAGTAGTAAAATACTTTATGCAATATTTAAAACGGCTTCTACGGGTTGTGTTTAAAAATAGGAGCAACATGCATCAAGAGGAGATAGGTTGGACTTACCTTCGTCGGCGTCCTCGTGAAACTCCTGCTGATAGTCCGGGTCCTCGGTATGGCCTCGAACTCACGGTACTGGCCTCCGGTGTCCTCGTTCTTCGGCTCGTTCATTCCGTTCGCTAAAAATACGTAACGAACAGAATAGGCAAACAAGCACAAATAAATATTCACATATATTTAAATGAGCTTCAAAAATTATAAAATTTATATAGGAGGTAGAGTTCGATTTTAGATGATTTTAGGAAGAAAAATCATTGGAACCGAAGTTTGCATGTGGGAGATATTGATCGCCGCAGTGGCCGCTAATTAACCACAAGAAAACGTGATTATTGAGGGTGTGCTCACGTGCTGCTGTTGCTGTTATGGGAGAAAAGAAATGTAGTTAAATGGATGAGGTGGGTTGGCTCACGGCCGTAGCTGCACGTGAAGGGACTTGCATGTGTGCTATTGCGTGTGTGCTTGTGTCGGTCTGCTGTGGTGTTCCAGTCTGAGAACGAGACAGAGGGGGCAGCTGCTGGTATTGGCCAGTAATAAAAATAATACAGGGATAAGGAAAGGCACAGGACACAGGGAAAGGGGCAGAGCACAAGCGTCGTGCTCCTCGGACGCGTCCGCCATGGACGACTGCCGGAGCTTCGGCCGGAAGTGATTTTGTCTGCTATTTCCGAACCCAAGGGCATGGGGAAAGAGAGGAGGGTGAGGAGAAACACATGGGTGTGCTACCTCGGTCTGTTACTGCTTGCAGAGAGAGATCAATGGAGCAAGCTCAAGCTCGGGAAACAGAGAAACAGCGAGGAAGGTGAATAGAGGAAGGAAGCCGTGGAGCTGGTGGCTTGGTGCAAGACGAGGAGCAGTTCGAGGTCGCCTTCCACCGGCCCTCTAGCTCGCCATCAATGGCATCGTTGTGGCGCCACGCATGGTTTAGAACGACGGGACGTTGCTGCAGGTGGCCGGTGCGGCGCGTAGCGAAGCAAGTGGCTACTGGCTTTTGCATGCTGCATGCACCCAACTAGCCATGCCTCTCTGCCTGCATATGTGAGTGTGTGTGTGGTGCATGCATGCACATTTATTGGAGAGATGGAATCGTATATTGCTCTAGTAATTGCTAAGATATGTTCTGTGGGCATGGTAAATATAGTTGTTCTTTGCTCTGTTATGTGTCGCGCTTTGCTGTACCACAAAAGAAGAGAAGAGAGGGAAAGACGGGAGGTGGGGCCCACATGGCGTGGTGTCGTGCGATGACAGCGACCAGGCGAGGGGGGGGTCCGGACGCGGGTGCGCCGAGGCGGCGATGGTGGTGGGGTCGGCGCGTGCGCTGCGCGCAGATGTTGTCGGACGAGGGCGAACGAGAGAGAGAGATAGAGAGAGGTGGGGACGGGTGAGTAATGCTGGTAGTGCGGAGAAAAGAATATATGTCTGGGAGAGAACTAGGATGAATTTACGGAAGTTGGAATGAGATAAAATTAGAGCTCAAATGATTTATAGTTTTTGAAATAAATTTTGAAAATAATTTTATGCGAGTGATTTTTAGATATGAAATTTTTAGGATGTTACAGACGGCTGGGACGAACGCGGGGACACGACGGTCGACGAGCCGAGGCTAGCGCACGCCTTCTCCTCCTCTTCTTCCCTCCTCCTCTCTTCTCCCCTGCTCCTCCTTTCTTCTCCCCTTCTTCTCTCTTCTATCCTTATCCTCCTCTCTGCAGGCCGGGCAGGGGCGCGGGGAGGCCGGGGCGCGGCCACGGCGTGGCGTGGTGGCGGCGGGACCTAGGCACGCACGTGTCTGGCTAGCTGGGCACGCGCGTGTTTGGCTGGCTGGGCGTGGGCTAGGGTTTAGTTTAGGCCGTTCGGCCTTTTTTGAAAGGCATTTGGTTTTTTTATGTTTTCTTTGCCGAGGGCCTCACACTGGGCCCTCGGCAAAGGCTCTTTGCTGAGGGCCAAAGTAGACTCTCGGCAAAGAATTTTTTTGTTTTTTTGAACCCAATTTTTTGTAGACCTCTAATACATCATTTAAAGCTCAATTTTAAAATTTGGATCCAATTTTGACTTTTTTATATATTTCGTTAATTTATTTCGTTTCGTTGATTTTTCCTGAATATTCCAAATTTGAACTGCAGGTGCATAGAGTAATGGACCTTTAGTGAATCAGAAATATTATTCATAGTATTTGGTGTATGTTGAGTCCATATCCACGAGCACGCATCAAATTTCGGACATCTTATTCACGTAACATGACGACCAACTAGTTAGAAAAGTGTTTTTAAATTTTATAAAATCTATACGAAGTCCGAAAATCACGAAACTTGTCAAGGTGTATTCTTTTCACACATGTAGCCTGTGGTAAAAAATTGACAAGGTTTCGAGTAAGGTGTGACATCGGATTTCTAAAACCCAGACATCTCCACATGTGATGACAAGGTTTCACATGTGGAGATATCTGGGTTTTAGGAATCCGACGTCACACCTTGTTCTAAACCTTGTCAATTTTTTACCACAGGCTACATGTGTGAAAAGAATATACCTCAACAAGTTTCGTGATTTTCGGACTTCGTATAGATTTTATAAAATTGAAAAACACTTTTCTAACTAGTTGGTCGTCATGTTAGGTGAATAAGATGCCCGAAATTTGATGCGTGCTCGTGGATAAGGACTCAACATACACCAAATACTATGAATAACGTTTTCTGATTCACTAAAGTGCATTACTCCATGCACCTGTAGTTCAAATTTGGAATATTCGTGAAAAATCAACGAAACGAAATATATCAAAAAAAAGTCAAAATTGGTCTAAATTTTAAAATTGAGCTTTAAATGATGTATTAGAGGTCTAAAAAAATTGAGTAAAAAAAAATTTCTTTGCCGAGGGCCATCGGCAAAGAGGCTTTGCCGAGGGCCCAGTGTGAGGCCCTCGGCAAAGAATTTTTTTATTTTTAATTTTTAAAATCTTTGTCGAGGGCCTAACGGCAGGCCCTTGGCAAAGACTGCCACCGTCATCCGTCCCACAAAATTTGCCAAGGGCCTTTCTTTGCCGAGGGCTATCTGGCCTGGCCCTCGGCAAAGAGGGTCTTTGCCGAGTGCCTGATATTTGGCCCTCGGCAAAGATTCTGTTTCCAGTAGTGATGTGCTCCTACACCTATATCCTTTGGATCTGTTTAAGAGGGAAAAAAAGTCACCTCTGAGAGAAGGGTGGAGAAGCACCGAGAGAACAGATAAGTCTAACTTCTTTAATCACCATATGTGAGTCCCGCAAAACCCAATACCAAACAAAACGAGAAATTTTACAGTGTTTAGGAATAATGGTAGCCGAGCCAAACATGAGATAAGTATACATATATCTATGTATCAATATCCTGACTCATCTTAACCCAGGTCATTTCCTTGTCTCAATCCATACTGCTATATCCAAACGCCACGTAATGATAAATGTATATATGCGCGCTCAAGTCGACAAATAATAAGAACACATGACAAGATTATTCCTAATTGATGGTAATCTTATAAGGTACCATCAATCTAGAGGCATCGTCCCACACACGATCTGATTTTTGATCATAAAGAATCGACCATAACTTGGACAACGGCTATTGAATCGGTAAATCTATTTCACGCTCGAGCTTTTCTCGCGCTCTTAGCAATCGATTTGCTGCCCGTCCATCCAGTGTTGTCAACGGAGGAGATGACACGGCGAAGCGCACAACCGGAAGCGCATGTGCGCAGGCATAAACCATACTATAACTAGCAGGTAACCCCGCGCTTTGCGCGGGCAAGAGAAGACGACGTGGCTAACAGACGTAGTGGCAAAGGTGGTATATACGTACCTGCCAATTATTATTAAAAATGTAAAGTTTTGTACATGTATAAACTGATTAAAATAATGGCATATTTTGTATACAGAGAATAGGACCACAAAAGTAAGTTGTTTTGGTGCTTCGATGGCAGCCAGGTGCTGGTGGGGAGATGCTAATCTTGCTTGTGTGTAACAGCAGAAAGCGCAAAAGTCTACCCTCTTTCTGGCTGAAGCAGTTGAGACCTGTGTACATGGTGAAAAGGAGGTTTGAAGGTTGATAGTAAAAGTAAATGATATTGACAAACACAACATTTTACTGAGAAAACTTTTCTGTGCATGGGCGGGTGAGGTTAGGTGATTATCAGCTGCTGACAACAAAGTGGTGCAATACTATGGATCATGGAGGAAACAGAAACATGATTACATAAAAAGGGCAGAGAACCGAAGCCTATGTAGTCGTTACTATGAAGACGACATGTAAAAAAAAAAAAAAACCCTAAGCCTAAACCTAGACCTAAACTTAAATAGATTTGATCTCAGGGAACTTTGATTAAGCAACAATAATGTTATTAGTATTATGGAGGAGAAATGCTAAGGGCAAGGAAATATTAGTACTGCAGATGTATTTACCAAAAGGTTTAGGAACTGGTTCTGTATGCTTGGAAAAGCTAAGGAGCTAACAAACAAAGTCTTGTATTGTTAAATGGTGCGGAAGATACTATGAAGCAGTCATGGAAGGAAAAATTTGTACCTGCTATTTCCTTTAAAAACATTTTACTGCTACAGAACGATATGCCTTGCAGGCTTGGATTACACAGCAGAAAGAGTTATCTGAAAAGAGAAACTAATGTGCAATATTTTCTGAACAAAATATATGGCAACCATATCTTTACAGGACTATCGTAACTATGGTTTATTTTGCATAATGGGAATGGTATAAGCGATCCTATTCTAAAAGCAAATCCGAACATTGCATATGGTGGCAATGAAAATCTATAATGATGTTAAAACTCTTTTGTTGAACTTGAAGCGATGCATTTTTTTGCACATGTTCAAGACAGGGAAGTGAAAGCACGAAAATTAAAATGTGTATCTCACTAAAAATTGGTATTGAATGAATTTATTGTTTCTTTAATTTTGCCTTTGTGACAGGCTTATAAATTGGTTGTGGCACTGACGAAAGAAGGAGATTAGCATGTTGAATGGAAGATGTGGTGTTTAATGTTTCATTTTGAACAATTTTGAGTACAATATAAACACAATTATTTTTGTGATAAAACTGCACTCTATTTTTGAGTAAATTATATTTAATGTCAATATTTAAATGTGGATTTGGGGAATATTTGAACATCTTTGTATGGTGTCAAAAGGCAGCTGGAAAAAAATCAGCATAGGAAAAAGACTGAAGGATATACATTTGGCAATAGGAGGACTGCTTTAGGGGAAAAAAATGAGAACATATGCATTTGAAAAAGACTGAAGGATATACATTTGGCAATAGGAGGACCGCTTCAGGGAGAAAAATGAGAAACTAAATTATTGAACTTTGATATTATCAACCATAGTAGTTAGTAAAGGCCGAACATGCATATGCATTTGAATCCGACATGTCATTGTTTGACCTTTGGGAGACCTTGGTTTGGATCGATTAGTGTATGCAGGAGACATGAGAAGTTAAAAACAAATATAATCCAGAGTGCTATGTTACATAGCTTTCCATTAATCATTAACTGAGGTCAAGGTGAACTAATTATTCTGTAAAGCATGAAAAATCTTTCGTATTTCAGAGTTTAATAAACATTTGTTGGCTGTAATTAATCTTAGACCATGCACCAAACATCTGCCATGTAATTAATCTAAGTTGAACACAATAACAGAGGAGGAAGGACAGATCTGGGCAGTTATTCAGTTACCTTAGATCTGCATGGAGTACCTCGCGACATTTTTCTGAAATGAAAACAAAATTACAGATGATGTTAATTTTGACTGTATGTATGGGATCATATACCATCATGAGAATAAGAGGAACGCATGTATGGTACCTTACAGTAATCCATCATCGTAGACTGTTGATCTTGCCGGTGAGAAATGAAGATGTGATTAACAAAAAAAATATTAACTCACTTGAGGCATTGAACTAAAACTGAAGTTCATGGAACATTGATCTTTCATATTTTAGAGTCTAAACATTTGTTCAGATACCTTAGGTTAATAGAACCTGGTGAAGCCTGGAAGGAGAAACATGTGAGGACATCAGGCGGGGGGAGGATTTGCATCGAAGAAAGACGGCCCCATAAAGACTGAGAAGTATTCAGGCGTACACCAATCCTGTCAAGCTGGAACGGTAAAACATGTTAAGGACTTAAGGTATTAAGAACCAACAGAGAGGAATAGGTACATAACTGGAAGGCACCGATTTGGTGGAAAATTAGCAAGCAGAGCCCTTTTGAGCATTTCATCAAGCACTGGAAGGGCACAGAGCAGCAAGAGCAAAGGGCACAGAGCAGATGCAGGCGATGCAACAGGTGGTGAAGTGCGGCCGCAGAAACGACGCGGCGGCGGCACGTAGCTGGGAGTCGCATCTCGCTTCGCGCACTCGCGGGAGCCGCGTCGGCTGCGTCCAGCGCGGAGGTGCGCCGGCATGGTAGGCCCGTGCGGTGTAGGAGGCCGAGGTGGGGCGCGCACGCGCGGGTGCGCTGGCCCAGCAGGGCCGCTCGGTGCCGGATGCAGAGGTGAGGTCGAGAGGTGAGGCGGGGAGGGACGCGTGCGGTAGCAGGGAGGGGCGCGCTGTTGCGGGAGGAAGGCGACGATGGCGATGTTGGCTGGACTGTGACTTTTGCTTTTTCTATTCAACATTCATTCGGACGCAGATTGGGTAACGTTCCTTCAGCAAGTCACGGCTAACTTGCGGCCCCCTATCCAGCGTCAAAGTTTTGGTTGGCAGCGTTTCCAGGAAGATATTTCACTTTTTCACCGTGCGGCTAGTTAATTTGCGGCTAGTTAATTTGCGCGTGCCGCGCTAGTTTCCTGCGGCCTGCGGCGACGAGCGCCCGCTTACCGTCGCCGTTGTCCAGAGGAGGCGAGCAGTCCGCCACTCGCCGGCCGGAGGAGGGAGCCGCCACCGAGTTGCACAACACCGACTCCGGGGCCGTGCGCCGCGCTGGTTTCCTGTGGCCTGCGCTGACCCTTGCTGGTTTCCCGCCGTCCAGGGGAGCCAAGCAATCCGCCGCCCGCTGCCCGGAGCAGCCGAGCCATCGAACTGCGCAGCACCAACACCAGGATGCTGAGACGCCGTTCGGCTGCAGTGCTGCTGGCCATCACACGGTCGAGGAGCTCTGTAATGGCTACCCATCAGAAAAGTATCTCATCTGACAAAATTTTGGTTTACTGCTGAAGGCAATGGTAGAACTTCACAAGGGAACACCGCAAGTTGGTTTGAGGTTCAAAATTCAGATGAGTCTTGGCAGTTTTGGGTGGCGTATCTAAATTAATCATTTTAATTTTATTGGCAACCACAAAAGAAAAACGTTGTTGTTCAGCCCAAGTCCAATTGGAGAATGACGACAACAACAAAGAAGCGGTTTTAGCAGTCTCAAGGATACAATGCCATTAGCGATTTTACTCAACTTATATCTACTGCAACATGGGTTGATGATGACCTTCAGTTCTAACATATGTGCAAATCTGAGCCAAAATGGCTTTCTTTCTTTGCAATTCTAATTTTGCAAAGTGGTGTCCTCATTAACAGAGAATATCTCATCAATATGCTGCAAATCTGATGCAGTTCTAAGGTTTTGATTTTCACTCGTTTTATTAATGCAATACCTGACATGGTTACGATAACTAATTTTTGTACAGAATCTAATTACATGAACATAGGCAAGTCAAGAAACGGAGCTTGAATCTGTTCCTACAGAGAGCTTCTCCACGGCACGCAGGCCTCCCAGACATTCATGATTCATGTCTGCTGATTGCTGCCATCTCCATCACAACAGCGAGGAACTCCGACTCCTCTAGGACAACGTGGTGCTGGAGAGCTCCTCTGTTGTGCCTCGGCATGGGTCTTCCTCAGCTCGACTTCCGCGCTCTCCGGTGAGGCGCGAAGGACGGCGTGGCGCAGTAGGGCTACAACGTGGGACTTCGGCTCGACTTCCGCATCCTCCAGGGAGCCGTGGATGGCGGCGGGCCGCAGGAGCGCTGCAGCGGTGCGACTTCCCATGACGGCGCGAGGAGCGGTCTAGGCGCTGCAGCGGTGTGACGCCGGAAGGGCTGCAACGCGGCACCTGAATCTACGCCTATTGCAGCCAGCGTGAGGGAGATACCTTGAAAATGTGAGGGAGATTTTTTAGCCATCGGATGCAACTTTGACGCTGGATACGGGCCCGCAAGCAGGGGCGAAGCTACGTGAAGGCATCGGGGTCAGGCGACACCCGATGATTTTCTGGTCAGGCCTATAAAGAGTGATTTTTTGCTGTGTTAGACACCGGTAAAATTTATATCTGACCCATAAAAAAAAATTGGCAGCCCATCAGTCCATTGAATGGCCCACATCTTCCTCTGGAACATAGCTACTTTACGTGAATTCTAGGAGATAGCATTGTACAGGTAGCAGCACAGGCAAGAAGGCCAATAACGTGGTGTTTCATTCCGGCAAGATGTCAAGTACACCCTTTATTCATGGAAGAATGTAATTATGGCATCCTTGCTGGTTAATTAAGCTAAAATTTAACTAAATTTATAGTAAATAGTATTATACCAATTTCAATAGATGTTTATGAGAGTTTTATGACATTAAATATTTTAGCATCACACTATATTGATGAAGAGAAATGGTAAAAATTTCAATAAGCATACTCCCTCCGTTCCAAAATAAGTGTCGTTTTTTATTTTCTGAAATCGATATTTGACCATTCGTCTTATTAAAAAAATTATAAAAATATAAAAATAAACAAATCAAGATTAAATTACTTCTAATAATGAATCATTTTATAATACAATAATTAATTTTTTTTACAAAATTTTTGAATAAGACGAATGATAAAAAAATAGTCAAAATTCTAAAACGACACTTATTTTGGAACGGGGGAGTACAAGTCTTAAGCACTGACCCCAGTGACCATATTTCCTAGCTTCGCCCCTGCCCGCAAGTTACGCCGTGACTTGCCTAAGGAACGTTACTCAATCTGCGGTCCCATTCGGAATAGGAGAGGAGCCGGTGGGGCTGGATGCTTGGTGAAGCTGGGCACCTGTAGCCGGATGGATGGAACGGAGAAGACACTGTTCTAAGAACAGTAAAAATGTGAGAGGTGCCTGTAGATGTACAGTGTTTTTAGAGACAAACCGTGGTCTACACAAATAAGGTAATAGTTATAGTTATAGTTAGATTTGATAAAATCACATGCATTAATAACATGATAAGTCGGTCTTAAATTTAAAGATCAGCGCCATGGACGTAGAAGCACGCTACTGCAAGGCTCGAGACCGGTGATTGGCCGCTACTGCTGATTCCCGCGGCGGCGGCGTTCAGTCCAGTCGCTCAGTCGCCGCTCTGTGCTGTTGCTGATTCTCCGCTCGCTGCGCCACTGCGAATCCTGCCCCTCCAAGCTCGGAGCGGCCGCCGCCACTGCGCCCCAGGCTTCGCGTCTTGGCTTGACGCACTGCCGTTCACCTTCCAACTCTTGCTAGTTTCTCACCTTCTCATCTCACGTTCGCATACCGGTCGATGGCCGCTCGGAAGATGGCCTTGCTGGCTGTTCTTCTGCAACTTTGCCTGCAGCAACTAGGAACGGGCACAAGGTAGCAAAGTGACGATCTATAAGGGCACCATGCCACCATGTATGTGCTTCTTCTTTGAGGAAGATGATCGTATTTACGAAAATACCATTGAGTGATTCAAATATGTTTTTGGATTATGTTTTTGGGAGTGAATTATTGGATACTAAGCTTGATATGTTATATTCTAATACTAATATTGGGTGAACTGCAACCTAATGTTTTATTAAAGTCTTCAGGATACAAAACTAACGTTGAAGTGCCGACTTTGTATGTAAAAGGGGCATGACATTATAAAGGATTTCATTCATTTAAAATAGTATCGTACAAAATTATGTCTTTTGTTTACCATTATATTTGAGGAGGTGTCTCATCGGAACACAACCACGTGGGATAAAAAACTAGAAAATAAAAGACAAAAAATCATATCAAGAGAGGATAAAATATTAGAAATTAATATTAAAAGAGTCGGGTCTTACGGGACATGACATGATTATTAAATGAGAAAAAAATATATAGAAAGAAATATATTATACTATCTATGTAGGTTTTTTTTAAGATAAATGATAGTTTATATCCGGTTTCATCTATCAAAAGATAGAATCTGGCCAATTATTACAAAGTTTGACCTGTAGGTCGACTCACAACCTCGAAGGAGTCAAGACTGACAAATCTTAGCTAAAACAAGCAACAAGAAAGTAAAGCCTTGACTAAATAAATCTAGTTGCCAACCACCCACTAGAGCTGAAGAATTGCAAAGCTGATGTCTCTATATGCTGACCAATAAGGATCAGCTGATCTCTGGAATCATCACGCCGTTGCAGTCTTGCCCATTGGCGGAGCCAGTGGGTTTCCCGTGAAAAGGACTTGCAAAAAAGATTTTGATCCGCATTTGTCAAAAACTACTTCGTTTCTTGTTAACCAAATTGCCCACCATAAAGTAGGTAATTTTAAATAAATTAAATAAAGGGAATAAAAATAGAAATCAGAACAAAATAAAAATGCTAGTTCCATCACCTTAACTTGGGAGTTGTGACTTATGGGTGAAATATAACATACTTACCATTAGGCTAAGCAGGCACAATGGTAAATTTTTTTACAAGTTTCTTTATCAAAGGGAGGATACTTTAGACTAACTGTAGCGGGTCCGGTATCGATCTCCTGAGGGAGAGGATACCGGACGAAACTCCCGCAGCGCGGTCCGCTAGGAGCTCCTGGACGCGCGCGGATCCTGAGCTCCGAGCGGAATAGCGGCCTTCCGCTACGGGTGCGTGGGACCCAGGGGAGGGGAGAGAGAGAGGGAGGACAGTGCCGGCTGGAGAGGGAGGACTGGGCACGCCACTGCCGCCGCAACCACGCCGGAACAGGGAGACCGTCGGAGCACCGAGAAGGGAGGAAGCAGCGTCGGGCATTGCAGAGAGAGATGGGGGAGCAGAGAGAGGCTGGCCACCGGAGCACGAGCTCCGCCCGCCGGAGCCGCGCCGGAGCTGCGGGGTCGTGCCGGGGTCGCGGGATCGCGTCCGCTGTTGCTGCACCGGCCCCTCGACGGGGTTGCGCACGCCATCGCTGGCATCGGGCCCGCGTCGGGAGCGCCGTGGATTCCGTCGCGAGAGGGAGAAGAGGGAGGAGAGAGAGAGAGAGAGAGAGAGAGAGAGAGAGGAGAGAGGCTGGGTGGGGAAATAAAGGGCCTGCTTGGTTGCCTACCAATTTTTGTCCAACCAAAATGAAGGCTTGCCAAAATCAAGGTTGTCAAAGTTGAGGTAAATAACTTAGTAGTGCATTTGGTTAATTGCCAAAACCAAGACTTGCCAGTTTTCTCTTTTATATAAGTTTAAGAACTTTCCAGACTTGCCAAAACTTTGGCCATAAGAAATGGTTTGCCAATTCTTTGGCAATGGACCAATTGAGGACTACAAAATTTGGCATGCCATGGTTTTGGTTTGGTAAAAATTGGTAGCTAACCAAACAGACCTAAAAAGTAGAGTATGATGTGTGGGTCCTATTAATATAGAGGATGAATATAGAGGAAGGATGGGTGCGAAGAAAAAATGGTATGGATGAGAGAATCTCGATGACCAGGATGAATATTTCCTTTTAGATGATGAATTTAGAGGAATATGAGTGCAGATGATCTTAGTGTTTAGTAAGCAGTAAGTACTAAGCTAGCCTCATAGGGTATGCCATGGCTCACCCAGTATACCCATCCCGTGGCCCCGTGAGTCCGCCCCTGCTTGTTGGGTCAAAACTAAAGACATGTTCCTAAATGTTTGGGACCGTACTAGGGCTGTTGCTCTACTGGTCCTAGGCCTAGGTCCACTGACTACGTGGTCTCGTCTGTTCTGTATCCTTCCTTAGAAGGAGATCATATATCCCTACATAGAAAATAGCACTCTTATCTCAATCTCCATAATTTTCCCCAGAGCCGTGGAACTCGGCTCCCTGCCTACCAAGTGCTCAGACTACCAAAGTACCAAGTGCTCTTCGTGGACAGTGACACCAAGAGCTTTGCCTCCAAAACTTGCCTAGCACCGAGCTGCTTAGTCCGATTTCCTGCGTCTAGTGCCTGGATTGCTAACCGGCGGGCCGTCTGCTGAGAGGGCGTGAAGCACACGCGCCCTACAGGTGAACTTGAAGCTTTTCTACCAAACGTGACCTGCGATTAATTTAAGGTAAAAAACAACGTTTGAGAAAGTTGAATTCTTGGACAGATGTGTTAGATTTCATTTAACATGTTCCTATTATATTCGAAATGTCTCATCTCACTTCACTCTATGATTCAAGACTTCGGAGCCGTACAGGAGAACATCTAGAGGAAAAGTTCAATGTAGGTAATTAGGAATGACCTTTTCAAATCAGCAGTCAACAGCAGCTAATAAATTGATGGTGATGGTCTCCATTCACGTCGAAAGAAACATAGTACTTTATAGCAGTGTCCCGCACAGCCGCAGCTCGCGATTGTCAAGCCTCTGCGTTATCTTTTTGACTGCTGGAGTAATATGTTAAAACACGTGTTCTTTGATTCTGATCAGGTCTTTGACAATTTTCACCGGATGTCCGTTTTCTCAGCCAAAAACAGGCCGAATTCCACAATCTCGCATAGGATGTGTCTGAGTGTCTAGAAATGAAGTGGCACTTGAAGTTTAAGGAGAAGATTTTTTTTTATGGACGTGCGGATGCATTTAATCCATATCCGATTATCTGCAAATGTGGGATATGTTATGAAATAATCGGAATCAGACGGAGCGAGCCTCTCTGCTTTTCCATACAATGTGCAGTTTTGAAGATTTTGTCAACTTAAAGAAGGAACCTTGTTAGGGTGCGTCTTCTTGGTTTTCGAAGCTTTCTGGAGAATAGTTGGAAAGTCTCTCAAACTGGACATTACAATAGAATAACCTGACTATATGTTAAGAAATAGAAGTGTCCAAGTTTCAAATCTATCCTGTCCAACAAACTTATAATAATAGAACAATAATCCAATTAGTGTACTATTTGTTAGAGGCATGATTTGTCAACTATTTCATAAACTATATATAATTTGAGCGTATGGCTGGTAATGATTGCTACAACAAATCTGTGAAGATGGGTATTCCATGTTGTGTTGCCAGCTTATGTGACTAATCACAAATGAATTGTTATTTGATCGTAAAAAACTACGTGAAAAGCATGTGCTATTTGACTGTTTATGTCTGCTTCCACTCCAACGCCGATACGGCTTAGTACCATTTTCTATATCTTAGAAGAAACTGCAGGGCGCTTGTGTTGGTTAATAAGAAAATGACCCACCTTTCGAAAATCGTTAGCTAGGGTCAGGATTCAATCTCCATATTGGGTTGTATGCAAAGGCCATTCAACCCAATAACTTAAGCTAGTAGAAGAATATGGACAAAACACTTATACTTCAACAATTTCTCTTCTATCGGAACATTGGACATAATTAATACTCCTATATCTCAATAAACAAGCACCATGGAACTTTGTTTTCAAGACCTTGGACAAATAGGATTAAGAAAAGGACCATGGACAAATGTCACTCTTTTTGCCCATCGTCTGGTGTTGAAAGTTTTGATCACGATATAAGAATTTATGAGTACAATAAAAAAAAACTTATCCTACCATAAGAGACATGAGATACTTTTCAGTCATCGTTTAATTTATCCTGAATACATAAAAAGTACTCCGCCGTCCTAAAATGAAATACAGTTTTCACTTCTATAGGAACTACTACAATTTTAACTTCATCTCTATAGAAAAAACACAATATTGTCATATCAAATAAGTAGAATTAGATTGACTATGAACTATATTTTATAGTAAATCTATTTGGAGCATCGATATTAATGGTTTTTTCTACAAAATAGGTTAAACTTTAAAAGTGTAACTAGACTCAATCCTAAACTTTTTTTTTTTTTAGAGGAGAGAGAGTATACGGAGAATTTTTGTTTGTTTCGGGTAACGTATATGGAGAATGTTAGTGGACAGAGAGCGACATGCAACCCGTATCAACATTATTATTATCCCGACGGACTACCGGCTACATACCGTGGGCCCGTGGGCCGTGGCCTCCCAGCCCAGGTCGTCCATGCGATTTCTGACCCGAGCTTGGTCGACTGTATCATTCGTGGTCACGGTGAGACTGAAATACCTCTTCAGGTATGTAGAATCACCAATCCACCACCCCAATAGCAGCACAGCACTGACTCGAATAGCTGCCTCAGACCTCAGTGGCGCGGACGGGGACGTTGAGTCGGTCTACAGGCGCCACAAGTATATACTTGCACCCGACGGGAAGAGGGGGCGGGGTCACTTGTGATTGTGAGCGACCGATCGACGAGATGGCAGGTGGTGGCCGCGCGTCTCCCCAGCTGGTTTACGGCGCGCTCGTGCTAGCGCTGGTCTCGGCGCACGCGCCCGTGCTCGTGCGCGCCCAGGACACGCTCGCCGCCGACCGGCCACTCTCCGGCGACGCCAAGCTCGTCTCCCGGAGTGGCAAATTCGCTCTGGGCTTCTTCCAGCCAGGTAAATAGATGAAGCTAGGAATCCATCGCATGAATTTTGGGGCCGTCCGATTCTTTCCAATCACCCCGTGCCCGTGTCGTCCGATCTCTGCACCACCGGAGCACCCGCCCGTGCCCGCCGATCCTGCGTTGCTGCCTGTCGATCGCTCTTGTCCGTGCACGTATAGTGAGCTGCGAATATGATGCGCTGGGTGGCGATTTCGGAGACATGGTCCTTGTGGCTATACCCATGAACGCCTTGATATTTGATAGGAAGAAAATATCGTGTGTTCTTTATTTTGTAGGCTATCTAGCTAGTAGGTTATATCTAGTGGCCTCATACCTACTTCCTCCGTTCCAAAATATCTGTCGTTTGCACTTTCCAAGAAACGACTACCAGCAATTATATATTTAAAAATATTAATATTTATAATACATAATTAGTATCAATAGAAAGATCTTTGAATCTAGTTTTTTTAATAAATTTATTTGAAGATATAAATGTTACACGTATTTTGTACAAATCGAGTTAAACTTGTGGCACAAAAATCGAAAACGACTTACATTTCGGAACGGAGGGAGTACCTTTGTTCAGAGGCAAGATGATACACGGTATTTGATTACTTTAGCATTTCAATATTTGGTGGAAACTGGCTACATATTTTGTAGCATAGGTAATGATCTAGCCTACAAACTGGTAGTTAGATTACTTTTTGAGTGAATTGGTAGTTAGATTATAGTGTTTGTCCTTAAAAATCAAAATTGTTTGTTTGTATCCCCTTAATGTATATATGTTGTAATTTCACAGAAAAATGTTTATTGTGATTTGTGCTAACACACAGCTTTCTTTGTATACTATGATTTAGGCCAGCACATATAATTTTTTTTTGTCTTTGTGCTAACAGATCTTCTTTTGTATATTATAATTTTTGCTAACACATACAAATTTTTTGTCCTTTTCTTTTATAGAAAAAAAATATTTATTGTGATTTATGCTAGCACACACACATCTTCCTTTGTATATTGTGATTTGTGTCTGCACACATACAATTTTTGTCCTTGTCCTTTTATGCAATCTTAGGTTGTTTTAATTTTCGTATGATTTGCCCTATATGATTACTTGTGTGACCATAGAACCTCAATCACATAGGTTTTGTTTTTTAATCTATTTGTACGGTTTGTTGCCTAAAATTGCTTGAGCTGATTAGAGCAAACAAATCATTTGAGTTCACAAGTAGACAGACTCTATATGCGCACTGCTGTACTCAACACGACTATTCATTTTTATGCCCTTTTCTACTCGTGTTCTCCATCCGTCACATTGAAAATGTCATTTTGAATTTCATGCCAATCTTATATGACCGTTCGTCTTATTTAAATGTTTGTACAAAAATTATTTATTTTATTATGACTTATTTTATCCTCAGAGATAATTTAATAGTGATTTAATTATTCTATTATTCGTATAAAAAGATTTTAAATAAAATAAGTGATTAAATAAGAAATTTAAAAGTCAAAAAGACACTTTTTACGAGAGAGGAGGTGCAGGACAAAAGAAACGACTAGTATTGGTGGTCTGTTGTTCACAGTAGTATACTACTACGTAGGCGTGAGCAACAAAATGAAAAAAAAAAAAAAATCGCACACATCAACTCGATCTGTATGTAGTACTTGAACAGCGAGCGAATGCACGATCGTGTAAACTGTGCCTGAATGTACGTGACATATATTCTGTCCTCTCGGCAGACGGTGGAGTCTCAGGCAGCTGGTACATCGGCATCTGGTTCAACAACATCACTGTCACGCCGGTCTGGGTAGCCAACCGCGACAGGCCCGTCTCCGACCCGGCGTCCTCGCGGCTCGCCATCGCGCCCCACGGCGACCTCGTCCTCCTCGACCCGTCGGGCTCGCCCGTGTGGTCCACCACCACCAACGCCACCGCCGCCACCACGAACGCCAGCAGCGTCGTCGCCGTCCTCCTCGACACGGGCAACCTCGTGCTCGCGCCCGCGTCGTCGAACGCCTCAGACGCCGTGCTGTGGCAGAGCTTCGACCACATGGGCGACACGTGGCTGCCCGGCGCGAAGCTCCGGCGGGACAAGCTCACCGGCGTCACCCAGGGCATGACCTCGTGGCGCGCGCGCGGGGACCCGGCGCCGGGGATGTACACGCTCCAGCTCGACCCTTCCGGCGCGCCGCAGTACGTGCTGCGGTGGAACGGCACGCGGGACTACTGGCTCACCGGCGACTGGAACGGCCGCTCCTTCGCCGGCGCGCCGGAGGTCGCCGCGTCCAGCGGCGCCTCCGGCTACAGCTTCCGGTTCGTGGACGACGCGCGGGAGAGCTACTTCACCTACGACTTCGCCAACAACGCCACGGTGTACCGCTTCGTCACGGACGTGTCCGGGCAGGTCAAGGGCTGGTTCTGGGTGGAGGCCCTGCAGCAGTGGAACCTGGTGTACGCCGAGCCCAAGGCGCGGTGCGCCGTGCCACGCGGCTGCGGCGCCTTCGGCGTCTGCTCCCAGGCCGCGTCCGGCGCCTGCGTCTGCGCCAGGGGGTTCGCGCCGCGGGACGCCGCGAGCTGGGACCTCGGCGATTGCACCGGTGGCTGCGTCCGGAACGCGGAGCTGCACTGCGCGAAGAATAATGGCACCAAGATCACAGAGGTACCGGAGATGGATAGGTTCTTCCGCATGGACGGCATGAGGCTCCCCGATGACGGCCATGTCGTCACGGCGGGGGCGGCGAGTTCCGGCGAAGAATGCGAGAGGACGTGCCTCAGCGACTGCACGTGCTCTGCTTACGCGTACAACGGAAGCTGCGTGCTCTGGAACAGCGAGCTGCAAAACATGGCGGACGGTTACGGATCCAGCCAGACCGACGCCGGGACCGGGAGCCTCTACCTCCGGCTGGCCGCGTCGGAGTTCTCCGGCACGAGGAGCCACAAGCGGAGGACCATAGAGATCGCGACTGGCACCGCACTGGCAACCGTCGTCTTCTTGCTCGCCGCGACCATCCTCGTCGTCCGTACGACGATGGCACGGCGGCGAAACACGGCTGTACAAACCGCCGCCGCCGAGGGATGCTGCGTGACTAGCTTCAAGTACAGGGAGCTCCGGTCCGTGACCAAGAACTTCTCCGACAAGCTCGGCGGTGGCGCCTTCGGCTCCGTGTTCCGGGGCCGGCTCCCCGACGGCACCGCCGTGGCCGTCAAGAAGCTGGAGGGGCTCCGGCAAGGCGAGAAGCAGTTCCGCGCGGAGGTGAGCACGCTCGGCACCATCCAGCACGTCAACCTGATCCACCTGCTCGGCTTCTGCTCCGAGGGCGGCGACCGGAGGCTGCTCGTCTACGAGTACATGCCCCACGGCTCGCTGGATCGGCACCTGTTCGGCGGCGGCGGCGGCGCGCTGAAGCTCAGCTGGCGGGCGCGGCACCGCATCGCGCTCGGCGTCGCCAAGGGGCTGGCCTACCTGCACGACGAGTGCCGGGACCGCATCATCCACTGCGACGTCAAGCCGGAGAACATCCTCCTCGGCGCCGGCCTCGCTCCCAAGGTGGCCGACTTCGGGCTCGCCAAGCTCGTCGGCAGAGACTTCAGCCGGGTCCTGACCACCGTGCGCGGGACCATCGGGTACCTCGCGCCGGAGTGGATCAGCGGCGAGGCCATCACCGCCAAAGCCGACGTGTTCAGCTACGGCATGATGCTGTTCGAGATCGTGTCCGGGAGAAGAAACGTCGTAGTCGAGCCGGAGCCGGGCTCCTCGTCGTCGTCGTCTAGCGGCGGCGGCGACGACCGCGCCGCGACGGCGGCGACGTTCTTCCCGTTGCTGGTCGCGAGGACGCTGGCGGAGGCGGAGGGGGACGTGAAGGCGCTGCTGGACAAGGAACTGGGAGGGGACGCTAGCATGGAGGAGTTGAGCAGGGTGTGCAAGGTCGCCTGCTGGTGCGTCCAGCACGACGTTGACGCGCGGCCAACGATGGCGGAGGTGGTGCAGGCTCTGGGGGGGTTGACGGACATCGAGTTGCAGCCGGTGCCGAGGTACATGGAAGCGCTCACTGGACAGTATATAACAGATCACAAAATTTTATACAAATAATAAAATAAATAAATCATTAGTAAAGTATCTCTAATGATAGACTAAGTTATAACAAATAAATAATATTTGTATAAGTATTTGGAATAAGACGAACGGTCAAACGTGAAGTCCAAAAGTCAAAGAAAGCGATTTATTTGTAGACGAAGGGAGTACACTTGATATACTTTTTAAAACACCGTGCTTACTATATTGCTCTTACCACTTATTGAAGGCCAGGGTTGGGTCGGCCCACAAGGATGGGTGGAACCGCGCGGGTTCTATTGGGTTCTCATTGCCAGGCTGCTTCCATAGGGCCTTTTGCCTAGCGAGTAGCGACTAGTGAGGGCTAGGGCGCTGGGTTGCTTTGAGATTGATATATGCCAAAATGAAAGTCAGTATTTTGCTTGAAATTAATCTGGTACGTATACACTAAGAGTGTGTTTGGTTCACGTTTTAGAGCAGGCCTGGCTAGCTAGCTAGGCTAGGGCACCCCAAACCTGGCTCTAGTAAGTAGTAATGCAGGGGGCATGTGTTTGTTTTGACTGTATCAGTGAAGCGTGGCTTGCGTAGGTCATGTTTGGTTCCCTGGCTGGCTTGGATAGGTTCACCACATTTGAACATGGGTGAGTTTATACCCATTTTAGCAATTCATTGAACAGGTGCAGAGCAGGCATCTCCACCGTCGTCGCCATACCCTACCAAGCTCCCACCTTCCCGCCTGCGTGCGTGGCCTCTCCCTGCTGCACGGCGGTGACCGACCTCTGATTTGACGAGGGGGCAGATGGCGCACAACTGAAGAGGAACGGGCAGAGACTGGCAGGTGAAGGAGCAAATAGGAGATTCGTCGGCGGGGAAACTCGATTCTGCTGCGGTGGAGCTCGATTTGATGATGGTGGTCTTCCACGACGAGGTTTTGGCGGATCCCATCGCCGATGGAGGAGAGGGAGGGGCGAAGCTCGCGAAGGTGGGCGAGGATGGGCTCACGGAGGCAGATCCCGTCGGCCGATGCGGAGGAGGAGGGGATGGGCTCGCCACCGTCTCACCCTCGGCGGATCCCATTGCCGGTGGATCCTGTCACCGTTAGAGGAGAGGGAGGGACGGAGCTCGCGGAGGTGGGCAACAGGCTCACGGAGGTGGATCCCGGCGGCCAAGGCGGACGGGCTCGCCGCCGTCTCCCCCAACAGCGGTGCAGGACGAGAGGCTGACCGAGTGCGCAGGAGCTCCTTGCCTTCACCGACGTCCTTGTCGTGTTGCCATCAGTGATGGAGGTCGGGGAAGGAGGAAGCATTGCGGCGGTGAAGGTATGGACGGTGAACCGATGCTGCACGGGTGCGTAGAACAAGCCTGGCTAGCTGAGAACGCTCCACCCTCACGTTTCTAGCAATCCTGGGTTAGGAGTGGTCGGTTGTGACAGAACCACCTTAATCATAGGGCCCACGTGCACCGTCATCGTCCCTAAGGACCCACGATTAGCCTGCACGAGTTCCCCTTGACCTAGGTGGCCTGCCGGGTTCCCTAAGAAATCCAAACTACCCGAGGATCTCATTGTAAGCATCGCAGTATTACATAGATAAAATGAATCAGAGTAAAGAGTGCGGAAGTATTACATAACCATAGGTTTACAAATATAGATTACATTAGCCCGAATCAGAGTTTCGTAGTGGAGTAGCATCATACAACTAGACACTCTGCCTAAGGGTTATATCATACACCTCATCATCCGTGCCCGATCCGCCAACCGGTACTGGTCTCAAGCAGACCTGTACTCTCGGCTCACCTACAACAGGGGTTAACAAACCCTGAGTACTGGGGTACTTCGCAAGACTTACCCGACTAAAGAAAAAGGAATGAGACTCAGGAATGCAGGCTAAGGGGAGTCAAGGTAAGGCTTTAGCAAGAGTCAAAGTATTTTGCGGAAAAGCAATACTAATCCTACTTTCAATATTTTACTCATTATTATTTCAATCAATAGATCTCAATTCTCTCACATAAGTCCTTCAATTTCAATTACTTATTCATTCTCAAAAGCATCCTAGTTCCGAACCACTTTTCGAGGTAAGTCAGTGGATCAAGTCTCCATTAACCGAGGAGCAACGACGATTCGAATCGATTAATACCTAGCTGGGGATCCCTATCCACACTGCATATGTAGCACCTAATCTTGCATATGCCAACCCCGTCTACCACGGCTTTTCTATCCCTGAACCGGTCCTGCGCCACCCGAGAGCACAGTACTCCTCTCGTCTCCAGGCACGACGGCCATGAGGGATACACGCTACTCTCGCCATCTCTCCACTCCCAGTGCGTGGTTGTCGGTTCAAGCAATAGAGCCACCGGAGATAGGGCTTCCCGGATTATGTGGCTAGTTGCAAAGTCTCGATCCAGCAGGCCTACAACGAACGGTTCCTAATCTTTTTCCGTCGGTGATCATGCATTGGGACTCTAACCCAAGTACACAGTTACCCAACGGTTTCCAAATCCATGCCTGCCGGACGACATGACATGGGGAACGCCGTCTCATGTGCACATCAACCGAGCGAAACATTTCCCTTTTCCATTGGTGGTCGAACCTTGGGACTCTAACCCAAGAGATACAATCACCCAACAGAAACATCCCCTCCCGTCGGTGACGATGTACTGATCAGGTGCACAGCCACCGAGCGGGAACATTACCAATTCCCTTCTCATGAATTAATCAATAATATATCACCATAGCTTAGAAAATAGAATTTTGAGCAAAATCTAAATTAATTAAGCAGGACTAAACATTTTTCAAACATTTTCATTTTAAATCAGGTTTTAGGGGTGATGTTCAAGTGGTCAAGGAAGGTAATGCATCAATTGGGTTATCACACAACTCCTATCACTTAATGCAATAGATTAACTCAAGTTATAAACATTTTACAAATCACAAGGAAGGGGCTGAATGCACCAAGGCTTGCCTGTGTTGCAGGTGAATCACTTCTTCCGAAATACCAGAGAAAATCCACTTGACTTCTCCCGCTGAATAATCCTTCCGTCGGGGATGAAAGCCCTTGTTTGGTTTTGGGTAATTGATGAAACCTAGTTTGCTAATAGTGTGCTCTAAGTATTTCATGAAGAACAATTAGCAAACAAGATGGAGCAAAGGACCGGGTCGGTGGAGGCCACAAGTGAAGGGCAATGACGGCGTCCATGAAAATGGTGTAAGACCATCAATATAAGAGAAAGCCCTATTGACGGCATCCATGCAAATGGTATAAGTCCATCATCAAAGGTGTCCACAAGGATCCATCAAGAGATGAGAAGAAAGTTGATAAGAAATCGGGAGCTCAAGACATAATTGTATAACCAATAGGAGCTCTTTCGCTTTTGGTGATCAAGACTCCATAGAGGGAGTGATCACAATTAGGATAGATAGCCGTACTATCAAGAGGGGCGAAATCGTTGATGAAATGCGGTTATCAAGTGCCACTAGGTGTTCATGATCATTGCATATGCATATAGATGCTAGTGTCACTAACTTGACCCGTGAAAACTCTTTGAAAAGGCTAACACACTGTGCACCTAAGTGAGAGACACTTTGGAGTGTTAGCACACTTTGGAACGGGGTGAAGTTTGAGGGTTAGAGAGGGTTTGGTCCTAGCTCGGCAGGATTCGGCAAATTTCGGAAACGTTACAATAGAAAAACTAGCGTCGGACTCTAACTTGCCTGAGCGTCGGACCATTGGCTTCGGTCCGACGGCTAACACTATCGCGAGCGTCAGACTCTGTGTTTCTGAGCGTCGGACTATTGTCCGAGCGTCCGACGGTGCTGAACGAGCGAGAGCTGACACGTGGAGAACTCAGAGGGCGTCGGACCGTTCTGTTTAGTCCGACGGTGTGCGTCGGACTATCGTCCGACGGTTTTCAGCGCTCGGGGAGCTCTCTGGAAACGTCGGACCGTGGCTTCGTTTAGTCCGACACGCAGTGAAACTTCAGTCCGACAGCGGTCTGCTGAGGGCGTCGGACCGAGGGTTTTGGTCCGACGATGCTCTGTCCGACGGTGGGTTTTGGCATGAGAAAATAGCCGTTGTGATCCAACGTTCGACTTCAAACGGCAGAGGACACATGGCATCCATCCGAGGCGTCGGACTGGTGTTGTTAGTCCGACGGTTTGGCCGTCGGACAGTCCGACGGTACGCAGTTTTGTCCAAACGGCTAGTTCTTTGTGAGGGGCTTATAAATAGGGACTTGGCCGGTTTGGGGAGTATCTCTTGGCACTCCAGAACATCATAACATACTTGTGAGCCTTCTCACTCCATTCTCACTCATCCTACTTGATTGTGTTCATCATTTGGTGAGATTGGAGAGCATCAAGTGCATTGCATTGCTTGAGATCATTTAGAGGCACTTGGTAGTTGTCTTTTCGCAACGGTTTCTCTTGTTACTCTTGGAGTTTGCCGACTCCTAGACGGCTTGGAGCTGCGAGGATCGTTGAGGGGAGTTGGTGATTGTCTCCGCCTCCGATCGGTGAAGTTGTGAGGGGTTCTTGAGCCTATCCCTGCGGGAGATCGCAAAAGGCTACTCTAGTGGATTGCTCGTAGCTTGTGGATCCCCATCTTATGTTGGTTGTGTGGCACCCTTGAGAAGGGTTTGGCGTGTGATGCCGATTAGCGCGTGAACCTCCAAGTGGGTGTATCGCTACAACGAGGACGTAGCTTGCCGGCAAGTAAGTGAACCTCGGAAAAAATCATTGTGTCAACTCTCTTGCCGAGGATTTCTTGATTATTGTGATTGTTCTTATTGGTACTCATCTCATCACTACACCGGCGGTATAAGATTCACTCTCTCTACTCTTTACATTCTCGCACTTACTCTTGTGTAGCTTGTTAGCTTAGTGGCTCATCTAGGAGTAGAGTAGAAGTAGCAACTTAGCCTATTATGTGTGAAATAGAGACTATAGTTTAGAACGGTTAGGTGGCTTGTATCTTTTAGTAGGCTAGCGCAAGAATTCGCTTCGCCGCTTATTTGTCTAACCACTTTGTCTTAAGTGTTGTTTGTAGAATTTTTATAGGCTATTCACCCCCCCTCTAGCCATTTAGGACCTTTCAGGAGATCAATCAAACAATTCTCCCGAAAGCCCGATCACTACACGTAATAATATTACAATGCTTAACATGATGTTATGTATGCCATGATGCATGAGATGCACTAACTGGTGAATTAATAAAAGTAAAGTTAATTTAGAAAGTTGAGTACAACTTTCCTTCACGAATAAGTTGCAAATCAAACTTCACTAAGCACGGTGGTGGTTGCATAATTGATTTATCGACCATTTTAACAGTTGTTAAGAAAAGTTAATTACTTTCTAAAGAACATTTAGTTTCCATGGAACACAAAGGTTTCAGGGTGCCATGAACTTCTTACAGTGCACAACACCCTCAAGCAATACCCTTCTAATGTCTTTAACTATTTACTATTTATTTATATTTAGGAAAAACATTTAAACTAGGTTTAAAACTAACTATGCATTTAAACAAATCCCAAAAGGAACCAATCCTTTTCTATGGATAGATCTTAACCTAAGGTGCCTAGGGTCACTAGGGTGGATGACCCCGGGTCAACGATCATTCCTCAAGTCCACACAAGCCTAATTTACCAGGGCTCTTCTTTCTATTTTCTTATTTAATTAATAGAGCATTTAATAATTCATACGGAGGCTATTCCCAATTGAGCCCAAATTTTGTCGACAGATAGTGATAAGTCTAAAACAGCACCACATCAAATTTCATGATTTTTGGATTAGTACTTTGGGCTACAAAAATCCTAGAAGTGGCAATTATGCATTAAAATACACATTTTTATCAGATACAGAAAGTGCCCAAAATACAAGATTCATATTTTTCTATGTTAGAGCACATCCTTAAAGAGGTACACACCAAATCTCGTGAATTTATCTTGCACCAATAATTAATTATGAAATAATTAAAATCAGCACATGTATGGAGATTAACAAAACAAAATAGAAAGGGAAAACACCTCAGGCTCCAAGTGGCCCGAGTCGGCCCACAACCGCGAGCTGGCCCACGCTCCCTCTCTCTTGCCACTGCGCTCTAGCGTGCCACTGGGCCGGCCCATTGCGCGGCCCAGCTGGCCTTCACCTTCCCTCTTCTCCCTCCTTCCTTCCTGCTCTGCTTGATGGATCGGCTGGCGAACCGGCGCTCGGCTTCGCCACCGGCGGCCTCTCCGATGAGGGGAAACTCACCAGCAAGTACCCCATACGGAGGCGAACTGATTTAGGGGCTTAGGTACACGGGTTAGGGTGCACAGAGGACTCGCCGATGCTCCGGGCTGCCGAACCACGAGCGTCTCGTCGTCACCACGCGTTCCGGCGGCTATGGAGTAGCGAAAACCAAACCAATGGCATAGTGAGGTGTAGAAGCTTACCCCTAGTCTAAAGCTCGGGTTGGTTGGTCGAAAAGGCGACAGGAGGTGCTTCCTCGACGGTGACAGTCGCGGCGGCGAGACGAACAGGAGACGTCGCCATCGTTCCGCTGGCTCAAGGGGGGTAACAGAGAAACAAACAGGCCGATGAGTTTTCCTGGGTCTCGAACAGCACGGAACGCGAATTGGAAAAGATTCTACCTCGCAGAGGCGGCCTCGTCGTGGTGAGGTACCTCACGGTGGCGCTCCGGCCGGCCGCGGTGAAAACGATCCCGAACAACCGATGCCGGGGACGAGAGCAGGAGCAACCGGGTCCAATCGACTCGCAAGAATGTTGCGAATCAAATGGCAAGATGGAGAGGGTGGAGGCGAAGCAGCGCCCACGAATTTACTCGTGCAGTGAAGCTCGTTGGCGGCGGCAAATGGAACAGAGAAAGAACGGCGGCGTCATGGCGCTTATATATGGCGACGGCGGCTCAGGACACGGCCCGAGACCCCCCACGACCCTGTTGCGCAGTCGACCGGGCTCGCCCGGCCCCAGACGGTGCCGGCGGCCGGTGCGGCACGCGCGGCTCTGCCCGTGGCAGAGCAGGACCAGACCCCCCAAAGACACTGCAGCAGTACCTCTACCAATGAGTGTTTTCTTCCAATTACTTTTTATTTTGTTTATATACCTGAAAATTTTCCCAAATATTAGTTGTAGACAATCTTGTGCTGAACATCTTTAGTTTTGGAATCATATTTAAATTTTGAGTGGATTTTGAATAATTCAAAAGGGGGTAAATAAGCCTTTTGAAATTCATGTGCAATTCATTTAAATTCTCAAGATTCTTCTCAACAATTTGAAAATCTTCAAAAATAAAAGTTGTTCTATTTGCCAAGACCTACAATTTATATTAAAGAAGATTTGTCAGATCCTTCATAGTTTTTGAAATAGCATTTCAAATTTAAATTGTAAAACACTCATTAGGGTTTAATTTGAAATCCCAATGCATAAGTTCAAAATCCCCAAATGTAAAAGTTGTTCAAATTGAAAAGCCTTACAATTTTCAATAAATGAGTTTGTCCAAATTCTTGATAGTTTTTGAAAAGGGTATTTTAAATTTGGATAAACAAATACTAATTGGGATTTAATTTAAATTTCCATTGGTAAACTTTAAACTCTCAAAAAATGAAATTTGTCCCAAAGATCTACAATTTTTATTAAATCATTTTCATCAGTGTCGGGTACCAAAGTATGGGGTACCCAACTTCGATGCAAAAACACGTATTCCCAACACGGCCTAGCCCAGGCAAAGCCTGTGAAAGCCCATGAAGGCCGCACCTACGGGGGCCCATGACGGCGCTGCATCAACACCAGCCTACTCTTGGGAAGGCGGCACCCTCGGGCGCCAATTCTCCGATTCGCCCGAGCCTCCCCGAGAGAGCTCGGGAAAACGGCACCCTCGGGCGCCAATTCTCCGATTCGCCCGAGCCTCCCCGAGAGAGCTCGGGAAAGCGGCACCCTCGGGCACCAATTCTCCGATTCGCCCGAGCTCTCCCATCGCCCTCGGGCGCAACCTTTCTAATAGCATCCAATGCACAGTCGACGCCAGCAGAGCAATCTTGGACCACAAGAGACCTCTCTGACCACTTTACAAGCACTGTCCCGTCAAGCGAGATTCTCAACGTGACTGTGCTTCGCACGAGCACGACGGCCATACCACCTATCAGGATTTCCCTGGCGACAGATTTGATGGACCCACTACGGCCATCCTCTCCACAGTATGGTCTACGGTGCTCCGCCCAGTTTTCCACCGGGATCTACCAACTACGACTACGACAGTCCAAGCGCCTGACGAACGGGCTACGCAAGAACAGGAAAGGCACCAGCTGCACTGTCCACTCGAAAGGACGAGCACACCTTCCATCCGGGCCCACCTGACCCTCGGGAAACACTGTCCGAAAACCAAAAATGCGCCCGAGGGGAGATATCGCTCTGCTCCGTTCCATCACGCCTCCAGGAGTCCCGAGCCTTGGGAGACAACGCCCCGAGGCGACTCTCCCTCTTGTCACATCGTGTGGAAGGACAGCCATCAGGTGTGCCCGGTGTGACACTACGCCATGCCGTAATCCCGACGACTGTTGTCGCCTTGGAACTCACCAAGATCGTACGAACCACTACGGCCATACCCCCGGGACGCGGAGACAAGACTGTAGCTGGCGACAGTCAAACAGAGACAACAACTCCCTAGTGTGACATGCATAGCAATGTATGCGATGCCCTCTCCCCTTCCTTGCGACTATAAAAGGGAGAGCAGAGGTCAGCCTTAGACAATCTCTTAAGTTCTCAAGCTCTCACACATACACACATTGCATCACTCAACACCACACACAACATCGAGCAACCTGTACGCACTTACACGCACACAAGAGACCTGGGAGCGCTTCCCTCTCTCGCCTAGCTTGTAATCCCCTACTACAAGTACCCCAGTGCAAGGCAACACGACTCTCCTCTCCACTGGACGTAGGGCCCTCTTGGCCTGAACCAGTATAAACCCTGTGTTCCCCCTTGCACACCATCCGGAGCCTCAACCGCAAAACACAAATTCACTAGCCGGTGTTAACACCCGCTAAAACTTGCACCGACAGTTGGCACGCCAGGTAGGGGGCTTTTGTGTGTTGACTCAGGTTACGGATGGCTGACATCTCCATGACGCTTCCTGCTAGCGCGGTGCTCTAGTTCGGGAGTCTTGAGTTCGTGGCCACCGGCCATGGGCTCGAGATGAACCCGCGCCCAACCGAGCCCCGCATCATCATCGTCCTGACTCCAGCCCGTCAGGCAGCCGGGGAAGGGACCACGGCGACGCTTCCTCCCGTCCCAAAGGACGAGGGGAACGCCGCATGCCGCGCTTACCGGCGGTCCAGGAGGAGGAGGCGCAACCGCGCCAACCTGTCCTTGTTCGCGGAAGGCACGGCCAACCAGGTGCCCCAGCAGGGGACGCCAACTCGGCACCGGCCGCCACCCTGACACCTCCGGCGTCGACAGCCGCACACCCGCCAACCACCCAAAGGCCGGGCGGGGGCGGGATCGCGGCGTTGACGGGTCTTTCTCTCCACCCTGATGGCGGGAGGGGGACGGCGCCGTTATCTCTCTTTGGGCTCCAAAGTGCTGTGGACGCCCACGTCCGCGCAGTCCGCGCTTTGCTGCGTGACTTGGTGGAGACACCTGTCCATCGCTTCGAGCGTCTAGATGACCTCGTGGGCGACTACGTGGCCTCCCCACCGTTCTCTCCTGGGAGCACTCCTAGGGCATATGGCGGGGGGAGACGGACTCCACTAATAGTCTCACTCCCCGAGAATACTAGGAGGAGTGGGATCGTCGCGGTTGGACCTCGCCGTCACGACGGGGCCTCAGCGACGACGACGACGAGTTCTGGGCAAACGTGGACTTCACCGTCCACCCCGACGACTCATGGGAGGAGGCCCCGAGCATCGTTACCGACTCCGACCAGTCCTACATCGATCCCGCTCGGGAATGCTACCACCTGGTGCACCCCAAAGATGGACGGGTGGAGGATGTCCATTCGGGGGACGACAACGACGTACCTTCCCCTCTCCAGCCACAGCTTCAGCAACACACCCCGCCTCCGGCGACTCCGCGGCCTACACGGTCAGCTCTGCCGCAGGACCCGGGGGCTGGGACATCTCGCCCCGCGCACCAGTCTCCGGAGCTAGAGCAGCTCTGGGAACTCGAGGCGCGGATGGATGAAGACTGCCTGTGCCTCTCCCAGCTGTGAGCAGCACTCGAGCGCGAGGAGCAACAGGGCATCGGCGGAGCAGCTCGTTGCCAGGCCCGGGACGTTCAGGCTCGTATCATCGCCGACGATGGAGCTGGAACACCAGGAGCCCTGCCTCGAGCAAGCCGCAAGCTCACGGAGGCAGCAATGCTGCTCCGGAGCATGCCTGAGCCCTCCACCGAGGAGGCGCGGCAGCTCAGGAACCAGCTCAAGGATCTCCTTGAGGATGCAGCCGTCCTCCAGGCGGAGTGTTCAGCGTCGCGACATCGTGGCGCTAAAAGCAACCAATGTGGCGGTGCGGTGCGCCACGAGCGGGCAGCCTCGGTGCATCCTGAGGTCCCGAGGGCCCTGTCGGTTCACCAATGGCTTGGCAAGGACGTCGACGTCCGAGCCATCCTTTAAGCCCGCGGTCGGCGGAAGACCGATGGAGCCGCACAAGGCTACCATGTCCATCGGGGCGGGCGCTACGACTCGGATGAGGACCGCGAGCCCTCACCCGAGGCCTCGGGTCCTCGCGTCTTCAGCGAGGCCATCCGAAGGGCCAGATTCCCGCCCCGGTTTTGACAGCCGGCCAACATAGCCAAATATTCGGGGGATACCAACCCCGAAATGTGGCTAGCGGATTATCGTCTTGCGTGCCAGCTTGGCGGTGCGCAGGATGATCTCGTCATCATCCACAACCTACCTTTGTTTCTCGCTGACTCTGCAAGAGCTTGGCTGGAACATTTCCCCCCACGGTTGATCTTTGACTGGAGCGATCTGGTCAGGATCTTCGTAGGGAACTTCCAAGGCACGTACGTGCGCCCAGGCAACTCCTGGGATCTCAGAAGCTGCAAGCAGAAGCCGGGCGAGTCTCTCAGGGACTACATCCAGTGGTTCTCCAAGCAATACAATGAGCTGCCCCAGGTCGCCGACTCCGACGTCGTCGGAGCATTCGCTGTAGGAACTTCCTGCAAAGAGCTCGTACATGAGCTCGGACGTCAGACCCCCACCAGCGTCTCTGAGCTCATGAAAATTGCGACCAGCTTCGCCTCAGGGGACGAGGCGGTGGGAGCCCTCTTCTCCGACCCCAAGGGCAAATGGAAGGAGGAGGCCCCCGAAGGCACCTCTTCCCGAGGCCCAAATAGCAAGAAAAAGAAGGGAAAGGGAAAAGCCCCCCTCCGTCACGACTCCCTCGTGGCAGCCACCGAGCCCAAGAGGGAACGACCCCCTCGGGGCCGTTTTGACGAGATGCTCAACAAACCGTGCCCTTACCACCAGGGTCCGGTGCATCACACGCTCGGGTAGTGTGTGCTGCTCAAAAAGCACTATGGCCGGCAGGCGTTCAAGGACGACGCCAGCAAGAATCCCGCCAGGGATCAGGAGGACAAGGACGGGAAGTACGACGAGTTCCCGCCCATCGACAAGTGCCTCATGATCTTCGGCGGGCCCGGGACCGCTCCAACGCCGCGACAGCGAAAGCGCAAGCGTAATGAGGTCTACTCCGTCGGACTAGCGACACCGCGCTTCCTTGACTGGTCCCTCGACACTATCACCTTCAGCCGGGACGATCACCCGGACTACGTCCCATCACCGGGGCGCTACCCGCTCGTTGTCGACCCCGTCGTCGGCAACACGAGGCTCTCCAAAGTCCTCATGGACGGAGGCAGCGGCCTTAACATTCTCTACGCTGAGACCCTCGACTTGATGGGAATCAGCCGCTCGCTCCTCCGGGCCACAACGTCCCCATTCCACGGGATAGTGCCTGGGAAGAGCGTGCAACCCCTTGGGCAGGTCGACTTGCCAGTCTACTTCGGGACTCCAGACAACTTCAGGAAGGAGGTCCGGACGTTTGAAGTGGTGGGCTTCCATGGCACCTACCACGCCATCCTCGGGAGGCCATGCTACGCCAAATTCATGGCGGTCCCGAACTACACCTACCTCAAGCTTAAAATGCCGGGGCCAAAAGGGGTGATCACCATCGGCGCTTCCTATCAGCACGCGTACCAGTGCGACGTCGAGTGCTGCAAGTACGCCGGCGCGCTGGTGGAGTCCGAGGCCCTTATTGCCGACCCCGAAAGGATGGCAAAGGAGGTCCCCGACCCCAAGAAGGCCACGGGCACCTTTGAGTGGTGCCCCCTCAACCCGAGCTCCCCCAACGGCATGGTGCTGAAGATCAGCACCACCCTCGACCGAAAATAGGAGGCCGTGCTCGTCGACTTCCTCCGCAAGCACGCCGACTTGTTTGCATGGAGTCCCTCGGATATGCCATGCATCCCGAGGGAGGTCGCCGAGCACTCCTTGGACATCCGGGCCGGGTCCAAACTGGTGAAGCAGCGCCTGCGCCGATTCGACGAGGAGAAGCGCCGGGCCATCGGGGAGGAGGTGCAGAAGCTTTTGGCGGCCGGATTCATCAAGGAGGTCTTCCATCCAGAGTGGTTAGCTAATCCTGTTTTAGTTAAAAAGAAAAATGGAAAATGGAGAATGTGTGTTGATTACACTAGTTTAAACAAAGCTTGTCCTAAGTATCTATTTCTATTACCTCGCATTGATCAAATAGTTGATTCTACCGCCGGCTGCGAACGACTTTGCTTTCTTGATGCATATTCCGGTTACCATCAGATTCGCATGAAAGATTCTGATGAATTAGTGACTTCTTTCATTACTCCCGTCGGCACATATTGTTACGTAACCATGCCATTTGGCCTGAAAAACGCGGGCGCAAATTACCAGCGTTGTATGCTCAAAGTTTTTGGGGAACTCATCGGGCAGACCGTTGAGGCTTACGTAGATGATATAGTGATAAAATCTAGGAAGGCGAGCGACTTAGTAGCCGACCTAGAAGAGGCATTCGAGTGCCTCAAGAAGCGAAACATAAAGCTAAACCCCGAGAAGTGCGTTTTCGGGGTCCCTCGGGGCATGCTCCTCGGGTTCATTGTTTCCGAGCGCGGCATCGAAGCCAACCCAGAAAAGATATCGGCCATCACATAGATGGGTCCGATTCGGAACCTCAAGGGTGTGCAAAAGCTCATGGGATGTCTCGCGGCCTTGAGTCGTTTCATCTCAAGGCTTGGCGAAAAGGGTCTTCCCTTGTATCGGTTGCTAAAGAAAAATGAGCACTTTACCTAGACCACCGAGGCCCAGGAAGCCCTCAAAAGACTTAAGGCTCTTCTTTCGAGAGCATCGGTTCTCGTGCCTCCTATGAAAGAGGAGAATCTCTTGCTATATGTCGCTGCTACTAACCAAGTTGTGAGTGCAACGATCGTCGTGGAACGGCAAGAAGAAGGGCACGCATTACTGGTACAACGGCCGGTCTACTTCATCAGCGAAGTCTTGTCCGAAACCAAGACACGTTACCCTCAGATCCAGAAGCTGGTGTACGCAATCCTTCTTTCCCGGCGCAAGTTGCTGCACTACTTCGAATCCCATCCCGTAACCGTGGTATCATCGTTCCCCATCGGGGAAGTGATCCAGAACCGGCAGACGACTGGGAGGATCGCTAAATAGGCTATCGAGCTCATGGGTGACGGCATCACCTACGCACCACGCAATGCCATTAAGTCCTAGGTGCTAGCGAACTTCGTGGCAGAGTGGACCGAGACGCAG
The DNA here is from genome assembly GCA_038502445.1 of Eremochloa ophiuroides. NCBI lineage: Eukaryota > Viridiplantae > Streptophyta > Magnoliopsida > Poales > Poaceae > Eremochloa > Eremochloa ophiuroides. Next base: position 54,352,681 of record JAHLJS010000008.1, read on the forward strand.
CTGCCGCCACTCCCGACCCAAGAAGAGTATTGGGTCATGTACTTCGACGGGTCGATGATGAAAACTGGTGCTGGCGTAGGCATCGTCTTCGTTTCATCCCTCCGGGTCCGGCTCAAGTACTTGCTACGACTGCACTTCACGGCTTCCAACAACGTGGCCGAATACGAGGCTCTAGTCAACGGTCTCCACATCGCCATCGAGCTCGGGATCCGGCGCCTCGAGGTCCGAGGGGACTCCCAGCTCGTTGTGGACCAGGTCATGAAGGAGTCGACGTGCCAGAACCCCAAGATGGCCGCCTACTGCAAGCTGGTGCGGTTGCTCGAGAAAAAATTCGATGGCCTCGAGCTCAACCACATCGCACGTCGGTACAACGAAGAGGCCGACGAGTTGGCGAAAATCGCATCCAAAAGGGCTACGGTCCCGACGGGCGTATTTGCCAATGACCTCCACAAGCCGTCGGTCAGTGTTGATCCCTCGGGGGCCAAGGGGAAGAAGACCCCCGAACCCCCGGGAGAACTCGGATCGTCTTCAAGCCACGCAAGCCCCTCGGGGGCTGCCGACCCTTCCGACAAAGGGGAGCCACCCGAGACCCTGACTGAGGACGGCGATGAAGCTGAGGCGATGGAGATTGAAGCTGAGATGGACGACGATGAGCTGGACTGGAGCGAGCCGCTGGTCAGCTGGCTTGTCCGAGGAGTATTGCCTTCGGACAAAACCAGAGCACGACGGCTGGCACGTAAAGCTAAGTCTTTCACGATGATCGACGGTGACCTCTATCGATGGAGTCCCTGGGGTGTCCTCCAGCACTGCATTCCCTTCAGTCAAGGCAAACGCCTGCTCGAAGAGATACACGCCGGAGCCTGCGGTCACCACGCAGCACCAAGAACTCTTGTCGGTAACGCCTTTCGACAGGGCTTCTACTGGCCAACCGCCATGGCCTATGCTACCGAGGTGGTATGCTCCTGCGAGGGGTGCCAGTACTACACTCGGCAGACACACCTCCCGGCCCAAGCTCTCCAGACGATTCCCCTCACTTGGCCATTCGCCGTATGGGGACTGGACCTTGTCGGGCCCCTCCAAAAGGCGCCCGGGGGCTTCACCCGCTTGCTTGTCGCCATTGACAAGTTCTCAAAGTGGATCGAGGCTCGGTCGATCGCCCAAATCAGCTCGACACAAGCAGTGCTATTCTTCACCGACATCGTCCACCGGTTTGGTGTCCCAAACTCCATCATCACCGACAACGGCACGCAGTTCACCGGAAAGAAATTTCTAGCCTTCTGCGACGAGTACCACATACGAGTGGACTGGGCGGCTGTAGCCCAGCCAAGAACGAAACGGACCAAGTAGAATGTGCCAATGGCATGATTCTCCAAGGCCTTAAGCCGAGAATCTTCAACAGATTGAATAAGTTCGGCAAGAGCTGGCTGGCCGAGCTCCCGGCAGTGATATGGAGTCTAAGGACTACGCCAAGCCGAGTCACGGGTTTCACGCCCTTCTTCCTGGTGTACAGCTGCCGAGGCCATCCTCCCCACGGATTTGGAGTACGGCGCCCCGAGGGTCCGAGCCTACGATGAACAGGGCAATCAGACTTCCCGCGAAGACGCGTTGGACCAAGTCGACGAAGCTTGGGACATGGCCTTGTTGCACTCAGCCAAGTACCAGCAATCACTACTCAAGTACCATGCTCGGTGCATTCGGGGACCGAGCCTTCAGCGTAGGCGACTTGGTGCTGCGGCTCAGGCACAAGCTGACACCACCGTGGGAAGGACCATTCATCATCACCGAGGTGCTACGTCCCGGCACGTACAAGCTCGCAAACGAGGAGGGCGAGGTCTACAGCAACGCTTGGAACATCGAACAGCTACGTCGCTTCTATCCTTAAGACTCCGAGCACTGTACAATTTGTAAAATCTTGAAATCAATAGAAAGACCCGACTTCTACTCTTTTTACCTGATTTTTATATTTTCGATCCGAGCCCACACTCGGGAGTGAAATGACCTTTCATTTCACCGCGCATTAAAAAAGAGAGACTCGGCCTATCCTACGGAAAGGCCGACCCTCCCTCGGGGGCTTGGACGAGGGGAACCCCCGGACTCTCCCGAGCCTCAACGATTTTGAAAACGCAAAAATTTCAAAACCCGTTGAAACCATTTCTCCCCGAAAACATGCTTCTCTCCTAAAACCAAGCGTGAACTTATAAGACTCGGAAGAGTAAGAGAAGTCCCAGAGGACAGAGCCAGCCGAGTCGAGGAGACCGCTTACTGCCCCTGGGCTACAGCATCTCCCCTCGCCACTCCGCGTTCGAAGGCTAACTCGCACTCGGAAGAAAACTTATAGGATCTACGCTCGGCAAAGGGTGGAGGATTTGGAAGAAACAACTAAGCCTTTCTTTTCCAAGGATTCTTTCTGCCAAAGCTCTTAGAACATCGGCTGCGTCTAGGCCGCTAAAGCTACGACACCCAAAAAAAGTCCCCCGAGGCTCGATGGCACGGGCACAGGATCGGCAAGAAAAAAAAACCTAAGGAAAAAGCACGAAACGAATTGAAAACAAATATGCAGCAAGTATTTACAAAAATATAAAGGCCACGAAGGGCCACATGTTTGTTTCCTCCCAGCCACTCACGAAAAGTTATTCTTTACACGGGCACTATGGCCCGGCTGTTCTTCATGGCAGGTCCAACGGAGGGAGTTCAACTTCGGCTTCGAAGAGGCCCGCCAGCGCTTCTCTGGGCTCCTTCATCGAGTCCTCCAGCGCCAGGAGCTCGGCGTCGTCGGCCTCAAGGAATCCTTCGCTGACAGGGCCGGCGTCAAAGTTCCCATAATGGGACTTCACGACCGCCAATGTCTTCTGGACACCCGTCAGTAGGGCCTCCTTGACCCGGCCGCCGACGCTTGCCGTAAAGTGCCTCCAGTCGGCTCCGGAGCGAGACCCCCGAGGGTTCCCCACCGATGCCGATGGAGTCACACAGTGCGCGCGTTGCCTTCTGCAGTACCAGGTAATTGGTCGCCTCGCCGTCATGAGCCGCCTGCAGAACCGCGTGAGCAAAAGCATGGAGGTGAACAAAGGCGCAACAAAAAACCAAGATGAACAGAACGAAAAGCACTGACACTGCACGTACCACCAGCCTCCTCTCGATCCTTCTGCGCCTCCTCCCGGGCCGAGTCCGCCGTGCTAACCGCCAGACGTAATGCCGCCTGAGTTTCACTCAGGTCAAGATGCCAAGACTTCAGCGGTAGCAGTCTTCTCGGCGGCAAGCTGTCGGGCGGCATCGCGCTCCCTCGTCGCCTCGGCCAGGGCTGCCCTCCAGCTCCTGCACCCATGTCGCCGAGGCAGCGGCTAGGCCCTTCGCCTCTGTGACCTCCTCCTTCAAGATAGTGTTGTCAACACTCACTTCGGCAAGCTTGGAGGTCACGGCGACGAGCTCGCTCTGGGCACGGGCAAGGGCTTTCCCCTTGAGGTCAAGCTGCTTCCAGAGCCCTGAGCCCGCCGCGGAGGAAGCGGGACTTGTCCCGGGAGGTATGCATAAGGTCTTAGAAAGGAGAGAGGGGCGAAGACGGTAAAGACAACGCTCATACATAGGTAAGGTCACGAAGCACGGAGGCTCACCTGAAGCTAGGCCGGGAGCTCCGTCTCGAGGACTTCGGCGATCGCACGGAGACCCGCCGAACTGAGGCCGAGCTCTTGAACGGCGTCCATTTGGGAGCCTCAAGGTCGTCCCAGGAGCGAGAAGACGGGCGGCGCCTGAGGATCCACTCGGTCCTGCCCACTCGATCCGGGAGGCAGTCAACTCCCGAGGTCGGGGCTACCTCAGTGCCAACGCCAGGGGCCTTCCTCACGAGCGGGGGGAGCTCCTGCTGTCGACATCCACAACCGTCGAACCCGCGGTGGCAGGCTCTGTGGGGGCGGCATCGGCTGACGCTCCCGAGGCGCCTTCCAGAATTAACGACCGAGGCCTCAGGAGCCTGCGCTGTTGCTGCCTCCATGTCGGCGACGGGCGCGACGACGGCGGCCATGGCCGGAACGACCCCTCCCGAAGGAGGAACCTCGGACGCCACGACCGGACCCGTGGGTGGATGGATTTCCTCGTCCGTCAATCGGGCGCTCCCCCCCAGCCGTATCGTGGCCCTGCACCTTCAGGACCTTCAGGTGCGACACCTGGAGGTCCGACCCCGAGCGCTTCCTGAAGCAGAGAAGGAAGAAAGGAACGTTCGTGACAAGATCTCTGACAAAAGAAACTAACAGGTAAAGATACTTACCTCGTCTTAGGAACCACCCTCCTCCTCCTCGCCGCCCCCGCGCTCGGCGAGACGACAGACGACATGGGCCACGTTGACGGCGGAGGAGTGGGCGCCACCTCGGCGTCCGGGCCAGCCCCGCCCTGAGGCGGGGGCCCTGCCTGGGCACCAGGGGTCGTCTCGACATCGCCGTCCCTCGACGGGGAAGCTTGAGTCTGGGAGGACCCAGCTCGGGTTCCGGCGTCTTGGCGCTGGAAGGCTCCGGCTCCTGACGGCGTCCGCCTACCGCTCCCCCCGCCTTCGGCCGTCGCGCCGATCAACGACACGTCGGAGGGGAGGGTGCGCGGAAACAGGAACCCCCGGTCCCGCCGGCGCCAGCCAGGCTTGGCTCGAGCACCAAAAATGCTTGTTGACATCTACTAACGTCACCAAATATAACTATATAACTTTTAATACGAGAGGCAAGATTAGAAGATGAATGGTAATTAATTAACTTGTCATTAGCAACTAGCCACTTTTCTATTACCAACATTCTTATGCAAGAACTATGTTGTCATACCTAACTAATGATGCTAAGAATAAATAAAGGTTTCATATATTAATCTATGTGACTAGGCAGAAATATAAATATAAATAATATAAACTAAGATCAGTTCTGCAAGCGGATAGATAATTATACCATTGTAGCATTCTACCTAGGGGAGTTCTACCAGGTTGTCGATTTACATTTATACCACTGGGAAGGACTAAGAATAAACTACAATCTATTATATTGGTAGTGATGGTATACAATGGATAAGTGACATTACCGATGTCATTTACTCTACTCATAACAGGCAGAGGTCACAAGGTAAATAAAGATAAAGATAAAGGTGATAAGTATGATCAAGCTTCATAAATAAAAGATAACCATCAGAGCACTTCTCTAGTCATAGTAATAGCTAGCCAATGGATAAACTAAGGAATTAATATCAAAGGTAATTCTATAACTACATCAATGAATAACTCTAATTATTGCAATTACATCTAGCAATCATTGTTAGACTAATCCTATATCATGATCACATGCAAAGGGCATCATCTAGGAAAGGTGTGAAACAGAGTCATCACCCAACTTCACGACCGTGCTTGCTGGCCTACATACGAGGGCTGGACTACAGAGGACTCAACGCAGCTGTCACCTACGCGATCTACCACACGACTCGGCACATCAGGGTGCACTCGTAGATAAACAGAATACCTAGACACCACGTCTACATATCGTTCATCATCTATCCATCGTACGCATGAATAAACGCTATACGAGCAATTACATGAATTCAATAAGATCAAATGAAGAATATATAAACTATTAAGAACAATGTTTCCCTAATCATAATGAAGAATATAACAATAGAGAAAGAACTAGAATTATACCGAACTCCGTGCTCCAGACAGACGCCGGGGCTCCAAATCCGCCGAAGAACTAGAACTCCTCTACTCTCTAATCTAACTAGGCTAGAACTATGAACTAGGAGGCTCATGATTGCTTGAGGACTTGATGCCTTGAATGAATAATGGGTTGATGCCTCCAGGGGGTCTGCCCCTTTATTTATAGCCCGGTGGGATGCACGTGCGCCGTAGGATCAAACCGACTTGAAACAAGGGTCAAGATGACTCCATAGAGGCGGTGGAAGAAGACTCTAGAAGATGGGCCTGAAACCCTAGTAGGAGGGCACTGGCCGGCCCCACCTTGGTGCCGGTCGGCCCCACCCTGGGGTGTCTCAGGTCCCTGGTGCCTCGGGTGTGTTCCAGATGCTTCTAGTGTTCTCGTGATGATTGTTTCCTTGGCGGTTAAGTTACGTGGTAATCATGCTCTTTAACCCTTCTTTTATGCTTTTCTGGAATAGCCCCTGGAAAATACAGAACATGCAAAACTCGTGGAAACTGTCAGTTAAAACCCTAGAATAGTGTGTATTCATGTATCCTTTGGTGTCTAAAGTTCTAATAAAAGTTGACGTTATCCATCGTCAACAACACCCCCAAGCTTACCTGTTTGCCAGTCCCTTGGCAAACAAACTAAGCCTAATTACTAATGTAATTGGATCAGGAGTTGCCTACAATGTTTTCATACTTCCCAAGTACACATGCTGCAAACATAGATTCTCCCCCGGATTAGACAAAACTGCTCTAACTTTTAAACTTACCCATTTTACCTTTAACCATGGGGCTTTACAGCTCTTGCCTTAGTCTTGAGTAATTGAAAGAAAGAACAATCAAGTCTTGCACCATGTAGCAAATTCTTCACAGTACTAATATCCCGGAGTTTTGCAAGTTTTCAAAACAAAACTCAGAGCCTTAGTTGCATGACACCCTCAAGTCTCTCAGTATATATGGTATTTGTGGATCTCACTTAAGGCATTAATGTTATGCCTTCCTATAACTAAGGATTTATAGTGGAGCTCATAGGAGTGGTAATAACAAGGTTTAAACATACTTGCAATTCATATGTGGTAAAGTCAAACAATGGATCCACAGAGAATCGAGGCATACAATCAAACCAAGATGTGCATGTGTATGGAATAAGGTGGATAGGTGTATATATGGTATTTAGTGGCTATTCCTAATTCTACTTTTGCTCTTTGAAAATGATTCACTCTCCTTTGTAACTTGGAGGAACAAATGGGCTATCTTTATTCTTTCCCTTTTTCTTCTTCTCTCTCTCTTTATTTTTTTACTGTTCGGGAGGCGGGCATCTAGTACCCATTGTTTTAATGCTAGGGACACTTATCCATCTTTTACTCCCTTTTTATATTTTTGCATAGCCACATGTATCCTTTGAATATGAATAACTGGAGAGATAATAATAATAAGAACTTAGAGCAATTATATTAAGGCTGTCCTACGGGGTTTAGATATTTTTGGGTGTTTACTCCTAGTGTCGGAGAAAGCATTTTCATGATGAACATTGATGAAAGTGGAAATGGTTGCGATTACTCCCAGGGTAGGAATAATGCATATGTGCTAAAGTGTGTACGTGATCTTGGTTTTAAAAGTATGACAAGACTCTTATATGGTATTCAACAAAGGTTGACTAAACTCAATGTAAAGCAAGCAAGATGAATGTGCAAGAGGTTTTTCTATCTAGATGTATCATATATATGGTTTTGGTAGGAATTCACATTTTGTCATACAAGAGCTCATCATGTAAATTTTAAGTTTTCAAAATAAATCTTCAGAACTTAGTAATGCTAGGAATAAGATAAATAGTAGCTCAACTTTCATGAATCAAATCAATCAATCACCTAGACTTAGCTTGAACATATGCCTCCACAAGTTTCAGGTTCAGAGTAAATTCTTAAATTAAAACAGCAATATCTAAAACTCAGGAGAATTTAAGTTTGACAACTAGGCATTTGAAAAGTATTGTGACAGAGCAACTATTCATCATCTCCAAGACAAAATTTTAATTTTAATCAGTTTTTAATTTATTCTAGTCTAGACCGACTCTAAACAAACTCTAATATATAGATAGATATTTATTTAGGTTTTCAAATTTTATCTTACTAGCTAACTCACGCGATAAAACGATATAGTAATAATGATAAATAGGTTAGGAAACTTATACTTAGCTGAGTTTTTATTGGAGGGTGCCCTCCCCCAAGCTTGACGTTTGAGAGGGTCTTTGATGTTGCAAATTGAGTGATCCTTCTGAGCAGTGTATCGGCAGGTGTAAGGATGTCCGGGTTGACTAGCTCCTTGATCTTATATTTTCCTGTGAAACTCAATTGCCAATAAAAATACCAAATCTTATGGAGAGGGGTTAGGTTTAATATCACTCCATGGTAAGTAATTGATTTTATATTTCTAGCAGAAACTTAAGCTCTTTTTCCTAATTAGGAAACTTCTCTAAAAGTGTGGACCTTCATGTGCCCACATATTTTTGGTATTTTCTAAAAATTGTGGACCTTCATGTGCCCACATATTTTTAGGCATTTTATGTTTGTATAAAGTAGACTTAATAAGCGCATAGATAAAGTTACCTAGGTAACTAGGGGATGCTCCTCCCCAAAGCTTGATGTCTGCAATACTTGGTGCTTGAATGATCTTCAGAGCGAGTTGGTTAGCAGCAGTCCTGATGGATGCCACTAATAAACTCTCTCCTTAGTCATAATATTATTCCTGCATAGTTATACTCCAACAAGAAAACCAAAACTCGAGGCTCGAATTATCAAGGGGTTAGCGGTCAGCCAATGAGCACTTCGATTATTCTTGAGTTGATTTTAATTAATAGATTTTAGCAGGATTCCAATAGGATTCTCTTTTTAGGATTTTCTAATTTTCTTATGCAGAAATCTAATATGTATGCATGCTAATAATAATTTTTTTTATGCCACCACAAGGAATATTCATTCGCATGGGGCCTAGGATTTTTATAATGCAACAAAGCAATTATAAATACTACTACTATCTATAAATCATTTTTATTTTTATGCCACCACAGTAAATATGCCTACAGGGTTACCATAGGTTCATTCACATGGGGCTTTAATATTTATGATGCAGTAAATAAAGCAGTAAATATTTTTGTTGGTTTAATGCAAAAATGATTGTACTAATAAATGATGCTAAGCAAAATTACTAATGAATGTTAAATTAATTAGATAACTACCATTCTAACCTTATAGCTAGCGTACGGAATTTAAAGTCTACCGCCAGGACTTTGATAGAGGATAGTACTTACTTAGTAGGTCCATTGTCTGAGATCACCTCAGTCAATTCCCCATTTTGCGATGGTGTAGCAGGTGCTTCTTCCTTCTCCTTCCATTTCTTTTCTGTCTCTTCTGCTTCTCTTTTCTAGCTCCAGCTCTTCCTTGTACGCTTCTCTTGATTCTTCATCTCTCTTTATCCATTCTTTTACTTGCGCCTGGATCTCTTCTTTCTCTGTCTTAGCAATCTGGTCCATCCTTTCAGCTTCCGCTTCCCACTCACTCCAGCGTGGTGCTTGTACGGCTTCTTCTTGCTCCTTGTAGCAATCTTCATACTTCACAGTCCTTTCAGGGAACTCCTCCCATCCACAGTGAGGCTGGGCAGCCTGACGGCGGGCTTGACATTTCCTTCTGTTGCGTTGCTTCCTGATCTGCTCATGGTTAAGATGTGTTTTGAATTGACAGCGTACCTTTCCAGTGGGTAGGTTGAAGTGGATCTGTCCAGACCCGATGTAGAGGATAGCATTGGCGGTGTAGAGAAACGGTCTTTCCAAAAGAATGGGCGATTCATCGTCTCCCTGCGTGTCAAGAACTAGAAAATCTGTGAGTATATATTTATTTTGAATTCTTACCATGTCATCCTTGACTACGCCTTCAGGGAATCTTCAACGATTGGTTCCGCCATCTACAACTGAATATATGTTGGGTATAATGGTAAATCATCAAATAATTCATCATATACCTTTTTAGACATTACGTTGACGCCTGATCCAGTGTCGCAGATGCTGTCGGGAAAAGTGATGTCTGATTGTGTATTCAATGATTGGTACTCCTGGGTCACCTTTCTTTGTTGGAAATGGCTTCGGGAGCATATGATCATTTTCTGTGTTTATGGCATTGATTAGCTGAGCGGTTCCTTCAGGTACATGCTGGGGCTTGTTCTTCCTCCATCTCCTATTAGTTCTTCTTCTTTGGTGCTGGTTGTTGTTGTTGCTCTTCTTGTTGATGGAATTGCTTCGGGACTGCAGGATTCTTGAGGATGCGGTTCCTGAATGAAAATCTCTCCTTCTTGTCCTTGATGGAGAGGACAATCTTGGCGTGTTCCGCATAGATGATGGCTTTGGTTGTGCATAAGAATGGTCAGTCCTAAGATAATGAGTGCCTTCTCATCTCCTCCAGTATCTATGATCACAAAGTCAATTGGGACATATGATTGCCCCACTCTGATAATAGCTTCTTCTAGTACTCCCTCGGGGTAGCAAATGGATTGATCTGCAAGCTGCAAACGCATATCTGTGTACAACAAAGGATCACCAAAAATTTTCTCATAGATTACCTTGGGCATTATGTTGACACTTGCGCCGAAATCGCAAATAGCCTCTGGAAAGTTGTGGCATCCTATGGAGATAGGAATCATAGGTCTTCCAGGGTCTCCCATCTTCTCAGGTAGTGAGTGATCTATCCACTGTATATCTGCAGGCTCAATTTGGTATTGTGTTGCATTGTGAATATCAATAAGGTTAGCAGTTTCTAAATCCTTCGGCTGGCCCGAAATCTTTCCTTTCTCAAATGGAGGGACAGCAACAGCTAGCTGAGCTAATTGTGATTCTAACATTTTATTAAAACTGTACTGATTCTTTATAACAGAAGCAAAGGTATCCATTCTAGAATTTATATTTTCTAAAGCTTTATCATTTGAGGCTACCTTTCTAGACATTTGATCTAACAGTTTAGATTGACCAGCAACTAAATCTCTTAAAGGTGGAAGATTATAATTATTGTAATTATTATCTTGGTAATTACCTTGTCGAGGTTGCTGATTCCATCCTTGGTTTGGCTGGTTCCATCCTTGGTTTTGCTGAGGACGATAGTAGGTGTTGTTGTTGATGAAGTTCACATCCTCTTGCAACGTAGGGCAGTTGACAGCTGAATGCCTGTAATCTCCACATTCTTCATAGGTCATGTGAGAATCATTGATATGCATGACTTCCTTCTCTATGTCGAGCTTCTTCATAATGAGGTCTAGCTTGGCAGTGACCATGTCAGTCTCCTTTAAATGATGGATGCCTCCTCCTCTCTTGCGAGGTTGAGTACGTTCTTCATTACAGCTTGAATTTGAGGCCATCTTCTCAACAAGTGCTTGAGCTTCTGGAAGCTTAAGTGACAGGAAAGCTCCTCCAGCTGTAGCATCAATGGACTCACGGGTGTTTAAGATATGCCCGTGGTAGAAGGTCTGCAATAGTATCCAATCCTCTATCCCATGATGAGGACATTCTTCAATGTAATCTTGGAATCTCTCCCATGCTTCAGTGAATGATTCGTCATGTTGCTGTTGAAAACTTGAGATTTTCTCATGCAGAGCTTTTGTCTTGCCTGTAGGAAAGAAATTTGCCAGGAAAGCAGTTGAGCATTGGTCCCATGTAGTGTTCTTGTCTTTGTTGACGTAGAACCACTGCTTGGCTTTCCCCAAATGTGAAAATGGGAAAAGACAGAGTAAAATAGCATCTCTTGGTACTCCTCTAATCGTGAAGGTGCTGCAAATCTCTAAAAAGTGTTGTAAGTGTGCACTTGCACCTTCATGAGCTTTTCCACAAAACTGGCTGGCTTGAACCATGGTGATAAGAGCAGGCTTGAGCTCGAATCCATTCTCCCCCGTGTTGACTTCTGGTCTAGTCCGGATGTTTTTTGTTGTTGGGACAGAGAACTCGCGCAGCGTCTTCTCAGCCATGTCTTCAAACACAGGGAGATAAATCTTCTCCTCAGTGTTCTTCTTCCAATGTTGGAGCTGGCTCCTTTGAAAAAATAGCTCGAGAAACGATGGGTGTTTTTGATAGTGATTCGGGATCTTCCCTCGTCTTTACAAACTTCTTTCTTTTCAGGAGTTTCTCTGGATCGTCAATATAATTATTTGGAAGAGAAAAACCATTCATTCAACACCCTGCATAAGATAAGCAAATGATAAAAAAATAAGGGTGTACCTGTTTGAGTTAGAGATCAATCGGTATTACAATCTTATCCATTATGTATACATATGCTATCAATATTTCCTAAGTTTATGTGCCTTCCCCGGCAACGGCGCTAAAAATGCTTGTTGACATCTACTAACATCGCCAAATATAACTATATAACTTTTAATACGAGAGGCAAGATTAGAAGATAAATGGTAATTAATTAACTTGTCATTAGCAACTAGCCACTTTTCTATTACCAACATTCTTATGCAAGAACTATGTTGTCATCCCTAATTAATGATGCTAATAATAAATAAAGGTTTCATATATTAATCTATGTGACTAGGCAGAAATATAAATATAAATAATATAAACTAAGATCAGTTCTGCAGCGGATAGATAATTATACAATTGTAGCATTCTACCTAGGGAGTTCTACCAGGTTGTCGATTTACATTTATACCACTGGGAAGGACTAAGAATAAACTACAATCTATTATATTGATAGTGATGGTATACAATGGATAAGTGACATTACCGATGTCATTTACTCTACTCATAACAGGCAGAGGTCACAAGGTAAATAAAGATAAAGATAAAGGTGATAAGTATGATCAAGCATCATAAATAAAAGATAATCATCAGAGTACTTCTCTAATTATTGGATAAACTAAGGAATTAATATCAAAGGTAATTCTATAACTACATCAATGAATAACTCTAATTATTGCAATTACATCTAGCAATCATTGTTAGACTAATCCTATATCATGATCACATGCAAAGGGCATCATCTAGGAAAGGTGTGAAACAGAGTCATCACCCAACTTCGCGACCGTGCCTACTGGCCTATATACGGGGGGTGGACTACAGAGGACTCAACGCAGCTGCCATCTACAAGATCTACCACATGACCCGGCACATCAGGGTGCACTCGCAAATAAACAGAATACCTAGACACCACGTCTACATATCGTTCATCATCTATCCATCGTACGCATGAATAAACGCTATACGAGCAATTACATGAATTCAATAAGATGAAACCAACTATACTTGACATATAATCAAAGTAGACAAAGACTATTGTAATCAAGAACATATAAACTATTAAGAACAATGTTTTCCTAATCATAATGAAGAATACAATAATAGAGAAAGAACTAGAATTATACCGAACTCCGTGCTCCAGACAGACGCCGGGGCTCCAGATCCATCGAAGAACTAGAACTCCTCTACTCTCTAATCTAACTAGGCTAGAACTATGAACTAGGAGGCTCTTGATGAACTAGGAGGCTCTTGATGAACAAGGGCCAATATGACTCCATAGAGGCGGTGGAAGAAGACTCTAGAAGATGGGCCGAAACCCTAGCAGGGGGCGCCGGCCGGCCCCACCCTGGGGGGTCTCGGGTCCCGGTGCCTTGGGTGTGTTCCAGATGCTTCTAGTGTTCTCGTGATGATTGTTTCCTTGGCGGTTAAGTTACGTGGTAATCATGCTCTTTAGCCCTTCTTTTATGCTTTTCTGGAATAGCCCCTGAAAAATACAGAACATGCAAAACTCGTGGAAAATGTCAGTTAAAACCCTAGACTAGTGTGTATTCATGTATCCTTTGGTGTCTAAAGTTCTAATAAAAGTTGACGTTATCCATCGTCAACAACACCCCCAAGCCAGCCCCGCCCTGAGGCAGGGGCCCTGCCTGGGCGCTAGGGGTCGCCTCGACGTCACCGTCCCTCGGCGGGAAGCTTGAGTCTGGGAGGACCTCAGCTCGGGTTCCGGCGTCTTGGCGCTGGAAGGCTCCGGCTCCGACGGTGTCCGCCCACCGCTCCTCCCGCCTTCGGCCGTCGCGCCGATCAACGCCGCGTTGGAGGGGAGGGTGCGCGGAAATAGGAACCCCCCGGTCCCGTCGGCGCCAAGCCAGGCTTGGCTCGGGCGCCGGGTCCGGGCCCGTTCCCGGCCTCTCCAGCGAGCCCTCGCGGCCACTGGAAGGCGGAGTCGTGGCTCCAATAGTCACGCTACCAAAGACCGCGCCTTCGGACGCGGACTCCAGGCAGTTTTGCCTGGGGGCTCGGGTCACGAGGCCCGGCACATCCGCCGGCGGGCGCCGACATCGGAGCCTTCCCAGGCTTGTCGGCGCCTACCGCGAGCTTTGTGGCCACGAAGGGTCGTTCCAACACCATCAAATCATAAAAATCTTCTTCTTCGTCATCCTCCTCGTCATCTTCATCGGTGAGGGTGTCCTCCTCCGGCTCCCCTGCCTCCTTACGGCGACGACGGCGCTGGAGGATTCCACCGTCTTCCGAGCTCTCTTCTGCTTCAGCGTAGTCTTCCGGTCCTTCTCCGCCTTTGTCGCCTCGTCCCGAAGGCGGTTCTGGGTTCGCTGAACCTTGTCCTCTGGGACAGACGGAAGGGAAGGTTTCTTGGTCCTTGAAGGACCCTGCGACGAACGAAGAAGAAAATCAGGAAAAAGACGGAGGAACTGCAAACTTGACAGAGCAGATGACGCTCACCAGCGCGACGAAGCCCGTTCGGGGGCGCATGGGTATCCGGTTCAGCTCGTCCCAGGTATGGTAACTGCCCACCATGTACTTAACACAGCGCATGATCTCTTGTTGGCCGATATCCTGGGGTAGCATCGTCGTGCCGTCCCGCGGTGTCCCTGATGAGCATCTGGTTCAGCGCCAGCCTGCGGTACATCAGCGGCTGCACCGTCCGCGCATGCAACTGCGCCGCCACGGCGGCTCCGGTGAGACCCCGGTCGCGCAACACCTGGAGCATGCCGAAGTAGGCATCCAGATGCTTGGCCTCCTTAGCTGGGCACCCCCACTCCCACTGAGGGAGGGGAGCGATGAACGCCCTTCCTGTATACTTGCGGAACGCGTCCCCGTCGTTGCGGAGGTAGAACCAGCCGTGGTGCCAGCCCTTGTTCGAGGAGAGGGGCCTTGTAGGGGATGTACAAGCCGGAGAGGATCACGAAAACCATAGGCCCTCCACGGCGGGATCTCCCGCGGCTTCTTTGAACTAGCCGCCTTGGTGTACCAATCAACGCTGGGAGATGCGGCACCATAAGTTCCAGTGCGGGGGTACCCCGAGGTAACCCTCGCACAGGGCGGCAGTAAATCGACGCCTGCGTGATAGAGTTGGGGGTGAGGTTGTGGAGCCCCAACCCATTGTTGAAGAGGAGCGCCCGGCAGAAGCGGCTCGGCGGCGACCCAAGCCCGCGCTCGTGGTAAGCGATGAAGCTCACCACGTACACCCTCATCGGGGTTCGGCTCGTCGTGGTCGTGCGACGGCACTGACCCACTCTGGACGCTCCGCGTCGTGCGGGGGCGTAGGAGCCCCTAGCTCCACGAGCAGCTCCAGATCTTCCTCCGCCACGATGCCGCTGTAGACTGTAGATATACCATAAAATTTCACATTCAAACACCGTCAACAGGCCTCGGATCCAAGGGAGAATAAACACAGCATGAGCATATTTTATCAATAACTGAGTTCCACTTGAACTCTTCGCTTGTGATTGTAGGGAACACCAAATCAGTGCAAAAGTGAGCAGCTAGGGGCTAACTACATGGTTCGGCCGAACCATGTCATGTTGCCCCGGGACACCAACTTTCAACACAGTGCATACAACATCAAATGGAAGAGATCAGAGCCAAGGGTGGGCCCACCCATGGGTCGGCCGAACAGCCCATGGGGCCCACCTGGCTCTGGTGACATGGCAGGATCTATGTGACACTCCAACCAACTCATTTCATCAATCGGATCAACTTGTGCTTTCATTCAGTGGTGGAGATCAAAGGCACACGGATTGAGGCATGAAACAAAGCAAATGAGATATAACAAAGACCAGGGGAGTCTCTATGACAGGTGGGGACCACGGTGGTGGGCCCAACCCACTAGGGGTGGGTCGGCCGAACCACTATTGGTGGGCCTAGGCCACCTACACCATCACTGACTAGTGGGGACTCCTTCTAGAAGCTCCTGGCTGGGCCCACCAGTCATAAGTGGGTCGGCCGAACCCCCCTGGTGCCCAGCCAGGTCGGTTGGCCTCCACCGACTCCAAGCATGTTTTCCATATGCTCAAATCACCAAAGCCGTCCATCTTGAGGCGGTTACAAGGCGGTGGATCCAAGGGTGGAGAGGCAAGGAGCACGCGGATCGCTGACGTGGCACCCCCTCATCCTCCACTATAAATAGAGGCTACCCACTCCTCTTCAGGACACATCATACAACACAAGAAGCAAGCTAGAGTGAAGTTCTACTCTTTAGTAGTAGTATTAGTCTAGTGTGGGAGTTAGAGTCGAGTCGGGCTACGCTCGGAATCTCCGGAGTCGTCTACTGGAGAGTCTGGTATAGCTCTTGTACCTTTCCTTTTGTAAGACTTTACCCTTACCAATATATATTATCTTTACTTTACTTAACTAAGTTCTTACTTAGTCTTTACTATTCTTTATAGTATTGTTGTGTCTTGTCTTCTTCTATAGTTGTTTTATACTTGATAGTTATCTTGTCCCAACTCAACGTGTGTTAGTTCATCGCCTGTCATAGGGAGTTCTAATTGTTGGTACGCAGCTAGAATAGTGAGACTTAGTGTAAGCGTGGTGCTTGGACTAGATCTTGCCTTTGATTACCGCTTGTCGCACGGATTGTTTGTGGGTGCTAGGAGGTGGTGACAGCCCTGTCTAGTCTTAGTATCCCTCCACGTGTTTTAGGCAAGTTCTTAAAAGGTAGGCTCCCATAAGAGTGTAGGCGCTTCGGGTAGAGGTTTTGTCCTCTATTGTCTCGCACTACCCCCTGCACACCGGTAGTAAGGTAACTATCTTAGTATAAGTCATCTATTTGATAGGGTAAGTCACAAGAGTAAAGTAAGTGTCATAGGAGTCTTATACTCACTCATTGTCCTCCCACCTAGCTATACTCTACTAGTTATCTTTTAGTTATCTTAATACTTGTTGTGTGTTGGTGTCATTACCTTTTTCTCTACCTATCGATTTACCCCCCTACCACTAGCGGGTACTAAGTTGGTATAGACTTAAGGATCTCTCTTTCTTTTTATTAATTATTCCTAGCAACCGCTTTCCTTTGGGATAAAAATAAATAACGATACCTTGTAATACTCCCGGGTGAAGTGCTACAGCGGTATATTCTGTGCGCTTGCGGTATTATCCAATAGACATAAGAAATACCCTCAGGCACTTCTGCCACCGTTATTAGAGATAGCCTAACACCCTGTCTCTGGTGGTTGCGCTAAGAAGTGTCAACAAGCATTTCCGGCGCCGTTGCCGGGGAAGCATCAGTCTAGGAATATTAATTAAAAAAAATTGAATCCGGAGTCTACTATCAATTTAGTTATCGATTAGTGTTAGGGGCTTACCCCTGTCGATGTTTCTCGTTATTGTGAAGCTAGATAGTGTATGAGCGGTTTCCAATTGCCATCGAATTATATTGAAGATCCCGAGCAATTGTTGAGAAGAACTAGACGCTGTCTACTTCCACCTCAATGGTTCATCTAAAACCTGAATCCGTTCGAGGAAAGAGGCTCCGCAGTATAAATCAAGGAAGCTATGGCCCAAAAGACCATCTCTGAGTTCTCTACGCCGTCCGCTGACAACATTGCCACTGGACCGCAGCTCAACTTTGGAGATGCTACCTTAGAGCTCAAGCCTGCACTCATCAACATGGTGCAAGCTAATCCATTCTGTGGAAAGCCACACGAAGACGCCAATGCCCACCTCCAGCACTTTCTGGAGGTGTGTGGGACTTTCACCATTAAGAACATCTCGGCTGATGCCATCCGTCTTCGCCTGTTCCCATTCTCACTGCTTGGGAAGGCGAAGCAATGGTTTTATGCCAACAAGAGTGAAGTCACCACTCGGGAGAAATGTGCCAACGCTTTTCTGAAGAAGTTCTCCCCAATGGGCAAAACAAGCGCTCTCCGTAGCAAAATTTCAAGCTTCCAACAACAAGCGGACGAGACGATTCCTGAAGCATGGGAATGTCTCCAGGAGTACATTCGTGCCTGTCCTCATCATGGAATTGAAGAATGGCTCCTAATCCAAGGTTTCTACCATGGGCTAACTGTATTAGCCCGTAGTCACCTTGATGCTGCCGCTGGAGGAGCATTCCTGCAACATAATGTCAAGGATGCTAAGGGCCTTGTTGAGAAAATGGTTATCAACCAAGGATGGAATGAGGAGCGCCTCCAGTCCAAGAAAAGGGGTATAACACCGTTCATGAGGTGGTCATGCTCTCAGCAAAAATGGACCTTCTAGATGAAAAAGATCGAAGAAAGTTCCAAGAAGGAACAAGAGGCCATTAGACCCACTGCCACCGCACGAGCAATCGAAGCTGATCCATGGTGTGAGGTATGTGGTGGGGAAGATCATTCGGGCAACAACTGTCCCGAGACGAAGGAGGAAGTGAGCTTCATCAACAACAGCAACAACAATGGGTATCGACCCCAGCAACAAGAAGGATGGAACTCACGCCCCTTCTACAAAGGAAATCAAGGTAATAGTTACAGCAATAATTTTAATAATTCTTATGGTAACCAACCTTCTATTAAAGATCTTGTCTTAGGCCAATCTAAATTTAATGATAGCATAAACAAGAAAATCATGGCTAATGATAAGATTCTTGAAAATCTTAGTGAGAAAATGGATAGCATTAACACTGCTATAAAAAACCAATTGAGCTTTAATAAAATGTTAGAAACCCAATTTGCTCAAATAGCAGCAGCATGTCCCATCATTCGAACAAGGTAAGATCCCAGGGAAACCTGAGGAACCGATTGAGGGTGTTAAGTTAATTTCAACGAGGTTTGGTAAGCCTCCGGTTAAGCAAAACCCGAGTTGTCTTCTTGATCCGCCATTCATGGCCAAGAAGTGACCCCGGCCATCCTACCATCACCTACGAAATCGGGCCGCACACCTTCAACAACGCCTTCTGCGACCTTGGATCTGGAGTGAACATCATGTCCAAGGTAATGTACGAGAACTTGCTAGGGGGACCCTTGTACCCCACTTTTGTCAAATTGCAGATGGCCGATCAATCAATCTGGTTCCCCTAGGGATTGGCAAGGGACATCCTTGTCAAAGTTCAAGATGAGTACATCCCCGCCGACTTCATCATTCTTGACATGGGAGCCGATGATGAAGTCCCCGTCATCCTGGGAAGGCCGTTCCTCAACACCGTGAATGCCATCATCTACGTGGGATCCGGCCAAGTCCACTTCCAACTCCCAGGTAAGAGAATTAAATGTCCTTTCAATGGTTATAAATCAATGCAACAGGCAAGGAAGAATCTGTGGAGAAACAAGCCACAATAGGCACCCCGCCGAAAGAATCAACTGCCAAGGTCCAAAAAGGCCAAACTGGTAAGTAAGGCTGAGGTGACAAACAAGGCTAACTCCGCCGAATCACAAGCATCAACCAAGAAGGAATGGCAGAAGAAAGAGGTGCGATCATCACGGTCCCCATCTCCGGGACCGATCGAAGCACCCGAAGAATGAACCTGAACTGGAGAGGTCCTGCTCTACGGACCTAAAACATGGAGCCCTTGCTGGTAAGGTAAATTAGTATTTATCCCATATTTAATTCTTACATTTCAATTTTTTTCATTTTCTTCATTGCATTTCATGTTTAATTTTGGCAATATTTTATTTTGACAAAATAAAATAAGTAGATGAATAAAACTTGAAAAAGATCATTTCGGCTCACACCTGAGGTGGTGGGACCATCTAGGTGGGGTCGGCCGACCTTGCCATGGGGTCCACCGACCTCTGGTGGTGTTGGCCTGGTGTCCTTATCATGCTCCTAAAATTTGAACACCAGCTCGTTTTGGATTTTGGTCGACCATTCTTTTGTCATGACCACTCTCATATGCATCAAGGAGAATCCAACACCCACATCCATCCAAATTTTGAAAAGTGGACACTTTGGCATGTACGAGTGCTCCCATGGTCCATGGGAATCACTTTAAACATGTCCCCACTTTTGTCATACACCTTTTACCTTCACAAAACACTAGACAAGGGAATCTCTGAAAATTTCAAAATTTTTGGTCCACCACTAGTCTCTACTTTCCTGGACACGCTGTTTAAAGCTGAAAGAGGACAAACCCTGGTTCGGCCGAACCATGTTTTGGCTCCTTTCAAGAAAGTGGAGTTTGAATTCAAATAGATTTCCTGTCCAAAGGTAAAAGCAACTCTGATCTTGTCATAATGGGTTCGGCCGACCCATAAATTGAGATCTGTCAGCAAGGTCAAGTTTGAATTCAAATAGATTCCCTGTCCAAAGGTAAAAACAACACTGAACCTGTCATAAATGGGTTCGGCCGACCCATCAATAAAGCCCTATCAGAAAATTTGAATTTGAAATCACCTAGGTTCCATGTCCAAACGGGAAAACAACAAAGATCTGGCCATGGGGGGAGGGTCGGCCGAACTGGGCCTAGTGGCCTGGCCACCAGCCCTTCACCCCCTATAAATACCTTTCCATTGTGTGCTCATTTTCACACCCAACCCAGCTGAATCCTCTCGAGCACACAATCTCCCTTTTTCTCCCCATTTGAGCAAGATCTTTCTCAAGTTTAGTTTAAGTTTAGCCACTCAAATCAAAAACCCAAAAATATTGTAGTAGTAGTAGAAGCTTGTCTCACTCTCATCTTTGCTCTCAAATTCGTGTTTGTGGAGGTAGCCTTACCCCACAAGGACTACTAACAGTGGGATAGCTAACGCTAAAGCTAACACTAACGCTAACGCTAATCCCTGTTGTTGTAGTGTGTTCTTGTGTGAGCTCATTGTTGCAGGATGAAAAAGTTCTCCTCCTCACTCAAGAAGGCCAAGAGTGTCGTAGGGAGTTCCTCCCGATGACCCCGCCATGATGAAGATGAAGGAAGAGAAGCTCCACCAAGAAGAAGCTTCGGAGTGCCTTCCGAGAGGATGTTCGACCCCGAGAGCGGCCTCATGCTAAATCAAGAAGAGTACCAAAGGTACAACTCCATGCGATACCGAGGGTATGAACATACCGGCATCATCGACCCTGTCCTTTTGGACAGCACAGGTATGACCGCGGAATTGAATACTATTTTTAATACAATCGGTTGGGGAAGTTTTTGGGAGGTGCAAGAACTTGGAATAAAAAAGCTCACCATTGAATTTCTATGCTCTTTACAAGCCACTGAAAATAATGTCTACTTCCGCATGTTTAACCAAGACTATAATTTAACATGGGAAGTTTTTAGTATGGCACTTGGACTGTCATCTAGATCTTGTTAATGCAATAAGAAGATTTGATAAAGCTGAATTTTGGAAAGCTATAATAGGATCTAATGATTGTTCTGACCCTAAAACCGATGAAATTCATAATCCTACTTTGCGCTTGATCCGATATTGGATGGCTATAACTTTTCTTCCTGGCTCTAATGTGCAAGTTCTTTACAATGATGAATTAAGACTGCTATATGCCATGACAAAGAAAATAAAAGTTTCGCATGCTAAGATGTTAATCCACTTTTGGCTTGGTATTTTCCATAGAAGTGAGCCCATATTCTTCACTTCTTTTTTCACGCGAATTGCTGAAACAATGGACTTGCTAGATGGAAAACATTACTTTGGATACATTGCCTCTCCTGGAGATATTGTAACCGAAGATTTCTTCATAAGCACTCAAGTCATAAAAAGAGATGAAAATGGTGATATAAAAATGATTTATCCCGGCCATACAGCCGAAATCTCTCTCCCTTATGAGAGGCGTGGGTTGTATGCGCTGTGCACGCTAACCATAAATTGGGACCGAAAGGCAAGAAGCCAAAATGTTGCAGGACCAAGAAGGGTGACAAGGAGCATGTCACAAGCCGCTCAATTTGAGCAAGGTGGCACATCACGAGCTGCAGGGAGATATGAAGAAGAAGGCAATGAGGCAAGCTCCATGGACATTTAAAGGTCCACGGAATGGCCTCAACAGCACACTCCAAGACTGCGCACTCCCTGTCCATCCGTACCGGCGAGGGGCCGTCGAAGCCAAGGATCGGAAATGGACCAACTTATCAATGGCATGGGCGCAATGCAAGTTGAGTAAGATGCAACTTTGAAAATGGCACAATAAAATGCTCAACTATTGCAAGCTATCCAAGATGAAGAAGCACAACGCTGGGCGGGATGGTTCCAATACTACCCGCCACCACAATGAGCAAAAGGACAAGCTTGGGGGAGATCCTCTCCCCCACCAAGGTAAGTATTTTATCTTAGCTATTTACATTATTTTAATTTATTGCATATAAAAAATGCATAAGATAAAAATACCAAAAATATTTCTCTTATTTCCATATGTCTCATGAATATTTATCTTCCTCATGGAAATGATGAATAGTTGCTCTGTTAATGTTTCTTTAATGCCTAGTTTACAACTTAGTATTTCTTTGAGTATGGATCACTTGGCTCATTTAAATCATGATGAACCTGAAAACTTTATGGATGCTAAGTGCTAGAACTAAGTCTAAGTTGTTGTGAGATATGATATAGCGAAACCAGAGCTACTATAATATTGTTCTAAGCATGCATGATTACTGGAGATTTATTTCTTAAACAAACAAAACCTTATTGTTCCTCAATGGTGATAAATTCCTACCACAGCCATATGTGTTACACATGTCTAAAACCTTCCACATAAGCAATTTGCTTTGTATTGAGTGTTGTCAAGTCTTGTTGACCCTTATTGAGAGTCTTATCATGCTCCCAAGATCAAGATCACGTACACACCATATATACATGCTGCTTCTGCACTGGAAGTAGGCAACCACATGCCTTTCATTTCCACCAAATAAATGCTCCATGTGTTAAAATCATAGAAAATCTCTCTTAGTCATTATGGTAGTAGAGACAAAAGGCTATGAAAATAAAAAGAAAGAAAGATGGACACAAGAAAGTCCATAGAAAAGAAAATAAAAATATTTGAGCAAGTCTAAGCTCATAAATAAAAGAGAAAAATAATAGCCATGTCTCTAAAATTTATTAGAGAGATACAATTCAAATAGAGGAGCATTATATTCCATCACCATCCACACACTTGCACATCTTGATCTAAGGGCATGACACTTCTCTCTTTGGATCCAAATTTTGACTCTACAACATATGCAAAGTAAGTATGCTATATTCTTTCATTCCTACCTTAAGCTCCACATAAGCCATTTTTAGAAGTAGGATGATAAAGAGAAGGCAACATTTATTTTATACCTTGATAAGGAATCATACACCATTTGAGCGACATGAGAGAACCATATGAGAAACATTAAGTTTTCTTTTGCAAAACATTGCTAAAACCTCCAGTATGAAACTTGCAAAGAATGAGAAAAGTAGTGCTCGAGTTAAACTGTTCTGTCTCTCAACCACCTAAGGCAAAGGGAAAGTCATTAGCCCCATAAAGTACTAAGGTAAAATGGGTGAATTTCTATAGCCAATTTTTCCATTCAAAAGAGAAGTATTTAGTTGTACACATGGTATTATTGAAATATGAACATAGTAGCAACTCCTGATCCACTGAGGCCAAGTTTAGTTATTTGCTCGGGATGAGCAAAGGTTAAGTATGGGGGATCTTGTTGACGGTGGATATACCATAAAATTCCACATTCAAACACCGTCAACAGGCCTCGGATCTAAGGGAGAATAAACACAACATGAGCATATTTTATCAATAATGAGTTCCACTTGTACTCTTAGCATGTGATTGCAGGGAACACCAAATCAGTGCAAAAGTGAGCAGCTAGGGGCTAACTACATGGTTCGGCCGAACCATGTCATGTTGCCCCGAGCCACCAACTTTCAACACAGTGCATACAACATCAAATGGAAGAGATCAGAGCCAAGGGTGGGCCCACCCATGGGTCGGCCGAACTGCCCATGGGGCCCACCTAGCTCTGGTGACATGGCAGGATCCGTGTGACACTCCAACCAAGTCATTTCATCCATCGGATCAACTTGTGCTTTCATTCAACGGTGGAGATCAAAGGCACACGGATTGAAGCGTCGAACAAAGCAAACAAGACATAACAAAGACCAGGGGAGTCTCTATGACAGGTAGGGACCACGGTGGTAGGCCCAACCCACCAGGGGTGGGTCGGCTGAACCACCATTGGTGGGCCCAGGCCACCTACACCATCACTGACTGGTGGAGACTCCTTCTAGAACCTCCTGGCTGGGCCCACCAGTCATAGGGGGGTCGGCCGATCCCACCTGGTGCGCAGCTAGGTTGGTTGGCCTCCACCGACTCCAAGCATGTTTCCCGTGTGCTCAAGTCACCAAAGCCGTCCATCTTGAGGCGGTTACAAGGCGGTGGAGCCAATGATGGAGAGGCAAGGAGCACGCGGATCGCTGACGTGGCACCCCCTCATCCTCCACTATAAATAGAGGCTGCCCACTCCTCTTCAAGACACACCATACAACACAAGAAGCAAGCTAGAGTGAAGTTCTACTCTTTAGTAGTAGTATTAGTTTAGTGTAGGAGTTAGAGTCGAGTCGGGCTATGCTCGGAGTCTCCGGAGTCGTCTACTGGAGAGTCTGGTATAGCTCTTGTACCTTTCCTTCTGTAAGACTTTACCCTTACCAATATATATTATCTTTACTTTACTTCACTAAGTTCTTACTTAATCTATATAATTCTTTATAGTATTGTTGTGTCTTGTCTTCTTCTATAGTTGTTTTATACTTGATAGTGATCTTGTCCCAACTCAACGTGTGTTAGTTCATCTCCTATCATAGGGTGTTCTAGTTGTTGGTACGCAGCTAGAATAGTGAGACTTAGTGTAAGCGTGGTACTTAGACTAAATCTTGCCTTTGATTACCGCTTGTCGCACGGATTATTTGTGGGTGCTAGCAGGTGGTGACAGCCCTATCTAGTCTTAGTATCCCTCCACGTGTTTTAGGCAAGTTCTTAAAAGGTAGGCTCCCATAAGAGTGTAGGCGCTTCGGGTAGAGGTTTTGTCCTCTATTGTCTCGCACTACACCCTGCACACCAGTAGTAAGGTAACTATCTTTGTGTAAGTCATCTATTTGATAGGGTAAGTCACAAGAGTAAAGTAAGTGTCATACGAGTCTTATACTCACTCGTTGTCCTCCCACCTAACTATACTCTACTAGTTATCTTTTAGTTATCTTAATACTTGTTGTGTGTTGGTGTCATTACCTTTTCCTCTACCTATCGATTTACCCCCCTACCACTAGCGGGTACTAAGTTGGTATAGACCTAAGGATCTCTCTTTCTTTTTATTAATTATTCCTAGCAACCACTTTCCCTTCGAATAAAAATAAATAACGATAGCTTGGAATACTCCCAGGTGAAGTGCTACAGCGGTATATTCTGTGCGCTTACGGAATTATCCAATAGACCTAAGAAATACCCTCAGTCACTTCTGGCGCCGTTATCAGAGATAGCCTAACACCCTGTCTCTGGTGGTTGCGCTAAGAAGTGTCAACAGCTGCGAGGCCACGGCTCCAGCCTGAGAATGCCGGCGGCAGCGGCAGCGGCATCGGTGGGAACCGGGGTGGAAGCCATGGCGAACTGAGGAAGAAGAGCGGCGGAAAGACGGCGATGGCGGCCGCTGCGGCGCTTCTCACTCGAGCGAGCATCGAAGGCGAGAAGGTGGACGGTGGAAGCAAGAAGGCAAACGGCTGCGCGAGCGAATGGCCAGGGTAGAAAGAAAAAATCACGAGTTTTTTCTTATATACCCAGGCGACGGATCGAGTGAGATGCGGAGAATCTGCCGCATTAACTGCGCAGGGCCCGCCACGATCCCAGCATCGCCGCTGGCCTCGCGCACGCAAACCGCCTCGACTGCCCCGAACCGTCGCGTCCGTCAGGCTGCGCGCCTCAAAAGGTGGGCCAAATCATTACGCCCGTTCGCCTCGATCCCGCCGATACATTCTCCTTCTCGACGAAGGAACCTCGGGCTCGGACGCCCGTTACGTTCCCAGGGGATCGAAGACTGGCCCAGAGTGGCTCGAACAGTCGCCCCAGGGAAACCGAGTTAGAGACAGCTAGCGGATGGGTCACGAAAAGGGCCAGTATCCCGACGCCCGAGCGTCACAAGGGACATCCGGTGCTGTGTCCAAGTCCCAGTAGTGAGTCAATTACGTGGAATCCCTCCGTGGGAGGCATCAGGCCCTCGGGACCCGTCGAAGGGACCCGACATCCACTAATTGACCCACGGAAAATATTTGGAGTGTGCTCAGGCCACTAGCCGACCCCCAACGAATGGGGCACGGACCTCTGAAAGGTCCTAAATGGCTAGAGGGGGGGTGAATAGCCTATAAAAATCTACAAACAACACTTCACAAGCCGATTAGTAACAATAGCAAGCTTTACAAAGCACTAGCTCTAAACTACACTATGCAAGCCAACTAGACAAGTATACTACACTATGATCTCTAGTTCACACTCAAAGACTATGTTACTACTTTACACTACTCTTAAGTGAGCAACTAACTAACAAGCTACACAAGAGAGAAATACACAAATGTAAAGAGTAAAGGTGATTTCAATACCGCCGGTGAAGAGATGATATGAAGTCCAATATAACCAATCAATCACATATAAGGGAAATCCTCGGTAGAGAGATGACACAAGATTTTTTACCGAGGTTCACTTGCTTGCCGGCAAGCTAGTCCTCGTTGTAGCGATACACCCACTTGGAGGTTCACGCACTAATTGGCATCACACGCCAAACCCTTCTCAAGGGTGCCGCACAACCAACACAAGATGGGGATCCACCAAGCTACGAGCAATCCACTAAAGATGCCTTTCGCGATCTCCCGCGGGGATAGGCTCAAGAACCCCTCACAACTTCACCGATCGGAGGCGGAGACAATCACCAACTCCCCTCAACGATCCTCGCAGCTCCAAGCCGTCTAGGAGTCGGCAAACTCCAAGAGTAACAAGAGAAACCGCTGCGAAATACCACTACCAAGTGCCTCTAGATGATCTCTATCAATGCAATGCACTTGATGCTCTCCAAACTCACCAAATGATGATCACAATCAAGTAGGATGAGTGAGAGTGGAGTGGGAAGGCTCACAAGTATGTTATGATGTTTAGGAGTGCCAAGAGATACTCCCCAAACCGGCCAAGTGACTATTTATAAGCCACACACAAAGAACTAGCCGTTTAGAGTTCACTGCGTACCGTCGGACTGTCCGACGGCCAGAGCGTCGGACTAATCCGCACGGTCCGACGCCTCGGATGAACGCCACGTGTCACTAGCCGTTTGAAGTCGAACGTTGGATCACAACGGCTATTTCCTCGCGCCAAAACGACCGTCGGACGGTAGGCCGTCGGACCAAATCTCACGGTCCGACGCACTACACGAATCCACCGTCGGACTCTAAAACAACAGGCCGTCGGACTAAAACTCGCCAGCGTCCGACGTTTCCAGAGAGCTCCCCGAGCGCTGAAAACCGTCGGACGTTAGTCCGACGCCCACCGTCGGACTAACGCCGAGAGTCCGACGCTCCTCTGCTCTCCACGTGTCACCTCTTCGTCGCTCTGCACCGTCGGACGCTTCGGACAATAGTCCGACGCTCCGAAACTGAGCGTCCGACGCTCTCAGCAGTGTTAGCCGTCGGACTGAGGCTAATGGTCCGACGTTCTGTAACAATACGGTCCGACGCTGGTTTCTCTATTGTAACTTTTCCGAAATTCGCCGAATCCTGCCTCGCAAGCTCGGCAGGAGGAAGAGAGGACCAAACCCTCTCTAACCCTCGAACTTCACCCCGTTTCTTAAGTCACTAACACTCCAAAGTGTCTCTCACTTAGGTGCACGTGTGTTAGCCTTTTTCAAAGAGTTTTCCACGGGTCAAGTTAGTGTCACTAGCATCTATATGCATATGCAATGATCATGAACACCTAGTGGCACTTGATAACCATATTTCAACAACGATTTCGCCCCTCTTGATAGTACGGCTATCTATCCTAAATGTGATCACTCCCTCTATGGAGTCTTGATCACCAAAACCAAAAGAGCTCCTATTGGTTATACCTTTGCCTCGAGCTCCCGGTTTCTTATCAACTTCCTTATCTCTTGATGGACCTTGTGGACACATATGATGATGGACTTATACCATTTGCATGGATGCCGTCAATAGGGCTTTCTCCTTTGTTGATGGACTTACACCATTTTCATGGACGCCGTCATTGCCCTTCACTTGTGACTTCCACCGACCCGGTCCTTTGCTCCATCTTGCCATTTGCTAATCAATTCTCATGAAACACTTAGAGCAATCGTTAGCAAACTAGGTTTCATCAATTACCCAAAACCAAACATGGGCTTTCAACCTCCACTTGGACCAACCCGTTTGTAGCTCACCGAAAATGCCGACTCATGCCCCAACGGGGAAGTCGAGTAGGACCAAACCTTCCTCTTCCTAAAAAAGAGCGTGAAGGTCGAATTAAAAAGATAGGGAAGAACCCGATCGATCTTCGATACGAAAACGGAGGCTTAGGAACTTACCCTGCACCTTGGAAAGACCACCAAATGACCTCCCTTACACGATGGGAGGCTCGGGGGCTCCGCTTCCAAGGGAACAACTCCCCTAAATAAATCAAAGAACACCCGAGGACTAATAATCATGATTTTAAGCCTTTGAGAGGATATAACATCCCTCCAAAGCCTCGGGGGCTACACCCGGCGGGTGCGCTCGTGCGCACCCACCGGAAAAAATAATCTATACTTCATCTCCTCGACAGGAAGAACCAGCTTGAACCTGTGGAGGAGTGCCTTCACTCCGCCACAGGCTCGGGGGCTACTGTCGGGTACCAAAGTATGGGGTACCCAACTTCGATGCAAAAACACGTATTCCCAACACGGCCCAGCCCAGGCAAAGCCTGTGAAAGCCCATGAAGGCCGCACCTACGGAGGCCCATGATGGCGCTGCATCAAAACCAGCCTACTCTCGGGAAGGCGGCACCCTCGGGTGCCAATTTTCCGATTCACCCAAGCCTCCCCGAGAGATCTCGGGAAAGCGGCACCCTCGGGCGCCAATTCTTCGATTCGCCCGAGCCTACCCAAGAGAGCTCGGAAAAGTGGCACCCTCGGGCACCGATTCTCCGACTTGCCCAAGCTTCCCCATCGCCCTCGGGTGCAACATTTCTAAAAGCATCCAATGCACAGTCGACGTCAGCAGAGCAATCTTGGACCACAAGAGACCTCCCTGACCACTTTACAAGCACTGTCCCGTCAGGCGAGATTCTCGACATGACTGTGCTTCGCACGCGCACGACGGCCATACCACCGGTTAGGATTTCCCTGGCGCCAGATTTGATGGACCCACTACGGCAATCCTCTCCATAGTATGGTCTACGGTGCTCTGCCCCGTTTTCCGCCGGGATCTACCATCTACGACTACGACAGTCCAAGCGCCCGACGAACGGGCTACGCAAGAACGGGAAAGGCACCAGCTGCACTGTCCACTCGAAAGGACAAGCACGCCTTCCATCCAAGCCCACCTGACCCTCGAGAAACACTATCCGAATGCCGAAAATGCGCCCAAGGGGAGATATCGCCCTGCTCCGTTCCATCACGCCTCCAGGAGTCCCGAGCCTCGGGAGACAACGCCCCGAGGCGACTCTCCCTCTTGTCACATCGTGTGGAAGGACAGCCATCAGGTGTGCCCGGTGTGACACTACGCCATGCCATAATCTCGACGACTGTTGCCACCTTGGAACTCACCAAGATCGTTCGAACCACTACGACCATACCCCCGGGACGCGGAGACAAGACCGTAGCTGGAGACAGTCAAACAGAGACAACAACTCCCCAGTTGTCGGTGCTAGTTTTAGCGGGGCTAACACCGGCTATTAAATATGTGTTTTGCGGTTGAGGCTACGGATGGTGTGCAAGGGGGAACACAGGGATTATACTGGTTCAGGCCAAGTAAGCCCTACGTCCAGTGGAGAGGAGAGTCATGTTGCCTTGCACCGGGGTGCTTGTAGTAGGGGGTTACAAGCTAGGCGAGAGAGGGAAGTGCTCCCAGGTCTCTTGTGAGTGTCTAAGTGTTTACAAGTCGTTTGCTGTGGGTGTGTATGTGTGGGTGAGAACTTAGAACTTCTCCGTCCTCCCCCTAAAGCTGGGCTCTGCTCTCCCTTTTATAGTCGCAAGGGAGAGGCAAGGGCAGCGCTTACAATGCTACGTATGTTACAGTGAGGAGTTGCTGTTCCCCGTTTGACTATGGTCAGCTACTGCCTTTTCTCCGCGTCTCCGGGGTATGGCCGTCGTGGTTCGCACGATCTTGGTGAGTTCCAAGATGGGAACAGTCATCGGATTACGTCATGTCGTCAGCTACGGTCTTCTTCGCGTCTCCAGGATATGGCCATCGTGGTTCGCACGATCTTGGTGAGTTCCAAGGCGGGAACAGTCGTCGGATTACGGCGTGCCGTAGGGTCACACCTATCGGCTATCCTTCCGTACGATGTGACAAGAGTGTGAGTCACCTCAGGGCGTTGTCTTCCGAGGCTCGGGACTCCTGAAGGCGTGATGGGATGGAGCGGGGATATCTCCCCTGGTCATATTTTTGGCCTTTGAACAGCACTTCCCGAGGGTTAGGCGAGCCCGGATGGAAGGCGTGCTTGTCCTTTCGAGTGGATAGTGCAGTAGGCGCCTTTCCCGTTCTTGCGTAGCCCGTCGTCAGGCGCTCGGACTGTCGCAGTCAGAGTTGATAGACCCCGGCGGAAAACGGGGCGGCGCACTGTAGACCATACCGTGAAGAGGACGGCCTTAGTGGGCCTATCAAATCCTCTGCCAGGGAAATCCTGACAGATGGTATGGCCATCAGGGGCGTGCGAAGTATAGTTGCGTCGAGAATCTCGCCTGACGGGATAGTGCCTGTAAAGTGGTCAGGGAGGTCTCTTGTGGTCCAAGATTGCTCTGCTGACATCACCGGTGCCTTGGACGCCTTTGTGAGATTGCGCTCGAGGGGGATGGGGAAGCTCGGGCGAATCAGAGAATGGGCGCCCAGGGCGCCGCTCTCCCGAGCTCTCCCGGGGAGGCTCGGGCGAATCGGAGATTTGGGCGCCGAGGGTGCCGCTCTCCCGAGCTCTCCTGGGGAGGCTCGGGCGAATCGGAGAATTGGCGCCGAGGGTGCCGCTCTCCCGAGGGTTGGCTGTCATTAGTGCAATGACGTCGTGGGCCTCTCCAGACGCGGCCTTCGTGGGCTTCGGGCGCGGCCTTCATGGGCTTCCACTGGCCTTACTTGGGCCAGGCCATGTTGGGAATGAGCATTTTTGCATCGAAGTTGGGTACCCCTAACTTTGGTACCCGACAGTAGCCCCCGAGCATGTGGTGGAGTGAAGGCACTCCTCCACAGGTTTACGCTGGTTCTTCCTGTCAAAAAAGATAAAGTGTGGGTTGTTTTTTCCGGTGGGTGCGCGCGAGCGCACCCGCCGGGTATAGCCCCCGAGGCTTTGGAGGGATGATATATCCCTTCAAAGGCTTAGAATCATGTTCGTTAGTCCTCGGGTGTTTTTCGATTTATTTAGGTGGGTTGTTTCCTTGGAAGCGGAGCCCCCGAGCCTCCCATCATGTTGGGAGGTCGTTCGGTGGTCTTTCCAAGGTGCAGGGCAAGTTCCCGAGCCTCCGTTTTCGTATCGGAGATCGGTCGGGTTCTTCCCTGTCTTTTTTAATTCGGCCTTCACGCTCTTTTTTTGAGAAGAGGAAGGTTTGGTCCTGCTCGACTTCCCCGCTGGGGCATGAGTCGGCACTTCCGGTGAGCTGCAAACGGGTTGGTCCAAGTGGAGGTCCGTGCCCCGTTCGTTAAGGGTCGGCTAGTGGCCTGAGCACACTCCAATTATTTCCCGAGGGTCAGTTAGTGGATGTCGGGTCCCTTCGATGGGTGCCAAGGGCATGATGCCTCCCACGGAGGGATTCCACGTAACCGACTCACTACTGGGACTTGGACACAGCGTGGGATGTCCCTTGTGACGTTCCGGGCATCGGGATACTGGCCGTTTTCGTGACCCATCCACTAGCTGTCCCTAACTCGGTTTCCCTGGGGCGACTGTTCGAGCCATGGAGGGCCAGTCTTCGATCCCCTGGGAACGTAACGGGCGCCCGAGCCCGGGGTTCCTTCGTCGGGAAGGAGAGCATGTAGGTGGAATCGAGGTGCGCGGTCGTAATGATTCGGCTCACCTTTTGAGGCGCGAAGCCTGACGGATGCGACGGTTCGGTTCAGTCGAGGCGGTTTGCGTGCGCGGTGATGGCGGCGGCGTGGGGATCGTGGCGGGCCCCGCGCAGTTAATGCGGCGGATCCTCCGCATCTACCCATGATCCGCCGGCGGAGTTTATAAGAAAAACTTACTGTTTTTCCTTTCTACCCTAGCCATTCGCCCGCTCGACCGTTTGCTTTCTTACCTTCGTCGCCTGTTTCGAGAGAGATCGTTGCCGCAGACGTCGTTCTTCCCGCAACCCTTTCCCCCTTCTCTTGCCATGGACTCCTCCTCCGCTACTGTCGACGCCGCCGCCGATGTCGCTGCCACCGAAGCCGCCGCGACCGACGCCGTCGCCACCGATGCTGCCGCGGCCGCCGCCGGCGTCCTCAGGCAGGAGCCGTGGCCGAGGAGCACTGTGACGGAGGCGCAGCTGGAGCGCCTCGTCCACCTGGGGCTGCTGCGTCCTCGTACCGACGTGCAGCACCCGGAGTGGGTCGTGCCATTGCGCGACCACGAGGAGCCGAACCCCGGCAAAGGGTACGTGGTGAGCTTCGTTGCTTACCACGAGCGCGGGCTCGGCTCGCCGCCGAGCCGCTTCTGCCAGGCCATCCTCTTCGAGAACGGGCTGGAGCTCCACAACCTCACCCCGAATTCCATCACGCAGGCGTCGATTTTCGCCGCCTTGTGTGAAGGATACTTCAGGGTGCCCCCGCACTGGAACCTGTGGCGCCGCATCTCCCGCGTCGACTGGTACACCAAGTGGGTAGGCACAAGGAAGCCGCGGGAGATCCAGCGCGCGGGGGGATGTGGCCTCGTGATCCGCTCTTCGTTGTACATCCCCTGTAAGGCCCCCTCCTCCAACAAGGGGTGGCACAACGGCTGGTTCTACCTCCGCAACGACGGGGGTCTCTTCCCCAAGTTCACGGGAAGGGTACTCATAGCCCCCCTTCCCCAATGGGAGTGGGGGTGCCCGGCGAAGGAGTCGAAGCAACTGGACACGTACTTCGGCACGCTCAAGGAGTTGAACAGGAGGGGCCTTACCGGGGCCGACGTGGCGGGGAACTTCCACATGCGGACGGTGTTACCTCTGATGGAGCGCCGCCTGGCGCTTCATCAGATGGTGACCGGGTCGCGGCGGGAAGGTACCGCGATGCTGTCCCGTGACCTTGGCGAAGGCGAGGTCATGCGCCGGGTCGGCTATATGGTGGGGGGTTATCCCACCTGGGAGGAGGTGAACCGGGTGCCAATGCGTCCCTGCGCGGGCTTCCCGGCGTTGGTAAGTGTTATTCATTCGATCGGGCCGCTGGCTTCCCCGTCTTTCTTCTGACCTTTCTTCGTTCTTCGTAGGGCCTCTCGAGGACCGGGAAGGCTTCCCTTCCGCCCGTCCCGGAGGATAAAGAGCGGCAAACCCAGAACCGCCTCCGGGCCACGGAGAAGAAGGCAAGGAAGGACAAGGTGACCGCCCGGAAGCAGAAGAGGGCGCGTAAGGTGGAGGAGTCCTCCCAGCGCCACCGTCGCCTGAGGGAGGCCGGGGAACCTGAGGTGGATACCCCCACCGACGATGACGCCGACGACGACGAAGAAGAAGAAGATGATTTTTCTATTTTTGATCTAATGGAGTCTGACTGGCCACTTGCGGCCACACAGCCCGCGGTGGGCGCTGACGAGCCTGGAAAGGCTCCGCTGTCAGCGTCCGCCGGCGGAAGTGCCGGGGTTCGTGATCCGAACCCTCGGGCAAACCTGCCGGAGACCGCGTCCAAGGACGCGGCTCCTGGCAAGGCGACATCAGGAGGCGGGGCTCCGCCCACCGTCAGCAGCGTGATTCGGCCAGAGGGGCCGGGGACGGGCTCAGGCCCGGTGCCCGAGATGCCCCGAGGTTCCAGCAGGGGGACCGAGAGTCCCCTGTTTCGGTGGACCCTCCCCGCTGACGCGTCGTTGGTCGGCGCGGCGACCGAAGGCGGGGGGAGTGCCGGGAAGACGCCGCCAGAGCCGGGGCCCTCCTAGGCTCAAGCTTCCCCGCCAAGGGGCGGTGACGTCGGGACGACCCCCGGCGCCCAGGCGGAGCCCTCGTCACTAGGCGGCACTGGCCCGGACGCCAGGCTAGCGCCTACTCCGCCGCCGCCGGCGCAGCCCACACCATCCGTCGTCTCGCCGAGCATGGGCGCTGCGAAGAAGAGGAGGGTGATTCCGAAAACAAGGTAAGTATCTTTACCTGTAATTCCTTCTAGTGAGGATCCTTTCATGAGCGCTCCTTTCTTCCTTCTCTGCTTTAGGAAACGCTCGGGGGCGGACCTCCAGGTGTCGCACCTGAAGGTCCTGAAGGTGAGGGGCCATGACACGGCCGGGGGGAGTGCCCGGTCGGCGGGCGAGGTAGTCCGCCCCCCACGGGTCCGCCCGTGGCGTCCGAGGCTCCTCCTTCGGGGGAGGCTATCTCGGAGGCCGCCGCTGTCATCGTGCCCGTGGTCGACCTGGAGGCGGAGCCAGCGCGGGCTTCCAAAGCCTCGACCGTCGGTTCTGGGGACGCCTCGGGAGCGCCAGCCGATGCCGCCGCCACGGAGCCCGCCGCCACGGGGTCATTGGCCACGGATGTCAGCCCCGGACCTCCCCCTTCCCGTGAGGAAGGCCCCTGGGCGCTGGCCTTGAGGGGACCTCAGAATCGGGAGCTGACCGCCTCCCGGATCGAGTGGGCGGACCGCGCGGACCCTCAGGCACCGCCCGTCTTCTCGCTCCGGGACGACCTCGAGGCCCCCAAGTGGGACGCCGTTCAGGAGCTTGGGTTTAGCTCGGCGGCGGGGCTCCGTGCGATCGCCGACTTCCTTGAGAAGGACCTCCCAGCTCAGCTACAGGAAAATCCCTGCGTCTTGTAAAATTTTTCTGCATGTGAGCATCGTTCCTACCATTTTCGCTTCTTCCTTTTTTCCAGGACCTCATGCACACCTCCCGAGACAAGTCCTGCTTCCTTCGTGGTGGGCTCGGGCTCTGGAAGCAGCTCGACCTCAAGGGGAAATCCCTTGCCCGCGCCCAAGGCGAGCTCGCCACCGCGACCTCCAAGCTTGCCGAAGTTAGTGTTGACAACACTATCCTGAAGGGGGAGGTCACGGAGGCGCAGGGCCGAGCTGCTGCCTCGGCGACGCGAGTGCAGGAGTTGGAGAGCACCCTGGCCGCGATGACGAGGGAGCGCGACGCCGCCCGAGAGCTCACCGCCGAGAAGATTTCGGCCGTCGAGGCCTTGGCTCTCGACCTGGATGAGACTCGGGACGCGTTGCGCTTGGCGCTCGCCACGGCGGACTTGGCCGGGAAGGAGGCATGGAAGGCTCGGGAAGAGGCTAACCGTAAGCGCGGCGTTGTATTTTTCTATTCTGCTCGTCTCGGTTGCTCGCTGTATTTTTATTCATCTTCGTGCTTTGTTCCCTCAGTTCTGCAGGGGTCTTACGATGGCGAGGTGGCCGAACACATGGACCTGCAGAAGGTCGCGCGGGCGCTGTGTGACTCCGTCGGCACCGGTGGAGAACCTTCCGGGATGTCACTCCGGAGCTGACTGGAGGCACTCCACGGCAGCATGAGTGGCCGCGTCAAGGAGGCCCTTCTGACGGGTGTCCAAAAGGCACTGGCGGTCGTGAAGTCCCACTACGGGAATTTTGACGCCAGCCCTGTCAGCGAGGGCTTCCTTGAAGCCGACGAGGCCGAGCTCCTGGCACTGGAGGATTCGATGAAGGAGCCAGGAGAAGCGCTGGCGGGCCTCTTCCAAGCTGAGGTCGAGCTCCCTCCTCTGAACCTGCCGTGAAGAAGAAGCGGGCCATAGTGCCCTTGTAAAAAGTAACCTTTCGGGAGTGGTTTGAAAGGAAACAAACAATATGGCCCTTCGTGGCCTCAACATTTATGTAAATATTTGCTGAATGTTTATTTCGTTTTGTTTCGTGCTTTTTTCCTTAGGCATTTTTTCTTGCCGATCCTGTGCCCGGGCCATCGAGCCTCGGGGGACGCTTTTTGGGTGTCGTAGCTTTAGT
The DNA here is from genome assembly GCA_038502445.1 of Eremochloa ophiuroides. NCBI lineage: Eukaryota > Viridiplantae > Streptophyta > Magnoliopsida > Poales > Poaceae > Eremochloa > Eremochloa ophiuroides. Next base: position 54,388,751 of record JAHLJS010000008.1, read on the forward strand.
GGCATAGACGCAGCCAATGTCCTAGGAGCTTTGGCAGAAAGAATCCTTAGAAAAGAAGCTTAGGTGTTAACTCCCGAGCTTCCTTTCCTTGGCCGAGAGTAGATCTTATAGGTTTTCTTCCGAGTGCGGGTTAGCCTTCAAACACGGAGTGGCGAGGGGAGATGCTGTGGCCCTGGAGCGTAAGCGGTCTCTGACTCGGCCGGCTCTGTTCTCTGGGGCTTCTCTCATTCTTCCGAATTCTATAAGTTCATGCTTGATTTCCGGAAGAAAGCGTGTTTTAGGGAGAAACGAATTCGACAAGTTTTGAAAGTTTTGCGTTTCCAAAATTGTTGAATCTCGGGAAAGTCCGGGGGTTCCCCCCATCCTAGCCCCCGAGGGAGGGTCGGCCTTTCCGTAGGTTAGGCCGAGCCTCGCTTTTACTGTGCGGTGAAATAAAGGGTCATTTCACTCCCGAGTGTAGGCTCGGATTCAAAATCTAAAATCATGTAAAAAGAGTAGAAGTCGGGTCTTTTCATCGATTTCAAGATTTTCAAAATAGTACAATGCTTGGAATCCTAAGGATAGAAGCGACGTAGTTGTTCGATGTTTCAAACGTTGCTGTAGACCTCGCCCTTCTTGTTTGCGAGCTTGTATGTGCCGGGGTGTAGCACCTCGGCGACGATGAACGGTCCTTCCCACGGCGGAGTGAGCTTGTGGCGCCCTTTGTTATCCTGCCTGAGCCGTAGCACCAGATCGCCTACGCTGAAGGCTCGACCTCGGACACACCGAGCATGGTACTTGCGTAGGGATTGCTGGTATTTGGCTGAGTGCAGCAGGGCCACGTCCCGAGCTTCGTCGGCTGGGTCCAGCGCGTCTTCCCGAGACGTTTAATTGCCTTGTTCATCGTAGGCTCGGACCCTCGGGGTGCCGTACTCCAGGTCCGTAGGGAGGACGGCCTCTGCACCGTACACCATGAAGAAGGGCGTGAAGCCCGTGGCTCGACTTGGCGTAGTCCTTAGACTCCATATCACTGTCGGGAGCTCCGTCAGCCACCTCTTGCCGAATTTATTCAATCGGTTGAATATCCTTGGCTTAAGGCCTTGGAGAACCATGCCGTTGGCGCATTCTACCTGGCCGTTCGTTCTCGGGTGGGCGACGGCTGCCCAGTCCACTCGTATGTGCTACTCGTCGCAGAAAGCCAGAAATTTCTTTCCGGTGAACTGCGTGCCGTTGTCCGTGATAATGGAGTTCGGGATGCCAAACCAGTGGACGATGTCAGTGAAGAACAACACTGCTTGAGCCGAGCTGATTTGGGCGATCGGCTGAGCCTCGATCCACTTGGAGAACTTGTTGATGGCGACAAGCAAGTGGGTGAAGCCCCCGAGCGCCTTCTGGAGGGGCCCGACAAGGTCTAGACCCCAAACAGCGAAAGGCCAAGTGAGCGGGATCGTCTGGAGGGCTTGAGCCGGCAAGTGAGTCTGCCGAGCATAGTACTGGCACCCTTCACAGGAGCGTACCACCTCAGTAGCATCGGCCACGGTGGTTGGCCAGTAGAAGCCTTGTCGAAAGGCGTTACCGACCAAGGTTCTCGGCGCAGCGTGGTGACCGCAGGCTCCGGTGTGTATCTCTTCGAGCAGGCGTTTGCCCTGACTGAAAGGAATACAGCGCTGAAGTACGCTAGAGGGACTCCGCCGGTAGAGGCTATCATCGATCATAGCGAAAGACTTGGCTTTGCGAGCAAGTCGTCGTGCTCTGGTCTTGTCCGGGGGCAAAATGCCTCGGACTAGCTAGCTGACCAGCGGCTCGCGCCAGTCTGGTTCGTCGTCGTCCATCTCGGCTTCGATCTCCATTGCCTCGGCTTCGTCGCCGTCCTCACCCATGATCTCGGGTGACTCCCCTTTGCCGGAAGGGTCGGCAGCCCCTGAGGGGCTTGCGTGGCTTGGGGGCGGTCCGGGTTCTCCCGGGGGTTCGGGGTCATCTTCTTCCCCTCAGCCGCCGAGGGATCGGCATTGACCGAGGGCTTGTGGAGGTCATTGGCGAATATGCCCGTCGGGACCGTGGCCCTTTCGGATGCAATTTTTGCAAACTCATCGGCCTCCTCGTTGTACCGACGCGCAATGTGGTTGAGCTCGAGGCCGTCGAATTTTTCCTCGAGCAACCGCACCAGCTTGCAGTAGGTGGCCATTCTGGGGTTCTGGCACGTCGACTCCTTCATGACCTGATCCACTACGAGCTGGGAGTCGCCTCAGACCTCGAGGCGTCGGATCCCAAGCTCGATGGCGATGTGGAGACCGTTAAACAGAGCCTCGTATTCGGCCACGTTGTTGGAAGCCGTGAAGTGTAGCCGCAGTAGGTACTTGAGCCGGACCCCGAGGGGTGAGATGAAGACGATGCCTGCGCCAGCACCAGTCTTCATCATCGACCCGTCGAAGTTCATGACCCAATATTCCTCTTGGGTCGGGAGTGCCTGTAAAGTGGTCAGGGAGGTCTCTTGTGGTCCAAGATTGCTCTGCTGACATCACCGGTGCCTTGGATGCCTTTGTGAGATTGCGCTCGAGGGGGATGGGGAAGCTCGGGCGAATCGGAGAATGGGCGCCGAGGGCGCCGCTCTCCCGAGCTCTCTCGGGGAGGCTCGGGCGAATCGGAGATTTGGGCGCCGAGGGTGCCGCTCTCCCGAGCTCTCTCGGGGAAGCTCGGGCGAATCGGAGATTTGGGCGCCGAGGGTGCCGCTCTCCCGAGCTCTCCTGGGGAGGCTCGGGCGAATCGGAGAATTGGCGCCGAGGGTGCCGCTCTCCCGAGGGTTGGCTGTCATTATTGCAATGACGTTGTGAGCCTCTGTAGACGCGGCCTTCGTGGGCTTCCACTGGCCTTACTTGGGCCAGGCCATGTTGGGAATGAGCGTTTTTGCATCAAAGTTGGGTACCCCTAACTTTGGTACCCGACACCAGTGTAACATGCATAGCAATGTACGCGCTGTCCTCTCCCCTCCCTTGTGACTATAAAAGGGAGAGCAGCGGTCAACCTTAGAAAATCTCTCAAGTTCTCAAGCTCTCACACATACACACATTGCATCACTCAACACCACACACAACATCGAGCAACCTGTACGCACTTACAAGCGCACAAGAGACCTGGGAGCGCTTCCCTCTCTCGCCTAGCTTGTAATCCCCTACTACAAGCATCCCGGTACAAGGCAACACAACTCTCCTCTCCACTGGACGTAGGGCCCTCTTGTCCTGAACCAGTATAAACCCTGTGTTCCCCCTTGCACACCATCCGGAGCCTCAACCGCAAAACACAAATTCACTAGCCGGTGTTAGCACCCGCTAAAACTAGCACCGACAATCAGATTCCTTTTAGTCTTTGAAATTGAGTTTCAACTCTAATCTTTAAAGCATTGATCAAGGTTTTATTTGAAATTATTTTTAATAACTTCAAAATTGCCCAAAATAGAAGTTGCTCAGCTTTTAAAGATTTACAACTTTTGTTCAAGGCCCAACACCTAATTCCTTTTAGTTTTAAAATTAGGGTTTCGGGTCCCGCATAGGGTTCACAAATAATTTTCTTATTATTTTCTAATTGGATTTAGGTAATTATACAGCAATACCAATATTTAAGTAATAGACACTTTAAATCACCTATGCACAACCACAAGTGGAAATAAAAATTATTTTAGTGATGCACCGTAGTAATAAGTTTATGTGAAATGATTTGCATATAATCATGATGACATGGCAGGTTTTAGTTATCGTAACACCAGGGGTGTTACATCGGTGCATTCACCACGTCAGGCTAAAGGGTCCATCCAAACAACCAAACAAGCATGTCTTGTATTACTAGAGCCTGACTAGGGGGTAAGTCAGGCAACCAAACACTCCCTAAGGCCAACCTCAATGCTGGGTTTCACTACATAGTTTCCAAAAAGCCACATCAGCTCTAGTGGGATGAAACAATGAATGAAACTAGCCTTCACAATGCAAGGATTTCATTGCGCCAATTCCAAAATTAAGCAAAGCATGCAATCGCTGTTGAATGAAGGATCATATGCATCGATTTACTGTGTAGCCATTCACACACACACACATACGAACAGGTTCAGATAAACCGAGCACCATTGTTCAGATAGCATACCATTCTTCAGATAAACTTAAGCCTGTGCCAGCGCGGTTTGGGGAAGAGAATGGGGCGGGAAGATGGTGACCAGCGCGGGAGATGGGGCAGGAAGAGAATGGAGCAGGGAGGGAAGAATCCTCGCCAGCGCGGGAGGATTCGATGGTGGCCGGCTCCGCGCGCATGGGATCAGGGACGATGAAACGATCCTTCTCAGCGCTGGTTTCACGCGATAAAAACTACTTTGGAAACAGTGCGACCTCGTTTCACCAAGATGAAACTTTCTCCTTCTCTCTCCTCTCCATTTCATGCAAAAAATCTATTCTTGCTGATGTGTCAACTAATTTAATGTGCATGACACCCCTATGAAACCCCCATTGAGACTGGCCTAACTGTGTAGATGGATGCATGGTTAGTTGAAATGGCTACAGAGATGTTGATGACAACAAACAGAGATGATAATGATGCATGCGAGGTGGATGGCTGCATGCAGAGGCTTGTATATATGGAAATAACGGAATCTGACGGACTAGTATAGATCTAACGGGACTCAAACAGCAGCCACCGTTGCATCATCTGTTCCACCTCAAATACGAAGAGCCATGCATGAGCATTAGAAACAAAACAAAACAAAAACTATTGTTTTTTTTTTTGCTAGGACGATTTAGACTTTTGGATGAAGACTTGGAGAGAGTACCATTTAAATACTTGCATACTTAATGCAATGAACCATTCAACCTGCTAGTGCCTCCGTCTAAAAACGGGGGTGATTTTGGTACCAATCCAATAGACAAGTCTTGAGTGTTGTGAGGCTAGTTCTTGCTCTTATATCTAGCTATCTGGCCACTTTGTCTGCGACGTTAGCGTCGCCGCTGGATCTGGATGCGCTGTTGTACAGCTTCTTCTTGGACAAACCGAGATTGACATGGTCGATTGTCACTCGCCAGCCGTGAAAGGTGCGTGTAGGGGCCTGCGGCAGGCCGGCCGGCGACAGACCGATGCATGGATATCACCGCAGCCGCCGTCCATGCATGCACGCGCGCGCATTGATTCGCTTGCTGACTTGGCGACCCCGAACGATCGATGATGTAGATCCACCGTAAATTACAATTACAACTAGTCACATTAATATTGTAACACATGTATAGAGCATTAAATATAGATAAAATATTTATATGTTTGTACTTTTTACATGCATATCACGAGATAAATTTTTTAAGCCTTTTTAGTCATGATTGAACAAAAATTGCCAAATACAAACGAACGTGCTACAGTGCAGAATTACAACTGCAACTGGGATCTAAACACAGCCGATATCGCAGCGACAGTAGTATGCGACAGCTCGCGGTCTGGTCTGCAGGACCAGTACGTGTACTCTTGTGGCCGGTGCGGCGGTCATGTCCGATGGTCAAATTGAGACCCTGTTTAGATCTACTGTAAATTATAATTACAACTAGTCATATTAATATTACGCCACATGAATGGAACATTAAATTTAGACGAAATGTTTGCATGTTTGTACTTTTTACATGTACATCACGAGATGAATCTTTTAAGCCTACTTAGACCATGATTGGACAAAAGTTGTCAAATACAAACGAACGTGCTACAGTATAGAATTGGAACTGCAACTGGCATCTTAATACAGCCGTACATGTCGCCCCCGTTTCTTCGGGGAGGGGGATCGAAGGGCCGGAGGGGAGGACCATCCACCATCCTGGACGCCGCCTCTGACCATCCTGCTTCCTGCATCTCGCACGGGTTATGCACGTTTCCCTTCCCCACAGGTAAATGAATTCGTGGCCCGCCGTACTGTTTTCCTTAGGTATATATTCGTGGCCTGCTATTCATTGAAAGCTAAACATTTTTATATGAAAAGATAGTATAATTCATCAAGACAATGGTGGTGAGTTAACTGGCGGCGTCGTCGCACGAGCGTCACTCGAAAAAAAAAAAAAGGATTGGAGGAGCCGTAGCTACAGTAGGCGTGGTGAGGCAATCACTTTTTTCTGTCTGCAGAATGCATGTGGCGGAGCAGCAAAGAATTGGATGATGAACGCCTGCCCCGCGTGCGCATGATCCCTTTCAATTCTGCTTCCCCCATCTAATCTTGTGCTCATCGGCTTCTCTAGTCGATTGGGATAAAATTAAAAGCCCGCATCGATCGGGTTGTGCTGTGCTGAACGCCGGGGGGCGCTCCAGCTATATGCTCGCTCCACCCTGCTGTTTAACTCAGGGGCGATTAAGGCATGTGTTTAACGGGTCCGCTAACCACAATAATATGTGCAAATCTTCTAATAAAATGCTGTTATTAGTTAAGAAAAGCCATATCGTGTAATGGCATTCATCTTGATAACACTGATAACGATGAAGCAACATGTACGATGGCGAGCAAACTCCCAAGGGTCAAACGAAGAGGAGGTCCACACGTTACTGCGTTAGCAGAACAATAAGGTTCGATGTACTCCCGTTGGTGTCACCGTTGCTGTGCGTAGTACAATTTTGACTTGATTTGTAGAAAATATATACAATATTTATATCTCAAATAAATTTATTAAAAAATTACATTAAAAGATCTTTCTAACGATACTAATTATGTATAAAAATTAATAAATTTTAATATATATTTAGTCAAAAGAATTTCATGGGAAGCGAAAACGATATTTTTTAAGGGATGGAGGGAGTACCTACTCTTTTCATATACAATTTAGATGTCGTTTAGGATAACGATATACTCTCCAAAGCATGATTTTGACTTCATATTTCTATAAAAATATTTATTGAAAAATGATATATACACATTTTTATAAAAATATATTTGAAGACAAATTTGTTTATATAGTTTTCATATTTCCAAACTCAATAATTTAAAAATTATGCATGATTTATATTCGCAATGTTTAATAAAAACCTTGTTCAAAATAACATCTTTTTCATATATGGAAGAAGTATGATCTTGGCGCTGCCTAATAGCAAGGCTAATAAAATATCCTATTTACACTTACAATCCATTTATTAGCCCACTCTATCCAGGTAGCTGGCTTACTTATGGACCGTGCTAAAGCCTGCACGCGCAGGATTCAGGCATCGAGCCTGCACACCCGTTCGTCGCCCCGAGCGCCACCCGTTCGTCGCCCCAAGCGCCTGCCCTCTTCGTCCTTGGGTCCAGCGCCCTCGCCCTCGCCCTCGCCCCGCCGCCGGCCGCCGCCCCGCCGCGGCCGGTAGGGCTCGCCGGAGCTCCAACGAGCTAGGGCCGCGGCGGTCCCCCTCTCCCCCCTACCCCGCTACTTTCTTCCTCAACGTCGGCGACCCAGCTCGTCGTCCCCGCCTCTTCCCCAACTCCGGCGAACTTGCCCCCGCCCTACCCTTCCTTGCCACCTCCCCCATCGCCAGAACCCGAAAGACCCGCCCGCCCTCCTCCCCACCGCCTGGCCGGCCTTCCTACCCCGGCCAGCCCCTTCTAGACCCTGTCGGAGTTGGGGAAGAAAGGGGGCCCTCGCCGGAACCCTAGATCAGAGAAGAGGGGGGGAGGAGGAGGGGGGCCTCTCACCTTGTTTCTCTGTTCTCTGATAGACTTCAAATTTACACAACTCGCTTCTCTTCTTCCTTCGCCACCTCATATAACCTCTTTCTGTTCTTTCTCTCGCTCAATGGTATCACTGTATCCTCCTCCTTGTCAAAAAAAAAATGGTGTATCCTCCTTGGAGCTTGAACTGAGGATCGGTCCTTCCGTAGGTAGAAAATTATAATGTCATATTGGGCCAATCAATTCTTAATTGGGCCGAAGACAATTAGGATACGTGAGTGCCTGACGAGGCTTATGTTCGGTGTAGTATTTTTGCTTTTATTTTGTTCTTTATTCTTTTTCTTACTTCTCTTTTTTATTTACCTTTTCTTTTCTTTTCTCTTATTATTATTTTTTTGTGTTTTTTTATTGTTTGCAGTTATTTTTATTTTTTTTATTTTATCATTCTTAGCAATGTTATATATTCTACAATAATTAATTGTTTTCTTGATTTCATTTTTATTTTCATGTATTTGTCCCTTTTCATGTTTTATCCTTTTTTTCCTTTTCTTAATTTTATGGTTTTTTGTAGATTTTCTCATTTTCATTACATTTTGTTTACTTGGCCAGACAGTTGCATATATGTGCATTTGTGAGGTTGTATTTTCTAGGTTACATCACATACCCAACATTTGACTTTGCTTGACTATAATAATAGTTTTTGCATTTGTGATCTGACTTCTGTATTTTTGTGGGCTACATCACATACCAAAACATTTGGACTTTGCATAACTATAGAAACAATCTATGCATTTGTGATGTGTCTTCTGCATTTGTGTGGGTTAAACATTTTTATTGATTTATTTTTATTTTTCTATGTATTTCACAACATTTTTTATTTATTCTTTATCTTCATTTGTTCTTCTTAAATAGTTTAATCTATTTCATTATTTTTATTATTTATTTTTATTTTCATATTTTACTTTTAATTTTTTTCTGTATTTTTTGAGATACATGTGATGTTCACATAGTATGGTAGTGATGTTTTACGATGTACTTGGGACGTTCACTTAGGGGCCGTTTGGATCCTTTTATTTAAAGGAATTGAAATCTAGTTAACAATTTAGACTATTTCACTGGGAGTGTGATATTCCACCACTTTTTAAAGTTCATATATTAGTCTATCTTAAATTCATAGGGTGAGAGATATAATTTGATTCTATAGATCACCATGTTATATTTCTATTTTGCAATAGCACACTCTTTAACCCGCTCCAACACGGTAAAAATAGCAACACATAAGTATCTCTCTCGTATAGCTAACAATAATATACAAATATAACCTATATTCAACCATATTAGATTAATTAATATGTGTGTAAACTATGATTCTTAAAATGAATTCAATTCTATGGATCCAAACGGGGCCTTAGTATAAATGGGATGTTGTACAATTATCTTTGTATATTCACATAGTAACCTTAAGATGTTCTATCCTAAGTTTTAGGTTATTTAAAATACTCCATGTGTTTTTCTTTTTAATTTTCCATTGTGATTTTCTTTTAAATTTTCCTCTATTGTGATCCATGATTTTTTATTTTCAGTAATTTTTTTGTTATACTTTATTCTGCCTTTATTAGTTTTTATTTATGTTATGCTATGTTATTTATGTATATATCTATATATTTAATAACTTTTGTTGTTCTTTTCAATTTTTAAGGATACAATAATACTTGTAAGAAAAATGGACCCATAGGGCCATTAAGTTTGATTTTGGTGTTCGATGAACAATATAACCATATGACTCAGTGATGTTTGCTAGTATACTAGGTATGGTTTAAATGGATGCAAGGTGAACTTGGACAAAGGCAAAGTGTTTATTAGATGATCAAGACCTTAATCAAGATATTAGAAGACATGTTGAAGACCTATAAGACATGCTAAAAGTCTAAGACACAAGGTGCAAGCGACCTAGACAAAGAAGAAAAAGAAATAGGTCCAATGTAGTTGTTACAGTAGTATCGGATTTGTCCGGTGCCCAAGGAAGGGCAGCACAAAACCATGTGGTCAACAAAGGATACAAGCTAGGGTTTGATACATCATCGGATTAGTAGCCACCAGAAAGGTTCCCGAGGCACAGGTAGTCACCAACAGAGTGGATCTACAGGTGGACTAGGGGGACTCTAGCCCCCCTACAGCTTGTGCTCCCATGGACATATGAGGAGGGAGATGGAGAAGAAGAGGTGGAGGAAAGAAGAAAAATGGGGAGAGAGAGAGAGAGAGAGAGAGAGAGAGAGGAAGATGAAGAGATCAACCCTCCTTCAATCCTATTTTGCATCCGCCATTGGTCACCGAAGTAGCAATACCGGTCCGATGAAAGCAAGAACATTGGAGCACTAGATGTACTCACCGGAATAGTTCGGTGGCAGCATGATTCATGAGGGAGCGCACCGGACTATGCTCTACTCCAATGGTCAGCAACAACTATCTTGCAGGGGCGGATCTACCGGGGGGGCTGCCGGGGCTTAAGCCCCCTACCCCTGCGGCGCCATTGGAGGCCCCCCAACTCAGCCCCCCCTTCCCCCCCCCCCCCTTGAAGATTTTGGTAGAAACCATGAGCTTGGAGGGGCTGGATCGCTGAAGACGTTTCTGTGTTTGTGACTTGAGGCTGAGCTTGAAGACGACCTGGAGCTAGGCTTGCTGCAAAAGCTCTAGTGTGTGCCTCTGTGTGAGTGTGTTCATCCTGTGTTTCCATCCAGAAGCCAAACAACGTGTGAGAGATATATAGATAGAGAGGTTGATCGATTTGATCAGTTCCAACATTTGGCATCGGAGCTTAGGTGATGGCTGGCGATGGGGTGTACATGCCGCCGGGCCGACGTCCTGGCAAAGGTGTTGCCGGCGAAGGTGACGACGACGACGACAACAAGCTGGTGGTGCAACAAGTGAAGGGGGTGGGGGTGACACTCCGTTACCCCATGCTTGCAGAGAACAACTATGGCGTGTGGGCTATCAAGATGAAGATCTTCATGCGTGCACAAGGTGTGTGGGTGGCGGTGGAGAGCAAAGGTCCGGTTGATGAGAAGATGGACCAAATGGCTCTTGCTGTCATTGTCCAAGCTGTGCCGGAGGCCATGGTGATGGCCATTTCTGAGGAGGAGACGGCGAAGAAGGCATGGAAAGCACTCGAGGAGATGCACGTGGGTAAAGAGCGCGTCGAGAAGGCCCGAGTAAAAACCCTGAAGAGGGAGCTTGCTGGTATGTAATGGGAGATTCCGAGAAAATTAATGATTTTTCTTTGAAGGTTACCACAATCGTGAACGAGATTCGCACTCTCGGCACGAAAGTGTAGGAGATAACTGTTGTAGAAAAGCTCCTGCATTCTGTCCCTGACAAGTTTCGGCCCGTCATTAGCACCATTGAGCAATGGGGGAATGTGGAGCAGATGTCGGTGACGGAGATGATCGGGCGCTTGAGGGCATTCGAGGAGCCCTCAAAGGGGCGGCGTCAAGACAAGGAGGTGGAGTAGCAGCTGTTGGCCGCATGTGCCGAGCCACGGCTGACGCGTGCTGAGTGGGAGGCCAAGGTTGATGAAGAGAAAGAGGAGCGGAAGTGGTTCCGGCAGCGGCGGTGGCGGTGAGAAGAAGTACCGAGCCAAGTTCGACAAGTCCAAGATCGACTGCCGCAACTGTGGTGAGCTCGGACACTTCGCTAATGAGTGTCCTGTGGACAAGAAAGTGCTGAAAGGTGTTGCGCAACTCGCCATGGCCGATACCGATGATGAGCCCATGCTACTTTGAAGCCCAACAAGAAGGTGCAGAATAATGGCAACAAGATTAGGGGGTGATTGTTAGACATAATCTTGTTGTTTAGTATTTATGTGAGCTATGAGTCATGTCAGGTGTGTGCATGAGTTAGTTTGATCAGAGAACCATGTGCTGCATGCAAGTGGTGGCGTGCAGGGAGTCTGCAGATGCACGTTGGCTTGACATTGTGGCTGAGTCAAGAGAAGCGTGCATGCATGACCTGAAGGGGGATCAACTAGCTAACGGTTTGCATGTTTTTATTAGTGGTGATCTGCATGCAAGAAAGAAGTGGCTTGGATGTAGGAGAGTGAATTAGTGGTCACGCCATGGAGTGCTTAGCCGGGTCATGCGGCCGGACGTGGCTCGTCTTGTGCGTGGGTGTGTGTTTATTTAAATCTTGTAATCAACTTTCAGTGTGGCGTTGTGAAGTGAAAAAAAAAGGGAAAGAAAAGAGCGGGTGTGCAGTGCTGCAAAAGCTCTACTGTGTGCCTCTGTGTGAGTGTGTTGGCTTCTGGATGGAAACACGGATGAACACACTCACACAGAGGCACACACTAGAGCTTTTGCAGCACTGGACACCAGCGCTCCTTTCTTTCTTTTTTTTTCACTTCACAACGCCACACTGAAAGTTGATTACAAGGTTTAAATAAACACACACCCACGCACAAGACGAGCCACGTCTGGCCGCACGACCCGGCCAAGCACTCCATGGCGTGACCACTAATTCACTCTCCTATATCCAAGCCACTTCTTTCCACTACAACATTGCTTATTATACAAGGCGCTTAAAAATGCCTTTAAAAGTGGTCAAAACGCCCTCAAAGACCTTTTAAGGCATTTTTGAAAATGCCGCTTATAACATGGAAGTAAAAGGTCTTTTGAGGCGTTTTTCTAGACTGCCTTTTAATATCAACATTTAAAGGCATTTTCTGTCTGCCTTTGTAACTTCTTAAGGCAATTTGTACTAGGCCTTCAAACATTGTTGTAGGCGTTATTAGAAGCGCCTCCAAAACCAATGTATCCATGCAAAACTTTACTACCAATATCAAACCAGCACAATCCATTCGAGAATAAACCAATATGAGCACACATTAACGATATATCCATCCAATATTAAAATATCCGTAAAATAGAAATGTAATTATGATCCTTTCTCATCCATGAATGATGAATGCTTAGTCCTATTGTTTATTTAGGTTCTCATTTATAAATGACACAAGTTTCCTGCTCCCTTTAAAGAAAAAACCATGACATGCTCACATCAAAACTATATACATATGCAAGTATAAATCCAACTGAAAAGATATCGCCTCCTTGCCAGCCTTCTTACTGTCTTCATTTGGCGATTGCTCCTGTTTGCAACCAAATTAACAAATCACAATAAGTATTAGTGCTTGGTACAAGAGAGTTTTAGAAGCATAACTGAGAGAAAAGATCTTCAGTAACAAGCACACTTGCATGTATTATGTAATATAAGGATAAGAAAAATCTCAGGGAACACTACTAGTTGAATAGCAAATAAGCAGTCAGCGAATGCAGCACATGAAAACTAAAAAATGTCTCAGAAGTTACGGCAATATTAGTGACTATCGGAATTACCATAATGATGCATGCATCTTCTCAATCATTCTGATAGATCAGTCACTATTTGCATGATGAGTTATGGCACTTCCATCACATTGAGTCGCAACATCCAGAAAGGGAATGCTCAGATCTTATCTGAGCGAATATGATGGGAATAAAAATTCTTATATGAAGGAACTAAATACTACATAGGGGAAAAGGAAATCAAAACTATATTTGTGCATTCAGATAAATCACCAAAGTAAATGCCCAACCATGGCTGGCAGAGAGAACATGTGACTATTTATAGTAGGAACAAGGAAATTTAGCATTCTGCAGCACCATAAAACAGTTAAGTTCAAACACAGTAACTTTATATGACTATTTGCAGCTTCACAAATTCCTGTGCTGACTAGGTCGTTATACATTACCAAAGAAGATGCAGTGATGACTGGAGCAGGATGGAAACTCTTACCCCTTAAGTGGTGGAGAATAATTGAAGCTGCAACTGTAACATTGAGAGGTGCGATTTATTTAACAGAAAACATATTGGGACCATGTAAACCTTCTGAGATAGGAATATCAACTGTTTCCAGAAGGTGAGTTTCCTAGTAAGTAGTAATTAATTCATTCTTGCAGGACTATACATCTACAAAAGCTGACTATACATCTAGAAAAAGCATTGCAAGCAGGATTTAGGGACTGTAGCACAAGGCCAAAGATATGCCCTCCAGAAAGGCATAAATATCATGTCACACTCAAAAAGCTCTTGTAAGAACTATAATTGAATGAAAGTATATGTGTTACTTGATTACTGGAGAACCATAATTCAGTTAATTGAATGAAAGTAATTGAATTTTCAAAATTGACTACCAATAAGAAACTGAAGTTGGAGATTCCACAATCACGGCAAGGACAAGGTATCCCATTCTGCTGGGCTGATGTAGCAAAGGCAAATTCTATAAAGTTGCAAAGGCCTTTATCATACTCGACTGACCACCTAAGATGCAATGGTGAAAATTCAGCTTACTATGGATTTGTACTCGATACAGGAAAAACAGTAGCATATTCTAACTAGTATTAGCTAGGCTCTCTCATCCATTGCTTGTCCATGATGGCTGCATCACAGTAAATCTCTCTAGTGCTGAAAGGCTGAAGACAAGGGCGGCTATTAAAACTGAATAATCCTGTGTACTATATTGTTCCTATTATAACTGAACAAGTAGTGGCTGTAGTGCATCTATCACCGTTTATTTAACACAGATCAAGTCAAATAGAAAAAAATTGGGAACGCATTTTGAATCCATCAGGATCTCAATAGAGGGTTCAGATGATTGGTGGCTATACCTGGATTGCCTCGTAGCAGCACGTAGACGTTTGGGGATGTAGGAACTCAGTGATACTCGATGCTTGTAGAGGAGCCCTTCAGGATATCGGCGGACGCAACGAATTCAGCAGTCAACAGCTCCCGTCGGTGACCTAGCGTAAGGGCACAGAAAAATCGGCATAAGGGCACAACAAAATCGGCGTAAAGCGGCGGCGATTGATAACGGAGGTGCGGTGGTGGTATAGATGGTGGAGACGCAGTGGAGGACCTCCTCGTCGGCGAGCTCTTCCGCCCTGGAGCACCTGGCGGAGACCGACACCACGTACGAGGAGGCGAAGGTGTACCTGAGCGGGACGTGCTCGTAGGACGACGCGCACGAGCTCCATGCCGAGGGCGCCAGCAGTCGCGCCGTTCACCCCGCAACGCCCGACGCAGCCGCGCTAAGGGCCCCATGCTGTCGCGCTGTGCTCCCGGCGACGCCCGACGCAGCCGCGCCGAGGGCGCCAGGCATTGCGTCGTCCTCCCCGCGACGCCCAACGCAGCCACGCTACCTCCCCTCCCCACGGTCCCGTTGGCCTCCTTGTTCCGTCATCCTACACTGAACGGGGAGGATAATGGGAGCCTGCGTCATCCTTCACGAAATGGGCGTAGTGGGCTGAGCCGATGTAGCCTGCTGGTGTCGGTCTAGGCCTGGAGGATACATGGTGTAGCAATAGGACACGGAGATGCCTTCAGTAGGGATGGGGAAGGCGTTTTGTTAGAAAACGCCTCAAAAAGTTGTAAGCAATTGAGGCGTTTTTAGTAAAGCGCCTCTAAAAATTGTAGTTATTTAAGGCGTTTTTTAATTTTGCCTTTAAACAAACACTTTTAGAGGACTTTTGAAAGAAATGCCTTTATACAATAATAAATTAAGGCACTTCAGAGAAAATGCCTTTAACAAAATCCCTTCTATTAATAGACATGTTGTAGTGTTCTGGCATGCAGATCACCACTAATAAACACATGCAAACCTTTAGCTAGTTGATCCTCCCTTTAGGTCATGCATGCACGCTTCTCTTGACTCGGCCACAACGTCAAGCCAACGTGCATCTGCAGACTCCCTGCACGCCACCACTTGCATGCAGCACATGGTTCTCTGATCAAATTAACTCACGCATACACCTGACACGACTCACAACTCACACAAATACTAAACAACAAGATTATGTCTTAAAGGGCTCCTAGTCTGCTATGTGGGTTGAAGTGTATGTTTCAATGGCCCATTAAAAAATAAGAGGCGGACTTTTTTTTTTCCTTTCCTTCCTATGGATCAGTCACGATTCAGTCCCCTACGCCGGTCGAGATGCGAATCACGCGACGAGTGAAGCAGAAGGGGCGACGGCCAGCGGCTTCACGCCTTCACCTAGGGTTAGAGCCGCGAGCAAGACGTGAGTGAAGGAGCGGCGTCACGGCGGCCGGCGGCCCCAGCGGGCGAACGACATTAGGCCAGCAGCAGCCGTGCCGCGTAGCCGCGCAGCGCACTGCAGCGCAGAGCGAGCAGTGACCGCGAGCGCCCAGGCCAGGGGCGTGGGGCGACACGGCGGCCGGCGAGGTCGCGCGCGACCTGCGAGGGCAGCTGGGCAGGCCGTCGGGCGGCGGCGTCCAGGACTGCAGGCGAGAGGCGAGCACGCCGAGCAACAGGCTAACAACAAGTCAGCAAGAAGAAGCACCTGTCAGCAAGCGTTACCGCTATAGGTAGCAGGTATTACCTATTTTAGTGTTTTTTTTCTTTAGATTCGCCTTTCTAAGTTTATAATTGTTCAAATTTTGATTAAAATGTTATAAATTGCAGATGGTTGAAAATATTTAAACGAGCATTGCACACATATTTTTCTAGTTCAAGTGGTACATCAACTCTAGACATCAACTCTCTGCACACATGTCTACTGTAAAGAGATCTGCGTAATTACATGGGTGATGAATGACTAAATGATCTAATGATTCATGAAGAACCATGGACTTGTATGACTACGAATGCGTGGCCCATCTTATGTTGGTTAGTTATGAAAATTGTCTCATTTAATTATTATTAATATGAATTATGATGTACTCTCAAATTTGTTTAAGTTGTGTGAAAATGCTTGAAAATTACTACATATTAGTTTCATATGGGACACATTTGAGTGTTAAGTTAGTCTTGCTTTGGTCAGCCCAGCCCCATCCCTAAAAATTTTTCATGGATCCGCCACTGCTACCTTGTCAAGCTACACAGTATTAGTTTGGATTTTCTTTTATCCCTCTGAAATCTTTGTCACCTTGGTCTTTCGGTGGGTGGGGGTAGCATTGGAAAGTTCGAACAGCAACCACAGGTGGACGCCAAATATGGTCCTCGACCGGAGTTTTGGACGGTGCGTTGCATAGTGAAGTGGCTGTTTGTAATGTGGAATAATGACATCTTTTGCATAGGTCATGGGTTAGGAAATTAATAAAGGAAGAAGGGGATGCCCAATGAAGGATATATACATGAGGTATATTTGAAAAATAATATGTGTAAACAGAGAAACATATAGTCTATGCTATAAGTATTTTTCTAACAGATGTAGCTTAACCTCCTCTTCGCTTGAAAAAAACGACTAACCTAACTTTATCCTAAAAAGAGTGCAATTTTAGGCCTCAATTTAGGTGCCCAAAGCACTAGTAGCGAAAAGCTCTAGGCAGGCGCCGGGCTTTTATTTTTATAGGTGGTTATGGTTGTTGGACGCCACTAGAAAAAAATGGCCTGGCCAGACTTATGAACCGCCAGTGCAAAACCGTTTGCATCGGTGGTTCACTTAAAGGAACCGCCAGTAGAAATAGTCTATTTCTACTGGCGGTTATGTTAAATCAACCGCCTGTACTAATCCATTTCTACTGGCGGTTGACTTAACGCAACCGCCAGTAGAAATATCTGGCGGTTCCTTAAGTGAACTGCCGGTTCCTTGAACCGCCGGTTCACTTAAGGAACTGCCTGTACAAAGTCTGCTATAAATATCCTTCTTCCTCCCCGAGCCGAACAGTAACTCGCAGCCAACTTCTATAGTTGGCGATTTTGGAGGTCCAGACTTCACCAAATACAAGGGGAGTGGTTTTGATCTTCATTTCTTCGAAGGAAATTACTAAAAAAAGGTTAGTTTACATACCTCTAACCTCATTTTAACCATTCTTTGTTCCATTTAGCCACATTTTGGATATAACGTTTCACCATGAGTTAGAGAGAGGAATAGCTAGGTTATTGTCTTTTTTTTCAAATGAGGTTGCTCAACATGGTTAGATGAAGATTCTCCTCTCTATCTTGTCATGACTGCTTCTTAGTTTAATTTCTCCTCTCTCTCAAGGTTAGTTCTCTCCTCTATTAATGGTGTGTTCTTATGCATGAAGAGAGAAAGATAATGTCTTTTATTTAATTTGTTAGTATATTTTTATGTTTATTCCTTGTTTCTCTACTTTTATATCTCAATTTATATTATCAGCTACGTTTTAATCATATATTTATCTTTTTCGGTGCATATTAAGTAGTTTTAATTGCATTATAAAATAATATAAGCATACATGTTTGTATGACTTTGCATATGTAGTATGATTAACATGATTTAATGGGAGATTACAATAGTAAATGGACACATGCATGTGTAGTAGTATTTACATGATTTAATGGAAGATTATTATAGTAAATAGCCCTTCTTCCTCCCCGACCTAAGCAGTAACTCGACACCAACTTCCATTGGAGGCGATTTGGAGGTCCACATTTCACCCTCTACGAGGGGAGAGGTTTTGGTCTTCATTTCTTGAAAAGGAGATTGCTAACAAAGGTTAGTTTATACCTCTCACATCTTTCTAACCATTCTTGCTCTATTTAGCCACTTTTGGATCTAGGGTTCCACCATTATTGTCTCTTCTTTCATTTAATTTGTTTTTTACAGGTAATGATGGAGAAGTCATACCGGATGTATAAGTTACCAAGAGTCGATCCATCATACATACCTGAGGTCAACAGGTTCATTGATGCCGCTAAGAGCCATGTTAGGAGAACAGACATGAAACACATATATTGTCCTTGTGATTTACAAAATGTTTATAACTCGAGTTAATCTACTGCATTAGGTTTATAGGAGTTGATTGATAACCCAATTGATGCATTACCAAACTTGACCACTGAAATATCTGAAAACCATTTTAAAATAAAATGTTTGAAAAATGCTTAGCTCTGCTTGAATAATTTAGATTTGCACAAATGCTATTTTTGAGCTATTGCGATATATATTATTGATTAATTCATGAAAAAGGGAATTGGTAATGTTCTTGTTCGGTGGCCGTGCACCTGATCAGTCCATCGTCACCAACGGGAATGGTTTTTCCGTTTGGTGGTCATATGTTTAGGTTAAAGTCCTAATTTATCGTCGCCAGTGGAAAAAGGGATGTGAAAACCGGGTGGTCACCAGTGTACTTGGGTTAGAGTCCCAATGCATAGTTTTCAATGAAAAAAAATTAGGGACCATTCGTTGTCGGCCTGCTGTGATCGAGACTTTGCAACTAGCCACATACTCCGAGAAGCTCTATCTCCGGTGGTTCTATTGCTTGAACCAACAACCATGCACTGGGAGTGGAAGAATGGCGAGAGTAGCGTGTATCCTCGTGGCCAGCGTGCCTGGAGACAAGAGGAGTACTGTACTCTCAGGTGGCACAGGATCGGTTCAGGGATAGAAAAGCCGTGGTAGACGGGGTTGGTATATGCAAACTTAGGTGCTACATATGCAGTGTGGTTAGGGATCCCCAGCTGGGTATTTAATCGATTCAAATCGCCGTTGCTCCTCGGTCATGGAGACTTGATCCTTACACCTACATCGAAAAGTGGTTCGGAACCAGGATGTTTTTGAGAATGAATAAGTAACTGGAATTGAAGAACATATGTGAAAGAATTGAGATCTATTGATTAAAATAATAATGAGTAAAATATTGAAAGCGGGATTAGTATTGCTTTTTCGCAAAATACTTTGACGCTTGCTAAAGCCTTACCTTGACTCCCCTCAGCCTACATTCCTGAGTCTCATTCCTTTTTCTTAGTCGGGTAAGTCTTGTGGAGTACCCCAGTACTCAGGGTGTGTTAACCCCTGTTGCAGGTGAGCCGAGAGTATAGTTCTGCTTGAGACCATGCCGGTTGGCGGATCGGGCATGGATGATGATGTGTACGATATAACCCTTGGGTAGGGTGTCTGGTTGTATGATGCTACTCCACTACGAAACACTGGTTTGGGATAATGTCATTTACATTTGTAAACCTATGTTTATGTAATACTTCCGCACTCTTCACTCTGATTTATATTATTTACGCAAACTGTTGTAATACTTGCAAAGTCTTTACAATGAGATCCTCGGATGAATTAGGGTTTCCGAGGAAACCCGGCAGGCCACCTAGGTCAAGGGGAACTCGTGCAGACTGATCGTGAGTCCTTAGGGACGATGACGGTGAACGTGGGCCCTATGATTAAGGCAGTTCTGTCACACACTTGACTCGGCCGGACCACTTGTTGCTCTTCACGTCTCGCTCTACTAACGATGCTCTTCGCGATCTCCCCCGGGGTGAGCTCCAACCCCTCACAAACTTGCTCCGAAGACAAGCACAATCTCCTTGCTTGCTTTCACGGAGCCTCTCGCCACCAAGCCGTCTAGGAGGTAGCGACCTCCAAGAGTAACAAGCACCACCGGCTTGCAACTCAATCACCTAGTGCCACTCGAATCAATCCTCACGATGCAACGCAATAGCGATCGATCTCTCATTCTTTGATTCGCGCAATATGATCACAAGTGAGTAGGAGGGCACCAAGCCAAGCACAAGCAAGAGAAACACATTCCCAAGGTGCTAAGCAACCTCTCTTGGCCGGCTCTCACCTCTAATTTATAGCCCTTAAACAAATAGAGTCGTTACCCCCTCCATTGGGCACTCTGTGTATGCACCGGACGCGCAGTTTAGTTCACACCGGACGCGTCCGGTGGTTGTCCGGTACTCAAAACGCTAACCAAACTAGCCGTTACGCAGCACCAGAGAGTTCCAGGGTCGCACCGGGCGCGTCCGGTGCCTACCCACCGGACATCGGGAGCGTCCGGTGCTCTTTCGCAGCCCAAACAGCACAATACGCACCGGACGCTGGAACAGTAAGTTCAGCGCTTCCGGTGCTCTTTTTCCCGCGTCCGGTGCAGCGTCCTGTGCAGACCTCCGCTCACTAAAACGGCGATATCTCTTAGCTCCGAACTCCGATTTTGATGATCTTGGACATTTTGGAAAGCTTATTCAGAGAGCTACACAACCCATAAGATTGATTGATCCAAAACTCAAAGGATAAAAGCAGTTTATCCATCCAAGATCAAAACAAGCTTCCCGCGAGTTCAAAACTTCAACCCTTTTTCAAAGTGAGTTAGCATTTTCACAAACATTTTTCAAAGGTTTTGCACTCTTTCTTTCCACACCACTCAATCCTAGCAATGCAAAGTTAGATCACTCCGAGTGGCACTAGATGACCAATATGGAAACAAGTTTGCCCCTCTTGATAGTACGGCCATCTATCCTAAATCCGGTCAAGCACTTCTCTACTCAACCTTAGACTGGTGAAATGGAAATGCCCTAGGTTATACCTTTGCCTTGCACTTTCCATTCCGATCACCGTCTTCATCTCCGTCTCCCACACCATCGATGCCGGTGCAACACATGCACCAACACCTCAACAATGATATGATCCACTTCATATCATCATGTGGCTTTTGGTCCATCGATCCTCGACTTACCTGCTCTTCACAGTTGCGTTGGTCCATCGGCGCCAAGCCATCACCCGACTTGCCCTTTACACTTGCAACCGGTCCGTCGACGCCAAGTCACGTCTTGATGTTCTCCACCTAGCCACATGACTCCATGTCATGTCTCATGCGTTTAGCTCCTTCACCATCACATGTGTGAGCTAAGTAACATCTCCAAGCCATTTTCACCTCCACGGCATAGATGCTCACACAATGTACCTGTGGACTAATCTCCTGTGTAATCAACACTTAAACACATATTAGTCCACCTAGATTGTCACTCAATTAGCAAAACCAAACAAGGACCTTTCAATCTCCCCCTTTTTGGTAATTGATGACAACTCTACAAAGATATGAAAATTAAGCGCATTAACCAAGTTAGCTCTTCACACAAGGGTAATTTACTAACTTGGGTTTGGATTTTATGTTACTTATCCATCTTTAAACTTAAATCTTTAGACTTGGATAAGCTTCATAAAACCCTACTTGGTAGTGTTAACTCCCCCTACATGTGTGCTCAAATGATTTGGCTTCAAATTTTCACACATGCATAAATAGGGAATTTGTGGGAGTGGCAACACTACTAAGTGATGCTAAGGTGCATAGAATAAACCTTTGTAGCGTGATACTAATTTCTCGATACCAATTGTTTGAAGCCAATTGAAGTTGCACCATTGAATCCATCCTTAGCATCACGATTAGCTAGACAAGTAAAAATACTAGATACCCCGTGAGATCAACATTATAAGCAAGGTTCAAGTAAATACTTGAAAAAACACAAGTCTAGCTAACAACCTATGCATGCTAGTTATCAAATCATCATTCAAACCTATACTAGCATACACCACACAAGTTAGGATACCATATGTAAATAAACTATATATAAATGCAAACAAGCATATGAGTATGCACGTTTCAAATGCAACATGTCCATGAGCTTGCTCCCCCTACTTGTGTGCATCTCTTATCCAAGAATTTTGATCCCCTTGTAATCTTCAATCTTGTGGATGATCCTTCTTGTTGGCCTATTTGTGACAGAATCGCCCAGATCATAGGGCCCACGTGCACCATCATCCTTCTTGTTGGCCTATTTACGACTCCGCCAGCACCGTCACCGCCTAAGAAAAGAAAATTTTGTGTACCCAAATTGGTTTCCCCATATGAGCCAAAGAAGAAAGTTGCTGGCATGGCTAGCTCTATTTATGAAATGAATTGGAAAGTCTCGCAGGACACGTGTCGTTGACTTGGCTGAGCATGAGAAGGCAGCAAAACAGACAGTCATACAGATCAAGAAGCCAACGAACGAGGATTACTAACGTGTCCCACATGAATATGTGTTTACCAAGCCTCTTCTCAGTTGGCAGTGACTAACAAGCATCCCTGCTAGTATAAAAAGGATGCACGACTGGTACATGAGAGCTTCTCATACTGACATCGACTCGATAACTGTAAGTATGCCATATGTGGCTTTTCTTTGTCCCCACAATACGGCCATGATCAGCTTCGAAGACCTCTAGTTGATGATGAATCTCAAAAGACTTGACGTACAGACCGTCACTTTGTTTGCATTGTAAGTATATACACTAATACTTATTACACACATATGCTTGTGTTGTTATTATTTTGTGTTGTATGAACAAGTTTGAGAATCTCTAACATAGAAAAAATCGTCTTGCAGAATGCAACATGATGAGCAGGAGAACCATGCTGAAAGAGACGAAAGAAAATTGATTGGGTATCTCAATCCAATGAAAATATACGAGGACGAGCATACATTCAGGATCAGGATGAGGCACGATGACTTAAAGGGCTTGAATGAGGAAGAAGCTACCTTGAAACTTGTGGACATGCAGAAGGAATTTGAAGCCAAATATGCCATCTACATTGGGAACGCGATAAAGCAGTGGAGGAACAGGAAACTCATAATTGCCCCGCACCACTTTGGGTAAGTACTATGTGAGAGTACATTATGACATCATTAATTTATAATTTTAATACACTTGGATTCATGAATTTGATTTGTGCAGGGACCACTAGATCTGCTTTTATATTTATCCAAGGCAGGGACGGGTGGTGGTCTATGACTCCGCAGACTACGATCCATCATTATATGCAACAGTCCTGACCTTGATAGAACGGTAAGCCCAGATGTGTATGCATGCATATAAACTTTTATCGATGTGAGCTTGAGATTAATTAATTTGGTGATGATTAATTCAAGATCATAGGGCTTGGCGGTGGTACCAGATTAAAAAGGGACCGCTCGATGACCTTAGCAAACGGGGAAGCCAATGGATATAATTTATGATTATCTGGTATGTAAACTTATAAATAAATGTGCCATACACACACACACACACACACACACACACACATATATATATATAGAATAATTTTTCTGAGCATCATTCCAGGTTCCCGAGGTAAACCTGACAAACTGCTCTTTAGAATCCTTTCTTCGTTTTAGGATTCCTCCGTAACCATAATCTGAGGCATCTGTTTCAATAATTTTGAATGCGTCATGATCTAGTATATTTAAGCAAGGCAACCTTTTCACTTTGCTCTTAATCTGTTTTACTGCCTGAGTATGTTTTATGGTCCAGGCAGGAGGATTTTTCATTAACCTTTCGGTTAAAATCCTTCTATCTTTTGCCAGTGCTTCATAGAAATCTGAGACATAATTCAAACAACCTAGAAATCTTTGCAGTTGTTTCTTATCTTCAAACTCATCAGGAAATTTATCAGCAAATTCAATGACTCGGGTAACAGGCAAAACCTGGTCATGTTGTATCTTGTATCCAAGAAATTGTATATTGGTTTGGAAAAGTTTCATTTTTCGTGCAGATACCACAAGACCATTTTGGATTATAATTTTGTGGAAAGTTTTTAGATGCTTCCAATGCTGATCAATATTTTGTGAGAAGATCAAAACATCGTCTATATAGACTATAATGAAAGAAGTATATGTCAGAAACATCTCATTCATTATTTTTTGAAATTCAGATGGAGCATTTTTTAATCCAAAAGGCATCACGTTCCATTCATAATGGCCAAATGGGGTTGTAAAAGCAGTTTTATATCTATCTTCTTCTCTTATTTGAGTTTGCCAAAATCCATATTTCATGTCAAATTTGGAATATATTTGTGATCTTTGAATTCTTCGGATCAAATCATGTTTATAAGGGATTGGATACCTTATCCATTGCAAAGCTTTGTTGAGAGGTTTATAATTGATCACCAACCTAGGAACACCTCTCTCTTTTTCAGCAACATTTTCTACATAGAAAGCTGCGCAACTCCAAGGCGAGGAGCTTTTCCTTATTAAACCCTTCTTTAGTAGTTCATTAATTTCACATTTGCAAATTTCCAAAAGTCTACTATCCATTTGGATGGGCCTTGCCTTGGTAGGGATTTTTTCCTCACTAAAATTAGATACATATGGGAGAGCAACAACATCTTTCTTCCTATGCCAAAAGGCAGAGGGAAGATCAGAGCATATTTCCATAATAAAATTTTCTTCTAAGGATTTTATTTTGATTTTGAAATTTGGATCTTCAAAGGTTTTGTCTATTCTTGTCTTTTTAATTTCGATGGCTACCTCATTGATAAATTGTTCTTTGTGATAGATCACTTCTTTTAAATGATTTAATAAAGTTTCTTCAGGCTGAGAAGTGAACATCAACTCAACCTTTTTGCCTTTAATGCTAAATTAGATACTTTGTTTAGTCACAAGAAAAGGATGTATTAACGATAAAAATGGAGTTCCTAGAATTACTCCTTGGTTGAGGTTTTTGATTAGTAAAAATGATGTTTTTAGGCATACTCCAGAAATGGAAACATGGACTTCAGGAATTTTGTGGCTTACTTGGAGTAGATTGCCATTGGCAGCATGGACCTTATGAGAAGATTTTTCAAAATATCTGAATGGAACAATTCCTTCTCTGATGCAGTTTACATCTGCGCCTGAATCTATCAAAGTTCTATACTTGAAGTTGAATCCATCATGGAATTTATATAAAATCTCAGCATACCATTTTTGCCTGAAATATCTTTCTATAGAACCAACTAGTTCCTCTTTCTGGGCTTCATTCTCGTCTTTGGAATCTTGGAGTTCGATAATTTTTACCTTTCTTTTAAGGCTTCTTAATTCTTCTTTTATAAGACTGTATTCTTTCGAGAGTGCTTCGAGATCTAGTTGCTTATATTTTTCTTCAAATCTTCAACCCTATTGAAGACCTCGTTTGTGGCATAAAATTTCTTTTGCTTGATTTCATTACGTATTTTATCTTTGTTATTTTTCACCCTTGATAGAAACTTTTCAAGCATAATCTCCTTTTCTTCTGGATTTTGCCCTGTATCAAAGGTATCTAAAACAAATTGTTCCAAATCAGTGAGAACTAAGAGGTTTTCCTCTGATTTTTCTTTTTTATCTTTAGATTCTGGTTCAAGCAAAGCTTTTACTTTCGGATTATGGCAATTTAGACTCTTATGATTGTTTTGGCCATACCCTTGCTCATTAGACTTGGGCTTTCTTTTGAAATGTTTCGAGGCATTTTGTTTGTTATATATCTTTTTATGCCTTTTCTTAAAGATATGGTGTTTTACTTTCTTATAAACTCTTTTATGGTATCTATTTGACCCCTTTCTTCTCGATTTAAGTGGGTCTTGGAATCCAAATTGATAGCACAACTCCCTTAATTCTCTTTGTTTTTTGAGCTGTTCCTCGATTTTTAAATCATTACATCGTTTAGCTCCAATCATTTGCAGTTTTTGGGTAATTTTACTTCTATCTAGGTTTTGATGTTTTGTACTCCATTTTCTTAAAGTATTTCTAACCTTTTCAGGAAATAGGGGAGATGGATCAGGTATATATTTTCTTTCCAGAAATTCTGATTAGAATCTGGAAGGACAAATAATTTTGATAGGAACAGATCTTTACACCATCTGAAATTTGACATGGTTTTGTAACTTAAACGCTCTCTATTCTTTTGATAGTTTTCCACTAAATGGCAAACTATACTGTAGAGTAGAGCTGATATATCATCTGGGATTGTTCCTAAAGATTGTCCTTGATCATCTATTAGGACGATTGGCCGTTCATTTTTATCTATCTTAACGGCATCAATTATGGATTTTCTTTGGGTTTTATCTAGATGGTGATCCCACGGGCTCCTTATTTGCCCCGTAAATCCTATGACGATCATATGGGTGGTTTCATTCTTTTTATGTCCCTTTGTCATGCAAGTGTGTGACAGAACCGCCCTGATCACCGGGCCCACGTGCACCATCATCGTCCCTAAGGACATCCGGTTACTATGCACGAGTTCCCCGCGACCTTGGTGGCCTGTCGGGTTTCCTTGGAAACCCTGATTTCCCCGAGGATCTCATTGTAAAGACCTTGCAAGTATTACAACAGTTTACACAAATACTTTGAATCAGAGTAAAGAGGGCGGAAGTATTACATAACCATAGGTTTACAAATATAAGTTACATGTTCCCGAACCAGAGTTTCGTAGTGGAGTAGCAGCATACAACAATATACCCTGCCCAAGGGTTATATCATATACACATAACCTTCCATGCACGATCCATCAACCGGCACAGTCTCAAGTAGAACCATACTCTCGTCTCACCTGCAACAGGGGTTAACAAACCCTGAGTACTGGGGTACTCCGCAAGACTTACCCGACTAAGAAAAAGGAATGAGACTCAGAAATGCAGGCTGAGGGAAGTCAAGGTAAGGCTTGAGCAAGAGTCAAAAGTTTTGCAGAAAAGCATTATTATCCTATTTCAATATTTTAACTCAATCTTATTTTAATCATATCCATAATTCCAATTTTATTCTCATGTATCGTCATACTTTCAAATTCTTAATCATTCTCAAAAACACCTAGTTCCGAACCACTTTTCAATTGTAGGTCAAAGGATCAAGTCTCCATATCCGAGGAGCAACGACGATTCGAATCGATTAGTACCCAGCTGGGGATCCCTATCCACACTGCATATGTAGCACTTAAGCTTGCATATGCCAACCCCGCCTACCACGGCTTATCCTACCCCTGAACCGGTCCTGCGCCACCCGAGAGCACAGTACTCCTCTCCTCTCCAGGCACGCCGGCCACGAGGGTACACGCTACTCTCGCCATCTCTCCACTCCCAGTGCGTGGTTGTCGGTTCAAGCAGTAGGGCCATCGGAGTCAGAGGCTTTCCACAGTATGTGGCTAGTTGCAAAGTCTCGATCACAGCAGGCCTACAATGAACGGTCCCTAATTCTTTTTCCGCCGGCGACATTGCATTGGGACTCCAACCCAAATACAAGTGTCCCAATGGTTTTCAAATTCCTTTTCCGCCGATGATCAAGCATTGGGACTCTAACCCAAATTCACAACCACCGAGCAAGAAAATCCCTTCTCGTCGGTGACAATGTACTGAACAGGTGCACAGTCACCAAACGAGAATAGACCAATTCCCTTTTTCATGAATTAATCATTAGCATATATATATATATATATATATATATATATATATATATATATCTCACACAGCTCAAAAATAGCATTTTATGCAAATCTAATTTATTTAAGTAGGGCTAAGCATTTTTCAAATCATTTTGTTTCAAAACAGGTTCAGGATTTTTGTGGTCAAGGAAGGTAATGCATCAAGGGGTTTATCACACAACTCCTATCAACCTAATGCAATAGATTAACTCAAGTTATAAAAATTTTATAAATAGAGGGGCTGAATGCACTGGGGCTTGCCTTGAATCGCGTACAGCGTCGGGTCGGGCTCGGTCCCGCAGATGTCGAATCCCTGGATGACTTCTGGATTGACCTCCTCGGCAGTAGCCTCGACTTGGACCTCCTCGGGAACGGGCACTACACGTATGCAATGATGTATGCTTAGCATGGTATGAGGACAATGAATGAAATGCTAGAAAGTAAACCATTTAGATCTTGAGTACAACTTTCCTTCACGGTAAAGTTGTAAACGTTTTACGGAAGGTAAAAGCAATGTTTTCTTACTTTTGTTTTATTGACCATTTTAACGGTCATAGAAAGCCGCTGCATAGCTTTACTACAACCAACAAGTGACTTTAATACTTTTGTCAAGGATCACTATGGTGAAAGATCCCTGAACTCAATCAATCCAAAATCACACCAAACAACAGGGATTATTTGAGTAAATTAATTCTACTAATCAAACACCCCATATTTAATAAACAAGTGTCCTAACAGTTTCCAATTGAGCCCAAACTTACCCAACAGATAGATCTTACCCTAAAACAGTGCCCCAAAAATTTTCATGATTTTTGGATAAATCTGGAATTTATTAAAATTGTTCAAAGTTGCATTTATTAATCAATATACTGATTTTTAGTTCCTAAAGTAAGTGTTCAGAATATATATTTTATATTTTTCATGCATTCTACACATCATAGAGAAGCTATACAACTAATTTCATAATTTTTGGAACTCCATAAATATTCTTATAAAAAGGATAAAATGCACTACTATTCAATTGCCCAGAAAAATAGAAAAGTTCCTCAAACTACTCGCCCGAGTTACTGGGCCGGCCTGCCCGGCCCACGCGTGGCCCAGCCTTCCCGGCAGCCTGCTCCCTCACTCAGGCGCGCCCACGCGACTACTGGGCCGGGCCACACGCGGCCTTCTCTCTTCTTCCTCTTCTCTCTTCACCGCGCGCGCGCACGGCGGCCCCAGTGTAGGGTCGAGATGGCGGACTAGAGGGGGGGTGAATAGTCCTTTATAACAACTAATCGCAGCGGAATAAAACCTATTCGGTTCTAGCAACGATTCACCCCACTAACTATAACTCTATGCACCTTGTAAAAGATCCTAGCAAAAACAAAGGTGCAAGCCTAGCTTGAGCTTCCCTAAACCGTTCTAACGCAAGGTCACACAAACCTAATCACTAGTACTTTAAGCACCGGGGAAACTTCTATTAACTAGCAAGCAAAAACGCACTAAGCACCTAAGCTCACTACTTGCTCAATGACAAGGATACACAATCCAAATCAAAGAGCGCAACTCACTTTAGCTACATAAACTAAGTGAGAACTACTTCTAAGCTATACAAGCTAAGAAGGTGAGTGGCAAGCTACACAAGCTAACCGGTCTCACAAGAGCAACTACAACTACACAAATAAAGTAATGCATAATATAAATAACTTGTGTAGAAGGGAGCAAACCACCGCGAAGGATGGGAAGATGTTGACGCGGTGATTTATTTCCCGGAGGTTCACTTGTCGCCACAAGCTACGTCCTCCGTTGAGACAAGCTCCAAAGTTGCCGCCGATCCTCTAGCTTGAGTGACCCACCACAAGTCACTACCCCCACGTGGGGCGCCCGCAAGCTCAAGCTCTTTGATCCGGCCGGACCACTTGTCGCTCTTCACGTCTCGCTCTACTAGCAATGCTCTTTGCGATCTCCCGCGAGGTGAGCTCCAACCTCACACAAGCTTGCTCCGGAGCCAAGCACAATCTTCTTGCTTGCTTCCACGGAGCCTCTCGCCACCAAGCCGTCTAGGAGGTGGCGACCTCCAAGAGTAACAAGCACCACCGGCTTGCAACTCGATCACCTAGTGCCACACGATGCAATCTCTCAATGCAACGCACTATCGATCGATTACTCACTCCTCGAATGTGAATTCTATGAGAACAAGTGAGTTGGAGAGTACTAAGCCATGCATAAACAAGGGAAACACATTCCCAAGGTGCAAGCCCCATCCAACAGCCGGCCACAGCCCTCTATTTATAGCCCTCAGCTCGAAAGAGCCGTTGCCAACTGAAAACGGTCGTCGGACCGACCGTCGGACCGAACCAGTGCGCCACCGTCGGACCAAAGCCTATGGTCCGACGCACCCGATGGCCGCCACGTGTCAGCTTGATTCAACCGTAGCCACTGGATCTCAACGGCTATTTCTCGCGCCGTTTTTCCAACCGTCGGACGCTCAAGCCGATGGTCCGACGCGCGCACAGCTCCAGGCGTCGGACCGTCCGACTCTCACAGACGGGCCACAGCTCGGCCATCATCGGACTCTCGCGCGGTTAGCCGTTGGACCAATGATCACCACGGTCCGACGCTTCCAGAGAGCTCCCCAAGCGCTCAAAACCGTCGGACTCCAGTCCGACGCTCGCCGTCGGACAAATCTCTAGCGTCCGACGCTTTCCCGAACGCCACGCGTCACGCCGACACTGCTCGCCACCGTCGGACCGAAGCGGGTAATGGTCCGACGCTCGTTAACCGAGCGTCCGACGCTCGCTATTGGCCAGAACTAGGGTTAGGCGTCCGACTCTACTCAATGGTCCAACGCTGCCCCTCCACACAGTCCGACGCTCCTTTTACTTTGCCAAAAACCTCTGAATCCTGCCTCGCAAGCTCGGCAGGAGGAAGAGAGATCTAAGCCACCTTTCACCTTTGCAAATGTGCTAACACCACGAGTGTTCAACCTTAAGTGCAAGTGTGTTAGCTTTTCACAAACATTTTCTCAAAGGTTTTTCTCTTTTTTCACCACGCCACTCGATCCTAACACGTATGCAAAGTTAGATCACTCAAGTGGCACTAGATGACCGATATGCAAACAAGTTTGCCCCTCTTGATAGTACGGCCATCTATCCTAAATCCGGTCAAGCACTTCTCTACTTAACCTTAGACCGGTGAAATGGAAATGCCCTAGGTTATACCTTTGCCTTGCGCTTTCCATTTCGATCACCGTCTTCATCACCGTCTCCGACACCATCGATGCCGGTGCGACACATGCACCAACACCTCATAAATGATATGATCAACTTCATATCATCACGTGGCTTTTGGTTCATTGATCCTTGACTTGCTTGCTCTTCACCGTTGCGTTGGTCCATCGGCGCCAAGCCATCACCCGACTTGCCCTTCACACTTGCAACCGGTCCATCGACGCGAAGCCTTGTCTTGATCTTCTTCACCTAGCCACATGACTCCATGTCATGTCTCATGCGTTTAGCTCCTTCATACCATATGTGTGAGCTAAGCATCATCTCCAAGCCATTTTCACCTCCATGGCATAGATGCTCACACACATGTACCTGTGGACTAATCACCTGTGTAATCAACACTTAAACACATATTAGTCCACTTAAGTTGTCACTCAATTACCAAAACCAAACAAGGACCTTTCACCCAGCCGCGGTGGCTCGCCGCCGGCGACCTCCCGGCGATACCGAGAGCACCAGGATGCGACCCTACACCCCCCGCACACACCTAGCTAGTCGGTTGGGCATATTTAGAACCAGGCCCGAGCTCCACCGCGGCCATGGCGGCTCGGCCAGTGAGCAGCACAGCGGCAAGCGGCGTTCCGGTCGTCCCGACACGGTTGGGTTTAAATAAACGGCACGGGTAGTAACAGGAGCTCACCAATACTTCGAAACAACACTTGATTGAGTCGGGAACGGACTGGAGAGACGAGCTCGTCGTTGATGGCGGACGCGGTGGCACGCACCGAGATCCGCAACAGCGTTCCGACGTCTCCTGCACTCCAAAGAGGAAAATCACCTAACCCATGAACCGTCCTAGATTATGTAGAGACAGAAACGGGGATAGATAGATGTCCAAGCTCACCCGAACGAGCTAGCCACGATAATGGAGCTCGCGGCGGTGCCCCACCGGCCGCGAGGAAGAAAACCGTCTCCCGGTCGATTCCGGCAGCAATAGAACGTACCAAAGGATCTAATCAACGCGCCAAGGAGTGTTCTATAATCCTAGAAGATGGAGAGGATGAAGATGCAGCACACACGGCAAATTTATGGGCTCGAGCAGTGAAGCTCGTCGGCGACCCGAGAGGGAGAGGGAGGAGAAGAAAACGGGCGGCCGTCGACTTATACTGCGGGAGGGGAGGGGAACAATGGGGAGACAGGGTCCAGGGGCTCCCATGACTCCGACCGCGCCGGCGACAAGCGCCCGGCCGGCCCGGGCGGCGACGCCGCGCTGTCGCCCGCGCGGCTCTGTTCGTGAACAGAGGAAACAGGGGCGAGTTACTGTAGCCATGCTCAAGTGTCTCCAACTGTTTCTGCGAAATTATTTTTGATTTTGTGTAACAACTCGAAAAATCCCCAAAATAAGAATTGTATAGAATTTAATTTTGAACAACTTTGCTTTTGGAATAAATTTGAAATTTTGAATAGTTTTTGAATCATTCAAAAAGGGGTAAAAGTTAAATTTGAATTTCATTTCAAATCCAATCAAATTCTCAAGATTTTTCTCAATAAGTTGAAAATCTACAAAAATAAAAGTTGTTCTACTTGACAAACCCTAAAACTTTCAGTAAAGAAGTTTTGTCAGATTCTTGATAATTTTTGAAATGACATTTCAAATTTAAATTATTAAACACCAATTTGAGTTTAATTTGAAATTTTATTCAATAACTTGAAAATCCCTCAAAACAAAAGTTGTTTCATTTAATAAGAGTTACAACTTTTATTAAAGGTGTTTGGTCAAATTCCTGATAGCTTTTGGATTTGTATTTCAAATTTACATTTTCAAACATAGGGTAGGGTTTTATTTAAAATTTTATTTAATAAATTCAAAATTACCCAAAATAGAAGTTGCTCAACTTTTAAAGCTTTACAACTTTTGTTTAAGACCCAATGTCTAATTCATCTTAGTTTTTAAATTAGGGTTTTGGGTCCGATTAGGATTTATAAATGATTCTCTTTTTAATTTCCAAATGAATTTAGATAAATAGTCACAAACATAAGCATTTACATAATAAGTCACTCTAAAGCACCTATGCACAATCACATGCAAGAATAAAAGTTATTTTAGCTGATGCATCTTAACAAGGTTAAATGCGGAATGATTTGCATGCGATCATGATGACATGGCAGGTTTTAGTTAATGTAACACCAGGGGTGTTACAAAGTGTTTGTATATATAATCATCTGATGGCACATAGTAAATATTTGGTATCCTACATTCCCTCTAGCATTCCCTTTAGTGATTTCTTTGAAGCATATCATACTGGTTATGTAGGGTAGTTCTGCGTAGACTGGCTTTGGGTAATATTTTTTTATCATTTGGAAAGATCTAATCTTGTTTATTAAATCATTACTTTTTTTCATCAGTGATTTGGTCATTTTTGGTGATATTTAAATTTTCCAAATTGTTTGCTAGCTCGTTAATTGGCTCCTCAAAAATAGAGCGTCCTAGAGTTTTTTGTTTTCTAAGTTGTGAGACAAAAGATGGGACAACTGTTTGGGTTTCAGGATGAGAGCTAGATGGATGATTTACTTTTTCCTTACTTTTGTTGGGCATTGTTCTATCCCCAAGGATGGTCTTTGGGGTCTATTTGCTGGCCAGGTGTACGCAAAGATGTATTTAAAGGGTTCTGGTTTTTCACAAGGTAGCCTATGTGATCTACTTTTGTGGGTTTTTCTTGAGTAGTTTTGGATATGGCTTTTAGCGGGCATGCCTTAATATTCTCTTCCTTGGTTTTAGCTTCTAATTGAGTGGACTCAATTGGTGAGCAAGCAGATTTAATCTGCCTTCCACTGATTGTCTTCCAATCCCTAGAAGCCTTCATTGGGCTGATTACTTTGTCATTACCAGACTCAGGTTCAAGCTTATCCTTTTGTTGAGAATCTGGTTTGAAGAATTCTTCAAAATGTCTAATTTGGCTATTTTCATACCAATCAAAGAAGAATATGTTCTTCTTTTGCTCAATCATTTCTTTCTGCCAAACTTCTCTAATCTTTAGCCTAAAAGGTCGATCCACATTTTTGAAATATCTTTCTTTTTTGGCTTTCTTTTTTGGAAGACCTTTCTTTTAGAAGAAGTTCTTTATCTATTTGGAACTCGCCTTCTTCTAATGTTGTGATAGAATTTGTTTGGTTTTTAAGATTGTCTATTTCAATAACATTAGAGATTGATACTACTTGGGAATCGTTTTCTCGTGTAATTTTTATTTCTTTTTTAGGTTTAGAAAACAGGGATTCATACATAGAACTAATAATACACGTATTATAATTATACAATGCATTCTTTTCGGACAAAGTCTTAACCGACTTATCACTGCTACATGAGGCTATAGACCGGTCAGAAGCAGTAAGCGTCCTTACTAACCAAGACATCTTATACGAAGACAAAGGAGTTTAGATGGGCAGTTTCCAGTCCAACGGCAGGGTAATTAAACCTCACAATTACGATCAACCTGTAGGGTAGAAGACGCAGGGTTTCATGCAATACTTTTTCAAAAAGAAGACGCAGGGTTTCATGCATGGAACTAACACGAAATGTTTTTTCAATGGTTTTAATGAAATAGTCAGAACGAAGAGAGAAAGTTCCTACATGATAAATTTCTCTAATATTTATTTTAGGAATTTTCCAGTTAGCAATACTTTTTTCAATATCTTCAAAACAAACAGATGATGCATTCTTCACGGACACGGTCTTAACCGACTTATCACTGCTACACGAGGCTATAGACCGGTTAGAAGCAGTAAGCGTCCTTACTAACCAAGACATCTTATACGAAGACAAAGGAGTTTAGATGGGCAGTTTCCAGTCCAACGGCAGGGTAATTAAACCTCACAATTACGATCAACCTGTAGGGTAGATGGTTTCCAGTCCAACGGCAGGGTAATTAAACCTCACAATTAAGACCAACTTGTTTCTTTTACTAGGCTTGGATAATCCGACGCTTCCTAATCCAATGCTCAAACGCCTATTCCAACGCTGAAAGCCCATGTTTGGTTTTGGGTAATTGATGAAACCTAGTTTGCTAATGATTGCTCTAAGTGTTTCATGAGAATTGATTAGCAAATGGCAAGATGGAGCAAAGGACCGGGTCGGTGGAGGCCACAATTGAAGGGCAATGACGGCGTCCATGAAAATGGTGTAAGCCCATCAATAAAGGAGAAAGCCCTATTGACGGCATCCATGCAAATGGTATAAGTCCATCATCAAAAGGAGTCCACAAGCTTCATCAAGATATGGTGAAAAAGCTAGGAGCTCAAGGCAAAGGTATAATCCATAGGAGCTCTTTTGCTTTTGGTGATCAAGACTCCATAGAGGGAGTGATCACATTTAGGATAGATACCCGTACTATCAAGAGGGGCGAAATCGTTGATGAAATATGGTTATCAAGTGCCACTAGGTGTTCATGATCATTGCATTGCATATAGATGCTAGTGACACTAACAAACCCTTGGAAAACTCTTTTGAGAAGGCTAACATACGTGCACAAGGTGTAGAACACTTGGTGTTAGCACATGGGAACAAAGGGTGAAAGGTTTGAGTGAAAATCCTAAGAAAATAGAGCGTCGGACCGTAGAGTCACAGAGCGTCGGACCATTAGCCTCGGTCCGACGGCTAACACTGCTGAGAGCGTCGGACGCTCAGTTTCTGAGCGTCGGACCATTAGCCGAAGCATCCGATGGTACAGAGCGACGAGGAGGTGACACGTGGAGAGCAGGTGAGCGTCGGACTCTCGGCGTTAGTCCGACGGTGAGCGTCGGACCAACGTCCGACAATTTTCAGCGCTCGGGGAGCTCTCTGGAAGCGTCGGACGGCTGCGTTCGTTAGTCCGACGGCTCCGTCAGGCTGAGTCCGACGGTGGTCAGCTGAGGGCGTCGGACCGTATGGTTTAGTCCGACGCTCGTCCGTCCGACGGTTCGTTTATTGCGGGAAGTTAGCCGTTGTGATCCAACGTTCGACTTCAAACGGCTAGTGACACGTGGCGTTCATCCGGGGCGTCGGACCGTGCAGATTAGTCCGACGGTCTGGCCGTCGGACAGTCCGACGGTCCGCAGTAAAATCTAAACGGCTAGTTCCTTGTGTGTGGCTTATAAATAGTCACTTGGCTGGTTTGGGGAGGCTCTCTTGGCACTCCTGAACATCATAGCATACTTGTGAGCCTTCCCACTCCACTCTCACTCATCCTTCTTGATTGTGATCATCATTTGGTGAGTTTGGAGAGCATCAAGTGCATTGCATTGATAGAGATCATCTAGAGGCACTTGGTAGCGGTGATTCGCAGCGGTTTCTCTCATTACTCTTGGAGTTTGCTGACTCCTAGACGGCTTGGAGCTGCGAGGATCGTTGAGGGGAGTTGGTGATTGTCTCCGCCTCCGATCAAGGTATTGTGAGGGGTTCTTGAGCCTATCCCCGCGGGAGATCGCGAAAGGCATCTTTAGTGGATTGCTCGTAGCTTGGTGGATCCCCGTCTTGTGTTGGTTGTGCGGCACCCTTGAGAAGGGTTTGGCGTGTGATGCCAATTAGCACGTGAACCTCCAAGTGGGAGGACTAGCTTGCCGGTAAGCAAGTGAACCTCGGTAAAAATCTTGTGTCATCTCTCTACCGAGGATTTCTCTTGTATTTGATTGATTGGTTATATTGGACTTCATCTCTTCTCTACACCGGGGGTACTGAAATCACCTTTACTCTTTACATTTGTGTACTTACTCTCTTGTGTAGCTTGTTAGTTAGTTGCTCACTTAGGAGTAGTGTATAGTAGTGACATAACCTTTGAGTGTGAATTAGTGATCATAGTGTAGTATACTTGTCTAGGTGGCTTGCATAGTGTAGGTTAGAGCTAGTGCTTTGCAAAGCTTGCTATTGTTACTAATCGGCTTGTTAAGTGTTGTTTGTAGATTTTTTATAGGCATTTCACCCCCCCTCTAGCCATTTAGGACCTTTCAAACGCTCCAACGCCAACAACACCTATCTTCGGCCCACGGGTAGAGGCTCACGGGTCCAGGCAAATGGGTCCGTCCAAGCTTTTGCAAAAGAAACAGGGTCTCCGCGACTACGGCTTACCAACACTCTACGGGATCTCTGCGACTACGGCTTACTACCACACCCTCTCCCC
Source organism: Eremochloa ophiuroides (assembly GCA_038502445.1). NCBI lineage: Eukaryota > Viridiplantae > Streptophyta > Magnoliopsida > Poales > Poaceae > Eremochloa > Eremochloa ophiuroides. The sequence goes on from JAHLJS010000008.1 coordinate 54,425,700, forward strand.
CCCGTTCAGAGAAGATGGCATGGGGAGCTCGGGTACACACTGGCTCCGATACCAGATCGACACCCAGGTGGTCAGGTCTAGGTAGGATAAGGAAGGTATGTCCGGGAAGGTGGAGTAGGTCTAGGTAGGATAAGGAGGGTATGTCCAGGAAGGTGGAGTAATGGTGGAGTTTTTTGGTTTTTCTGGAGTTTAAATGCAATGCAGGGAAGCAAGTGATAATGCAATAGTAGTTTAAACAAGTAAAATAAAGAATATAAATAAGAACAACATATAAATATGTAGGTAAATAAACTAGATAAAGAACATAAACAAGGATGCAATGCAGAACAACATGAACAATGGATAAGTATAAATATTTTTTGGATTTTCAATCATATATTTAACATAACAAGAACACATATGAAAAACACATATGATAACTGAAGAACATACTTAATAGAACATAGTCTCGGATTATATTAGGTACCTCGATAGTCAGAAGGTGAATCCTCCTGAGTAGTACACCAGGCTCTTGATACACACGTAGTAGTACAAACTTGATTGCAAACTCTCACTGCACTCTTACAAACTCTCACACATAGACTCAGATATGAGTCTTTTATTTAAGATACAATACTGGATACAATGCTATGGTGGATGGTGGAAGCGATGTGTGATCCTCATGGTTCGAGCAATCGACGGATGAGTGAACCTCGAGAGCGTGCTCGAGTGATCGTTGAGGTGGTGGTTCAAGCGATGCCCTTCCCTTGCCTCTTCTTCTCTTTATATAGAGATGGCAAAGGTATAGTGGAGCCCCTTCTTCATGATGACATTCTTGACTTGTAGTTATATATGATGATACTTTTGACTTGTAATTGCATTACTGGGGAATCTTTATAATTATTTCTTTGACTTCACCAAGGTGATGATGAAGCATCTTCATGATGTTTCTTTTGTCCATTCATAAATATTATGATGGCTCTTTTTGACTAGCAAAAAGGTCTTCATGATGTACCTTTAGACTTTGATAAAGATGGCCTTATCTTGAATAGTGAGGAATCCTTATCTTGAAGATAACCTTATCTTCAATAGTGAGGAATCCTTATCTTATCTTCAATAGTCAGATATCCCTTCCTGAGACTCTTCTTCTTGCTTTAATGGTGAGAAGTAATTTGGTACTGCTTGGCTGCATTGCACTATATCTTCATTGCTGTCTTGAGTAGGAGATTTAATTTGTAGTGGTTGAGGAGTATCATCCAACATTTTAAACATCTTCTCATAAACAAGCACTTTTAGATCAGCTTGAAACAAGTTTGGTTGATTTATCAATAATTCTCTGGTGATGTCTTCCTTTAGTTGAGCCACATTAGATTTCTTACTTGTCGATTGGTATCTTCTCTTGTCAATGATGGCTTTAGTGTTGAATTTATCCCACCATCTTAAATAATACTTTCTTCTGAGAGTTGCTGGGAATTGAGTTTTATGAACCTCAAATTCCCACTTAACAATCCAAGGTAATGATGTATCCGCGCAGAATTGCATAAGTATAAAAGGGTAGTCCTTCAAGTCTTTCTTGGATTATTGGGTGATCAATTTGATAATTTCTTCTAGGAGTATTTCCGGAATTGCACCAGCTTTAAGCCACCAATTATTGAAGAACCATAGTGGTATTTCACCACATCCTTCCTTGAAGCGGACAAACCATGAGTGCTTCTTCTGAAGATTTTGTACAAGTAGTACTCTTTCCCATGCCTTTTGATAGTCCCAATAATTGTATTTTTTTATTGAGGAATGTGGCAGAATATAAAGTTTTAGCCACATAGGGATTGGAAGCCATGTCCCAATCTTCCAGATGAATAACCTTCTGGATTAATAACTTTGTAAATCCCAATTCTTCTCCATTTTTTGTGTGGAATATTTGTGCACTTTGTGTTTCGCACAATATTGCTTCATAATAATTTTGATCTTTACCTGGATACTCAGGTATGAAATAATAATCTTTGGGGAGATATTTCCCTAATATTTTTTGAAGTTCAAGATCTGAATCATTGAATTCCAGAGGCAGTATTATTTCCTCTGCATTCTGAATATATTGAGATGCATTTTCATATTTTTCTTGCGTCATTGGGCTTTTAAATATTTTCCCTTGATAAGATTGTTTGGAGGGAGAGCTCTCATTGAGTCTCGTCTTGAATGATAATTCTCTTTTGATTGACATATCCCTGTAAGAATTCACGGGATAGAAAATCAGGGAGTGAATTTACTTCCCCCTTTATGTGCTCAATATCAAAGTCAAAACATGATAATATTGATTGCCATCTGGCAAATATCTGTTTGGAGACTAAATTCTCCACATCTTTCTGGAGAACATCTTTTGCAGCCTTGCAATCTATTCTCAACAACAATTTTTGATTGAGAAGTTCTCCTTGAAATTTTGGGACAACCTTTACAATTGTCAATATCTCTTTTTTTATAGTGGAATAATTTTTCTGAGTATCATTCCAGGTTCCCGAGGTAAACCTGACAAGCTGCTCTTTAGAATCCTGCTCTTTAGAATCCTTTCTTTGTTTTAGGATTCCTCCGTAACCATAATCTGAGGCATCTGTTTCAATAATTCTGCATGCGTCATGATCTAGTATATTTAAGCAATGCAACCTTTTCACTTTGCTCTTAATCTGTTTTACTGCATGAGTATGTTTTATGGTCCAGGCAGGAGGATTTTTCTTTAACCTTTCGGTTAAAATCCTTCTATCTTTTGCCAGTGCTTCATAGAAATCTGAGACATAATTCAAACAACCTAAAAATCTTTGCAGTTGTTTCTTATCTTTAATCTCATCAGGAAATTTATCAGCAAATTCAATGACTCAGGTAACAGGCAAAACCTGGTCATGTTGTATCTTGTATCCAAGAAATTGTATATTGGTTTGGAAAAGTTTCATTTTTCGTGCAGATACCACAAGACCATTTTGTATTATAATTTTGTGAAAAGTGTTTAGATGCTTCCAATGCTGATCAGTATTTTGTGAGAAGATCAAAACATCGTCTATATAGACTATAATGAAAGAAGTATATGGCAGGAAGATCTCATTCAATTTTTTTTGAAATTCAGATGGAGCATTTTTTAATCCAAAAGGCATCACGTTCCATTCATAATGGCCAAATGGGGTTGTAAAAGCAGTTTTATATCTATCTTCTTCTCTTATTTGAATTTGCCAAAATCCAGAATTCATATCAAATTTGGAATATATTTGTGATCCTTGAATTCTTCGGATCAAATCATGTTTATACGGGATTGGATACCTTAGCCATTGCAAAGCTTTGTTGAGAGGTTTATAATTGATCACTAATCTAGGAACACCTCTCTCTTTTTCAGCAGCATTTTCGACATAGAAAGCTGCGCAACTCCAAGGCGAGGAGCTTTTCCTTATTAAACCCTTCTTTAGTAGTTCACTAATTTCAGATTTGCAAATTTCCAAAAGTCTACTATTCATTTGGATGGGCCTTGCCTTGGTAGGGATCTTTTCCTCACTAAAATTAGATACATATGGGAGAGCTACAACATGTTTCTTCCTATGCCAAAAGGCAGAGGGAAGATCAGACCATATTTTCTTAATAAATTTTTCTTCTAAGGATTTTATTTTGATTTTGAAATTTGGATCTTCAAGGGTTTTGTCTATTCTTGTCTTTTTAATTTCGATGGCTACCTCATTGATAAATTGTTCTTTGTGATAGATCACTTCATTTAAATGATTTAATAAAGTTTCTTCAGGCTGAGAAGTGAACATCAACTCAACCTTTTTTGCTTTAATGATAAATTGGATACTTTGTTTAGTCACAAGAAAAGGACGTATTAACGATAAAAATGGAGTTCCTAAAATTACTCCTTGATTGAGGTTTTTTATTAGTAAAAATGATGTTTTTAGGCATACTCCAGAAATGCAAACATGGACTTCAGGAATTTTGTGGCTTACTTGGAGTAGATTGCCATTGGCAGCATGGACCTTATGAGAAGATTTTTCAAAATATCTGAATGGAACAATTCCTTCTCTGATGCAGTTTACATCTGCACCTGAATCTATGAAAGTTCTATACTTGAAGTTGAATCCATCATGGAATTTATATAAAATCTTAGCATACCATTTTTGCTTGAAATATCTTTCTATAGAACCAACTAGTTCCTCTTTCTGGGCTTCATTATCGTCTTTGGAATCTTGGAGTTCGATAATTTTTACCTTTCTTTTAAGGCTTCTTAATTCTTCTTTTATAAGATTGTATTCTTTCGAGAGTGCTTCGAGATCCAGTTGCATAAAATTTCTTTTGCTTGATTTCATTACTTATTTTATCTTTGTTATTTCTTACCCTTGATAGAAACATTTCAAGGATAATCTCCTTTTCTTCTAGATTTTGCAATGTATCAAAGGTATCTAAAATAAATTGTTCCAAATCAGTGAGAACCAAGAGGTTTTTCTCTGATTTTTCTTTTTTATCTTTAGATTCTGATTCAAGCAAAGCTTTTACTTTCGGTTTATGGCAATTTAGAGTCTTATGATTGTTTTGGCCATACCCTTGCTCATTAGACTTGGGCTTTCTTTTGAAATGTTTTAAGGCATTTTGTTTGTTATATATCTTTTTATGCCTTTTCTTAAAGATAGGGTGTTTTACTTTCTTATAAACTCTTTTATGGTATCTATTTGACCCCTTTCTTCTCGATTTAAGTGGGTCTTGGAATCCAAATTGATAGCACAACTCCCTTAATTCTCTTTGTTTTTTGAGCTGTTCCTCGATTTTTAAATCATTACATAGCTTAGCTCCAATCATTTGCAGTTTTTGGGTGATTTTACTTCTATATAGGTTTTGATGTTTTGTACTCCCTTTTCTTAAAGTATTTCTAACCTTTTCAGGAAATAGGGAGATGGATCAGGTATATATTTTTCTTTCCAGAAATTCTGATTGAATCTGGAAGGACAAATAATTTTGATAGGAACAGATCTTTACACCATCTGAAATTTGACATGGTTTTGTAACTTAAACGCTCTCTATTCTTTTGATAGTTTCCCACTGAATTGCAAACTATACTGTAGAGTAGAGCTGATATATCATCTGGGATTGTTCCTAAAGATTGTCCTTGATCATCTATTAGGACAATTGGCCGTTCATTTTTATCTATCTTAACGGCATCAATTATGGATTTTCTTTGGGTTTCATCCAGATGGTGATCCCACGGGCTCCTTATTTTCCCCGTAAATCCTATGACGATCATATGGGTGGTTTCAATCTTTTTATGTCCCTTTGTCATGTATATATAATCATCTGATGGCACATAGTAAATATTTGGTATCCTACATTCCCTCTAGCATTCCCTTTAGTGATTTCTTTGAAGCATATCATACTGGTTATGTATGGTAGTTCTGCGTAGACTGGCTTTGGGTAATATTTTTTTATCATTTGGAAAGATCTAATCTTGTTTATTAAATCTTTACTTTCTTCATCAGTGATTTGGTCATTTTTGGTGATATTTAAATTTTCCAAATTGTTTGCTAGCTCGTTAATTGGTTCCTCAAAAACAGAGCGTCCTAGAGTTTTTTGTTTTCCAAGTTATGAGACAAAAGATGGGACAACTGTTTGGGTTTCAGGATGAGAGCTAGATGGATGATTTACTTTTTCCTTACTTTTGTTGGGCATTGTTCTATCCCCAAGGATGGTCTTTATGGGGCCTATTTGCTAGCCAGGAGTACGTAAAGATGTATTTAAAGGGTTCTGGTTTTTCACAACGTAGCCTGTGTGATCTACTTTTGTGGGTTTTTCTTGAGTAGTTTTGGATATGTCTTTTAGCGGGCGTGCCTTAATATTCTTTTCCTTGGTTTTTGCTTCTAATTGAGTGGACTCAATTGGTGAGCAAGCAGATTTAATCTGCCTTCCACTGATTGTCTTCCAATCCCTAGAAGCCTTCATTGGGCTGATTACTTTGTCATTACCAGACTCAGGTTCAAGCTTGTCCTTTTGTTGAGAATCTGGTTTGAAGAATTCTTCAAAATGTCTAATTTGGCTATTTTCATACCAATCAAAGAAGAATATGTTCTTCTTTTGCTCAATCATTTTTTTCTGCCAAACTTCTCTAATCTTTAGCCTAAAAGGTCGATCCACATTTTTGAAATATCTTTCTTTTTTGGCTTTATTTTTTGGAAGACCTATTTCTTTTAGAAGAAGCTCTTTATCTATTTGGAACTCGCCTTCTTCTAATGTTGTGACAGAATTTGTTTGGTTTTTAAGATTGTCTATTTCAATAACATTAGAGATTGATACTACTTGGGAATCGTTTTCTCGTGTAATTTTTATTTCTTTTTTAGGTTTAGAAAACAGGGGTTCATACATAGAACTAATAATACACGTATTATAATTATACAATGCATTCTTTTCGGACATAGTCTTAACCGACTTATCACTGCTACACGAGGCTATAGACCGGTCAGAAGCAGTAAGCGTCCTTACTAACCAAGACATCTTATACGAAGACAAAGGAGCTTAGATGGGTTGTTTCCAGTCCAACGGCAGGGTAATTAAACCTCACAATTACGATCAACCTGTAGGGTAGATGGTTTCCAGTCCAACGGCAGGGTAATTAAACCTCACAATTAAGACCAACTTATTTCTTTTGCTAGGCTTGGATAATCCAACGCTCAAACGCCTATTCCAACGCTCCAACGCCAACAACGCCTATCTTCGGCTAAAAGGCTAACGGGTAGAGGCTCACGGGTCCGGGCAAACGGGTCCGTCCAAGCTTTTGCAAAAGAAACAGGGTCTCCGTGACTACGGCTTACCAACACTCTACGGGATCTCCGCGACTACGGCTTACTACCATACCCTCTCCCCCCCGTTCGGAGAAGATGGCTTCGGGAGCTCGGGCACACACTGGCTCCGATACCATATCGACACCCATGTGGTCAGGTTTAGGTAAGATAAGGAGGGTATGTCCAGGAAGGTGGAGTAATGGTGGAGTTTTTTTTGTTTTTCTGGAGTTTATATGCAATGCAGGGAAGCAAGTGATAATGCAACAGTAATTCAAACAAGTAAAATAAAGAACATAAATAAGAACAACAGATAAATATATAAGTAAATAAACTAGATAAAAAACATAAATAAGGATACAATGCAGAATAACACGAACAATGGATAAGTATAAATATTTTTTGAATTTTCAATCATATATTCAACATAACAAGAACACACATATGATAAATGAAGAACGTGCCTAATAAAACATAGTCCTGAATTATATTAGGTACCTTGATAGTAGTACACCAGGCTCTTGATACACACGTAGTATTACAAACTTGACTTGATTATAGACTCTTACTAGACCCTTACAAACTCTCACACATAGACTCAGATATGAGTCTTTTATTTAGGATATAATACTATGGTGGATGGTGGAAGTGATGTGTGATCCTCGTGGTTCGAGCGCTCGACGGATGAGTGAACCTCGAGAGCGTGCTCAAGTGATCGTTGAGATGGTGGTTCAAGCGATGCCCTTCCCTTGCCTCTTCTTCTCTTTATATAGGGATGGCAAAGGTACAGTGGAGCCCCTTCTTCACGATGACATTTTTGACTTGTAGTTGTATATGATGATACTTTTGACTTGTAATTGCATTATTGGGGAATCTTTATAATTATTTCTTTGACTTCACCAAGGTGATGATGAAGCATCTTCATGATGTTTCTTTTGTCCATTCATAAATATTATGATGGCTCTTTTTGACTAGCAAAAAGGTCTTCATGATGTATCTTTAGACTTTGATAAAGATAGCCTTATTTTCAATAGTGAGGAATCCTTATCTTGAAGATAACCTTATCTTCAATAGTAAGGAATCCTTATCTTGTCATGACACTAGTCTTCATCTTCTTCATAGTCTATCATTGGCGCACATTCTATACCATCAATTACATCTGGCTGCCACATCTCTTGCCAAGACATGAACTGGCGATATTCTTTCCGTAGTTCCGTCTCCTTGCCATAATCTGGTTTTATCAGTCTCCCGACACATCTGGTAATTGTACCAGAATTTCCTTGAAGTCCTGGAAGAAAGATCCTCATGATTTTATTCCGGAAAACCATATAATATGAAGGATCAAATCTGATATTTTCTTCAAGTTCTTTGGCTTCATTGAAAATCCTCCAGTTGTCATAATTCGTATCTCTGGAGAGTAGTTCTTTATAGTCTTTTCCCAAATCATAATAATATTCACAACTACGGAAGTTATAACATCCCTTGTCGATATAGATATCATGCATTGCAGGTCTTATTGGTGGAGTGAACTTTGGGGGAGATGAATAGAACATTATCCTGAATTTCCCTTTGACATAACATAGCTTCTTGCAAGCTTCTTTTATAGCCATTCCCAAATCAGAGTAGAGAATTTCTTCTGTTGATCCATAAATTGCATGGACCAACCCTTGATCTATCATTGTTTGCAGAGAGATCTCTTCAGTAGAATATGTTGGCAAGCTTCTGAAATATTTTAGATTTATATCAACCCGAAGAATGATATATTTGTGCCTTGGTTGGATGATTAGTTTGCTATCAAGGTAGAGAAATGGGAACATATGGATATTGACAGATATTCCTCGGTGTTTGTCTCTCTTGGTGTATAAATCTAGGAAATAATCTTGGAGGCCGAGAAATACACTCATCTCTCTGGTGGTATTTTTCCCAGATTAGATCAATAATCTCTTGTGAAAGGATTGAAAGGGTTTGTTCGGGTTTGAAGCTAAGTCTAGGAATGAGTAGCTCATAGGGAGTACTCGTAGGTATTGAGTATGTCTTGTTTCTTTTGGGCAAGGCAAGGTGGTTCTCAGGAATATCTTTTGTAGGATCATAGGTAGTATAATTTTGGTGATGACCAAAGGCATCTGGAATATTGTGTGACTGAATTTGAGTGGATATATCTTTTGTGTGTATGGTCTCATCATGAGACATCTCATTCTTTTACATTTTCTTTTGAAGGAAAGTATCTGCCTGGAATATGGATGCATCGTGATCCAATAATTTTGCATCAAGATCATTTTGATCATATATCTTTGGAGATCTCAGAAGAATATCTTTGAAATCTGATAATTTTGAGGACTCCTTTTCAGGATAGTCATCTGGTTTGTTTGGAACTTTTTCTTCCATCGAGGGAAGATCATCTGATAATTCTAGAAATCTCTTTTGTGCAGAGAGATCACCTTGTGTGCAAGGATAATTTCCTTTGCTTATCTTTTGGAAATAATATGCAAGCCCATTCAGAGCATGAGCTTTATCTTTCCTGATCTTGACTTGCCAGAGCAAGTTCAGTAACCCTTGCTGTAATTCATTTACATCAAAGTTGTGATTGAGACAATCACGATCTCCTTTTGGAAGCGCCGGCAACCTCCAAGTACTCATCCTTATGAGATGTTCGTACTTCAGAGGAGGAGCTATCTCTAGATATTGCTGCATTGAGAAAATCCTTTTTGTTAGTATTAAAAATCTTTTCTCATATAAATTTGTAACCTTCTTGTGAGAGTAATCTTTTCTTTGAAGAGGGATCATTTTTTGATAAGGTGCAACAGGTATCAAGGCTTTATTAGAACATACCATGTTAACAGATTTTGAAGGAATATATTTTGAAATTCGATTAATTTTTTTTTCTTCCAATTTAGAGGAAAAGGATATTTTTACCTCTTTTCCATTTATTTGAAATTAAATACCATCTTCAGTAACCATAAAGGGACGAATTGAAGAAAGAAAAGGTGTCCCTAGAATAACATCTTGTTTTAAATTTTCTACTAACAAAAATGATGCTTTAATATGAATATCATCTATGCATATGTCTATTTCAGGGACCTTGTAATTTACCTTTAACAAGTGACCTTCGGCAGAGTGAATCTTATGAGTACATTTTTCATAATACCTGAAGGGGATAATGTCTTGTCGAATGCAATTTACATCAGCTCCAGAATCTAGTAGGGTGTTATAGGCGGACCTGAACCCATCATGGAATTCATATAATATATCATTGGTGTACCATTTTTGTTTAAAATATCTTCTTATAGAGCCAATTAATTCATCATCTTGAGGCTCTTCTTCAATAATTTTATTTTTGCAGTCTCCCTTGGCATTAAGCTCTAGAATTTGAATTCTTTTATTAAGATCTCTTAGTTCTTCTTTAATAAAATTATATTCTCTTGTAAGATCATCAAGGTTTAATTGTTTATTTTTCTTCTTTAGATCTTCGACCCTTTTGAAGACCTCATCTGCAGAACAGAATTTCTTTTTCTGGATTTCAGTGACCAACTTTTCTTTGTTGTTTTTTACCCTTGACAGAAATTTTTCAAGGATAACCTCCTTCTCCTCAGGGTCCTGAACAGTGTCAAAGGTGTCTAAAACAAATTATTCTAGATCAGTTAAAACCAATATATTTTCATCTGATTTTTCTTCAGAGATTCCTTGTTCATAGCATGAGCATTCATTATTCTCACAACAGTTTACCTCAGTATTTTCTTCATTTTCAGATTCAGTGTCACTTTGAATATGATTCAAGATTTGGCCCAATCTTGCTTTAATATCTTCGGTATCTGATTCAAGCAAGGCTTGGATTTCTTGTTTTACTTTTGATTTATAACAATTTGATGCCTTATGACCCTTTTGTCCACACTTAAAACAAACTAGGTCATTTGGTCTGTTTTCTCTTTTAAAATGTTTAAAAGTATTTTCTTTATTATTTATCTTTTTATACCTTCTTTTAATAAGGGGGTGCTTGGCTTTCTTATTATCTTCATAAATTCTTTTATGGTTTTTATGTAAATTTTTCCATTTAGATTCAAAGGGATCTTGGAAACCAAATTGATAGCAAAAATCTCCTAATTCTCTTTTCCCAATTGCCCTTTGTTTTTTAAGCTGCTCTATGATTTTCAAATCATTACATAGCTCTGCACCTACCATTTGTATCTTTTGAGTTATTTTTCCAATATCTAGATTCTGATAATTTATGCTCCCTTCCCCTTCTTTTCTTAAGGCATTTCTAACCTTTTCAGCAAATAGGGGAGGTAAACCAGATATATATTTTTCTTTCCAAAAATTCTGATTAGGATCTGGAAGTGTATATAATTTTGATAGGAATGAATGTTTATACCATCTAAAGTCTAACATAGTTTTGCATTTCAAATTAATCAATTGCTCTCTATTCTTTTCATAGATGTCCTGACAGTTTCCAGCAAAATGGTAAACTATGTTGTAGAGCAAGGTTGATATGGTGTCTGAGACTGTTCCTAGAGGTTGTCCTTGGTCATTTGTTAGGACGATGGGTCTACCATTTTCATCTATTTTAACAGCATCTATTATGGATTTTCTTTGGGTTTCATCTAGGTAGTGATCCCACCAGCCCCTTAATTGTCTAGAAAATTATATGACAATCATATAGGCTACTTCTTTTTCTTTATTTCCATTTGCAATGCATGCATTCGCATACATAATCATTTGATGGCACATGGTAAATATTTGATATTCTACAAACCCATCAATATTCCATTCAACAATTTCTTTACCATTGAAGCATGTCATATTGGCTATGTGAGGCAGTTCTTCAAACTGTAGGTCTGCATAGGTTGGCCTGGGATAATAATTCCTTGTCATAGCCATTTGGGTTGTAGTTTTGAAAGTTCTAATTCTATTTATCACATCGTCACTTTCTTTATCAGTGATTTGATTGATATTTTTATTGACTTTTAGATTTTCCAATTTATTTGCTAACTCATTGACTAGCTCCTCAGAAATAGAGGATCCCAAAGCCTTTTGTTTTCCAAGTTTGATACTAGACGAGAACATTTGTGGGACAAAAGGTGGGGTAACTACTTGAGTATTGGAAATATCAGAATGAGAGCTAGATGGAAGATTTACCTTTACTTCGATTTTGTTGGGCTTTGTTCTGTCCATGAGGAAGGCTTCTATGCGATCCGTTTGCTGGCCAAGGGCATGCAAAGATATGTTTGAAAAGTTTTGTTGTTCCACAAGGTGGCCTATGTGTTCAGCTTTTATAGGTTCACTATGTGTAGTTTTGGATAAGTTTTTGAGTGGGCAAACTTTGATGCTTTCGCCCTTTGCTTCTAACTGGATAGACTCAAATGGTGGATGTACGGATTCTATCTGTTTTCCACTAGTAGTCTTCCAATCTTTAGAAGTTCTTTTTATCATGGTTATCTTCTCATTATCAGATTCTGGTTCAATTTTTTCTTTTTGCCAAGAACCTGGTTTGAAGAATTGTTCAAAATGTCTGATTTGACCATTTTCATACCAATCAAAGAAGAATATGTTCTTCTTTTGCTCAATCATTTCTTTATGCCAAACTTCTCTAATCTTTAGCCAAAAAGGTCGGTCCACATTTTTGAAATATCTTTCCTTTTTGGCTTTATTTTTTGGAAGACCTATTTCCTTTAGAAGAAGCTCTTTATCTATTTGGAACTCTTCTTCTTCTAGAATTATGACACAATCTGTTTGACATTTAGGGTCATCAACTTCAATAACATTGATGTCAAAATCAGAGATTGAGGGTTCATACGAGCTATCTTCATATGTAGCATAGACAATATTTTGTGGCCGCATCTGGGGTCTATTGTCAATACTAACAGAGGGTCTGACTTGGATAAATACTTTTCTTTTTGAAGAGAACATTACCTCAACATCCCCATCAGGAGTCTCAGTTACAGATTGGACTTCAGTTTGTTCAAGATTTTATGGCTCAACTGCTTGGGTCAAAGTCCACTTTTTGGGAAGTTTTATTCCGTCCCATTTTAAGGCTTTTGGAGTGATAACATTGTTTTTAGGATTAGCTTGGAGTAGAGTACTCAAGCCTTTGGGTGTATTTTGCTTTGCACATGGAGCTAAGGAGGTCATGGCTTTATAGTATATCCTGTAGGTTACAGAGATATTTTCGCTTCCTGGTTCAAGATCAAAGCCTGATGTTTGTAAATTCAGGATAAGAACTTTGTGGATATTTGGATCTGATAAGGATACTGAGAAATCTGGGAAAGTGTTAAAAAACACTAGACCATTGCTAAGGCTGGCTTCAACCATCCCAAGCAAAGAATCTTGAAATCTTTTGTTTCTACAATCCCTTAGGCAAGCCAAGATGGATACATTTAAACCTTTTCTAGTTAGGGATCTGATGGCTATTTGGACTAACCCGAAGTGTAGATAATGATACTGGGGTTTAGCTCTTATATCATTTATTTCCTTTTCAGAAAGAAGACGCAGGGTTTCATGCATGGAACTAACACGAAATGTTTTTTCAATGGTTTTAATGAAATAGTCAGAACGAAGAGAGAAAGTTCCTACATGATAAATTTCTCTAATATTTATTTTAGGAATTTTCCAGTTAGCAATACTTTTTTCAATATCTTCAAAACAAACAGATGATGCATTCTTCACGGACACGGTCTTAACCGACTTATCACTGCTACACGAGGCTATAGACCGGTTAGAAGCAGTAAGCGTCCTTACTAACCAAGACATCTTATACGAAGACAAAGGAGTTTAGATGGGCAGTTTCCAGTCCAACGGCAGGGTAATTAAACCTCACAATTACGATCAACCTGTAGGGTAGATGGTTTCCAGTCCAACGGCAGGGTAATTAAACTTCACAATTAAGACCAACTTGTTTCTTTTGCTAGGCTTGGATAATCCGATGCTTCCTAATCCAACGCTCAAACGCCTATTCCAACGCTCCAACGCCAACAACACCTATCTTCGGCTAAAAGGCTCACGGGTAGAGGCTCACGGGTCCGGGCAAACGGGTCCGTCCAAGCTTTTGCAAAAGAAACAGGGTCTCCGCGACTACGGCTTACCAACACTCTACGGGATCTCTGCGACTACGGCTTACTACCACACCCTCTCTCCCCCGTTCGGAGAAGATGGCTTGGGGAGCTCGGGCACACACTGGCTCCTATACCAGATCGACACCCAGGTGGTCAGGTCTAGGTAGGATAAGGAAGGTATGTCCGGGATACACACACACACACAAGACATATATAAGACAATATATAATGTTGACATCTTCATCTGTTATATATATAGTGCCATAAGCAACCAGTCGGATCGGTCCACTGTGGATTCTATACGTGCGAGTTCATCAGAGTGAACGGACGATACGTCAACAACCCTCAAGTAATACACAAGTAACAATCTGTCATTAAAGTTCAAAATAATGTGTAATAATAATCAAGTTAAAAAATATGATATTTATACAGGGACGTGGATATAAGATAGAAAGGACAAATAACATGTCAGAGAAAATTTTTCTAGGCATCATCGAGGACATGTGCAATTTCATGATGAAACAAATCATATCATTTGACGGAAATATCATGATGCTACCGACATGTTAACACAGCCCAAGTATAGAGCCCTAACAGACATATTGGTAGGCTAAATCTTCCGCGTGAAGATTACTAGGGCACGGAACCATATGAAAACTTTGATGTATATGTGTGTATTTATATCGATATCGCATGTGATGTAAAAACATAGAAGTGTATAAATATGTGTGTACATATAATTAATTAATTGCATGTTTGTATATATGTATTGATAATGACCCTTATAATAGGACATAGTATATTCAATATCATATTGTATTATAATATTAAAAAAACAGGGCACAACCTATTTTGGAAAAAAGCGGGAAAAATAAACGCAGACGGTCGCTTAACTGAACCGCCTATAGAAAACAGATTTCTACAGGCGGTTCCTAAAGAAGACCGTCTATAGAAAGCTGGTTTCTACTGGTGGTTCTCTTTAGGAAGCGCCTGTAGAAATCTGTTTTCTACAGACGGTTCATAGAAAACCGCCAGTAGAAATGTGGCCTCTCCCGCTGGCGGTTGGGGAAAACGTCTGTAGAAATGCGTTCTCAACCGCCAGCAGGGAGCTTTTGTGTACTGGTGAGGTTTGACTAAATATACTGATAAACATTTTAATATTTTTATACCAAAAACATTATTATAAAAATATATCCTATAACAAAACTAATAATAGTTATTTGATGTCATAACTATTTGTACTTTTTATAGATAATTTGGTTAAAATTTGAGATACTTTAACTTGAACTAATGTTAGAATTGTATTTTTCCCGATGGATATGTAGCTAGGGAGTACTGAACAGGTATACGAGATGGCAAGAGGCCCTCTCATAGACTATACACGCCATTATCAACAAAGTACTAGAGTGGAGACTACTAGCTTAGAGCATATGAGTATACTATGACATAGGCAGGGGGCTATGTGGGCACCGAGATGCCTGTATGGGGACGGCGATAGGTGATCGATCAGAGACAATATCGATCGGGATGGGATCGACCGACCTCATATCGACCTCTCTCTTGGGACGACATGATGAAGAATATGGTCCATGCATCAGTCGCCCGCCGAGACGGTTGAGGGCTTTAACTCCGTGGCGCATTCATCTGGGCCCCGTCGAGACGCTGATCGGGTATAGTCTCGGCCGTCAGGACTCAGGGGACTCAGGAGGCCTGATGACGAAGCAGGCGTACGACAGAGTCATTGTCAGTGAGCCCCACGGCGCATTCGCATTCAACGCGCGCGCAAACACGCAGGGAACGACAGAAGAGAGTCGTCTCGCGAATGATCAGCTGGGCATGCATGCATATATGCATCGCTGTGTTTGGTCGCGATCTGGCATTGCATGCATTCTGGCTTCACTTTGGTAGCTGATGCAGGGATTCCATGGATTTGCTGCATGCCAGGGCGGTAGAATTGAAGCTGTTTGTTGGGTATGGAATACGGAGTAGCAGTAACCCAGAATGAATGCAGGGAGAGTGGGAGTACGTGGGAGCATTGAATGTCTGCTACACTACACGTACGACGACGGCATTCTTGCATTTTCTCAGTTCTCACATGTTTTCAGCAACTCCCCTGTTCTCTCCGCCCACTCTCGATGTTTTGTCCCTCCCGTTCTCTGCAAAATACTACTCCCTTCTGCCATACTCGAGTCTTGGCTAGCTACTATAGGTTCTAGCCTATATAGAGGGAGTGAGCAAGGGTAGAAATATGAAAATGTATATCAAATTATTCGGTATTCGTATTCGATTTAAAACTAATATGAATATCGGTATCCATGTTCGATTTTGAAATGTATCAAAGTGGACGTATTCGGTTTTATCTTTTTTAATAATCTGGATTCATACCCATATCCGCAAATATCCGATAGTATTCGTATTCGAGTAGAACAAAACAACTTTCTAACCCATAATATAAATACATTATTTTAATCTAATGTGAAACTAATATATTTATTGATGATAATTATTTTCAATATTTTAGTTTATTATTTATTCATATAAAGCACATTTTATATAATTTAATCAATTTTATATAAATTATTTTATTATATATATTAAAATAGTATTTAAAAATTATTTGTTTTATATTTATATTTAATTATTGAAATATGTATTAATAAATATTTTTTACCTATCTACTTGATTTGTATACTTAATATTTAATTTTTATACGTAAATGATAATTCTGTTCTTCCAATAACAAGCTAAAACAAACAATATATATATATATATATATGATGTCACATAAATGAGTAAATATTCGAATATGTATTCGTATTTGAACCATTTGTCTTGTATTTATATCCGAGAATAATCGAATATTCTGTATTCATATTTGAATTTTAAAATATGAAAAGTATACATCCATTATCGTCCATATCCTATCCGTATTTAGAGAGGAAGCCTACTTATCAGCTTTTCTTTGGTACCATTCGCATTCGGGAGGAAGCCTACTGATCAGCTTTTCTTCGCAGCGGCAATTGGCATCGGTGCCGACTAGCTAACTAGCTAGTTGCCCTGCTGCAGTATACGTATCAAGCAGCATAGCATGCATGCATGCTACACCAGCACAGTGGCCACTACTTTGGTGCAGCTGCAGCTAGCTCGCCGAGCATGCCTGTGGACTGTGGTTGTGGTTGGGTTGACTAATTCCAACCAGGTATTAAACCACCATCGTATTGTGTTGGTTGCTCTCCAAGAGACTTATTAATTGGTTATCTAAATATACCTATCTTTTATTTCGAATTTTTCGGTAACCAAAGATAGATAACCAAAATGGCTCTCTAGAGTACGCAGAACATATATACAAAACTTGTTAGAGACTGATATAATTTAGAAAGCAATTTTTATGTAAATGGATGGCTAAGCACTAGTATGAAGTTTTCCCACCGTCTTCTGCCTGATACCGCTCAGTGCCCCCACACCCTCTATCTGACAGCTCCTATCTCTCCTAGCGCACTCGTCTCCAAACTCCTCAATTGCCTGTTTTTTTT
The DNA here is from genome assembly GCA_038502445.1 of Eremochloa ophiuroides. Taxonomy (NCBI): domain Eukaryota; kingdom Viridiplantae; phylum Streptophyta; class Magnoliopsida; order Poales; family Poaceae; genus Eremochloa; species Eremochloa ophiuroides. The sequence continues at coordinate 54,443,040 of JAHLJS010000008.1, forward strand.
TTCTAGAGAGCTAGGCTTGGCTAAGCACTTATATGGAGTTTTCTGATTGCCTTCCTCTCGACACCGCCCGACACCCCCACACCCTCTCTCCGACAGCCCCTATCTCCGACACTCTCTCCTAGCCCCTCGTCCGCGGACTCGTCTCTGGCCCCTCCATCGTCGGACTTGCTACGGACTCCTCCATCACCGGTGCTACCTGTTCGAGCGGGGAAAGGATGACGGGACTAAAACCCATTTCCGGTCTCGGATCATAAAGGTCTGTTCTCTACTAGTGGTTGTGACTGAGCAGAGGCACACGTGGCCAACACTCCGTTCTCCACCACGCGAGCTTCGCCCGTGCTTCTGCCGCAACCACATGAGCTCTGTCGAGGTCAAGCCACCACTCTGACCAATACCCCACCGGATCTCCACCACTAGGATGCGGTGTTTGCTGGCGCACTGCTTGACGGTGCGTTGCTTGCTTGACGGTGCGGTGCTTGCGGGCGCGCACAGTCGAGCAATAGGAGGATGACCACCACATGAGCTTCAGTCGTGCTCTCGTTGACAAGCAGGAGGCTGATGGTCACTCCGACGATCAGGAGGCGGCAGGCCACTCCAACGAACTTGAGGTTCCTAGGTGCTCCACGGCTTGCTTCTCCATAGTTTGCTGGACCAGACTAAGGCTACCCAGACTACAATCCTAGCTATAAGCTAGAAATAAACCAAGGAAATCAAACACACCCTATGGCTATTTCTGCGTGGAGCTTATACATGCGCTTGTATGTTTTAGGCTTTTAGCGCCTAGAGTTCGGTTACTGTTCCAATAAAAAACAATTTTTCAGATTGTTCTTTTCCGTGACAAGACAACAACACACCTGATATTGATTCTAGCTCTAGAGCTAGAGCTAAACATAGTATTGGAGCAGCTTGCCGGCTTGTTGTGGATCAGAATCATGACAAACCCAGTACAAGTCGAGCGTCATGTGGTTAACGAGACTGCATGTGTGGACTTGCCTACTCAAAGTTTTGTTATGCATGTATTTTCTCAAACATCCATCGAAGCTACTCCATTTTAAGTTATACGACGTTTGATTTTTTTTTACTGCTATCACTTATTTTGTTGTAACTTATTTTATTAATAAATATTCTTAAAAATAATTTAAATTTAAAGATATTAACTCTTTTTTTAAATAAGATGAGTAGTTAAATTTGAGATTAAAAAAATTAAACATATACATACGCCTACTTATAAACACGTTATCGTTCTCCATTTTGGGTTTCAGGCAACAACTAAGGCCACGACAAGGTTTGACTTAGCTTTTATCAGTCTCTCGTGGTGCCATGCATGCATGCTACACCTAGCTGCTCGTTACGTCATATTCGTTTGCTATACTAGAGTCTCTTCTCGGTCTTTGCCTCTAATAATAATATATATATAATATAATAACGTTCCTTAACAGGGAAAGATTTCCCGGCCGGAGAACCTCCCAACCACTGTTCAGCCGTTATTTTTTTTCCTTTTTTTTCCCACCTCCACAATTTTTCACAAGTTTTTTTTTTTGCCATCCAAATTTTTCCATCGGGTGTTCTTTAAGAGTTTTTTTTGCGGTTTAGATTTTTTCACCAGGTGTGTCGTTTAACACCCACCTCCATAATTTTTCACAGGTTTTTTTTTTCCATCCAAATTTTTCCATCGGGTATTCTTTAAGAGTTTTTTTTGCGGTTTAGATTTTTTCACCAGGTATGTCGTTTAACACCGATGAGTCGATAGCATGTATTTTTTTTCTATCCACATTTTTTTGATCGGGTCCGCCATTTAGCGCCAATGCAGTTTTTTTTTCTAGGTGTGTCATTCATTCAACACCGATGGGTCGGTAGCACGTATTTTTTTTGTCCAGATTTTTTGATCAGTTCCGCCATTTAGTGCCAGTGCAGTGGTGCAGCGCCTACCGTGCGGCATTTTTTTCCCTTTTGCCGTTCCATATTTTTTTCACCGGGTACATTGTTCAGTACCAACGCGTTAGTAGCGCACATTTTTTTTCCCGTCCAGACTTTTTTACCGGGTCCGCCGTTTAGCACCGACACGGTGGTAACACACTTACCGTGCTTTTTGCTGCCCACCCCCATAATTTTTCACTGGCTTTTTCTTTTTTTTTTGTCATCCAAATTTTTTCAACGAGCGTTTTTAAAATTTTTCTTTTACAGTCTATATTTTTTCGCCGGGTGTGCCAGTTCAACTCCGATAGGTCGGTACGACATTTTTTTTCAGTCCAGATTTTTTTACCGGATCCGCCTTTTAGTGCCAACGTAATGGTGCCACGTTTACCATGCGGTGTTTTTGGGTTCTTCTTTTTCCGTCCATATTTTTCAGTAGGTGCATCGTTCAGCAACAAGGCGTCGGTAGCGCATATTTTTTTCGTCCTGATTTTTACATCGGGTCCGCGGTTCAGCACCGGCGTGGTGGTAGCGGGCCTACCGTGCTAGTCGAGCTAATTGCATGAAACAGGAATGACCTGGTTGTTGGCCACGTGGCCCCTCAAGGATCTTCAGGCGCTCCGTAGCTTCTATCAAGGAGCTAATTTGTATTGAGTATCTTTAATTTTGGCTATGAAAACGGACTAGCTAGCTACTTTGATTCTCACCTAGTTATCAAGCAAACTAATTGCTAAGTGCAAAAACATGAGGAAACAGAATCTGTCATGTTTTGGTATGCTATAAACATTTTGAACTATACATACATATCCGTATTTATTTATATATATATATATATATATATATATATATATATATATATATATATATATATATATATATATAAACCAAAATCATATCCGTATTGAGAATATCTTGTGCAATCGAAATAGACCATAAAGTGAGGATTTAATTGTATTCAGAATAAATCAAGTGCATGTGTTTGCCGTAAATGTTCTTAAGCTCATAACAATAATATGCATGTTTAAAATTACAGTATTTTATTATAAATGTCAAACTCCATATATAGAATATATAACAAGCTATATATTATTTTGACTAGATCAATGCCAAAGCTCCATATACAATTACATCTAGAAACAAAGCAACAACATAACTCAAACACAAACATGGAGCAACATTCAAATCGACTTTGTGAACTACATCCATAATTTAAGCCAACAAGTACAAACTAAAGGACTCGTTTCTTTTAATATATCTATATTATAAAGGATGCTAGTATCTTGCACTTAATTTAGTCTTCATGTCCTCAAGCGACTAATTAGCATGTTGACATCTTTGCCTCAGTAGTCATGACCTGCATATTTGTAAGTATGAAATCTTGCATGAAGACAACACAACCAAAACATGTAAATAAACTACATCAGTAGCATTTTTCATATAACAACTATGTTCTGTTAGTAATAAAACTCAAAATCTTGCATGGTAGATATATAAATATTGAAGAGGAGGTATGTCACACAAATTCTTCACATTTGAATACATGTGAATTCATTGGAAATACTATGATCATTAAATAAGACATTGCTTATCAATTCACAAGATATTGATGTCATTTGCTTTCACTATAATAAACTATGTGTTTAATACAATTTCTCATTTTGGTGAACCAAATATTACAATAATGTAGAGGGTTGGTATAATACTCATTAGAGATGTATGACAAATAAACAAATAACATATTATATGTTTGATAGTATATACTACAATTCACATATTAAACTAGTTATCAGGTAATGATATTTAAATTTTGGTAGGTAATTTCTTAGAACATCTTAAATGTTATATTTCAATGGCTTGCATGTTATGACATGTAATATCAAAACAAAAAAGGTCTTCTAAATGTAATGGTCTTGAAGGTACAAATACTTCAAGTAAACACTCTAGTTTTGAATAAGCTTTTAAGCTTTAATAGTATTTCTGAGTTGATCTAAGTTTTTAACAACACCTAAATAATATTCTTATTAGAGGCACATGTATGCTATAACATGTCTTGATGTGTGCAAGCACATGATGAAATTAATATTCAAAACTCAAATTAGGGAACATAATGTTTCTACACACATCATGTTTATTTTCGTGTTATACTTAGACTTGTAGTTACATGATTTGAATTATATTTTTTGATGATATTAGTAAGCTTTAATTTATCTCTACATACATTCATATGATAGTCATAGGGTTATGATTAGAACCAACAAAAGGATTGGGTGGAAAGTCCAAATGTTACAAGCACAACACTTGTTCTATCTACTTTCCTAAAATATCCATCCTTTTTTTTACCATGTAAATCACCTATTGCAAAACTCTATGCTCTGACTATTTGTTCCAAAAACTTTTCCACATAGATTTGTATTCCATGCAAATCACCCATTGAAAAAAAAAAAAAACCTTTACTCTGACTATTGTAGTCTCCACTCACCAAAATGTATGCATTTTATATATACACATCCCTCCTATTTCTAAACAAATACATGTTTGTTGATGGATTTCTTGTTGATTATAGGCAGCATCTAGGATTTGCATGCACAGACACGGGGTTAAGACTTAAGATAGTGAGAGCTTTCTAGAATCTCAATGCCAGGGGTATTGAGACTCCAGTTTTAGCAAGGCAAGGGTATTACGAAATTTACCATGAATGCATATATGATAAACAGATTATATAGTGCCGTGCGACTTTATTTTCAATTAAATTAGCAAATTAAGCCATTTGGAAAGTCCAATATTTAGGAATCCTATATGATAGAATGCATACATCGCCTTGCTACAACAAAATAGATATGTTGTCATGGATGTGTGATAATAACGATTATTATTGCTAGTGGATACTATATTGTAAAGGGAAGTAGTCCGCGGAAATTACAGAAGAAAAATCCTCCTATAATGCATAGCAGCATAGAAACCGAACCTGACAAAGATGAGACGCTTGATGACTACTGCGTGGCAGTGGGCTGATGATGATCCCCGCCGCTCGTGCTGGGCTTCAAGAACTGTCCACCGCTGATCTGCTGCCCTGCAGGACCAGACACTACACCGTGCCCGACGACGCCCATGGCCGACGACGACGAGTACGCGAAGCCAGCATAGCCTCCAGCTCCGCTCATGCCCACCGCCCTCGCCGCAGCTCCATTTTCGCCCTCGTAGCTCCTGGCCAGCATCGACTGCACGGAGGCGGCGAAGTTGTCTTGCTGCATGAACGACGACCCACCAGCTCCACTGATCGACGCCGCCGCCGCCGTCGTGGCGTGCCCGACATTGATGAAGTGCTGTGCACAATTGGCGGCGGCCACTGCGTTGCCTGCTACGAAATCTGCCATCCCTGTCCCTGCTGCCGCACCATGGGATCCCACGGCCGCCGCCGCTTCAGCCGCCGCCGCCGCCGCCGCCTACACCGAAAAATGATTTAGAACATGCACAGGTAGACATGACAGTTGACAGCAGAAGAGATCGTCGCACGTGTATCTATCATATGAATCACCTGCTGGTACTTGGAAAGCTCGTAGGTGGCGCGGGCGAGCTCCTGCTGGACGAGGCGGAGGCGGTGCTGGAGGATGGAGATGACGCCGACGCAGCCGTAGACGGGGTCAGCGGAGGCGCATGTCGGCCTCGTAGGCGAGCGAGTTGACGGCGTCCTCGCGCTGATAGGGGTGGAGCTCGTTGAGGATCTTGGTCACGTTGCTGGCGCCGAAGACGCGGTGCACGTGCACGAACTTCTGCGGGTTGTCCGGCGGGAAGTAGGGCGCGAACACACAGTCCGGCTGGCACTTGCGCCGCAGGAACTTGCACGCCGCGCACGGCGAGCCCGTGCCGCCGCCGCCGCCGCCTGGGCTACCGCCAGAGATCGTCGAGCCACCACCGCCACTGCCACCCGTGGGCGGCGAGGCCACAGTGATCACGGATCCCGTGTTGGATACGACCGGCACCGATGACGATGACGAGGCGGCCATCGTCGTCTATCTCTCTACTACGGGAGGAAGATCCAGGACTAATTAACAGATCCATCGTCTCAGCGTGAGAACCCCAATAGATGAGAATGAAAAAAGCGAAGAGGAATGGCAAAAAGAGAAGCATATCAAGCATTCGGATCCCGATGCTTTAATTTGCTGCCGCCTATGCATGGTGGGCGAGGAGTGAGAGGAAGGCATATATGCACCTTTAATTTGATTTTGTTGTTTCCCTTCCGGGAAGATCTGAGTAGGATGCGCGAGGCCGCCGGCGGCGCTCCGGTACAACCCCGCGGCCGGCTCTCCGTGGCTCCGAGAGCCTTCACCTTCCTCCTCGCTTCAGCAGGCTTTGCTCTTTTTTCTTCGTCGTCTCACTTTCAACTCTCTAGCTGATCAATAGGGTGTTTGTTTTGGAGAGAGAATGGATCATAGATGGATATTATATACGAAATGAAAGTGACGACCGGCGACACGGTGAGGCGTTTGTGATTGTGCCGTCATATGTGAGCGGGAGGAGAGGGGCCGTGTAGGTAGGAGCCCTAAAAAAACGTGTCCAGATGGGGCCTTCCTATTTGTGCATGAGCTTGTGTATATAATTATTATAACAAGAAATAAGCCTATTTTGTTACAGAAAATTAGTAGTTAAAGCCGATGGTCCAGTTTATTTTTTTAAGTAAAGGCAGGAGTTCTATCATTCAATTAAGAAGGAACTAGATGTTTTATGTACATGGTCAAAGGATCAATATACAAGGCGACTACACTTGCTGATTTGCCCCGCAAAACACTATGATCCTGCGCCTTTGAAAAATATCTTATTTGGTTAGATAGGCAACTTGTTCCGCCATTTTATGCTTGTTTTTAAAATCCTCCTATTTCTTTCTTTTAAAGGTTCTAGACAACATAGATAACCACATCGTTATATGTTCGGTGTTCCTGTTTCTGAATCCTGCTTGCCGCATTCTCCCACCAGGTCGGCTAGGCGCGCATTGAGGATCATGTTGGGGTAGCTATACATTATTTTTTTCCAATATAGTACAGCGCCCAGTGGCACATTACAGAAGACACAATGCACATGATGCGGCCATCCTCTTTTGTGTATACTCATTTTCCTGCCCGTGTGATTTTTTCGATGTGACTTGTGTTCCCTGCTTGTGCTTTTATCTCATATAAACATAAAAGTGCATTTTATATATATTACGATCTTTTGAAACCGTGGTCGTTTATAAGAAACAAAAATTGTACAATCAAGTTATTTATGTAGTTTTGGTTAACAACAAAATTTACTTTTATTAAAATTCGTATCAAGGATGGTCGAATTAATCAAGAAATCTTAAGCACTTTATTGTCCGAGAGGTACACTTGTACCAGTGTGCAATCTCTGGCGAGAGTTGTCATATAGAAAATTGAGAGATTCCATATTGTAATAATCAATCAACAGATGCATTTTTGACATTTCAACAACTATCTTTTTTGGCGACTTTTAGTCAGAGCTTAGAATTTCATATTTTTATAGGTGCTCAAAGGAAGTTGCAGTACTTAATATTTAAATGTACCAACAAATGGATAGTATGAAAATTAAAATTTATGAAGTATTTACCAGTAATATTTTAATACGTGGCAATGGGAGAAAAAATCCAATCATTTGTATTTAAATTCGATGCAGAGGATTAATATGACGTTAACATAATATTGATAACATTACTTATAATTACATATGCCATGGTCATCACAAAACAGTGTATCATTCTCGTTCTCGTTTCTATGAAACGTTTGATAGTCGTCGAGCATGTTTGTTGTAAGGGCCTATTGAGAATAAGCGATTCTTCCCTATTTATATGTGTTTCTGTGAAAATCCTGCCGAATTCCTCGATCCAAACCGGTACTTGATGTTAATTGGGATTAGGTCTACCACATATGTGGCAAATTAATATGATTGTGCATGGTAATTGTCTAAAAACATTTGTCCATTGCACAAAATTAGTCTCTTGCTTTCACAGTCAAGTTCACGGGCATACCTCGAATTCTGTATAATGGGACTGGATCGAGGATTTTAGTTTCAACTAATGCTAATTTGTTGTGAGATACTCCCTCCATACCCATAAAACTTAATGTTGTGTCCAAGTTTTTGTCAAACTATTGGGAATATAAATAATGAACAACTTTTAAATTGTTGAGTTTGAAAATGTGAAAACTATATAAATAGATTTTTCTCGAAATTTACTTTTATGAAAGTATGCATATATCATTTTTTAATAAATATTTTTATAGAAATATATGAAGTCAAAGTTAAGCTTTGAAGACCGTGTCGTTGTCTAAAATGTCAAGTTTTATGGGTATAGGAGGGAGTAAAAATTACTCTTCTATGGCTAAAAGAAAAAACATCTAGCTGATTGGAGTATGCGAAGACCGCTCTGCAGCCGGACCTAGCCTTAGCCTATCGATCGGGGTCAGCCCAGGTGAAATTCCCATAATCCTATTGAAGCTAGTGTGTGTGCGCGCGCTGGTGAGAGCCCAGCGTACGAAGGGCCCTGCCAGCTACCCATGCTAGAAGCCTAGAACGACTGCGGTGCGGCGCCGATCGAGCCGCTCCAATCTCAACTCGCCGACGACGACGTTAACGGCGGCTAAGATCGCCGGCCGGTTCCATTCATGCCAGTACGCCACGCGCCACATGGGGCTTGAGCTTGTGGGTTCCTCGCGGGCGCCGTGATGCCCTCTCGAGCTCGCCGGCCGGTCTTCGCTCCGATCCTGAGCATGAGTGGCGGCGGCCGATGTCGTCGTCGTCGGTCCCGACGGCCGGCCGCCGCCTTCCCCGGGTCTGCTGGCCTCTCGTACGCGTGCGCAGTCGCCCTGCTGCAGTGCTAGCTGCTGCGCCTGGCATAATGCCTATCGATCCGCATCTCGTCTCGATCGGTAATAAATTTTGAGCCGGTTTCTCCACATGCATATGGTGACTGGACAACGAGCTAGCATTTCTGCATCCACAGAAGTCAGGTGGTACCGGCGGCCGGGCGTTGTCGTCGTACGCGCCAACTTTGAGGCTCGCTCGTCTCCATCATCATCTTGCAAGCCATGATCATGATGCCGCCGGCCCGGTGCCGGTCCTGCGCTGGTGCACCTGCAGGCTGCAGCTGCAAATATAATAAATTTTGCTTCACGCTGGGGGCTGGGCAGCTAGCTTCCCAGACATTTTGTACCCCGCGGGGCATTCAATTTGTCGGTCGGACTCGATCGACCCGCACCCGCACGGTGCCTGCCAGTGCCAGCCCGCCCGGCTGCTCCCGCGCGTCATCGCGTCGTGCGCGCATGATTGTTTGTCACGGCCCACGGCTTCCTTTTGCCTTTCACTGTTTTGTCGCGGTTACCGTGGTCCATGCACCTCCGCGCGTACGTTACATAATATACGTACAAGCTAGCTAAAAAGTGAATGAATAATCCCGAGTCGATCCTGATCGTTCAAGGATCGGAGTAGTTGCTTATGGCAGTCAAGATCAGGATCGAGGCATGAATAGTTCTCATCATCCATCCATCAATTAATACTACAGTGCTCTAAATTAAGATATATACACACGGCCGGCAATTCTTCTTTCATGTGTGATGTTAGTCAATTTTACTGTCGGGTTGCTCCAAGGTTCGTGAGATAGGTGACGAATCCTGCAGTCTTTTCCGGCGGGTTTCGCGGGTTATGGCGCGTGCTTGGTTATTTCACATAGGGCTCATCTGGTAGAACTTTTTTTTCCAACGCGGTAAAGCTGAATTTCATTACTCAGGAGCAACAAAGTTGCACTTGTCTTTGACCAAACTCGGAACGTATGACCAACTACTTTGCCAAACGTTGAATTGACATGATCACCAAGGGTTCATATAAATCGCGCTACTACGATTACGACCTACAAAAGCGTTCAGTCGCCACGGGAGGGGATAACAGCACGACCACAGCCAGTATACAGCAAGTTTAATACACATGGCCAGAAGGGGATAACAACATGCAGGCTCTGACCAGGATCCCAGCTGATGCCTCCCCTCACTACTAAATTTTTAACCTTTTTTCAAAGTCGAGAAAACGTTGCAATAAGTCCAACTTGGTTGCTCATCTTCACACATGATCGCCAGCATGTTTTCGCCATCCGCCGTCTGAGTCTTCTGATGGAAGTGTGGAGGGTATTAGAACCTATAAAAAATGGACTTGTTTTTTTTTTTCTTCTTGTAGTTACTTTTACATGCATGTATATATACAGTTTGAGTATATACTGTACCATGCATGCATGCGCTGCACGGATACCTGTATCGATCATATCGGTGTGGGCGTGAGCCTACGTCGTCGCATGCATCATCCGGCCGCATGTTCATCGCGCGAGGGATCGGACGGTTGATGATCCAGTGGCCATGCGAAGTGAAGTCGTTGTACCAGTGCCTACGTAGCCAACGTGTAGGGCGGACCGGCGGCACGCAGCCCGGTCGATCGGGCCCTGCACTGTACACAGTGGGTCGGATCGCCCGTGGTCCTTCGGCCCCTCTCCCGCGCGCGCATATGCCGGTGCCGGCCGGATCCATGCATGCATGCACGCATCGATCGACCCGGTCGATCGGATCGGACATCGGAGGCGTTTTTCAGCGCAGCCAGCGTACGCGCACGGCACTTCGTCGGTTCATCTTTGAATTCACCGGCCCCGGGCCGGGTACGTCGTCGTCGCGGGAAAAACGGATCCTGACGAGTAATAAATCGCCGCAAGGATCGGAGCTCACCCTCCTGCGTGCGGCGGCGATATGATCACAGTGGATCGACCCACGGGCCCCGGTCCGGCCGCGACATATTAACAGTCCCGGGGATCCGAGTCGTGCGTGGACGTGCATGTCGCGTAGGCCGGCAGCTGGCGGCGGCCTCCAGCAGGCAAACTAGCTACGGGCTACAGCCCGGCCTGAGGAGGGTCCAACGTACGTACAGGTGCAGCGATGCAAGCATGGTCAAGGGAGTGTTCGGTTGCTTCAGGACACGTCTCATCTCATACGCCGGCGAACCTCTCGCTTCCCTTGCATGCAGGAGCTTTGCATTCATCGGGGTTTTGACTTTTGACCCATGCATGCTTACCGCCTACTCATGCATGGCGCACGTCATGCTTGCCTTCTACTATAATGTGATTCCTCCAAAAAGAAAGAGAGAGAGAGAGAGAGAGAGGTCCATTTTCCAACAGATCCGTCTAGAGCTCACCTATGTAACTATGTAAGCCATCACACGTGATGATCTTTTTTTTTTCCTCCTGCCAATACTGTTCATCTTCTTTCTCCTGTTGACAGCAATCGCTCAATGCCCACCGCCCCACCGATCGAGTAGACACTAGCACAGAGAACGGTGCTAAAATCATTTTCACTTACGTTTTGCGCAACCGTCATTATAAAAGACCAGAAAAAATCATGAGCTTTACAGGTATCTTCTAGCGAACCGCTATTACAAATAACTTTTATTGGTTATTTTCTTAAGAAAACCATAACTACAAAAGAGTTACAATGGTTGTTTGCTTAAGAAAACCACCACTATAAATGGTTTTCTAAAATGGCATATCAGGGTGCATATGTGATAGTTTGGACCCAGAGTCTAATTTAATGCTGCCTAAAAAATATTGCAAATCAAGGCTAAAAATAGGGGGGAAATGTATTATCTAAGAAGGTCAACGAAACAAGGAGGCACCAGCCACACACAATTCGAAGCGTTTCTTTCATTTTCGCAAGCCCTTAAGAATCAAACTCAGCACCGCAAGTCTTGCACGTTATGCCCCTTATTACCATTACACTTCGAAACCACTTGTGACTAGATAGCAGTAGTATTCCCTTCCTTCGACCCCTTTATTTTGACGATAATAATCAAGCAACATGCCTCCACTTGCGTTCTTTCCTCATTGTTGGGTCAGTTTCTGCACAGTGGTGGGGCGCTAGGAAGGAATTAATTGAAGATCTTGAAATCTTGCGCTATTCTGGTATTAATTAATCCCTAACCGCTGTTGACCAGAACACAACAACAAAGACCAACATGAGTGTACGGTTCACGGTACTATTTGTCTTTATTATGTCTCTCTCTATATATAATATATCTATAATATGTATATATACTCATCAGCCCATGCCCACATGCTCTGGTTTGTGGGGCCCTAGCTAATTTTTTAGTGTGAGTGCAACTGCTTGCGACTCTAATTATCTCAGGGCTTAGAATTACTTCCGGCCATACTTTTTTTTTCCGAGTAGACGCTATACATGCTATGAGGAAGTTTCCCAAATATAAGTGCAGAATAGTAAAATTAGGATTGAGATGAAGCTCAGGAATTAGCCTGATTAGCAAGACTCTCACAATTTATTGTGATGTTTATGGAGAGGTAACTCTCCTAATTGTATTAGTGATCTTAGTTCCTGAAACCAGATTGTAATATTACTATTGATCAACAGTGAATTCACTCTTTCTCTCGCAAAACAAAAGATGATGTTACTTCTAGCCTCCTGTCATCAAAATATAAAGTCTCTAATTAGTTTGTCACACGTCAAACATTTTAGTTAGCTTTGATCATTGGTATCTAAAACTTTATTTAGAGCGACAAAATAAATTGATGTTGTTGGTTCATTAAAAAAATACTTCGGTAACATATAATAATTTTTTTGTATTCAAGGTGATATATATTTCTCGATAGATATATATCACTCAATATCCCAACGCAAAGACTGATAATTGTGGTTAAAGAAGAATTAAATGCATGTCACCGTTGTAGACCCTAGAAAGTTACTCCATAAAGACAAATTCTACAAATAACTCGCCCAGCATATAGTAGTTGCTTGGAATTAAAATACATAGTCTTGACACACATCAGTGGGAAATGATGGGGCAGCCACACTAGTGGGCTGAACCGTACCACTATTGGCTCATGGGTCAATAGGGTTGTTATCACTAAATATATATTGCAGATGGAGCCATAATCACATATTTTCCACGATGGTAGTAAATGCACTCATAGGACCAGTCAATCACCAACGGTCCCAATCGCCTTCGCTGCGGAGTACATCATTGAGCATATCCACCTCTAGAGGTTACGTCGTCGGCTTAGGGGACCCATCATGTTCTTATAGTACTTGTGATCTTTGCGGTTACGCCATTGCATCTCTCTCTCTCTAGAGGAAGCTGAGTACACGCGAGTGAGAAAATATAATGGGGTTTTCTGTGTTGTCGTCGGGTGCATGGTCCTTAATTTTATCAGACGATTCCATATAAAGCCAATAGCCATATATAGGGATCTACCTATAACATTCCTTATATCTTTTGTCATCCTTTTGTAAATTTGGTAGTGTATGGGATCATTCAGCTTTGGATAAGCAAGTCAACCTTGTCCAGAATGCATGGCGAACTTGACATGTACGTATCTAAAAGAATCTAGTGAAATTCATGGATCCAATTCTGCCTATGAGAAGAGATTTAGCCCCTGCTTGCATGCGGGCAAGTTAATTATAACTTACAGAAATGCATGGCCACCGGCGGCCGACTGCCATGCATGAAGCGCCAAATAATTTTAACTCGATCGTGCCGAGCCAGATACGTGCGCAATGTTGCCGGCCGCACGATTGACAGTAGTGCCACTGTACTGCTACCTTTCTCTCGTCAAGAAACAATACTGTACTGCTACTTGCTACTTGCTGCAGATCAACAGTGGCATCATCCCCTCGTAGTCGTAGGTAGTAGAATAACAGTGGCGTCATCATATCGAGATGGAGGCGAGGAGGCCCGTTGCAGTGCACAGTGGCACGGCATATATACATGCACGCATATACTCTACCGCGGCGTCCGCGTGGTACATTTTGCACGGCGGGCACCAATCCCGGGAAGAAGGCCGTGTGGCTTTCTGCGTGTCTCGCTCGGTGCCGTCTCTAGTCACTTGCCACTTGGGCATTCAATGCCGCAATGATGGGGGGCATGGACTTCCTGGCGCGCGTAGCTGAGACTGATGAGACTGAGATCTAGTACGTACTCCATCTCTATGGTACGACAAAAGCGAACGCCTTAATTGCCTTGATGGCTAGTACTGCTGTTTATTTTTCACACGCGTGATTCTCAGGCTGCGTTTAGATAGGAAAAAATTGAAAAAAAGACACGTTGTATCACTTTCTTTCTGTATTTAATAACTTTTGTTCAATCATGACTTAAGTAGACTTAAAATATTCATCTCGAGTTAGTCAGACAAAAAGTACAAACATGCAACACAGCTGTTACTTCATTTAGTGTTTCATGCAGACGGAAAGTACAATCGTGTGATGGGAGAAAAAGAAAATATTTTGTGAACTAAACACACCCTCAGCAGGAAAATGTTGCTTACGGGCAAGGGCGAGCTAGGGTAGGCGCGCGCAAGAGCGGTCGGTTGATCGATCGGCAACTCGTTCGACGATGGACTATAGCTGATTTCTATAGGCTGATTTATTGCGAAAAAAAGAATGAAAATAAGCGAAGAACACCACTGGGCTCGCTGCATGCATGCACACGCACGCGCGTCGTGTGGCGGCGGCGGCGGACGGCGGCCTCGATCGGACACGGTCAGTGGCGCGCGCTGCGCCCCGTGATCCTCGCGACTTGCGTCTCCCACAGCCACAGTCCCCACGGCAGCGGGGGTGAGAGGCGAGCCCGCTGTGGGAAACGGCACGTGACGCCCTAGCTAGCTTGGTAGCTCCCGCGTCTCTCTGGCATTAGCATATGGTAATGTTTGGGTGCGTGTGGCACGTCTGCTGTTACTCCCGCGCGCGCTTCATCTCCGATCGTATGTTGCGCCGGCCGGATTGCCGGACTGCCGGACGTACTGGGAGAGGTGTGCGCGTGTGTTTCCGCGGGCCTGTTCAGGTAACACAAGTTACCGAGCCCAGCATTTGTTTGTAACATGTTTAATTTCCTTCTTCTCTTAATGAAATACGTGCATTGCACGGTCGCGAAAAAAAGTGTTGTTAATGGCGACACGCACTGCGGCATGCTGTGACTGTGAGACAGCAAAAGGGGGTGGGGGCGAGCGTACGGGCATGGGTGACAAAACGAAGAAGAGTGAGCTGCTAGTGCTACCTCCTGCTGCTGCCATACTTTTTTCATGTGTTTTCTGACGAGCCAAGACGATGCTTGTTCAATTCTCTCTCGATCGTGCGCGCGCCTACTGGGATCGAGAGCGAGCCAGAAACCCAGAATGAATAAACGAATGAATGCCATACTTGGATTGGATGTGCATCATTGGATTGCATGGTGCTGTCCCATCACACAGAGCCTTTTCAATATATAGTCAGTCTCATCGTGGCCGGGCCCCGTACTTTTTTTTTTGGGATCCTTCTATTGGACTTGGACATGTACCCGCTGTCGTGTCCTCTCCCGGCCACGGATCTCTATCTCTGATTATATAAGCTGTATACACTGAGGTCCTCATGTTCGGGTTCTGTTCGCTTCAACTTATAATTGATTATTTTGACTTCTTCTCAGCTATTTTATAATATTCTCCTTAGCATAAATCAGCATAAGCCATTATCAACTTTCAACTTCAGCTTCAACGAACAATGGCACTCAGATGATGAGGCAGCAGCAAAAATGAGCACAATCTATCGACCATGCTACCCCTAGCTATATATATAGGACGGTACAAGACATGTTCTGTGTACACTTACTACCTAGTATTACCACACTTGAATCAGAACCCCAGAACGGCGATGCACTGCGCGCGTCGTCGTTAAAACTGCGCATCAGGTTTCAGGTGGTACAATAAAGTGGCTAGCTAATTTGCTTCTTGCTAGCTAGATTTCATGCACACGTATATCCACACTCCTAGTATATAACACACTGAAAACAAACAGCTCGATATATAAAAGAACACACTGTGACGACGTCGTACGTCGCACGATCATCAATTATCAGTCGTCGCAATGCAAAGCAATGATAGCCCTCAGCCTCCCAGAGAAAACATGCGCGCGGTCGGGTACGTGGATGGTGCCATGCATGTGCCAGCACACACACACTACCGGCGGCCTGGACACATGAACAAGCGTCCTTCCGTGCCATCGCCATCGCGCCGGCCCATCGGAGGGCCGCACCGCACGACGCACGTACCAGGCGCATGCTGCTCTGCCGGCAACAAGACGCATGCAATTAATCATCTCGGACCACGGGGGATAGATGTGTCATCGAGCACAATTCCACGGTCGGCGGCGCCGGCCGGCCGGCCGGGACTGCCTGCATGCGCCCTGCGGCCACGCCGGCCGGGCTGCTAGCTGCCTGTGAGTCTCTTGAGCGGCCGGGCACACGGACGAGGGAGCGGGAGATCACTCTTTGTCTTTGCCTGTTTTGAGAGCAAACCGGGAGGGCGCAGGGCTTACCGTTGGGACACGTCGCACGTCGGCACCAGCAGGGAGCAGCGCCGCAGCCTGCAAGTGAGAAGTGACCAGCAGCAAAAGTTGTGGGGTCGTTGGCTTGTGGCGACTTGCGGACTTGCCTCGCGGTAGCGCCGACGATGGAGAAGAAATCGAGATGCAAATAAATGGGCCACAATGTCTTGTGCATATATAGGAAAACATCATCAACTTTTTCTGAAAAAGAAAGGAAAACATCAACTCACCAAAATTCAGACTGCAGGCTTGTATATATGTTACTTATAGATAGAGGAAGAAACTTTGGGGCGCGAAAAAAATCCATGTTTCTATGTTTTTCCCGTGAAATTCCCACATTACTTGTGTGAAATTCCTACGTTCCAGATAAGAAAAGTTCGTTTGACGGACAGTGTTAAGGTCTTGCCGAGCGAGGACAACCAACTATGGAGCAGCAGGGAGCAGGTTTGGTTTGGTTCTCTTGCTCGGTTCTATATCTCGGAGATCGTGCGACCAAGAGATTCACTTTTGCTTCCATGAGAGAGCCGATTTGGGCTCGTCCGAGTGAGCAAGCTCCTCGTCCTTCGCGTTGACGCAGCAAGGTCAGGCATGCAAGGCGAGGTCGCGAGGCTTCTATGCCAACCAAACAAACAGACTCTAAAATGCATAACAATACTTGATGTCGCGATGATGAGACACACATGCTAAAAAAACTGAAAACGTGGCCAGGCCGCAAGAATTTTTGTCTCGCGAGTTGATCTTCCCGTCCGAGAGGCAGCAGAGAAGCGAACATACCTCGGCAGCATTTATTTTGGCTATGGCTGATTTGTTGTGAGAGGAAAAATACCGTTCTATGGCTGAAAATAACCTAAAAGTAGCTCAATCAAACACAGTGTCATAGGCATCTCGCTGCATTCTATATAGTTCCTTCTCAGATTGGATGATGATGGAAGCAACCGAGAGCACTTATCAGAAACTAAAGCAGTGCAGCTGTGAAGGCTAGTTTGCCTTCAGCACATCTAAGCGAACAAATTGGAACGTACTAGTTCGCTTCTTCCAATCCAAAACAGAACAATGGCAGTTCTCGCTCTTCCATGTACCATACCAAAAAAAAAAAACATTACCGTTAGGGATTAATAAAATCCCCATGTGAAAAGGACCGACCTACGTAATCAGCAATGAAAACTCGTGCTTTAATCATAGAACAGTACCACTGAGTCACTGACCACTCATCAAAATGCAACCGGTGATGCAATTTTTCCGTTTTTGATTTTTGTTTCGATTGTTTTTTATTTGATTATGACGACGACGAAGTAATAACAGGGGTAACAAAGGCGAAAGATGCGATCGGATCTCGTTTGGGCCCTCAGTGGGACTAAGGCTGGATAACGAGCCGAGCCAGCTCGGCTCGGCTTGTTCTGGCTCGTTAAGATAACGAGTTAGCTCGGCTCGGCTCGTTAGCTCGTTATCCTAACGAGCCAGAAAGCCAGCTCGGTCGACTCGTTAAAAGCTCGAGTTGGCTCGTTAGGCTCGCGAGCCAGGTATAAAAAATATAAAAAAACTAATATTTGTATTTATTTAAATGTTGAGAAGAATAATAATACAAAAGTAATGCATCCAGCAGTCTTAAAATGAAAAAAAATTATTTTTGTATTGACATATATTATATATTACACCATACATCCATGGTTTATATTCCATATCATACATAATATGATCCATAAGTATCTATACATCTATTAAAAATAAAATTATGAAAGTCATAATAATCCCAACTTCATAGGATCTAATCAATCATTAATCAATTGTAAAGTATAAGACATGAAGTAGTACAATATCAATATAAGTTATATTGTTTTTTTTTAAAGCGTGGCTCGTTTGGCTCATGAGCGGCTCGCAAGCTGACTCGAGTTGGCTCGTTATAGCTAACAAGTTAAAATCTTGGCTCGACTCGGCTTGTTATCCTAACGAGCTGAGTCGAGCGAGCTAACGAGCTTCGAGTTTTTCCTCCAGCCTGAAGTGGGAGTACTTCGGAGCCCGTTTACACATGTTCAGCCCATTTTTCTGAAAACGGCCGCATGCGTTTTTTGTCTCAGGCCTTTATAGCCCATCTAGCAGCCCGAGGCAGCGCCCTCCCACGGCTGTTTCCTTCTCCGTCAGCCGCGCCGCCGCCCGCCTCCCCTCCCCTCTGCCAGCCGCCGCGATGGAGGCGCTCCACGAGGAGATGCCCTTCGACCTCGACTTCCACCCGTCCTCCCCCCTCGTCGTCACCTCCCTCATCACCGGCGAGCTCTGCATGTACGCCCTCCGAACCGCACGAACTGAACCCTATCTATATCCCTTTCTTCCAAGTTTCCCGTTCCAGTTTGCTTGCTCTTACCGCCGCAGACTAACCGCTTCCAATCTGGTTGGTTTCCGCAGGTTCCGTTACGGTCCGGAGTCGCATCCTGAGAGGTACTCACTTACTGCCCCTGCTCTGTTAATTTCACACTTAGAATTTCGCCTTGCGGTGCTCGGCACTGTGTTACGCTTTGCGTGTAGCATCAGATTGGTTTTCCATGGTTTTTGCGTAGGTGTGCCCACAGTTTTTATAACTATGTAGTCTCTGTCTGCTAATTTGAATTGGATTGCAAAAATAGAAATATCAGTTGGTTCCCTACCGTTTAGCCAATATTCGGACTAAATGGCCCATTAAACGGGCTAAATGGCTAATCAAAAGGGCTAAACGGATGACTAAACTGAAATTGTGCACCACCGCATTTACACGGTGTTTAAACGGGCTAAATGACCGTTTAGGTGAATAGGGCATGTGGTTAAGTGCATTCTGAAATTTTGGAGTCTTACGTTGAAGTTCTTGAGGTTATGCACTTATGCTTCAGCAAATCAAAGGTTGATTCTCTACCTTAGAGATTGATATTCACTTCGTTCTTGTTTGTTACTAAGGTTGTTTTCGGTAAAAGCTCACAAGGAATCATGCAGAGCTGTTCGTTTTGTGGACTCAGGAAAAGGTAATGCCTTGCTGCCTTTTGTTATATACCTGCCAGCCTGTGTGTGTACCTTCTTGAGCTGCATTTTATGGATCATTCTGATCTTTGTTTCTTGCTCTATTATGCTTCAAACACGATACTACAAAATTAGCAGCTTTAAGCTGGCAATGACAATCTGGAACTGATTGGGAGGGGAGCATACCTTGATACATCCTGTTGCATACCTAATGTCCTCTAACCATATCGTGATGGTTTTCTTGATGTTGTGGTTTGGCTCAGTGATTTTGTCGGGGTCAGCTGATTGCTCAGTTCTAGCCTCAGATGTAGAATCAGGCAAGGCCATTGCCCGCTTGGAGGATGCACATGAGTGAGTTTTGTTAGTTTTCAGTGCTAGTATTTATTTTGTTTGCAGAACTAAACATTGGCCCCATTTCTAACTTGATTTTAGGAATGCCATAAACCGCCTTGTCTGTCTTACTGAATCTACGATTGCCACAGGTGATGATGAAGGCTGCATTAAGGTATGAAGCAGTAAGTCTGCTGGCCTAAGATGTATAGGTGCTAAAATACAGTTCAGTTTCATCATTTTGTTTCCAGCACCTGCACATTTCGGGATCATACAAAATAACGAAAATAAGCATTAACAAGCTTATATTTATATAACAATGCTTGTGCCAAGCATACTGAAATCGCTGTTACAAAAATGTTCACTTATATCTGTTTTTGGGCGTATGTGACGTTTATGAGATGGCTCCTTCTTCTTAAGTGTCTTATATGTAATTATCTTCTATCAGATGTATAATGTAGTTTTTGAATTAGTTATCCTCATTCTTTTAATTTTAGGTATGGGATACCCGGGAACGATCTTGCTGCAACAGTTTTGAAGTCCATGATGATTACATTTCAGATATGACTTATGTTGCTGACTCAAATCAGATACTGGCCACAAGGTACAATTAGATTCACTGCAGCTGAGATGTACCGAACACAGCTGAAATGTTGTCTGCATGGCAAATCACTAAAGATTATCACCAATCCTCTTGTTTTATTTCCCAATTTTTTGTCATGAAGCAGGCATAAATTCTCCTTTTTTAGTTCTGCAATTAACTGGTACTTCCTGTGGAGTAGTTATTAAGTAATTTGATGTGATATTTAATACCAGCTAACAAAAGACATTCTACGAGTCACTGAAGATGTATTTATTTCCAAACCATTTGCCTGTCAAATTTATCGACGTCTATTCTGTGCATGATACAACATGGTAACTAAGGGCTAATCTTCTTTGTTTCCTTGTAGTGGGGATGGAACTTTATCTGTGAACAACCTGCGGAGGAATAAAGTGAGTTGCCCTTGGAGTTCATCGACTCTTCCTTCTAATGTGTTGAATTTCTTGTTTTAGGACTTCTTATCAACGGTTACCATTTGTTGATGACTTTTTGTAAGTCCACTTGTAAATCTTGTAACTGTTTCTGATTTAATACCAGGTAAGGTCACGATCTGAATTTTCAGAAGATGAGTTGCTATCCTTGGTGGTAATGAAGGTGCCTATTTTTTGGGAAACAGTTTTTGCTGAGCAACATTTTTGTCCTATTGTCGTGATAAGTAAATTTTTAAGTTATTCTTTGTGACTCAGAATGGTAAAAAGGTTGTTTGTGGAACTCCAAGTGGAGCGCTCTTATTATATTCATGGGGATACTTTAATGATTGCAGGTAACCATATTTTCATCACACAATACTAACTGCTGAAATAAAATAGCACAAAGATAAAACTTCATTAACGAAACTTATTTGATCTAATGCTGTTTGTATAGTATGCCTTCTATTCTAAATTATAGTTTACTTTGGCTTTGTTCTAAGTCAAACTTCTCTAACTTTGATCAAATTTTTAGAAAAAATATAGTAACCTATACAAGATAAGTGCGTTATAAAAACATATTTCATGAAGAAATTAATTAAACTAATTTAATGTTGTAGACGTTGGTGTTTTTTCTATAAACTATTTTGACTTAGGACAAACCAAAGCGATCTATAATTGGGCTCCGAGGGAACCCTACCATTCCATCAAAGTAGTTCTCTAGATGCAGCGTCCCCTATTATTTTGATATACTTATAAGCATTGCTTGTATGTTTCCTACCAATATTTTTTTCTCTAATCCTCATAGTATAACTGTCACTGTTGGGACCAATTTTGTTGTTATGGGCAATTTGATAACTTCAGGCGATCGAGTGTAATTCATTTTTTCTTCAGTTATTCCAATTGAAAGATCTTGTGACCAGTATCTCCTTTGAAGGATCTTGACATCTAATATTCGTAGCTTCCTAAACATGCCACCTTCAGTTTCTGTGGTTTAGATCCAATTAATTCTGCAAGTGATGTGGTCTAAAGTCGTTCACTAACATGTCTTTTTGTGGTTAGTGACCGCTTTCTCGGGCATACACAGTCTGTGGATACACTGCTGAAGGTTCGTGGGACCCTGGCCTTATTATGATAACTGTCATTTCTGCCCTGTTTGTGTATTTATTCTTATTATATTATGTTCTAGCTGGATGAAGACACTTTGGTTTCTGGTTCATCAGATGGTGTGATCAGGTTTGGAATTCACCACTGATGCTTTGAGTTAACTTCTTACTTCTCAGGCAATTTTCTGTTTTTCTGATGGACTGTTGTTCTGACATGAATTCTTGTCCTTTGTGTAGATTAGTGGGCATCTTACCTAATAGGATAATACAGCCACTTGCTGAACATTCAGAATATCCCATTGAGGCCCTTGGTATGTGTGTCCATTTGATTGTAAGGTTTGGTGGAAAAAAAACAGCATATTTCATTTCTTATTTATGCTATGCAGCTTTCTCAAATGATAAGAAATATCTCGGCAGCATCTCACATGATAAAATGCTGAAGGTGACAATCCTTCCCTCATTCTCATTGTTGGTGCGCCCATATGTTGGTCTGACTTGTGACCTTTTTTCCTTTGTATGCAGCTCTGGGACTTGGAGGAACTCTTGAATGGCCCACAGGTAGTCAATGGTGACAGACCTGCTGAAGCTGGTAGTGATGATAGCGACGACGACAGGGATGATGATGCCATGGATGTAGATACGGCGGCAACCTCTTCTAAAGGTGAGATTTTATTGAACTATGCTGTGTGCCGTTAGCATGATAATCCTGCTTTCTGGGTTCGCATTTCTTTTCTCAAAGCTATTTCTTACCTTCTTCCTGGGGGGTGTTTAGGGTCAAGGAGTAAAAAGACAGGCAAAGGACAGAGTTCAACTAGGCCGGCATCAGATTTCTTTGCAGATTTATAGACGTCAAGTTCCCAAGTTAGAAGCTGTGTACTCTATTTTTTTTCCTTGGTTATTTATTACTGTACGTGAGTGCGAGTGGGCACCTTTGACCGCAAGTGGAAGGCATACCAAATGTTGGAATACTAGAAGTAGAGAAGCAGCAAGTGTTGTGGACAAGGTGCTAGTGGTTTGGAAAGCAAACCGAATCCTGGTCAACCCGAGTCATAATCAAACCTCAGCCCACCTCGCCACAACCCTTTTTTTTTTTCTCAAAAACCAAACCGAATCGCACACATGAATCAAACCAAACTTGTCGAAACCATTTTCTAGCTGCACCCGCTCGACAAGCAGAACGGTTTATTAAACTAAGGCCTTGTTACAAGCCTAATATATGACCCAAATAACTCAAGGGTCTCCTCACTTGGATGCTCAAATGACTCAAAAAATAGACTCAATAGGTGTAGCAAAATCAAGACATATTTCAGAAGACAATCTGTTGCTCAAATGACTCAAAAGGAGACTCGATAGGTGTAGTAAAATCAAGACAATAGGAAATATGTTCTAAAAAAATGTAGCATGACGCATATCATGAACTTCATATTTTTACTACTAAAAATCTATAGGCAATGGTCCGCGGAGCATATTTTAGAAAGACAGTCCACAATCTTCGTTCTAAGCTTGCGCTTCAATCTTCGTTCTAATTGGTGTGTTGACTTTCGCCAAACATTTCCATGTATGTAAGTATGAAACTGATGGTCTCCTCACAACCTAAACCTCATATGGGGTTGTCTTTTTATTTCTATTTGAAATTCTATTCAGGACATGACTCACCATCAATAAAGCCTCCCCACACCATGTCTTAGATTAGATAAAACAACAAAGTCTAACATGGCGTTCACGAAATCAGTTAGCGTGCAGTTTTTCCACTTGGCAATCATGTTTGATTCGAGCGAATAGAGAGGTGTTATCTCATGAATATACAGTGATGCTCACATAATTCATCAACAATCTGGTAAAATACTCAAACCTTAGACATTTAATATTTCTCTCGAGTTGATTCTGAGCTTCAGCCTTATAGATTTTTCAGTAGTCAAGTGTTTCACCCTTAGATTTAAGCTAGGTAAGCATAGCAAAATCTAATAATATCGGCAATCGAAGTCACAAAATATCTCTTTCCACATTTTGTCCAAACACCATTCATTTCGCATATATCAAAATATATGAGTTCTAGAGGCGCAAGTTTCTCTCCTATATTGTCTGTGAAGCTTTCGATGCTGATTTGATTGCACAAAACTATGGCACTTTGAACTTTTGGCAATAGTAAAATTTGGAATTAAACTTATATTGGACAATCATGACATCAAAATAAGGTTAATATGACATAAATAAAAGTGCCAAACACTTGCATTGTCATTAATCATGCCACAAATATGATTCATTGACTTGTTACCAAAATCTGCTAAAAAAACATGACAAGCCTTGACACTCATAGTGTTTATCAATAAATTGTCCATATTTCGACACTACTACTTTGTTAGACTCTAATAATGTTACCTTAAACCATCTCGAAAGAAGGGAGGCAAGGTTCTTGTAAATAGTAGGGACATACTCCTTCCACGAACAGAAGCATGTAACCCATTCTCCGTCAGAACAGAGGAACCGTGGAGATCCTGGTAGATAGAAAACATAGAAATGTTAGCACATATGCATATTAGCAACCTACCAATTTAGAGATTGAAACACTAAAAGTAGTAGGATCACTTGAAACACTAAAAGTATAGTAGGAAGATTACCATACCTATCATTAACATTGCTAATAGTCACACGGTCTGACATTTTTCTTTTCCCCTTTGTGATCCGCTCGATAGACACTCCTTGGAGAAGTGGTCAAGTGGCATGTCCATTGTGGTTTACTATCGTGTATTGCGACATGTTGTAAAGGGCAACCACAGTGAACCTCTTTGCTAAGGAAGATAGTAAGTTCAGTGTGACGGATATCTTGTTCAGAGGTGCACTTATCCTGGTAGATAGTATAGTAGATGTGTACATGTACTTAACCACAGGCAATGAGATGCGAGGACACTTGAGGCCGAGTTCGTAGAAGTGAGTTGTATCATGAAGCAATTCTATGACTAAGATATTCGATGATTTGTATTATAACAGGCTCATGAGATCCACGGAGGGACTGAGTGCATCCCCTAAGGGCATGTTTAGGACAGCTCCACCAAGCTAAAAAGTAAATCTGGATCTGAGATTCACCTAAATCCACCATGAATCAGCTCCACTACCGATCAGCTCGCATTTCTTTCTCTCACTGAAAAACAGGACCCACACATCAGGACATTCTTCGTGCAGCTGGCGGAGCTAGAGGTGCGGCCGTCCCACCCAACCAACGCGACGGGCCAAGACCCAGGAAGGGCCTTGGCCAGCAAGACAGCATCACGGGCCTGTATGTATTGAGATGGAGGGAGGGCTATATGAGGGGTATTTGGGGGCACGATATATGCAGGTGGGCCTTTGGTAGTTGGAAAGGTATATAATAACATTTCTCATGTTCCACATAAATTATAATGGCATATTTGCAATATCACGAATTAGAATGGTATTTTTGTAAACTCACAAAATTGTAATGGCATCATTCAAATTAACCCTACTATTAATGATTGAGCGTATCCCCTGGGCCTTACTGTTAGCTTGCCTGGGCCTTGATGCTTTTACGTTTACACAATTACAACCATGGCAGGCGAAAATTCTCACAGTTCTTGGAAGCTAGAATAGTTCACTTCTAGAAATATGTGCTCATCAGGTCTGCTAACACGACATAATATATTTGATGATTAACAAAAACCAGAGTAAAAGATGCAATAGGCTGATCTTCGGCCCAAGAGAGAATGCTCTAAGCCACAACAGACAGCATCCTTGCCCTTCCTTTTGGAGACTAGAGCTTCTTCGTATCAAGCTCCTCTTCCTCAAAAGATGTAACTGCCATAAAAAGGGAAAATGCCATGGTAAGCAGCTGCTGGCAACTATTTGCTTCAAAAATAATCTGCATATTGATTGAATCAAGTGTCCCATAGTAGAGCCAAACTTACAATTTAGTATATGCTAATCTGACTGAATCAAGAGCAAAATCATCTCAAGTTTCACGTCTCTACCAGAACAAAGGAGTGAAGGCCCATACTAAGTGTCCTTAAAATGAACTTTAATCCACTTCCTATTGAACCATTGCATAATCAATTTTAGGAAACCAAACACAGGTAGCGCATACAGAGATTGTGACAAGGACATTATGATCAAACTGACCACCTATTGAAAAAGAATTGGAACTTCAATACAAAAAAGGAATGGAACTAAGAAACATTACTGCAAGCATTATTTCCTCCTGTTGTGGCAGACCCAAATATAATAGAAGAAACATCAACAGGCGTACGGAACCATTGAATTTTTGGTCCTAGTCTCCACTTTCTGCATATAATTCCCATGAGGCCATGAATGCTTTGTGCTTCCAGAGTTTCAGTCAAGTATCAGAAATGGCCCTTAAAATCTGATGACGGGTGTGAATAATGGATGCCTTTATGTCAAAACCATCAACTACTTCTGCATGCATGAACTAACTGCATATGCAGCCATGATTCCATAGAAGTTGCAACATTGATGTCACAAACAGAAAACCACATAAAATTTTAGCCCGCCACTCCAGAGTGACAAAAAGAAAAAAGTAAATGTGAACACTATGGCACATCCAACTAATTACTAGTCTGCTTTGTCAAGCAACATTCACAAATGTACCAGCCGAACAGAGCCGTAATCACTGCATCATGCTTATGAAAAATATATGAACATCTACGCTACACAGGTCTAATAGAGTGAAAGGCACAAGTAATTTGCACCACTTAGAATTATCCTCATATAAACGATCATGAGTTGGAATATCCTACAAGCGTAATCACAAGGTTAACTGTAATTATTGATTCCCAGTAAATCATAGCAAAAGCTGCTAGCAATATAACTTCAACAAAACTAAATGTAATCACGGGTCTAGTGCTGTGACCAGCCAGCCAGTCAATCAAAAGAAACTGTAATCAGGACGCTGGCACGTGACCAATCATGCAATTAGGATGACTGAAAACCGACATAAATTATTACAGATGTCTGTACCAAATGACTGTTAATCGACAGAAAATGCAGGTAAAAAAACAAATGACAAAGTTTCACGTAATGCAGCAAGTACCAGACCTCTACAGTAAAGATCCAGGCAGCAAACGAACAAGCTCTCGCTAGTGGAAGTCAAACAGTAGAATAGCAGGGGAGTCTCATTCCCTACCCTCTCTTTGATTACCGAAGCACCCTCACCTCCCCATTCACCTCGCGCAACTGCGGCCGTGAACCACAAGAAATCCTAAATCAAAATGGTATGCACAACAGGTAATCACAGTTAGGTGGAGGCTAGCTTTTGCTACGAATTATTGCTACCTATCTCCAAATACGCTGCCTTCTATATTCCTTAGAGTACATTTTCCCGGCATGACAAGTCTAACCTTATCAGAAGACTGCTGCAGTTCGAAGAAATACAACTTCAAACCGACAGAACTAGCAGCATAACAATGGCAAGAACCCTAGGGTGTGGCAAGAGTGCTATGGCAGGAAAGGATGTTAGAAAATACAAGGGGCAACATCTCAAGATTCTCAAAGAACTGACAAAAGCTCAACTCTAGTTATTTATTGATTCCAATTGCCCGTTGACAAAACAAAATGTTTGTACATCACCAAACAAGCTACAGCAGCATTGTCCGATGGCGCTGTATTAAACTGCAGGAAAGAAGAGTTCAAGAGAGACCAAGTATGGTTCATTCTCTGTGTCAGCTACTGCAGTTTCTTGTGATTGTGATCACACCAATGGGACTTGTCATGGGATTTATTTACGCTCACTGTCATTGCAATAAATGAAGCCCATTTAAGTTACACTTAGAGAACTCCAAGAATAAATGTACTACTTTACCTTAAAGAACCTATATTTTTGTTCATTCTAAAATATAATCTATATTTTTCACCAACAATTACGCATATAAAAAAAGATTATTAGTATAACATGTACACGGCAATGCGTGAACGTTAAATAAGTTCATCCCAGCCAACTGCATCGTCATCACGCAACTAAAATCATCTCCCAGCCAAGTAGGGACAGGATCCACCACCCCTTTCTTTTTACTTTCAATAATTCCCCACTCGCTGTTCTTGACATAGAGAGGGATGCGATGAATAACACCAAGAAACCACTGTTCTGACTTGACATAGAGAGGGATGCTGCGCTGGGTCCTTGCACCCAAGAACCTAGGGCGGAATCAAGAACATGCACCCAAGAACCCTAGCTAGGACTGAGAGCAGGGGGAGGAAAAGGAGGGCAGTGTTTTACCAGCGAGAAGGCGATCAGAGAAGAGACACCAGAGAACAGAGCACCGAGTCGCCGTCGTGGATCTGCTGCAGCGTCACTGCACGGGATCTGCTAAAGCACCGCCACACTCTCCGCACCATTGCTTCGCCTACCACTCGGAGATTCCTTACAAGTGGTGAAGGATCAGTTCCTGGGCCGGGGTGAAGGTCGTCGGGATAGGCCAGGGCAGAACCCCGATTTGCTTAAATGAATGCATCTCTATCTATAGACCAGGAATGTTTACATGCTGGGCCGACCCAAGGGGGTTGGGCCCCGAACCTGGCCATTCCCGGCCAAACAAACAAGACCTTAATGTTCTGCATCAGCAAAACTGTGATCCGCAGCCTATCATGTATTCTCAATCGAGAAGGGTATCCATATTGTCTTGGTTTACAACATGGGATTCACTACTTGTGAGTTTTACAAAATGTACAAACATTATCACTAACCAAGAAGGAGACGGGTATTTTAACAAAAGCAATAGTGAAACGCCGAAAGCACATGCAAGGAAGAATTACCATGCTGTTTCAGATTAAAACTAAATCTCAGGTTTCTTTTCAACAGCAACAGCATCCTCCGTGACATGTCAAAATTGATTATTCCCATCCCAATAGCTCTAGCCACAATGTTGCAAGACATCTGATTTTGGCTGTGGCAAAACATTCATGACAATGCCATACTGAGATTGGCAGGATCAATCATCATCATCACCAGTTTTCTGCTTCTTCCATTTGTAAGCAGCTTCAAGGATCTTCAGGTTTGGTGCTAGAGCAACTTCATCAGGGAAAATGTAATCTATATACTCCTCATATCTGAAGGATTAAGCAAATTTCATATCAGTACATATATTGCAAGCTTTTCAAGAAGTGTTAAATGGGAAACTGAGTAAAGAGCATACGCTATAGTGGAGCCATCTTCTGTAGGGATTGGTCTCTTCCGCTTGACTTTTCTGGGCGCCTTCTTTTGCACTAAGCTGACATCCCCAAGATCCCCAAAGCTCACCTCCTTATTAAGCCATTCTTCAAGAAGCATAGCTCTTTCCTCCTTCAACTCTGGGGCACTGGTTCTGAAGTAGTCGAATGCCCTTTCAAAGATAGCTGATCATCAAAACACAAAGGTGTTATTTCTAGTTCAATAAATGCAAAAACATATATGGACAATGTAAGATTGATCTCTAACTCATTATTTACCTCTACATTTTTGGACCCGCTCCATCTGCCTTCCCAGATAACCAACTTCATTCTTTTTCTCCTCGCTTTCACTGTCTTCATCACCCAAGCCAGCAGCGGCCTCAAACTCAGCATAGCTGATCCATACCTTCAAATGCTTTGTCCTATCAAGCAGTCTTTCATATAGTTGCCTTGTCCTCTCAAATTCATTTTCATCAATTTCAAACTGCAAGTACTCCTGTGAGATAAAGAGCAGGATGAGTTGGTAAGCATCCATATTTAAAAAATCTTAAATAAATTTAGAAGTACTACTGGAAGCAAATGGCACCAATGAGTTAATCAAACAGCATAAGAAAGATTAACTGACATTGTCAGAATGTCTCAAATGTCAAAGCGATATGGACTAATGCTGCATCAAGTAGATAAATAGATTTGAAGAACTTTTAAACGACACCTAATAAACATGATATCTTTATGTGTATTAACGGGTATAGTACGAACGGAGAAGATATCCAAACCACAAATTTGACGGTAGAAAAGTAGTGCCAAGTAAAAAAAAGGATTCTGGTTCAGGACCAGTACAAATGTAATATAAAAATGTATACCATTTTAGCTTGAGACCCAAATTAACTTTAGGATGTTACAACCCAATGTACAGATCTCCAAAATCCAAGAAAGTTCAAAGTCTCTAATAAGCATATTGTGCAGTTAAGCATCATGGTATTGATATAGGAATGAACATGATCAACTAATAACTTCCAAAGTTTTTCATGTCTGAACAATTCAGTCAGATTCAATGCTTTCATGTTCAATTAGAATACTAGCAAGAGATGTGCTGAATTTAGGCTAAAAATCAGAAACTATATTGAACAATGATCAAACAGCCCAATGACATTTGTGAGTATTCACCGCCATGGGAAAGGCATACAGAGAACATGGGCTGAAATACAGGACACTTAAAAATAGAAGCGCACAACAAGGAAATGCTTCTGCAGTCTGAATGGTTTCACAAACTTTCAGAGTGTTAGTCTAAGCGTTTTAACAGACTAAACGGTCACCTACCGTTTAGCTATCTATTCGGGCTAACTGGCCATTTAATAAACAGACTAAACAGTGATTAAACAGGATAAACGGCTGATTAAACGAACAAGGCAACCCACTGTGTAGCGTTTACAGGCTAAACGGCTGTGTAGGATAACAGTGTTTCAGGAGAGATAGAATAGGTAACATTGCAAACAAATTAGCAAATCAGACATCTGTACAGTAACTTATTCTTATCCGTAGGATGGTGCCTCTTAAAGGCCCCTAAAGAACAATGGATTGTTCACTAGAAATGAACTCTGGTGATTTTAGTAACTAGGGCAACGTAATAGCTATTTATAACACCATTTATACTCAGTCATTTGGTTTAGTAATAATAATAGAACAAATACACCTATTATACACCACTATACAAACCATATAATATATTAATGTGCATAAGCTAAGAGTACAACCACAGCTCTGCAAGACAACATACCTTCCACAGAACCTCTGGTGTATCAAGGGCTGGCTGCACAATAGCAAGTTCATATATTGATCGAGCACGATCAGTCTCACTAAGGTTCTTCTCCAATTCGGCATACTTCCTCCAGGCATAACAGTTTGCTGGGGACCATTCAATATATTTCTCATAAAGGGTCCTACAGCGGTCAAAGTTGCCCAGATAAAGCTCGATTTCAATATATTTCTTGAATATCTTGCCCTTTGGAGCCATTCCAATTGCATTCCCAAGAATTTTTCTTGCAGCCTTTAGATTTATCTGTCTTATCTCAAACTGAGCCGCCATGAGCCACATTTTTGCGAATGTGAATTTCTTGTGTGGAATCAACCTCAGGCATTCCTTGTAAACCTCCCTGGTTCGTTCAATGTCTTGTGCGTCTAGCTCCTCATAAAGTGCATAGTTAATCCAGAGATATATGTACCTCTGCCAATATCGCTTCTCCTCTGCAGGGGGCACATTGGCGATGGCCCTCTCGTACACCTCCCTGATCCTATCCTTATTCCCAACACTCTCCTCCAACCTGATATAATCAAACCATGAGTCATAGTTTAGTGGGTTCTTCCTAACGTCATCCTCGTACTGAAATCTTCTCTTGCCCACAATGGCATCTTCAATCCCCTCACGGTCACCAAATTGCTTCTCGAATGCCAGAAACTTCCTATACAGTTCCTGAGCATGACCCTTGGGCACCCTGTCCAGAGCATACTTGTATATTGCACGTGCACGCTCGACCTCACGGCACCTCTCCTCAAACTCTGCAAATGCCACAAATAACACCTCTGCATCCTCATCATCCGCAAGCAGGTCTGCTGCACGCTCATACACCCGTCGTGCCCGCTCTACTTCGCCACGCTTCATCTCAAACTTAGCATAGCGGATGAAGGTATCTGGCCGTGGGTGCTCAGCCACAAACCGCTCATAGATAGCCCTGGCACGCTCCACCTCCCCATACCTCAGCTCAAACTTGATGTAAGAATTCCAGCCGGCTGTGTCGGGTCGCCAAGACATCCAGCGCTCAAACACCTGGCGCGCATTGGCAACTGCACCAAGCAGCTCCTCCATGTGGATGTACTTGTACCAGAGCTGATCCACCCGGGGGAGGAGCGACACCGCACGGTCCCAGACATTCCGCGCGTGGTTGACAAACCGGTTCCGCATCTCAAATTCGGCATACTTGAGCCAGAGCGTGTGGTCGCGGTGGGCGACGTCGAGCGCGCGCTCGTAGACGGACCGCGCGCGCGCGAAGTCTCGCTGCTGCTCCTCCCACCGCGCGTACTTGACCCACGCCGAGACGCTCCACCGCACGCGGCGGATGACGTCCTCGAACTCCTTTCGCTTGCGGAGGCGGTAGTCGGAGAGCTCGTGGGGATCTGTGATTTTCTGCTTGGGCGGGCGGATCTCAGGCTCCTGCCGTTCCCTGGCCTCCCGAAGGATCTGCTCGGCAGTAATCTGGATCGGCGCAGGGGTCTTGTTCTTGACCCGCGTGGCCCGGGGCAGCTTGACCTCGGTGTCGCGCTTGGTAAGGAAGCCAAGATTAGGGTCGGAGGCGGACGGCGCCTTCGCCGGATCCCCGCCGGCGCCGGCGCCGCCCCGTGTAGTGAGCGCCATGACCGGTATTAGGGTTAGGGTTTGGGGTTGGGGGAGGAGGGCGAAGAGACAGGGAGAGCCGGGCCGGGAAGAGTAACGGAATTGGGGATCTGGAGGGAGAATCTGAGCGGCGTGTCCTCCGCGAGAGACGGGCTCTGTGCCTCCTGATTGATTGGGCCTTGGGCCTGCTTGAAAGATTTTCTTTCAAGAGTGAAGCAAGTTTGGACCCGTTTGGTAGACCTTCACCTCCAGGCGAAGAGTCACTCTTAACCAGGCAAACGCTCAAAACGTCAACTAATTTAGGTGGGGATCAGCAGAGAATCACTTTTTCATCTACACTAGGAAGTGGAAGCCGAAAAAACTTGCTTCTCCGGATTCTCTCCCGCTCCCTGTTATATTTTGGTAGGGATCATTTAAGAATAAATTCTCTGCTGATCCCCACTCTGCTTCCTCCCAAGAATCTAATGGAACCACTCCACCGAAGAATCGAGGAGCAGAGCAGAAAAATCCAGGAGCAGAGCTCTACGGGCCCTTGGTGTGGCTTGCATTTACCGGTGGAGCGATTCGATTAAGATGCTTAAATGGGGAGACAAACTAGTAACAACTACTCCTAGATTCAAGGGAGAGTTCATTGCTCTAGATTCTAAGTTGGAAGCTAGCTCCGTGGCTTGCATGTTGCATCCGGCCATGCGGCCAAATCGATCTCGCCATACGGTTGCAATGCATTTGCCGTTGGCCCACTGCCAAACAGCATCTCAAGGTGATTCTATCCACAGATACAGGGTTATTGCATCCGCCCATGCAACTAACAAAACACTCTTCTTTTCATGTCCTTGCATCCACTCAACTTGTTTCCACTCATCCTGAATATACGCATTGTTTTGATGTCTATGTATCCATCTCAATCCATGTATGTCGAAAAACTAAATTCCACGCAGAACCACCGCAATACGTATAGATTGAGTCGAGTTCCACACCAAACTACACCACACATGGATTGAGAGGATAAATAGACATCTAAACAAGACCTAAATTGGCACATTTCAGACTCGTCGACAAGTCCACTTGCACTCCACAGAGATGACATGCAGATCCTCCATATTGGTACCATTTCATATACTTCATACATATCTCCATCCATGTGATTACTAATGTTCCATCTTTGTGACAGAATTTCCAGACATCGCTACACAGCACCATAAGCTGTAGTAAAAGAGGCTGATTAATGTGGTTTTCTCGGAACAGTTATAAGTTTCAACTCTTAGTCCTAACAGCATAAACTTCCTAATGACATGTCATATGTGAAGTTCTAACAAAGTGCATGATTCGAACTTTGAAGCACTAAATTAGTTCTACTACAAAGCTAAGCCCCCAAGTTGTGCTCATGACATCAAAGGGACTTTTTCTTGACCCTTCCCATCTGCTTCACACAAGAACGGTGGCCTTGCTGCTTTGTAGTAGAAAAACGCCATCATCCTCGACCATGCCTCCGCCGACCGGACAACTAGCATCAGAGATTTAAGGTCAGACAATTTCACGACACAATTGATCGAGTTCAAATCATCAGTGGAGTGTTTCTCTATGATGACTCATACAACCAACCTTTCTCGCGGTGTATTATCCTCCCCGCATTGGTGAAGAGAATCTCAGGGAAACCAGAAACTTTCAGAGCATCCACGAGCTCAGGCTCGGCACAGGCATCTACAGCCACACACTGCAGAAAATATATGCATAGTCAGAACTTGAAACACTCCTTGAAGGAACCAGTTATCAATGGAATTACTGAAAGGATGTTGCAACAAACTCTATACCCTTGGTGATGGCAGATTGTGTTCCCAAAACATCTCAATTGCCTTAGTAAGCTCAGCCCTTGCCATCTCATTCTCCTGTGGTCTGCAAGAATGGAGATCATATTTTGTCAAACTAACTTGGATAAATGGGTCCTCAATAAATTCACGGCCTATTCATTGATAACTGAAACAACGCAATGCAGTAAATCCCTTGCGATTTAGACAGAAACATACAGGCTCAGCATATATCAGGTCTACTTAGCTGCAATGCACAAGCACTCGTACACCAATATGGCCTTCTAATCAGAACAGACACATTATGCAGACCTTCTGGCCAAAGAGATAAATTACTTGAGAAACAAGAGCAAGGAATGAATCAGACCTCTTATATCTGTTATGCACAAGCACAATCATCGGCCCGAAATCGGTGAACACGTTCGCATCCCAGTCCTGTGTCCTAATATCCCTCACCGGCTTGATGTAATTGTCATCCTCCCAAACAATCTCCTTGTCGCTGTGATACCCGGAGTCATCCTCCTCCCCGGCGTCGTCCTTCTTCTCGGCCTTGATGGTGATCTTGTCGAAGAACTGGCCGAGGCTGAAGCCCATCCCATCCTCGGCGTCCTCGGGCCAGTCCGGGTCCTCCTCCTCTACCACCAGCTCGTACTTGGTCAGCAGCTCCCGCATCTTGGCCCTCCGCTCCTCCGGGTCCGTCAGCCCCGCCGTCTCCGGGACGCGGTCCATCATCTCCCGTATCTTCCGGCGCAGCGTCCTCCGCTCCTCGTCGGTCATGGGACCCTGGGCCGCGTCCTCCTCGTCGTCGTCGCTGGACTCTGAGTCGGTGTCGCCATCGTCGCCGCGCGCACGGCCGCCCAGCACCAGCTGCACGGCCTTAGAGTCGCTCTCGCTCGTCCCCGCCCTCGCGGGGCCGGTGTGCACGAGCCTCCGGTGGCGCGGGCGAGCAAGAGCTAGGCTGACGAGGCGCGCGTGGGAGCTCGGACAGCCGGGGTCGGGCCGCGCCGCTGCTCGCAGGCACAGCGTCGAACAGGTCGCGGGCAGGGCATAGTGCAGTGGCATCGGGGTGCCAAGCGCGCGGGAGCTTGGCGGCGCAGGGAATCGTGGGCGGCGCGCGTGTGGGTAGGCAGGCACAGAGGATGAAGGAGGAGAAGGGGGAAAAAACAAACACTGTGAAACTCACCCTGAGACTAGTCTAATTATGATTATGATTAGTCATCGGATAATCGGATTAGTATAATCAGAATATCAGATCATAGCTCCTAGTCAAGTTCAGAGTAGCGAATCGAACGACCAATCACGATTAATTGGATGACTTAATAACACTGACCAACAAACATCGAGCTGCAACTCTTTTCTTTCTCAAATACTATTTTCTCTATACTGTATATGTTTCCTGATGATACAGACCATGTGGGGCGCCATGCCAACAATGGCAAAAATGAATGTTTTAGTAAAAAGAATGGTTATGTTACTGTTACATTCAGACTGGAAAGCTCCGGAGCTCATCGTAATTTTATTTTCTGAATGACACTCCTTACGTCAAAACTGAAGCCGCCCAAACGAGAGCAAGTGGAAGCTCCAGGCAGGTGCGCTTGCCTCACTAACGATGGAGCTCGCTCCTTGAACTGTGCTTCAGCAGGGAACTGCCAACTAGGTCTAAAAAGAGGCCCGCATTAGTCAGTGCATGATGTCTCAACCTCGCCATCAGTTGCTTGATCTTCGACAAGGTCGCTCGATATGGCTGATGGTATCCTGTGCCGTTTGAGGACCCGGGATGTGGCCAACCTTGCGTTCTGGTACTTCAGGACAATGACTCTTTCATCGTCCAAGTCAAACCTTAAGTTTTCTTCGGTGCAGCCTTCCACGAGGCTGCACAGGTGCTTCAGGTTTTCAACCTCCACACCATTAACCTTTTTTACCTGATCATGTGATATTAGGCAGCTTGATTATTCAGGACATATGCCAGATAGCTTGAGTAGTGGGTAACTGGGTACCATGGGATATACGTATAGTAGTAACATACCTGTAGTTCAGCAAGCCTTTCATAACCAACATTGATATCATCCATTAGAACCTGAAACACAAAATTTTCAGTACAAAGATAAATTTATCTCAAGTTAATGGGAACAGCGTATGCAAAATGCTTCAGATTGAGTACTGAAAGGGCAAACCAAAATGTAAGAGGGTAGCAAATTAATGGAATAATACCTGAGATAGGATAACTAATTGTTCTCCAGCCTTCTTTGGAAGCTCTCTTAGTGCCCGTTCACATAATCGGCGTGGTGAGGCATTATACCAGTCTTCTCCAAATTCATGGAGATAAGGCTGGGTAAGTGGGATAAAAACAAAACCAGCAAATATGTAGTAGCTTGGTAATTTATCAAATTGATGGACTGGGACTAAAGGCTGCAGCTGCATAATAAACAACACAAATAAAAAAATTATCAGTTCCAACTTCAAATGTCAACAAGCTTTATGGATCTAGCATAATAAGATAGAAATAGTGAGACTAGCTGTACATTTCTGGGCTCTGTGGAAAGGGAAGAATAATGTTTGTTCTGAAAAGGAAAGAACAAAATCTCCTACTGTGAGCATCAGTTCACTCCGTTTGTTCATTTCATATTGGGCAGGGCTGCATAATCCAGACTCCAGAGAGCTGTAACGAGCTTGAGCATGGAGTAGAAGTACTCAAGACTCTGTGTCATCAACAAGGCCAGCAGCAAGGAGTCCAGGAGAACCCAGTTATCCAAGATGGTGTCATCGGTTGAACTCTTGAAATCGCGACTGTAACACGAATGATGTTTGATCTCGCTATTGATGTTGCCATTTTTTGCTGGTGACACCTTTGTTCTAAACAATATGTTTAGTTCTGTGTGGCTCAACTTTTTTGTGTCATTGTGTTGTTAAAGGTCTAAACTCTGAAATGTGGTTCACAGGTGACTGGTTTAAGGCTTTAAGCTCAAGCCCTGGGTGCTTGAGTTTAATCAGGTATGGTGTTAGGTAAGAAGCAGTGGTAAACAGGTGAAACTTTGTCATTTAGTTACTTTATAAGTAAAGGAATTCAGGTTCACCCGCTATGGGAAAAAAATGATGTGTACAAAGAGAAGGCCTGTGAGAGCTGTGTAGAATACAATTTGGTCCAATTGAGTGTACTACTATGACCTACATAAGAGATGACTTTATCTCTGCACCCTTTAGACTACTTAGATAGCCCAACATGGGTCCAAAATAGGCCCATTGACTAATGTAATGAATTCAGGAAAGTACAAACTTACAATTATTTGTGGGTGTGGAACTGACAGTAAGTATTGCCATTTTGACCGCTGGCCACTGGACAGGTTGAGTCTATTACCAGGTCTAGCATGGCGAGTGAAGGTAAACTAGAAAATAGCAACAGAATATCGCTACTATAGTTGCTAACTAATGAGCCGTAATAAAATTACACCCATACTATCGAAGGTACAGATTGAAATCAAATGTAATGAGATTGCAAGGACCGAGGACTCACAGGTCTAAGTGTTACTCTTAATTCTTGTTCTTTGCCATCTCGTAATACTTTGAGAAGAGCTGCTTCTTCAGGTTTTTTCATGGACACCAGATGATCAAAGGTGATTCTCTCTCTATTCCGGAATGGAACTGGAGGTATTAAATAATTGACAATCTTCAGTAGTTGATTCTGAGATGCCACATGTCTCAAAATAGACAGATTCACTAATTTACACAAAAGGTATGCAAAAACATGCACCAAAGGGCATGGATGTGCATGTGTTCAAACAATAATTGTGTGCTAGATTCCATAACAAATACTCCCTTCAGTCAACAATAGTTGGCGTGTCAAATATTGTTGACAGGAGGTAAGTGAAGGTTAAATGAAATAAACATAATATGCTGAATAAAGTTGTTAATGCATATTGAAGTAGTGCATATGTAGAAACTTATAAGCTCACCTGTGCCATCATTTGCGATAGGAACACCATCAAACTCAAGAAGCATGTCATCCTTCTTCAAAATTTTGTAAGCATCGGATAGCGGGTTTATTCTACTAACCAAAACTCCAGTCATTTCAGGCCGCATCCCAAAGCACTCTCTTAACTGAATATTTTCAGTAGCCTGGCAAGATACTCCAAGAGTACAAAACCCAGAATATTTACCACTCTCTTCTACTCCAGAAATAAAACGCTTAATTACGGGCACCGGTATGATATAACTGGCAAAAGAAGAAGAAGAAGACAGGAATAAGAAAGGAATTCTACTAAAAGTAACAGGTTCATTCGATGAAAAAGGGGAATATTTAAGGACTCACCCAATGTTTTCCGCCCCTGACAAATTCTGGAAAGCAACTCCGGCTACTTTATCACCCATAATGGCAGGCCCTCCACTATTACCTGGATTTATAGCTGCATCTATTTGTATAGCCATAAGCTGCGTGGCACCATGGGCATATTGTGTTGGTTCAACTCTAGATACAACCCCCTTGGTAACAGAAATATTATCTCCACCTGAGCCAAAGATCAGGATCATATACTATTCCACATTTTGACATCATTTATATTTTCGACAAAGTACAGAGAAAGTTTCATGTACACAATTAATGTTAGCAGTAGGGCAGCACAATGAAAACAACTGAGCTGCACTATTCACTATACAAGCATGGACATAAGTTTGCAATGTCGATGTAAATTACAGAAGATTCATACTTATCAAGGATTAGTTAATGACTGACTAACAAGTTAATAAAGCAACAATTAGTTTTTTTAATAAATTTTAAAAGTGGTGAAATCATAAAGAGGTTGGAGCTTCACCTTTCCAAAAACATCCTATATTCATGTGTTCCTATTATTGTTCCTAATTTGTTTATTGGTGCAATCAACTAGATTGCATTTGTGCAGTTACAATAGTACAAACATGTTTCAGTTGTACCCTTGCAAGATAGAAGGCCATGCATATGCTGCATCCGCTACTTGAATTGGATACAATCAATGCTCAAAAAAAAAAAAAGAATCGGATACAATCATGGATGTAATCATGTAAATAACAAGTTCCACTTCTAGATGCAAAATACTGCAATAAATAGCATATTGTCAACTACTCAACATCAGAATCATACCTTGAGGGTAGCCAACCACTGCGACGGCTTCTTGCAAAAATGGGATGTCTCCAAGCTCCAAACTGTTCACCCCATCCCAAAACTCCTCACTCTCAACTGTCAAAAGAGCCAAGTCGCACTCATGACCAACAGCTTGGACTTCTGCCTTGTATTTAGTAGGTGAACCATGCTTCCTCACAAGAACAAAAGTGTGATCAGCTACCACATGTGCATTCGTCACGATCCTTCTTCCTGGAATTACAAACCCTGCAACAGGGGCATGGAATTCAGAGGTGAGCCAAATAACAACTTCCCTTTCACTGCATTTGGGTTACTTAGCTGTCACTGGATACAAACCTACAGAAATTATTATCTTTCACTATCTTGAACAACAGAGTTACATTAACTACACCAACTTGGAGGCATACAAGATCCAATAATTTTTGCATTGCACGGCATGTGCTAATTCTATACAGCAGACATTTGGACACACACGATTGAGAGCCACGACACAAATTTGCACACATGATGCTTCGTTTGCCAAGTCGGATCAAGCAAATTATCAAAATCATGAACTCTAAACTTGTAACAAAGAAAGTGTAGTTTAGATCGAAATTAAGGAGACTAACAATCAAGCAATCCACAGGCATAACTTAGACACCTACAGCAGTGGCAGAGAACCAGAGATCCAATCCAACCACACATCAATACAGTACTACAGCTCGAGTGCTAAAATCAGTGTCATACCGGAGCCCATGCTCTCCCGCTGCGCCTTGTTCTGCCATGGCAAGAAGTAGTTGGGGCTGCTGGACACCGTGAAGACCTTCACCACTGAGTCCAGAGCCAGCTCCACCGCCGCGTACGCATCCGTGTCATGCCGCACCAACGCCCCCGTCTCCTCCTCCTCCACCTCCTCGGGTATCTCCGGGGCTCCTCGCACGCCAACGCATTCTCCTACGCGTGACGGGGCGGAGGTAGAGAAGGAGGTAGTGGAGAACCCGTGGGCGGCGGCGAGGTGCGGGAGGAGGGCGCGCGTAAGGGTTCGGAGAGGCGGGAGAGGAGGCGAAAGCGAGGGCGCGGGTGGTGGAGGGTGCAGGAGAACGCGGCGAAGGGCTCCGACGGAGGAGGAAGAGGAAGAGGAGAGGCGGCGCAGGGAGCGAGCGGCGGCGAGCATGGTTGCCTCGCGCCCTCGCCGGAGCCGACAGGAGGCTTGGGAGTTTTCGGCTCGTGGGTTTTAGGGCAGGCCTGGTTGTCTTGGCCACGTTGCTTGCATCGCCTCGCCCGGCAAAGTTTGCCTTTCCAGGGAAGGAGGGCCAAATTGGCTTGCCCAAGCAAGCAAGCAAGCAACAAAAAGTACTGTTTCAGTTTCTCAACTAGCGAGGCGAGGCAACCACCGATCAAAGATCGAAACATCCCCTTACACTCCTTTGGATTGGGGAAAATTTTTCATATGAACTCGTTTCTCTATAAAATCTAACTTATGTGAAAGCTCGCAAAAAAAAACTAATTTATGTGAAAGCCGTGTTCAAAGGTCTCCTAGCTGAGTCTGAGAAAATCCATAAGTTCATTTCACAAATAGTAGTAATTTTGAATACAGAAAACAGGAATAGAGAATGGTAAGCATGGTATTCACCCTGTTCGGCTAGCTGGTCCAGCCAGCACCAGCCAGCCATTCAGCAGTGTTTTTCTTTTAGAACAATCAGCCAGCCAGCCTGTACCGTACCAGCCAGCCGAACAGAGTGACTGTTGTTGTAGATCAAAGTCTCCAAAAAATGTATGAAAGGGAGACTTTGAGTGTGGGCTAGCTGGTCCAGCCAGCACCAGCCAGCCATTCAGCAGTATTTTTCTTTTAGAACAATCAGCCAGTCAGCCGTACCGTACCAGCCAGCCGAACAGAGTGACTGTTGTTGTAGATCAAAGTCTCCAAAAAATAGTATGAAAGGGAGACTTTGAGTGTGGGCAAATTAATGAGAGGAGAAGAGACAATCAAAGAGTTCACGTTGTAATAATTTGTATTCATCTCAGCCTTATTCCCCTATAAATAGGAGGCACTCTCACCATTGTAATTCATCCAAGAGAATGAAATATACAGTGCTCTCACTTCCCTTTCCACTCTTGTGCCTGTGTTCCTCTATGTGCTTGTGACTGTATCTGTATCTACAAATGAGCTTATTTCTAACATGTTATCAGCACGAGTTCTACTAGAAGGTAAGAAGGTGAGAAATCAATTCATCTGATGTACACATAAGAATACGAGCACGTTGTTACTTGCGTCGTTGGCACGTCGGCGGCGTCCGGCGACCTGAAGGCGGCTCAGCCGTCATCGCCGTCCATCGCTGGAAACGACCATGTCAGCCCTCGAGTGCCGACAGTGACGATGCAAGGATGGCTCTTCCTCGCTCACCAAGAAACTGGCCCAAAAGCGCCGTCCCTAGCTCGTCGGCCCGGAAGTGTCGGTTTCAGCTAATCGGCCTCGAAGCGCTGAGCACTCACTTCATCGATGTTTCGAGCAACGCCCAGCAACACAGAGGCGGCTCTGACGCCGTTGTTGTCCATGTGCCCGAGATGAACAAGGTTGCCCGAAGCAACCTCGTCGGCCCTAAAGTGCCGTCTAAAAAGGGCATGGTCGAGCAAACACAATAGCTACGAGCTGGTCCTGAAGACCTAACTCAAATATCAAATGTTGTACTCTTTTTTCTTTGATGAGTTTTTCCCACTAAGTTTTCTCATGCAAGGCTTTTAACGAGGCATTAGGTGCAACATAAGTGATGCACTCTTTTCTCCTACCTTTTTTCCTATGGGTTTTTGGGGGAGTTTTTAATGAGGCATATACATGGCATATAAATGGCCAAGGTGGAGTGTTGTGAATCAAAGTCAAAAAATAATGTGAATGATGGACTTTTGAATGGTGGCTAATTAAATGAAGAGGAGAAGAAAGTCAAGGAGTTCACACAATGTAATTTGTATCCGTCCATCCTCTCCTCTATAAATATGAGGCTCTTTCCTTCGGATGTAACTATCACAATAAAATGAAATATACAGAGAACTCCCTTCCCTCTCCCACTCTGTGTTTATTTATGTGCTTGTGATTGTGTACAAAGCTGATTTCTAACAGTTGTGATCGGATAACATTGTGGATTTGTCATGACTTGTGTTGCAGGGTAGCAAAGAAATTAGCATCCTAGACCATCTAAAAACCATTCATAGGTGATTTTTTTTAGATTACACGGTACAACACAGACATCCACACGCACGTACACTCACTACTATAATTATACTTACGTAAACTCTATCCCTCGAAGGACTAAGCTGGCAGATCTTAAAGTTCACGAAGTCATCATAATCGTCTCGCCATCGACAGGAACATCGCTTACCAGTTAAAATATAATGTCAGTAAATCATTTGGCTGGGCACGCGAAAGTACGAGATATGAGATGCTTATTATGTATCGACGAGTCAAATTAACTGTATCCTAGTAACGAGGAGTAAGACACATCCTTCTCCAAAGTCCTAACTACATTTTAATTTATTCATTTAAGCTAAAAATAAATACTGATTTTATCTTGTACTAATTTATTGAAAGAAAAAAAATCTTTTTTAACTGAAAATGAACACAAATTGTTCAAATAAAATAAATTATTTGAATGTTATGCCCTTGATCTCAAGACTTCATAGCGAAGTACGAGTGTTTATTGTACTGCTCTAGGAACTCTACCAGACCACTATGGAGTACTCCCTTCGTCTCATTGAGACCGTCGTTTTTGATTTTTGAACTTCTTATTTGACCACTCGTTTTATTTAAAAATTTTATACGAATAATAAAATGATTAAATTATTGTTAAAATATCTCTAATGATTAAATAGGACATAATAAAATAAATCATAATTGTACAAAAAATTTGAATAAGAGAAATAGTCAAACAAAATGGCATGGAGTTCAAAGTGACAATCTCAATGGTAGGGAGAGAGTAACTCCGGCCGTCTCAAACACCGTGAACAATCAATTAGCCAGAGTAACTCCAGCCGTCTCAAACACCGTGAACAGTCAATTAGCCAGAACCCATAAAGCGGGGAGATTTATCTTTTTACCATTATAACTGATGACCATTCCTCAGATACCAGATTTAGAATTGACGCTACGTTTTTAGTATCTGAGAGAGAAAAACGATACACATTTACCACTTTTAGTTGCTTGGCAGGTCAGGTCCTCACTCCGGGCAGCTTCCGAGTCAGCGGTTGCATGCCAAATGACCGCTGCTGCCCCTGTCTTCCTTCTCCCACCTGCTTTCTTCTCTGTTGCGTGAGCACTTGCGAGCCAGAGCACCTGCAGCGTGGCAAGACTAGCGGGAGCACATGCAGTGCTGGCAGTGTTCTCGGAGAGGTTGTTGGCGTCGAGCGGGAGCACCCTGCAGTCTCGTCCAGGAGGTTGGAGAGCAGCGTCTCTTCCATGGCGTTGCGCCCGTCGGCGAGCGGCATGGCGGCGTGAACTTAAGTGGCGAACCTTGCATCTCTCACCGATGTGGTTCGCCCCTGCATCACAGTCGCAGCCGCACGAGCAACACACCGCGCCACTGCCCAACCATCTCAGCTTCGCGCTAACTTCCTGGTGAAAGCCCATGTTTGGTTTTGGGTAATTGATGAAACCTAGTTTGCTAACGATTGCTCTAAGTGTTTTATAAGAATGATTAGCAAACACCAAGATGGAGCAATGGACCGGGTCGGTGGAGGCCACAAGTGAAGGGCAATGACGGCATCCATACAAATGGTATAAGTCCATCATCAAAAGGAGTCCACAAGCTTCATCAAGAGATGGCGAAAAAGTTAGGAGCTCAAGGCAAAGGTATAATCCATAGGAGCTCTTTTGCTTTTGGTGATCAAGACTCCATAGAGGGAGTGATCACATTTAGTATAGATAGCCGTACTATCAAGAGGGGCGAAATCGTTGATGAAATACGGTTATCAAGTGCCATTAGGTGTTCATGATCATTGCATATGCATATAAATGCTAGTGACACTAACTTGACCCGTGGAAAACTCTTTGAAAAAGCTAACACACGTGCACCTAAGTGAGAGATACTTTGGAGTGTTAGTGACTTAAGAAACGGGGTGAAGTTTGAGGGTTAGAGAGGGTTTAGTCCTCTCTTCCTCCTGCCGAGCTTGCGAGGTAGGATTCGGCGAATTTCAGAAACGTTTCAATAAGAAAAACTAGCGTCGGACTCTAACTTGACTGAGCGTCGGACCATTGTCTTCGGTCCGACGGCTAACCCCTTCAGCAAGCGTCGGACGCTTGATTTCGGAGCGTCGGACCATTGTCCTTAGGGTCCGACGGTGCAGAGCCGCAGCAGGTCGACACGTGGAGAGCAGAGGAGCGTCGGACTCTCGGCGTTAGTCCGACGGTGAGCGTCGGACCAACGTCCGACGGTTTTCAGGGCTCGGGGAGCTCTCTGGAAACGTCGGACCGTGGTTTCGTTTGGTCTGACGCGGCGTGTATTTTCAGTCCGACAGTGCAATGGCAGTGGGCGTCGGACCGTAAGGTTTGGTCCGACGGCCTACAGTCTGACGGTTCGTTTAGCGCGGGAAATTAGCCGTTGTGATCCAACGTTCGACTTCAAACGGCTAGTGACACGTGGCGTTCATCCGGGGCATCGGACCGTGCTGATTAGTCCGACGGTACGCAGTGAAGTCTAAACGGCTAGTTCTTTGTGTGTGGCTTATAAATAGTCACTTGGCCGGTTTGGGGAGCATCTCTTGGTACTCCTGAACATTATAGCATACTTGTGAGCCTTCCCACTCCACTCTCACTCATCCTACTTGA
This sequence comes from Eremochloa ophiuroides, assembly GCA_038502445.1. Taxonomy (NCBI): domain Eukaryota; kingdom Viridiplantae; phylum Streptophyta; class Magnoliopsida; order Poales; family Poaceae; genus Eremochloa; species Eremochloa ophiuroides. The sequence continues at coordinate 54,488,019 of JAHLJS010000008.1, forward strand.
TTGTGTTCATCATTTGGTGAGTTTGGAGAGTATCAAGTGCATTGCATTGATAGAGATCATCTAGAGGCACTTGGTAGTGGTGATTCGCAGCGGTTTCTCTCATTACTCTTGGAGTTTGCCGACTCCTAGACGGCTTGGAGCTGCGAGGATTGTTGAGGGGAGTTGGTGATTGTCTCCGCCTCCGATTAAGATATTGTGAGGGGTTCTTGAGCCTATCCCCGCGGGAGATCGCGAAAGACATGTTTAGTGGATTGCTCGTAGCTTGGTGGATCCCCATCTTGTGTTGGTTGTGCGGCACCCTTGAGAAGGGTTTGGCGTGTGATGCCAATTAGCGCGTGAACCTCCAAGTGGGTGTATCGCTACAACGAGGACTAACTTGCCGGCAAGCAAGTGAACCTCGGTAAAAAATCTTGTGTCATCTCTCTACCGAGGATTTCCCTTGTATTTGATTGATTGGTTATATTAGACTTCATATCTTCTCTACACCGGGGGTATTGAAATCACCTTCTCTCTTTACTTTTGTGTACTTACTCTCATGTGTAGTTTGTTAGTTAGTTGCTCACTTAGGAGTAGTGTTTAGTAGTGACATAGCCTTTGAGTGTGAACTAGTGATCATAGTGTAGTATACTTGTCTAGGTGGCTTGCATAGTGTAGTTTAGAGCTAGTGCTTTGCAAAGCTTGCTATTGTTACTAATCGGCTTGTCAAGTGTTGTTTGTAGATTTTTATAGGCTATTCACCCCCCTCTAGTCATTTAGGAGCTTTTACCTGGCCGGCCGCTCCCCCAGCGCCATGGCGTCCGAGCGGCACCGGCAAGGAGTCTGCGGAGCTCGTCGCCTACGAGGCTACGACGCCTTCCTCGTCGACTGTTTCCACGACATCCTCCAGGACCTCCACGGCACCAGCCTTGGCGAATTTGTATGTAGCCACTAGCCACCACCGCCCACTTTGTTGATCACCGTTCGGTTCGCCTGTTCGTCTCCGGCAAGTGCTTAGCTTACTATTCTGCCGGCAAATGCACGCATGCAATGCAGGTCTAGGAGTGCTATGTGGTGTCGGTGAACTACGAGGGAAAAAAGGACACGTCAAAGTTGGGGCTGGGCGAGCTGGGAGCCAAGCTGACGGGGCTGGCCCCCGCCGACGCCATCCTGGTTGCGAGCTGGACGCCATCCTGGTTGCGACGCCGACGAGCTCCACGAGCTCAGAACCGGGCTGTGTGACTCCGGCTGGCCGTTCATCTGGGTCGTGAGGACCGAGGAGGCGCAGAAGCTGTCCCAAGACCTCGGCAACAGGTGCAGGGAGAAAGAAGGGCCTCGTCGTGCCCTGGTGCCCTCAGCTAGAGGTCTTGTCGCCGAGGTGAAGCATCCGCTTCTTCCTAGCCTCCGCTGCCACCGCCATGGCACTGGCATCATCTGCCGCTTGATGGCACTCCTCCGCCGCCGCGGCACCCACGACGGCGACGACCCCATCCATGTCCGTGTGCCACATCGCCTACCTCAGCCCCTCGACCACGTCCCTCATCGTGGGGCGGTCCCGGCCGTGCTTCACGAGGCAGCCGTTGGCGAGCCTGGCCACCTCCATGGCGCCTCGCATCGGGTACCGCCCCTCCAGCCTCGCGTCCATGATCTCGCCAAACTGCCTACTCTCGGGCCTGCTCGCGGAGTCGCGGGCGGGTGCCGCCGCACCCAGTCCAGTTCCGTTCGATGCTGCGCCACGCGGTGAGGATCTCGTACAGCGAAGAAAGGAAGGCAGGGGCACCCGGGTAATTTGGCTCGCCTCAGCTGACTAGGATCGAGCGCAGACGGAGGAGCTGGCGTGCCACGTGCGCAAAGATGGTAAAAATGTATCATTTCTCTCTCTTATGATATTTTCGTAGCGTCAATCGTAAACCTGCTAAACGAGGAGTGACCATCCGTTATAATGGTAAAAAGTTAAGGCTCTATTTAGATCCACTGTAAATTACAATTGCAACTAGTCACATCAACGTTGCGATACATGTATGGAGCATTAAATGTAGACGAAATGTTTGCATGTTTGTACTTTTTGCATGTACATCACGAGACGAATCTTTTAAACATACTTGGGCCATGATTGAATAAAAGTTGTTAAATACAAACGAACGTGCTCTGGGATCTAAACGGGCCTAAATCTCCCCAGAAGGCCAGAAGCCCAGAACAGAAGGGGGTCCCGCCCATTCTCACGGGGGACGGGCGGAGAGCCGGAGACGTCCCGCGGCCGTCCGCAAATCGGGCTCCAGCGTGGTGAGCTGGTCTTCGCTCCATTCGGCGTCGTCAACGCCTCACGCGAGAGCAACCGCAGGTCTGCCGCGAGCTCGCAATTCATTCGGCTACCGCGTCTATTCCGTGGGCAGTCGATTGACGGGCGAAGAGCGAGGCGAGCGTTCATGGATTCGGCAGGGCCCAGGAGGGTCTCCCTCAAAGCCCACCACCGCCCCGACTGGAAATCGGAGGTTCGTCCGCTCCGCCCCATGGCAACCTCTCCCCGCGTCCCTTGCCGGCGGCTGGCGACTCTTCGCTTCCGAATCTCCGGTTGCTGTTTTGCTACGCTGCGCTCGGCGGAGGTCTGAGGCGCCATGTCACTGCTCGATTGCTGCTGGGTTAGGTCATTAGGGTGGCGGATGGGCGCAGGCGGGTCGCGCTCGCGCCGCGCACCAGGTATTCGATCGATTGGCAGAATGGTCTGGCAGCGTAGAACTACCTGTGCGGTCAATGTATGCATTTGACAAGCGATTATAGCTTCTTTTCATTAATCGTGTAATAATCTAGTGAATTTAAATGTTTGATCTCATTTGGGCATATGGCAGCTCCGATTTGAATACTTTGCTAATTGATATTAGTCCTGCATTCTCATTTTAAACTGCTGCCTTCCTTGCCATCTATCCATGTGTGCTTACCTCCTATTTTGCTATCAACAGCTTAGAACAAATTGCCTCAGAAGAGTTAGAAAGGACAGAACTGACTTGCTTTGGAAAATCAGGAAGCAGGGGCAGCTGCCTGCCAATGACATGGTATAAAATTTTTCCCTTCTATCAGATCTGGTGAGATGCACTTCGCTAATTCTGTGTATGATCTAATTTGCTTAGATGATGTAATTCACTAATTCCTGAATGCTTATGATATCATCTTCCTGCATCCGATAGGCTTACCACGTAGCTGAATATTTGTTCCTATTAACTTTGCATTCTATTATGTTGTTATTATAAGCTACCATACTTTTTTGGGGGCTTCTACTCTCTTATTTACCTGAGGTGGACCATCCAAGTATTCTGGTTGGAACTTTATTTTCCAGACAAAAAATTCTCACACTGACTTGCTGACATAGAGGGCATAAATAGCAATGTTATGGGCTCCAGAGTTGTGAAGTTATGAATGTTTGTTGGTAATGCACTAATGCACTGCATCGCTAATTGTTGGTGGACAAGTATTCACTCCAAGCACTCCCATTACTTTTGAAAACATTCATGTTAAGAAATAGATCTTTTGAAGTTGGATGTGAATAACAAAACTGAAAAGTAAGCTTATCGCCAACCCCATTTGAAAAATGCAACTTCTATATTAGCATACTTCACATATATATGTTGCTTGAATATATTTCCATTTGTGTTAATACGTGATTCATCTACATATGGCAACTGACAGGAAAAGGTCGAATCTGCTGTCAGGAGCATCATCTCTGATGAGATAGAGAAACTCAAACAGTCCAATAAAGGAAAAGAGGACCAAGAAATGGATGTCATATGGGAATATCAAGGGCTCCAGGATGCTAAGCCTGCTGAAATTGAAAGTGAAGATATATTGATTGAAATGGAAAGACTTCTTTATGAAGATATTAGAGAAGAACTAATCAGAAAACGTGTGGTACCTATAACTTCTGTTATTCTTTCATTCTTACTGCTTACTTACTGACCAGCAATCTATTTGTTCTTCTTATTGCTGGAGTTTAGCTGCAAAAACGACCTGATCAACCTTTTCTTTTTGCATAGTTGTGCAAATTCCATGTATTTATTTTACTCATTGTCATTAGTCTGGAATTTTTTTGTCAGTTATTTAATCAGTTGTTAATCATTGCAGAACTAGAGGCACTTGATGAGGAAGATGCATATTTAGCTCAAGCTGTTTTTGATCATATGCAACTAAATGACAATGAGGTATTTATATATTGGAGGTTTTAGAAATCTTCTTGATTAAGTGTTTAAAAATACTATCCTCATATGACTGGTTCTGTGCCTGGCGCTTGTCTCGGCTCATGCCTACGTGGTCTTTTAAGGGCACATGTTTCAGTTTCCTTTATGGTTCTGTGCTTCTTGTGTAACTGTGGAATCCTTCTGTTCATAATTATAAGATGTTTTGGCTTTTCTAGATACATTGTTTTTATTCTAAACATTGTGTATATCTAAGTGCATAACAAAAGCTATGTATTTAGAAAAGCCAAAACATCTTATAATTTGGAATAGGGGGAGTACTTGTTAAATTTACACACTTAGATTGGGATATAATTTATGAACTTCAGACCCAGGCCAATACTGATGCGGATCAAATAGAACACCAGGGAGTTGAAACTAACATCATACAGGAAATTACTGGACAATAGACATGTCAGCATGAGCAAAAGCATGTGACTAACTATCATTTCTGCGTCCATAGAATTGGTTGGATGCACTTTAATGTATTGAGTCATGAATAATTATAGGCAATTTCAGACAGTAGAACGTAAAATTACTGTTTCATTTCAGTTTACTAGTGTGTCTGTGTTATATCGTCTGGAGCAATTTGTCAATGCAGTTCTGTCCTTAGTGTTGATAGACTGAGAAGCATGCCCTTGCATCGTTTTATTGCATCTCATAGAAATAATGTGGTATATTTAGACCAAGATGTGAAGGTGCAGATGTGTTTTCCCTTCGTTTTTAATAACTTGGTGTTCTGGATGGATTGTATTGTTCGTATTACATGCAACGTGGCTGTTCATATGACTGTCATATTTGCCATCTGTGGTGTTGTTTGCTCAGTGACTTATAATGTATGCTATAATCATTGTCAGGCTGCTGAAACTGCTAAACTTTGGTGTCCAGTATGCAAGCGAGGACATCTACAAGAAACACATAATCTCATATACTGTACTCTATGTAAACTACGGCTTGACCTTGGAGAAGATAAGGTAGTTTGTATTTGTATATATGCAGATTGTCTTTATAAATTATTTGGCAAAAGGCAGTTGGGGAACCTAATTGCTTCTATTTGCCCCATCAGATGACGCTGGAGTTCTTGCGAGAACAGTTGGCCAATGCGCATACGGATCACTTTGACAGAGGATGCAAATCAGCACCCAAGTTCTGTTTACAGACTATGTTTGGCCTGATTGCACTCTATATACAGTGTGAAGAATGCAACACATTTGATATTGTGGTATAACCAACAGGAAGCTGATATTTATCAACACTTCAACCTTCAACGGAGGAAAGAAATGTTACAAAACTTACCTGAAGTTATTTCATCGTTTCATGTTAGATTAGCTGATTGAGTTATGAAAAAGATGGCTTTACATCAGAAAGGTGGCACACACTCAGCACCAGAATGCGTTCATCCATGCCAGCTTGAACTGAAGACAATTGGAATACTCAGCATACATATGAATTTTTCATGTATGTCCAACTTAAATGTTGCCACCGGTGTACGGTGGGTAGTAAATATGTTATATGCACTTGACCATGGCAACATTTTGTTGCCAGCTTACTTGAAAGTTGAAACTGTGACTACATTGAACACTATTAACAGAGATGTCCATTTATCTGGTGATTATGTGAACTCAGTGTCGAGATTTGTCTCTTTGGTCTTCCTTTTCACTTCCAGCTACTTTTTAGTCCTATAATAATGTTTTTCTCTCGTAATAAAGGAGCAGTAGCCGAAAAGGCGAAAATCAGCCAGCCAAACAAGTGGAATATATTTTACATTATGTTGACCTTTTGTAGTTCTATTCTCTCCGTCCGAAAAAGAATGCAATTCTAGTACAGTGTCATGAATTTGTATCTTAAGTTCTATAAATTATAGACAAAAAAGTATTAATATTTATGATATCAAATAAATATTATTAGATTGGTTATGAAATGTATTTTCATATAAATTAATTTAAAATCATAAATATAAATAGTATTTACTAGAAATTTGATAACTATTTTTGACGGCACACAACTTGTAGTTGCATTCTTTTTGGGACGGAGGGAGTATTTTCTTCCCGTCGCTTTCGTTGCCATCCAAAGCTGCGTTATCTTGTCAAAGGAAGAAGATAATGCATGCAATATGGAATTGCTGAACTTGAATTCGTCTTTGGGCTAGCTCGGCATTCCTTTGCAGATCTTACCTCCGGAGGCGAGTCTGGCTTTCCTTTGGACGCCAAAGATAAGCGCTGCACAGGCATACAACAATAACAGCAGCAGCTTGCTGCAGCAAATCCACGTGATTCGGCCACATCCACATGCATGCCGTGTCCATCTTAATTTCTTGATGTCATTTTTTTTTAAAAAAAACATGATTGATCACCAAATCCTTTTCATAAATTGGCATAAAAAAAGAATGGTCGCCGAAAAGGCATTGGTTCATTAGAAGTTCAGAGTCGTTCTTAGGTCGGTGTCCATCTTAATTTCTTGATGTATTTTTTTTAAAAAAATCACGATGGATCACCAAATCTTTTTCTATAGGAATTCTAGTGGGGTAGGTACAGTGAGTAGTAATCTAGTGAGGATTAAATGGGGGAACAGTGATGAGCTGCTTTTTTTTTTAACTTCTAGCGTAAATGGAGAAGCAATTTTGGTCTTATATTCACCAAAATTTTGAGCCCCTTCGGCTGTCTCGAAGCGATTTTCAGTAAATTTTGGAGTTGGAAGCGTTCCCAAGTTCAAACGGCCCTAAGCCCAATTCTTCAATCTTGCCAACTGCTTGAAGCACTTTGGACAATTCTCCAATTTAAAGCGTGAACAAGCTATGGAAGAGAATATATATCCAACGAGATTGTATATAAACATTCAACTTCTTTGGTAAATAAAGAAGAGACGTGATTTGTTCAGGATAAGAATGACGCTTCCATTAAAGAACAAGATGATGTTGCTTGATGACCACTTCTTAACCACCATCACCTGTTAGACCCATATTCTCTTTGCAACATGGATAAACTTCTTTATTAAAAAAACGAAAGGTTAACTAGAGAAGGAACGACACACACACACACACACACACACACACACACACACACACACACACACACACACACACACACACACACACACACAATAAAAAACACAGCACCAACAACACGCAAACTATTGATTCATCTTCCCTGGTTTCAGTGTGGCTAGTTACCGTATTTCAGTGGAGGGTGGTGAGCTGGGTGCAGCAACGTATTCAGTTGACGTGGCCCAATTTTTTCTTACCACTCATGCCGTGTCAAACTAGGATTAGGTAGACAATGCATCAGAGTTCTGATCCAGTCAAGACATTTTTTGTTTTCAAAGATATGCTGAAATCCTCTGCAGCAGCGTTGCGAATAAATATATTATTGTTGTTTCTGCATACAACGTCGAGAAGACCAGGCAATAAGGAAGAAGTTAGGTGCGGTATCAGTATCACATTCAAAAAGACACTGGGATCAGCGCGCGCGCGCACACACACACTGTCGTTCAAATGCCACTAATCTTGTCGTTACATAAGTACAACAGTACAAGAGAAACACAGCCGACAAGCATGAAACCTCGAGTCATGCACAGCAGAGTTATCTTGATCTTCCTCTTCAAACTGGGAAAGCATTCATCCGTGCTGGCAAATCAAGATCTAATATTTTCCAAAAGCGAAGAAAAAATTGACTTCGGGAACAACACGTACGACACATGTCAAGGTAGTCTCAGCACCGTGTTTCTACGCACTGAATTTTTCCTTGATCGATTCTTTCCTTCCAATAAGGCATAAGCTGAAATAATGTCTCGAATATTGGAATTGGAATAATGTTTCTCTCTCAAGTGGTCAGCAGTGTTAATTTCGGATCGGTTAACATTAACAAATGAGGACGGCGCGGTGAGAGGCTAAGAGGAAAGCCAATAATAGAGGCAGGTTATTTGGTTATAAGTCAAGTTACGAGAGTTAAATCATATAATAGATGTTTCTCATTTGTTTACTTTCGTGTCTAACTTGATGTTTGGATGTAAGCTAAGCTCTCTTTTTTTTTCTCTATTCTCTTCTCCACATCAGCATTTATTTAGCTATAAGTTCATTATTGTACCCGTTCTAAGGGGAATGATAATAGAGAAAGCCATTTGAGTAGACCACACGCCAAGCAATGGATATTCTACGGGTCACATGGTTATTTTATTTTTATTTTATATATTGATGATTATATCTTGAAATATATATATATCTCTCTCTTGGAAGGAAAGAGTCATCCAACTAATCATCCACGGACCAAATCGCATCGGCTACTACCAGCACACAGCTAGAAGAAAAACAAAAACCTCCATCAAATTTCATATACACTTCTTCCACGGAAAGATCCAAATGGTAAAATCAACAAACAAACGAGTAAGGTGTCGTCACCCGTCACTTACAGAAGCCAAGTCAAACAAAGAGTTCGGAACGACTGCGAATAACAACTACCTGAAATGCAAGGCCATTCATCGCTATGCATTTCCTGCTGAAATTAGGCTGCGTTTAGATCCAATTGGAATTTGGATCATTATCCTAAATAAGCTTAAAAGATTCGTCTCGTGATGTACATATAAACTGTGCAAATATGCAAACATTTTATCTATATTTAATGCTTCATACATGTGTCGCAATATTGATGTGACTAGTTATAATTGGAAGTTGCAGGGTATTTAAACAGGGCCTTAGCTTCCTTTTTCTTTTTCTAAGAGAAGCTAGAAATTAGCTAGTCATTTGAAGATCTTGCCTATGTGATATTGAGTTGGGACTATCAAATAAGGTTTTCACTAAGTGTTTATTGATCTCAATCACACTCGGAATAGATGAGTTGTGGCCTTTCTAATGAATTAATGTTGAGCTGTCGATGAACCGAATGTTAGACTTCGACGAGCTTTCACTCCAAGAAGAGTCTTGTGTATGGTGTATCCATATCCCATCTGTTGTGAAGGCCATAATAAGCGTCTTTCCCAAGTTCACATTATTATCTTCATTGATCCTAAACATATTGAAATTAACAACATTAGGTAGCATAAATTTCTTTTATTTATACCATTATGCAAAACATAGGAACTCTCATCTTGTATTCAATTATTGTATCTTTAGGTTTCATGTCGTCATCGGTTCTAACCTAAGTAGGGTTGAAGCGGATGGGATAAATACGTACGTTATGTCCCATTCTATTTTCTATATTATCCCGATCATTATCGTTAATATAAAAAAAATACAAAAACAGACCGAGATAGTTTAGATTCAGTATAACCGTATATATCTTGTTCTTGTTCCCGTTTCAGTTCTGCTTATAAAATACGACAATAGAATTTGGGGTTCCCACTCATATTCAACCTCCCCCCCCCACCCCCACCACACACACACAAGTGATGCCACTGTTATTTTCTCTCCGTAAGGTATTAATTATTTAGATTGCAATCTAAGGTTGGCAGTCTATGTAACTTTATAATCAATTGTCCTGCTTATTATCTGCTAAATTTTAGTTAAAGTTAGGTCACCATTACTATCCTATTTTAATATTTCATCTCAATATTATTTTAATCATATCCTTAGTTCGATATTCGTTCTCATACATCACATACTTTCAAATTCTTAACTTTTCTCAAAAACATCCTAATTTCGAACCACTTTTCGGGGTAGGGCAGTGGATCCAGTCTCCATAATCGAGGAGCAACGACGATTCGAATCGATTAGTACCCAGCTGGGGATCCCTAACCACACTGCATATGTAGCACCTAAGCTTGCATATACCAACCCCGTCTACCATGGCTTTTCTATCCCTGAACCGGTCCTGCGTCACCCGAGAGCACAGTACTCCTCTGAAAGCCCATGTTTGGTTTTGGGTAATTGATGAAACCTAGTTTGCTAACGATTGCTCTAAGTGTTTCATGAGAATTGATTAGCAAATGGCAAGATGGAGCAAAGGACCGGGTCGGTGGAAGTCACAAGTGAAGGGCAATGACGGCGTCCATGAAAATGGTGTAAGTCCATCAACAAAGGAGAAAGCCCTATTGACGGCATCCATGCAAATGGTATAAGTCCATCATCATATGTGTCCACAAGGTCCATCAAGAGATGAGAAGGAAGTTGATAAGAAACCGGGAGCTCAAGGCAAAGGTATAACCAATAGGAGCTCTTTTGGTTTTGGTGATCAAGACTCCATAGAGGGAGTGATCACATTTAGGATAGATAGCCGTACTATCAAGAGGGGCGAAATCGTTGTTGAAATATGGTTATCAAGTGCCACTAGGTGTTCATGATCATTGCATATGCATATAGATGCTAGTGACACTAACTTGACCCGTGGAAAACTCTTTGAAAAAGGCTAACACACGTGCACCTAAGTGAGAGACACTTTGGAGTGTTAGTGACTTAAGAAACGGGGTGAAGTTCGAGGGTTAGAGAGGGTTTGGTCCTCTCTTCCTCCTGCCGAGCTTGCGAGGCAGGATTCGGCGAATTTCGGAAAAGTTACAATAGAGAAACCAGCGTCGGACCATTAGCCTCAGTCCGACGGCTAACACTGCTGAGAGCGTCGGACGCTCAGTTTCGGAGCGTCGGACTATTGTCCGAAGCGTCCGACGGTGCAGAGCGACGAAGAGGTGACACGTGGAGAGCAGAGGAGCGTCGGACTCTCGGCGTTAGTCCGACGGTGGGCGTCGGACTAACGTCCGACGGTTTTCAGCGATCGGGGAGCTCTCTGGAAACGTCGGACGCTGGCGAGTTTTAGTCCGACGGCCTGTTGTTTTAGAGTCCGACGGTGGATACGTGTAGTGCGTCGGACCGTGAGATTTGGTCCGACGGCCTACCGTCCGACGGTCGTTTTGGCGCGAGGAAATAGCCGTTGTGATCCAACGTTCGACTTCAAACGGCTAGTGACACGTGGCGTTCATCCGAGGCGTCGGACCGTGCGGATTAGTCCGACGCTCTGGCCGTCGGACAGTCCGACGGTACGCAGTGAACTCTAAACGGCTAGTTCTTTGTGTGTGGCTTATAAATGGCGACTTGGCCGGTTTGGGGAGTATCTCTTGGCACTCCTAAACATCATAACATACTTGTGAGCCTTCCCACTCCACTCTCACTCATCCTACTTGATTGTGTTCATCATTTGGTGAGTTTGGAGAGCATCAAGTGCATTGCATTGATTGAGATCATCTAGAGGCACTTGGTAGTGGTATTTCGCAGCGGTTTCTCTTGTTACTCTTGGAGTTTGCCGACTCCTAGACGGCTTGGAGCTGCGAGGATCGTTGAGGGGAGTTGGTGATTGTCTCCGCCTCCGATCGGTGAAGTTGTGAGGGGTTCTTGAGCCTATCCCCGCGGGAGATCGCGAAAGGCATCTTTAGTGGATTGCTTGTAGCTTGGTGGATCCCCATCTTGTGTTGGTTGTGCGGCACCCTTGAGAAGGGTTTGGCGTGTGATGCCAATTAGCGCGTGAACCTCCAAGTGGGTGTATCGCTACAACGAGGACTAGCTTGCCGGCAAGCAAGTGAACCTCGGTAAAAAATCTTGTGTCATCTCTCTACCGAGGATTTCCCTTATATGTGATTGATTGGTTATATTGGACTTCATATCTTCTCTTCACCGGCGGTATTGAAATCACCTTTACTCTTTACATTGGTGTACTTCTCTCTTGTGTAGCTTGTTAGTTAGTTGCTCACTTAAGAATAGTGTAAAGTAGTAACATAGCCTTTGAGTGTGAACTAGAGATCATAGTGTAGTATACTTATCTAGGTGGCTTGCATAGCATAGTTTAGAGCTAGTGTTTTGCAAAGCTTGCTATTGTTACTAATCGGCTTGTTAAGTGTTGTTTGTAGATTTTTATAGGCTATTCACCCCCCCTCTAGCCATTTAGGACCTTTCATCCTCTCGCCTCCAGGCACGCCGGCCACGAGGCTACACGCTACTCTCGCCATCTCTCCACTCCTAGTGCGTGGTTGTCGGTTTAGGCAATAGAGCTATCGGAGATAGGGCTTCCCGGAGTATGTGGCTAGTTACGAAGTCTCGATCCAGCAAGCCTACAACGAACGGTCCTTAGCCTTTTTCCGTCAGTATCCATGCATTGGGACTCCAACCCAAGTACACAGTTGCCAAACAGTTTTCAAACCCATGCCTGCCGGATGATAAGATATGGGGAACGCCGCCCCACGTGCACATCAACCGAGCGAAACATTTTCCTTTTTACCAACCGGTTCCAAACTATTCCGATGGCGAAAATGCATTGGGACTCCAACCCAAGTGCAAGTCAATCGACGGATAACAAGTTCTTCACCAATCCTCATGTTTCATTCTCATTAAATAATCATAGCACAGAAAATAGCATTCTATGCAAATCTAAAATTAGTTTAGCAGGGCTAAGCATTTTCAACATTTTCATTTTTAAAAAAGTTTCAAGGGTAATATATCAAGGTAGTCAATGCAGTTGGTAGGTGATAATCAACTCCTATAAACCTAATGCAATATTTTAACTCGAGTTATAAACATTTTATAAAATACAAGGAAGGGGCTGAATGCACCGGGGCTTGCCTTGGATTGCGTAGAGAGTGAGATCGGGATTGGTGCCGCAAATGTCGAACCCCTGAACCACCTCGGGAATCACCTCCTCAGTAGCAGCCTCAACTTTGACTCCTTCGTTCACGGGCACTACACGTATGCAAGGATGCATGCTTTAATGCAATAAAATGATACGATACATGAAATAATAAATATAACAACATTCAAACACTATTGTCTCTCACAATATATTTAAAGTAACTATTTCTAAAACTTTGCCCCAGGCCATAAGGGTGTTTGACCTAAGACCACAATCAACCCAAAATTCACACCAGCCCTAAGTGATTAAGATTTTCTATTTATTTTATTAATCAATTAATCAAGCATTTATTTAATAAATAATTAAACTATTTTCATTTGATGCCAAACTTTACCAACAGGTAGCTTCTGACTTGAAAGAGTAGCAAAACAAATTTCATGATTTTTGGAGTTACAGGGAATTAATTAAAATTGTTCAAATTTGCATTTCTTAATTAATGTGCCGAATTTTAGTGCCTACAGAAAATGTATAAAATCAGTATTTAATATTTTTATAAAATTCTATGTACTGCAGAGAGCACACACACTTATTTTCATAATTTTTTAGCCATCAGATTAATTAACATAAAAATAACAAAGTTAAGCACTATTCATCAAAAATATAAATGGAAAAGGCTTTTAAAACTCCCTGGAAAAACGAAAACGTAAACGCGCCCGCACCAGCCCAACAGCATCAGGCCAGCCCAGCACGGCCCGCAAGCACCCGCGCCCTCAGCTCTCTCTCTCTCTCACACGCGCCGCTGACAGAACGGACCCACTCGTCAGCCCTCTCTTCTCTCTCTGGTCGGCCTCCCGCGTGCGCACGGCGGCGCGGAGCGCGGCGGCTCCGGCAGTGGACCTCCGGCGACGGCAAAAACTACCACCGACCACTCCAATATCCCACGGACCTATCTAGGGCAACAATCGAATGGATCAGGAGCTCCAGCGAGCCCTGCCGCGGCCATGGCGGCTCGGCTCGCGCGGCGGCCGGCGGTGAGCCATGTTCCGGCGGGACGAGTGCGGTAGGGTTGGGGAAAAAGGTGTGGGAAGAACCGGGAGCTCACCACGAGTCGGATGGACCAGAGGGTTGGAGCAGAGGTGATGCGGAATGGCGAACGTGATGGCGACAGCAGACTCTGCAGCACGGACACGACGGCGACCCTTCGTTCCAACCGAATCTGTGCTTCAAAGATGACACCGTCGAGCGCATGAGCTCCACAGAAACAAGATGAACACAGAACAAAAGAGTAGGATGGGAGACATGCACCACAACGAGCTGGACACCACGCCGGGCCTTGCGGTGGCGCGCTGACCGCCCGCGGGGAAGACACCGCCGTGCCGACGCCTCCGACGGTTATCTACAGGCTTCAAAGGGTCGAGGAGAGACGCTAGATGGCGACGTGTTGGATAGGAAGTGGAATTGGAGAATGAGGCGTAGAGCAGTGTCAATTCTAACACCAACCGAGACCTCGCCGGCGGCGGGAATGGTGGAAGAGAAGAAAGGAGGGGGGGCTTGTCGACTTTTATGCCGCGGCAACGAAAGGATAAGGGCGGTGTGGCTTCCGGGTCCCCCCTGTGACCCCCCGTCCCGACCGGCCGGACGGTGGCCGGCGCGCGGCGCGCGCACGCGTGCACGGTGTCGAACAGGGTAGGGACCCCCCAGGTATTGTAGCTAGGACTCAATGTCAACACCTAAATCAACTCATTACACCCTATTCCAAGTGGAATCAAAGAAAACATAAAAAATAAAAGATGTGCCAATTTTTGTGTAGAGAATTTTTGGTTTTTGGGGAAAATTCAAATTCTGCATAGTTTTGAACTTATTGAAAAGGGAGTAAAATGTGTTTTTGAATTTCAAATGCAATCCCATAAAATTCTCCCGAATCTTTTCAACAACTTGAATTTCTGTAAAAATAAAAGTTGTTCTACTCATTGAGACCTATAACTTTCATTAAAGATATTTGGTCAGATTCCTTATAGTTTTTAAAATGAGGTTTCAAATTTGAATTTCAAACTAGTAATTAGGGTTTAATTCACATTTCTATTTAATAACTTCAAATTTGCCCAAAATAAAAGTTATTCCATTTTAAAATATCTACAACTTTTATTAAGACACTTTCACAATATTCCTTGTAGCTTTTGAATTAGGGTTTTGGTGTCCGATTTGGGGTTTATTTGATTATTTCTTTTTAATTTCCAAATTAATTTTGAGTACACAATCAATCCCACATTTGCATACCAAATCACTCTACAATATCCTAAGCACAATCATATACAAGAATAAATCATTTTATTTAATGCATGGTAATTAGGGTTGGTGCGAGATATTTTGCAGTTGATGATGATGACATGGCATTTTTATTTAACCGTAACACCAGAGGTGTTACAAAATCTCTCTAGAGCAATGTTAGAGATGATGAAAAATTTATAGTACAGGGAAGTCTGTCCATGCAACAATGAAAAGTGCGGGCATGCGTGTCAATATAGGATGAGTTTTGTGTTGGTGTCGACGACCATGTGTTTATAACATCGTTTGGACAAAAAATGTAAAATGTCTTCACCGTCTTTAAAACTAGTCCTGTTTTTTCCCATTTACCTACTTGTTTGTTTAGCATGTCCCTAGTACCTATTTGAGCTATGGTAACTATGCTTTAGTTAGTTCCATTTAGATGTTCTTCTTCAACTGGCTGCGTTCCACCTGACCCAAAGACTCTAGAGGGCTTGGAATTATTGCATCTTCGATGGTTGTGGAAAGACTGGGATGAAGAACAATAATTACAAAGTAGGCTGGATAACCCATGCACAAAATAATGGCAAGTTATTATTCGCAGCGACAACTTCGGTTATCATGGGAGATGGCAACAATATTTCCTTTTTGGAACAACGCATGGTTTCAGGGTCTTCACCCTTGATTTTGCACCCAGCGTCTATAAGTTATTTAGAGAAAAGAATAGATCATTGAAAGGTGGACAACAACTGGATCCGTGATATCAGCCTTCAACACCCTGGTTTCACCACCCAAGTTTTCACTGAATATACACAATTGTGGCGTGCAGTTGCACAACAGCAATGCAACCAAGCTCAAGGGATGGTATTATCTGGAAGCTAACCAAAGATGGAAATATTCAATGAGCTTGGCCTACAAGGCTCAATTTCTAGGTTCCTGCTAGACAAATTTTTGTTCCCTTATTTGGAAGGCATGGGCACCGTCAAATTGCAAACAATATTAAAAAAAAGCGATGTCTAACCCCTGCCTAGGCGTGCCTAATCGCTAGGCTAATGGTTCCCTCCTGGTCTAGAGGGGTATGCAAACCCCTAGGCGGGTGAGGTCGCCGGCGGGGGAGGAGTAGCCTCGGGCGGTGTCAGACGACAGGCGCATGCGTATGAGGGGCCGCAGCAGGCGGAGACTGAGAAAGAAGGATGCGGGAGCTAGAGAGGAACCAATGGCTACGTGCGCAGACGGGGATGCGGCCATGCAGGCGAGAAAGAGGGAGAAGTGTGGCCATGTAGGCACTCTTCCACGTCTCTTCGGTCTCCTTTTTTTTTCTTTTAAGTATTTATGCATGTATTAATTATCGTCTAGAAAAACGTTTTGAAACGCTTATGGCTAGCTTAGGTCGTCTAGGCTCTAGGCCGTGGGTCGTCGCCTAGTAAATTCTTCTGTTGGTTAGTTTTACATAACAGAGTTTGGACGTTAGATCAATTGGCTACCTGTTGTTGGCCAAACTCGGCCCCTTGTGCTGTTAGTTGTCAGAGTCCGGTTTGTATCTTTTCTAAGATTGTCATTTCACTGGACCGTTGTGGAAAGGCGTTGCAACGTGGATTGGTGAACCTGGTCTACTACCTGTCAAAGAGTCTACGATGAAAATGTCCTCCAATAGTTGTGCAGATAGAAAAGATTTGCACTCTGATTAATTTAATGCGCCGAGAAGCGTAGAGAGAAAGAAATACATGAATTTTCGAGCATACCCGAGCAACAAATCAACAAGTACTAAACAAGATTAGAGATGAAGCGAGGCTTTGGAAAGCGGCAGGAGCAAAAGATTTGGCAACTCTTCTGGATCTTTCTCGATCTCTTTTTTTATATATACTTTACATTGAAAGAGTGGCGTTCTCCTGTCGGTTCGTTTAATTTTTTATTTTTTTAGAAATTTAGAAGTTCTTTAGAAAGAGGCGTGTCGTGTTGCATAGAAGGTCACAGCTCGGATCGGAGCCCAGCCAACCAAACCAAACTCCCCTGGATGGAGACCAAAAACTGGTGATTAGTGACCGAACACAACCATTTCCCACCAACTCCGTTCACCTCACAGTCACACGTCGCGATTCGGCGATGGAAGGCCTCCTCCCGCTGCTCTACAAGGCCATCAAGGACCGGCGGAGCAACGCCGCCACCGGCGGCGGAGGCGGCTGCGGCCGTGCCTACGACCGCACGGGGGGTGCCCTCCCCTCGTCCGCGCCCGTGGACCTGGACGACCCCGAGCAGAGGAGGCGGTGGCTGCAGCAGGAGCTGCGGTCCCCGGTCCACACGGCGACGGCGGCGGCGGTGGCCGAGGGGTCGCTGCTGCACCGGCGGAACCTGTCGCTGGAGGAGCTGGCCGGCGAGGTGGGGCTCTCGCCCGACCACCGGCGGCTCCGGGTGCCGCTGCCCAAGGCCAGGAGCGTCCGCGCCTTCGCCTGCATCGGCGCCGCCTGATCGATCGCGCGCCGCCTCCAATCGGCGAGCTGCTGGGCGGACGGAGGAGTATACGTTAGGATTGTTCATGAGCATAGCAAGCTCGTCAAGTTGTACGTATACCGGTATACGTATGTATACTGTATGATACTAGGCGTGGTTATTAATTGTGATGGAATTGGAGAACTCGATCGAGATTGTATATGCAAACTAGTGGCCTTTTATTTCTGTTTCTTTTCACGTTCTTGAATATGAGAGCAGCTGGCAGCGGCAGTGTGATCTTTTCGTGATTCTTCTCAGTTGTTAATAACTGGAGTAGTAGTTGTTAAAGATGGCAACTTTTATTTGATTCGAATTGAAGCGACCCTGCCAAAAAATCTTTTGCGCCCAGCCTGGCAAAAGTTTGCGCAACAAATAGCTTCGATTTCGTTTGCTGCCCAAAAAATCTTGGCAAAGCTTCCACTGTGCACACACCGATCTCGATTCTCGACCGCGTAAACAACGATTTCTTCTGGCTGTACTGGGTAGAGATTTCTCACTCAAGACGCCAAATTAAAGCGTTACCAGTAGCAGTAAACAACTTACTTTGGCCATTTCTGGAGGAAGTTCCAAAACCTCCACTCCTTTTCATTTGCTTTTCTCTTATTAGGCGTGAAGCTAAATAACGTAGCGGCGCAGGTTTGTGCCGAACAAGCCAGAGCCATATCCGTCTCGTATCTTTTTAAGTGCCATACCTATATCTCTTAGATAGATAGATAGAATGGAATACGATCATCAGTTGTTCAACACCGATTTCCGAGAGAGAGAGAGAGAATCGAATTTGCAAGCACCTGTCTGGCCGGACCGTCGGAACGGCTGGTTGATCTTGTTGGCGATGGGGAGAAACGGACGCGGCGTGACCGGCCCAGTGAGCCCAGCAGCCGTTCCAGGCGCTGTTGGGCCTTGACGACGAGCAAGAACCAACAACCGGGTTGGTGGGGATGAGCGAGCATTGAGCAACGCGTGTGAGCTGGCTCCCGGTCAGGAAAATCCGGTAGCGCACACAAGTGCCACCTGAGCGGTACATGGCCGCTTGCACAGCTGCAATTGCAAGGCTCATGTGACCATTGCAACCGTATTTGTCCACATACGGCGAAAAATCTCAGTGACACCCTCCGGCTTAATTACTTTCCGCGTAATGGGATCCTAGGCGAACTAATTGCATTGCAACCCAAACATCTCCCACAATCCCCATTCTACCCTGTCCTTTCCTATTAAACCAAGCCATAGACGGAGCTTGGACCAAAACACCTAGAAAAGA
This sequence comes from Eremochloa ophiuroides, assembly GCA_038502445.1. NCBI lineage: Eukaryota > Viridiplantae > Streptophyta > Magnoliopsida > Poales > Poaceae > Eremochloa > Eremochloa ophiuroides. Next base: position 54,506,765 of record JAHLJS010000008.1, read on the forward strand.
AAATACAGGGCAGAGGGAGGGAGGGAGAGAAGAGAGAACGGGCGTGTCCCTGTGTAGGGCCTGTAGCTAGGGATCGTCATCTTGGTGAAGGAACATGTGGATCCACGACCAAGACTATGGACCCGTATTCGGGGTCTTGGTTTTCATTATAGGCCTCACGGTCTTAGCTGTCCTCTTTGCCAAGTGCTGTGTCGGGGATCAAGGGTTTATGCGCACTGGCCATGACTTTGAAGGCTACGTGAAGCGCAAGTGCGCTGTTTGTCTCGATAGCGGCCTTCCCAAGCGGACACGGCCCCATGTAAGGAACACAGGTCCTCTTGAGGTTGAGGTCGTGGTTGTTGAAGCGGTGCAGCCATCGGAGACCCCTGCTCCTCCACCAGCTGCTGCTGCAGCACCTGCTCCTCCTCCTAGTGTTGCTACTGCACCTGCTCCTGCTGTCGCCGCTGCCACCGCCATTGCTGCTGCAGCAGCAGCATCATCAGTAGCAGCGGCTAAGGACGAAGAGGAAGATGAGAACAACGAGGTCTTGGAGGAGGAGGATGACGAGGAGTTTGATTTTGAGGCAGCAGAAGCTCTAGGTATATGCTAGGTTTGTGTATTTTTAGGTCCCTTGAAACTAGTCTTCATGTATTTTCTTAAAATATATCCTTTTGGAAGGCATTCAAGGGCCAACAAATCTGAGCTTTGAGGATCGAGAATAATGAAAAATAATTGGAAGCGTTACTGATTTCCTTATGCATGTGTTTGGGTCATGAAATGATTTGCCTCTTTGTATTCATCTATCGCTTAATTCAAACCGCGAGAGGCAAGTTCGCGCCATTTTGGGCTATTTAGCGTCGTTGGATTAAGATCTGGATGGCTAACGTTAGCGCGGGAGCGATGCGTTTGAACGATCCGTGTACATGAATTTTACACTTTACCCCCTCCTACAACCATAATTCTAACTTTGAACCACAAACTTAATCGATGCCACCTCTCACTCCGAGTATGCAACAAAGCTCGTATTATTATACAAAACAATTTGATCTTGAATCAAGAATAATGAAAAGTGAGATGTTATCAATTATGTTTGCAGGTAAACTACAAAAGTATATTGCATCATATATTTAATGAAGCTCGTTTGGTGTTGAAAATATTATTGTTCTCTTCTACAAACACGGTTAAACTTACGATGATTTACTTTAGGACAATTGAAAAATATATTATATCTCAGGACGGAGGGAATATGTATCTATGTGCCATATTTTTTTATATTATAGTGTTCATGTGTTGCATGCCTAAAAATTTTTGGAGGAATGCATCGTGACTACCCGGCGCTGGATCGATGCCTCGGCAAACTCCACATACGTGGCACCTACACTTCCTTTCTTTCTTTTTTGAAACAAGACAAGAATCCACTCTCCTAATTTCACCCTACTTCTTAATTGATGCCACTTCATGCTCCGAGTATGCAATTACTTCCTCCTTCGTAAAATAAAGCCATTCTAGGTTATTCCTAAATTAAATGGATCTAAGTTTAGTCATATTTATAATAAAAATATTAACATTTATGACACCAAATAAGGTTTGCTACAAAATATATGCATGAATGTGACAATACTTATTTGATACTATAAATATTAATATTTTTTATATAAAAACGATGATTTAACTTATGACAAAATGGAATGACTTTTTTTGGACCGAGTGAGGACGTTTCTATCTTTTTTTAATGAAATACATCTAAGTATATTTTTGGTAATTTCCAAGTTTTTTTCAAAAATAATTGTGCAAACCACATTATTGCTAACTTGGGTATACCCCAAAAATGAAAACGGTGATCCAGATTTTTGTTTCACCAAGTTTCTATTTTATTTTTTGGGCCTGCCATCATGCTAAGCTAACAGACACCGCATATAAACTGCCTGTAGTACAACGCAATAAATTTAATAGGGTAGCTTATTTAACTATGTTTTTGTTATAAAGCACGTCGCCAGCGGTTAGGACCTTTCCCTCTCCGTCGCACTTGATCAACATAGTAGATGAAAATAGTAAAACAAGTAGACACAAGATAGGGAGAATATTATTTATTCCTCTGAATATTGATGATTACAACATAGAGCTCCCATGTATATATAGTCATGCCAAGGTCTAAGAGTTTCGGTAAGAGCCCACATACAAACGGACTAGGATCAGGATTCCTTCTTTTCCTTTCCTTTTAGGACAGAGTCCGTATGTTTTACAACACTCCCCCTTGGGCGATTATCACGATATGCATAAGCCTCATTAAAAACTCCATCCGAAAACCCAGTGGGAAAAACGGTTCTTAGAGAAAAGAGTACATCACATTCGTTAATTGTATTGCACATGTTGCCTCATTAAAAACCTTGTGTGAGAAACTTTCGAGTAAAAACTCACATAGGGAAAAGAGTACAACATTTAACCTTTCCAGTCATATATATATTTTTCAGGATATTCTATTCTTCGTGAATAGATATTGATCTTCATAATTTATGCATAAACTTCAATATTTTAGCAAATATGATCTACTTGATCTTTATAATTCTAGTGGTTTTAATTACCTACAAGCTAAATTCAATAAATTGCTCCCCCCTCATAAAACCGTTCATTGAATTTCATTGTTTAAACCACACTTTTATAAATGTATGCTTAATTAATAGTATGCAGTACCATAAAACTATATCTTTCAAAAAGTTGTCTCATAAATCTTCTATGAATTATATGGGTATAACAAAAAGCAATATACTTCATATATAAATAACTACTTATTAGTTGTGCAAAATAAATAAAAAATTTATCCTTCAAGGTAATAAATCCTTTCAGAGGATTATGGGGGTTAAAAAAAATTTTATATTCAATATCTTCTAGATAGTATAATAAACTTATAGTTCTTTCTTAGTGTTTTTCTTAAAACTTATAAATCTTCAGGACTTTGATTGTACCACTAAGTAATAAATTTAGTCTTCCATTTGGCATTTAGCGGATAATAATTCAATTGCCAAAATCACCATTATTCTCATACCTTCTATGATATTTAGAGGATATTAAAACTTCATTGCTAACTTTACAATATACACTTTTTCTGAGTGTTTGCATGACACCTTCATACTATTTAAGCTTTTTCACTTTTTTTTTCTCTCGAGCCTATATTCACTTTAGGGATTTATGATGTATCTGCAAGAATCGACTGGTAAAACCTTCATGAATTAGTTCCTTCAAGAATGTTATCACTCTACTGCATGGGAAATTATTAAGTGAGATATAAAATGAGATTGTGTTATTCACTATAAAGTCATTTGATGACTATTCCTTCTAGGATATGCTCTTCTTGAGACTTTAATATCCATTCATGAATATACTCTACCTTACACTTCATAATACTTGTATGAGATTAAATTTTCATATGTTGCGATTTATATTCTTCAGGAATTATATGGATCTTCATAATCCATTTATTAACTACATATTTCATATTCATTCATTTCATTTACCAGAGATATAGCAGAACATTTATTTCTTCTTAGTAGGAGATTCAACCTCAATTGCTTTCTTCATTGACCCGATATAACCGTTACAGACGACTTTGCCATGGACTTTGTTTTCGGATCCGGTTTCTGATAAGAGAAACATTTGCAATTATAGAGGTAGCGTTGTCGACAACTATTATTTTCTCCCAATATTCTCATAAATGACATTATTTTGTCTCTTTGTTTTTTCCCAAACAAGAGATGATTTGTTGTTCTGCATACCCAACACTAATGATATGCGCGCTTAATGTGTTGGATTTCATCTTCATGATGATCCTCTTCATGAGGTGCTTAACCTTATTCATGAGGTGTCCTGTTCATGAGAATGGAGCAGTTTTATTTTATTTCTTCAACAAGTGTACGCTCAAACTAGAATCCACAGGCGCCCCCGTAGAGTTTAGCTTGATAGTATACAATATTTAGTTTACTATTAGTAAACAAAACTTCTGATTTATAACTTCAAGTTACTCCTCTCATTTCCAAAAATGTCTGGCATATGCTCCGCTTCATGCTTCACAAGAGCATTAATCAAACTATTAGTTGACTTAGTGCATGATTGTATTGCTGTTTCAAGCTTCAAGGATATTTTCTCTAGATCGTTTTTCTTCTGCGGAAATAATATTTGGCATTCAAAATAGGCTCTTCTCCCCCTAGTGCCAATATTAGATCTTTAATAGCATACTTCAATAGATATCCCCTATCATGGGCTTTAAATAATCAAATTTATGTATCTCCAACTGCAAGTAGAGGTCCATTCATGTATTTTATGATAGAGTTTTATAGGAAATATTCACACACATAATTAAACATGGAGTTATTATGCATTATATGTAGTGAGTTAGAATACATAAAGTGCAATTATGGATGTTCAACTACTCTATAAACTCAGGAATGTTCTCCCCCTGATGCACATATCATAGTTCATAAAACTATTGTATTATCTAGCTTTTGTTGTTTATCCCAAAAATTTGATCAAAATACTCATATAACATTGGACCATATACTTCAAATATATAAAAATACATAACATTCAAATTCACATGAAATTTCTTCTAGAATTTTCTAATTGCCATTAATGCAAAATTCCCTTAATGCCTTATCTTCATAAATCCTAAATCATCATATAGTGTGTTATCCACCTATCTTAATTCCACAATTATACATCCCACTAATTGGGTTAGTCTTCATTGAACAAATTTCATATTAACTCACTCCCCCTGATTTTGGGCTACTTGGTCATAGACCAATCTTTTGCTTATGCATGCAATGCATTGAAAGCAACTTATTTCTTAGTTCAATGAGAACCATATAGACACAGCATGCTGGCTAGCCAATTTGCTGCTTTGCTAATATTGCAGCTCAACGAGAACACAACATAGTGATACACATTCATGTGTAATGTGGAATGTTGATATTCAGTCCAACATAATAGATAACAACCAAATGCAAAGCTGCAAGTTTGCTTAAAATTAGTGCAGTAGAGAAAGTTAACTCAGCCGGAAGAGACGCGGGAAAAACTTCAAGTCTTGATACATGCACTTAAAGATAGATTTAGGAAGGCTATGTCTATTAAATACATATGTTATCCATATTTTCTTATGCCTTTACCTAATATTTCACCTCCTTTTCATGCCATAATTACTTCAAGTAGTAATTTGCTTCATGCATCATTTATGAATGATCACTTCTAGTGCTCCATAGAATCCAATCATACTTCTAGTATCCATTAGTTATGACATGAAATATTCACATATCCAATGTACTATTTAATATACAATGACAAAGTTAGGGTAGGACATACACTTCTAGTTTTGGGTTGAAGTATTAAACACTTAGTTTTAGGATTATACTATTTCTTGGTTAAATCTGTCCTTCTAGGATCAACTCATATGCCAGTATAGTCCAATTATTCATGTGCTTCTAGTGAATTCAGGTTTCTCTTCTACCTACATGATAGAAATGCACAACGAACTATAACCTTCATGGTTAATCGAGGCTTCTTTGTGGATAACATTATTGCAAAACTTATTTAGATAGGCAAAAGACAATTCTTATATGTGGAACATATAAATCTTATCTATTTCATGAGAAATTAATATATATTATTTCATGTAACAATTGAATATAAAATAATTCATATTAGACTTCAAGCTAATAAATTAACCATTAATCACTTAATTCAACAGGAATAAAAACTCAATGCACCACCACTACTACTATCAATACTTCAGGATATGAACTTAAAATTCAACAAATCTATAAGCACATGATTTAATTTTTTTCTTCAAGAAAACCCTTAAATGCTCAAAATAATATCATTCCTGCATGTCTTAACTTCTATACTCGACAAGCAGTAGGTTCATGCTGCATATTCAACAGTTATGATATACAGTCACAAACCTTCAAGGGGTGTAACATATGTAAGCCATAAATTCAAATTTTATTGCAATTGACAATATCCTGATTTATAAAGCTGTCTAAAAATCCAACTCAATTTCTTTGAGTAATGGTAAATTCAAATATTTCATGTAGTTTTATGTATTATATTGCTCTGTGATACTCTATACACAAGAGGCATTTCTTCAAGAATATTATTTTAATAAAATCTTATGTACCATCTTATCTTCTAGACATTTAGTACAAAGCTTCAGACTATTGTTTATAGAGCAGCATTTTATACCTATTAGCATACAAGGTTGAAAATTCAACTTTTAATACAATATGATATTTTGTAATCATAATTTGAGATTTTACTCATGCAGTGAGTTCCACAATGCATTTGTTACTTATCTTGGCCACATTCTCATTCTAGAGAGTAACTATTACTACACTTCAATGGTAGTCAAATATCCTACATAGATTTAATAATGACCGTAACAAATATTTATTCCATTCATAACAAGTCCAGGATATTATTTTTTCATGAAAGTATGCATATATCATTATAACAAAATCATGTGCATATAGGTTTACTGCATGTAAACAAGTAGTAAAGTGCAAAAGGATAGTGGATGGTTATGCAAAAATATTCTGAGAAATATCCTAGTAATTTTTTAGATTTAAATTCAAAGCATAGAAAAATTTCAGAATTAATATACTATATATTTAGAAAAACAAAGTTAGGAACAACTCCCATTAAACTTCAGATTTAATGATATATATGCTCTTATACATACGGGTATAAGAAATACAATAAATATACATAAATTGAGGGTCTAGGTTAATTAATCAGAAAAATTCTATAAACCAATATTTCCAACGATAATATTAGAAAACACCATCACTTCACAGTTATCAGAGAATATAGGCACCATTCTGTAAGAATATTTTTCCAATCCTACAAGAATCAAGGTGTCCTTTATAAATTTCAAATTTATTGGACCCTTCTTATTACTGCTGGATTTCATGGAATTCTTTTTCACGATTCAAATTCTTATAATTTGTCATGTTTTCTCGTACACAATCCAAAGTCCTGTCGGGATTCGAGACTAAAAATCCTGCTATATTCTCTCTTCGTGAGTTCTGACGCCTGACGGCATAGCTCGTAGCCTTTTTCAGATTCTTCTTGCTAGCCACAACAGCGGCAATAGCGCACCGGAGCCTAGACGTGCAATCATGCAACTGGTTTTCTAGCAGATGCATGGTTCTGCTAACAGCGTGCAAGCTCTTCACCAATGGGATTCAGTCTGAGGTGAGCAGTCAGCGGGGTGCGATAGTCCATTGGCCGCAACCCGAAAGCGAGAGCTGATCCTAAGGGTGCCGAGTGCTCTATGGATTCATGGCATGCAAGCCACATGGCAGGGAGGCTGTGATGGCGCTCGGGTGTGGCATCCAGGCCAATACGTGGAACATAGATATGCCGGCTGGAAAAAATACAGTAGTGGTGATGAGTATCAGGCAACCTTTTCTTTCCTGCAAGGATGCTGGAATTTGCATGGCTTTTATTTGTTCATACCATTGCTTCCTCGATTCGTGGCGTTCAAGCCAGTAACAGGCAATAGACCCTAGATACGACTCATGTAATTGCAAAAAAAAAATACATGTACTTCGAGTACCTGTACCTACTAGATGTAGAAAAGATAGGCCCAACTCGAATGGTCGGGATAGATGGAATCTGCTAGATATGATTTACTCATACCTGAGATAGGATGTCAATTTGATCTACTTCACATGCCACGTAGGGCAGTGGTTAGTAGATACATACCGCGTAGGGCGTTTGACATTGTCGTAGAGTTGTTTGCTTGACGACGATGAATTCATGTCGATGTAGTGCAGATTAGATACAGGTAAAGATAGCAGATCCGTTTCGTTAGCAACGTCGGGGATGTCAACGTCGTCGAAGTAGCTGCGGCAGGGACATCGTCACGAGCGTCGACGACGAAGATCGGCGTGGCTTCAACGGCGATGTCGACGTAGAGCTTGTCATGTTGATAACGTGTTATAAAACATGTCGCCAGCGGTTAGGACCTTTCCCTCTCTGTCGCTCTTGATCAACATAGTAGATGAAAATAGTAGAACAAATAGACACAAGATAAAAAGACTATTCTTTATTCCTCTGAATATTGATGATTACTACAATATAGAGCTCCTATGTATATATAGTCCTGGTAAGGTCTAAGAGTTTATGTAAAAGTCCACATACAAATGAATTAGGATTATGATTCCTTCTTTTTCTTTTCTTTCAGGACATATTTGACCGCTCTCCTAAACAGGGCCTGTGACTGTGAGGCTGGGACACTAGTTGTAGGCTTGTAGCGTTTTAGCACATAGTAGCAACCGGGAGCATTAGGCGACTGTGTATGTAAAGAAAAAGGAGAAGAAAAAAAAGAAAAGCCAGAAAGGAGAATGAAAAAGAAACACAAGGCAGAGCAGGTGGCTCGCGAAGTGGCACGCCGGGTCGTAGTCCAGGGACCGACCTTTTCAGAGATGTGGCGTGTAGCTACTTAGGCTGTCCACACCGGGTCCGGGATCGGCATCCTCCAGGACCGGTTTAACGAACGCCGGCCTGCACCGCGATACCCCAAGCCGATCTGTATGCTCCACGAGCTCCTAAATTCAGCAAACGCAACAGCTCTGCGCGGACGTACGGCACGTGCAGGGTGCCAGGCATCGAATCTGGGAGAGAGAAGAGAGTACAGGTGCAGGCCTCACTCTTTTTTATAAAAAAACCTATAACTCACGAAAACCCAATTTAAATTCTGATTGCATTATTAAATTCATCTCAATAAATCCCTCAAAACAAGATGTCTCATGGATATATTTTAATAAAAAAAATTTACAGACATGTAGGTCCTACTATAGGATAAAGGTTAATATAGAGGATGGATAGGTGCGAAAGAATATGATATAGAGGAGAAAATCTCAATGAATGAGACAGAAAATTTCTGTTAGAGGATGGATCTAGACAAATAGCGGTGCGGACAGCCTTTACACGACCGTGTGCCGTTCCCGTTCCATCTTGGAGCATGAGAACAGCGAGACTGGCAATGGAATAAACAAGAGAAAATTATTTTCTCGGTTCTAAAAAAAAGTTTGACTTAGTTTCTTAGCCTTATTTTAATCAAACTTTATTATTTGATCCCTAAAACGAAATTTGCTTATTTTCTTTGCCCTTTTCATTCCATTTTAAAAGATCATAACTCTTCGATACGATATCGGATGAAGATGATTTTTATACGAAAATTGTATATCTCGATGAGATCTACAACTTTATAGTTTTAAGTTTTTTATTTGAGGAAGTTCAGATGCTCAAAAACATTAATATAATATATTGATGTTTTTGAGCATTTGAACTTTCTCAAATGAAAAAGTCAAAACTATAAAATTGTAGATCTCGTTGAGACCTACAATTTTCATATAAAAATCATCTTCATTCGATATCATATCGAAGAGTTATGATCCTTCAAAGTGGACGAAAGGCCAAAAAAATAAGCAAATTTTCGTTTTAACACCAAATAATAAAGTTCCATGAAAATAGGGCCAATAAACTAAGTCAAACTTTTTTCAGAGCCGAGGAAATAATTTCCCCAGTAAACAACGGAAGGAAATTGCTATTCCTTATATCAAATTAATAGCAAATAGAAAAGAGAGAAAATGTTAAATCCCACATTTTTTTACAGTACACCCTCTATCTCTCTCTCCGCGTGTCCAGCGCACGTGCGATACGTCGCCTGTCCTGTCTTCTTCAGCGCACGCAGCACGACGAAGCGACGGCGGCGGCGGCGCCCCGGCCGTCGGACGGGACGAGCGCCAGCGCCAGCAGTAGGGCCATGAGGCCCACGGGCACGAGCAGCAGCAGCAACGGCGGCGGCGGCAGCGGGGGCAGCACGAGCGGCAGGAGCACCAGCAGCGCGGTGAGGCAGAGGAACAGCGCCGCCAGCCCCGCCGTGAAGTACCCCTGGTGGTGGCCCACCACAGGCGGCGCCCGCGCCAGCACGGGCCTTGCCTTCGCCTGCTGCTGACGGCGGCCCCGCAGCTTGCCACCCTCGGCGCCGCGCATTCGCCCGCCGCCGCTGCCGCTGCCGGAGCCCGCCTTCCTCTCCGCCGCCAGGCACGGACTCGCTCGCACTGCCGCGCCGTCGACTGCAAATGCAACCCCGAGAATGAATCTGAAGTGGCTGGAGTGGGGAGGCGGCAGTGCAAATATAGACGAAGGTGATTCTTGCCTGCGCTGCCTCGCCTCTGATGAATGGCTTGTAGGAATCAAGCGAAGGCGATCTCTTGATTCGAGTGGCGTCGATGGCCGAGGATGGATACTGATGATGTGGATGCAGAGATTGACCTGGGATTGCTCTAGTCGGGAGGAGAACAGACGAGGAAGATTTGCAAGGCCGGATGCAGTGTATGCAGATCAAATGCTGGTGTGGCAGTACCAGCAGCTCGATATTAAGATCGAGGACTAGTACGTACCTTCGGTGGCGTTCCAGGTCTAGGAGTGGTGCACCTGGGTGGATGCAGGACGACATCGACAGACTGGAGGAGCGCAAGTTGGCCGTCTTGTGATCCGTCGAAACGTACACTTTTCCTGCTGACTGGGGAGTGTGAGTGCTGACACTTTATCAGTAAGACTGGTGTTCGCATGCGAATTCGGGGGATTTAGGTCCAAATTCCAAGGATCATTACTCCATCTTCTGTAAAAAAAAAAATACACTCCCTCCATCTTCTGTAAAAAAAAATACACACCCTTCGTCCAACAAAAAAATTGCTATCCCAGCACGGTGTGATTGTTTTAAATGTCTTAAAGTTCGATATATACGAATTGTTTTGTTTCAAGAAAAATTGTTTTGTTTAAAAAAAGATATATATATATATATATTAATATTTATGACATCAAATAAATACCATTAAATTAATTACAAAAAATATTTTTTATAATAAATTGATTTAGAGCCGCAAATATTAATAAACTTAGTTAGACATGAATCACTTTAACCGGTAGGCAACTTAGATTTGCAAATTTTCATGATAATGTTACTCCAACAGAGCTCCTTTCGGCTATGGATTCCCCTATAGATTTTGTACACTGTTTATGCATGGTCACTGTACATTTATTGGATCTATGATAAGTTAAACTGTTTTCGCTGTGATTAGCAATCGCTGGGATTTCACGTAGACTGATAATTATCAATGTTATTAGTTTCTTTGAGTAAAGTGTATTTGCATTTCTTAAAATTGTCAGATTCTATCAGATTTTGGATATTGAACTCACTAAACATGCATGTTTACCCCCAAACAAGTGTAGGATCACTAATTGTGTAATGCAATTTACTCATTTTTCATTTTTCAGATATTTTTCTTTTTGGAGAGGATCTTTTTTCAGATATTGGACGAGTGCTCCAGCTGCGTCGGCGAAGCTGATGCGGTGGAGCCGTGAAGCCCTCGCTAAACAGGCTCTTAGACGACAACACAAAATCTGTTTTTTTTTTAATTAATTAGATCTACTATATGATCGTGGAACGGACAACTTATGTACGCAATCGATGACCAGTTGAGCACACAAAATCTGCTGTCTGTCTCGCTTACGAGACATGACGAGAGCGGCGGCCCAGGCAAATATTTGTGTCAGCTAAACAATGAACTCCATGACAGCAGCAAGAGGGTGCCTACTATCTGCTTTTTTTACGGGATCAGATCACCAGGCGAATGTCGATCGATCGGCATTTGCAGTATGTCTGCACGGGTATCGGCTGCGTTCGGTTGAGGGTATAAGCGTTTATAAGCGCTTATTTTTCAGCACTTCAGCAGTATTTTTCTCTCACAAGATTTCAGCACTTTTACAGCACTTCAACGCTTATCTACAGCACTTCAGCTTCACCGAACACAGCCATCATCACTTTTGGGAAAGCGAGAGCAACAACTTGGCCTGCTGGTTTGAATTGATCGACTGCGGTCTCGGTTCTTGCGGGGTGCATGCAATGCACCAGCACTTGTCTCCGGTCTCCGGTCCGGTTTCACGCCAAAGGCCAAAGCTGTCGTGCACGCGTGGTCGCCGCTTGCGACGGCGACAGGACGCCCGCCATGCCGTAGGTTCACAAGACAGCGAAAGAATGGCTAAGTGCAGTCCCAATGGTAATTAATAACTAGTTTCTATTTCTATTAAATGAGGTGCCACATAAATAAAACGCTGACAGTCTACTTAACGAGGAAAGAGAAGCAAAATACAAGAAACGGTTTCTTCCTGAGGAAACCACGTCTACTCTTGTACCGAGGCAGATAGAAACTATGATTTCACCGTTGGAAAGAAACCGGAGGTTTCGATGCTCCTCCGCGCTCGTTCCTTGGTCGCTGTGCGCACTCGCCTGTCAACTGCTGCATGCGCTCGTCGGCGAGCCTCGCCGCCGCGCTTCCTCACGCAGGCCGCGGTTCCTCGCCCGCACGAGCTCGGCCGCCGTAGACGCAAGGGACGGTGCTGCAGAGAGGCCGCGACGCCGCCGGAGCCACGCCCGAGCTCGCGCCCTCGCCCGCCGCGTTCGCTAGAGCCGCTCCCGCAACGTAGCCCGCGCCCTTGCCGAAGCCACGCCCGAGCCGCACTCGCGCCCTCGCCGGAGCCTGGCCCGAGCTGGCGGCCTCACCCGCCACGTCCGCCGGAGCCGCGCCCGCCAGAGGCCGCACTCGCGCCCTCGCTGGTGGCCACGCTGCCCACGACGCCGCGTGATGTGCTCGCCGAAGATGCGCACCACCTGCCACCGTGCACTCGTCAGCCAGCTTCTCGCTCACCGGTGATCGCGCTGTCTACTCCGCCGCGCACGCAGGCTGCGCTCGGTCGCCGGAAGCCGTCCGCACTCGCCGTCGTGGACACCGGTGCCCGCGTTGCCCGCTTCGCCGCACGCGCAGGCTGCGCTTGATCGCCAGAAGCCATCCGCGCTTGCCGTCGTGGAGGCCATTCGCCGTGCTCAGCCGCCGCCGCGCTCACCCGCCTTCCTGCTGCGCGCTCGTGCGCTGCCACCTGCGCTTGCCTGCTGTGTTCACGTGGTACTGCCTGCTGCACTTGGTGCTGCTGAAAGAAGCGAAGGTCACGTGGTGCTGCCTGCTGCGCTTGTTGCTACCGTGAGAAGGATAAGTCTGAATAAAATAAGGATAATATTTATTGCACAAGGAAACTCCTATTATGTGAGGTAGTTTCTATATTTGAGTTTTTGCTGATGTGGCTTCCTTAGACTTCGTGGATAGTTTCTACTATAGGGACTGCCCTAACCATGCGAAGAATGGCTAACCATGCTGCTGGGCTACTGGCGCGCTCGATCGTCTCCTCTACCACTTCCGACAATGCATACATACCTGGCGGAAGTGGCGGGTGAGCATTGCTCTCAGAAATTCGTCTGGTTGGGGCTTTTTGGTACTCCCTCCGTAAAAAAAAGGGTAAATTATTGGTTATGTGTCAAATAAAATAGTTCATGTTTAATTAAGTTTCTAGCGAATAATATTTATATTTATGACTCTAAATTAATATGTTATGAAAATACATTTCATAATTAATCTAATAGTATTTATTTAGCATTATAATTATTTATAGTTTTTTTATCTATAATTAGTCAAAGATCATGCAAAAAGACAAGCTACCGTGTTAGAGTTGTATATTTTTTTTTGAACAGATAGAGTATCTATTAATAGGTTCTGCACAAACTGACCCTACTCAGTTTGGTTACGTCTTCCTAGGACGGATCATGGTTTTAATCGATATGGGCAAATACAATATCGGTATCACTCGTCTCCCCGCGCTATCTTACCCCCCTCGTGCATGCAATCGCAAGAAAAATCCCCACTCGAGGCACCGAACAAAAGGCGCTCGGCCTCATGTCCATGTAAACCTAACAATGGTTTGAGTTAAGACCAGTTTATATGGTCTGGTTTTTCATTTGGACTGATTTGGTTTGGGGGAAAACAAGTTGAGAATATGCATGGGCTGGTTGGGTTCGGGAGCTGTAAAATCGGATGTTTGGATTGGTTTGGGGGAAAACAAGTTGAACCCATGATGGTGCGCCGAAGTTGACGTGCCGGTGCCATAGTTGCCCAGGGCGGAGCCGACGGACATCATAGGCGTGACGGCGGACCTCCACGGTAACCTAGCATGGCTGTAGCTCCACTCAACTCGTGGCCATGCACAGACACGACATGGTCACAGCTCCGCGCCTCCACTTTGGGCCCCGACATCGCCACTCCGCCATGCAGGTCCACGTGCCTCCACTGTGCGACCTGCTGCACCTCTGGACGCTCTCCATCTTCAACTGCTTTGCGCCACCGAGGCCACCACCGTCGAGCTTCCGTCTGCGCTGTTCGTGGTCGTGTCATCCACGCAGTTCACTGTTGGGATCCCAAGAAAGAAGGAACTCACAATAGCCCTGCGGGCCTGTTTCCCGGCTCGCTGGCCATGTACAGTCCAACGAGGAGCAAAAGGAACCGCACGAATCCGGATTTAGATTAATTGTTTGGTTTGTTGTGGGCTCAAAACTATAATGGTTTGGTTTGGTGGGGTTTCCACAAGCGCATAAATGGGCAGGGTTGGTTCTACTGGACTTGCATATTGCAACTAGATTGCTGTGCGGTTTTGGTTTGGATGCTGACCCATTACCAGGTTTAATGTCCCTGTGCCATCATGCCTCCAACACATCGTCAGCGCATTGCCGCTGTCCCTGGAGGATTTCTTCTACACGGTGTCCATCTCAATCTAGAAGTACGTGTGTCTCTAACATAGCTTCTCTAGTGAGGCGGTGAGAGCATGTCCATATTGGTAGCAACAAGCAATGATAAATATGGTAAATAGTTGCCAAAGATGATACAAGAAGATGGGATGAGTTAGGGAAGAGAGTTAGCAGTGTGGTAGTAGCGAAGCCAATTCATCGCTAGAGATGAAGGCGAACAAACAGCTTGTTGGGTCATGGGTCTAAATTACATGAGGATTAGGAGCAAGATGAGCTTTACCATATCGACCTTAATATGTGAGTTTTTCAACATCATGCATACTCCTAATACTAAATATAGGAGGGGGGTTATAAATAAGTTGTACACCCTTTTTCTTGTAGTAGCATGAGCTATGTGAATCATGAATTAGCTTGCTAGAGGAAGAGTTTTGTGAGTGGTACTAGCACATTGATGTTTGTGAAAAGAGAAGGATCTAGCAAGCGGTGAGTGAAAAGAAAGAGAATCATTTGTATTAGGAATTTGGTCCTACCATCGCCTAGCTACTTCTCATGCTGGTAGACTTAGTCCATAAAAAAGCTCATAAAACGATAGATGGTTGAAAGCATCTAGACCCTAATCTAGTTTTACTGGTTAATGACTACATGCTCATTGTGTCTAACCTCAATGGTGGGTTTCATCCTTATATTTTGCCCCTTAATTATTTTTCATAGTGATGGATCAAAGACTACTGTTTCCTATCGAATTAGTGTTTGGCGGTTTTGAGGGTTTGCGATGGGATCATCGTATATAGTGGTAGCGACAAGCGATGATAGATTTTTGTCCGTGGAAGCTGCTAGAGATGAAGCAAGAGGTGGGATGGGTTAAGGAAGGAGAGCTACCAAGGCAAATGGTAGCATAAGGGAGCTTGCGCAATGCTTTAGTGTTAGGGGTTTTGGGGTTTTGCAATAGGACATTGTAGTAGTGACAAACGACGGGAGCTACCAGAGATGGTGCAAGAAGGTGGGATGGTGCAAGGGAGGAAAGTTAGCAAGGCAATGGTAGCACAGAGGGAGCTTGTGTTGGAATGAAAGGCAAATGGTTTTCAACGACCAGAATGATTTTAAAGTGAAATCCAATTTTAGGCTGTTATATTGTTTGAAATCCAATTTTAAAGTGAACCGAATGAGATCAAAACCTAACAAGTGGATCTAAAGTTGAATTTCATTCAAATCAGCTAATTTTGATTTGGAAGAAAAAAAATCAAATCCAATCAAAAGCATTTCTGAAACGGCCCACCGTCATTTGTTGAAGGAGAAGAAATACTAAATATTAAGCCTAGCAGAGTGGCGGCCTTTAAGCCCAAAAAGCCGGCCCAGTCAGAATATCGGACGTTGACCTTATACACAGCGAAGGCATTGCCATGTGCTCCAGCGCTACTCGCGCACGCCGGCCGGCGTCGCCGAAAGCAGGAAAGACGCCACGAAATATCGTCAATTATGATCGCACGACACTGCGACACCGCTGCCTGCCCCTACCTGTTTGCAAAATTGCAAGGCCGCGCACCGTGTTCCGGGCAAATCGGTGACGCATCCCACGGCACCTCTTTACTACCCTCCCACCAGGCCACCACCTGCGACTGCGACGCCGTTGCTTCAACTCGACTCCAGCATCCCTTCGTCTGCGTCTCCGCATCGCCGCGCCGCCGCCACTCCGCTCGCTTTCGCTCCCGGAGACCCGGACCTGCCGAGCCGCCATGGACGAGGAGTACGACGTGATCGTTCTGGGCACGGGGCTCAAGGAGTGCATCCTCAGCGGCCTCCTCTCTGTCGACGGCCTCAAGGTGAGCACCAACCACCCGCCGCCTTCCGGTAACGCCGGCACTCGTAGACCTCACTCCGGTCCCCGAGTCCGATCCGCCACTCTCCCCCCATTACCCCCGGACGCCGCTCGGGGCCTACGCGGTGGGTCTGGTAGGGTGCGTCGTGGTAGTAGATCAGGCCGGTGCTCGTCTGACCCCTACCTGATCCGAACTGGTAACGCTCGGATGGGTGCTTGTCTAAGCTCTCTGCGCATCTAGCTTCTGGCGTTTGTTCGGAGAGTTAGCCAGTTGATGACGACCATCGTGAAATCCTGCGAATGTTGCCACAATTTCGTTGAATTCCGTAGACTGGAAAGATCAGGGCATCACGCTTAAATGGGGGAGACCAACTAGTAACAACTACTCCTAGATTCAAGGGAGAGTTCATTGCTCTGAATTCTGATCTATCTGATCGTAGCTTCTTTGTTTCCGTGACTTAGAAATGCCGTTCCCATCCTGTAAGACGATAGATGAGGCATCTGTCCTCTGGTACCAGTGCCGTGAGACAGGGGTAACTGAAAGGAGGGGGAAAGATGCTTACGTTTAATACTCAGCTTTCTGCTCTAACTTGACCAATGCTGAAGAGTTTTGTGTGATGCTTTTGCAGGTTCTACACATGGATAGGAATGACTACTATGGAGGAGATTCCACATCCCTAAACCTCAACCAGGCAAGAAGCTATAAATCTATGATTCTGGTTCTTTTTGAGAATTGAACATGTACTGAGTAATATGTTTCGAATTTTTTGTGTGTTAGCAACTCATCCAGGTGGCTTGGATAGTTAATAACTGATGAAGTACTCTCTGATTTACCATTGTATTCCCTTTAATCACCCTTGTCTTTTTTTTTTTTTTGAACAGCTCTGGAAGAGGTTTAGGGGGGAAGACAAGCCACCGGCACATCTAGGTGCAAGCAGAGATTACAATGTAGACATGGTTCCAAAGGTGTGATAATCCCCTATGGATTGTACCTAGCTATGTGCTTATTTCTTGCCACAGCCTCGTTATACTTCGCAAATATATTAACTAAAAACATATATTTCGTTATTCTTGCACACCCATTAGTTCCTTATTTATTTTACACAGTTGTGACTCACAACTGTGTGACAATACCAGATACATCCTTGGCACTGGTTAGTCTCGTCCTGACCGGTGCATGTATTGCCCGGTATTGGAGCATGCCAATTCTGACTGGAACCCTGGTCCTGATAGCGTTTCATGTCAATGTATTATTGTTTTTAAAGAACAATAGCTTTACTTAGAATTCTGTATTATTGTTTTTAAAGAACAATAGCTTTACTTAGAATTCAGCCCTTGAAATGCTTCATGTCTACAATCAATATATGCTTATGTTAATTTCTTGATGATACAGTATGTATATATTAACTCTCTCTCTCTCTCTCTCTCTCTCTCTCTCCCTCCCTCCCGCCCTCCCCCGCCCTCCCTCCCTCTCTCTCTCTCTCTCTCTCTCTCTCTCTCTCTCTCTCTCTCTCTGACCAGTTTATGATGGCGAACGGGACTTTGGTCCGCACTCTCATTCACACTGATGTGACAAAATATTTGTCATTCAAAGCTGTTGATGGAAGCTATGTCTTCAGCAAAGGGAAGGTAATGTCTTGAGTTTACACTCATCCATCTAAGTTCAGCTTTTGCTGGATTCCTCACAAGTGGTTTCTGTATTCTAATCATGCTGCCTTATTGTATTTTTATCAGATTCACAAGGTTCCTGCCACCGACATGGAGGCTCTAAAATCTCCTTTGATGGGTCTATTTGAGAAACGTAGAGCAAGGAACTTTTTTGTTTATGTCCAAAATTACAATGAAGCTGATCCAGTAACACATCAGGGGTTGGACCTCACAAGGATTACAACTAGAGAATTGATTTCGTGAGTATCTTGACCATCCTGGCATCGGTAGTAGTTAGCACTTACTGTTATTGTTGTTCCTTGTTTGCCATGTTATTATGTTTTGTATGATTCTTGTATCACTCCGCCTCATGTTGCTGCATGGATCCTATATGATTCTTCACCTACTTTTGCCTCTTTCTGCTTTCATATACAAGTTAATTGTTGTAGTGTTATATTGATGAACAGCTAGACAAAATTGCTATAACCGTTCAACTTCTAAATGCTACACTTTTTCTTAAAACTTTAAAGAGAATGTATGACATGTCCTCTTCCTGAATTATAAGTAACCTTATTTGTCATTTTGTTTTCAGGAAACATGGATTGAGTGATGACACTGTGGATTTTATTGGCCACGCACTCGCTCTGCACAGGGATGATCGTTACCTAAATGAACCAGCCCTTGATACTGTAAAAAGAATGAAGGTATGAACTAGTGTTCTTTTTTCATATTATATTGTAATTTTGTCAAACCTACTTCCTTTGCACACATATATCTCTTTTTTATATTCCTGATTTCTAAGCATTCTTGGATGCGAAAATGATAAAAATCATTGGCTGTCTTCTCTTAGCTTTATGCTGAGTCCCTTGCACGTTTTCAAGGAGGCTCGCCTTATATTTATCCATTATATGGGTTGGGTGAGCTGCCACAGGTCAGTTGTTTATCAATTCCCTGCACCAACTTTAGTCACTTTTATTGCACTTTGATGCTTATATAAGAAGCTTCCATGCTAAGGTGATGTCTTATGGTTTAGGCTTTTGCACGTCTAAGTGCTGTTTATGGTGGTACATATATGTTAAATAAACCAGAGTGCAAGGTAGTGGCTTGACCTTTTGTTTACTCCTATTTATCAGTCTGCGAAAACAACTTATCAAATATGATATTTTCTGATTTCACTATATAACACGTTTGTAGGTTGAATTTGATATGGAAGGGAAAGTGTGTGGTGTTACTTCAGAAGGTGAAACAGCAAAATGCAAAAAGGTTGTCTGTGATCCATCTTACTTGCCTAGCAAGGTAAATGCCACTGCCCATATAAAATTGAGCTACTTTGATTATGTATAGAAGTAATTCACTGAAACCTTGATATTTCTCACCTAGTTTACTGGAATTTAAACCTTCGTGCTACAATACCTCTGTTGACTGCTTTCCATGGTGCTCTCCTGCTTTGTGGTTCACTTTGTGTTTGTGAATAGGTAAGAAAGATTGGGAAAGTTGCACGTGCAATTGCTATTATGAGCCACCCGATTCCAAACACAAATGAGTCACACTCGATTCAGATTATTTTGCCGCAGAAGCAACTTGGGCGCAAGTCAGACATGTGCGTCTGTTACTCATATTTTGAATAGTTTCCATTGACTGAGTGCCTTATTCACTTTGCATCGCTTGGTTGTGACATGCTTTCTGAAAATGTTTCTTAGGTATGTTTTCTGTTGCTCATATACACATAATGTTGCGCCAAAAGGGAAGTTCATTGCATTTGTGTCTGCGGAAGCTGAGACCAACAATCCGCAGTCCGAACTAAAGCCTGGAATTGATCTACTTGGTCAAGTAGATGAACTGTTCTTTGATATGTATGACAGATACGAACCTGTCAATGAACCATCTCTTGATAATTGCTTTGTTTCAACGGTAAGTTTAGCATTCTGTAATAACAAAGTGATTACAAGTCTCAGATATTTTAGATGTTTATGGAAGTTTTCTTCTTTGCAGAGCTATGATGCTACTACACACTTTGAGACAACTGTGACAGATGTTCTCAGCATGTACACAGCAATTACTGGAAAGGTAAGGTTCATGTCATATCTTTTTTACTTATTTTTTGTGGTCAGCAAAGCAGATGTATCAAATACTAATTTCTTCAATGCTGTATTGGGCCTGAGAGTTTAAAACCTACTAGTGAAGTTTGCTAGCTTTACACTGAAACTGAAATACTGAATGGTCAATTGTTTATTAACCTTATGTCAGCAATAGATGATTTGCCTCAAACAAAATTAATTCCTAACTAGACATCTGTCTCTTTATTTTGGCAGTTTGACATTACTATTTTTATGTTTACTGGTCCAAAGATGGATCGCACATCTTTAATTCTCTGCATGTCTGTTTCGCAGACCGTTGATCTCAGTGTCGACCTGAGCGCTGCCAGCGCTGCTGAAGAATACTAGAGATTTTCCTATTAACCATTGCATTTCCTCTAGATACCATACTCTCAAGAAGAACGGCGTAAGACAGGCCCTGCCTGGTGGCTTGCCAGGTTACCACAGTACTGCGGTGTTTTAGACCCATGCTGCAGCTGCAGCTGCAGCTGCAGCCGATTAAACGGACAGAACAGCACATCACCGTATAGCATTTACATGGTGTTTAAACGGGATGAAGACCGTTTAGGTGAACAGTGGATGATGGTGGTGGTTCCTTTGTTCCTTGCATGATTGATCGGATGTTTAACTTTAAACTGTGTTCACCTTTGCTAGAACCTGGTCCATCTTGTTAGGCCAGTCTCAATGCTAGATTTCACCTTCCAGTTTCCTAGAACATGAAACAAAGTATAAAACATGTCTTATACCACATAGTTTTATAGATTTTTTTTTTGTCCCACCCTTTCCTCACTCTCTTCTCTCTCATCCTCCGATGAGCACGGTGACGAGGCCCTTCCAGGTGCGCGTGAACTCCTTGCCGGAGATCTGCAAAAACAAGATCCGGGGGACAACAGGAGCAGCGAACGACCGGGGGAAGTCGTGCCCGCGGCGGGTTTACGGCCGGCAGCTTCGACGTCGTCGAGCAGAGCAATAGCAGCAGAGAGCGGCAGCGCAGAACAGCAGCAGCGTGGCGGCCGTCGCGGCCAGCGGCCAGCCCCACCGCGACACCTCTCCCTCCCGCGGCCAGTGCGGCACTCCCGTGCCCGACGGAGCCCGCGGCGGACGCAGCCCCGGCGGATCTCGCGCCCCTGAGCCTGGCGGCCTCGGAGCCCATCGGACGTGCCCGGCGGCCTCGAAGCAGCCTCGACGGAGCCGCGACCGGAGGTCGTGCCTGAAGGCTGAAGCGGCGGAGGAGCAACACACAGCCGGCCGAGGTCGCACCTGGCTGGTGGAGCTCGCAGCAGGACCCGTCAGAGCGCGCGGCCGGCGGCGCTAGCGCTCGCGGCGGAGGCTCAAGCTTGCATCGGCGCCGCATCCCCGTCGAGCTCTCCTGCCTATGAAACGCTTTCCTTCTGAGGCTGTCTGCACTCCTTGTACTCTAAATTCATCCTCTAAAAAGAATGTTTTATTCTGGTCATCGAGATTCTCTTCTCTACACTACTTTCTCCCACACCCATCCATCCTCTATATCTCTACTCTATATTTCTTTTTTCTTTTTTTATTCCCACCCACTCTCTCTCCCCACTCTCTCACCTCCCTCCTCTCTCTCTCCCCTCCGCCCCCTCTGGAGCACCGCCACGCGTTGCCCCGGCGAGGGCGCGACCCGGTGAGGGCGCGGCGTGGTCGGCGAGGGCACATGGCCCGGCGAGCGTGCGGCCCCGGCGAGCACGCTGTCTCCTCCTCCGGCTCCGGCTCCGGCGAGGGGCGTGCGGCTCCAGACGACGGCGCTGCTCGGATGGCGGCATGGCTCCGGCCTCCATCTCCCCGGCACGGACGGCGACGGCGCGGGCACGAACAGATAGGGCGCGACCCCCACTCTCTCTCTCCCCCTCTCGCGTGGTGGGGCCCCGCGCACGTAGTCGCCGTCCCCTATCTCGCTACTCTGCGGGGATCCGCGCTTGTCGCGGACGTGATGGAGGACTGCGCTGCGGCGCCTCCGTCCCCAATCGCCGTCCTCCAGGACCGGTGTAGCACACCCAGTGTAGACAGCCTCAGTGGGAGTTTCACTATAGTTTCACGGTGTTGGAAACAGTGCCTAGTGCCGTGGGGATGAAACAAATTCATTCTCTCTCCTCCTAGTTTCATGTAAAAAGACAACATCCGCTGACATGGCACCCTAATAAATATTCATGACACCTCCCATGAAACCCCATTGAGACTGGCCTTAGTGATGTATCGTGATCCCTTTTCAGATGCGCATATCCGTTTCTAGCTCGCTGCCAAGTGCCTCAATAGTTGTTAGTGGGGGAGGGCCGGAGGGGAGATCCAAAGCTCCCTAGTTCAGATTCATGAATTCGAAATGATTTTGGGACTTCTTGTATCACCTAGATGTTGTTGTGGGTCTTTTTTTCCATGCGAAGAAGACCTTGATGTTGCTTATAAGGCTAAATAGGTGTTTTTGAAATTTAACAACAAACACAACTTTGCAGCAGATTTGCATGACGTGGAACTTTCGCGTGGTGTTGTAAAACTTCTGCACGTAACAGAATAACATGAAGTTCACTATGCCTAGAGAGTTCAAACATAAACCTAACTTTTATGTGATAAGGCAATAACAAGTCCATGACGTATCTGTATTTACAGAATATAAGTGTTCATTTTGTTATTTTTGTATGCTTTTATATAGAACTGCGTTGAATTCCCAACTTTTGTGTCAAGGAAGTACATCTATAAATCATTTTATTTTTTGAAAACACGTAAGTATATTTTATAGGGTTTCTTTATATTCTCATCAGATAAAGGTTTTTAGTTTTTCACTGAATATTTCTCATAGAAAAAAGTCTACATCACCACAAAAAATTGTCTATTTTACTCTTGAATTTTACAAAACCGGTCAAATAACTTCTCAAACGGTATTGGACAGTGGCTACAGTGCACACAGTTTAGTCTTTGTCTTTTTCAAATCGTAGAAAAATCGTAAAATGAAAAATCTAATTTTATTGGCTCTACATGAGTAGATCTTTTATTTTTTATTTTCTCTTCACATTCAGTGCTTTTGTTTGTTCTTAGAAAAAGTAAAAAAAAACATAAATACAACATTATAGGTCTTTAAACCGTTAGCCTATCTTAATCAAAAAATATTTTTACCATCAAAGTTTTGGGTGATGGACCTTTGAACTATTGACCATTCTAAAAAAAATAAAGAATTTTACCACTAATTTGTTGAAGTAGTTTTGTTTAGAAAAAACATATTCTTATTAAAATCTATATCAACCAATGATTTTCAATCTTTTGTATTTTGATCTGATCTAAATAAATGTATCTTTGTGATCCCCGACAAGAGTCGCCATATGGAAAATCAACAAAAGTTTCCCACCATAATTATCGGTAGACAATCAATCCTTGATGAAAATGCGCTTGTAGTTGTAGCGCAGCGGATGTGTCTACCATCATGTAGACAACCCGTCTGGGTTTGATTCCTGTTTGGGATGAACCAATAGTCGTATGAGGGTTTTCCCTAGAGGAGACAAAGCATGTGTAGAGTAGCGTGCGTGAGTTTTGCTTGGTAGGCGTGTTTCAAGTCTGCTCAAGTAGTTTGTGAAAGGATCGAGGATATCCAAGAGTGGGGGTGAATTAGATAACTAATAAATCTTTCGCAAACCAAATCAACCTATCGTCATATGCCCAATCTCACCCCACAAATGCTTGTGTGTAATTCTAATCCTAAAACAAGTTATGCAACCTAGAGCTAAGTCCTATCACAAGTATACTACTCTAGGAATGTAAACAACACAAAGTAAATACGGGAAAGTAAATGAGTAAGAGATTGCAAGCCGAGTTTTTCCCGAGGTATCGGAGAATCGGTACTCCCCACTAGTCCTCGTTGGAGCACCCACGCAAGGGTGTAGCTCCCCCTTGATCTTCGCAAAGACCAAGTGCTCTCTCTACGGGCTGATCCTTTGCCTCTCCGGCGCTGTGAATCGCCCACAACCGCTCACAAGCTTGGCATGGACCGCCCACAACCTCTCCAAGCTGTCACCAAGCCTCCGATCACCACCGAACCGTTTAGGTGATGCCGATCACCAAGAGTAACAAGCCTAGAATCTCACTTGACCAAGAACAAGGCCAAAAGTGGTGATGGATGTACACAAGTCACTCTTGATCTCTTTAGGGAAGAAGCTCATAAGCAATAGAGTTCACTCAATCCTCCCTAGGGCTCTTGCACTCTCACAAAGTCACAAAGGTTGCTTCAGGTGAACCAATGGGTAAGAGGGCAAGAATGAAGCCAATGGTGAAGTATAAATACTCCCTCTCTCTAAAACTAGCCGTTTGTACTGTTTTCAGCTTTTTGCGAACCGTCGGACCCTATGAACAGTGCTAGCGTCGGACCAAAACCTCTCAGTCCGACTCTCACAGACAAACTTTACGCGGCACTGTGACTGAGGGGCGTCGGACCCTGGCCAATGGTCCGACGCCCTTTGAGCTCTCGGGTGCTCTTTGCACAGTGCCAGACCGCGGCTAACACACGAGCCTATAGTCCGACGTAGGCCGTCGGACAGAGTCCGACGCCTAATTGTGCTCTCTGGACCTCTCTAGAAGTGTCAGACTGATGCGCGCATTAGTCCGACGCTCTCACTCAACTCGGTCCGACGCTCACCTGAGTAACCCCTGGCACCGTCGGACGCTGGAGCATGGTCCGACGACCATCTAGCTAGAGTCCGATGCTCCCTGGTGAACTGAGAAGCCACCAGGGGCTGCCACGTACCCGTCGGACTCTGAGCATTGGTCCGACGACCATACTGCTCAGGGTCCGACGCTCCAAACTCAGTCCAAACTTCGCCAAATCGAAAACTTTCCAAAACGAAGTTTGATCCTCTCTCTCAAGAGTCTCCCTGGGCTGTCTAGAGCTAAGTTGGACAAGTGTGCATCACATCTACACTCTCTAACCTTGCACTAAGTCAAGCTACCTATCCAAACCCCTCTTAATAGTACGGTCAAAGAGAAAAACAAAACCTAAGACTACTCTAAGTGTCTCTCAACTCCAATCAACACTTGGAACTAGCCTATCACTGTCTTGTCTTTCATCCTTTGAAAACCGAATCGATTTCCATCGCTAGGGGCTTGAACCTACATGTTATTATGACCTAACCTCTAGATTATCCTACAAAACACACGTTAGTCATAATAACTGTATTGTTGTCATTAATCACCGAAACCATTAGGGACTAGATGCTTCAATCTCCCCCTTTTTGGTGATTGATGACAACAACCTCAAATAGATTTAGAAAGAGTGAGGTTTTTAAAGGCTTGATTCATATAAGCATGTGTCAATAGGAGCAAAGGGGTTAGACGTGCTTATACAAATCATGACCACAAGGTACACATAGGATATGAAATAAGCACAAGTACCAAAAGATATGCTCAAGATTGGAGTGAAGTGCAGAAGCTAAGACAATGAGCATAACCAAAAGAGAACCAAGTGACATGATATATATAACATGAAGCTCAAACACATGTCACAAACCAAGTCTCAAACACACATAAATACAATGCAGGAAAATAAACATGATGCATGCATATATCATAAGCAAAAGTCATAAAAGCCAAATCCCTCTCTCATCGCTCCCCTAAATCTATGCTCTCTCTCCCCATTTGGCATCAAGCACCAAAGACCTAAGACTCAGGAGGTGGAGAAGAGGCTGCAGTGTCGCGGTCGGAGGCGTGAGGACGGATCTCAAACTACGAAGCATCACCATCTGACTCGGAACTCTGAGCTGTCGGACCCTCTGTCGGTGTATGAGAAGGTGAAGCGGTCTGGGTCGGCTCGACTGTCTCTGTACCGGGGTCAGCCTGTGTGTCAGGAGCTGCAGAAATGGTCTCTGTAGGTACCTGCTCCTCAATAACGATCTGAGCAGACTCTGGAACTGTCGGCTCCTCGGTGCTAAGCTACTGACCCTGTGACTCTGCTACTGTCACGACTACCACCTCAGTCTCCATAGTCATGGTAGTGATGTGCTCAGAGGAAGCAACTGAGGACGGCAGTGTCTCTGAAAGGATCTATAATGCCTAGAGGGGGGTGAATAGGCGTAATCTAAAACCTGAAACTCAAACTCAATCGAAACGTGAGATCTGTGACTGGTACTACCGGGACTGGACCGGTACTACCGATAACAGTTAGTAGTACCGATGTAATCCGTCGGTACTACCGGTCAAGGCAGAAAGACTAAGAACGCAAATTAAATACGCTACAAACTTAGATCTATGTAATGCCAATGCACCCAGGTGAGTGATGAAGACCTTGCAACCTTTCCCTTAGCTTGAATCACCACCAAATCGTAGATCGAGCCTCCAAACCTAAGAACAAGGTAGGAAGAGGAAGAACACAGTCGAAGCTGTGGAACCACAAGAAGGCACAACAACAAAGAGAGCACGAGACAAGTTATTTATCCCGAGGTTCGAACAATCCACAAAGGAAGGCCTACTCCTCGTTGTTGAGGTGACCACAAAGGTCGGAGTCTATTTCACCTCCTTGCCTCTCTCAAGGGTACCACAAAGGTCACTTGAGTTTCTTCACTAGAATCACGGGTGATACAAACACTTCGGGGAGCCCTCACAAATGGAGCAAACCGGGCTCTCCCGAAGAATGCCTAGCCGCCTAGGGTTCCAAGAACCCAAGAGTAACAAATGCAAAGCAAAGCCGGCTAGCGAGAGGAATCAAGTGCTCAAACAAAGGATTTAAGTTTTCCTCACTCAAATCTCACTTCTCAACTTGAATCTTGCAATGAATCGAAGCTAGGAGCAATGAATGAGAGTGAGAGAGCAAGAGAGAGATGTTGTCTCGAGTTAGGTCGCAATAAATGGAGTGGATAACCCTCTAAAGAGTTGGGAGGAGGTATTTATACTTCCTCTGCCTGGGGGCTACCGGTACTACCGGTACCTACCGGTACTACCAATGCCTGTGCAACTTTTCGAACGTTGAAAAGCTGCCTTGTGCACTGCACGAGGTCCAACGGTAGAAAAGCGTGTCGGAGTTTTTAACTAGACCGGTACTACCGGTAGGGGCACCGGTACTACCGGCACGACAACCGAGCAACTGCCGATGAAAAGTCGTTACTACCGGTCCAGAGCTTGAGAACGCGAAACAGCTAAGTCCCACTGGTACTACCGATCCAGGATCGGTACTACCGGTATGACAAAGGGCTACTGCCGAAAATAAGTCGTTACTACCGATCCAAGCACTAAAAAACACCTCAGACGCCAAGTCCTAGCCGGTACTACCGATCCAGGATTGGTACTACCGCTCTACCACCGGTACTACCGATAAAAAATTCGGTACTACCGGAATAAAAGTGATTTTTGAAACCCGAGAGCAAGGACTTCGCTGGGAGGCTTTTCTGCTCTAAGTGTTACCGGTACTACCGATACTCCAGGAGCAGAACAGACTAAGGCAGTGCACAAGTGTGTGAGTGTGTCTCTCAAGCATGTTTTTAAGTTAATGTTTGAGCACTTTACTCCTACTAGACAGCTAGCTATGCATCCCTCTTGATAGTGCGGTTTTCCTATACTCAAATAAAATAGAAACTTGCTAGGCTTTGAGCAAGGATCACCAAGTGACGTGGTCGAGTTGGAGGGGTGCCGTTTCACCGAATGTTTCAATTTGCCCATTCATATGGACTAACACCTGCATATATTCTTGATAAACACGTTAGTCTCTAATTTGGATGTCATTAATCACCAAAATCCCACATAGGGTGCGAATGCACTTACAGTCTCAGTAGTACCGGTAGCAGGAGGAGCTGTGGTGGTAGGCACTGGCTCTCTGAACTCTGGAGGTGTGGGCAAGCCAGTAATCTCGCTGAACATGGCACCCAAGCTCTTGGTCACGGAGGGGCCACCCATGCCTGGTGTGAAACCTGTGCGGATCGACGTTAACCCCTGAGTGAACCCCGGTGAGACGAACCACTGCTGTGTCTGCTGCGAGGGTGGAGTGAGCTGACTTGGACTAAGCCTCTACTCTGCCCACTTTGATTTTCTCTATCCTTTTTTTAGCTTTAGCTTTTTTTAAAAAAAATGGAACTGGAGAACGGAGCAGTGCCCTGACTCTGAAGTCCATTGGACTATAATTCTGGAGTCACCTGGGCGGCAGTGGCTGCTGGACCTATTTGCTGAACTGGAGGAGCAGTGGCCAGGTAAGGAGGAGCTCCGGTGTGCCTGATGATGTGATCCATGAATCCGAAAGTCTGAAGCTGTATCTGCTGACTCTGGAGCTGCATCTGGAGCATTTGCTGCTAGAACTGGTCCTGTCTCAACTGGATCTGTGCAAACGCTGCAGCCTGCTCGCGGGCTATCCGGGCCTGCTCCTGTGCCTGCTGCTGCTGAGACTGCTGGAGTGACTGTAGTATAGCTAGCAGGGTTGGGTCTGTCTGTGAAGCCTATGGAGCCGAGCTGGAGCCACCGGCCTCCGAGTCGTGAACTCGTGGATGCCTAGGGATAGGCCGGTAGTCTAAGTCTGAGCTGTCGGAGGAAGAGTCGACTGGATCATCATCCACAAGAAGCTGCTCCAACTCACTATGAGCAACGTGCCTCATAGCCTCGTCCTGCTGCTGGACCTCTGCCATATCTGCCCCTGACCTCTGACCTCTATGTATCCTGTGAAGTGCACGGCTGCCACGCCTGCCATCTATGATAGAGGTCATCCGGTAAACTGGAAACTCGGTCTCTGTCTAGCGCAACTCTCTAGTGATCCCTGTCCATATCTTGTCTAGCCTGCGCACAAGAATAGAAGAGATCCAGTGAGCGTAGGGGAACTGTCGACGTGACCGGATACCCTCTGCTATCGTGTCCTCCATCTCACTGATCATCAAGTGCACTATGTCAAACTCTGACTGCTGAACCAGGGCACCAAGGAGCCAAAGCTGTAAGTGAGTAAGTCCCTCCTTGTACCCCTCTCGCGGTAGTAGAGTGCGCCTCATCACGTCGTTCAGGAGACGAACGACGGGACGAAGCACAGTGGGAGTCCTGCGGGAGCCGTCTCCAAACGGTGGTCGAAAGCAAGCTGCCACATGAGCTGTACCCAGTGCCTGTCCTTCGTGTGCTCTCCTCGGCAGATCCATCGTGCTATAACAGATACTGTGCAACCTGATAGCAGACTTTGGTACTCTGTTGACATTTCTTAACGAAATGCTGGGAGGTATAGATTAACGTGCCACCTGATTAGTCTACAGATCACTTGAACTCTTCATCCATCTCTTAGAAGTAGCTAGGTTGTCATCCCCAGTATGATTCTAAAAGATCTCTCCTTATTGTAAGTGACTGAAATATATTATATTGTATCCGCAAGCGCACAGATAAAATATACACCATTGTAGTATTTTACCTCAGAGTATTCCGGGTTGTCATTTATATTTTACCACTTGGAATGGTTGGCAATAAATGGGATGTAGGTAGATAGATAGATGTCATATGCATATGCAAATATGGAGAATACCATGAATGACCTATTTACTCAGAACAAGGGTTATGTCACAATAATAATGATATATATGATAAGCATAATAATTAATCAACATAATAATGATCACTTAGAGCATTTCCTATCTAGGCACTAGCATGGATTAGGTTGAAGCATAAGGATATCCTAAGTCATTCTAACTATACTATCAAAGACATATTAGATTGGTGCAATTATACTAGCAATCATGACGAAGACACTTCATATTCATACTTAAGGGAATATTACTGAGGAAGAGCAAGATCATAGCCAGCCTTCTATAAGAATAATAACTTTCTACTCTCCCTACATTCGGAGTGTGGACTATAAAGGACTCAACGGGAGTGTCACATCCGCGATCTACCACAGAACCCAGAATATAGGGTGCATTTGCAGACAAACTACATCTAAGCACCATGCTTATATGCTGTTCATCACCCACCCATGACGTCAATGAATGAGCGCTATACAAACCTATGTATGAATATGAATGCATTCTAACTATGCAAAGTATACAATCTAGATAAGCAATGAATAACATAATTGAAAATATAATCAATAATAGAATAATGTCAATCAACTTTATCTCAAACACTCAAGAGAGGTTTAAGATACAAGAGAGAGCTTACAATAGCTTCGGGAAGCCTTCTAGCTCCAGATAGATCCGGAACTCGAGTAGAACTCGCCTCCTTCTACTTCTAACCTATGTAGCTATGCTCTAGATGGTGAAGCTCTAATGATTCTAGGGTTTCTGGCTCTGAACTGGTTGATGACTGAATGATCTGAATGATTGATGTCAAACCCTGGGGGTCTGGGGGTCCTTATATAGGCCGGTGGGATGAACCGTAGCCCTTGGATCAAACCGACTTCGACGGGTGGCTAGGATTGCGTGAAATTTTGGGATGTGGGTCCACGTTAAAGCGGAGGCCGAGAAGCTTCACTGACAGGTCGGCCAACCTGGTCAGTGGGTCAGCCGACCTCCCACAGCTACCAAGTGGGCCCCGCTTCTGCCAGCGAGTCTCTGGTGTTCTCTAGAATATTCTTGATCTCCTTTCGCGGTGGATTTCGTTATTTTAACCCGACATGTGGGTCTCCCTTGATTCTTTTCTGTATAACCCCCTGCAAAACACTGATTCACCAAAACTGTGGAATTCTGTCAGTTAAAACCCTATTCTATGGTCGTGTCTACGTTTATACCTTTATTTCATATTTACTTGACGGGTAAAATCATATAATAATTACCGTCAACATACTCCAAGTAGCTCTCTGAGGGCCTTCGCGTAGATCCTGTAGGGCTCTCCGCCGAAGATGTACTGAAGGTACTCGTGGTCGGGGTTGATCCAAAGAGAAGCGTAGAACTCACGAACCCACAACTCGACGTACCGTCCTGATTGTCCGAGCAAGTCAGCGAGTCCAGGCAGATAGGTCAAATATGGCCTGATCTCCTCACCACCTGTCTGGACTATGTCCTCTAGGGGACACACCTTGTGCTGACGTAACCCAACCTCTGAAAGCATAAGGGAGGTGAAGAAGTACTCGTGAAGAGTGGTGTACCAGCCCTCTAAAGCTCTGGGGTCTCACTGAGGTGGGAACCAGTTGTCGAGCGAAGTCAACCGGAGCTCTCTGACCCGGGCTGCGGAGATGTTTCGTAGGTCCATACCTCTGGCTCTGGCTCCGGCTGCGGCTCTGTGAGAGCAGGCGCCCTGGGAACTAGATCGCCACGCCTCTGACCAATGGGCCGGGGTGGCACCGAAGGTCATGTGCGGCCCGAGCGTCGAAGTAGAGGTGCCTGGGCCTGCTCCCCCTGAGTGGCTATCTCCTGCTGCTCTGCCTCTGTCTGTCTCTGCTTGGTCTCTACCTGTGGCTGCTCCTGAGGACCCTCTCTGTCTGCCAAGCTGACCTCAATACCTCCAATGTGGAGGCCTCTACCACGCTCTGCCTCCTCTGCTGCCTGAGCTGCCCTGATGGCATGTCTCTGCTCGGCTGTCAACTGCCTCTTCCACTTTTTGCTGCCCTCTACCATGGGAGCCTTCCCCTTGTCCCGAGATGGACGAGGAGGAGGCCTCTCATCACCACCTGTGCCACCCTGACTACGACTAGCCTGCTTGCAATGAACCATCTTTGCCAATTTGTTGACATCTAGTAACGTCACCAAATATAACTTTATAACCTTTAACACTAGAGACGAGATTAGAAGATGTATGGTATTTAATTAACTGATCTTCAGCAAATATCCACTTATTTATTACCAACATTCTTTAGCATGAACTGGGTTGTCAATCCTAATTATATATTCTAAGAATAAATAAAGGTTTTATATATTAATCCATGTGACTAGGCAGAAATATAAATAAATATAAACTAAGAACAATTCTGCAAGCGGACAGATAATTATACCATTAGAGCATTTTACCTAGGAGTTCTACCAGGTTGTCTATTTATATTTATACCACTGCGAAGGACTAAGATAAACTACAATCTATTATATTGATAATAACCATATACAATGAATAAGTGAAATTACCGATAAGAGTCAAATAAACACCAGTTAGAATTAGTATGAGACATCCTCTCTCAAACCCTCAATTTTCAAATATTTTGCCTTACACATATGTGAATTTTATGAGAATAGGCAATAAGAACCAAGAACAACATGGAACACAAACAGCCATGCATATGCAATGCAAGTTCGCGTAAAATAAACTAGTTACTTGTCAAGTTTGTCCTCGGGCAAGCGTCTTCACACGCTTTTGAGCGGTTATCTTAACCGAGTTAGACAAACCCTACGAGCAATTCAAAGTTAGACATATTTTATGTTACAATGCAATGCACAAGACAACACAAGATCA
Organism: Eremochloa ophiuroides; assembly: GCA_038502445.1. Lineage (NCBI taxonomy): Eukaryota > Viridiplantae > Streptophyta > Magnoliopsida > Poales > Poaceae > Eremochloa > Eremochloa ophiuroides. The sequence goes on from JAHLJS010000008.1 coordinate 54,539,307, forward strand.
TCTTTTAGTGAAGTTGCTTAGATCAAGGCAATTAAGTTCATTCCTTAGTGTGCAAAACTGTGCCTCATCCAACGGTTTAGTGAAAATATCCGCCAAGTTATCATCCGTTCTCACTCTCTCAAAGGAAATGTCACCTTTGGCAACGTAATCTCTAAGGAAGTGATGGCGGATGTCAATGTGCTTAGTGCGGGAGTGTTGGGCCGGGTTATTAGCAAGTTTTACCGCACTCTCGTTGTCACACAACAAAGGCACCCTTTTTAAGTTAATTCCATAATAAAGTAGGGTTTGTTTTATGTAAAGAATTTGTGCACAACAAGCACCCGCGACAATGTATTCCGTTTCGGTTGTTGACAAGGCAACACTATTTTGTTTCTTGGAGGACCATGAAACTAGTGATCTTCCAAGCAAATGGCACCCTCCAGATGTGCTTTTCCGGTCAATCTTGCAACCGGCATAATCTGAATCGGAATAGTCAACAAGAGTAAAGTTAGTTCCTTTGGGATACCAAAGGCCAATTCTTGCGGTGTGCTTTAGGTACCTAAGGATTCTTTTCACCGCAACTAAGTGAGGTTCCTTAGGGTTAGCTTAAAAGCGCGTACACATACACACACTAAACATGATGTCGGACCTAGATGCGGTTAAGTACAACAAACTACCGATCATAGAACGATACAGAGTTTGATCAACCGATTTACCTCCCTCATCAAGGTCGAGATGTCCATTAGTTGGCATGGGGGTCTTGATGGGCTTGCATTCTTCCATCTTGAAACGCTTGAAGAGGTCCTTTGTGTTGCGACACGAACGTCCCCTCCCTCAATTGCTTGACTTGGAAGCCGAGGAAGAATGTAAGCTCACCGATGGACATCTCAAACTCCTTGGACATCATATCACCAAATTCCTTACAAAAATCTTCATTAGTCGAATCAAAGATAATATCATCAATATAAACTTGACAAATGAAGATATGCCCTTTATACTTCTTGGTGAATAGTGTGGTATCAACCAAGCCGATTTTGAAGCTCTTGTTGAGGAGGAAGTCGCGGAGGCGCTCATACCAAGCCCGTGGGGCTTGCTTCAAGCTATATAGCGCCTTGGACAACCTATTAATATAGTTTGGATATCTAGGGTCTTGAAAACTCGGTGGTTGCGAAATATAGACAAGTTCATTTATGAAGCCATTTAAAAATGCACTTTTCACATCCATTTGAAAGAGTTTTAGATTGTGATTAGATGCATATGCAAGTAGGATACGTATGGCTTCCAATCTTGCAACCGGGGCAAAAGTCTCCCTAAAATCCATTGTAACACCCCTGGTGTTGCTGTAACTAAAATCTGCCATGTCATCATGATTTCATGCAAATCATCCCGCATAAACTCATTTTACTGTGCATTAACTAAAATAAATTTATTATCTACATATGATTGTGCATAGGAAATTAGAGTGGTTTGATATGTGAATGATTGATTGATTGTGTATTTCACGTTAAATTAGAAATTAAAAAGAAAAATTAATTTAAACCCTAAATCGGACCCTAAAACCCTAATTCAAAAACTAAATATATTTTGGTGTTGGTCCCTTAATAGAAGTTGTATATCATTTACAATGGAACAACTTTTATTTTGGGTGATTTTGAAGTTATTGAAAGAAAATTTGAATTAAACCCTAATTACTATTTGGAAATTCAAATTTGAAATGTCAATTCAAAAATTTTAAGGAATCTGACCAAACACCTTTAATGAAAGTTGTAAGGATTGTCAATTAGAACAACTTTTATTTTTGGGTATTTTCAACTTATTTAGAAAAATCTTGAGAATTTAATTGGATTAGAAATTAAATTCAGAATCCCTCTTTACCCCCCTTTTGAATTATTCAAAATCCGTTCAAAATTTGAAATTGGTTCAAATACCAAAGTTGCTCAGGATGAAATGTACTACAACTTTTATTTTGGATATTTTTCGAGCTCCCACACCAAATCTAGAGCAATTAAGCTAAAACAGTGGAATTGGCATTGACCCTGCTACAGTAAATCGACACAGGATTTTGCCCCTTCCTCTGTTCGCGAACAGAACCGCGCGTGCGGCAGCGCGGCGTCATCGTCCGGGTCGGCCGGGCGCTTGTCGCCGGCGCTGTCCGAGACGTGGGGGCCCCGGGAACCCTGTCTACTCCGTGTTCCCCTCCTCTCTGGCGCTTATAAAGTCGACGTCGCCGTTCTCTCTCTCTCCCTACCTCCATGGCCGCCTCGGGAGGGCTCCCGGTCGCCGGCAAATTCACCATACCTCGGCCAACTCCACCTTCTCCAGCTTGTCTCAAATCGTGACACCTCTCTGCGCATCCATAGAACCAACCCAAGCATTTTCTTGTCACCGGAATCGACGGTGCGTCGTCTTCTTCCTCACGGCCGGTTGGCGCGCCGCCGCGAGCCGTCCCTCCATGTCCAGGTCTCTGTGATCCTCTTTCCCATTTCTGTCTCTTGTCCTAGCTTTGCCTTGATGTGTTGAAGCTCATGGAACTCTCTGTTCCCGCAGTCGAGGCTCGGACACGCCGGAACGACCACGTTGCCATCAGTTCATCCCGCCGAACTCGCCTCCAACGTCGATTGAGCCTTTCCGCCCGCCTCCGCGCCATCTGGCATGAGCACTAAGTCTGGGTGAGCTTCTTCATCATGTAGGTGACCTTGGTTGTGGAGGTTTTGGTCCATCGTGGCCGGAACACCGGTGCCGCCGCGTGTGGACCGCCATGGCCACCGGCAGGCTTCCGTCGGGGTCGTGGTGTAGGGATTTGGCCCCTGGGCTAGTTCGTATGGTAGAGGGGTAGGTGCTGGGGTGCGCTGCCTCACCGGGGGAGGGGGGGGCCGCCGGCGAGCTCCGCGGCCGAGCCGCCATGGCCGGCGCCGCGCAGGTCTGCCCTGCTCTGTTCGAACAGAGCAGTGGGCAGAGGAGGAAGAAGCCCGAGCTGGGCTCTGCTGGGCCTAGTGGGCCGGCCCAGTAACCCCTCTCAGTAAATGTTCTTTTCATTTTTGAAATGCATAATAATGCTGAAACTTGTTTATTTTGTGGGAATTAATTTGAAGCTCCAAAAATCACGAAATAAATTGTGTAGGCCCTATTTGCAAGGTAGTAGTTAGTAAAAATATGAAACTTGTATTTTGAGCATTTTCTGTATACAACAAAAATGGGCATTTTAATTAGAAAAGGGTTTTTCCATGATTTTTACAGCCTAGAATAATTACCCAAAAATCATGAAATTCATTCTGGTACTGTTTTAGGGTATTAAATATCTATAGAAAAAGTTTTAGCCCAAATGAAAATAGTTTATTTATTTATTAATTTTGAGCCTGGACTTTCTAGTATACAAGTTATAGTATCTGAACTCTACACAACACACTCATACCACCACACACACGCACACCCCTAGAAGCTACAACCTATACACCTCAAGCGTCCTTCTGAAGATCACCGAAGCCACACGAGCCTCGTAGACGACGGGCACATCGTAGTCCCATTGTGGCGCCACGCGAGTATCCAGGACCTGAAAGAAACAAATCCGGGGAAAACCCGGAGGTGCGACACCAGAGTTGCGTCCCATGGGGATCGAACTCAGGTGGGTGGCTCTCCAACTGAGCAGCTTCACCACCACGCTACGCGCGCGTCCGCATTAATTTATTAATTAGTACGCTATTAATTGGTAAATAAAATAAATAGAAACCCTAATTCCTTTAGAAACCGTGTGCACTCTTGGGGTTGATTGTGGACCTTGGAACATAAAACCACTACTGTTCCTTGGCATCTTGAGTACTTTTATAGTTGTAATCCATGGGTTAATGGGTGATTAAGATGTTATATGCAAATACGCGCTAGTGGGTGCATTGATGTTGCTTTAATTGTTTCTTGGATGCAACTTCATGGGTAAAAAGGAATAGTTAAACATGTTTCGTGTAGTAAGATGATAATAATAATCGTTCCTTAAACATAGAATATAATTGATTTATGAGATAATTAAATGGAACTCTAGTTGTTAATCAACATGTTGGTTTTGTGGGCTTGCAACTTTATTGTGAAGGAAAGTTGTACTCAACTTTCTAAATTAAGTTTATTGCATCGCATGCATCATGGCATACATATCATCATGTTATGTGTTGCATTATTATTTCGTGTAGTAAACGCATGGTAATTATTATCGGAAGCAAGTCCCAAGTAGGGTCTTCACTCGGTGGACGTGGATCTTTCTCAGTGATTGACTTCAGGGTTCTATCTACTCCAAGCAATAGGCAAGCCCCGGTGCATTCAGGCCCTCTATTTATAAAATTTTTATAACTTGAGTTAATCTATTGCATTAGGTTGATAGGAGTTGTGTGATAAACCCATTGATGCATTACCTTCCTTGACCACAAAAATCCTGAACCTGTTTTGAAACAAAATGATTTGAAAAATGCTTAGCCCTACTTAAATAAACTAGATTTGTATAAAATGCTATTTTTGAGCTGTGTGATATATATATATGCTAATGATTAATTCATGAAAAAGGGAATTGGTATATTCTCGTTTGGTGACTGTGCACCTGATCAGTACATTGTTACCGACGAGAAGGGATTTTCTTGCTCGGTGGTTGTGAATTTGGGTTAGAGTCCCAATGCTCGACCACCGGCGGAAAAGGGATTTGAAAACCGTTGGGACACTTGTATTTGGGTTGGAGTCCCAATGCAATGTCGCCGGCAGAAATAGAATTAGGGACCGTTCGTTGTAGGCCTGCTGTGATCGAGACTTTGCAACTAGTCACATACTACGGAAAGCCTCTGACTCCGGTGGCCCTACTACTTGAACCGACAACCACGCACTGTGAGTGGAGAGATGGCGAGAGCAGCGTGTACCCTCGTGGCCGGCGTGCCTGGAGAGGAGAGGAGTACTGTGTTCTCGGGTGGTGCAGGACCGGTTCAGGGGTAGGATAAGCCGTGGTAGGCGGGGTTGGCATATGCAAGCTTAAGTGCTACATATACAGTGTGGATAGGGATCCCCAACTGGGTACTAATCGATTCGAATCGTCATTGCTCCTCGGATATGGAGACTTGATCCTTTGACCTACAATTAAAAAGTGGTTCGGAACTAGGTGTTTTTGAGAATGATTAAGAATTTGAAAGTATGACAATACATGAGAATGAATTTGGAATTATGGATTGTGATTAAAATAAGATTGAGTTAAAATATTGAAATATGATAGTAATGCTTTTCTGCAAAACGTTTTGACTCTTGCTCAAGCCTTACCTTGACTTCCCTCAGCCTGCATTCCTGAGTCTCATTCCTTTTTCTTAGTTGGGTAAGTCTTGCGGAGTACCCCAGTACTCAGGGTTTGTTAACCCCTGTTGCAGGTGAGCCGAGAGTATGGTTCTACTTGAGACTGTGCCGGTTGATGGCTCGTGCATGAAAGGTTATGTGTATATGATATAACCCTTGGGCAGGGTATATTGTTGTATGCTGCTACTCCACTACGAAAATCTGGTTCGGGAACATGTAACTTATATTTGTAAACCTATGGTTATGTAATACTTCCGTCCCTCTTTACTCTGATTCAAAGTATTTGTGTAAACTGTTGTAATACTTACAAGGTCTTTACAATGAGATCCTCGGGGAAATCAGGGTTTCCAAGGAAACCCGACAGGCCACCAAGGTCGCGGGGAACTCGTGCACAGTAACCGGATGTCCTTAGGGACGATGATGGTGCACGTGGGCTCGGTGATCAGGCCGGTTCTGTCACATCCAAGCTTTCAACTTGGGAGAACCCTTTTGCCACGAGCCTTGCCTTGTTTCTCGCAATGTTGCGTTTATCATCTTGCTTGTTGCGGAACACCCACTTGGTGCCTATGACTCTTGCTCCTTTTGGCTTCTCTTCAAGTGTCCAAACTTGATTGCGGGTGAAGTTGTTGAGTTCTTCATGCATGGCATTCACCCAATCTGGATCTTGAAGAGCTTCTTTTATGCTAGTTGGCTCAATGTAAGAGACAAAAGAGTGATGTTCAATGAATTGAGCATGCCTTTGTGAGCGAGTCATTACCCACCTTGAAAAACTCCTATTATGAGATCTTGAGGATGAGCTTGTAGGAGTGGAGTAGTTCTTCTATCAACCACTTGAGGAGGAAGTTGTGGAGCATCAACTTCTTGTGCTTGTGTCTTAATATCTTCTTGTGTGATGTTGGTGTTTTCATGTGGATCCACCCCATCCTTATCTTCATCATCTTAAGGCACATTTGATGAAGATGATTGATTGATCACTTACACATCATCACCATCATCTTTATCATCTTTAGGCTTGATGTCTCCGGTTGGCATGTTCTTCATAGCCTTCCTCAATGGTTTATCACCTACATCATCAAGATTCTCATGCTCTCCTTGAGAGCCATTAGATTCATCGAACTCCATATCATATGTTTCTTCAATAAGGCCGGTGGAATTGTTGAATACTCTATACGCTTTGGACTTCAATGAGTAACTAACAAGAAAACCAATGTCATAACGTTTTTGGAATTTTCCTAGGTGTTGCCGCTTCTTATAGATGTAACATTTGCAACCGAACACCCGGAAATAGGAGACATCTGGTTTCTTGCCGGTGAGTAGCTCATAGGGGGTCTTCCTTAGCAACCGGTGAGGGAATAGGCAGTTGGATGCATAGCATTCAGTGTTGGTTGCCTCCGCCTAAAACCTCTCCGGTGTGTTGTACTCATCAAGCATAGTCCTTGCAAGAGTGATTAATGTCCGGTTCTTCCTTTCAACAACTCTATTTTGTTGAGCTGTATAGGAGGATGACACTTCATGCTTGATCCCAACTTCATCACAATATACTTTAATGTTTGTGTTGTCAAATTCTTTCCCATTGTCACTTCTAATCTTTTTGATCTTCATATCAAATTTATTTTGTGCTCTCTTGGCAAACTTTTTGAATGATGGGGCAACTTCGGTCTTGTCATGGAGAAAGAACACCCAAGTGTATCTTGAGAAATCATTAACAACCACTAGACAATAGAGCATTGCCTCCAAAGCTTGCATAAGTTGTTGGCCCAAATAAATCCATGTGAAGTACCTCCAATGGTCTTGAAGTTGATACAAATGACTTGGATGGATGTGTATTTGCCACTTGCTTGCCGGCTTGACAAGCACTACACAATTTGTCCTTCTCAAATACATCTTTCAATCCTCTCACCATCTCCTTCTTCAATAGCTTCTTGAGTGTGATCATCCAACATGTGCAAGCCTTCTATGCCATAGCCACCCAAGAGATTGTTTGGTGAATAGACAAGTTTTCAAATTTGCATCTTCCGAATTGAAGTCCACTAGATAGAGGTGATTGTATCGAAAACTCTTGAATATCACTTCATTGTCATCTTTTTTGGAAACAACCACTTCTTCACTTGTAAATAGGCATTGCAAGCCAAGATCACACAATTGACCAACGGATAGTAAGTTGAAGCTCAAAGAAGCAACTAGAAGCAGATTTGAAATAGAATGATCATTTGATATAGTTACTTTGCCAAGCCCTTCCACTTTGCTCTTGGAATTATCACCAAATGTAATCTTTCCTTGGTCTTCCACATTCTCTTCAAGTGAGGTGAACATACGAGCATCACCGGTCATATGTTGAGTGCATCCACTATTAATTACCCAATGAGAGCCACTGGTCTTGTAGTTCATCTACACACAACAAATCAAGCTTTATGTTTAGAAACCCATAGTTGAGAAGGGCTCCAGACTTTCTCAACCAAAGCTTTTGCCACCCACAATTGCCTAGGCCTATTCTTGTTATGGGGACCTAGGAACATGACTTTTACTTTGCCCTTAGAATATTTCCTTAGCATGAAGTGAGCATCAAAGGCAAAGGGCCTAGCATGCTTGGGCAAAGGTTGTGGTGGTGGTGGTGTCTTGCACTCATGAGCAAAGTGTCCTTCTTGTCCACATTTAAAGTATCTCTTTGGCTTGGGTTTCAGCTTGTTCTTTACTTTGTTGAGTCTATTTTGGGCTCTAATGTTTTGGACCTTCTCATCCATGTAGCCAATTCCACTTCTATCAAACTTCATCACGGTGTTCATGAGGAGATCACTTTGAAGATATTGGCCTCTTGTGAATTTTTGCAAGCCAACGGTGAGGTGACTCTTTTCTTGCTTTAACTTCTTGTTCTTTTCCAATAGGCTTGCAAGTTGGCGCTTCTCACTCTTAAGGATCTTGTTCTCTTCTCTAAGCACCTCAACCTCATCATCTTCTTGCACCGTTTCAATGACAATGGTGTTGGTGGTTGATTGCTTCTCAAGCTCTTTCTTCAAATTCTCATTCTCAATCTTGAGCTTCAAATAGTCATCATGACAATCGGCCACCACCACTTCTTTGCCTTTGCTACTAGTACCTTGCTCAATGATCTCATCAATCAAGTCATCACATGATGTAGCTATGTCACACTTAACAACAAGGTTAGGAGCATCATGTGTTTCATTTGAAAGCAAGTCATGAGCCATAGCAAGGTTGTCATGATTCACTTTTACTTGAGTGTAGTCCTCTTTTAGCTTGTTATAACTAGTGGTGAGCTCAATGTTCATTTTCTCAAGTTTATTATGTTTTTCTTTGAGCTCCTTTATGTTGGATTTGAGCTCCTTGAGCTTAGATAACACATTTTGGTTTTTCTCTCTAAGCTCATCACTAGCTTTAGTGAATTGTTCATTCTTACTTAAGAGGTTACCATTCTCATGTTTTAGCTTTTCATTTTTACTTGTTAGCTTTCTAATCACTTTGGTGTAGTCATTAAGCAAGCTAGCAAGTTCATCATAAGTTGGTGAATCATATTCATTATCACTATCACTACTCTCATCATCACTTTGTACCTTCTTGTCCTTAGCCATGAGGCAAAAGTGTGTTGGAGATGAGGGCAGTGATGGCGGTGGAGGAAGAGAAGTCCTAATCACAAGAGCGGCCACCTTCTCTTTCTTATCATCATTATCTTCTCCGGAAGAACCATTTGAAGATTCAATGTTGGTGAGCCAATCATCAACAATGTAAGTCTTACCATTCTTCTTATTCTTGTGAAATTGCTTCTTCTTGAATTCTTTCTTCTTGAATGGCTTGGTCTTCTTCTTCTCATCATCACTCTCATCACTTGAATCTTGTCTTTTACCCTTGTTCTTGTTCTTGAACTTGTCTTTCTTGGACTTTGGGCATTGATGAGCAAGATGTCCAAGCTCTCCACAATTGTAGCAATCCATCTCAGAGATAGGCTTTCTCTTGCTACTAGTGAAGAACTTCTTCTTATTGGAATCAAACTTGATTCCCTTGTTGTTGAGCTTCTTGAGTATTTTGGTGGTCTTCCTCATCATGAGAGCAATATCCACATCATCATCATCATCGTCACTTGTGGAATCAAGAGAAGAATACTAGACTTGAGATTTGCCTTTCTTGTCGGCCTTGAGAGCTAAGTCCTTCTTCTGTTCCTTCTTGGATGATGAGCCATCTTGGGGAGTGATCTTCATGTACATCTCATGAGCATTGACTTTTCCCAAGATTTGAGTGGGAGTTGCATTGGAGAGACCCCCTTGATGAAGCACGGTCATAATGTGACCATACTTGTCAATATGGAGAGCATTGAGGATCCTCCTTGCAACTTCGGCCGGAGTGATTTGAGTGAGCCCAAGGTCATTGACTTCCTGTACAATGATATTCAATCGAGAATATATGTCATTAGCATTTTCATTGGGAAGTATTTTGAAAGAATTGAGCTTATCAATGATAAGGTAATATCGTTCCTCACGCTCATTATTGGTTCCCTCATGGAGCGCACAAATATCCGACCATAGTGCATGGGCGTTTTTGTAGTTCCTCACACGGTTGAATATCTCTTTGCTAAGGCCTCCAAAGATGATGTTGCGAGCCTTAGCATTCTATTTTTCGTTCTCTTCCTCAACGGGTGTGAGGGTTGCGCCGGCTTTGGGAGTGGGGTACCCTTGTGTGACGGCTTTGTGAACACTAAGGTTCCACCGCCTCAAGATATGCCTCCATACGATTTTTCCAATAAGGAAAATCGTTACCGTCAAAGACGGGAGGGGGACCATCGTGACCACTGAACATCCTTCTCTTGGCGGTTAAGCCAAATTAGTGAGCACAAGGCTCCGGTAACAATTGAAAGGATTGAGGATGCCCAAGAGGGGGTGAATTGTGCAACTAATAAATTTTTCGCAAACCAAATCAACCTATCGCCATATGCCCAATCTCACCCCACAAGTGCTTGTGTGTAATTCTAATCCTAAAACAACTTATGCAACATAGAGCCAAGTCCTATCACAAGTATACTACTCTAGGCAATATAAACAACACAAAGTAAATGCGCGGAAGTAAATGAGTAAGAGATTGCAAGCCGAGTTTTTCCCTGAGGTATCGGAGAGTCGGCACTCCCCACTAGTTCTCGTTGGAGCACCCTCGCAAGGGTGTAGCTCCCCTTGATCTTCGCAAAGACCAAGTGCTTTCTACGGGCTGATCCTTTGCCTCTCCGGCGCGGTGGATCTCTCACAACCGCTCACAACATTGGCTTGGGCCGCCCACAAGCTCTCCAAGCGGTCACCAAGCCTCCGATCGCCACCGAACCGTTTAGGTGATGCCGATCACCAAGAGTAACAAGCGTAGACTCTCACTTGACCAAGAACAAGGTCAAAAAGGGTGATGGATGCACACAAGTCACTCTTGATCTCTCTACGGAAGAAGCTCACAAGCAATGGAGTTCACTTCAATCCTCCCTAGGGCTCTTGCACTCTCACAAAGTCACAAAGGTTGCTTCAGCTGAATAAATGGGCAAGAGGGCTAGAATGAAGCCAATGGTGAAGTATACATATTTCCCCTCTTCAAAACTAGCCGTTTGTACTGTTTTCATCTTGCTGCGAACCATCAGGACCCTATGAACATGGCTAGCGTCGGACCAAAACCTCTCAGTCCGACTCTCACAGACGAACTATACGTGGCACTGTGACAGAGGGGCGTCGGACCCTGGCCAATGGTCCGACACCTAGCGTCGGATCAACGTCCGATGCCCTCTGAGCTCTCGGGTGCTCTCTGCACAGTGCCAGACCGCGGCTAACACACGAGCCTATAGTCCTACGTAGGCCGTCGGACAGAGTCCGATGACTAACTGTGCTCTCTGGACCTCTCTGGAAGTGTCGGACTGATGCGCGCATAGTCCGACGCTCTCACTCACCTCAGTCCGACGCTCACTTGAGTAACCCCTGGCACCGTCGGACGCTGGAGCATGGTTCGACGACCATCCAGACAAAGTCTGACGCTCCCTGGTGAACAGAGAAGCCACCAGGGGCTGCCACGTACCCGTCGGACTCTGAGCATTGGTCCGACGACCATACTGCTCAGGGTCCGACGCTCCAAACTCAGTCTAAACTTCGCCGAATCGAAAACTTTCCAAAACGAAGTTTAATCCTCTCTCTCTCTCAAGAGTCTCCCTAAGCTGTCTAGAGCTAAGTTGGACAAGTGTGCATCACATCTACACTCTCTAACCTTGCCATAAGTCAAGCTACCCATCCAAACCCCTGTAATAGTACGGCTAAAGAGAAAAACAAAACCTAAGACTACTCCAAGTGTTGATTAGTGTCTCTCAACTCTAATCAACACTTGGAACTAGCCTATCACCGTCTTGTCTTCCATCCTTTGAAAACCGAATCGATTTCCATCGCTAGGGGCTTGAACCTACATGTTATTATGACCTAACCTCTAGATTATCCTGCAAAAACACACTGTTAGTCATAATAACCGTCTTGTTGTCATTAATCACCGAAACCACTAGGCCCTAGATGCTTCAGTTTGATCCTTGTTTGGACGTATGGTTAGTTGAGGTATTCGCTTGAGTTTTTTTACATGATATGTCAATGCTCGTGGCGATGTAAAAAAAGGAGAGAGATCCTCAACGTGTTGATAACTGACTTTTTGATGACTTTAACGAGAGATTACAATTCATCGTTTATAGCAAAATTTTGATTGTTTTTTCTTTGATCATAATGTATTATCATGTTTGCTTAAACAATTGAGGAAGTCTATACAACACGCGCATGTTCCCGTTCATCTCACACGTGATTTCTCTTCCTCTTACTCCAAGGGCCGCCGCACCCTGCTCCTCCGTCTTCACCCCTGCATCATACTCTCCGTTGTCAGTAGCAACGCTATCGACCTATCGAGCCGACCTGCTCCACCTCTCCGTCGCGCTACCGTGCCGCCACACTCTCTCTCCTCTGGTGACCGACGAGCTCCTCCCCGGTGACCTCCTTCATGCGCGTCCGCACCCAACGGCCCGCCACACCCCCACATGGTGATCTCTAGACATTTTTTTTTTGCGACTGTGATCTCTAGACATTAGATGAGGAGATCCATGGTCGAAAAAAATGGAGTGATGGGGGAGGGAGAAACACTCTCTATAGGCCTCCAAATATTTGGTAAGCGGAGCACCTGCGCGCGAAAGCGACCAGCTGCATCGCATTCCATCCGCATCCGGGCATCCGGCATCTCGGATTCCCAAACGCTAAAATCCCATTCCCACCCCCCACGCCACGAACCGCACCGTTCGCTTCCTTTCGTCAACTCCACTTCTCTTCTCCGCCGCGTCACCTCCTCTTCGCCGCTGCCGCCGCCGCCTGCTTCACCGGGCAGCCAGCCATGGATGAGGAGTACGACGTGATCGTGCTAGGCACGGGGCTCAAGGAGTGCATCCTCAGCGGTCTCCTCTCCGTCGACGGCCTCAAGGTGAGCCCGCCGATCGCCCGCTCGGTTCCCCTACGGCCGCCGCTAGTATGATCCGTAGCTGCCGTGCTCGGATTTCGGGTCCTCGTACAAGTCCGGTGCTTCAAGGTCGCTTGCATCACTTGGAGTGGACTGGGTCGCTGGAGCACACGAGCTCCTAGATCGGGTGCCCCAGCCCCTTTGATCTGGGGAGGTTGCGCGCTGCGATTAGATGCATGCTTCGCTTTGCTGTCGTATGCTGATCTATAGTGTTCGTCTACCTACCCAGCTCTTTAAGCCCTTGGTGGATCCATAGGGGCGGACCAGCCATTGATGCAATTGAGTATAGTCTGAGCTTAGCGAGTGGTTCTCTAGATCAGGACTGCGAGCAGCCGTGCTTAACCGGGAAGTGTCACTTAATCGTACCGTTTACCAGCAATTTGGTGGAAGAACATGTACTACAAGAATTAAAGTGAGGACTAAAGGAGATGGGGGAAGGGTGGCCATTCTTCCCCAAACTAATTGTACTTTATTGTGTAGCTTGCGCACACTTGTTGATTTTCGTAAACCAATGTTTTTGTCAATTTCCATATTAGCCTAATAAGTGAGTTTCCCTATTTGCTGCACAGACACAGGTGGCAACACGTAGCATGCCAAAACGTTGGCGAGGATTGAAGTTAGGGTTAGGATTTTTGGGTTTCCCAAGCCACCTTGACCTTTGGCCTCAGCTTCAAGGAGGAAGCTGGACTGTAGTTGGTATTGGCGCTGCTGTGTCAGGGGCAGCAAGGGTGTTGATAAGTTGATAACCCAAGGTTTTCTGCTGAGCAACTGTCGGGCTGCTGGTAGACTAGGTGCTTCCTGGTAGCAGCCTGGCTGTTAAGGGGTAAGGCGAGTAAGCGGCGGCGGTGGTAACGTAGCAGAGTTGTAGGGCATGCCAGGCTGATTCAACTGCTGATGGTAGCAGTGGAGCCGGTGACAGTAGCCACCTGCAGCTGGTACCAGCTAGGGTCATGGTAGATGGGTTGTGGGAGGAGGTCATCTAGAACATGGGGCTGGCAATGGAACACTGGAGATTAAGGGTGGTTTGATTTGCTTCCTAACAACACCAAGCCAAAAGAGTGGCAATGCCAAAAGTTTGGCGGACAAAATGTCCGCCACACTCTTGCCTAGTGCACTAAAAGACAGCCAAGCAAGGTGCAGCAGCCAAATGTTCGGTCATGAAACAACAATAGCCTAATCGAGTGTGGCGCACTGCTCTTGCAGCATGGCAATTGGAATCCTTTGGGCGCCATGCAAACATGCATAGTCTCCGCCAATAAACGAGCTACCAAGAGTCCACACCAAGAAGGATGGAAGTAAAAAGTCCCTTTCATGAAACAGTGAACCCTTATGCCATAGAGATGCTTTGGCCCTTTTTAGCAGGGCTCCGGCTCCAATAAATCTGCGGACCTTTTCGAGCTAGGTATTCCTAGCTCCATAAATCTGTGAGCTATGGGTACATTTAAGTTTTTCGGATGAGTTGTTTCTTTCAGTTCTAAACAAATTATAGTCTTGAGGTTCTTGATTTTAGTATACAAACTCTAGAGAGGTGAATCTTGGAGCTAGAGTTGTGCCAACAGGCAATGGGGCCTTGTATTAGAGAGCTTTTAAGTGGATGTATAATGAGAATGCTGTATGAGTCGTCAATTTAAGAGTACATATGGTATCCAGAAGTTGCCACAACCCCTCGCAAACACCTCTCTTTTCTCAGTGCATTATGCATGTATCCATGAGTTGAGTTATTCTGTGCAACCTGGTCTGTAATTGCTTTTGATCCTTATGAATTTTTTGAACCTTCCTTAAAGGTTGTGGTATTTGAAGTCTACATGTAAGTTTAGGAGATTCACTTTTGAGGACGTAGTTTCGATGATATTGTAGGTTTTGCATATGGACAGAAATGACTACTATGGAGGAGATTCCACCTCGCTCAACCTTAATCAGGTAAGCAACTCTTACAACTTCTGTTTAAGTACAGAGGATTCTTGATTTGTGCATCGATTTCTTGTCATAACAAAGCTTTTGATTGATTTTTTCTGGAACTTTTAGACTGACATGCTTTCCACTCTACCTTTTGGAATAGCTCTGGAAGAGGTTTAGAGGGGAAGACAAGCCCCCAGCACATCTAGGTGCAAGCAGAGACTACAATGTGGACATGGTGCCAAAGGTGCAACACCAACAGCCTTTATCCTATGCAAACATGTCTTTCTAGCACCTTTATCAGCACATCTAATATTTGCAAAATACCTATGAGATGATAAATATAACACCAACCCTATGATCATGCATTGTTTTGACTTGGCAGGAAGCATTTGTAGTTTTAATGTGATTTATGTGTTGATTTTCGCTTCAGAATGTTATGAAAATTCCTTGCAGAACTGTTTGTAAAAAGAAGTCTCCGAAGTACTCATGCTGACTTATGACTTATTTGTTAATAGTTTTCCTTTTTTACTATTTATACTCTCGTATAAATACCATAATTTATGATCGATTCATTGTTAAAAAAAAAGACTGTTTATATTATCAGTTTATGATGGCAAATGGGACATTGGTTCGAACCCTCATCCACACTGACGTGACAAAGTACTTGTCATTCAAAGCTGTTGATGGGAGCTATGTTTTCAGCAAAGGGAAGGTAGTAATCAGTCTATGTTCTTGTCCTGTTTTTCATCAACATTACATTTCCAAAATTTTCTTAGATCTAGTAGGGTAACATGGCTTTTCTTTGTTATTATATTCAATCAGATTTACAAGGTCCCTGCCACTGATATGGAGGCTCTGAAGTCCCCTTTGATGGGCCTATTCGAGAAGCGCAGAGCAAGGAACTTCTTCATTTATGTCCAAGATTACAATGAAGCTGATCCAAGGACACATCAAGGATTGGACCTTACTAGGGTGACAACTAGAGAACTTATAGCGTTAGTACCTTTCTTGCTTGTTGCATTATACTCATTCCATTGCTAGTTTTGACCACCACGCCCCCGGCATACACAAAAAATGAATAACATATTTGTAAACCTGGATAACCATATTAGACTAATGAAGGAGTGAGTTAATACTTACCTGTTGTAGTAGGGTCTCACCAATATGATTCTTACTGTGAATTTTCAAATCCATTGTAGACATTGCTTGGCCTTGCATCTTAGTTTCTTACCTATGAACTAAATTTGTTGCTAGATTTTTCCTAGTGGCACTCTTGCTACATTCAAGTTGTGCTCCTACACGATCCATTGTGAACATTGCTGCCTCGCAGATTATACATGGATAGCATTTATTCCATATGCTGTGCAAAGATATTTCTTTTGCATGTTGCTCTTATGTTGTGTAAAATTCAACCTATGCATATTCCAATCCCCTTAATGTGTTCATGACATGTGGCTCCATGATCCGTCAGTGACACATTTTGGGATTGCAAATTTTGCAATGGCAAATAACTAACCTCTTTCTGCACAAAGGTAACTCCATGTTCCATGTGTATTTCAGAAAATACGGTTTAAGTGATGATACAGTGGATTTCATTGGACATGCACTTGCTCTTCATAGAGATGATCGTTATCTTGATGAACCGGCACTTGATACAGTGAAAAGGATGAAAGTAAGTCTTGGCCAAAGCTGCTTCCTAGTTGTTGCTATGGATCAACTTATGTGCTTCCTAATGGTTTGAATATGTTTCCTTTATATATCACAGTTATATTTACCTATTGTGTGCTTTTAGCTATATGCAGAGTCTCTTGCACGCTTTCAAGGAGGCTCACCTTATATCTATCCACTATATGGGCTGGGTGAGCTACCACAGGTCAGTCAAAATCGAATCTGTTAATACAATACTTTTCGAGTGGTCACCATGTTCCTTGTTGATGATACAATGCTTGTTTTGGGCTACAGGGTTTTGCGAGACTGAGTGCTGTTTATGGTGGTACTTACATGTTAAACAAGCCAGAGTGCAAGGTCTTCTTTTTCACTTGTCTTCACATAAAGCAAGAAAATGCTCTACTTTTTACCTATGTTGCCTCATTTTATAGGTTGAGTTCGATATGGAGGGGAAAGTGTGTGGTGTCACATCTGAAGGTGAAACTGCAAAGTGCAAGAAGGTGGTCTGTGATCCTTCGTACTTACCAAACAAGGTGAATACTCTCTCTATCCAGATTTTAAAGGGCTTGGTCATTTTCGTGCCAAACACCTATATTTTGCTAGATGATAAGCTAATTTACTGAACTTCTTTTTTTTTCCCATCTTGAAAAGATATTTGTTATTATATGGCCTTCTGGTATTTTTGCTAAATTTTTTTCTCATTTTTTTGCCACCCTAATGTTTCTCAACAGGTTAGGAAGATTGGTAGAGTTGTTCGTGCAATTGCTATCATGAGCCACCCAATCCCTAATACAAATGAGTCCCACTCGGTTCAAATTATTTTGCCTCAGAAACAACTTGGACGCAGATCAGACATGTGAGGCCTTCTCTCATGCTGAAATAGTTTGCATTTCATTAATGACTAGATTTACTTAAACACTTTTATCGAATGACACAGTTATGACATTTCTGTTGGTATTCTCTTTTTAGGTATGTTTTCTGTTGTTCGTACACGCACAATGTTGCGCCAAGAGGGAAGTTCATTGCATTTGTGTCTGCAGAAGCTGAGACTGATAGTCCCCAGTCTGAGCTAAAGCCTGGAATTGATCTACTTGGTTCTGTAGATGAGATATTCTATGATATCTATGACAGATATGAACCAGTGAATGAACCATCTCTTGATAATTGCTTTGTCTCGACAGTAAGATGTGCAGTACTATATGTTAACATTTGACTTCACTGTTTAAACATTCTACTAAATTTTTGTCTGTTTCACCGTGCAGAGCTATGATGCCACCACACATTTTGAGACAACTGTAACAGATGTTCTGAACATGTATACAATGATCACTGGAAAGGTAACTTGGACTTCATCTTTATTTTTGTGACTGGAGTGATGTAGCCTGCATTAATCTTTGGTTAGGGTACTGTGCTAAAATGTTACTCACACGGAAGTCCAATTTTTTAGAGTTTTAACTTAACTCCAATTAGAAGAAGACGTGTGAATCTGTGGTATTTTTATCAAATAGTCAACTAACTGGGCAGTGTTTAATCATGACTTGAAGCACACCTTATTTTGAGCGGATTTAGGTTACCTAGAGTTGGAACTGTGTGTGTGTTCCACAATTCCACTGTTTATACTCCATTCCAGTTTACCTGGTGTACACTCGTTTTTTTAAATCAGCCACAATAACAGGCAGGCAGTAGTACCAAGGTGTATAGTCATTACTCTGGACTACTCTTGACTCGAAGCGACGCTTGCTCCATGCATGCAGCTTAACCGTCGCTGCACTAGCTAGTACTCACGTCCGTGCCCTTTTGCTAATTTCTCCGCCGGTCGTACTTTCCTGCAATTTTTAACTACGTCGTCCGCTGGCAAGGGAGATGGCCAAGCCGCCTGTGGTGAAGTACTAGTTCGTGGCGTGAACTACTCGCCAGATTCATTTGACGCAAGCGATGGCAAGGGCAATGGTGTTGAGGTTGAATTAAGCAGATCCAACGGCAAAAAGGAAGTGTCGAAGTTGGACCTCGGTGAGGCTCTTGTCGCATGTAGTCCCTTGTTCCTTACGTGTCCCATGTAGTTCTCATGCATCTCCCATGCCAGCCACAGATGACGCCAGCGTCAATTCCTAGTGGTGGTTCTGCCATGGTGGATCAAGCTCATGATCGTCATAATAGTGGGGAAGATAGAGAGTGCTGTTCCTGCGCATAGCTATTTATAGAGCAGGTGCCAGCGCTCCAGCTTCAGCTTGTTTAAATTTTCACCTGGCGCCAAAATTTCATTTTGGTTTTCATTCAAAGTAGAAGAGCACGCGACAGTTCTTTTTGGGCGAGTATTATGGAGGACAGAAGCGCGAAATATTATGACCGAAACTGGGATAAAAAATGATTTCGTGGTTGTCAGCGCGATGCTGATCGTGGCGCAGTGAATCATGGCAGCAGCCCCTATTCGCTTATCCAATTAGTCAAGATTCTGGTTTCTTTTCAGCCATAGAACAGTGTTTTCCTCTCAGCATCAGCCAAAATCAGCGGTTCTTTTCACACAAACGACCTCCATAAGCTTTTTGGTATATGGTATTAGGCCTTGTACGCCAGGTGAACTGGAATGGAAGGAGTATTTGCTAACAAAAAAAGGTCTCCTATGCTGTAATTTCAAGATTTAATGAATCTATACTCGTTCCTCGATCTACTACTTTGTTTTGCAAATATGGATCAAAGATTCAAACATGTACATCCTAACTCTGATCTCATTGCAGACTGTGGATCTTAGTGTGGATCTGAGTGCTGCTAGTGCTGCTGAAGAATACTGATTTCAGTTATAATGTCATGTTTATCAAATATCACATCATCCGGGACAGCACATGGAAACTTTAATGAATGGCTGGTATGAGTTTACTCTGATCCAGATTATATCATGCCCCCTCTACTGTTCTGCGTGATGTCTACTGGGTACTTGTTGCTGGCGGAACTGTGCACAATGTTGACTCAAGTTGATGGATGGTGGTGGTTCTCTTGTTTATTAGTTTATCAAATGGTGTAAAACCTTAAAAAGTGACCGTCGTGGCTGTGTTATGTATCATAACTGTTCAGTAATTTGGGTTCTTTACTGTCTGAGTTCTGCTTGATGCTATTGAGCGCTGCCTGATTTTCTTGCTCTACTGTGAACGAACGAAGTTCCTGTGTCACCCATCGTGTTCAAAATAAAATAAAATTAAATAAAATAAAATCAGGAGGCATGCCAAAGATCGTTTTGTTCTGACGTGTCAGACTAGGTTTTTGGCTCTTGTCACCCAATTATGCGATTTTTTTGTCCGGTGGGGTCTGGCAGCTGAATTCTGTGGCACATGATATGGTCTTGAAAGGTTTGGGTCTTGAATTTCATACCAATTTAGCTGAGACTAAAAGTTCTGGTGTTGCTGGTGCTGGTGGTGTCAGTGTCATGGCACTCAACAAGCCGTTTTGTTGTGTCGGATGAGGGCTGCAGCTATGTAGAAAATGATTGATTTTTGTCTTGCTCCCATGGTTAGATTGTGTTACAGCTGCTACTCCAGGAGTCCCAGACACCGAGGAACGTGGGCCGAGAAGAAGCGCACGGCCCAGGAAGCACAACGCCAAGAACGTTGGCCCAGAGTGGGTGTGAGTTGTGTGCACGAGATTGCTCCAACCTGTAATAGCTGGCTATAATAGCCGAGAGGAGAGAAGGAGAAGGGGATCGAAAATCATGTAACAGATTCAAACTCCTGCCTAAGTACTCATCGCACGTTGCCTCGCCTATCCACCTGCTGTTCTTCCATCCCTCGCCTAATTCATCCCCTTGCCTACTCTGCTGTTAACAAATTGGGAAAGGCCAGCGAAGTATCATGAAAGTTATCAGCCACAGCATTTGGACCATAGGTTTTGCTGAGTCACTGTAATGGCCAGACATTATAAATATATCGGTTGTCTTTTCTGTCTGGCTGGCTGCTATAGTGCTACGAGTGATGCTACGTTCTTTTAGTTAATCATTTAGAACCAAAAAAAAGAGACGAATTCTGAATTGATGATAACTTGGAAGATTCATTTCTTACCCTACGTTGGCACATTCAGTACGCTTTGCATATGGTTACTAGCCACTGTCGTGGAGCACGCATGGTTTGGCAGGATGAAGTGTTGTGGCAAGCTTTTGTGGTAGTAATGAAATGACGTTGAGAGTCTTGGTTGTTGCTGAATTTCTGCGGCACTAGTGGTATGACGTTGTGTGACGGAATCGCCTAAATCACAGGGCCCACAGACACCTGTCATTGTCACTCATGACCTCTGACAGCCGGGCCCGCGTCCCAAATGATCTAGAAGGTTCTGTCGGGCTACATTAGCACCCGATTTTCTCCAACAGGATCCCATTGCGAAGTCATTACAGAATTACAACATTTCATAACAAATTACATCAGAGTGAAAATGCGGAAATGTTATAAGGTACTTAGATTACAAACCGCTTGTCCAAATACGATTGAAGTGCGAATATTACAGACCATAAATAAAATAAGTAGCGGTGGAATGACGATACAACAATATTAAGTATTTAACGGTAAGAACCCTGCCCACGGGTTCGACATTACTCCTCCTCACATCCCTCCTGTACCACTGTTACACAGCAAGGGGCGAAACAAACCTCCGGCTGCTGCGTCCCTGCAACATGGGGTTAACAAACCCTGAGTACTGGGGTACTCCGCAAGACTTACCCGACTAAGAAAAAGGAATGAGACTCAGGAATGCAGGCTGAGGGGAGTCAAGGTAAGGCTGGAGCAAGAGTCTAAGAGTTTTGCAGAAAAGCATTACTACTCTATTTTTAATATTTTAACTCAGTCTTATTTTAATCATATCCATAATTCCATATTCCTTTTCATATCTCATCATAACTTCAAATTCTTACTCATTCTCAAAAACACCTAGTTTCGAACCACTTTTCAATTATAGGTCAAAGGATCAAGTCTCCATATCCGAGGAGCAACGACGATTCGAATCGATTAGTACCCAGCTGGGGATCCCTATCCACATTGCATATGTAGCACTTAAGCTTGCATATACCAACTCCGGCTACCACGATTTTTCTACCCCTGAACCGGTCCTGCGCCACCCGAGAACACAGTACTCCTCTCCTCTCTAGGCACGCCGGCCACGAGGGTACACGCTGCTCTCGCCATCTCTCCACTCCCAGTGCATGGTTGTCGGTTCAAGTAGTAGAGCCACCGGAGTCAGAGCTTTCCGTAGTATGTGGCTAGTTGCAAGTTCTCGATCACAGCAGGTCTACAACGAACGGTTCCTAATTCTTTTTCCGCCGGCGACATTGCATTGGGACTCTAACCCAAGTACAAGTGTCCCAACGGTTTTCAAATCCCTCTTTCCGCCGATGGTCAAGCATTGGGATTCTAACCCAAATTCACAACCAACGAACGAAAAACCCCTTTCCGACGGATACGGTGCATCGGGGCTGCTACCCAAGTACACAATTTCCGAACAGACTCATACCCCTTTTTCCTTTTCTCATGATTCCTAATTGTCACATTTTCATGGGTCAAAATAGTCTTTTTATGCAAATCTAAATTGATTAAGCAGGGCTAAGCATTTTTGAATATTTTTATTTTTAAACAGGTTTCCGGGATATTATGTATCAAGGCAGGTAATGCATCAATATAGGAGACAAACAACTCCTAACAACCTAATGCAATAATAGACTCAAGTGATAAATAATTTTATAAAACACAAGGCGGGGCTGAATGCACCGGGGCTTGCCTTGAATCGTGTACAGCGTCGGGTCAGGATCAGTCCCGCAGATGTCAAATCCTTGGATGGCTTCTGGAGTGACCTCCTCAGCAGTAGTCTCGACCTGGACCTCCTCGGGAACGGGCACTACACGTATGCAATGATGTATGCTTAGCATGGCATGAATGAAATGCTTTCCTTCACGGTAAAGTTGTAAACAATTTACGGAAGGTAAAAGCAATGTTTCCTACTTTTGTTTTATTGACCATTTTAACGGTCACAAAAAGCCGCTGCACAGCTTTACTACAACCAACATGCGACCCTAATACTTCTATCAAGGATCACTATGGTGAAAGACCCTTGAAGCCAATCAATCCAAAATCACACCAAACAACAGGGATTATTCGCTTAGATTAATTTTACTAATCAAATACCCCACAACTAATAAACAAGTGTCCTAACAGTTTCCAAACGAGTTCAAACTTACCCAACAGATAGATCTTACTCTAAAATAGTACCACATAAATTTTCATGATTTTTGGATAATTCTGGAATTTATTAAAATTGCTCAAAGTTACATTTACTAATTAATATGCTGATTTTTAGTTCCCACAGAACACATCCAAACACTATATCTAATATTTTTATAAAATACTACATGCTCCAGAGAGTACCCACAATTATTTCCATAATTTTTAGATTAACAGGAATATCCCTATGAAAATGACAAATGGAAGTACTATTCATTCAAAAATAAAATGGAAAATCCACTGGAAATCCCTTCAAAATAAAGAAAACGCTTCGGCCCGAGCCGGCCCAACATCAGCGGGCCGGCCCAACTCCACCCGCGCGTTCGCCCGCGCGCGCGTACGCCCAGGGACACTGACACGTTGGAAGATTCGGCTCTGTCGAATTAATGAATTTCGTTTCTACCTTGCCCGCGCTTGGTCTCATCTTATACCCAGAGGCGGCGTTGTTGTTGCTGTTACTGTCGTCTGCCTCGTGGTGAAAATCTGAGCGACGTCGTGCTATTTCTGGAGGCTATAGTGGCGCATCGTTATCCTACCACTGCGTGGTCATTGTCAGATTGCAAAAGGCACGGTAACGCTGCGGCGTGATCGAGTGCAGGTTCTGAGGAATTTTCGGCGCCGATGAGATCACATATTATACCACATATAATATCAGTATAGCTCTTAAAGCTTGCAGTTTGTTGGGGAGTTTTTGCTACGTCCTAATAGTTTGGTGGGAGGTGCCAAGATTGGGTGAACCCTGTGCTGTTTATTCCAACTTGGCCATTTTTGGAGTCGTTGAGTAAGGAGGTTCTTGGCGGACAAATATTTATAATTTTGTTGCTCGCTTTGTAATGAAATTCAGTTTTACTGTCGTGAAAAAAAAACATATAATACCAATAGCATCAGTAGTAGTGTTTTACGGCTTCTGCGAGTGGGGCTTTCTGCAAAAATTACAGCTCGTCTGTGCTTTATGATACAAAACATGATATTACTATCGCTTTCTCTCTGTTTGCAACTGCTACCTCATTGTCCTCCCCAGCTATTCACCATTCCAATCCTAGGCCGCATCTTCGAGGTGCATGGATATGGATTCGGCGGTCGGAGAGCTGCCCTCGTTGAACCCGGATCTTTTCTTGGCCTTCTCTGCCCAGCCCAGGACGCCGTGCTGCACATGCTCGTTGAAGATCTCCATCTTGTAGTAGCTTCCCATCTTTGAGCACAAACAGCCCATCAATCAGTACGTGTTTGACGGATATGTTTATATAACAAATGCATCGACGATAAACTCATAGATATCGAGAGGAGAACTGCCAACGCACGCACCTGGGTTACAATTGCATAGAGAGGCAGTGTGCTGTAGCTGCAGAGAAGCTGGATGACGAACCTGCAGCAGGTACATACAAGGACGGATGCAGGACATGAGTCGGACTGAAGAACATGCTCATGTTACATGTACATGCTGCCATGTGAATTCCTGTGAGATATGTATGTACTGGAGGGAGGCCATGGCCATGCGAAATTACCCGAGAACGAGCCTCGGCACCGCGAAGCCGACACGGTCCATGAAGCAGGAGTTGAATCCATAGGTCATCTTCAAAGTCAAAGGAAAAAGAAGGCGAGCTCAGTGTTGTTACGTCGTTCAGTCATGGGCATCAGAGTCGGAGCACACTTCAATTCAGAAATGGTGTGTCGTAGTAAGGCTTAGCAGCAGCAGCAGTTACCAGTATCCAGAAGAAGAAGGCGAGCTCAAACGCGTTCTGAAAGAGGATAAAGTGGATGAGGTGAAGGATGATCCGCGGCCGCCCGAACCAGAAGTGCTGGTCTGATGGCGTCACCACCAAATCGCCCTCGATCGCCGTATGCTTCTCGGCTACATCGTAGGCTAACTGAGCTATCACGTGCTCCAGCTTTGTGCCAACAGCTAACAGAAGCTGCAACAAGTAAAGAAACGCCCTTAACCACCTCCTAGTCCTCAGTGCTTATACAGTGCTCATTCAAGCACATTTCTTTTAACTTCCAAATAAATGTTGAGAGTAACATAGTATCATTGCAGCTTTAGGAAAGGAAATCGTCCCGCAGTTATGGTTTCTGTTTTTATGTTTAATTTCTTCCTTGTCAAGGACTGGGGTCAAGGATCATTCAGAACTTAATTATATTTGTTCAGACGATAGAGAATTTCGAAGTCTGCACTTACAATAAGAGGAAGGAAAGCTATCCAAAAGTATGTGTGCCAACCTGCAGATTAAGAAAGTCAAGTGGGAGTAGTTTGAGAAGCTTGAATAAATAAAATACTGAAATATTGCTATAAAGGACCTGCTAAATAGGACAAAGTAGTTCTCGGCAAGAATTTAGGAAAAAAAACTATGTAAGTATTTTCTTTTGCAAAGGTTGAAATAACGGTTTACCATTGACATTGAGCAACAGAAATATCACCACGAAGATCCACAAGCCCCAGCTAAAAGGCGACAAAAAAACAGCAAGGTTAAGTTTATCCATGAAGCAAATTTCCCTCAAAATTTAAAGTCGAACTATTACCTTGCACCAACTATTCTTTTAAAATCAGACTCTAAAACCCTCACCATGTATTTGTGGAAATCAAATTTCAGGTTTCCAGGACAGTGAGTCTGCAATCGAAAAGAATGCATGTTTACATATAGAGAATATAACAGAACATTATCTTGATTGACATCCAACAGTGCTTACCATGATAAAACCAAGACGCATTGCCGCATAGTCTGATTTAGCTACTGAGCCATAAAACTGCTTACGAAATGAATGCTGAATGGGAAAAAGCAAGAGGAAACAGGCTATTATGTCAGGGTTAATTCATCAATACCTACCAATTGCTTTCAGTAATAATCAAAGAAAAGGTATAATTAAGTAATTTCCATCATAGGTGCCAAAAAAAATGTGCACGCCAAGTTTTCAATTTGCTTATATCGCAATAGAATCAGAGCTAAGTTTTGGACACTGATGTGGCCTCCAAAGCTTAACTCTGATTCTGTTGTGATATAGTAATAAAACATAAAAAGGTAGTACCTTTTAAGAAATATCCCATCATATAATTTTCAAATGTTCAATCTCAGTGCGTAAAAGGAAATTGATGCCCAAACATCCTATGTAGCTGGTGGCTTTTGTAGGAAAAATGTATACTATAGTTTGAAACATCAGTTTTTCCTACGGAGGGGGTAAACATAATTTTGCAATATACAAGTAATACATGGCAGTAGAACACATGAATGTACTCCTTACCAGCCAACACAATGTCTTAGAATCTGTGCCAATACCCTTGTAACGTTCTCTGATAAATGAAACCTGATGCATAGGTAACACCTTCTTGGGTCCTGCAGTTTCGTATATAGGATTTTATCAATCCTATCAACAAACAGGGTCTCTATCTTGCGAAGATAACAAAGAACTGTTTCTTTTTCTTGCGAAGAAAATAGTTAGATCATAAACACAACTTTTGTTTTCACAACGATTTGCATGTTTCCAGTCTCCGCAGAACAAAACCAGTGTGTGCATTGAACTAAAATATGAGCAACAAGCCGGGTGCGCATACCGTTGGCTGCAGCGTTTTTCTGAATTTCCTCCTCCCACTTTTTCCATTTGTGTATCTGAGTTTTTTTTTTTTATAAAAAAAAAAGAACAGTAAGAAGCAGCCGGCAGAAGCAACAAGAGTTCCACAGTTTATTAACTGCAACTCTGCAGGCTTATGTCATAAGCATCTTAGTTAATTACCTTTGCACCTCCTAAAAACATAGTTGTAGCAGAGAAAAATACATGCGCGACAGCCAGAACAAATATGAAGATGTGCAGCTGATGCAAGGCTTCAAGGGACAGCAGTGGAACTTTGCCCTGTCAAAACAAACGATATATACCATAATAAGATACTAATAATGAAAGAAAAATCAAGAAGCCATGTTTGTTTGTTTGATTCTATATATTATTAGCTATATGACAACCAATATTTTGCAAAAATTAAAAACTATAAACAACTGAGTGTTATATATCCGAGTCTCATGATTATTCAGTCAGTTCACCTCCTCCTCGCACAGCCCCGTTTGGGTCGCAGCCTCGCCCTCGCTGAGCATCCGTGCCCTACTAATGCCACCGAGGATATCAGCGGCCACAGGACGCGGCGCCGCCATGGCGGCCGCTGCAGGAGCCTCGTCGTGCGCCGGTCTTTGGCACGGCAGCATGTAGTCTGTCCAGCTGGGAGGAATGCATGTCCTCTCAATCGTCCCCTGCAACACCGTGAGCAGCAGGGAGATGAACCCCAGAAGCATCAGCTCTGCAATTAATACACACAGAAAGAGTTCAGATCACTGAAGACGCACGTACGTCTTTGAGTAGAAGAACACATAAAAAAAAACTTTTTTTTTTTCAGGAGTAGTAGCTACCTTCTTTGACCTTGAGGAGCGCCTCGTAGAGCGGCCTCTGATGGTTCTTCTTGAGCGTCTGCACCATGCCGATCCAAGAACACCAGAGTTAGTGAAGCTTTCAGCTTATCAGCATCACCGTCACAGAACGCAGCAGCTGAAAAGCAAGCAAGAGAGCTCCGCCGTAGGCGGGCCTATACGTACCTTGCCGAGGTAATGGAGGCCCCGCTCGGCGGCGAGGGAGATGAGCACGATGATGGAGCAGACCGCCGCCACGATCCACGTTGGTGTGAACTGCAGCGCCGCCACCTCGTCGGCCTCCGCCATTGTCCGTCCCGTCCGGCCGTCCACCTGTTCTCGACTCTGCTATCTCCTAAGACTGTGCCACTCCGCCTGCCACTGTTTTTTTTTCCCTGATGGTTTTATGGCGTCGCGCGCGGCCGTCGAAAGTCGAAACGCCACCGCACGCACGTGGTGCCGTGGCGATAGTACGGGGGAAGGCGACAGTGGGGCCCACTACCCCGGGAGCAAAGAGCTTTCAGGTGGGCCCGGGAATATGAGACCCGTGGACGGCAGCTCACTGGAGGGGAGCCGTTGTCTCGGAGCTTTAAACGGTTGTGAATTTGTGATGCAGCTTCGCCACATAACTCGAAAAACAAAAATCTATCCAAAATTCCAGATATTTTTTTATATTTCTGCAAATAAGAAAGCAAAGAATAAGATATGAATCAAAGGCCTCTGCACCAACTTTCATAAATCCACTTTCTGACTTTCATCCCCTTGAAACATTAATGTCAATGTCAGTGCCATGGCCTAGTTCCTGCGCTGTTCTATCTCCTCTTTTCCTCCATCTTTATTTGGGTGCTATGATTTTCATCCCATTTGCTCTTTTAATCAGCAACTCTATGGCTGGAAATCCCATCTTCTCAGCTATGTTGGTAGAGTTGTGCTTGTTAATGCTGCCATGGGAAGTCTACTGATTCACTATCAGCGTGTTTGGATGCCTTCCTTTCAAGCCTGGCTCGCATTTGTGATACAGCTCTGGCTAGCCAGACAGTGGACATGCAGGTTGCCTCGGAGCAGATCACCTCCAAGGCTTAGCACAAGTCTTAGGGGGAGAATTGAGGGATAAGCCTAATGCTCACTCTGTTGTATCTTACTGTGCACTATCATGCTATTTTCAGTCGCTTAGACTTGAGTAGTGCCTAGCATCAACTTTAGTGGATTGTTAGTGCTGGAGCAGGTATTAGAGATAAGGTAGAAGTACTTTACTTTATGCAGGCACTCTGGGCTATATAAGGGTAGGTCATAGCAACCCTCTTGTAATCCAAGACTTGCAATTTCAATTCAATCAAGCGGTCTAGGGCCAAGCTGAGATCTACTTACTAGGACCAACAACTATGAGGTCATGAGGTCACTAATACCTAGATACAACTATGAAGTAGTATCTCTCAAAAGAATAGTGGAGCAAAGCCTAGACAACTCCAATTATCTTTGAACTACACATGATATCTTGACAAACTACACAAAAGAAGTTAGCAGCAGTGTTGCAGAAGAACTCCACAAAAGGAGGACCAATCAGCAAGCACACCAAAGCATCCACATGTAGTAATGCCTTGCAAGCCATGTCATAAGCCAAACCACACGGTGGGAGTCACTCATCTTGACAAATCTGTCTCCTTATGGCTCGTTGTCTAGTAGACGAGAGTATGCAATAATGGGAACCATGGCATATACATCACTACATGATGAGGTCATGATCAGTAGCATCATCCTTGACACCAGTTATGTCTGACATTACATGATGTCATCCTTACTAAGGATAGTCCTCCTCTTGTTATGCCATCCTCACTAAGGACAATCCTCCTCTTGCTGAGTAAGTGCTGCACTACTGACCTCCTTGGCATCCTTTGTTACTGCCCCCAAAGCTTCCCGACATCATCTATGACCTTTCACTACAAGAAATGTGTCATTTTTGACGTATTTAGCATGACAACATGTCATAATGTCATTAAATCATCTGGTTTATGGCATTATGTTTTAGGCATTTCAAGTTAGTGACAATAAAAAGTTGCATGTCATTAAAAAAATTGTCACACGGCTAGTCCAATTCCATCAGGTGATAGTATTTGCTTTATCATACAAACATTTTCTTTGTCACAAAGGCTAATTAGACCGTGGACTCATATATTTCATGCTGCCTCCACATGTTCTCATACGACACAATCATCAATATCTGTGGTTTGCACATGGGTCACTGCCAAGTCACCATACAGGTCTAGTATACTATCTTTCGCTGGCATTCGATCATGGCAGACTTTCACATTGCACTACCCTTCCTACTGATTATCCCAAGTATACGGGAGGCCACTATAACCTAGGTTGGCAAACCTTCCATAGGATACTGCGTCCCAAAATCTTTCCATTGTCCACTCTTCACGATCGTTTCCCCTTAATTGTTTTTGCTGATGCAAGATTTCATTGAAATCTCCTGCACATAACCAAGGGAGATCATTTTGATTTTGGAGGAACCGAAGAATTCTCTACAACTCCTTTCTATTAGTGCGGGCTGGGTCTCCAAACTTGTAAACCGCCAAGTTCTAGCGACCACTAAAATTTCCGTGAGCCAACAATCAATATGATATCCACCGAAACCTCATTCCTCCACACTAGTACTAGGCCTCCCCAAGGCAAGAATAGTTCACCCAAAGGTATTTAGGTATCCCACACACCACGGAAGCTCTTTTTCTAGAAAAGGAGGGGCAAGGAGTCCCTACTAAGAGTTTACTATAAAGAAGTAATGTAACAATACAATATAATACAAAATATAAAGCCAAAGCAGATTTTAATGGACAAAGGAACTAGGGAACTAGAAATGCAAGTGCATTTAGGTAGCCCTCTAGTAGATTTTAGTGAATTGAATGACAACATAATTAAAGGTCTGAGAAGTTTACTAAGTGTGTCAAAGGTTTAACAAAAAGATAAAGTTAGTGGTATTCTACAAAGTGTTCAAATGAATGCCAATTTCGTGTATTGTTGTATTAGAAGATCATGAAGACAACCTAGTTCAAGCAAAAGACAACAATGCAAATGAAATTGATGAAATGCCTTATATGTTGTGGGATATCATAGCATCATGAGAAAGCAAGCATGTTTGGCAAATGGGAAATGAGACATGAGTTGATGATATTGGATTAGTCTCAATCATGGCTTGATTTTTTCTGAACATGAAGAATTTGATAATGGATTAGCTTTGATCAAGGATTGAGAGAATGGATTAAGAATGCATAAGTGAGAAAATGTCAAGCAAAGGTCAAATGACAAAAGAGACATTGTATGATGGATATAAGAAAATCTCTACATAGGTTTGCTTATATAGATAAAGATTTGGAAAATCACTTTGCATTGATTTGATCAAACTACAAGCATGAAAATAGATATTAAAGTGAGTGTTAGGAGTATCAAGCCAAAATGAAGAGGATATACGAAATCTTGAATTGGCTTGACCATATTGATGTTGATGCATATATGTCACTCCATGTAAAGTTTGATTGATTTCAACATTCATACCTAGAAAATATTAAAGTAAGGATCACAATATTAAAGAAATGGTTTTTCAATGTATGTTTAATATGATGTGACTTGAGTATTGCTCGATAAGTGAAGATAGCAAGGAAATAACTTCGAGGGACTAAACGGAGGATAAAGGGTAGACAATGGCTTGGAGATCGAGGTATCATGGCTAAAGTGAAGAAGAGCAGAGGCGGATATGGGCCTAGGGCCACTAGGGCCATGGCCCTAGGCGAGGCCCAAAACCCTCTTATACTGGCCCAATATCTCTGCTCTTCAAGGCTCCCGAGTCAGCCCAGCCTCCTCGTGCGGCTCTCGCGAGCGCCCCAGCGCGGCAGCGCTCAATTGGGAGTTGGGTGGGACTCGGGCGATGAGTGTTGGTGTCGATGTCTGGCCTCCGCTCAGCCGCTTGCTAGCTCACCGCGGGCGCTACTAGCATACTGCTGCGTTGTCTGCTGGTGCTGGTGGCCTGGTGCCTGGTCAGCTAGATGCGTGGCCACTGTCTTGCATGACACCGAAGCTTTAAATTGGACGAGCGCACGATATAGTACCAGGAGCAGCGAGCACATTGCAGGTTGCGACCGTTTGGGAGGAGAGGCACAACAACAGAATGTAAACTCTTATTTTCTAAATCGCAATCTTTATTTCAATGTTGAATTCCTGAATAAAAAAAAATCCTATGAAGGCACGGAGATTACTTGTATTTGTCATTTTTTTTAGAAAATTAGAATTGCACATTAAAGAGGACCAAGACATCACGCTGTGGATATAACCATGGAATTAAAACATATTATTTAAGCTAGTTTTATTATGTGCTGGTATTTTTTTTCACTACGAGTGGGTGGTATTTTGAAACTGGCTCTAGGCGCAAAAATTGATCAGCTCCGCCAGTGAAGAAGAGAGTACATACATTGAGTCAAGGCACTAATCGAGGTATGAGAAGTCTTATTATGTTGAGGATCAAATCATTAGCGGAAGTGACTTGTAGCTATAAATTAAACTCACATGTGTTGAAATGGTTCAAGTCATATGCTCAAGGTGTGTTTCCTCATAGAGATGAGATAAAGATGAATGCATGAAATAATATTGAGAAAAATAGCATTTAAAGATACTGAAGACTCAAGTGGCTAAATTGGTTTTATTCCCTTAATCTTAAGTATAGGTATGTCATACTATCAAGGGGATGTATACGAATCATAAACAAGTCTCAAGTCCTCAAACTAACCGAACCTCCTCGAGTGCTAACATGATAGAAACACCTAGCAATATACATGCACGTTTAGATTGATGGAGTTCCAAACTTCTGCTGCAAAAGGACAGCTAATAAACAGGTGCTCAATAGATTCCTCATGTTGCTCATTGATAGCCAAGGCTGTTGATAGCCTCATTGATAGCCAAGGCTTCAATATATATATTATTAAGGCAAACTAAGACACTTAGTTTGCTACTGTGACAGTAAAAAATGATGGCATATGAACCTGTTGCACCATTACGACACGGGCACCCTGCTGTCCATCGCCTGGTTACTCTGTGTTTCCAGCGATCTCAACATCCTCCCCAGCCTTCGCCATTTCAATCTTAACAGAAGGTCCTGCCGAATTGGCATTGTTCGTCGACGCCTTGGTAGCAGCTCTCTTCAACGTCGCCTTCCTCATCATCTTGACCTTCTGCGCCCAGACTAGGACGCCCTTCTGCACATGCTCGTTGAAGATCTCCTTCTTGTAGCAGCTTCCCCATCTTTGTGCAAAAGGGGGCAAGACGTTTAGTCATCGGAATAGGAGTTTTGAGGATAACAACAGTCTGTATATACACAATATCTGAAGTCTGAGCGCTGACGCACCTGGGTTACAATTGCATACAGAGGCAGGGTGATGTAGCTACAGAGAAGCTGAATAACAATCCTGCAAGTAAAAGGTGTCGATACAGTGTCAAGAGAAGATATTGAGATGAATGGACAATAAACTGGAGGAGCCTGAAATGATTAAAATACCCCATGACAAGCCTCGGCACGATAAAATGAACACTTTCCATGATGCATGAGTCGAATCCGTAAGTTGTCTAGAAACATTAGGGATGGATGGTCAATAATGCTGTTTGTGATGAGTTTATCACGTCTCTTTGCGCTTTATAAAGGATGCATAAAAGTACTTACCAGTATCCAAAAGAAAAACGCAATCTCAAATGAATTCTGAAAGAGGATGAAGTGGATCAGGTAAAGGATAATCTTTGGCTTGCCGAACCAGAAGTGGCCATCTGATGGTTTTACGATCTCATCACCCTCGATCGTTGTGTGTTTGTCAGCTACATCATTGACTAATACAGCTATGACGTGCTCCAGCTTAGTGCCAACAGCTAACAGAAGCTGCAAGAAGTAAAGAGCTGTCCAGTAAGCACCTAATACTAAATAGGAATGCAGTAGTCACGGATCATCAACAGTTAACTGTATTGTTTAGATTATGATTCACTTGATCAGGACTTTGGGAAAATCAGTACACGGTAAAAGGGTACCAGGTTTGGTTCCCCTGTAAAGGCCAAGCTAAAATGGTGAACGTCAGGCAACCATGAGTCCATGACAGAGATGTCTCCAATGGAGTCTATGGGTAGCAATCTTCATAATTTAGACACTAGAGAAAATTAAATTGGAAATTTTGAAACAACAAGATATAAGCATTTTTTTTTTTCGAACATGCAGGAGACCCGCATCTGTCACTATATTAAGAAAGGAGAAAAATACGAGATACGAAGTGAGTAGCGTGCGGTGAAAGAAAAATATAAGCACTTACAACAAGGGGAAGGAAATTAAGAAAGGAGAAAAATACGAGATACGAAGTGAGTAGAGTGCGGTGAAAGAAAAATATAAGCACTTACAACAAGGGGAAGGAAAGAAATCCAAAAGTATACATGCCAACCTGCAGATTAATGGAAACGAGTGGTAAGTTGTTATTAGAAGCCTAAATACATACTGAAATATTGCAACAAGCCTAGCTGTCAGTTGAAAGGGACAAATTAACTCGTCCTGCAAAAAGACAGAGCAGCGCAGGAAAACAGAAACAATAATGGTCTTTTGTGTTCACAAATGATAGCTAACTTTTACCGTTAACATTCAGCAATAGAAATATCACCACGAAGATCCACAAGTACCAGCTAAAAAAAGAATAGAAGCAACATGGTTATCTTTATGGAAAGAAGATCTGCATGGAAATTTAAAAAGAACATAAAGACATCTGTACCACTCTCTTGGATTACCTGATGCCTACTACTTTCCTAAAATCAGCCTCTAAAGCCCTTACCATGTATGCATGGAAATTAAATCTTGGGTTGGAGGGGCAGTGAGTCTGTAATGAGTGGAAAAAAAAAAAACCAGTGTTTACAGACTAGGAAAGAACACGATATTAGCTTATCATTTGGACAGATGCTTACCATGATAAAATCAAGGCGCATTGTGGTGTAATCTGATTTAGATACCGATCTATAAAATTGCTTGATAAAAGAATGCTGAAAAAGAAAGGAAGTGAAGGCTAATAAGTTCACCAATATAGTCTTGTAAAAATTAAGTTCATCAATTGTAACAGAAATCAATTTCCACAAGATGAAAAAACGTGTGTGCAAACTTGACTAGTAAACAAAGTTACGTGACATTAGACAGAAGATAAAGAAGACATCAAAATGCATTACTTACCAGCCAATTCAACATTATAGAGTCTTTACCAGTACCCTTAAAACGTTTCTTGATAAATTCATCATGATCTACATGGGTTACCTTCTTAAGCCCTGAAATTTCAGTCCATTTTTATGTTTTAACAAAAAATATAAGTGACTCTTCTTTTGAGAGAAAAAATAAACATCGCTTTTTTTAAATGAACCAGACAAAAGAGCTGTTGATTATATTAAAAACAAGATTAATCTAGACTAGTGGGTAAACAAAAGAAGCGCAAGAAAGCAACATGACTCCGCTGACACTGACCAACAACTGCACCAACTAGGGAGGCTATTTATTATCCTTATGGAAGTATGGGTACCAAGAGGGCAAGAGGTACCTCTAATTAGAATTAGGCTGCGTTCGGTTGAGGGTATAAGCGCTTATAAGCGCTTATTTTTCAGCACTTCAGCAGTATTTTTCTCTCACAAGATTTCAGCACTTCTACAGCACTTCAGCGCTTATCTACAGCACTTCAGCTTCACCGAACACAGCCTTATTTGGTACCTCCCATGTTATAGTTTTGATAACAAAGATGCTCCTTAAATAGATTTGCAGTTGCACAAGAAGACTAAAAACTAGTGTGGCACCGCAACAAAATATGAGTAACAACTCGCAAAAAAGAAAAAAAAAAAAAAGAAGAAGAAGATCCTGGTACCCTTTTCAGCAGCATCTTTCTGAATTTCATTCTCCCAGTGTTTCCATTTGCGTATCTGAGTAATTAAATACAGTAAGAAACAAACAGCGAAAATAGAAAGAGTTCTGCTGCTAAACTGCAAGGCATGCCAAAAGCTGTATACCTGTGCACCTCCTAAAAGCATTGTTGTGACGCTGAAAACAACATGTGTGATTGCCAGAACAAATATGAAAATGTGCAGCTGATGTGTAGCTTCAAGGGACAGAAGTTGAACTTTCCCCTGTAAAAAAACAGTACAACTTAAATATACCTTTAAAAATTCAAACATAAGTAAAAAGAAACAGCTCGATTGACGAATACTTCTAGCATCATTTACTAGTTCAGAAAGGTATATGAAGTTATCCTCTACCTAAAAACAAAGGTAGCAACAGCTACTCTCCCTGTCTCAAAATAAATATACGGATTTCTAAGAAGTCAAGTTTTTAAAAGTTTTGATCAAATATATAAAAAAGTACATTGATATTTATAATGTATAATACGTATCGTTAGATTGAGCATGGAATATATTTTGATATATACTTATTTAAAGATACAAACATTGATATTATTTTCTAATTACTAGACTCCTTGTGAAGCAAGATGTGCATTTATTTTGGGATAGAGGTCGTTTTCAATCTAGGGACTACGCTAAAAAGTAGTAACATCTTAAGCAAGCACATGATGAGCCAGCATCAGCTAGCCATTCATCAGTGTTTTTCTCTCACAACAATCAGCCAGCCAGCCGTACAATCCAGCCAGCCGAACAGAGTGTTTTATTAATGTTTTAACCAAAATCTGTGCCCGTCTGATCTTAGTAGTACTGTAATCATTGTTTTGAATTGTTTAAACAAGTTTCCCATCTAATAGAAATTGACAGAATTTATACTAGAAAAAGGCATCATGCCAACTCTCATTTTTGGTCTTGTCCACAAAATAAGGGATTTTAGAAGACAAAACCAGTTTTGTGTTCAATTCTTTCAATTTATCAGTCAATCATCATTAGTCACATATAAAATGAGGGTACATGCATCTTTTATGTTCTTCGCTATATATATTACAGGAGAGTGGGAGTACTACGGGTTCATATGTAGCTTTCTGTTCACCTAAATTATAGTGTTCCAACTTAAAAGTCAACCTCAAACATAGAAAATTAATTAGTCTAGCCGACACGTCGCATTCCAGCTACGGAAGTCCAACAAATTAGTTGGTGAACGCAAGTCAAAATCATATCTTACTAAATTTCATCTAATTGGCCACCATGGCTCAAACAAAAAAAAATTAATGGACAATTAGGTTTATTCCAAAATTCTAATTCCAGAGTCTGATCACCTTATGATGGCAGTGCTCAGCCCCAAAACCGCCTGCACTCAGCAGGCGCCTACCGGTCCTGCCAAGGGTACTCCTGACAGCAACGAAATGCTCCTTGGTGGCGGCTTCACCAGCATTGTTATCTAGCTTGTCGCATGGCAGCATGTTGAATGTCCAGCCTTCAGGGATGCATTGCTTCTGGATCCACCCCTGGAACACCGTCAGCAGCAGGGAGATGAAGCCCAGAAGCATCAACTCTGCATCACACCAAGACAAAAATAAAGACAGAGCTAAGGTTTGTGCCATAAGTATCATTATCTTATCCTGAATCATAGAGAAAAGGAAAGCCAGACTAATACCGACTCCAAGAGCCTTTCTATACCTTTCCTTTTTGTTAGAATTAGGATTTTAGTGAAAAATAACCCTCCAACAGCTTCTTTATTAATTAGGTCTCCAAGTATTGTTATTGTTCGCTATTTCAGATTTTTCGTTAGTCAAATATGAAGAACAGAATTAACTCTATCGATTATGCACAAGATATAAAAAAGCTGTTAGAGTGTGGAACGATATAGAAAACAATTTTTTATTTAAATAGTTCTCTAGATAATGATTTAGAAGAGAGTGAACTTAAGAAATAATCTTTGAAATGCTCTAAGATTTTGCACCGGGATCATGGCATACCTGAAAAAAGTTACAGAAAAGTAGTTTTCTCTAAGATGCATTTTTAAATAGTGAATCCACTACCAAAATAGTAGAACTCTCCTAGTGTTTTTAGTAGTAATAAAACACTACAACTAATCATAGCACATGAGAATACAAGGAATTTGGTAGAAAAAGTTTATACAAAGTTTTAAATTTTAAAACATTAGAAGAAGCCCACGTCATTAGAAGAAGTAGACAAATTCTGGTTGTGATAGTCCGGTTTCTTTCGAGTCCTCTTCTCCAAAGGACAATCAGTCCACGGTGTTCTTGGTAATCAAACCATAATGCAGAAGATATATTCATTGTATACAGTTTTCTATAAAACCCAGTTCATCGCACGAAATTTTTATTGTCTCACTTAATCTATGCTATATCATTATTTAATTATCTCAAAGCAAGAAACAAGGAATAGAAATGGATGCACCTTCTTTGACCTTGAGCAGCGCCTCGAAGAGCGGCTTCTGGTTCTTCTTCTTGAGCGTCTGCAGGACACGACAGGCCGGTCGGTCACCCGGATTAGCGCCATGGACGTCGGTCGTCAGCAGGAGATTGGGTATAAAAGAAACCCTATCGAACTGCAGAACGGCTGTGTGAATGCAGGAAAGCATAGCATGCCATGCATACACACACCTTGCCGAGGTAGTGGAGGCCTCGCTCTGCCAAGAGCGAGATGATCACAATGAGCGAGCAGACGCCCGCGACGATCCACGTCGGCGTGAACTCCAGCGCCGTCGCCTCGGTCTCCTTGGTCGCCATTCTCTCACGGAGGAAATGCGCGCGCAGCAGAGTAGCAGACTCACTTCTTGCTATTTGGCATCTGCTGCAGCTGCTGTACATATGTACGTGTATATATATAGCTACTTGGCCTGCCTGTGCTGCAGCTTCTGCACCTGTATATGAGTTTCCAACTGCTGCAAGCCTGCAGCAGCTTGAATGTGTTCAGCTGTTACAGGTAGCACGTATTCCATTTCCGCCTGCATAGTCGAGTTGATCGCATCGTCCGGACTGCTTGAGGCGAGCCGATCTTCTAGAGGACCCCGCCCGCACATATATGATCGGATAATATGAGATGATTAAACGATCGTTTCAGAAAATTCTATGTAAGCTACTGGATCCTCATGACTACACTAGATTATAGTCTCTGTCAGATCACGGATGTTTGATACTAATTAGAAATATTAAATATAGATTAATTAAAAAACTAATTACATAATTGCAGGCTGATTCGCGAGACGAATCTGTTAAGATTAATTGTTCGTGGGGCATTTATGCATAAACAACTTTTAACTAAATTAAGTGCTATTGATTTCTATTTTTCTGATAACAGATGGATCGAGAATTGATGTATGCGTACATGTAGTTTGTGATGCTATGCGGCCTGTGCTGCTGCAGCTGTTGTACCTGTATATGAGTTTCAACTGCTGCAAGCCTTTGTAATGGCGTTAATAACGATGTTTTAAGAACACGTTATATACCTAATGACACCGTGGACGAAAGCTTTGCACGATTTGTAGCGGTGCTTCTCCTCTCGCTATCCGCTATATCTCACGCACGTCTAAATCTGAAGTTTAGAAAGCGAAGCCTGTACGGTGAGAGAACATGGGCGGAGCACGCAATGCAAGGACGGACAGATATATGCTGTTGCAGTCTCTTTGTGCAGTTGTGCTTGTGGAAACTGCAGTTTCTTTTTCTTTTTTTTTTCTTTTTTCTTTAAAAAAATTGGGAACAGCAGGTATCAATCCCGCCGTAGAACGACAGACTAAATCGCATCTGTTTGGAAATTGGAATGGCGCAGACCAGCCAAGATAAGAAAGACAATAATATATATCCAAGAATACAAAAGGACATCATATCTAACCTGACACACATCGGGCCAATGTATGGCGCCTGGTGTGCGGAGAGTAGTGTCGCCAGTTCGATCGCCTGGATGATCTTCGCTCGGACGGTGAGAGCTAGGCCCGGCGAAAGGCATTGTTCGAACTTCGAAGAGACTGCATCCAGATCACCAGGCAGACTGGAGTCAGCTTTCTCTCCCAGGAAAACGAAAAAGTTTTGTTACTCTGCTCGCCCTTGCCACTTGACAGTTGTGAGGAAAACTTCGGGTCATGACATTAAAAAAAACATTTAATTCGGTCATGGCCAATGCCGCTCGATTGCATCTTTACACTACCAAAATAGTGGGATTCTCATTCTCCTAGTGTTTTCAATTAGCAGTAAAACACTATCATTTGTTATAACACATGAGAATCTCACTAGAAAACATTTAGTAAGGAAAATTGATACTAAATTTTAAATAGCAAAATATTCTGATTATGTTAACGACTAGTTTGCCTTTAAATGTCCCTACCTTTGATTTTTAGTAAAAAGAATAAAACATAAGTTTGGTTAGATGTTTGGAGACTTATTTGTGGTAATCTAGAACTTAGAGGACCTTTCTACGAAGTGCCCAGACCAGCCCAAAGGGCATCCCAAGCTCACTCTCTGTTGTGTGGCTTGTTCATTTGGTTTTGAGGGGAGCGGAGCTAGGGTTCGAGAGAGGAGAGGGTGAAGTTTTGATCTACCAAATCCAGCACCAGAAGAGTGAAATTTGTGGGGATTTAGAGCCTTCCAAACCTTATTGGCTCTCACATATTGTATTCTTCATCTTTTATAGTGGATTGCTTGCTCGTCACCGCCCTTGATATTTTCCCGCATGGGGTTTTGATGTAAATCCTTGTGTCTACCCTTGATTGGTACTTCTCTTGCCATATTTGTTGATTGATTCCTTTCTTGCTTGCTATCGGTGCCATTTTGTTCAAGTTCATGGGGTATGATTGAGTTGGCATATGATGCATACATGTTTTGATATGTTGATGATGCGGATTGATGAGTTGGTGAGCTGATTTTTACAAATATATTTCTTATTGTAAAGTTTGGACAACAGTATGTTAAAAGAATTGATACGTGGGACTGTTTTCAAGTATGCACATAACGAAGGTGTTCAGTGAAGTGCTTGTGAGTAGTTTTTTTTTTTTGAGACCCAGTTGCAGATGCATATGCTCACATATATAAACGCACAATTACCCCTATGAACGCACACACACGCACCCTATTTCTATGAGGACATCTGAAGAACCGAATTGAACTGACAAATCTTGAGATTAACGACGTCACCACACGTGTCTCAGTGTGAACGGGCACATCGCCTACACTGAAAGAATAGCATTGCTAAATTCCAAAATAAATTCAGAAACTTGAACCTAGATTGGCAGGTTCCACCTCTTGTGAGCAGTTAGCTTTGCTAATTTCGACGCTTCCACTGCCCCTCTGCGCTCACAATATCAAATGTCACGACCCTTTAGATAACTGTCGACAAATCGCATAACTGGACGAGATGGGCAGCGCCACATTTGGAGAAGAACGGCAAATAAGAGACGGAAGATTTAGGGACAATAAATTACCGCGGGTGGAGTGAAATCCAACAAAAAAATTAGTTCATTTCTTATCGATATCGGCTTACGGGCCCAAACTCACCTACGCGACCAGTGCCCAGGTCATGCACACAGCACAAATGGCCTCAGGTAAACTAGAACACTAGTTGACGGCTATTTGCCACAGCAGCTATGTACAAAAAATGATGGCATATTAACTTGTTATATTACATCATTACAACACGGGCACCCTACTGTCCCATCACCCTGTGTTTCCAACGACCTCAACATCCTCCCCCGCCTTCGCCATTTCAATCTTAACAGAAGGTCCTGCCGAATCGGCATTGGTCGTCGATTCGTCCTTGCTAGCAGCTCCAGCTCCTTTCAGTCCCTTCCTCATCTTGACCTTCTGAGCCCAGCCCAGGACACCCTGCTGCACATGCTCGTTGAAGATCTCCTTCTTGTAGGAGCTCCCCATCTTTATGCACAAGAGAGCAAAACTTTTAATCATTGGAATAGCCGAATAGGAGTTTTAAGGATAACAGTCTGTATAAACAAACCATATGTGAACGCTGACGCACCTGGGTTACAATTGCATATAGAGGCAAGGTGCTGTAGCTGCAGAGAAGCTGAATAACAACCCTGCAAGTATAAGACTATTGAGGTTTGCCTTTCCCCATGGCATAAATGGACAATAAACTGAAGGCATTTGAAATGTTTGAAATACCCGATGACAAGCCTCGGCACGATAAAACGAACTTGTCCCATGATGCAAGAGTCGAATCCATAAGTGCTCTAGAAAAGATAAGGAGGGTCAACAATGGTGTTTTTGTTCAGTTATCACATCTCAGTGCAATTTACAAATGATGCATCATACTGCTTACCAGTATCCAGAAGAAAAACGCAATCTCAAATGCATTCTGAAAGAGGATGAAGTGGATCAGGTAAAGAATAATCTTAGGCTTGCCGAACCAGAAGTGGTCATCTGATGGTTTTACGATTACATCACCCTCTACCGCTGTGTGCTTCTCAGCTACATCATGGGCTAATTGAGCTATGACATGCTCCAGCTTAGTGCCAATAGCTAACAGAAGCTGCAAGAAGTAAAGAGCTGTCCAGTAAGCACCTAATACTGAATAGGTATGCAGTGGTCAAGGATCATCAACAGTTAATTGTATTATTCAGATTATGTGAAAAGCCCAGCCTATAATTAAAGTAAATGATTCCTTTCATCATGACTTTGATAAAATCAGTATCGGTAAAAGGGTAACATCAGTACATGGTAAAAGGGTACCAGGTTTAGTTGCCCTGTAAACGCCAAGCTAAAATGGTCAAAAGTGAACATCAAGCAAACAAGTATTAACATATGTCTCCAATGCAAGAGTTGATGGGTAGACATTAGAGAAAACTACATTGGCTCTTTAAACAACAAAATATAAGCACTTACAAAAAGGGGAA
Organism: Eremochloa ophiuroides; assembly: GCA_038502445.1. Lineage (NCBI taxonomy): Eukaryota > Viridiplantae > Streptophyta > Magnoliopsida > Poales > Poaceae > Eremochloa > Eremochloa ophiuroides. Next base: position 54,581,099 of record JAHLJS010000008.1, read on the forward strand.
GGAAAGCAATCCAAAAGTATGTGTGCCAACCTGCAGATTAATGGAACAAGTGGTAAGTTGTTCTCAGAAGCTCCAATACATACTGAAATATTACAATAGTACCTAGCTGCCTGTTGAACAAGACAAATTAACTCCTCGTGCACAAAGACAGCACAGGAAAATAGAAATAATTAAGGTCTTTTCTGTTAATAAAGGATAGTTAAAGTTTTACCGTTAACATTCAGCAACAGAAATATCACCACAAAGACCCATAAGTACCAGCTACAAGGGGAAAGAACAACACAGTTAAGTTTATTCAGGAAACAAAATTAAATATATATATAAACATGTGCACCATTCTATGGATTACCTTATGCCTACTACTTTCTTAAAATCAGCCTCTAAAACCCTTACCATGTATCTATGGAAATCAAATTTTGGATTTCCAGGGCAGTGAGTCTGCAATGAGGGGAAAAAAAAAAAAACCCCTTGAGTATTCGAGAAAAAAAGGCTTAGAAAGAACTCAACATTAGCTTATCATTTCGGCCGATCCTTACCATGATAAAACCAAGACGCATCGTGGTGTAATCTGATTTAGATACTGATCTATAAAACTGCTTACCGAAAGAATGCTGAAAAAGAAAGGAAAGCGAATAGTCTTTTGTAAAAAGCTCACCAATGGTAATTGGTAACAGAAAGCAATTTCCACAAGATAAAAAAAAAAAAATCGTGTATGCAAACTAGCTTGACTAATAAACAAAGTTTCATGACATACAAAAAGAATACATGAAACACATTACTTACCAGCCAACTCAATATTATAGAATCTTTGCCAATACCCTTAAAACGTTTCTTGATAAATTCATGATGACGTACATAGGTTACCTTCTTATGCCCTGAAATTTCAGTCCATTTTATATTCTAACAAAAATAAGTGTTTATTCTTTTACGAGCAAACATAAACATATTATAAAGAACACCCTTTTTATGATCCTTATTATAGAAGTACAAAAGGGCACCACTAATTATAACTAGGGAGGCACCAACACCAACCAGAAATCAGTACCACATACTAAATTTTGATACTTCCCATGTTATAGTCTTGGTACCTTTTCAAGGACCATAAACATATACTAAATTTTGATACTTCCCATGTTATAGTTCTGGTACCTTTTCAAGGACCGTAAAAGATCTCAAAAACAAAGAACTCCTTAAATCGATTTGCAGCCAGCCAGTCACACAAGAAGACTAAAGACTACTTCAAATGCAAGTGTGGCATTGAAAAAAAAAAAAAGAGTAGCAAGCTAGATCCTGATACCATTTCCAGGAGCATCTTTTTGAATGTCATTCTCCCATTGTTTCCATTGGTGTATCTGAGTAATTAAATACAGTAAGAAACAGACAGCAAAAGTAGTTGCTACTAAACTGCAAGGCATACCAAAAGCTGCATACCTGTGCACCTCCTAAAAGCATAGTTGTGACACTGAAAATAACTTGTGTGATTGCCAGAACAAATATGAAAATGTGCAGTTGATGTATGGCTTCAAGGGACAGAAGTGGAACTTTTCCCTGTAAAATACAAACAGTACAACTCAGAAACACCATTAAAATGAAAACACTAGTAAGAAAAAGAAAGGTATGAAGTTATTAGTTATCATCTACGCTGAAAAAGAAAGGTAGCAACAACTAAGTTGTTGGAAGGTTGTTTTCAATCTAGGACTACACTTAAAAGGAGTAATATCTTAAGCAAGCACGTGATGATAAAGCACCTGAATGTTTTAACCAATCATGTGGTCATCGGATCTCCTCTAAAAAACATAGTACTGTAATCATCATTTTGAATTGTATAAATAAATTCCTCATCTAACAGAAATTAATAACAGATATATACTAGAGAAAGGCATCATGCCAACCCTCCTTTTCCGTCAATGGTGCCAACTACTACCAAGTCGCATGTACCTGTCTCTCCACCTGAATTATAGTATTCCAAGTTGGAAGAAAGCCCAAAGCCCCAAACATAGAAAATTAGAAATTAACAGCAGAACATGGCTTCATCACGTTCCAAAACTGAAAAAACATTAATTGTGTTTGGTTGGTCTAGCCAAGATGTGTCATTTCTACTATGGAGGTAAACAAACTATTGTGGATGCAAGTCAAAATCATATCTTGCTAACTTTCATCTAACCCACTACCACGGCTCAAACAAAAACAAAAAATAATTATAATGGACACCAAAATTCCAAATCCAAGGGTCTGATCACCTTCTTCTGGCAGTGCTCAGCTCCTGCAGCGCCTTCACTCAGCAGCCGCCTACCGATCCTGCCAAGGGTCCCGACAGCAACGAAATGCTCCACGGTAGCGGCCTCACCGGCCTTCTCATCTGGCTTAACGCATGGCAACATGTGGAATGTCCAGTGTTCAGGGATGCATGTCCTCTGGATCATCCCCTGGAACACCGTCAGCAGCAGGGAGATGAACCCCAGAAGCATCAACTCTGCATCACACAAAGACAAAGAGCTAAAGTTTGTGCGGTAAACATCTTTATCTTATCCGGACTCATAGCACCAGACCCATTGGTTTGGCCATAGCAGACCTGGAAAAAATTACATCCTTTTGCCGTTAAATCACAGAAGGTTTTTTTTTTTTTTCTGAGATGCATTTTTAGTTTGCAATAGAGAACCAACCATCACAATCAAACATTCTCTGAACCAATCACCCGGTTTCAAGGAAGCCCATGAAAGAAAAATAACAGAAATTTTTGAACCAGAAGTTTTTCTTTTTTTATAAAAAAATAAAGATTCATTTGTCTTCCTCTTCTCCAGAGGACAACCAATAACTTATGTTCTTAGTGATAATCAAACCTTTTGTGCATGCAATCCTCCTGCGATAAGCGTCGGAGCAAAAGAAAAAAAAGAAAAAAAAAACCAAGATGGAGAAGTAATGGGGGCACCTTCTTTGACCTTTTGTAGCGCCTCGAAGAGCGGCTTCTGGTTCTTCCTCTTGAGCGTCTGCAGGACACGACCGAGGCCGGCCGGCCGGTCACCCAGATCAGCGCGATGGACGACAGACAGCAGCATATCGAGCAGAATGGCCGAGTGAATCCAGGAAAACGGAGCAGAGCAGCGGTCGCATCGCATGCATACACACCTTGCCGAGGTAGTGGAGGCATCGCTCGGCGACGAGCGAGAGGAGCACGATGAGCGAGCAGACCACCGCGACGATCCACGTCGGCGTGAACTCCAGCGCCGCCGCCTCGCCCTCGGCCGCCATCGGCCCTAAGCCCCGTTCCGATCGAAGGGCTCGCGCGCGCCTCCCACGTGAACCGTCTCGGCGCTCCCGGAAGGAAAACGCTCGGGCGCGGCGGGGCTGGTCGCGGAGGCGGAGGCGGAGGTGGAAATGGAAGGAGCGGTTCCAACTACTAGTATAGTACTGGAAGCTGAGAACTGAGCTCCAGGCCACCGTGTTTGTTTTCGGCTGGGTGAGAACTGCCGCGACGAACCACCGTGTTTGTTTTTGCCGTTTTTTTTTTCCGACAGTCGCAGCTACACCCTGGTCGTCCCCAGGGCTCACCACTGATTCGCATGAAATACGTGCAATATTTATATTTTAAAATATATTATATATTATAAATATTAATATTTTAATATGTATATTTTTTGATAAAGTTATTTCTAAAAAATATAAACGATAAGCTTTTAGAGGCAAAGGGAACAGAGCAGTGTCCCTCCAACCTCCGTCCTAAAAATACTTGCCCTGTGTTCTAATTTTATTCGAAATGATTATTATTTTTTATTATTTAAATTTTTTACACATGTATTCTTTCTATTTCTTTCTTCTTATTTTCTGTGGACTAAAATTTTTACTATTTTTTAATTTGTGTGTCTAAACGTAAATAGCCTGCTCGTTGTAGCTTCTTAAATATCTCCAAAACATTAGCTAAATTTCCTTTTAGAGGTAAAGAAGGTAATTTCAATTATTATTAAAGAAAAATGTCCTCCTAACTCTCCAAATTTACTAGCTTTCATTTTATTCAGTTTACCTTATGCATCTCGATTTAGATAGTTTGTTGTAGACTAGTTTTTTAAGTGAAATTCATTCTAAAGAATGGTTAAATCATTAATAATCATTTTGGTTAATTTCTTGGATCACCAGGATAAAAACATAGTATTTTTTTAATAGTTTATTTTTCTAGCTGTGCTTTTCGCATAGCCTCTTTTTTATTACAAATTTATAACTAGCTGTGCCTTTTAAATATAGATTTATTAGCTGTGAAAACGCTTCTAGAAAGGAGTGACCCTTTACGCGTTCCTTTTTTTTGTGCTGACGACCTTTTTTTTTTTTTCGAATAACTTCCCTACATTTTGTGGAGACTAGACGTGCCTTGGGAGCAAGGGAACAGCAGACGGTGGTTGGAATCGACGGCAATTTGTCACGGTCTCACGGATGTGCTTCTCCAAAGTCTCCCCTACTCAAAAAATCAAAAGAAAAAAAGCCCGCCGTATCTGAGTACTCCTTCCGTACTTTTAGCAGGGTATACTCAGCGAACTTGTTTTAGATATAGTTAATTTTATATAGGAATTTATAAATACTTATGATATCAAATAAATGTTACTATATCTATTAGTCAAATATATTTTCAGTATATTCTTCTACACATATCTTTAATACTACTACCTACCTAAACAAATGATGTTTTAAGTTTTTTAGAACATATTAATGCTAAATTACTCTTGTACCCTATTTATTGAAGATGATCCATGCTAATTAAGTAATGAGATATTTAATCTCAAAAAGTAATGATATATTTTATTTATTAAAAGAAATATATAGAGGGATGCAAACCGCACAATCTCAAGTTGATATGGACCAACCTAGTTCCAAAAGCTAAAACATCAAGTTTTTTGTCATAATTTTTAAATCATAAACATTATGTTCTCTAAGTGAAGAGAGGGTATGGCTTCTCTTTCCCTCCTGTCGAGCTTACAATGCAGAATTCAGCAATTTTTGGTGATGTCTTTATGGAAAAATATGCACCGGACGCTGGCTCGGAGAGTCTGGTGGCTTGAGCTAGAAACAACTCTTGGTCAGTTATACTGGACGCTGAGAGAAAGCCACCGAACGCGATAGGCACACTATACAAGCATCCAGTGCACACAAGGCAGAGAGGCACCGGATGCGGTAATCGTCCGGTGACCGTCTACCAAACGCGTCCGATGTGTACCCTGTGCTCTCGGGTGTTCTCTGCAAGGGCGTCGGATGCTGGAGGGCAAGCATCTGGTGCTACCACCGGAGCGTCCGGTGCTCAGCATGAGTTGGTGGCAACATTTCAAGGGTGTTGTTACACCATTTTAGAGCTCTCCATTTGCATAGTGCTTAGTGATACACTTGGAGTTTAGTATAGATGCTTTGCGAAATGCTTAGATTAATTAGACCACTGTTTATGCGCTTGCTCTAGGTTTATGCCTAATGTTTAATGAGGTTTGTATACCTCTTACTAAAGGTGCTTGCGCGCACCGTGCTTGTACTCGGCGGGATTTGTAGTCTCGTGGGACCACACCAACCGCACTTGTGGTGTGGCTGCCACCATGTATCGGAGGGAGCAAGGCCCGCATCGGTTCGACCAGAATCTTGATAGTGAAAGGCTTGCCTTGCTAGGCACACCGAAGACCCACTTGCGCCTGGGGAAGGCCCGGGGCTATCCACATAGTGACTCGACCAGGAGCTTGGCCCATGTGAGGATTATGAGGGGCTCAAACGAGGACTAGGGGGAAGCTTGCGAGCTTCTCAATACCTCGGTAAAAATATTAGAGTCGTTGACGGGAATTTTCATCTGTACCTCATCTTACTTTTTGCATTTATATTGCTTCCTTGGTTGTGTGCTTTAGCCTTGCTTAGTTGATAGGATTGTAACCTAAGTTGCGTAACTCTTTTGCTATCGAGATAGAAATACGCTTAGTAAAACCTTAGTTGCATTTTAGCTAGTTTACTTCGTGTATATATTTTGCTAAGGTTAGGAAAAAGAGGTCATAGTTTATAAGTAGAGTTTTAAGTTGCCTAATTCACCCCCCTTTTAGGCGTCATGGTCCATTCACAACCTCTAAGGGCAAAATTGTCTATGATCACCAATAATCTCCCATCCTCGTAAGAGCAAGGCGAATAATACAACCGGCTTACTAGCCATAAGGTTTCTTATAGTCTTCTCTCAGCCCACTCGTATAATAGTCGGTCTTTTACAATTAATACATGGTCCACTTGTCTTTCTCATAGAGTTGATTGGTTTCTGTGCCCAAGCCGGCCGTAAGATTACACGGTGCTTCTCCTCTCTTCTTTCCTCCACGTCAGCATTTAGCGGACTTACAACCTCTCATTATACTTGCTATAAGTAGAGATACGTGCCAAACACGTCTACCTCCTCCAGTTGTTGCTCTATGGTGGTGTTGATGGACCAAAGCTAAAAAATAGAGCAGAGCAGTCTTAGCATGCCCTATATACGATCAAGTGGTCAAAAGGGTTGGATATATAGTATGGAGTAGTCGTAGTTATTTCTTTCTTACTTATATATACCTCAGGATCGATCTCACTCCTACATGTAATCAACCACTTCTAGAACAAAGGGATCTCACGTGGAGTCAACAGTTGACACAAGTTTTTGTTAGGGTATAGAGCTCCGACTCTATCGTAGGAGGCCTGCCAAACGTTTTAAAGGGAAGTCTGAGTCGTTTTGTAGGAACCATGACTCCTGTAAAATAATGACTCTGTTTTCTTCAGACGAACTCTTCAGAAGAAGCTCTGCCAAACACCCTCTTGCTCTGTTAGCCTTACCGCTTGCTAGTTGTGGAAGGGAACACAATGCGTGTTTCGGAATGAATCGTGCACCTCAACAAATGATAAGAGAAGATCGGAGGTTAGGAGTAAAACTTTGGGTCATGGCCGACGTCAAGTTGGATTGCTTCTTCTGCGAGTACATGCCTAATCAAGACTCCTTTGTCTGTCTCAATTTTGCAAATCTCTCTCCCTCTCTCTCTCTCTCTCTAAGTTAAATTATTTTAAACGTAATTAACTTTATAAAAAACAATATTAACATCTATATTTTTAAATAAATTTATTAAAAAATATGTCATAATTAATCTACTGATACTTATTACACGTAACAGCAATGCTATTCTGCATCTTGGCTGTAACACTTGTTCTACATCCATTAGTCAATAAATTCGTGAAGTACTGAACTAATTAAGTCATACCATGTTTTGTATTATCTAAGTAGTGTTCAGTAGTCGCATTCAGTGTTATATTGAAAATTTTGTTCAGTATATATATTAGTACTTTTTATTATATATTTGATCTGACTCCTCAATTATTTTGGGTAAAAAAAATATTTTGGGTGTAAAAGGATTAAGCAAACTCAGATGCGCTTGCTACGACGACACAGTTGTGCAAGCCATTCTTTTTCTTAGTGAAAAAACGCAATCCTCATGCACAATAAAAAAGGAAAGATATTTTTCCAATACAAAATGACATAAGGTTTGACCAAATCATGAATGACTTATGATTTTTGACGGAAGAGAGTATTGACCAGCTATTCTATTCTAATGGAGTATGTGGCTATAATGTTTATTTCTTCTCAAAAATACATACATGTGCGTATTTTCTATACTCAAAAATGTTGAACGAAATTCTCATGTGGATTGAAGAGAAGAGATTTTCTCCAATACGAAACTATATATACATCATGCATGTCCCTGACTAAAAGATTTGAAGGTTATTAATAATAATATTTGAAGTTTCCAACGACATTTAATTTACCAGTTGTTCTATTATACTATGAGCATGTGGCTATAAAGTTTATTGGACTATACATATTATATCTTTTATAACAATTAATGTTGTACTAAAAAATGTCGAATGATTTCTCACGTGGATTGAAAGTCTCCAACTTGGCCATGTCACTCGTAATTATTGCTAATTACTTTTCTTGTGGTAGGAGATAGGTAGGTTGTAAATATAGATGCTTCTAAGGTGATTTTATCGTCATACTTACTAACTTACGTCAAAAAAGATTTAGAAACATGGTGTTTCTAGCAATCCTCCAAACTCCAATAGTGGTTTTACTCTTTCTTGTTTAACTTTATAATTTTGTCTTTGTTATTTTTGACGTTTACCCCTCCTTTGTAACGCCAGTTAGGGTGGGTGGATTAAATGGCAAAAAAAAAAAAAAAATCCACACGAAAAGACAACCATACGCCACTTATTGGTTTTCCTCCTAGGTTCAGGCCTACTCGCTAGAGCATAGAATATGGGCAAACTTGTCCTTTTATCTAGAAGTTAACGTCGTTAGTTGAACTTAACAAAATAGGGATAAAGTCTCTCTTTATTTTAAAATCGCAGGCATAAAATTACAATGTTTAAAAAATAATGGCAGACCCATTATTTCGCCTCCAAACAAGGGTATAAATAGTTGAGCCCAATGATTTTGTCATCGCTCCCAAGATATATGAATTCCTTTAGGGTCCCAAATACATTTTAAAACCAAAACTAGATAAACCAATATATACCAAAAATATTTTGTATTTATGCCTCAACTTTAGGAAGCAAGATATTCCAAAATATTTTATGTTGTAGATCTCAAAACCAAACTAAATATTTTATGCTAAATTTTTGTATTTTATGCCTCAAACCAAGATATGCCAAAATATTTTGTTGTCGAAATCTACAACTTTGATTTTGGTCATTTCTCTATCCGAGGCTATTTAAAAATTTTAAATTTCAATTTTGAGGAAATTCATGCATAATTTTTCTCGGATAAATTATTTTAAATGTAAAGGTTGTCAACTATAAAGTTGCATAACATTTAGAGATCCACAACTTTTGTTTTTGGTCATTTCTCCATGCGAGGTCTTTTCAAAAATTCAAATTTCAAATGCCAGAATTGAAACGTAATTTTCGTTGGATAGATGATTTCAAAAGAAAATGTTGTAAAGTACTAAGGGGCTGTTTAGTTGGGTGAAAAGGTGTGAAAAGTGCATTGTAGTACTTTCATTTGTATTTGACAACTTTTGTCCAATCATGGTCCAAGTAGACTCAAAAGATTCATCACGAACTAGCTAGAGAAAAAGTACAAACATATAACAGCTGCTACTTTATTTAATGCTCCATACAGGTGTAAAAGACAATCGATATGATGGAAAAAGACAAAAAAAATTAGGAAGTAAACAGGCCCTAAGTTCTAACTTTCTGAAAACTATAAATTTTGTTTTAATTGCTTCTCCATCCAACATCCTTAACTACCACTACACACATTTATGACTACACAACATATAACTTCCTTGGTATTAACTTCTCCAAAAATCATGTGAATAAAATGTTTCGGCATCGAAATGACTTTAAATAAAACAATTATGAACTACAAATTTGCATTACTTTTCGATATTTCTAACTTCTGTTTAGTTATTTCCATCCAAGATTCTTTTTTATCACTACATACTCACTTGAGCATCGGGACTTTTTTGGTATTAACTCTATAAAAATTGTTTGATGCATATTTGGACATCCATATGAACTACTTAATTCGTCCCAAATTATAAGTCGTTTGACTTTTTCAACCCTAAGTTTGACCACTCGTCTTATTCAAAAATTTGTAAAAAAAGAGTTAAATTTAACTTATTCTTGAAAAACTTTTATTAATAAAGCAGGTCAACAAAAAAGTCATATTTTGGACAAATTTTGAATTAGACGAGTGGTCAAACTTAAGGCCCAAAAAAGTCAAACTACTTATAAATTAAAATAGAGGGAGTACAAAATTGTAGATCTCATCGAAAATTGCAACTTTATTATAAAGTCCATCTTTATTGGACATCGTATCGTATGAGAAAAGTTATGAAGTTTTTCTGACAGTCTATCACTACTTATTTTGAACCACAAACTGGCAGTGATAGTATCACTATCGGTTCAAACTAAAAATCGACAATGATGACCCAATATAATTGCCGGTTCATGTTTAGAACCGGCATTGATAGGAACAAGCAAGATGACCTCAGTATCACTACCTATTGGTCCTATTATGTAGTAGTGATCTAGTACTTGAGATCTACTCTGTTGCAAGTTGGAGCGTGAGTACTTGGGTTCGACGACGTCATCCTTACCACTTGTTGCAGGTTGGAATGTGCATGGCCGCACGTAGTACTGCGTAGTAGAGATGGCATTATGGCAACATGAAACTCCCCTTCGGGAACAAGCCATGATCCTCGTTCCCACATGAACATCAACGGGACAGATCCTCTCCATCCCCTCCCCTCCATGGGGATCCTCATCCCCGAGCACAGTGACACTAACAAACATCACAACAATATAGCTACACGAGAAAAATTACAGAAACCCATCACATATATATTTATAGTACTCCCTCCATCTCATTGAGATTGTCACTTTGAACTCCGCGCCATTTTGTTTGACCATTCGTCTTATTCAAATTTTTTGTACAATTATTATTTATTTTATTAAGGTCTATTTAATCATTAGAGATATTTCAATAATAATTTAATCATTTTATTATTCGTATAGAAATTTCAAATAAAACGAGTGGTCAAACAAGAAGTTTTAAAAATAAAAAACGACAGTCTCAATAGGACGGAGGGAGTACATCAAGTGTAAGCAATCTAGCAACAATGCAATATTAAGGCCATGTTGGTCGCAAAAAAAATATATATTAAGGCCATGTTTAGTTGCCAAAAATAGCAAGATTCTCCGTCACATCAATTGTCCTTTACGCATGCATAGAGCATTAAATGAAGTAGCAGTTGTTGGGGATATGTTTGTACTTTTTACCTGGCTTTATCGAGACCTTTTGAGTCTATACACTACTACACATTGTGTTATGATAACCGCCTCGGTAAAAGCATTAACCGAGGCGGTTATCATAATACAACTGATTAACCGTGGCGGTTGTATTATGATAATCGCCTCCATTAACTCTGGGCCTATAAAACAACAGCCCTTCCCTTCTTCCTTCCCGCGATCTCTCCTCTATTTTTTGGTGTTTTGAGCTCAAAACCCTAAAAATAACCATTTTAAGGGGGGAGGTTTTGCCCTTGGATTTGGTGAAGGGTGGCACCATAAGAGGTTGATTCTTACTCTCCAAATCTTGTTTTCCTCTCTTTTTTCATTATTTAGGTGTTTTTCCAAATGGTTTAGATCCTAGATCTAAATAGATGAGAGAGAATAAGGAATTTAGCCTTGGATTTAGTGAAGGGTGGCACCGTTAGAGGTTGATTCTTACTCTCCAAATCTACTTTTCCTCTCTTTTCCATGATTTATAGTAGTTTTCTCGAAATGTGGCCGGTTTAGATCTAGATCTAAAAAGATGACAGAGAGTAAGTAAATCTAGAGTTAGATTTTGTGAAGGGTGGCACTTGGGAGTAATTAGATGCTTTTTCGATACTTTCAATTAGTTGTAGAGTTGGATTTACCGCTCATCTAATACGACTTTTCAATTCGCTGTGTTTGTATAAGGTAAAGGTCATGGAGAGCAGGGAGAATTGGATGTACAAGACATCAAGGCTTGATCTGTCTTTCCTGGAAAATGTGAGGAAGAAGTTCATTCCTTTTGCGCAGAAGCATCGTCTGAGTCTGCGCCGAGATCGCATGATTTATCCATGCAATGACTGCAAGAATTGGCTTGCCCAGGAAGACAACGTTGTGCAATCACACTTGGTACGGTATGGGTTCATCAAGGACCCAAAGTACACTGTGAGGAAGTATCACGGTGAAAAAGATCCGAGTGTGGCAGATGCACATGCAGAAAGCTCCTCGTCGGTGAATGACGAAAGACAGCAACAACAGACAGTTGGAATCATTTTGATGGCAAGCTACGACATCTGTCCGATGGCAAGTAGTGGAAGCATTTTGACGCCAAGTTCACAAAGTTTGGGGACGAGCCTAGGAAGGTCAGGTTCGCGCTGAGTACCAATGGGATGAATCCCTTTGGCGACCTTAGCAGCACACACAGCACGTGGTCGGTCACCCTCACCATCTACAACCTACCTCCGCACCTATGTCAGAAGCGCAAGTACCTTCTACTCACCATGCTTATTTCAGGACCGAAGCAGCCCGGCAATGATATAGACGTGTTCTTGGAGCCCTTGATTGAGGACATGCAGACACTATGGGAGAAAGGGGTCGACATGATGGACGCATCCGACAAGAAGGAGTTCACTCTATATGCCATCATCTTTGTCACCATCACCGATTACTCTGGTCTTTTTTCACTATCGGGGCAGATTAAAGGGAAGAGCGGTTGCGTAGTTTGCATCGATGGCACCTGCTACACTTACCTTAGTGCATCGAAGAAGATGGTGTATATGAGGTATAGGCGATTCCTCCCCAAGAAGCACAGGTATAGGAATCCGTAGATGAATATGTACTTCGACAATAGTGACGAGCTTGAAATTGACATGCTGGATAGGTCGTGGTACGGGCAAAAGGTGTTTGACATGGTGCAGGGGATAAATGTCGAGTTTGGGAAGAAGAAGAAAGAGGAGGAAGATGGGCCGAAGAAGCGGAGGAAGAAGAGGAAGCGGGATGCAGAAGAGGAAGAGGCAGAGCCTGCCCCGGCCCCCATTCCATTCAAGAAGCAGTCGTGTTTCTTCAAGTACCTGTCATACTGGAAGGAGCTAGATACACCCCATGCAATTGACTGCATGCACCTGGAGAAGAATGTCTTCGAGAGCACGATTGGGGTCCTGCTTGACATTAAGACTAAGACGAAAGATGGTCTCAAGTCACGTCTGGATCTTGTGAACCATGACATCAGGCACGAAATCCACCCGACGGCGTCACAAGCCAGAAATAAAGTGGACCTTCTGGGCGTGAGCTATAATCTAAGAAAAGATGAGAGCAAGAGTTTCCTCCGATGGCTTCGGGCAGTGAAGGTGCCGACCGGTTTCTCTTCGAACATCAAGAGCCTGGTCTCGATGAAAGACCTCACAATGACCCACTTCAACTCTCATGACTGCCATGTCATGCTGATGGTGTTCCTTTCGATTGTGATCAGGATTATTGGTCCAGAGTACGTGAAGATGGTCATCACGCGCTTGTCCTACTTCTTTAACCGCATCACACAGAAGGTCATCGATGAAGCTGAGCTGCTCGCCCTAAAAGAGTTTATCGCAGAGACTCTTTGCCAGTTTGAGATGTGTTTCCCACCCTCTTTCTTCAATATTATGCCACACCTGATGATGCACATGGTCGATCAAATACAGGAATTGGGGCCTGTATACTTGCATCAGATGTGGACGTATGAGTGGTTCATGTCCACCCTCAACAGATACGTTCATAACTGTGCTTACCCGGAAGGCTCAATGATTGAGGCATACACAACAGAGGAGGCCGTTAACTGCTGCACGAGATACGTCCGGAATGGAAGTGCTATTGGGATGTCCGTCCACCTGCATGAAGGCAGAACAACAGGGATGGGGTGCACCGGGAGGAAAGTACGAATTGATATAGACGGCGATATCGTGCAAGATGCAGATCACGCCACCCTCAATTAGTTAGTGTCAATGGACAAGTGGGTTGAGCAGCACTTGAAGGAGATGCGCCGCGCTAGTGATGGACGCACGGAGGCGTGGGTACAGAAGCAGCACAAGATGCATTTCACGACATGGATAAAAAATCAGGACATATCGAACGATTGCATTGAAGAATCGAATCTAGCATCTGGCCCTTCTAGCCAAGTCACCACGTGGCAAGGGTACGACATCAATGGATACAGGTTCCACACAAAAGAGAAGGACAAGAAGAGCGCGGCACAAACTGCGGTGTTCGATATGAGGGCATCGATGACGCGACAGGGGATGTCAAGTCATACTATGGGCAGATCGAAGAGATATGGGAACTTGTCTACGGCAATGACCTACAGATACCCATCTTCCGGTGCCAGTGGGTCAAGCCAAAGTCCGTGGTCGTGGATGAGTATGGGCTGACAACCATTGATCTCCACAGTGTCGCCTACAGAGATGATGAGTGGGTACTCGCAAACCGCGTCGCGCAGGTAGCCTACTATCCGATGCCCAAAGAGAAAAACAAGCATGCAGTTGTCTCAGGAAAGCAGAGAATCGTGGGAGCCGATGGAGTCCAGAGTCCCGAAGAATACAACAACTACGCAGAGTTCTCTCTATTTACCGATCATCCACGCAAGATCAAGATCGCTGAGAACCGCGTGATCAGGAACAAGATGAAGCCTTGGTTCTGCCCCGACGGTGAGAAGAAGTCCGTCATAGGATCACTCCCACCAAAGTGATATGTACACCACACATTTATGTAACAATGTACTCACCTAATGATTAACGAGAACTTTTCATGTACCTACCAATTGTACTATACTTTTACTACTCTACTACTACGCTTACTACTACTCTACTACGCTTCCTCCTCCTACTCTACTACGTTTCCTCCTACTACGCTTACTACTACTACGACTACGACTACTACTACTACAACTACGACTACGACTGCTACTACTACTGCTACTACTACTGCTACTACTACTGCTGCTACTACTACTACTACTACTACTACTACTACTACTGCTACTGCTACTGCTACTGCTACTGCTACTGCTACTGCTACTGCTACTGCTACTGCTACTGCTACTGCTACTGCTACTGCTACTGCTACTACTACTGCTACTGCTACTACTACTGCTACTACTACTACTACTACTGCTACTACTACTACTACTGCTACTACTACTACTACTGCTACTACTACTACTGCTACTGCTACTACTACTACCGCTACTACCGCTACTACTGCTACTACTGCTGCTGCTGCTGCTGCTACTGCTGCTACTGCTCCTGCTACTGCTCCTGCTACTGCTCTTGCTGCTGCTCCTGCTACTGCTACTACTGCTCCTGCTGCTACTGCTGCTACTTCTGCTGCTACTGCTGCTACTGCTGCTGCTACTACTCTACTACTACTCCTACTCCTGCTGCTACTGCTACTCCTGCTGCTACTACTACTCCTGCTGCTGCTACTACTACTGCTGCTACTACTACTGCTGCTACTACTACTGCTGCTACTACCACCGAGGTGGTTGCCTTAGCATAACCACCACGGTTAATAGAATTAACCGTGGCGGTTATCCTAAGGAAACCGCCTCGGTTAATATTAACCGAGGCGGTTTTCTTTAGGTAACCGCCACGGTTAATCTCGTCTATATATACCCACTTCCCTCCCCTGAAATTGCAATCTCCTCCGTGCGGCTCAATTCGACCCCGAAGGGCTGCCGGATTTTCCCGCCGCCGCCGCTGCCATCGTCGACCCCCGCTTACGCCTCCGCCTCTCCTCTGCACCCGCCTCCACCTCCGCCCCTCCCCCGTACCCGCTTCCGCCTCCGTGTCTAGGACCTCCACCGCCGGAACCCTAGCACCGCCACCCACGCGCGCCCGTTCTCCGGCGGCTCTCCATTCCCAGAGCTCCGTGCTCCGTGTCCCCCGTCTCTGGCTCCGTCTCTGGCCCCGACCCCGACCTCCGTGCGCTGCCACCGTGCTCCTTCCCCGACCCGTGCTCCGTCTCCGTCTGTCTCCGTCTCCGGCCCCGGCAACGGCCCCGCCACCGTGCGCGCCTCTTTCTTCCCCGTGCTCGCCGGCGAGCTCGACCTCACCGACCTCCTTCCCCGGCCGTGCGCCTCGGTCTCCGTCCTGCATTGTTGCTACCGTGAGCCGAACCCTAGCTTCTTCCCCTGTGTTGCCTGGATGTGATGTCTGTGATGCATTTTTTTGTTTCAATTTTGTTTCAATTTTCCTAAATTTGAGTTGAAAATGCTGCCTATGATGCGTTTGGGAAGATTTTGAGGAAAAGCAAATGCCACTACCTATGATGACTAAGGTTATTAACTGAGAATTTGCCAATCATTGAGATTAATTGAATTTTACTCTTAGCTGTGATCTTTTTATATCATGGTTTGGTTGTTAGATTACTCGAGATTAGTTCAGACCATCCTCATTATTTGGTATCCAGAGCAGTTTGTTTGTTTCTTTGGATGCTTTATCCATGGCTCGATTACCTGCTATGTTTATCCAATTGATAGGTCACCACAGATTTGGGCATGTAGTGCAGATGTTTTGCTCATCTTTATAGCAGAATTATAGTGTTTGTTTATGGCTTGGTATTTTTGAGCTATTTCAGTTGTGTCCAGGGTTGTTATACAAAAATTCACATAAATGCATAATCATTTATAATGTCCATTCATTGATTTTCCACTAGATATGGAAGAGTTGAACATTAAATTACAAACTAGAACTTAGAAGTGATGGGAAAAGGGGGGTTTAGGTACTGAAGGCACATTTTAAATCCATTTCCACGACTGTTCAGTATGGTCAATGGCGACTTCAACTGGTGTTTTAGTTAGCCTTGGAAGCCCCCATGGTTACCTTTTGTTCCACAAATAACCAGCATAGTCCATGAAGTTACTGCAGGGTGGTGTTTCATTTTGCTCATGTCTTCATGGCTACCTTAAGCTTAGTTGAATTCTTAGTATACCAATGCTGAGGTGTTTATTTGTGATTGGTAATGCATTTGCCATTTTGACTTTCTACCACACAGAAGGCCGATGTTACCTGGGTGAAGCTCTATATTCTTTCTTTTGGTAGCATGAAGGGTTCAACACAATCTATGATGCTACTAAGGTTACTTGAGACTTTACAGCTGAAAATTTAGAGAAAAGTACAAATGCATGCTGCAATGCATTTATCGGGGGAGCAGTTTGTTTGGTTCTTTGGATGCTTTATCCATGGCTCGATTACCTGCTATGTTTATCTAGTTGATATGTCACCACAGATTTGGGCATGTAGTGCAGATGTTATGCTCATGTTTACAGCAGAATTATAGTGTTTGTTTATGGCCTGGTATTTTTGAGCTATTTCAGTTGTGTCCAGGGTTGTTATGTGCTTGTTAAAGGAAACAATCTTCCTTGATTGCACCAAACCAGATCCCTTGATTGTTAGGATGCTAATTGTGATCTCTTAACTGTGATGAGTTTGTACTGGTTTTTGTAATTGAGGGCTAATCGTATCTCTTGATAGTTTATATTATAATATATTTGATTCAAATAATTTAAGCACATGAATGGTTACTCTCAGTTAGCTGAAAATTAAATATTAGTAAACTGATAGTAAATTCAGACCACTAACACTTAAGATTATATTGCAAAAGTAATGAAATTTAAGATAGGAGCTGTAATCTGAGGCTATAACACATAAAAATTGAGAATACACCTCCCATGCAAACTTCTGCACAAAAGGAAACTTCTTGCCCTTGGTTGTTTTGGATTCTTCTTACCTTTTGACTTGCTGTGAACTTTTGTGAGGCACTTGGAGAAACTTAACTCTACTCCTACCCCTACTCTACTACTACTTTTGTACTACTCATCCTTACTAGTCCTACTCTACTACTACTAGTCTCTACTAGTACTCCTACTTACTACTCTACTACTAGTCTCTACTACTCTACTACTACTACTACTCTACTACTCTAACTCTATTACTACTACTCTACTACTCTGTCACACCCAATTTTAAGGATAAAATTGAATGCATAACCTTATGTGCGCCTCAGGATCAGTTACACATATAAGCCGATAAATACAAGGTAATATCAAAAGACAATGCTCAAATACATAACGTAGTAATAATTAGGATATAACCTTAAAAAGCAAATAGCAGAAAGACTCTCCGATCTTCACGTGTAGACGCCAACTCCACAGGGACACAGCTGACTGATTGACCACAAGCCTAACTGTTGTTGATATAGCAAGAGTGAGCACATATCGTACTCAGCAAATATAACATGGGATTTATGAGGCTCAAAAAGGATAGACACGGGTTTAACAGCAGTTTGCTTTTAATTAATTATCTTTTATGTAATTGGATAGCAACAAATTGAATAGCCCATAATTCATGATCAATAGTAAACATAATTAATGAATAGCAACACTATATTAGCAACAAGTCAACATCACCCCAAAGATAACTATTCCGTAAGACATCCAAGGCCGCTCGTGACTGTGAGCTCGGCTAGTATACCAGTTTTACACTCTGCAGAGGTTGTGCACTTTCACTATGAGCCGCGATTCCTATTTTCTCGGGGTAGCTAGCCCCATAACACTACCAAGGTGAGCAAGCAGGGTTTCACTATGAAGTCTTTCAAAGTACTCCGTCTAACAAGTTAGGGCCATTAGGAACCCGGTAAGCAGATGTAGAGCCCTCCTTCGTCGTGGCACAAGGTCACGCAAGTTATATACACTCGGACAGGAGCCGCACTATACCCAAGTCGTCAGGCCCCATCACGCCTTTCGGTAACCTCTAACAAACTAGAAAAAGTGCCCATACTTGACTAAAACCAGAGCCATGTAGCCCTCATAGTTGCACTGTAAATTCCGGATGTCATACTTACAGATCATTACCAAAGGTGAAGGATGTAGAGCATCACAAAAACTATGCTCCAATCCCCTAGTTCCATGTTGCTAAAAAGACATCTTTTGATCTTATTGCATATTCAACTAATCAAGTTTACATGATCATGATTTCAGTAGCGCGCTAGCATCGACTACCCAATGCATAAACCCATAGGTGACAAGGTAGAAGATAACAATTCTAGGTAGCACTTATGGTTATCAAGGTAGACACATGCATATGAATGTAATTATTACGGTGAATAGGATAACAAGGAAGATCCCATGCTATACTTGCCTTAGATTTGAGATCATTTTCTCTGATCCAAAACCTACAATGAATTGCTTCTTGATCACCACGTAAATCTCACCGACTGGACATGATCATAATGCACCACACAGCATCCAATACATTCATGCATCACATACAAGTATAATATTCTATTAGAACAATACACCAATTAATGAAAAATAGAAGTTAAAAAGGTTTAGAAAATAAATCTACGTATTGCTACGAGCACATAGACGCGAAGATCACGCTAATCAGAATTACGGTTAAAAAGATACAACTACCAGAGGATTTGCTTTTTATAAAAGAAACAAAAGAAAACTATATATATATATAAATACATTATAATATGTTTTCAGAGAATATTATTTATATTAAAATCATATTATATCAAGAAAACAAAATAAGGATTAATTATAGTCATTAATAAAAGACTAAAGTTAAATTAATTTTATATGCAGAAAACCAGTGGCTTTATGGATTTATAAAATAACATTTAGTTCAAACTCTTCAAACAGTTTTAAAATATTCATAAAACCTTTGTACTCGTCTTTACGATCGCATCAAGAAACATGAGTATCGTAGACTCACGGATTTGATATGAAGTGGAATGGATGTACGGAGTGAAATTGATTAAACAAAAAGATAAGACATGATAGATCGAAGGGATTATAATCAAACGGCCTAACGTGCAGATGGATGTGTTGATTATGCACGTGCCCTGAGTGTGCCTCGGCATGCATCGAATTGCTGTCTAGGAGAAACGTCAGGAGATTTGCTTACTCGGTCATGGGTGGCTCTGATCGAGATAGGTTGGAGAGCAGCGCGTAATATCACGGCGTCGCGTCTGGAGCCCGGTGGGGTTAGCACAACAGGAAACAGAAGCGCTAGCTGCAACCCAACGACGGTAGCTGACGATGAATTAACAGAGCGATGTTAATGGACAAGATCGCTGGAAAATAGGAAACGAAACGGAAAAAACAAAGCGACGATGGACTGATAAAAAAAAACACTATAGCGATGAGATGAACCTTACGACGAGAGTGGCGCAGGTAAGACATCGCAGCAGCATAGCAAAAGGATGAGGGAAATTTATTTTACTGCGTGATTCTCAAACTAGGGGCATTCCTTGATGTAGTTTTGGTGTGATTTGCCCAAAGTATTGGCCGATATATATAGGGAGAAAAACTCCTCACCTCAACATCAATTAGTAATATGGTACTAATTGAGATGACACCCTCCACCTTTAGTAATGGACCTAATTAATTATTAAAAGCCCGTTAGTAAATGATGCATGGGCTAAAGAGGTTCATTAGGATACTTGCACTTGGGCTTTGAGGGCTGCAGAAAAATTAGAGATTTTATTATTTTCGGAATAAAAATAATTTCGTAACTAAAATAATTATAGAAAAGTCTAGAATTAGCATCTAGTCCGTGAAAAATATCCCGAGGGCTCCAAAAATTATGAGAAAATTATTGGAGACATTTTCAAGCATGATGAACCGAAATAAAGCATTTGAACCTGATGAAAAGGTATTTTTTGAGCATCTAAAAATTAGATTTTTCTCAAAGAAAATAGGAAAAAGGGCCGAAAAAGTCAAGAAAAATTTTTGGAAAGTTTTTAGAGATAAGTTGATGAACGATAAGCACCAAAAAGTGATTTAGAGCTGAAGAAAAGGTTCTGATGAACTTCAATAGAAGGGATGGAGTTGAGAAACATGAAATTTGATTATAGAAAGAGACAGAGACATGTCCGCAGAGAAGATCGTTGTACTATACGCATTTTAAAACTTTATTCACTCACATCATAAATTCATTTACAAATAATTTTGGATCATTTTTAGTTTTGGCAAAGACCACTCAACCAAAATAAATCATATGCAAGGACATGAGTGCACAAACATGTTGCTAAACTTTAGTTGAATTTTAACTTAATAATTTTTTTAATTTCCCTATATTTTCGTGAACACAAAAATACAAAAACAAATCAGTTTAGCTCTATTTCAAAATTAGCGAAAATTGAGGTGTTACATACTCTAACTCCTACTACTACTTCTCTACTACTATAACTCCTAATACTACTCTAACTCCTACTACTACTCTACTACTACTTTTGTACTACTCCTACATACAACTCCTACTCTACTACTGCTAGTCTCTACTAGTACTCCTACTTACTACTCTACTACTAGTCTCTACTACTCTACTACTACTACTCTACTACTCTAACTCCTACTACTACTTCTCTACTACTCTAACTCCTACTACTACTCTACTACTCTAACTCCTACTACTAATTTCTCTACTACCACTAGTCTCTACTACTACTCCTACTTACTACTCTACTACTTTACTACTACTACTCTACTACTCTAACTCCTACTACTACTTGTCTCTACTGCTACTCCTAACTAGTCTCTACCACTACTTCTACTTACTACTCTACTACTAGTCTCCTACTACTACTCCTACTTACTACTGTACTAGTATTGTGTATGGCATTTTCGATGATGAATTGGTTTTGATTCTAGTAATGTGCTCAGGCAGTGGCATTTGTAATGATTTGAAACTTAATTTGTATGCTGAGGCAGTGGCTATGATGATGAAAATCCCCATATTACTTGTGAGCCTCTAAACTAGGATGGCTTGTATACCATATACAAGCAACTAGTTTAGAAATGATGTTATTATAATAGGGCAAATCTGAGCCAAATATGTACTTTTCTTATACTCTTTTGTACTCTTGTTATTTTATTTGTAAATGCAATGATGAATTGTTTGGCATATACTCTATGCAAACTTAAGGGCTATGATTACAATATGCCAAATCTGAGCCAAATATGTACTTTTCTACTATTATTTGTTTACTTTTAGTGTATTACTCTTTTGTAATTTTTCTACTCTTTTGTACTTTTCTTAATTACTTTGTACACCTACTCGCAATGTAAACGAAAAATGATGTAATCTCCATTTGCAATGAGAAAGGATGTAATATTCTTTTCTTTTATACTTTTCTTGTCTACTTTGTATGCCCTACTCCACTCTACTACAACTACTTACTACTCTACTTCTAGTGTACTCTACTCTACTACTTGTGAAATATCCGTATAACTCTATCTTATTCATAGCTTCCAATGGCGGGATCACCTGAAGGAGAATGGCGCCAGCCAAGCTCGGGCCTGAGTGATAAGGGAGGCTCCTCATCGTCATCAGATGAGAGCAACGAGTACGAGGAGGAGGTTCTAACACCTAGGCCGGAGAAGAAAGCACGTATGGAGGAAGAAGAAGATCTGACCTATATGTCGGAAAAGGGACAAAGAACAGGGCCGTCAACTCAAGGATCTTGCACCCCAGGTCGCGGACCAGAAGATGAAGAGGACCGCATAAGTGTACAACTAACACACCATCAACGTGCTCGCATGTACTATGTATACAGCTAATGTGAGCTCCTGTCGTGTACACAGATTCCGGTGCCACCTTTGCGTTTGGAGTTTGATGATGAGGGGCATGAATCCGGTCCATCCCCAGACGCTTCATCAGAAAAGATAAGCTCCAAGAGTGGAAAGTCAGAATTGAAGAAGACACCAGGTGTCAAAGAAGGTGCGTGCCATAACCAAGATAGTGCCGCAGGGAGAGCCCTTGGAGCCACAAACAGTCATCGGCACCTTCAGCAACCAATGCTCTTACATAGTAAGAGAACATGTGCCTATCACTTATTCAGATTGGAGGAAAGTGCCGCATACTCTGAAGGACAAAGTGTGGACTGACGTGAAGAGACGTTTCCAGTATCCACCCGAACAATATGATGAAGCCGTGTGCAGGGGCCATGCGTTGTTCCTGGCAAGCAAAGCTCTTCGTAGCTTCTGGTCCAAACTCAACACCCAGTACGTGAAGAAAGGGAAGACACCATACGGAGACTACAACTTCATCAAGCGGCATATCTGGGATGAGTTTGTCGAGAAGATGACCACCGATGAAGCAAAGCGCAAAGGTGAGAAGTTCTTGGAGCTCGCAAAGAAGAATAAGCTCGTCCACCACCTAGGCATGACCGGGTATGCTGGCAAGAGGCCCAAGTGGCGCCAGGAAGAAAGGGAGGCAGAAGCGGCCGGGCAGAGCTACCCGTTATAAGGCATTGATGAGAGGTCACACGACTACCTATATGCCCATAGGCCGAAGAAGCTGAAGGAGGGCAAGAGTCAATACAATGAGGAAAATACCGAGGAAGCAGAGAAGGCTGTACTCAAGATCACTAAGGCTGCTCAGTCAGGGGAGTTCCAACCTCGTAGGGATCACGATGTACTGACCGAGGCGCTGGGCAACCTTGAGCACCGGGGCCGCGTTCGGGGCGTGTCCTCAAGGCAGAGCAGGAAGAACGTGGAGTCCTGGACAGTCTGACGCTGGGACACAGCACACGAGGCAGGTATACAAGGAAAGGGCTCATCCAAGAAGGCCGCGATGAAGCAATGTAACAAATGATCAGCAAGTCAATAAAGGAGGCTTTCACTAGCACCGACCCCAAGATGGTGGAGTTGCGGGCACAGATGTTTGTGCAGGCTGGTGTACAACTACCAGCGAGTCAGCAAATAGTTTCAGGCTCGTCGACGGCCAGAGGAACCCGCAGGTACCCGGTCGATGACATCTTCGAGCCGAGGGAATGCACGCTCTTTATTCCAATAGGACGCAAGACGACGAATAAGAACGCTGTTGTCAATGGACTAGGGCACCCCATAGAAAGCGGTGCCACATACAACAACAGGCCGATCCCGCATGACTATGCTAGTGTAGAGATCCTTTGGACCCACAGCGATTACGATGAAGAAGAACTCGACTACCCAACTGAAGAAGGGGTCAGGTACCTCGGTGGGACTATCGCGTCGTTTGTTCTGTGGAACAAGGAAGACATCGTCTTGGAATTCCAGACGTCTCCACCATTGCAGCCCACGGAGCCACACTCGTCTCCACCGGGTGGTGGCAACGACGATGGCGGCGACGACTCTGAGGACGACGACGACGACAACTACGACGCTACAGGCCTAGACAACAGTCCTGTACCGCGTCCCGACGAGAGTAGCCCTCAAGGAGTTACAGGGTGTCCATCAGGCAACGAGACACCGCCCCCCACCCAGGGCAGTGGGAAATGTCCTTCAGCACCGAAGAAACCGGATGATGAAGCGGGGGACAAACCTGCCGACCTCACCACGGACAAACCTCCCCACTTCACCACGGAGCAATGGGTGACGTCCAACAGAGTCGAAGAGTTCAAGTACTCTACGACGTTCGAAAGGTATGTATACTTATGGCAACTAAGCATCTTCAATAGCTTAAGTGCGCGTAGATGGACGTAACATTTTTTTTTCATGTTGCCCCCACAGGGAGCGAACCCCGCCTAAATTTCGGCCGTTAAGTCCAGATTGGCCAGATAACTACGAGAATGACAAATTCATGTTGACCATGGGCGATCTTATGGAGGAGCCGTGGGAGGTTCGGAGGTTCCACATCTGTTATATGCATGCTGCGAAGCTGGACATGAAGGAGTTCGTTGTGAAGGTCCCGCAGGAGTACTTCCATTTGGTGGACGACGAGACTTTTATGCTTGTTGAATTCCACGACATGCATAGGATGCTGTGGCGCAAGGATCTCGACGTCGTCCAAGTGACTTTTTTTGTCATGTAAGTTATATCGTATCTTTGAATCGCTATAGGTATGTTATTTGAAGACGATCAAACTAACAATGTCATGACGACGACTTATGTTTTTAGGATGCAAACATATGTATGCAAGGAACTAGACAATCCTATTTTGTACCTATATCCTATGCATATTAGCCAGAGGGCAATAATTGACCACGGAATACCGGACACGCATCCTGAACGGACGACATAAGACATAAGACTAAATGTTATGTCCTTGTTTAGGAAGTCAACGTTTTGTAATATCGACGGTGACATACGGGGGATACATACGGATGACATAAGACTAAATATGATTTACGTGTTTATACTATGTACGTGCATTTTCTACTTTGAATGTATGTGAA
Source organism: Eremochloa ophiuroides (assembly GCA_038502445.1). NCBI lineage: Eukaryota > Viridiplantae > Streptophyta > Magnoliopsida > Poales > Poaceae > Eremochloa > Eremochloa ophiuroides. The sequence goes on from JAHLJS010000008.1 coordinate 54,605,849, forward strand.
TATCAGAAATTTCGGTTTGAAATCCAAATTCAAATATTACAAAAACAATTTTTTTATTCCTAGAAAATAATAACGGTGGTGGTTATATTAAGATAACCGCCACTGTTAATAGATTAAACGTGGTGGTTGTGTAAAACTAACCGCCTCGGTTATCTTTACTAAACCGTCCTCGGTTAATATAATTAACCGTGGCGGTTGGCCAACCGTCTCGGTTAAGGCCACGATTAACCGTGACCTTAGGTCCGAGGTGGTTAAGAAAACCACCACGGTTAAGCCTTTTTGACCGCCACCGTTAAGTTTTCTATAGTAGTGTTTAGAGTTTAGGGTTTACTTGGGCCATGATTGGACACTTATTGAAGAAGATTCTCCGGCCACTACAGTGACTTTTTTGCCTCACTTTTTTGTAACTAAACAGGCCCTAAGGTTCTAAGTTCTGGCGAGACGGACTCATGGGCAAGGGATAGGGAAAACGGATCGGATACAAACGAATATCACTGATATCATTTTTTTATATTTATACTCGGATTTAGATCCAAACACGAATACTACCAGCTATATCAGAAGGATATGGTTATATATCGATGTCATAAATATAGGATTTGAGCATTAACATATGAATACAATATCGGGTGTTGAATATTTAGAGTCGGATACTGACTGATCAATATTCCTTAAAAAATTTGGTCTCGAATATGATTGGAAAAATATTCATACTGTTTTCATCCGACATCAAGGGTTTCCATGGCGATTCCAACGAGACAGATGGTCGGCAAAAACCAGTGCTACTGATTGTTGAGGGCTGGCCTGTTGCGCCTGGCGATCGGCATCCCCCACAAGGCATGTGAGCAACATGTAGGGTTGCTACGATTGGAGACCATCGGCTTTGACAATGCCACCAAGCTGTGGGGCTGTGGGCTAGCAGCTACTAGCTCCTAGCGTGCAACAGGTGATGTCCCGAACTCCTGACGCCCAAACATGATGAAATGTGCACAGTAGCAGCTGGTGTGCATTCGAAGGATTGGGGAGCGGAAAATTAGGGTTAGAGAGTCGGGATGTATTTAGACGCTGGATAGTTAAAATTTTAGTTATTGTAGTACATGTGCTAACTTTTAGTATAACCTAAATGCTACTTTTCGGGTGTGCACGCGTCGATGACTCCAGACGCACACCGCATCCATCGTCCCTTTTTTTCTCCCCACGCGCACACCTCCATCAACCGTTCATATAGGATGGGATCAGGTGCTTGTGGGGCCCACACCTTGACATATCCACCAACGCTGCCCTGCATTCTCTCGAACATCCATCTCGCTTCGACTCTCTCTCCCTCTCTCTCTCTCTCTCTCTCTCTCTCTCGTATGCGCTCAGATCGGAAAACGGCGAGGAAAAAGCATCGGAGATCTCGTCGGCGATCTTCGGCGGTGACGTGGTGCAGCGACGTCGGCGGGGCGGTACAGAGGGATGGAGGATTTGCGGTGGCTCCAACTTCTCCCTTGCAGTCAATAGCGATCTGCCATCGCCGGCTCGCCGCCGTCACCAACCCTATGACCCTATCGGGGATGAGGACATACACGGCTGCGGTCAGCAGCGACGCTATGCGAAGGGTGATTAATCGGACACATAGAAAAGGTGCCACACTCGAAGGTGAGTCATCAGTTCTTATTTCCTGCCTTCCTAGCAGATTATTTCATCCCCAAGCACCATGCGAAATGACTTATTGTGTGTGTGTTTTCTGAAATTTTTGGTAGATATTTGAAGCGCATATCAGGAGGTTGACGAGGACTAAAGGGTATGAAGGTTAGTAATCGATTTGTGTGTATGGGGAATTTTTTATGCTCTGCTCAGTCGATCTGACATCTGAGTGATTTTTGGTAGTCATCAGGCGAGCCGTAGATCAGGAGAGACACTTGACAAGTTGTGTACTAATTTTAGATTTATGGAGATTCATTTCACGTTCCCTTCCCGCTTAAGAGATCATCTAATATTCTGTTTGTGGCTTTGGAATTTCCTGTAGTGAGGGAAGTTCAAATCAGCGGTTGGGTGATGACTAGCTTGGAGGAAATGCAGCATCAGTTATACAGAGGTCACTCTCTAATTTGGACTCCTATTTTCAGAATCGATTGGCATGTATTTTTTGTTACTAGCATTTTGTGTATGTCAAATTGAGTTAGCTAGGAATCGAACCCATGCGATTTAGCTACATTATTCTCTTCTACTTGGGTAGTTAGGTCACCTTGGGCAGCAGCTTCTCTAATTCGATGCGTTTAAAATTCTACTTCTTTATGCACTTCCTAGAATGTGAGCTTATACTCTTTTTAGGCAATTGCTAATTATTTCCCTTAGCTCCTAGCAAAGCACATTTGCCTCATTGGTGTCAGTTTGTCACCCTCTGTTTGTGGAAGTAGTATCGTATTCAGGGCGTCTGTTATGAACCAGGAGGCCGACATCGACACAAAAATCAAAAGTTATGAATGACACTTTTCCTGCCTTTTCTCCCTATGTTAGGCAATAATAGTGCTAAGCGTTAGGCAATAATAGGTTCTAAATTAGGTAAAAATGTGTACTTGATTAAGCAATAATAATGAATACCAAAATTAGCAGCAGGAAACTCAGGCATGAACAGAAATGGTGGTGCTGGTGCGCCATAGGGATCATTGCACAAACAAGATTTGATGACGAGGAATACGGGCTGGGGATGAAAGGCGTATTTCGCGCCCCTCACCAAGCTACTCCGACATGGAACCGTGCTATCGTACAGGTGGTCCCACGGATCCGAACTGGCACGAAACCGAGAAGAGCGCCAAATGCCAGCCAAATCCGGGCTTTTAGCTTCATACCATGCATCCACCTGGCACAGAAACTTGTTGGTAGCGGAGCTGGTAGGCCTCCAGGCTGACTAGAAAGAGGCGGGGCAGGGGGTTAAGCAAGGCTGCCGCTAGGGGATGTGAAGTGGAGGGCGCCACCGCCTTGTAGAGGAGCAAGACGTAGAGGGGGCAGGCCGTCGGAGCCGTAGACACGCACGACGCTCCTATCGTCACTTTCGCCGCGGTGGTGACAATCGAGGGGATATGGTAAGCGCATAGCAAGGGAGGTAAAAGGAGATAGAAGTGCAGGGGAGCTTGTGATAAGGCCCGCTTCACGAGACTTCCCGCAGCGCTATGCCTATGCATTTGGAACATCTATGAACAACGAGATGGGTGTGTTTCTATGCATGGAGACAAAATAACAGACGCCCTGAATGAAGTGATTTTCTATTAATTGATTTAACTGAGTACTGCTTAATTTCATGACTATTTATTTATATATGAACTCTATGGTTTTCATTCAACCAATCTTACACCTAACTCTTGGGTTTGTATTTTGGGTCGAACATGTATGTATGATATATTGTTAACATATTTTCTTGTACATTTAAATTATCCAATAGTTGATTCAATAAATGAAGAAACACTATTAGAATATTTTTAAAACCTAAGTCAGCATCTTTTTGCACTAATTGTTCAATAATGCATTATGAATTTTAGAATATGAATTATATTTAAGAAGTTTGAATAGTATGTTCAGAAAATTTTGTAAAAAAAAACATAAAAAATGTATTGGATTAGTCGTGAATGAAAATACGGTTTAAAACAATTTTGGAACGGTCCAAAATTAAATTAAAGCATGCACCTGTGTTGCCTTTCAAACAAAATCAGATCATGCATATGGCAAAATATTTTGATGTGCAGATTGGTTTGTACTTTTTTGTCTCATGGACAATGTTGCATATGTCTAGAATTTTTCTGATCTGCACAAATTAAATTTTCCATATATTAGTTGCATGGAGAGAATGATGTGCAGTTCAGAGTCTGTATATAGTTTTAGGAAATTTTCTACACAATTTACATGCAAATCTAATTCCTATTGAGAGCCCCAGGTTCATGAATTGCTTAAATAAGATCGAAGAATAATGATCATTTTTTTGTAGAACAGTCCAGGAAATGCGAAAATAAGATTAGTTTTGAATATGCTTGTAACAGAACCGCCTAAATCATATGGCCCACAGGCACCTGTCATTGTCACTAATGACTTCTGACAGCCAGGCTCGTGTCCCAAATGATCTAGAAGGCCCTGCCGGGTTACATCAGCACCCGTTTATCCGACAGGATCCCATTGCGAAGCCATTACACAATTACAACATTTCATAATAAAATACGTCAGAGTAAAAGTGCGGAAGATCACGTAGCATTTATATTACAAACCGGTTGTCCAAATAGAATTTAAGTGCAGTTATTACAAACCATAATGAAGTAGCAGTAGCAGTGGAACGACAATACAACATACTTAGATAAATGATAGCTGGAACCCTGCCCACGGGTCCTACTTCACTCTTCCTCACTTCCTTCCTGGACGATGGTCACACAGCAGGGAGCGAGACACACCTACTGCTGTGGTTCTCCTACAACAGGGGTTAACAAACCCTGAGTACTGGGATACTCCGCAAGACTTACCCGACTAAAGAAAAGGGAATGAGACTCAGGAATACAGGCTGAGGGGAGTCAAGGTAAGGCTTGAGCAAGAGTCAAAGAGTTTTGCAGAAAAAGCATTATTATCCTATTTCAATATTTTAACTCAATCTTATTTTCATCATAATCCATAATTACAAGTTCATTCTCATATATCATCATACTTTCAATTCTTAATTATTCTCAAAAACACCTAGTTCCGAACCACTTTTCAATTGTAGGTCAAAGGATCAAAGTCTCCATATCCGAGGGGCAACGACGATTCGAATCGATTAGTACCCTAGCTGGGGATCCCTATCCACACTGTGTATGTAGCACTTAAGCTTGCATATGCCAACCCCGTCTACCACGGCTTTCCTATCACTGAACCGGTCCTGCGCCACTCGAGAGCACAGTACTTCTCTCCTATCCAGGCACGCCGGCCGCGAGGGTACACGCTACTCTCGCCATCTCTCCACTCCTAGTGTGTGGTTATCGGTTCAAGTAATAGAGCCATCGGAATCAGGGCTTCCCGTAGTATGTGGCTAGTTGTAAAGTCTCGATCACAGCAGGCCTACAACGAACGGTCCCTAATTTTTTTCCGCCAGCGACATTGCATTGGGACTCTAACCCAAGTATAAGTGTCCCAACAGTTTTTAAATCCCTTTCTCGCCGATGGTCAAACATTGGGACTCAAACCCAAATTCACAACCATCGAGCGGAAAATCCCTTTCCGTCGGTGACGGTGCATTGGGGCTGCTACCCAAGTGCACCATCTCCGAACGGACTCATAGCCCTTTCCTTTCTCATGATTCATTACAACATATCATCATAAGTCAAAAATAGCGTTTTATGCAAATCCAAATCAGTTGAGCAGGGCTAAGCATTTTTTTTCAAATATTTTCATTTTAAACAGGTTTCAAGGGTAATGTATTAAGGTAGGCAATGCAGCAAGATAGGTGACAATCAACTCCTATCAACCTAATGCAATAATTAACTCAATTTATAAAGATTTTATAAATTACAAGGAATGGGACTGAATGCACCAGGGCTTGCCTTGGATTGCGTAGAGCGTCGGATCGGGATCAGTCCCGCAAATATCAAACCCTTGCACAACCTCGGGAATCACCTCCTTGGAAGTAGGCTCGACTTTAACTTCTTCGTTCACGGGCACTACACGTGTGCAATGATGCATGCTTAATATGATGAAATGATACGGGTACATGAAATAATAAATTAAACAATCCGCAAACACTACTAATCTTCACAAGGTATCCAAAGTAACTATTTCTAAAAATTTGCCCTAGATCATAAGGATGTTTGACCTAAGATCACAATCAATCCAAAATTCACACCAACCCTAAGTGATTAGGATTTACTATTGATTTTATTAATCAATTAATCAAGCATTTAATTAATAAATAATTAAACTATTTCCATTTGATGCCAAACTTTACCAATAGGTAGCTCTTGACTTGAAACAGTAGCAAAATAAATTTCATGATTTTTGGAGTTACAGAGAATTAATTAAAATTACTCAAAGTTGCATTTATTGATTAAATCTCTGATTTTTAGTTACTGCAGAAAGTGCTCAAAACATGTACTTAATATTTTTATTAAATAATTACACAAAACAGAGAGTCTACACAAATATTTTCATGATTTTTGGGGTAGCACATTAATTCCTATAAAAAGAAGATATCACAGTACTATTTACATCAATTCAAAATGAAAAAACCATTTAAATTCATCCGGAAAAAGGAAAAGTACCAACCGAGCCCCGCAAACACCTCATAGTACCAGACCCAAACCCTTCACGCCTCCGGCGAGCATGAGCTCGCCCATGGCGGTCCGGCGGCCACGGCCACGGCGGCGCAACCGCGTTCCCGGCAACCCAAGCTAGTAGCGTTCAAGATTAAGCGCCTTAGGGGTCTAGTGTCTCACCAAGAATTGCTCTGGCTAGCTAGTTGGTCTAGGGGTGGGGTAGAAAGGAGATCGTGACGACGGCAGCGGAGTCGGCAGCCCGGTCACGGCGGCGTGGAGATGTTCTGGTGGTTCGAGAGGTACAATCACGAAGCGGGTCGGTGCGTGAGCATCACCAAACTACCAAGAGTTAAGAACGACGGAACTCAAGAACAATGGCTCACCACGACGAGCTAATCCTAGCGAGGCCACCCACGGCGGCGCTCCGGCTGTGCCCGAGGAAGAAAACGAGGCCCCGAGCACTACAGACGTTGAGAGAACACGCCGGCGGGCTCAATAGGAGCGCAAGGAAGTGGTGAAGGCATTGGCAAGATGGAGAAGACGGAGGTGAAGTAGGGATGGCGAATTCGACCGGCGAGCGCAAGCAGTTTTCGGCGAGCCGAGAGGAAGAAGAAGCATAGTGGGATGCTCGTCGCCATTAAAGGGCCGGGGAGCGAGGTGGATAAGAAGGGCGAGGTTCCGGGCCCCCCCCAGCGCTCACGGCGCGATGGCGACAGGACCCTGCCCGGCCAGACGACGCCTGCGCACGGCCGCGGTAGGGGTCCGGCACTGTAGCAGTGCAAAGGGGTCAAACCCTATTCATTCAAATGATGAGCTATACCATCTGAATCAGGGAGAGGTCCAAAAATAAAAGTTGTAGAAAATTTCTTGTAGAACATTTTTACTTTTTCGACCAAGTTCAAATTCTACGCAAATTTGAAAATAATCAAAAGGGGGTAAATCTTGAGTTTGAAATTCAAACACAATTCAACCTAATTCTCCAAAGTTTTCCACATAACTTGAAAATATGTAAAAATAAAAGTTGTTCTACTCACTGAGCTTAACAATTTATATTAAGGAAGTTTGGTCAAATTCCTTGTAGTTTTTAAATTGATGTTTCAAATTTGAATTTTAACATAGTAATTAGGGTTTAATTCAAATTTCTATGTAGTAACTTTAGATTTGCCAGAGATAAAAGTTGTTCCATTTTAAAATATCTACAACTTATATTAAGGGACCAACACCAAAATCCTTTTAGTTTTTGAATTAGGGTTTTAGGGTCCGATTAGGGCTTAATTTAAATTTTCTTTTTGATATTATTTTTGATTTCCAATTATAGGTTTAATTGCACAATCATCTCCATACACAATCAAAGCACTCTAGAGACCCTAAGCACAATCATATGCAGGCAATTAAATTAAGGATTAAGTCCAGTTTTCACCCCTCAACTATCGCGTCAGTCTAATTTATACCCCCAACTACAAAACCGTCTATTTCTGGCACCCCAACTATCAAAACCATTTACTTTTAGCACCTGGAAGGGGGCAAAGCTGTTTTGACCATGTGGGGCCCATGCGTTAGCCACTCATCATCTCCCTCTCCATCTCCACGCTCACCTCTGTTCTCGTTGTCGCGGGAGGCCATGCCGTGGAGGCAGAGGCGGAGGCGCGACGCCGTCATGGGCCGCCTCGCGAGCAAGACGCCGCGGGCGAGCGCTGCTCCGCCTCGCGAGTAGGCCGCCGCGGGCGAGCGCGACCTCGGCTCTCGCGCCGGCCGCTGCAGGCGAGCACTACACCGCCTCACGAGCAGGCCGCCGCGGGCGAGCCAGGCCTCGCCTCGCGAGCAGGCCGCCTCGGGCGAGCGCGACCCGCCACTCGCGCTGCCGCCGTGGGCGAGCGCGGCCCGGCCTCGCGTGCCGGCCGCCGCGAGCGAGCGCGGCCCCACCTTGCGCGCCGGCCGCCGCGGGCGAGCGTTGCTCCGCCTCGCGAGCAGGCCGCCGCGGTGAGGGCATGCGCCACGCAGGCCACCGAGGGCGAGCACGGCTCCGCCTCGCGAGTAGGCCGGCGGCAAGGGCGTGCGCCACGCAGGCCACCACAGGCGAGCACGGCTCCGCCTCCCGAGCAGGCCGCCATTCACTGCTCCACCTCGCCGAACCTACTTCAGCGCGAATCGAGCTCAGGTAAGGCGCAATCGAGCGTTTTCCCCGCCGCCGCAATGGACACCGGTGCCACCGAGCTTCTTCCTCGTCGTCGCCCGTCCTCCTCCGTCCCTCTTCCTCTTCATTTTCGCGCGCTCCGAGCTCGCCTCGTCGTGTGGGTGCTTTTACTTGCCTCGCCTGGCCTTGTCGCGGCCGGAAACGGCCAGCGCGTCGCCGTCGTCTCGCCGCCGTCCGCCTTGTCCGCTGCTGTGCCTCGTTGTCATCGTTGGGGTCGCCATCGGCCTCCATCTTCTAGCCCAGCCGGTTTACAGTGTCGAGAGGAAGAGAATGGTGCCCGCGGCACGGCCGGAGGACTCGCCGCCGGCGAGAAACAGACCGGCGGAGCTCCTCCCCTGCTCTGTGCGGCTGACCGGTGGGCCCGACATGGCAAAACCGCTCTAAAATGGACAAAACAGCCCACACCGGTGTCCAGGTTTTAAAAGTGAACAGTTTTGACAGTTGAGGGTGAAAACTAGACGGTTTTGTAGTTGGGGGTGAAAATTAGACCAACCCAATAGTTGAGGGGCCAAAAGTGGACTTAATCCTTAAATTAAATATGATGACATGGCATTTTTAATTATCCGTAATACCCGGGGTATTGCAATGCTCTTGAACTAGCAATGTATAAAATTTATGAACATGTGTCAAAGCAATGTACTCGATCTGATGTTGCATGTGCAACACCTTATTATGTCTTTTCCATACTCTTAAAATGTTTGTTCACGTGATAACCTAATCTAGAGAAGAGTTGTGAGACACTAAGATCTGAAGATAAACAAATCATATAGTAGTTCTTACATGACTATCATACAACACATTTGTCAATTTTTTGAATTGCCCTATGTTCTTGTTACCCCATCCTATCATTTTAAGAAGTTTACATTTCATCTGTTTATCAACCAGCAAACTAATGTTTTTACTTCCTTATTTGGTTGCTGCTAGGGAATCGCTAGAGGGAAAAAGACATCATCAATGGTGGTGTGACATCAACCCACAAACTAATGATGTATGTGATCTACAAAGGCTACAGCTAATAAAGGCAACCGGTAAAAATAAAACAGTGAACTTTGGGTTACATACAACTACCAATCCAAAAAAAAGTATTCTTAGGCAATAATATTGTTCTGATTAGGCAATATATGATTCCGAAATAGGAAAAATAGTGTATTTCATTGACCAATTTTATTGAACATCTAATTTTTTATGTTTAACATAGAAATAGCAGGATCCTATATAGATCTAAAAGCAAGCACTACATGTTCTCTAATTATCACTTCATTTTTGTTGTTACATTGCAGGTTATAAATGTATTCCGTGGAGGAATGCAACAAATAATGTGTCAGCAGGTTGTCAAGTAGTATCTTGCAGCTGATTCTGGGAGCACATGCTATGCTTCTCCACTCTCCGCACGGCCAAAATCTTCCCTCTTTGCCAACAAAAGAAAGCAGCGGGATCAGGTTTCAAAAAAGAAATGTGCAGTCGGATGGTGGATTTCCTGCACGCGCACGCCCTAGTAAAATCCTTAGTATAAATGTCTAATTATGGTCTAAATAGACTTAAAAAATTTATCTCGCGATTTATATACAAAATATGTAATTAGTTTTTCATCTATATTTAATGTTTCACATATAGATCTAAATATTCGATATGATGTAATGTGATGAAAAAGTTAGAATTTTGAAGGGGACAAACAATGCCTAATGGCATCCTCAACGTCATGTGCAAATCGTCAGCTAATAATGTGGAGCATAAAAATGATTTAAAATTAAAAAAATCAGATGAAGGTACATTATGTCAGAGACTCGAAATTTTTTGAGAAACGTGCGAGTTAAGCGTTTCTTATCTCATTAGCGCTGTGGCTTTTGTGTTTCTCTTTCCTCCCTGATTGGGTGCCTACTCGTCCTCGCTAGCTACTTAGGCCATAGTTGGGGACAGTTTAAGATTATGTTAGGATTCTCTTCTCTAAACTTTAGGTTTCTAAAAACTTTAAAGAACTTTAACTCTTTTTGATATCTAATGTTTTAATGTGAATTGGACTAAGTTTAGAGCTAATTTTAAATCACATGTTTAGAGATTTAGCTTTAAAATTTAGAAATGTAAAGTTTAGAGGTAAGAACCTAAACAGCCTCTAAATGACGCGTGTATACCTAGTACTAGGACAGTACATGAGCCGTAGTGCTTTGGCAGGGCGGGTGGGGATCAGGGTTTCAGGGACGGGGGACTAGGAATCTACGCGAACTAGGAATCTATCCCCGAGCATATTTTATTACATTTGAAATAGTTATTATAAACGCATAGTGCCATACTATATCACGCGAGCATATTTTTTTTGCATATATTAATTAATATAAGATTAAATTGCTAGTCCTAAAAGTATTGGATGGATTTCGCCTCTGTTCACTTCAGCTCATCAACCCTTATTTTTAGCTTTGAAATAATGTTTTCTTATAAAAAAATTATTATCAGTCAAAATCAACGTTTATTTTCACTTAGGTCGCTATGCTACACAATCAATTTAAGTGATCTTATCTAGCACCAAAATATTGGAGCTGAATGAGATCATTTATTTAAATAGATTAGAGATCTAGACGAAATGCGTGGGACACTTTGGACCGGCAATTTTACTCCAATATATAAAATCCTTAGATTTCGATGCTGACGGGACAAAAAATAGAAGAGGTCAAATATGGGCGCGCGGCGCTGTCTGTCTGTCTGCTAGTGGCAGCGGCATGCGGATACGGCCGGTGACTCGTGGAGCGTGAAAGCTGACGCGTCTCGGGCTTTCGGCACGGCGCGAGACGACTTCGGCCGAAGCACTAACTAAAGTAGAGGTGGTTAATTTTAGGTATGATGTATTTAAATATTTCATAGTTAAATCTAACTAAAGTTTATCTTGAGATCAAAATATATATAATCTAATTAGCTGTTTCAACCCAGATAAAACCAGCTAAAAGGTCTAAATGATTAAACTATTACCAACTAAAGTTTAGTTAAAGTATCCAAACACATTCAGTTAAAGTTTAGCTATCTAAATAATAGTATTAATGAGGGGTAGCATAGTCAAGATTTTAAATTAGGTAGAGCATCTAAACATCCCAGCTAAAGTGATCTTTAACTAGATAAACTTTAACTCTATCAATTAGCTAGCTAAATTTTAGTTGAGGGGCTTCCCTTCACCGTTCGAAACACGGGCGGCGCGCTGTCATCGGTTTGGTGGCATGCGCACGTCACGTGCCCGCTACCGCTAGCATGTGTGTGGGGCCGGCTGAACATGAGGGTGCGTGCCTGGCAGCCGGGGTGTGGGGAGCGGAACAGGTGGACGGCAACCGTAACGATGCAGCGCGATCTTTTTGTTCTGGTCTCCTCTCGGTGTCGGGTCGGGCGGGGTGGTGTCATGATTTCAAAACCAGTGGACGTGGACGGCGACGGGGCTGCTCACGTCTGTCTCAGCTCATCTTCCCAGCGGCCACATGCTGAGCGATCACTGAACGCTGCTAAGGTTATCACTTCCATGCCTTTTCCTACCTTATCATAGTAAAATAAAATTCGGATAAAACCTTACTAGGTGCGTGTTTCATCGTATATTTATCGACCTTAAATTTTATGACTCATAAAGAGTTGATAATCGTGTCAAATTTTTTTTTAATCATATCAAATCTATTTCTTTTCTCTTCCTAAATACTCCCTCTGTCCCATAAAGACTGTCGTTTTAAACTTTTCAGAAACTGCATTTGACCAGTCCGTCTTATTCAAAAATTTTATACAAAATACAAAATCAATAAATAATTATTAAATTATCTCTAATGGTATAACAAATCATAAAAAGACAAATGATATTTATACAAAATTTTTAAATAAGACGAATGGTCAAACGTGATGTCTGAAAAGTCTAAAACGACAGTCTTTATGAGACGGAGGGAAGTAAACGGTTATGTCACTGAATATACCTATGTAGCAACCTATTTAGAGACTATTTAGGACGACTACTCTAAAAAAATAGCTCCAAATTGTAGATCCAACTAAACTCCACCATAGAACAGCTTCATTGTGGATCTAAAATCTCAAAAAGCATTTGGTATAACTCCTATCTCGTCTCTATCTCAATTGTAATTTGGACCCATGCATCAGAAACTAAGGCCCTGTTTAGTTCCCTACAAATTTCCAGATTTCTTGTCACATCAATTATCCTTTACGCATGTATAGAGTATTAAATGAAGTAGCACCTCTTGCATGTTTGCACAGTTTACCTAGGTTTTCTCGAGACGAATCTTTTGAGTCTACTTAAGCCATGTTTGGACAAAAATTATCAAATACAAACGAAAGTGCTATAGTACCAAAATTTCGTAAACTTTGCGAACTAAACGGAGCCTAAAACAACACTGCTCCAGTCATCGAAGGAGGGAAGGATCCAAACAAGTCCTAATTCTACTAGATTCTACTAGATGTGTTTTCAGAGTTACTTAATCCGTTTCCAATTTATAAATCGTTTGACTTTTTAAAGTCTAAGTTTGACCAGTCGTTTTATTTAAAAATTTTGTAGAGTTAAATTTAAGTTATTCTTAAAGAACTTTTATTAATAAAGTATATAATAATAAAAAAGTGATAGTTTACACAATTTTTTAAATAAGACGAGTGGTCAAACCTAGGACAAAAAAGTTAAACGACTTATAAATTAAAACGAATGAGGTATCATTGTAGGTTCAACGTGAGGATGGTTGATTATTCCACTAAACAATGATAGTGGTGGATAATTTCTCCTAACTTCATAAAATTTAGATTTGGTGGAGCACCCCTTGAGGTGCTCCTAACTTCATAAAACAGACCCTCGTTAATAGCTCGTTAGCCTAGAAAGTCGATCTATTAACGAGGCTAACGAGCCTACGACCGTGTGCACAACCAACAAAAGAACAGCTTGTCAATCTCAAGGCCTGTTTGATCCAATACTATGGCCTATGGGCCGGTTCGTTTCAGATTAAGTTGATACGGCTGGGAGGCTTCCCGTTCATCACTCCCTTTATTTTTTATTTCATACTCTCTTTATTTTCATTTACATATCGTATTGGCTTTGTTCTAAGTTAAATATTTATATTTTTGACCATCTATTTCAACAAAAAAAAAGACTAATGACATACATTTCTAGATTCATTACGAAAAATACTTTCATAATCTATAATTCATATGTTATGAAACTATAAGATCTTTTTTTAAAAAAAAATTGGATGGTCAAGTATAGTAATGTTTGACTAATACTAGAGCCAATATGACATGTAAAAAAGAACAGATGGTATACAGTGCTTGATAAGTGGTAAACAATCGTTGACTGATGCAACTGCTGCGGCTAGTCCAATAGTTAGAGCCAGTTAGAGCGCTTGCATGCAGTTTTGGCTTTTCGGTGCCAAGGTGGATGCTCACGGGACGCTTGAGTTTGCGTCCGATGCTAAAACTGACTCCAACGATGTCAATGTGAGACAAACCCAAAAATAGGTCATCTATAGTGCATTTGCAAGCCAAACCAGTCTCCAACCGAGTAGCCAAATGGAGCAACGCATTTTGGGTTGCATCTGATGCGCAACGCATGTTTGTGTCCTCTCTTCATCCTTTTGCCTCTTCACGTGTTGGGCCCACCGGAAGGGAACCGCAGGGCCACGCCGCCGGTGCCACGCCGCCGTCGAGGGGAGGTGATGGCGGCTGGAGTTCATCCGCGCGAAGGGGCACCACACCTCGCCGGAGCTCGTGCCGAAGCCCGCATCTCGAGCGAGGAGCAGCCGGTGCCGCACTGCCGTCGAGGAAGGAGAACCGACTGGCGTTCGACCGCTCAAAGGGGCACCACACCTCGCCAGAGCTCGTGCCGGAGCTCGCAGCTTGGGCGAGTGAAAGGTCCTAGTATGGCTAGAGGAGGGTTGAATAGCTAAATAAAATTTCTACAAAGAACTTAGACCAAGAGGTTAGTAACAAATATGGCTAAATATGCAATGCTAGTGCAACTACTAATCTAGACAAGCCACCTACATAATTTTAGTTAATTCTTAGTTCTAAGCCACAAAAGCAAGCTAGCAAAAGCTAAAAGACTACACAACAGCACAAGACAAGAAAACAAGCTACTTTGCACAAGAATAAGAAAGGAATGATCGTCGATTAAACATTTGCCTTGTGAGGAAGCCAATCACCGGGACAATCAATAAGCCACTCACTCTAAGGTGAGGAAATCAACAGAGACATCGAGATTTATCCCCGAGGTTCACGTGCTTGCCGGCACGCTACGTCCTCGTTGTGTCGACTTCAACCGGTGGTTCGGTGGCTAATCGGTATCACAAACCGAGCCTACACTAGACGCCACAAGAACCTACCACGGAGGAAGTAACTCAAAGACACGAGCAATCCACTAGAGTTACCTTTGAGTACTCCGCTCGGGAAAGGCACAAGAACCCCTCACAATTGCCAGGTGTGGGCAAGCACAATCATCAAGCTCCTTCACACCTTCTTCTCCTCCAAGCCGTCTAGGGACACGGCAATGTCCCAAGAGAATAAGAACTGAAGCCAAAACTTGCTCTCAAGTGCTCTAGAATGGCAAATCACAAGCAATGATGCACTTGAGGTTCACTCAATCTCACTAAGAATGATCAAAATGATGAACTAGTGAGAGAGTGGGAGCCTAAAATGCAACAATGTGTATGACAATGATCCAAGTGTGCAAGAGAGTCACCAAGTGACCAGGGAGGGAGTATAAATACCCCCAAGTACAAATCTAGCCGTTACCCCACTCAAAACAGCCGTTAACCACGTTTTTCGGGGCGTCGGACCGACAGCGTCGGACCAAGCGATAGCGTCCGACGCTCTAGATCTCGCCACGTGTCAGCTCTCGTTCAACCTCAGCTGTAGGATCGCAACTGGCTACTGCTCGCACCCAACTGCGGACCGTCGGACTGTGGGCACCGGACTAAAACTCTTGGTCCGACGCCCTGTTCCCAGTATACTGCGTGCGTGCCGTCGGACGATCGCGGAGGGGTTGTCGGACTAACGAAGTCGAGAGTCCGACGTTTGCAGAGAGGTCCAGAAACGCTAAGCTCCAGAGTCCGACGCTCTCAGATTGTGCCACGCGTCACACCTCGCACTGATATACCGTCGGACGGTTGAAGACAATGGTCCGACACTCGTAAAACGAGCGTCCGACGCTCATAACTGAACAGGCGTCGGACCGAACCAATGGTCCGACGCTACGTCTACAACCAGTCCGACGCTCTGGAAACAGCCCCTTTCAAGATAGTTTTTCACCCCTTGCTTCTATATGGTAACACTCAAGGTCTCCAACACTTGTGCACAGTGTGTTAGCATTTTAGCAAACATTTTCCAAGGGTTTTCAAAGAGATTCTCTAGGTTGGTTAGATCAATGCACATGAGATGCAACTTAGAGCACTTGAAAGTAATCCAATAGCTTAGTTCTCCCCTTGATAGTCTGCTATCTATCCTAAATGTGATCACTCCTACTTGGAGTCTTGATCATTAAAAGAAAAGCCCTATTTGAATATACCTTAGCCTCTAGCTTTCCTTCTTTAAGTCCTTTTCTTTCTCCTTGATCATTTCATTTTGATCTTCACTTGAGCTCATGTCATCTTCCTCCTTATCACTAATCTTCTCTTGGCTACACATACTTAGCACTTAGATTAGTAACTAGGTTTCATCAATTACTAAAACCAAACTAGGGTCTTTCCATCTCCCCCTTTTTGGTAATTGATGACAACCCATTTACAAAAGAAATATGCATTAAGATTTTGAACTTATCATGCTTGTCCATGAGTAGATCATGAAAGAATTTGGACAATCATCATAAGTTCTATTTTGGTAGTATTGGCTCCCCCTACATATGTGCATCGAGTTTGGATTGAAAGCTAGCACATATGTATTGAATAGAGAGTAATTATACCAAAATTGTGCTAATGGTGTATAGAATGGACCTTTGAAGCGTGATACCATCGGAGTTGCCATGTACACCATCCTTAGCACCTTAGTAACTAGAAGGTCACAAATACTAGAGCATACCATGAGATCACATTATAAGCAAGCTCTAGTAACCACTTGAAGAAATACGATCAACTAGTTACTCCTACACATGCTAGTTGTTCAAATCATCATTCAAATCCTACTACTAGCAATACACCACACAAGCATATATAAGAAAGTAAATACAAATGCAATGAGCAATCATATGATTAATGCCCATCCAAATGCAACAACTTGCATATGTGATTGCTCCCCCTACTTGTGTGCTTTAAAATTTTAATGACCCCTTTCCTTTGGCCTATTGCTCTCCCATCATCGGTCGAATGATGGTTCATTGCGCCTTCTCTTTCTTTTGTAACTTTCTCTCCCCCTTTGTCAACAATTGCTCAAAAAGGTTAAGTGGAGTAGAGATAGTTAGTCAAGTTCATTTGATTGTGGAAAGAGAGTTGATTTTTCACTTTGGCTCAATCTAGTGCACTTGCCTCGGATATATAACTAAGTTTGATCCAAGAACAAGCTTCTTCATGCCACTAGGGGCTATCTTGCCCATGTTAAGTTATACACCTTGAGCTAATGAACTAGATTTAACACTAGGGGATTAAGCACACATGCATGTCATATGTTACCACTAGATCATACAATCAAACAAGGCAACAGTGG
This sequence comes from Eremochloa ophiuroides, assembly GCA_038502445.1. NCBI lineage: Eukaryota > Viridiplantae > Streptophyta > Magnoliopsida > Poales > Poaceae > Eremochloa > Eremochloa ophiuroides. Next base: position 54,622,928 of record JAHLJS010000008.1, read on the forward strand.
TAGCATATATCCATCAAATTTTTTTTAATTTCCATGAATGATCCTAAGAGGTGAATATGTCTATATGCTCTAAACATGTCCTAGCAAGTATGATGTTATGTCAAACAATTTTACCTTTCTTGAAGTTAATTCCATAATCTCTCAAAGTTGCCATCATCCACAAGAGTTGAGCACAACAACTCCCCGCACTAATATATTCGGCTTCGGCGGTGGAGAGTGAAATGCTATTTTGCTTCTTGGATGACCATGAGACAAGAGATCTTCCCAAGAGTTGACATGTGCCCGATGTACTCTTTCTATTTATCTTGCAACGGGCATTGTCGATGCTAGTTTTAGCGGGACTAACACCGGCTAGTAAATATGTGTTTTGCGGTTGAGGCTACGGATGGTGTGCAAGGGGGAACACAGGGATTGTACTGGTTCAGGCCAAGCAAGCCCTACGTCCAGTGGAGAGGAGAGTCGTGTTGCCTTGCACCGGGGTACTTGTAGTAGGGGGTTACAAGCTAGGCGAGAGAGGGAAGTACTCCCAGGTCTCTTGTAGGCGTCTAAGTGTTTACAAGTCGCTTGCTGTGGGTGTGTATGTGTGGGTGAGAACTTAGAACTTCTCTATTTTTTTTAAAGCTGGCCTCTGCTCTCCCTTTTATAGTCTCAAGGGAGAGGCAAGGGCAGCTACGTATTTTACAGTGAGGAGTTGCTTGTTCCCCGTTTGACTATGGTCAGCTACTGCCTTTTCTCCGCGTCTCCGGGGTATGGCTATCGTGGTTCGCACGATCTTGGTGAGTTCCAAGGCGGCAGCAGTCGTCGGATTACGACGTGCCATAGGGTCACACCTACCGGCTATCCTTCCGTACGATGTGACTGAGAGGGTGAGTCACCTCAGGGTGTTGTCTCCCGAGGCTCGGGACTCCTGAAGGCGTGATGGGATGGAGCGGGGGATATCTCCCCTGGTCATATTTCTGGCCTTTGAACAGCACTTCCCGAGGGTCAGGCGGGCCCGGATGGAAGGCGTGCTCGTCCTTTCGAGTGGACAGTGCGGTAGGCGCCTTTCCCTGTTCTTGCGTAGCCCGTCGTCAGGCGCTTGGACTGTCGCAGTCGGAAGTTGATAGATCCCGGCGGAAAACGGGGCGGCGCACCGTAGACCATACCATGGAGAGGACGGCCGTAGTGGGCCTATCAAGTCCTCTGCCAGGGAAATCCTGACAGATGGTATGGCCATCAGGGGCGTGCGAGGCACAGTTGCGTCGAGAATCTCGCCTGATGGGATGGTGCCTGTAAAGTGGTCAGGGAGGTCTCTTGTGGTTCAAGATTGCTCTGCTGACATCACCGGTGCCTTGGATGCCTTTGTGAGATCGCGCTCGAGGGGGATGGGGAAGCACAGGCGAATCGGAGATTTGGGGCGCCCAGGATGCTGCTCTCCCGAGCTCTCCCGGGGAGGCTTGGGCGAATCGGAGATTTGGGCACCGAGGGCACCGCTCTCCCGAGCTCTCCCGGGGAGGCTCGGGCGAATCGGAGATTTGGGCACCGAGGGTGCCGCTCTCCCGAGCTCTCCCGGGGAGGCTCGGGCGAATCGGAGATTTGGGCACCGAGGGTGCCGCTCTCCTGAGCTCTCCTGGGGAGGCTCGGGCGAATCGGAGAATTGGCGCTGAGGGTGCTGCTCTCCCGAGGGTTGGCTGTCATTAGTGCAATGACGTCGTGGGCCTCTGTAGACGCGGCCTTCGTGGGCTTCCACTGGCCTTACTTGGGCCAGGCCATGTTGGGAATGAGCGTTTTTGCATCGAAGTTGGGTACCCCTAACTTTGGTACCCGACAGTAGCCCCCGAGCCTGTGGCGGAGTGAAGGCACTCCTCCACAGGTTCACGCTGGTTCTTCCTGTCAAAAAAGATAAAGTGTGGGTTGTTTTTTCCGGTGGGTGTGCGCGAGCGCACCCGCCGGGTGTAGCCCCCGAGGCTTTGGAGGGATGATATATCCCTTCAAAGGCTTAGAATCGTGTTCGTTAGTTCTCGGGTGTTTTTCGATTTATTTAGGTGGGTTGTTTCCTTGGAAGCGGAGCCCCCGAGCCTCCCACCGTGTTGGGAGATCGTTCAGTGGTCTTTCCAAGGTGCAGGGCAAGTTCTCGAGCCTCCATTTTCATATCGGAGATCGGTAGGGTTCTTCCCTGTCTTTTTTAATTCGACCTTCACGCTTTTTTTCGGGAAGAGGAAGGTTTGGTCCTGCTCGACTTCCCCGCTGGGGCACGAGTCGGCATTTCCGGTGAGCTACAAACGGGTTGGTCCAAGTGGAGGTCCGTGCCCCATTCGTTAAGGGTCGGCTAGTGGCCTGAGCACACTCCAATTATTTCCCGAGGGTCAGTTAGTGGATGTCGGGTCCCCTCAATGGGTCCCGAGGGCATGATGCCTCCCACGGAGGGATTCCACGTAACCGACTCGCTATTGGGACTCGGACACAGCATGGGATGTCCCTTGTGACGTTCCGGGCGTCGGGATACTGGCCGTTTTCGTGACCCATCCACTACCTGTCCCTAACTCGATTTCCCTGGGGCTGACTGTTCGAGCCTCGGAGGCCGGGGTTCCTTCGTTGGGAAAGAGAAAATGTAGGTGGAATCGAGGCGCGCGGTTGTAATGATTCGGCTCACCTTTTGAGGCGCGAAGCCTGACGGACGCGACGGTTCGGCTCAGTCGAGGCGGTTTGCGTGCGGTGATGGCGGCGGCGTGGGGATCGTGGCGGGCCCCGCGCAGTTAATGCGGCGGATCCTCCGCACCTACCCACGATCCGCCTGGCGGAGTTTATAAGAAAAACTTACGGTTTTTTCTTTCTACCCTAGCCATTCGCTCGCTCGACCGTCTGCTTTCTTACCTTCGTTGCCTGTTTCGAGAGAAGATTGTTGCCGCGGCCGTCGTTCTTCCCGCAACCCTTTCCCTCTTCTCTTGCCATGGATTCCTCCTCCGCCGCTGTCGACGCCACCGTGGATGTCGCTGCCACCGAAGCCGCCGCGACAGAAGCAGCCGCGACCGACGCCGTCGCCACCGAAGGCGCCGCGGCTGCCGCCGCGACCGACGCCGTCGCCACCGATGCTGCCGAGGCCGCCGCCGGCGTCCTCAGGCTGGAGCCGTGGCCGAGGAGCACTGTGACGGAGGCGCAGCCTGGAGCGCCTCGCCCACCTGGGGCTGCTGCGTCCTCGTACCGACGCGCAACACCCGGAGTGGGACGTGCCACCGCGCGACCACGAGGAGCCGAACCCCGGCGAAGGGTACGTGGTGAGCTTCGTTGCTTAGCACGAGCGCGGGCTCGGCTCGCCGCCGAGCCGCTTCTGCCGGGCCATCCTCTTCGAGAATGGGCTGGAGCTCCACAACCTCACCCCGAATTCCATTACGCAGGTGTCGATTTTCGCCGCCCTGTGTGAAGGATACCTCGGGGTGCCCCCGCACTAGAACCTGTGGCGCCGCATTTCCCGCGTCGACTGGTACACCAAGTGGGTCGGCGCAAGGAAGCCGCGGGAGATCCAGCGCGTGGGGGGATGCGGCCTCGTGATCCGCTCTTTGTTGTACATCCCCTGCAAGGCCCCCTCCTCCAACAAGGGCTGGCACAACGGCTGGTTCTACCTCCTCAACGACGGGGGTCTCTTCCCCAAGTTCACGGGAAGGGCACTCATAGCCCCCCTTCCCCAATGGGAGTGGGGGTGCCCGGCGAAGGAGTCGAAGCACCTGGACGCGTACTTCGGCGCGCTCAAGGAGTTGAACAGGAGGGGCCTTACCGGGGCCGGCGTGGCGGGGAACTTTCATATGCGGACGGTGTTACCTCTAATGGAGCGCCGCCTGGCGCTTCATCAGATGGTGACCGGGTCGCGGCGGGAAGGTACCGCAATGCTGCCCCGTGACCTTGGCGAAGCGGAGGTCATGCACCGGGTCGGCTATATGGTGGGGGGTTATCCCACCTGTGAGGAGGTGAACCGGGTGCCAATGCATCCCTGCGCGGGCTTCCCGGCGTTGGTAAGCGTTGTTCATTCGATCGGGTCACTGGCTTCCCCGTCTTTCTTCTGACCTTTCTTTGTTCTTCGTGGGGCCTCTCGAGGACTGGGAAGGCTTCCCTTCCGCCCGTCCCGGAGGATAAAGAGCGGCGAACCCAGAACCGCCTCCGGGCCACGGAAAAGAAGGCGAGGAAGGACAAGGTGACCGCCCGAAAGCAGAAGAGGGCGCGTAAGGTGGAAGAGTCCTCCCAGCGCCGCCGTCGCCTGAGGGAGGCCGGGGAACCTGAGGTGGATACCCCCACCGACGATGACGCCGACGACGACGAGGAAGAAAAAAATGATTTTTCTGTTTTTGATCTAATGGAGTCTTACTGGCCGCTTGCGGCCACACAGCCCGCAGTGGGCGCTGACGAGCCTGGAAAGGCTCCGCTGTCAGCGTCCGCCGGCGGAAGTGCCGGGGTTCGTGATCCGAACCCTCGGGCAAACCTGGCAGGGCGACATCAGGAGGCGGGGCTCCGCCCACCGTCAGCAGCGTGGTTCGGCCGGAGGGGCCGGGGACGGGCTCAGGCCCGGCGCTCGAGATGCCCCGAGGTTCCAGCAGGGGGGCCGAGAGTCCCCTGTTTCGGCGGACCCTCCCTGCCGACGCGTCGTTGGTCGGCGTGGCGACCGAAGGCGGGGGGAGTGCTGGGAAGACGCCGCCAGAGCCGGAGCCCACCAACGCCAAGACACCGGCGCTTGAGCTGGGTCCCTCCCAGGCTCGAGCTTCCCCGCCGAGGGGTGGTGACGTCGGGACGAGCCCCGGCGCCCAGGCGGAGTCCTCGTCACTGGGCGGCACTGGCCCGGACGCCAGGTTGGCGCCCACTCCTCCGCCGCTGGCGCAGCCCACACCGTCCGTCGTCTCGCCGAGCATGGGCGCTGCGAAGAAGAGGAGGGTGGTTCCGAAAACGAGGTAAGTATTTTTACCTGTAATTCCTTCTGGTGGGATCCTTTCATGAGCGCTCCTTTCTTCCTTCTTTGGTTCAGGAAACGCTTGGGGGTGGACCTCCGGGTGTCGCACCTGAAGGTCCTGAAGGTGCGGGGCCATGACACGGCCGGGGGGAGTGCCCGGTCGCCGGGCGAGGAAGTTCCTGCACCCGCGGGTCCGCTCGTGGCGTCCGAGGTTCCTCCCTCGAGGGAGGCTATCTCGGCGGCCGCCGCCGTCGTCGTGCTCGTGATTGACCTGGAGGCGGAGCCAGCGCGGGCTTCCAAAGCCTCGACTGTCGGTTCCGGGGACGCCTTGGGAGCGCCAGCCGATGCCGCCACCACGGAGCCCGCCGCCACGGGGTCATCGGCCGCGGATGTCAGCGCCGGAGCTCCCCCCGCCCGTGAGGAAGGCCCCTGGGCACTGGCCTTGAGGGGACCTCAGCCTCGGGAGCTAACCGCCTCCCGGATCGAGTGGGCAGACCGCGCGGACCCTCAGGCGCCGCCCGTCTTCTCGCTCCGGGACGACCTCGAGGCCCCCAAGTGGGACGCCGTTCAGGAGCTCGGGTTTAGCTCGACAGGCGGGGCACCGCGCGATCGCCGACGTCCTCGAGAAGGACCTCCCGGCTCAGCTCCAGGTAAATCCCTGCGTCTTGTAAAATTTTTCTGCATGTGAACATCGTGCTTACCGTTTTCGCTTCTTCCTTTTTTCCAGGACCTCATGCACACCTCCCGGGACAAGTCCCGCTTCCTTCGTGGCGGGCTCGGACTCTGGAAGCAGCTCGACCTCAAGGGGAAAGCCCTTGCCCGCGCCCAGGGCGAGCTCGCCACTGCGACCTCCAAGCTTGCCGAAGTTAGTGTCGACAACACTATCCTGAAGGGGGAGGTCGCAGAGGCGCAGGGCCGAGCTGCTGCCTCGGCGACGCGAGTGCAGGAGTTGGAGAGCGCCCTTGCCGCGATGACGAGGGAGCGCGACGCCGCCCGAGAGCTCACTGCCGAGAAGGTTTCGGCCGTCGAGGCCTTGGCTCTCGACCTGGATGAGACTCGGGACGCGTTGCGCCTGGCGCTCGCCGCGGACGGACTTGGCCGAGAAGGAGGCACGGAAGGCTCGGGAAGAGGCTAACCGTAAGCGCGGCGTTGTATTTTTTCCATTCTGCTCGTCTCGGTTGCTCGCTGTATTTTTATTCATCTTTGTGTTTTGTTTCCTCAGTTCTGCAGGGGTCTTACGACGGCGAGGCGGCCGAACATATGGACCTGCAGAAGGTCGCGCGGGCGTTGTGTGACTCCGTCGGCACCGGTGGAGAACCTTCCGGCATGTCACTCTGGAGCCGACTGGAGGCACTCCACGGCAGCGTGAGCGGCCGCGTCAAGGAGGCCCTTCTGACGGGTGTCCAAAAGACACTGACGGTCGTGAAGTCCCACTACAGGAATTTTGACGCCGGCCCTGTCAGCGAGGGCTTCCTTGAAGCCGATGACGCCGAGCTCCTGGCACTGGAGGATTCGATGAAGGAGCCGGGAGAAGCGCTGGCAGGTCTCTTCCAAGCCGAGGTCGAGCTCCCTCCTCTGAACCTGCCAGTGAAGAAGAAGCGGGCCATAGTGCCCTTGTAAAAAGTAACCTTTCGGGAGTGGTTTGAAAGGAAACAAACAATATGGCCCTTCGTGGCCTTAACATTCATGTAAATATTTGCTGAATGTTTGTTTCGTTTTGTTTCGTGCTTTTTTCCTTAGGCATTTTTTCTTGCCGATCCTGTGCCTGGGCCATCGAGCCTCGGGGGACGCTTGTCGGGTGTCGTGGCTTTAGTGGCATAGACGCAGCCAATGTCCTAGGAGCTTTGGCAGAAAGAATCCTTAGAAAAGAAGCTTAGGTGTTTCCTCCCGGGCTTCCTTCCTTGGCCGAGAGTAGATCTTATAGGTTTTCTTCCAAGTGCGGGTTAGCCTTCGATCACGGAGTGGCGAGGGGAGATGCTGTGGCCCTGGAGCGTAAGCGGTTTCCGACTCGGCCGGCTCTGTTCTCTGGTGCTTCCCTTATTCTTTCGAATTCTATAAGTTCATGCTTGATTTCCGGAAGGAAGCGTGTTTTAGGGAGAAACGAATTCGACAAGTTTTGAAATTTTTGCGTTTCCAAAATTGTTGAATCTCGGGAAAGTCCGGGGGTTCCCCCCATCCTAGCCCCTGAGGGAGGGTCGGCCTTTCCGTAGGTTAGGCCGGGCCTCGCTTTTACTGTGCGGTGAAATAAAGGGTCATTTCACTCCCGAGTGTAGGCTCGGATTGAAAATCTAAAATCATGTAAAAAGAGTAGAAGTCGGGTCTTTTCATCGATTTCAAGATTTTCAAAATAGTACAATGCTTGGAATCTTAAGGATAGAAGCGACGTAACTGTTCGATGTTCCAAGCGTTGCTGTAGACCTCGCCCTTCTCGTTCACGAGCTTGTATGTGCCGGGGCGTAGCACCTCGGCGACGATGAACGGTCCTTCCCACGGCGGAGTGAGCTTGTGGCGCCCTTTGTTGTCCTGCCTGAGCCGTAGCACCAGATCGCCTACGCTGAAGGCTCGACCTCGGACGCAGCCGAGCATGGTACTTGCAGTAGGGATTGCAGGTATTTGGCCGAGTGCAGCAGGGCTACGTCCCGAGCTTCGCCGGCTTGGTCCAGCGCGTCTTCCCGAGATGTTTGATTGCCTTGTTCATCGTAGGCTCGGACCCTCGGGGCGCCGTACTCCAGGTCCGTAGGGAGGACGGCCTCTGCACCGTACACCATGAAGAAGGGCGTGAAGCTCGTGGCTCGATTTGGCGTAGTCCTTAGACTCCATATCACTGCCGGGAGCTCCGTCAGCCACCTCTTGTCGAATTTATTCAATCGGTTGAATATCCTTGGCTTAAGGCCTTGGAGAACCATGCCGTTGGTGCGTTCTACCTGGCCGTTCGTTCTCGGGTGGGCGACGGCTGCCCAGTCCACTCGTATGTGGTACTCGTCGCAGAAAGGGCTAGAAATTTCTTTCCGGTGAACTGCGTGCCGTTGTCCAGTGATAATGGAGTTCGGGATGCCGAACCGGTGGACGATGTCGGTGAAGAACAACACTGCTTGAGCCGAGATGATTTGGGCGATCGGCCGAGCCTCGATCCACTTGGAAAACTTGTCGATGGCGACAAGCAAGTGGGTGAAGCCCCCGGGCGCCTTCTGGAGGGGCCCGACAAGGTCTAGTCCCCAAACAGCGAACGGCCAAGTGAGAGGGATCGTCTGAAGGGCTTGAGCCGGCAAGTGAGTCTGCCGAGCATAGTACTGGCACCCTTCGCCGGAGCGTACCACCTCAGTAGCATCGGAAACGGCGGTTGGCCAGTAGAAGCCTTGTCGAAAGGCGTTACCGACCAAGGTTCTCGGCGCTGCGTGGTGACCGCAGGCTCCGGCGTGTATCTCTTCGAGCAGGCGTTTGCCCTGGCTGAAAGGAATACAGCGCTGAAGTACGCCAGAGGGACTCCGCCGGTAGAAGGCTACCGTCGATCATGGTGAAAGACTTGGCTTTGCGAGCCAGTCGTCGTGCTCTGGTCTTGTCCGGGGGCAAAATGCCTCGGACTAGCCAGCTGACCAGCGGCTCGCGCCAGTCTGGTTCGTCGTCGTCCATCTCGGCTTCAATCTCCATTGCCTCGGCTTCGTCGCCATCCTCACCCATGATCTCGGGTGACTCCCTTTGCCGGAAGGGTCGGCAGCCCCCGAGGGGCTTGCGTGGCTTGGGGGCTGTCCGGGTTCTCCCGGGGGTTCGGGGGTCATCTTCTTCCTCTCAGCCCCCGAGGGATCAGCATTGACCGAGGGCTTGTGGAGGTCATTGGCGAATACACCCGTCGGGACCGTGGCCCTTTCGGATGCAATTTTTGCCAACTCATCGGCCTCCTCGTTGTACCGACGCGTGATGTGGTTAAGCTCGAGGCCGTCGAATTTTTCCTCGAGCAACCGCACCAGCTTGCAGTAGGTGGCCATTCTGGGGTTCTGGCACGTCGACTCCTTCATGACCTGATCCACCACGAGTTGGGAGTCGCCTCGGACCTCGAGGCGTCGGATCCCAAGCTCGATGGCGATGTGGAGACCGTTGACTAGAGCCTCGTATTCGGCCACGTTGTTGGAAGCCGTGAAGTGTAGCCGTAGTAGGTACTTGAGCCGGACCCCGAGGGGTGAGATGAAGATGATGCCTGCGCCAGCACCGGTCTTCATCATTGACCCGTCGAAGTTCATGACCCAATATTCCTCTTGGGTTGGGAGTGGCGGTAGTTGTGTCTCGGTCCAGTCTGCCACGAAGTCCGCAAGCACCTGGGACTTGATGGCTTTGCGTGGCGCGTAGGTGATGCCGTCACCCATGAGCTCGATGGCCCACTTGGCGATCCTTCCCGTCGTTTCCCGATTTTGGATCACCTCCCCGAGGGGGAAGGACGATACCACGGTCATGGGATGGGATTCGAAGTAGTGCCGCAACTTGCGTCAAGCAAGGACGATCGCGTATACAAGCTTCTGAATCTGAGGGTAACGTGTCGTGGTCTCAGACAAGACTTCACTGATGAAGTAGACCGGTCGTTGTACCAGTAAGGCGTGTCCTTCTTCTTGCCGCTCTCCGACGATCGCTGCACTCACAACCTGGTTGGTAGCCGCGACATATAGCAAGAAATTCTCCTCCTTCGTAGGAGGCACAAGAACCGGTGCTTTTGAAAGTAGAGTCTTAAGCCTTTCGAGGGCTTCCTGGGCCTCGGTGGTCCAGGTAAAGTGCTCATTTTTCTTAAGCAACCGATACAAGGGAAGGCCCTTTTCGCCGAGCCTTGAGATGAATCGACTCAAGGCCGCGAGACACCCCATGAGCTTCTGCACGCCCTTAAGGTTTCGGATCGGACCCATCTGTGTGATGGCGGATATCTTTTCCGGGTTGGCTTCGATGCCACGCTCGGAAACGATGAACCCGAGGAGCATGCCCCGTGGGACCCCGAAAACGCACTTCTCGGGGTTTAGCTTTATGTTTTTCTTTTTAAGGCAGTCGAATGCCTTTTCTAGGTCGGCTACTAAGTCACTCGCCTTCCTGGATTTTATGACTATATCGTCTACGTAAGCCTCAACGGTTCACCCGATGAGGTCCCCAAAAACTTTAAGCATGCAACGCTGCTAAGTTGCGCCCGCGTTTTTGAGGCCAAATGGCATGGTTACGTAACAATATGTGCCGAAAGGAGTGATGAAAGAGGTCGCTAATTCGTCGGACTCTTTCATTTCGATCTGATGGTAACCGGAATAAGCATCGAGAAAGCAAAGCCGCTCACAGCCAGCAGTAGAATCTACTATTTGGTCAATGCGAGGTAATGGAAATGGATACTTAGGACAAGCTTTATTTAAACTAGTGTAATCGACACACATTCTCTATTTTCCATTTCTCTTCTTAACCAAAACAGGATTTGCTAACCATTCTGGATGGAAGACCTCCTTGATGAATCTGGCCGCCAAAAGCTTCTGCACCTCTTCCCCGATGGCCCGGCGCTTCTCCTCGTCGAATCGGCGCAGGCGTTGCTTCACCGGCTTGGATCTGGCCCGGATGTCTAAGGAGTGCTCGGCGACCTCCCTCGGGATGCCTGGCATATCCGAGGGACTCCACGCAAACATGTCAGCGTGTTTGCGGAGGAAGTCGACGAGCACTGCCTCCTATTTTGGGTCGAGGGTGGCGCTGATCTTCAGCGCCCTGCCGTTGGGGGAGCTCGGGTCGAGGAGGACCTCCTTCACCCCCTCAGCGGACTTAAAGGTGCCCGTGGCCTTCTTGGGGTCGAGGACCTCTTTTTCCAACCTGTCAAGGTCGGTCATGAGGGCCTCTGACTCCACCAACGCGCCGGCGTACTCGCAGCACTTGACGTCGCACTGGTACGCGTGCTGATAGGAGGCGCTGATGGTAATCACCCCTTTTGGCCCTGGCATCTTGAGCTTGTGATAGGCGTAGTTCGGAACTGCCATGAACTTGGCGTAACATGGCCTCCCGAGGATGGCGTGGTAGGTGCCGTGGAAGCCTACCACTTCAAATGTCAGGGGCTCCTTCCTGAAGTTGTCAGGAGTCCCGAAGTAGACGGGCAGATCGATCTGCCCGAGGGGTTGCACGCTCTTTCCAGGCACTATCCCGTGGAACGGGGATGTCGTGGCCCGGAAGAGCGAGCGACTGATCCCCATCAAGTCGAGGGTCTCAGCGTAGAGAATGTTGAGGCCGCTGCCTCCGTCCATGAGGACTTTGGATAGCCTCGTGTTGCCGACGACGGGGTCGACAACAAGTGGGTAGCCTCCCGGTGATGGGACGTAGTCCGGGTGGTCGTCCCGGCTGAAGGTGATAGCGTCGTGGGACCAGTCAAGGAAGCATGGTGTCGCTGGTCCGACGGAGTAGACCTCCCTGCGCTCGCGCTTTCGCTGCCGCGGCGTAGGGGCGGTCCCGGGCCCGCCGAAGATCATGAGGCATTTGTCGATGGGCGGCAACTCATCGTCCTTCCCGCCCTTGTCCTCCTGATCCCTGGCGGGCTTCTTGCCGGCGTCGTTCTTGAATGGCTGCCGGTCGTAGTGCTTCTTGAGCATCACACACTGTGCGAGTGTGTGATGTACTGGACCTTGGTGATAAGGGCACGGCTTGCTGAGCATGTCGTCGAAGCGGCCTCGAGGGGGTCGTTCCCTCTTGGGTTCGGTGGCCGCCACGAGGGAGTCGTCGCGGAGTGGGGCCTTTCCCTTCCCCTTCTTCTTCTTGTTGTTCGGTCCTCGGGAAGAGGTGCCCTCGGGGGCCTCCTCCTTTCGTTTGCCCTTGGGGTCGGAGAAGAGGGCTCCTACCGCCTCATCCCCCGAGGCGAAGCTGGTAGCGATCTTCATGAGCTCGGAGACACTGGTGGGTGTCCGGCGTCCGAGCTCATGAACAAGCTCTTTGCAGGAGGTTCCCGCGGCAAACGCTCTGACGACGTCGGAGTCGGCGACCTGGGGCAGCTCGTTGTACTGCTTGGAGAAGCGCCGGATGTAGTCCCGGAGGGACTTGCCCGGTTTCTGCTTGCAGCTGCGGAGGTCCCAGGAGTTACCAGGGCATACGTACGTGCCCTGGAAGTTTCCTACGAAGATTTTGACCAGATCGCTCCAGTCGAAGATCTTCCGTGGGGGAAGGTGTTCTAGCCAAGCTCTTGTAGAGTCGGCGAGGAACAGGGGGAGGTTGTGGATGATGATGGGGTCATCCTGTGCGCCGCCGAGTTGGCACGCAAGACGGTAGTCCGCTAACCAGAGTTCGGGGTTAGTTTCTCCCGAGTACTTGGCTATGTTGGCCGGTTGTCAGAATCAGGGCGGGAACTTGGCCCTTTGGATGGCCTCGCTGAAGACGCGTGGTCCTGAGGGCTCGGGTGAGGGTTCACGATCCTCATCCGAGTCGTAGCGCCCGCCCCGATGGACGCTGTAGCCGCGCGCGGCTCCGTCAGTCTTTCGCCGACCGCGGGCTTGTAGAATGGTTCGGACGTCGACGTCCTTGCCAAGCCGTTGGTGGACTGGCGGAGCCCTTGGAGCCTCGGGTCGAACCGAGGCTTCGCGCTCGTGACGTGCTATGCCACCACGCTGGTGACTTTCGGTGCCACGGTGTCGCGATGCTGAACTTTCCGCCTGGAGGACGGCTGCATCCTCCAGGAGGTCTTTGAGCTAATTCCTGAGCTGTCGTACCTCCTCGGAGGAGGGCTCAGGTATGCTCCGGAGTAGCATGGCTGCTTCCGCGAGCTTTCGGCTTGCCCCGGGGGCGGCCCCCGGTGTCTCGGCCCCGTCGTCAGCAACGATTCGGGCCTGGACATCTCGGGCTCGACGCCGAGCTGCTCCTCCATCGGTTTGTCGCTCGCCGAGCTCCAGCGTAGCTCGCAGCTGGGTGAGGCGCAAGCGGTCCTCGTCCATCCGTGCCTCAAGCTCCCGGAGCTGCTCTAGCTCCGGGGTTTGAGGTGCGGGGCGAGAGGTTCCTGCCCCCTGATCCAGCGACGGGGCTGACCGTGCGGGCCGCGGGGCCGCTGGAGGGGCGTGACTTGTCCGTGCTGGGGTTGCGACGGAGGGGGTATGTCTTGCCATATCAATTAGAGTCCTATTCTTTCTTTCAACTAGGCCATTTGATTGAGGTGTGTACTTAGCCGAGAATTGATGTTTGATCCCTAAGTCATCACATAGCTCATCAACTCTTGTGTTCTTGAACTCACTACCATTATCACTTCTCACCCTCTTGATGGTTGTTTCAAATTCATTGCAACTTCTTTTGACAAAAGTTTTGAAGATACCATAAACATCACTTTTGTCATTTATAAAGAAAACCCATGTGTATCTTGAGAAGTCATCCACTATCACCAAACCATACTTGTTGCCGCCAATGCTTGTATATGTAGTTGGTCCAAACAAGTCCATGTGCAATAACTCAAATGGTTTGCATGTGCTCATCATGCTCTTCTTAGGATGAGTGTTGCCTACTTGTTTTCCGGCTTGACATGCACTACATAACTTGTCCTTCTCAAACTCAACATCTTTAAGACCTCTAACCAAGTCATGCTTCATAAGTTTGTTCAATTGCTTCATTCCAACATGACCAAGTCTTCTATGCCATAACCAACCCATGCTTGACTTAGAGAGTAAGCATGTTGACAATTGTGATTCTCTAGCACCAAAGTCCACTAGATAGAGATTCTCATATCTAAATCCCTTGAATATCAAATTTGATCCATCCACACTAATGATTTCCACATCATCAACACCAAAGATGCATTTGAAACCAAGATCACAAAGTTAAGCCACTGACAATAGATTGAAGTTCAAACTCTCAACTAATAGCACATTGGAGATGCTTAAATCATTTGATATTGCAATCTTTCCAAGACCCTTGACCTTGCCTTTGCTATTATCCCCAAATGTGATACTATCATACTCATTGCCACTATAATTGATTTGGTTGAACATTCTTGAATCACCGGTCATGTGTTGAGAACACCCACTATCAAGAACCCAATGCCTCCCTCCGGCTTTGTAATTTACCTACAAAACAAATCAATGTCTTTTAGGTACCCATACTTGTTTGGGTCCTTGGAGGTTAGCAACCAAAGCCTTCGGTACCCAAATAGCCTTCAACCTTGGGCTCTCTTTAGGTGTACCAATGTATTTGACTTTGACACCTTTCTCACCCTTGGTAAGCATATAACAAGAATCAAGTCTAATAGATTTAGCACTTGCAAATTTTATTTGCTTGTTCTTGTTGTTAGTGATGCAATTTGCCTCAATATGCCCTACTTGCTTGCACTTGTAGCAAAACCAACCATTGTTCCTCACAAAGCTAGGCTTTGGAGTTACAAAGGAAGCCTTGCCTTTCTTGGGAGTATAGCCAAGTTCCTCCTTAGAGTTACTATATCTTTGGCTACCCAAGCATTGTAGCAAGCGGGCATCCCCACCATAGGCATTGCCTAATGCGCGGGTTAGCTTGTCCACTTCCTTCTTCAATTTCTCATTTTTAACTTTTAGTGTTGGATCAACACTAGTAGTGAAGGTAGAAGTAGAAGTGGATGATGATGAAAAGTTAGTGTTATTAGGTGTGGTTGCAACAAGTGTTTCATTAGTTGATTCATTCATTAGATCACAAGTTACACCCACATCACATGTTATATCAACATCCTCTACCTTACTTAGCTCTAAGAGTGAGGAGTGAGCTTTCTCAAGCTTGGTGTGAGCTAGTTTGAGATCCTCATGGTCTTCCTTTAGACACTCATGAGAAGCACTTACCTCATCAAAAGATTGTTCAAGAGTTTTTAATTTCTTGGACAATTCTTTGCACTTCTTAGACTTAGAGCTAATAAGATATTTGGCTTGCTCTAACATGTCCATGAGTTGTGCTACACTAGGCTCATCATCATCACTATCACTATCATTATCATCTTTTTCATCATCACTTGAGTCATCGTATTTTACCTTAGTGGACTTAGCCATAAAGCATCATGAATCAAATGATGAAGACTTCTTGTTGATAGCAATAGAAGCCATGGCCTTCTTCTTGAATGTCTCCCTCTCATCATCATCACTAGAGTCATCATCATCGGAGGAACCATCACTATCCCATGTCACCACATAGGATCCACCCTTCTTTTTGGAGAAGTTGAACTTCTTTTTTTCCTTCTTTTCCACCTTGTCCTTCTTGTCCTTCTTGCCTTTCTTCTTGTAATCATCTTCATCATCACTAGCATTAGGACAATCCGCCACAAGATGATCCGTACTCTTGCAATTGTAGCACTTCCTTACTACATTCTTGCCTTTGAAGTTATCTCTTCTCTTTCTAGCACCATAGCCCTTCTTCTTCATGAATCTTCCAAACTTGCGCACAAAGAGAGCTAGTGCCTCATCATCACTATCAAGGCTAGATGCATCATCATCAGTAGATTGTACTTTCTTGCCCTTGCTCTTGTTCTTGGAAGAAGAGGTGGTGGACTTGAATGCCACGGTCTTCTTGCTCTTGTCATCCTCCTTCTTCACTTCTTCACTATTACTCTTCTCATTGTATTGATCCTCAGTCATTACATCACCAAGAACCTCATTTGGAGTGACACCCTTCAAGCCGCCTCGGAAGATGATAGTTCTCAAGGTCTTGAACCTCTTGGGCAAGCACATGAGAAACTTGTGAGGGAAGTCCTCATCACTTTTTTTCTCACCCAAGGCCTTGAGATCATTGACAATCACTTGAAGCCTATAGAACATTTCCGGAATGCTATCTCCATCATCCATCTTGAAGTTTGAGAGCTTGTCCTTGAGCATGTACAACTTGGCACTCTTTACCATTGAAGTGCCCTCATAGGTTTGCTCTAATCTTGTCCATACTTCACTTGCTCTATCCAAATCCTTGATTTGCTCAAACACTTTTGAGTCAATGTCATTGTAGATGGTGTTGAGAGCCATTGTGTTACATTGGTTGTTCTCTTGATCTCTAGGTGTGGGGGCTTGCGGGATCAAGCACAATGTATTCCTTCTCGGTGACCTCCCACACCTTCTCATGAATTGAGCCAAGATACATCCTCATCTTTCTTTTCCAATAATCAAATGAGCTTGTGCCATCAAAGTGAGGTGGTTTGCCCCCAACATGATTGAACATGATATGAGCCATTTCAATGCACTGAAAGATGTTAAGCCTTGACTAAACGGTGACCACGGCTCCGATACCACTTGAAAGGTCCTAGTATGGCTAGAGGGGGGTGAATAGCCTAATAAAATTTCTACAAAGAACTTAGGCCAAGAGGTTAGTAACAAATATGGCTAAATGTGCAATGCTAGTGCAACTACTAACCTAGGCAAGCCACCTACACAATTCTAGTTAATTCTTAGTTCTAAGTCACACAAGCAAGCTAGCAAAAGCTAAAAGACTACACAATAACACAAGATAAGAAAACAAGCTACTTTACACAAGAATAAGAAAGGAATGATCGTCGATTAAACCTTTGCCTTGTGAGGAAGCTAATCACCGGGACAATCAATAAGCCACTCACTCGAGGGTGAGGAAATCAATAGAGACACCAAGATTTATCCCCGAGGTTCACGTGCTTGCCGGCACGCTACGTCCTCGTTGTGTCGACTTCAACCGGTGGTTCGGTGGCTAATCGTTATCACACACCGAGCCTACACTAGGCGCCACAAGATGATGAACTAGTGAGAGAGTGGGAGGCTAGAATGCAACAATGTGTATGATAATGATCCAAGTGTGCAAGAGAGTCACCAATCGACCAGGGAGGGAGTATAAATACCACCAAGTGCAAATCTATCCGTTACCCCACTCAAAACAGCCGTTAACCACGTTTTTCGGGGCGTCGGACCGACCGTCGGACCGATAGCGTCGGACCAAGCGATAGCGTCCGACGCTCTAGATCTCGCCACGTGTCAGCTCTCGTTCAACCTCAGCCGCTGGATCGCAACGGCTACTGCTCGCGCCCAACTGCGGACCGTCGAACTGTGGGCACCGTACTAAAACTCTCGGTCCGACGCCCTGTTCCCAGTATACTGCGTGCGTACCGTCGGACAATCGCGGAGGGGTCGTCAGACTAACGAACTCGAGAGTCCAACGTTTCCAGAGAGGTCCAGAAACGCTAAAACTGCGTCGGACTCTGTCCGACGCTCGCCGTCGGACTAAGCTCCAGAGTCCAACGCTCTCAGATTGTGCCACGCGTCACACCTCGCACTGATATACCGTCGGACGGTTGAGGACAATGGTCCGACGCTCGTAAAACGAGCATCCGACGCTCATAACTGAACAGGCGTCGGACCGAACCAATGGTCCGACGCTACGTCTACAACCAGTCCGATGCTCTGGAAACAGCCCCTTTCAAGATAGTTTTTCACCCCTTGCTTCTATGTACTAACACTCAAGGTCTCCAACACTTGTGCACAGTGTGTTAGCATTTTGCAAACATTTTCTAAGGGTTTTCACAGAGATTCTCTAGGTTGGTTAGATCAATGCACATGAGATGCAACCTAGAGCACTTGAAAGTAATCCAACAGCTTAGTTCTCCCCTTGATAGTCGGCTATATATCCTAAATGTGATCACTCTCACTTGGAGTCTTGATCACTAAAAGAAAAGCCCTATTTGAATATACCTTAGCCTCTAGCTTTCCTTCTTTAAGTCATTTTGTTTCTCCTTGATCATTTCATCTTGATCTTCACTTGAGCTCATGTCATCTTCCTCCTTATCACTAATCTTCTCTTGGCTACACATACTTAGCACTTAGATTAGTAACTAGGTTTCATCAATTACCAAAACCAAACTAGAGTCTTTCAGCGAGGAGCCGCCGGTGCCGCACTGCCGTCGAGCAGAGGAGAAGCGGTCGGCGTCGTCCGCGCGAAGGGCCTCGCCAGATCTCGGGCCGAAGGTCGAACCTCGGGTGAGGAGCCGCCGGCGCGGACAACCGCACCCCCGCGCCTCGCGCTTGAGCGGCGAGGCCGCAGCGAGGAGCCGCCGGCACAGACAGCCCCACCCCTGCGCTCGAGGTCCGCCCCGACCACCGCAACGCCATCCTGCCCCACGACACGGTTGTGCGACTGCCCCTGCCAGGCCGCCACCCACGGCTTTCCATGTCACCGGCCACCGGCGTGCTTTGCTCTGGCCTACGAGGAGCGCGCCGCTAGGGGCCGAGGAGCGGTGGGCGGGCTAGGCAATGCATACCGGCAATTGCGTTGGCTGTTGGAGACTGTCTAATTTGGGTAGCGAATTCGTTGGTCATGCGGTACCCAAATATCCGAATGGGTGTCCCATATAGGTACTGGTTGTTGGAGATAGTCTAAGTTAAGCGGCCGGCGCCTCCGCCTAATTAAGTCGAGAAATCAATGGTTACATGTAGATTAGCATCAAAAATTAATCTGTTCCATTGTAGGTTTGGACGCTTGTATAAAAACAAATTAGCTTCTTTTTTTAAAACGCCTATTCAAACATCTCTGCGTTGTACATGGTCTTAGTAGCCAAATTCTATTGTTTATCCATTTTATAAAATAGAAAACTACTCAATTTAGTAGCCAAATTCTATTGTTGATTCATTTTATAAAATGGAAAACTACTCAAAACGTAAGAGATCCATAACAGTCTTTATTTTACAAAGTCACGAGTGCTCATGTTGGTATATATGTCTAATGAAATTTAAGGGACAGCCAATTTTCTATTTTACAAAGCCAGATCTCCGTTAAGACTATTTTTTCCTATACAATTCTAAAATAGCCTCCACAACAAAAATGGCAAGCTATTGGAGTTGCTCTGCTAACAAGTAGTTAATTGATAAAAACAAAGTAACTACTGTCTCTAGTCCAGTTTATAAAACATACTCACACAGAATTAGGAGCAGAGGAGTTCAAACATACCGGCCATTAATATGTTTTGCAGGACAATGATAATCTCTTACACCATTCCAATATTGTACAAACAGAACTACAGAAGGGGAGTAGCAACAACATAAGCATTGGAATGCATGGCAACGTACGCTGCTTCGTATGCTGCTTGACGGAAACTATACAGAGGAATTAAATAACGTCACCATACATGTTGAGAAGCACATGGCGAGCCTTGCTAGCCGATCAAGTACAACGGAATCTCAGCTAGACTGCCAAATATTACGTGATAAATTCAAATCAATAAATACCTGTCATGTTAGACCCAGCAATCCCATCCTATTAAAAAAACAAGTACCAAACAGATCATAATAAAAACAATAAATGCTACACGATGATAAAAACTGAGGCTCTGACCGTAATCAATGTACTCCCTTCGTCCCTTTAAAACTGTCCCTAGAAAACCGTGTTTCCCTCATAAACACGCTTGCCGGGCGTCACTTTTTAAGAGACGGAAGGAGTAGTACATATGAATACTACAAGCGCAAAGCAGGCCATCAGTTGTTTGCTTTCTCACATCCGAAAACTAATGTGAAAACATTGAAGATTATTTGTGCCATAGCCACAACATATGAAAATTCAAAAGTCCTCTGGTTTGTTTGGCAGTCCCAAAAATTCCATTCTCACTATTAGGTTGCCCATAGCCTCCATGAATTCTATCTTATCACAGGCTAGGGGCAGGTCCAGGGAAAAAAGTTGCTAGGAAGAGTTCCTTCGCTTCATTTTATACCTCTTGCCCGCGCCCCAACCACAACCTGTAGAGGAAAGACAGAAAAGAAAGGTTGTTAGTTTGGGTAGCTAACATTTGTTTACTTGCGGTGTGGAAGTCCTATGAAGTATTTGTAAACTGAAATAAGATTTGAGCACAAAAAAGGATAAATTGAGCATCTTCTACAGGGACTATTTCATCTAAACATAAAAGATTATTTCAGATTTGTGTTTTTGACAAGTCAGTTCTTCTGAAAACAATCATTAAAAACAGTAGACATCAGAAAGACTAAAAATTCGTTTGTTTTTTAGTGTCTTTGCTTTTTCCATATGGACGTACCAGAGAAGTATGCCACCAAAGCAAGGTAAGAGCTTCCACCATACCTGCTACTGAATACAACTGAACATCAGCAGATCAGCTACCAGAATTCACTACAAGTACAGTTACCGTCCTCAAAGTGATGGAAACGACTAGCATCTCTCACGATGATCTTCCTCTGTGCAATCGCACTGATGAACTTCATTACTGTGTGACAGTCCCCACAGATGCGAAGATTCTTTACAACCCGAATCACTGATCCTGGAGGGGACTTGAGTATTCCAAAAGCTACAGCCAACCTCTCACTGTGCAAGAACAGATGCTGCTCCTTTTCGTGCTCTTCCAAGTCATGCATCACAGAGCTAGTATCAGGGACATAACCCCTCTTGCGCATCTCTGAGACCAATTCCTCAAGAAAGCCAGTAATTTCTTCTCCAACATCAAGCGGAACCTCCCCAGCATGAAATATACGAGATTCCCTCCCAGCTTCAATCCAACTATACGCTGGCTCCTTTCTTATCTCCATCTCAGCCATGATTTTTCTCACCTTGGCCACGGAATCCCACTTGCAATTAACAGCATAGACATTAGATAACAAGATATACGTTGAAGGATCTTTTGGTCTCAGCTGTAGTAAACTATCAGCGACCCTGAGACACATATGAGTATCGTTGTGCTTCTTACAGGCACTCAACAGGGCCCCCCAACTAGCTTCATCAGGCTCATATGGCATTGTAGTGATGAGTTCTTCAGCTTCTGATAAATAGCCCGAGCGACTAAGAAGGTCCAGATAGCAGGTATAGTGTTGCAGTCCAGGCTTGATGCCATACTCCCGCCTCATTGAATCAAATAGCTGCCGCCCATTCTGAACAAGACCAGCATGACTGCAAGCATAGATCAACCCAACAAATGTCACCTCATTGGGCTTCATCCCTGCAAGAAGCATCCTGTCGTAAAGAGCCAATACCTCCTCAGCTCGACCGTGCTGTGCCTCTCCAACAATAATTGTCGTCCACGAGATGACATCACGGACTGCAATGCCCTCAAACACTTGCCTAGCAGAGTGTATGTCACTGCATTTAGAGTACATGTCAACAAGTGCGTTCCCAACAATCATACTGGACAGAAAGCCAAGCCTCATTGCAATACCATGCAGCTGTCTGCCGAGCACAAGCGCAGCCAGGTCTGCGGAGCCACCGATTACAATCGCTAGCACGAACGCGTCATCAATCCTGACACCATCCCGCATCATCTCAACAAACAGCCCCACTGCGCCAGTATTGTTTCCAGCCTTGACTAAACCAGAGATGAGAGCAGTCCACGTGAAGAGGCCGCGTGCAGGCATGCTCTGGAAGAGGTCAATCGCCTCGCTGGTGCATCCGTTGGACGCGTACCCGGAAATCAGCGCAGTCCACACGACACTGTTCTTGACACCGATACTGTCGAACACCTTCCGGGCATCCTGAGGGACGCCACACTTGCAGTACATGTCGATAAGCGACGACTTGACGACGTCGTCGGCGCTGTACGGGGAGGCGACAAAGTGGGCGTGGAGCTGCCTGCCGAGGCGGAGGCTGCGCAGCCTGGCGGCGGCGCTGGCGAGGGAGGCAAGGACGAAGTGGTCAGGGAGGAGCGCGTCGTCCCAGAGCATGCGGCGGAGGAGCGGGAGTACGAGCGCGGGGGCGGAGGATTGGGAGACGGCGGCGAGGAGCGCTGAGTAGAGGTAGAGGTCCCGGCGCGGCGCATCGTCGAACGCACGGCGGGCGTCGGGGAGGAGGCACGACCTGGCGTAGGCGGACACAAGGAGCGCCGGCGCGGGGGGGAGGTCAGCGAGCCCCTCCTTCAGGAAACGCGCGTGAACGCGGCTTACGGCCAGCGGCGAGCCCGCCGCGGCGCGAATGGCGGCTGCGGCGGCGGGAGGGAGCATGCATAGGGAGGACCGGAGGAGGGCAGTTCGAAGTTGGAATGGCTAATTGGAACGATGTCACGTAAATGTCACCATCTTTTTAACTATGTCACCATTTGGTCATTTTTTTTTTAATGCCTCTTAACTGGCTACAGTTGTACTATCTGAACATGTACGAACACACGCCAATCCCCCACACACGCACACACTCACACCTCTACGCACACATTAAGACCTACAACTACACACAGCTTGAAGATCACGTCCTTGGCGAGATCGACAGAGTCACCAGGGGCTCCGTAGACGACGAGCACGTCGTTCTGACCATTGTAACACCACGTGAGGAGGCAATAGAAATTATTTTGGGGGCATGCCCCGATGAGACACCCGAGTTGTGATCCCAGGGATCGAACTCGGGCGGGCAGCACTCACACCAGAGGTGCTAGCCACTGAGCTACGAGCTCGTTCTCACCATTTGGTCATTTGGAGGTCTTCCTTCGCTATTCGTCTACTATTTCAATTTTCAAACAGTACTTTTTAAGTGCAAGGAATACAACCGACTTGTTGGTTCTATGTTTTTTCAGCCTTCTCTTAATCTACTCACAGTAATAGTCAGTCTTGCACAGTTAATAAATAGTCCACCTATCTCTCTCACCGCATTTCTTGATTCATATGCCCAAACCGGTTGTAAGATCACATATAAACATTTAGAATTTTGACTACTGTAACATATATAGTAACTTTTACAATAAGCGTCTAATCATGACTTAAGTAGGCTTAAAAGATTCGTCTCGTGATTTATATACAAACTGTGTAATTAGTTTTTTTTTTGTTATCAACATTTAATGCTCCATGCATGCGTCCAAACATTCAATATGACGTGATGCGATGAGAAAGTTGGAATTTTGAAGAGGAAGTAAATATGCCCTAAGGAAACGAAAACCAAAATAGTAAAGCCAGACACGAAAACAAACGTACAGAATATCAAGAATTTAGAAAATAAACCAAATCGAGCGGAATGGTTGTAAATAGTTGGTATATGAAAAATCAATACGGAAAACAGACCCGTATAACCAACTTGTAATCCCCTATGTTTTTCCTCATGGTAAAATTCATTTAAAAAGTTGAAACTTTTACCTTCTTTCCAACAAATTTAAACTTATTTTATATGCATTTTCATATGGCACAACAAATATTTACCTTGAAACTCCAACCGGAATCCCTTTCTAGAATTCAAATCAAATCACTTCAAACCCTCCTCCTTGATTTTCTGGGAATTACAAAATTATAGCAAAAATACAAAATAAATTTTGGGCTATCGTTTTTTTTTAATCATTTTGGGCTACTTCCTCCTCCCTCCTCTCCCTACGCTTGGGCCAACACACTTGGCCCGATGGCCGCTCAGCATGGCAGAAAATACAAAATCCATTTTGGGCTACTTTGTCCTCCCTCCTCCCCTATGATATTAAGGACCAAATCAAATGCAAATTATATAGGATCAATTTATTTATACATATGACTGCTTCAATACAGTATCATAGTAATGAAGCTTATGATAACGAAACATTATTACAAAATATGAACTTTTATTAAACTCTCGCGAAAGAGGAGTCCATCTTCACATGAAAATCAATCAGGGGCAGCACCAGTCTTCAACCTCGTTTAAGGATGGCAACGAACGGATTCGGGTCGGGTGCAGCCTTCACGGACCCAAAGCCGAAACCCAAACTCAAAACCTGAAAAATGTCCTGAACGGTTGGGTGATAATCCAAATCTGAAACCAAACCCAGTGGTCTGATTTGGATTCGGATCGGATTTGGATTTAGATTACAGTTCAGAGTACATGTCTTAATTTAAGGAACTGTATTTCATGAAAATATAGGAGTACTCTGCAAGCGCAATACTCTGCCCGTTTGGTCATGCTACGGTTACAGTTACTTAGAGAGGCATTTTCATTGATGGTCACAACATTGTTACGTTGCACCTCTGTATGTAGTTAAAATTCTGGTGTTGGCTCAGTAAGTTGGTGCGCGGTGTCTGCAATTTTGCTCTCTGATCCTCTTGCTCCTTGAAAACGACACAGCCAGTTTCCTAAGCATAGTGCCATAGTGCGCCCTGTTCTGGATTCCTGCTAATCTTCACCAATTCAGTTAACACAATCTGTGCAAGCCCCTGTCTGCGCATTCGTGGCCTTCTGTTTTCGGTTCAGGACACTGGAGTCGTCAGAGTTTTAGC
This sequence comes from Eremochloa ophiuroides, assembly GCA_038502445.1. Taxonomy (NCBI): domain Eukaryota; kingdom Viridiplantae; phylum Streptophyta; class Magnoliopsida; order Poales; family Poaceae; genus Eremochloa; species Eremochloa ophiuroides. The sequence goes on from JAHLJS010000008.1 coordinate 54,646,901, forward strand.
CTTCTAGGCATGCCCTGCCCCTGCACCAGCGATGCGCACGCAAATGCCACAAGGACAAAGTTCAGTGAAAGACAGCAGGATCTGAATCCTCAACTGCTAGGTTAGCTACTCTGCATTTCAGTGAAAGTTCAGTGAAGGACAACTATAGTCAGTTATTACAGCAGGTGCTACTCTGCATTTTTATCAGTCGAGTTCTTGAAATGCTGGGGCTAAGAAACACTCCCAGATTTGTATAAGCTGAACAGCTGTGTGCGCGTGTCGCTAGAATACAACTGACAGCGAGATGCATGATTGTGGCATGCATGTACAGTTGTGCATAAACCTTTTACAAAAAAAAACCCCTCATGTTTTAGGTCAATGGTCAAAGAACAGTACGAAATGGAACGCGTACGTCCTCGCTGCACAGACACGGAGCTAGTATTGGTTCGTGTCGTGTATTCTTTGGACTGAAACCTTCATCTATGTGACCGTCTAAAATAGGGAAAAAAGAATACCAGCATGCATGCTTCCAGTTCCGGTTCCAGGTCAAGCGTCAATGGCACAGTGTCGACAATGTTCTACAAGCTTTTGGTTTTTTTTTTTTTTTCGGGAGTTTCAGAAAAGCCGATGCCTGCTACTTTGCTCAGTATAGCAGGCAAGTAGGCCCGTGCTAATTTCCCTGTCCATCACATCATGAACAAGATAACACCAGAGATAGTCGTAATTGCTTTAGTGGTTTCAGATAACAAAAGAGATACCATTATTCCACAGCGTGCAATCCGTGCATGTCAGTTCATGCGCTCTGTAAGTATATATCCATCCACTATCCAGTTGGTATTCTCCGTCTGTCAGATTGAGGCAATAATGACAGTAAGATAGTAGTAGTCCAATACTGACGGCGAAATTATTTGGGGTTCTGTGTCATTTTGGTGAATTGGCGTCGTCTGTGCATGCATTGAAAAACTGAACCTCCTGATCTTACGCATCTGATGGCGGCCATGATCGATCTTTGCCGCAGTGTGGTCTGCATGTGTATTTGCGATCATGGTTAGTGGGGCTAGAGATGAAACGAGAATTGTGGAAATTTGGAGGTTGGGGTGCTGCTTGCTCATCATCACACAAAAGCATGGCCCAAATGGATGAATACTGGCTTTGCTCGAAGCTGGACCAGCTAGCTAGCTTTGCTGGTATAGCTCATGAGTCATGATGTAAGTCAATGCTAGCTTTTCTTCAGTTAGTGAAGGTGTATAATGTGGTGTGGATGCCCAAAAGGTAGATGTGGGATCTTTTGCATGACAAGTTGTTTAGCACAGGAAGGATAAGATCATACTAGAATCTGTATCGTAACGTAACTAAGCTACTGTAATTTGTACATATACCACAGTGGACTAGAAATTATCTTATACTTCCATTCTAAATCGTAGGTCTTTTTAGTTTTGTCATAGGTCAAACTTTCTAGCTGGTCAAGCTTATAAAAAATATATTAATATCTATATTAACAAATAAATGCACAAATAATACATAATTCATAGTGGATTTGATAAAAACTAATTTGACATCGCAGGTGTTACTATGTTTCCTATAAACTTGGTCAAATTTAGAGAAATTTTGACTTTAAATAAAACAATAGACCTACGTTTTCGAACAAAACCCTAGATCTTTTTTAATCTAAAGCTAGTACTTCCTCCGTCCTAAATTGTAAGTCGTTTGATTATTTTACCTCAAGTTTGACCACTCGTCTTATTCAAAAAAATTTGCGCAAACATAGTTAAATTTAAGTCATTCTCAATGAACTTTTAATAATAAAGCAATCCATAACAAAATAAGTGATATTTTACACAATTTTTTAATAAGATGAGTGGTCATACTTGTTGCCAAAAAAGTCAAACGATTTACAAGTTAATTAGGACAGAGGAAGTATATGAAGAAATTTGCAAAGTGCCACTGACATAAAAAACCTAAATAAAATTGACACAAAATGATGCGAAACCACCGAATGATAGCAATGTATTCTCACTTTCAAAAAATTATGTACAGCTACTTAAAGTTTTGTTCTTCGACAATTTAGTTGAGAATTTAAATCTATTAGGTTATTGACAAGATCTTTGATATGACCATTGGAATAAAAAATATATAAAAATGTATACTAGTCGGGTGTTGTGTCAGTCAATTTTAATAGTCGACATGAAGTTTGATTTTGAACATATTAGAGCTAAATATCATGCATTTGTGATAAGTAACGTATATGATTTTATGTTTACCTTTTCAAACTGTTTCGGAATATATACTTTAAAGACTTTAAAATTTTCCAATGTTCTTGAGTTGTGCGCTAATTGATCATATGTCATGTCGACAAAGTTTACAGACACGGGCCCTGTTGTTTGACGATTTTCTGATATGGTGACTAACTGACTATATATATTAGTAAATACGCATGCATACTTTGGTAAAATTGACAAAAATAATGGCATATGCTAGTGTGTCGACCTTTTATTATATCATTAACTACTGAAAACTTGAAATTCTCTAACCAACGTCAGGCAAAACTGGAATTACACTGTCGAGCTAGCCCTAACGGTAAGTGCACCATGAGAGAATTTCATGAAGATTTTTTTTATTTTTTATGATGATAAGTACATTTTTATGATGATATTTTTATTTTTCCTGATGATAAGTGCACCGTAAGGGAATTTCAAGTTTCTACTAGTTTAGATGATTGTCTATGATCCCCTGTGCCTTTGACCTGATGAATAATGCATATTCTTCTAATTTTCAGCTATATCATGGGCATGAAAAATTTAGCATGCAAAAGTGAGAAAGCACGCAATTCTACTTCTACCAGTTAGATCAAAATGACTGATTCATAAACGGTGCAAGATTCATATGGCGTGGTTTCTAGCATGTTACAGTAACAAATAGTTAGTGCATAGCGGCATAGGTAGATGTCTCGGAGAGGTGATCCTGGTAGATCAATTAATGTGGCGAAGGCAATTGAATGTTGGAGATTTAACAAAAAATATAATATACTTAATCCGTCCTAAATTATAGGTCGTTTGACTTTTTAACCCTAAGTTCGACCACTCGTCTTATTAAAAAAATTTACATAAAAAGAGTTAAATTTAATATATTCTTGAAGAACTTTTGTTAATAAAGCAGGCCATAACAAAAAATATCATGTTTTGCACAAATTTTTAAATAAGACGAGTGATCAAACTTAGCATAAAAAAAGTCAAACGACTTATAAATTAAAACGGAGGGAGTATATGTTTCACTATCAGTAAACTTGCTAGCGCGCGAATATACCAACCTACCTATATCTTTTTCCTGGCAACTTAAATGAGTGAGACCACGGTTATGTAGTACAAGAAGCTCAACACTGTTCTGTTTAAGGGTGTTGATCGAATTTTCTATAACACAGAAGAGCATCTTTGATTAGTTTTTTGTGACCGTGCCTGAGCATATATAGGTTACGAAGCAAAGGTTAGAAAGTTACAACAAAACAGCAAAAAACTGCTAGGCGAAAAATAAAAGGTCGATATTACAAATGAACTATTAGGGACCTCAAGAGACTGTAACCAGCCTGCAATCAAATAAATGTTTTAATTAATTTTAAGAATAGCATACGAAAAATAGTTCTTATGGACCACTATTGTACGTAAAGAGACGTTTTGTTAGACCATTTTATTAACTACTAGCTAATAATAGTGTAAAAATTTCACGCTAATAAAGTCTTGCTTTGGATGTAGTCAGATTTACATCAACCACATGTGTTAGGGTGTGGATTAGAGTGAAATTGAACTAATTTTCACTCTAATGCACCCCAACACATGTGAATTGATGTAAATCCAACAACATCCAAACAAAACTGATTATATAAGGGCATGCATGTTTTTCAATCTGCCCAAACGAGCTATAGCAGCCTTGTGAGCTAGTGCAGTAGGGGCCATCTATCGCATATATTCTTCTAGGAATTGCTACGGTACTCTCAAATGACCGTGAACCGTTCATATAATTCGATCGAACGGTCACGATCAGATCTTACTTCTTAGGAGGTAATATATTAAAAGTATTTTTATTTATTTATTTTATAAAATAGGATAAAAAATAAATATTTAGGATATGAAAAATCTTTTTGAGATTTGTTTACACATAAATAGTAGATTTAGTCTTTGAAAATGTTGTTTGAAGTTGACATATTTTGAAATTTAAATTTTGAATGGATAAAAGAAACTCAAATGAAAAGTTGACAAAAATGAAAGTTATAGATATGAAAAAGTTATTCAACTTTATAGTTGTCAACTTTTTCATTTAAAATCACAGTGTTACGATAAACTATTTAAAGTTTTTATTTTTTAAATTGTTCTACGCATGCGGCAGCTCGCGACGACAAGGGGTGGTGGCAGGATCACGGCGTTGCCGGACCGTCGACGCCGTTGTTCCCCGGCCTCGCGACGTCGGTGCGGCGCGACCTCGGGACGTCGGGCGGTGCCCTCGTGATGACGGGGCGGGCTACAGGGTCACGACGACGGGGACGTGGCAAGCTCGCGACGACAAAGGGCGGCAGCGGGATCACGACGTCAGGGACAGCGTCGGGGACGGCAGCCCATCACGACGTCGGGGGCCATGGCGGATCGCGAGTCGTTGAGTGGCGTTTTTTTTTACCGCAACAGACCCAATGCATCACAGGCACCGGCGGTCTCTTTTCTTTTTTTAATTTTGGACCGCAACATCTCGGGACGAGGAGATCGCGGCTGCAAAGGATCGACCGAGATTCATGAGAAGATGGGAAAGAAATATCTTTTTCTATATTTATTAATTTATTATATAATTTAGGAAAATCTTAATATTTAACGGTCTACATTCATTTGAGATATTACCTCCTACTACTATGAAGTAAGAGTTGTACCTTAACATTGCCCTTCACTATAAAACACTTAATAAAAACTTTATAGTGAAATAAAAGAAGGCTGTGCGACTTCGGATTTGTGACTGTGAGTTGTATTATTCATCTCTTTTTGCTCTGGTAATAACGTGATGCAATAATTACCAGCTGGGAACACCGCTGCTTCTACAGTCAGCTATTTAATATTTATAGCTGTCGAACTGACGTTTCTTGAGTAGACTATATATGTACTACATCATAATTCTTTCTGTATGTAAATGCAACGAGAATTATAGACTCGAGAGAACACTCCAAAATAAGAAGAAGCATCCAACATGGGATGACCCATCTTGTTGAATTGATCGATAAAACCAATTGAGTAGCCTTTTGATCATCTGCCAAATTTTTTTTAGATAAATACTCTGTTCGGCTGGCTGGTACGGTACGACTGGCTGGCTGATTGTTCTGAGAGAAAAACACTGCTGAGTGGCTGGCTGGTATATATGGGCAGCCGAACAGAGCCAAAGTAACAATGTTCCAGCCTTTACCATTCGGAGACGGTATACAGCTGCGGTACAAGAACCAAACCAAAGCCATAAGGCTTCACACAGACACGTCCAACACTAAGAAGAGTAACACACAACCAGTTCACCAAATAGATCATATATATTGTATTTTCCATCAATCGGGCTGAACATATATATAAACTATTATAACAGAAAGAGCATTTTAAACTTGCCCCCAGAATATATGCATCTTCAGTTACTTGTCTTGTTTGCCTCTCTCTCTTCTCTATCTCTCTCTCATATGCAGGAATCATGTTTGCCTTTTTCTCTTCAGCAATTAAGCATCAGCAGAAAAGAAAAAACACACACACAAATTATATGCTCTGTGACAGTTAGCACCAAGTAAATAGCTATAAGAACAAAAGCTGTTGCAATAATCACATGAATCATTCCATGGATGCCAAGACTAGATCTGAAAGAATACACAATTCCTGAGGGCACATGCAAAGCTTTTTGTCTAACCTTGTTCACCCCCTGCAAGTCTTCCTCCCAATCATGCAGAAAGAAACAAACCCTGCTGCAACGGTCTGCGTCCAATCATGCTTACATTATTTCATGTGTCTTAGCTTGCAGATTAACTGCAAAATGAAACCTACCAAAACCTTTTTGGAAAATTACGAAAAATACACAATTCTAATAAAAACTACTAGTTGTTAAAGGCACACATGGAATCAGGAGGAATTAAACTGGCATGCAACTGATTTTTAGTGATCCAATTATGCTTACAGACCACTTATATCTTCAGTTCAGAATGTAATCCTGATCATTTAGTATTCTTGATCATATATATATACTAATCGACATGCATGCGTTGCATATATGTAAGCCTACACTGATTTTGGCAAGTTTTCAGAACTTAACAGCGAGATTAATATTTGGGCTCACTTAAAACTAGAAGGATTGTAATCCCGGTCACGGTCTGTCGTGTCAGGTATCGGGTTCCAGTCCCAGCTAAGCTTGTCAGCCACTGAAGACGATGGCGGCGCCACGACCGGCAGCGCACCAAGCGGCGTCATTTGCAGCATTGGCGGTGACGGCGCCGTCAGTAATGGGAGGAGGTGGCCGCCCGTCGCGGCCGAGAGGTTGGCGTAGGCCTGAGGGGTGGGAGTGGGACCAACCAGCGTGCTCAGCTCGTCGATGGACCTTGAGCTGCCGGCCATAGCGCCGGCCGCCATGTGGAAGAGCGAGTACGTGGAAGCAAGGGCAACCGCCGCGCCGGCCTGTGCCGATTGCGGCGCAGCTTCCGCTGTTGAGATCGTTGTCGCCGGCGCGTACGTGCACGGCCTGTGGTGAGGGTGAGGCAGAAGATGCGGCGGCGGCGGCGCGCTGTGCGCGGTGACCACTTGATGGTCCATTATGGGCGCCGGCGGTGACGCGGACGAGCATTCTCCTTGGAGCAGATGGAAGCCGCCGAGCTGCTGCGTCGGTGTCGGTGATAGTGGCGTCGTCGTCGTTGACGGCGACGATCCGTGCCGAACGGTCGTCGTCGGCACACCTGTGCGGGAGGAGGTCCGCCGCGCTGAGGAAGCTTGGGTGCTGGAGGATGACTGCCCGTGGCCGTCCTCGATGCCAGTGCGCTTGTAGACGCGGCAGAGAGAGATCTCAGACTGTATCATGCACCGTCAGAAAAATAAATAATGGTCAGTATCCATACATTTCTTCTTGGAAGGACGATCGAGTTGAAGAAAGGGAAAGAAACAGAGATTAAGAGAGAAGATCAACTAGTTGTCAACAAAACGGAGAACTCGATCGTCTTAATCTATGTTTCTTTGCTAGCAGAAATTAATTGGTCGGTTTAGGTATTTAGGAGCTACCGATCAAGTGCTTAATAAAATAGAGTTCAGATCTGAATCTGAGTGATTTAGCAAATGGGAAGTAGATCACTTTAGCTTGATGACTTAGGCCGGGCTGAGGCTGCAAAGATCTTGCAGAAACTGGGGACTGGAGGACATGGAGTATCTAGCTAGGAGGGGAATTCTAGCGTGTAGCTTTTGTACATATAGATCCGGTGGTGCGCAAATGTGTGCCAAAAAGCGAACCCTAGCTCATATAGATCTGAAAAGAAAAGGAATAGGCATCCGCATCTTGCATATTCATACAAATCATGCGAGTATGCGACCAAAAGTAAAAGCACCGAACGAAAAAGCAGGTCAAATGATTAGTATTAACCACACTTGCATGCACACCAAATGAACAGCTCGACGAGCTAGCTGGAAGCCAAGTCGGCCTCATCAAGTTCAAACAAGCAAATATTTTTTTTTTTCAATTTGCAAGCAAGAACTCCGCAGCCAGATGATAAACTAAAATCGAGCTGACCGCCGGAACAACGGAAGCCCTAACCTTTAAGTGATCATCAGATCAGCATACTCTTGCCTGATTAATTATATTCACCTTGGGAATCAATGGGTCGGCGTCGGTGGGCGGTGGCGGGAGGCGGTACTCGTTCATGATCCAGCTGCTGCGGACGCCCTTGGGCGCCTTGCCGGAGTAGAACACGAGCGTCTTCTTCAGCCCGATGGGGCGGTTGTTCTCGCCTCGGATCATCCGGTCGGCGCCCGTCGCCTTCCAGTACCCCGACGCCGTCACCCGGTTCGGCCGGTCTCCGTTCCGGTACTTACGGTCCCTCGGCACGTAGAAGAACCACTCCTTCCCGCCCATCACCGCCAATGCTGCTACGCCGGCCGTCGTCCGCCGGCGAGCAATTACATACAACGAATTAGTTAATTAGCCAAGATCGATCGAGATTCAGTTCAATTCGAGGCTATAGCTAGCTGATCGATCAAACAGAGAACAAAGCTTGCAGCAGATGCATGCGTTATTATTGATTGATGATGGTTAATTACCTGGGAGCTCCCATGGGTCGAAGCGGTAGAGGTCGAGGAAGGCGATGAGCTCGACGTTGAAGCGTTTTCCCTCGACCTTGCGCCGGAGGTAGAACTCGATCAGCTCCTCCTCCGTGGGGTGGAACCGGAACCCCGGCATCACCACGTCGTTGTCGTGCGCGTCCCCGGCGGCCTCGCCGTCGCCGCCACCCGCCGCCACCTCCGCCGCCTCTCCTACTGCAGCTGCCGCTGCCGCTGCCGCTATAGCGCTGCCGACGGCGCCGTGCCCGTCCTCGAGGTCTCTGCTCATGGCATAGCGCGCGCCAGAAGCGACGGCGAGCCACCAGCGGGGGCTACTAGGGCAACGCCGAGGTGAGCACTGCGAGGAGGCGGCGTAGAATAATTTGGGGGGCGCGAGCAGGCGAGTGGGAGGAGAGGAGGATAAGAGGGTGGTGCTCGCACGATTGATGAAATGATGCATGATATATACTGGAGTGGAGGTTTTTGGGTTGCTCATCAGTCCTTTTCGCTGGTATCCACGGTAGCCAGTACACCCACTTGACGATGGCTACCGCCTTTCGTTCTACTTGTACCTCTGTGGTGTGCGCTGCTGGAACTCTCTGCACATTCTCTGCTATATATATGTGGTTGCTATGAAGAAAAAGGTTAACGTGCAAATTAAATACACATGAATATAATCATTCATTTGTATTTGCTGCAGATAGTGTCGTCTTGTTTGTTTAATGGTTTCATAAACCCTATATTAATTGACATCTTCCTAGGTGAACATCTTGCTTAATTAGATATATACAGATAGTTTGATATGAAGCTCATTCATTGTTAGACCAAGAAAGATCGATGCCTTTGCGCGACCGATCAACTGGTAGCACTCGAAACCCATGGTTGGACTAAGGGAAATCATCTATGACTGATCAACCGGTAGCACCTTAAGCTCTAGATGAGAAGTCTAGCTTCTACATTTAGTGCTTAAATGAACAACATACAGCGAAGAAGCAACCTTAAGACCCCCTTTGGAAACTTAAATCCCTTTAAAATCCATGAATTTTTCCAGGGTGGGAAATCCATGAGGATGTCATCTAGTTATCATCTTAACTATTTAGAAAGGGCTTTCCATCCCTGGGTTTTGCTCCCCCTTGCTTCCAAATTAGGCCTAAGAGGTACTTTTGTGATCAGTCCACTTTTGTGAATCAAGCCATACAAAATTCAAATATTAAATTTAGGCTCATCGTATAATTTTTCTTATAGATTCAGTTTCTTTGAGAATCAGGCATTAGAGTCATCCAAGGTGACCAATGTTTCATTAGTTTGCATTCGTGGCATTAGGAAAAGCAAGAGCTAAACATGGAAATTAGTAGAATTAGAGTCATAAGTGCATCCATCACACTACTGAAACGACAAGTCAAATAAATCTCTGCAACTTTTTCCTATTGCGGAATGGATGAGTGAAATCCACTAGAGTTCTTTGTAAAGATCTGAATTAATATTCTGAATTTGAGTATAGCCCATCCCATGTCCAACAAGGTCGTTTGATGGTGCTGGAGAACCGTTTCATTACCAGCTAGCTAATTGAAAACCAATGCCACAGTGACCTTTGGGCAATAAGAGTAGGAGTAGGACCTAAAGCAGATACGACATATACAGTAGTGAGCAGCTGTGTTGGTAGTGTATAAATTGTGCAAGACCTTTGTATACATGGTCCCTCCAGCAGGCTCCAAGAAGGAAAGGGACTGAGTTGTGGAATTAAAGAGGGACAGAGACTGGGCAAGATGAGTCCCGCTTTGGGCGGCTGCCTCTTCCAGGCCTTTGACGTGGATGTCTACTTCTACCATCCTTCTCACTTCCTTAAACAATTTTTTTTTCCATTCACACTACCAAAATACTTGTACATATATCTTCTTCTGACGACAACACACAGGTTCCCCGTTGGGTTAGAAAAAATGCATTTGAATTGGGTTTTATTTCCCTTGTTCTCTTTGTTACTCGTTCTAGTATCCGTGTGTTGGCACTTGGCACAGTTTGCTCACTGTCAGAAGAGTCAGATCTAGAAGATTGCAGGATGAAATGACAGAAGAATAAGGTCAAATTCCATGAGGAATGGAGAAGACGGACAATTTCTGAATTGATAGCACATATCCGCATGGGGCCGGGCAGCTGGGGAGGTCCATGCATGGAGGCAAGGCACACTTCCTCGTTTTTAGCAATAAATATACTACAGTACAGTATACCACAACATGTCAACAACCAGTGCTTCTTCCATCTTCGAAGTCCCAAACAATACAACTCTCGAGTCTCCTCTCCCTGTTGTCCCAAAAAGAATATATTTTTTAGTGAATCCCACGGTAAAAGATTTTACCAAGGCTACTCTCAGTAAGGGTTTTATAAGAGCTTCATAAATATTAAATAAGCTATCAACTTCGTAAATATTTTAACATGGAGAATAAAATGAATTTCATAGATGAAACTAATTTGCATTCCTTCCAACACACAGGAATTTTGGAAACTGAGAATAGCCTAACGATCATTTTCTATCTATCATTCCTTCTACCCAAGTGGTCCCCACCTCACCCATTATCGTGTCCTGCTCCTCCTGGTCCCTATGACCGAATCGTGACTAGAGCATAGCATCATCTGCAATTTCACTTAATTTTGAACAAACTTGCATATGCACCAAACTGCATTTTCTAGCCATCGTCATATTACCACTGCACAACTAGATAGTTCACAAGACCATGGCTACAGACATAACGATTTTGAAACACACTATGTTCCCACATACAGTGCAACAATGTCTGTCAAGACAAACTGCCCAATCACTACATGCACATAAGTGAGCTATCCTCACTTGGGCACCTCTAGGTCCCACGTGTGAAAGGACCTCGATGTCGCCTAAAGGGAGGAAGAATAGGCTTGCCTATATCCACATTGTTGAGGCAACCACAAAGGCTTTGATCTCTTTCAACATTATCCTCGTTCTCAAGTCAAGAAAGAAAGTCTCTTGAGATGAGGGGTTTCTTACTAGGTATAGAGGGTGATAGCAAACGTCCCGAGCTGCCACAAATGAGTTGAAAGCTTTCGTAGCCAGCTAGGAGCCTTGCTCCAAGAGTAACAAACATAATCCACCAGCTTGAACGAATCAAGTGCTCTACGAGTTGTAGAACAAGTGGGGATGCTCTCTAATGCAGTTTGGAGGATCAAACTCTCTTGGATTTGGAAGGAAATCGAAGGGAGAAGCTTGAGGAGCTCTAATGGAGTTAGTGAGAGGAGGAGAGAGCTTTTGGTCACACTTGGGAAAGGAATGGTCGAGATGACCGTTGGGGGTGGTGGGGAGCATGTAAAATACCCACCCCTATCACCTAATGATCACTTTAAGTCGTGGCTATGCCACACCTACAGCGGCAGTGCCACTCTACCTAATCAGCTCCAAATGGAAAACTATTTCACAGTCTGATTACTCTAAGTGAAACATGATGTTTTGAGGAATATGAGCATTTGGTTGCACTGTTTAAGCTTGCGCATTGTATCCCCCTTTATATATGACCTTTCCTATGCACGATTTCAAAACATAAAAGAATTTAAATGCACTTGAGCTGGTTGCCATTGCCCTTGGCAATTTGAAGATTTCACCATCGAATGTATTGTCCTCTTTCTCAATATCACTCCATAAGGGTTTGTAATCATCTTTGTCTCATCCCTTCGAGCAAACACACCTTGAGCACTGTGACTTGAATAATTTCAACACATATGAGTTCAATTCCATAGCTTCAAGTCACTTCCACTAATGATTTGATCCTCAACACAACATGGCTTCTCATAGCTCGATTAGTACCTCAACTCAATGCAATTGCTCTCTTCTTCACCTTAACCATGGTACTTAGGTTCCCAAGCCATTGCTTGCCCTTGACCTCCACTTAATCCCTCAAAGGCCTTTCCATACTATCTTCACCCTATCGAGACATACGCAAGTCACATCACTATTAAGCATCCATTAAAAAATCATTTCTTAAATATTGCGATCCTTGCTTGAATATCTTCTAGATATGAATAAGATCAATCAAGCTTCACATAGATTGACATATATGAATCAACATCAATATGGTCAAGCTCATTCAAAATTCCTTGTATCCTCTTTATTTTGGCTTGACTCTCTCCAAGCACTCACTTCAATATCTATGTTCATACTTCTAGCTTAATCAAACCAATGCAAAGTGAGTTTCTAAATCTCTATACATACGAGCAAACCAATGTAGGGACCGACTTATATTCATTATGAGTTCTGTCCTTTGTCATTTTACCTTTGCTTGGTATTTACTCACTTATGCATTCTTGTTTCATTCCTCAATCCTTAATCAAAGAATCTATTATCAACCTCTTCTTGTTCATGAAAAGCAAGCCATTATTGAGACCTATCCAAAATCATCAAGTCATGTCTCATTTGTCATTTGCCAAATATACTTGCTTTCTCATGATGCCATGATATCCCACAACATAGAAGCCATTTTATTAACTCTATTTGCATTGTTGTCTTTTACTTGAACTAGATTGTCTCCATGATCTTTCAAAACAACAATACACAATATTGGCCTTCATTTGAATATTTTGTGGAATATCCATCAAGTTTACATTTTGTTAAACCTTTGACACACTTGAAAAATTTGTTAGACCTTTAATTGCATTGTCATATAATTCCCCAAAAACCACTAAAGAGATAGGTGCACTTACAACATGCCAGGCCAGCTGTGTCTTGTACACGAAGTGGAGATCACCTGCAAACCAAACTTCAACTCACACTCTCATCACCACTCTTTGTCTCTCTAGTTCATCCATCTCAATCTCTATAGAACCCACCAAGAGCACATGGAGGAAGGAGAGGGGGTTCGGAGGAGATGACCAACAAGAAAACCAGTGGAGATGAAGATTTAGGAGGCAACAAGCTACTGAATCTTGAAGAGGGAGGAGCCTAAAAGCCCTAGTTTAGTTTTGACTAATTGATGAAACCTATTTGGACTAACCTATTGATCTAAGTGTATAATTAGATGAGGTTGTCTAAACCATGTGGTGAGATAAGATGTGATGATCAAGTGCTGATACATGGAGAAGGTGATGGTGAAAAGCAAAAGAGCTCAAGGAAAAGGTATAAGACCTTAGGAAGCTATTTGTTTGGTGATCAAGAAACTTAGTGAGTGTGATCATGTTTAGGATAGATAGCCGACTATCATGGGAAGAAAACATGGTTTTCTTGGTTTTCAAGTGCCTCTAGATCATGTGACTCTTGCATATTGCATTATGATCTACGATGAACTAATTGTGCCCTTAAAAAATACTTTGAAAAATGCTAACACACATGCATAAGTGAGTGAAACACTTATGTGTTGTCACATGTGGGCAAGGGTGAAGAAGACGAATCGAGCAAGTCATGTAGTGGCGCTAACCTAGACAGTGTCCGATAACTGACCCTAATGTTCCTCAGTGAACAAAGCGTGACCAGATGCAGGGTGCATCCAATCAGCATGGATTGGACGCTTTCCAGTCCGTGTTCGACCTCTCTAGTGGCGCATCGGACGCCACGATTAGACATGGGAACAGTGTCAGCATCGTGTCCGATCGTGGGTTGTTCCCTTGGCGCAAGTGATCGATCGGACACTGGTGCATCCAGTGTGCTTGGGTCGGTCGCGTTCGATGCAAGTTTGGTGGCTCTAGATGCTCTCTGGTCGTTGATCGGATGCTACTTTGTGGCGCGCTCGATCAACCCTAGCGCATTGTAGGATTGAGATGGCGGACTAGAGGGGGTGAATAGTACTTTGTAAAATCTAATCATGTCAGCTAAGCGAATTAAGTGTGGAATTAAGACTATCGGTCTAGCCAAGCTATCTAGTTTCACAAGCACCCTAAATCCTAGTTGAACAATAAAGGTGCTTGGGCAAGGGAGCTCCTACACAATTTAGTGAGGCAAAATAACTAAGCCACCTAAGCTCACTAGATATGCTCCATGATAAGGTCACACAAATCAAATCAATGAGCTCAACTTACTTAGCTACACAAGCTAAGCAAGATAATACACTAGCAAAGCTCAATGACAAGGCTACACAAGCCAAATCAAAGAGTTCAAGCCACTTAACTACACAAGCTAAGTAAAACTACTTACTAGCGAAGCTACACAAACTAGCTAAGAAGCAAGGTATCAAATTCTATGCTAAACTAGCAAGAAGATAATTAGCAAGCTACACAAGCTAACTAATCACAAGAGTAACTACACAAGCAAAAGATGAACAATATGAATAAGCTTGTGTGTATGGGGAATGCAAACCACCGAGAAGAGTAGACAATGTTGACACGATAAGTTTTATCCCAAGGCTCACTTGATTGCCACCAAGCTACGACCCCGCTGTTCTACCTACAGTCCGTGGTTCAGTGGCTTCTTGAACTAGATTGTTTTCATGAGCTTCTTTCTCTTTCAGTTCAAACTAGTAAACTCACATAAGTAATCTAACTTGGTTCAAACCAATGACAAGCTTCTTCACTCCTCACATTAAAGGTTATCTTGTCAATATTTGAATTAGATCCTTTCTTGCTTATTTAGCTAGATATCAAACACTAGGCTCACATGCTCATGACCAAGTCATATGTAGCCACTAGAATAATACAATCAAAGAAGCAACAGCGGCATCATATGAATTCTAAACCCTTTGATATTTTCATGAATGCTCACTTATGTATGACTATATGCTCTAATCAAGTCCTTAACATAATATGAATGCATATGCCATACAATGATACCTTTATTATCTTGAAGTAGAGGATAGTCACTAGATTCCAATCAATCTCCATAATAGCAATGTGAAGTCCATTTGAATAGATTGGTGAAGACTAATCATCAACATAAAACCCATTCTTCATCTATATGATTTGAAAATCACTTATGATCAAGTGCACTAGCTTCAATGTTGTGAATAACTTACTTCTCTTCTTGATCAAGCTTGCATCTCATGATGAATAGGCATTTACTTACACCGTTGGGTCGTTGCTTGCTTTTCTTGATCAATCTCTTGATTGCTAGAACCTCACTCTAGTAACACCTCTGTCTAGGGGAGAATTATTGTTTCAAATGCATGACTGAAATGTATAATTAACATAGGAAAAAATACATAGAATATGCAGGTTGTTGGTTTCTATGCAGTGTACCCGAGTCATCCAACAATGTATAGAAGTCTTTCCAAGAATACATGGATAAATGTTCTTACAATGTATAGAAATATGCTCCAACAATGTATATAATTTGTGAACTGCACAAATAACTACTCAAACAATGTATAGAATTGTATACACATAATGCATAGAATTGTGTGCAAGTGTATAAATAACTGCAATGTATACGTCAAAAGTGTTCCAACAATGCATAGAAGTGTATGTGCTCCAACAATTTATAGATAACTGCAATGTATGTGTCACTGCTCTAACAATGTATAGAAATTTGATGCAAGAATATATAGAACATACCAAGTTACAATTTACCATGCATAGGAACTTACAAACACAAGCGTCTCAACAAAAAAAATAAACAAGCAACTACAAGCGAGCTAGAGGAGGCCATCAGTCGCTGAGATAGAGGGTGGAGGCGCCACCAGTTGGGAGGGAGAGGGTGCCGCTGCCGAGTGAAGAGCAGGAGTTGATGCTGGGACGATCTGAGAGGTTGATGCAGGAGGTGATTGTTGATGGTAGTTAAAACCATCATCTAAAAATGAAAAGGGCATAAAACCAATCACCAACTTAGAATATGGTTTAAACTAACAGAATTCCATGAGTTTTAGTGAATCTAGTGTTTTGTAGGGATTAAACAGGAAAAGAACCAAAGGAAGGACTCACAAGCCATACAAATGCATCGAATCACGCGTGGGCTTGTGTGTCAAAAACATTCTAGAGAATACCAGAGAACTACTAACTGAAGAGAGGACCGCACCGCCACCAGAGTGGTTCAGCCAAAGTGGTCTCTGGTTTGGCCGAACCATCTCATGGCCCAAACCAAGTCTCCATCGACGTGGATTCTCCACCGATTCATCTGGTCTGTTTCCCAATGAAGGCTTGATCCGAGGGCTGAGATTCACTCCTTTGGCCAATATATACAGCCCCAGATCTCCTAGGGTTTCATATGGTCAAGGTGATGAAGAGAAGATAGAAGCAGGACATATCTCTTCCACCAGAGATTAGGGTTAGCTACTCAATGTTATACTTTAGACCTAGCTAGCTAGATTAAAGTAGAGTTAGGCTTTGGTTCAGGATTCTAGAGCCGTTGTCAACTGGAGGACTGGTAATTCAGGTTGTCTTTCCTCTTGTTATGACTTTATACTATTTCACTATTATATTGTTGTTTATTATGTTCCTAGTTTATTCTAGTAGTATATTTGATATAGTCATGATTGATAATGAGTTTATGCATAAGATTGCAAAGGGCTTAATTCGATGCTCAAGCGGGTTAAGTGGTCAACATTATGTAGGCATGGTGCTTAGATATTGTTTGCCTACGGATGCACTTTATATATTGGGTCATGTGGTAGATCGCGGGTTTGATATACCTATTGAGTCCTCTGTAGTCCACTCCCCATATGTAGAGATAGTAGAATCTGGTATTTATGATGGCAGACTTACTCTGTTCTTGTTCTACCTGAAGAATAATGTTCCTTATGCATAGATAAAGACTCGTTATGCTATATATGATTGTATATTTGCTAGAGTGGATGTCTTAGTAAATTAGGAATAACATAAGAATTCAATCTCTAAACTATTCTCCTGTTTTGGTTGACTTTAACTTGAGTAGTCTACACCTATCTCTGTAGCCATCTTTATCCTTTATCATATTTATCCATATTTTATCATTGGCTTATCCCTATTTAAATATTTGCTATTTGATTGGTTTTATCATAAGTAGTGTATTTGCATGTATCCGCTCATGTCTACTCCATACCTTCTCCCTGTGGTAAAATATAAATCGACAACCCTAAAATACTCGGCTAAAATGCTACAATGGTACAGATTAATCTGCGCACTTGCAAATATTTTGATTCATGATTAATTATATTTTTATTCTCTATAGTCACTTGTATTGATAATAACTGCTTAGAATTATTCTAGGTAGTTTCCATACATGTCTCTTATATTCATGTTAGGTATGACAACTTAGTTGTTATAAGAGGTATAGGTTTAAGAGAGGTGGATAAGTAATTACCCAAGTGACAATTAATACCAACAGTGATACGCTGATCCATCTTTGGCGAGGTCGGGTAGCCGTTCCTGTAGGGTGTCACTGCATGCCGCCGGTCGTGGAGGAGGTGGCCACGCACCTCTGGTCATGAAGGGGGTGGTCGCACGCTGAAAGGTCTGAGTTGGCTAGAGGGGGGTGAATAGCCTAAAATAAAATTCTATAAATCACTAGAACAAGTGATTAGTACCACAAATGGCTATAATTGCAAAGCTAAGGCAACAATTAGATTAAGCAAGCCACCTACACAATTCTAGTTAACACTAAGCCTTAAGCCACACAAGCTAACTAGCACAAGCAAGGCAACAACACCTACTACACAAAACTAGCAAGCAAAGAATCCTAACTACTTTGCACTAAGGTAAAAGGGATGTGCTTGTGATTTATACCTTTGCCTTGAGATGAAGCCAATCACCGGGATAATCAACAAATTACTCACTCGAAGGTGAGGATATCAAGATGAACACCAAGATTTATCCCCGGGGTTCACGTGCTTACCGGCACGCTACGTTCCCGTTGTGTCGACTTCAACCGGTGGTCCGGTGGCTAATCGGTATCACACACCGAGCCTACACAAGGCGCCACAAGGACCTACCATGGAGGAAGTAACTCAATGACACGAGCAATTCACTAGAGTTACCTTTGAGCACTCCACTCGGGGTAGGCACGAACCCCTCACAATCCACCAGGTGTGAGCAAGCACAATCACCAAGCTTATCCACACCTTCTCCACCTCCAAACTGGCTAGGTGACGGTAATCACCAAGAGTAACAAGAATTACTCCACCACCAAGCCATCAAGTGCACTAGGATGCAAGATAGTGATCACTACACTTGAAACACTCTCTCTCAATCAAAATCTGAGTTGAATCAAAGGGAGAGAGTTGGAGGGAGTGTGTTAGGGCTCACAAGAGGTTTAGGAAGATCAAAATGCGCAAGAGAGATGCCCCAAGACAGCCACACTCTTATTTATAAGCGTGCTCAAAGATCTAGTCATTTTACTCTGAAATCGGGCACACCGGACGCTGCTTAAGTTCACACCGGACGCGTCCGGTGGTTGTCCGGTGTATCGCCCGCTGACACGTGTACTAGCCGTTTGAATTTGTTTACTGCGCGTGCTAGCACCGGACGTGGAGTAGTCACACCGGACTGCTCCGACGCCCGTGTCCGGTGCACCAACAGAGAGCATCCAGAGAGCTCAAATTGGCACCGGACGTGTCCGCTATTAGGTCATCGGACGGCCCCCGGTGTCCGATGCACTCACCGAGTTAGTTCCTCAACTAAACCACCAGGACGCACTGAAACAAGTCACCGGACACGCTGGAGTTACTGTTTCAGCGTCTTGGTGCTCACTCAGAGAGGGTCCTAGAGAGGTCAAATGCACACCGGACGCGTCCAGGTGAGCACCCACCGGACGCAGCCAGCGTCCAGTGCTCCTCTGAGAGCTGTTTTTACTCTCTCTTCAACTACCTTGCTTAAGATGCTAACAACTAAGTGTTTCACACTTTTAGGCACGATTGTTAGCAAGTTTTAAGTGCATTAGCAAGGTGAAGTTAGTCACTCTAGGTTAGATCAAGTGTATGCAGCTAATATGCAACCTAGAGCACTTGCCGACCTGGGTTCACGTAATAATTCTCCTCTTAATAGTCCTGGCCAACTATCCTAAATGTGATCGCACTCATTAGGTGTCTTGATCACCAAACCAAAGAGCCCTTAGCTTTTACCTTTGCCTCTAGCTCTTTGATCCTTTGATTTTTCACCTTTTCTTCACTTGATCTCTACTTCTTAGCTCATGTCAACTTCCTCCTCAACACTAACCCTTTTAGGCTACACACACTTAGCACCTAGGTTAGTAACTAGGTTTCATCAATTGCCAAAACCAAACTAGAGACTTTCACACGCCGACTATCACCGTCCCCATTGCTAGATCTAACAACGCCTGCATCACTCCTCGTACGCCGTGCTATTGTCACTAGCCGCCTTAGTTCGTGTTGCCGTTGCTTGAGGGAGAGGCTAAGGCCACACCGCCGCTAGCCGGAGGAGGGGAGAGTGCCACACTACCGCTAGGGCCTGGAGCACGTCACCACCGTCATCGGTGGGGGAGGAGAGGGGTCGTGCCACTGGATGATCGGAGGAGGGGCGAGCCCACGCCGCCACAGGGGTGAGGTGTTAGGTCGAGATTTTGGACTACGTGGGGGTGAATAGTCCTTTTTGAATTCTAATCATAGCGGAATAAAACCTATTCGGTTCTAGCAATGATTCACCCCTCTAATTAGACTCTAAGCACCTTGTCAAAGATCCTTTGTAAGAAACAAAGGTGTTAGCCTAACTTGAGCTTCCATAAACCTATTCTAACGAAAGATCACACAAACCTAAGTGCTGGTACTTCAAGCACGAGGGAGCTCCTACCAACTAGCAAGAAAAAGAGCAACAAGCACTTAAGCTCACTAAATGCTCAACGGCAAGGATACACAATCCTAATCAAGGAGCGCAACTTGCTTAGCTTCATAAACTAAGTAATGACACTAGTTCTAAGCTACATAAGCTAAGAACGTGAGTGGCAAGCTACACAAGCTAACTGATCTCACAAGAGCAACTACAGCTTACACAAGTGAAGCAATGCACAATGTAAATAACTTGTGTAGAAGGGAGCAAACCACCGCGAAGGATGGGAAGATGTTGATGCAGGTGATTTTTGCCCAGAGGTTCACTTGTCGCCACATGCTACGTCCTCCATTGAGATAAGCTCCAAGGTTACCGCTGATCCTCTAACTTGAGGTGACCTACCACAAGTCACCACTCCCAAGTGGAGCAGCCGTGAGCTCAAGTTCTTTGATCTGGTCAGACCACTTGTTGCTCTTCACGTCTCGCTCTACTAGCGATGCTCTTTGCGACTCCCATGGGGTGAGCTCCAACCCCTAACAAAGCTTCTCCAGGAGCCAAGAATAATCTTCTTGGTTCCTTCCATGGAGTCTCTCTCCACCAAGCCATTTAGGAGGTGACGACCTCCAAGAATAACAAGCACCACCGGCTTGCAACTCAATCACCTAGTGCCAACTCTTGCAATCTCTCAATGCAATGCACTATCGATCAATCACTCACTTATCGAATGTGAATTCGATGAGCACAAGTGAGTTGGAGAGCACTAAGTCATGCACAAGAAAGGGAAACACATTTCCAAGGTGCAAGACACCTCTCATAGCCAGGCCACTCACTCCTATATATAGCCCTCAAGCCAAACGAGTCGTTACCCTCTGAAACTAGTCGTCGGATGGACCGTTGGACGAATCATCGTACACGCGCACATGTAACCACCGGACTATTGTCTCCTATCTGATGCCTCCGATGTGCGCCACATGTCGCTAGCCATTTAAAGAGAGTAGTTGGAACTCTAAGGTCACTTTCGCGTGCCAACTGAACCAGCACCGAACGATCACCGTCGAATAGTCTGCTACTAGCACCAGACTAACTGAGCACTAGCTTCGACTGCGTCCCAATGAGCTACAAATAGCTCAAAACACTGTCGGATATTGTCCGGTCCACAAGCACTGGACAAATGGCAATCGTTCCGATGCTCTACAGCTCACCATGTGTCGCCTCTGTAGTATGCCATATCTTCACTAAGCCCTTAGACACTGAGGAAATGCCCTGGACACTAACTTCGACACCCACTTCCACGTCTGACTCTCACAGAGCGCCACCAAGATCGGATGGGCGTAATCGTCCAGAGCTGGCACTATTGCCCGTGTCTGACCCCTTCATCGCACCTAGGGTTTGCCATCGGACAGAGTCAATCGTCTGGTGCACCCTCTTCCTTAGCGTTCGACGCCTTTTCTCTTATCCAGAAACCGCTGAATCCTACAAATGTGCTAATGTACTAACACCTTCACCTTCACCTTTGCAAATGTGCTAACACCACCAAGTGTACAACCTCAAGTGCATATGTTTTAGCATTTTCACAATCATTTTTCAAAACGGATTTTCACTCACTTCTCCGCGCCACTCAATCCTAGCAATGTATGCAAAGTTAGATCACTCAACTGGCACTAGATGACCTATATGCAAACAAGTTTGCCCCTCTTGATAGTACGACCATCTATCCTAAACCCGACCAAACACTTCTCTACTCAACCTTAGACCGGCGAAATGGAAATGCCTTAGGTTATACCTTGCCTTGTGATTTCTATTTCGATCACTGTCTTCATCTCCTTCTCCATCACCATGGTCAAAGCCAGTGCAACACATGCACCAACACCTTGCAAATGATATGATCCACTTCATATCATCACGTGACTTTTGGTCCATCGATCCTGTAGCATCTAGGCCCTAGTAGTTTCGGTGATTAATGACAACAAAGAGGTTATTATGACTAACGTGTGTTTTGCAGGATAACCTAAAGGTTAGGTCATAATAACATGTAGGTTCAAGCCCCTAGCGATGGAAATCGATTCGGTTTTCAAAGGACGAAAGACAAGACGGAGATAGGCTAGCTCCAAGTGTCAATTGGAGTTGAGAGACACTTGGAGTAGTTTAGGTCTTGTTTTATCTTTGACCGTACTATTAAGAGGGGTTTGGATGGGTAGCTTGACTTAGGGCAAGGTTAGAGAGTGTAGATGTGATGCACACTTGTCCAACATAGCTCTAGACAGCCTAGGGAGACTCTTGAGAGAGAGAGAGAGAGAGAGAGGATCAAACTTCGTTTTGGAAAGTTTTCGATTCGGCGAAGTTTTGATCAAGTTTAGGGCGTCGGACCCTGAGGAGTATGGTCGTCAGACCAATGCTCAGAGTCTGACGGCCACGTGGCAGCCCCTGGTTGTGCCTCAGCGCATCAGGGAGCCTCGGACTATGCCCTAGATGGTCATCGAACCATTGGCTACTAGTCCGACGGTGCCAGGGTGCTTCAGGTGAGCAGTCAGACCGTGGTGAGGGGAGTCATTGGACTAATGCTCGCATCAGTCCGATGCTTTCAGAGAGCACGCAGAGAGGTTTTTGGGCATCGGACTGTGTCCTGACGGCCCTTGTCTGACCATTGGCGCGTGTTATGCCCAGTGCAGTGGTTCTGTGCAAAGAGCACCTGAGAGCGTCAGAGGGCATTGGACTAGGTCCGACACTGGGCATCGGACCATTGCCTAGCGTCCGATGCCTCTCTGACACAGTAACGGACTAGTTTGCCATTTGTGAGAATCGGACTGGGGAGTTTAGTCTGACGGTGGCACTGTTCATAGGGTCCGACTGGTTCGCAGACTGCTAAAAATAGTACAAATGGCTAGTTTTGGAGAGGGAGAGCATTTATACTTCACCATTAGCTTCATTCTACCTCTCTTGCCCATTTATTCAGCTGAAGCAACCCTTGTGACCTTGTGTGAGTGCAAGAGCCCTAGGGAGGATTGAGTGAACTCCATTGCTTGTGAGCTTCTTCCCTAGAGTATGATCAAGAGTGACTTGTGTGCATCCATCACCCTCTTTGGCCTTGTTCTTGGTTAAGTGAGAGTCTAGGCTTGTTACTCTTGGTGATCGGCATCACCTAGACGGTTCGGTGGCGATCGGAGGCTTGGTGACCACTTCGAGAGCTTGTGGGAGGCCCAAGCCAAGCTTGTGAGCGGTTGTGGGCGATCCACCGCGCCGGAGAGGCAAAGGATGAGCCTGTAGAGAGCACTTGGTCTTTGCGAAGATCAAGGGGGAGCTACACCCTTGCGTGGGTGCTCCAACGATGCCGACTCTCTGATACTTCGGGACAAACTCGGCTTGCATTCTCTATCCCTTTTTACATTCCCGTATTTGCTCTTTAGATTCCTAGAGTAGTATACTTGTGATAGGACTTGGCTCTAGGTTGCATAATGTTTTAGGCTTAGAATATCACACAAGCACTAGTGGGGTGATATTGGGCAAATGACGATAGGTTGAATTGATTTGCGAAAAAATTATTAGTTGCCCAATCCCCCCTCTTGGGCATCCTCGATCCTTTCAATTGGTATCAGAGCCTTGTGCTCTCTAATTTGGCTTAACTGCCAAGAGAAGGATATCCGGTCGTCACGATGGTCTCCCTCCCGTCTTTGACGGTAACGATTTTCCTTATTGGAAAATTTGTATGGAGGCATACCTTGAGGTGGTGGACCTTGGTGTTCACAAAGCCACCGTTCAAGGGTACCCCACTCCCAAAGCCGGCGCTACCCTCACACCCGTTGAGGAAGAGCACGAAAAGTGGAATGCTAAGGCTCGCAACATCATCTTTAGAGGCCTTAGCAAAGAGGTCTTCAACCGTGTGATACGCCCATGCACTATGGTCGAATATTTTTGCACTTCATGAGGGAACTAAGAATGAGCGTGAGGAACGATATTACCTTATCGTGGATAAGCTCAATTCTTTCAAAAAGCTTCCTAATGAAAATGCTAATGACATGTATTCTCGCTTGAATATCAGTTGTAGAGGAAGTCAATGGCCTTGGTCTCATTCAAATCACTACTGGCCGAGGTTGTAAGGAGGATCCTCAATGCTCTTCCTATTTACAAGTATGGTCACATTGTGACCAGTGCTTCATCAAGGGATCTCTCCAATGCAACTCCCACTCAAATCTTGGGAAAGATCAATGCTCATGATATGTATATGAAGATCACTCCCCAAGATGGCTCATCATCAAAGAAAGAAAAGCAGAAGGACTTAGCTCTCAAGCCGACAAGAAAGGCAAATCATAAGTCAAGTACTCTTCTCATGATTTAACAAGTGATAGTGATGATGATGATGATGTGGAGATTGCTCTCATGGTAAGGAAGACCACCAAGATGCTCAAGAATCTCGACAACAAGGAGAATCAAGTTTGATTCCAACAAGAAGAAGTTCTTCACAAGTAGCAAAATAAAGCCATCTCTGAGATGGATTTCTACAATTGTGGGGAGCTTGGGCATCTTGCTCATCAATGCCCAAAGCCCAATAAAGACAAGTTCAAGAACAAGAACAAGGGCAAAAGGCAAGACTCTAGTGATGAGAGTGAAGATGAGAAGAAGAAGGCAAAGCCATTCAAGAAGAGAGAAGGCAAGAAGAAGAAGAATGGCAAGGCCTACATTGTTGGTGATTGGCTCACCGACATTGAATCTTCTAGTGGCTCTTCCGGTGAAGAAAGCGATGATGAAAAAGAGAAGGTGGCCGCTCTTGTGATTGGGACTTCACTTCCTCCACCGCCATCACCGCCCTCATCTCCAACACACCTTTGCCTCATGGCTAAGGACAAGAAGGTACAAAGTGATGATGGGAGTAGTGATAGTGACAATGAATTTGATTCACCTACATATGATGAACTTCGTAGCTTGCTTAATGATTACACCAAAGTGATAAGAAAGCTAACAAGTAAAAATGAAAAGCTAGAACTTGAGAATGTGAATCTTTTAGCTAAGAATGAACAATTCACTAAAGCTAGTGATGAGCTTATAGTTAAAAATAAAAATATGTCATCTAAACTCAAGGAGCTCAAATCTAACATAAAAGAGCTCAAAGAAAAATATGATAAACTTGAGAAGATGCACATTGAGCTCACCACCACAAGCTAAAAGAGGACTACACTCAAGTAAAAGTGAATCATGACAACCTTGCTATGGCTTATGACTTGCTTTCAAATGAAACACATAATGCTCCTAACCATGTTGTTAAGTGTGACATAGCTACATCATGTGATGACTTGATCGATGAGATCATTGAGCAAGGTGCTAGTAGCAAAGGCAAGGAAGTGGTGGTGGCCGATTGCCATGATGATTACTTGAAGCTCAAGATTGAGAATGACAACTTGAAGAAAGAGCTAGAGAAGCAATCAACCACCAACACCATTGTCATTGAGTCAGTGTAAGAAGATGATGAAGTTGACATGCTTAGAGAAGAGAACAAAATCCTAAAAAGTGAGAAGTGTCAACTTGCAAGCTTATTGGAAGAGAACAAGAAGTTGAAGCAAGAGAAGAGTCATCTCACAGTTGGATTGCAAAGATTCACAAGAGGCCAATATCTTTAAAGTGATCTCCTCATGAACACCATGATGAAGTTTGATAGAAGTAGGATTGGCTACATGGGTGAGAAAGTGCAAAACATAAGGGCCCAAAATAGACTCAACAAAGCAAAGAACAAGCCCAAGCCAAAGAGATGCTTTGAATGTGGACAAGAAGGTCACTTTGCTCATGAGTGCAAGACACCACCACCACAACCTTTGCCCAAGCATGCTAGGCCCTTTGCCTTTGATGCTCACTTCATGCTAAGGGAAGATTCTAAGGGCAAAGTGAAAGTCATGTTCCTGGGTCCCCCAAATAAGAATATGCCTAGGCAATTGTGGATGGCTAAAGCTTTGGTTGAGAAAATCCGGAGCCCTTCTCAAGTACGGGTTCCTAAACATCAAGCTTGATTTGTTGTGTGTAGGTGAACTACAAGACCGGTGACTCTTATTGGGTAATTGATAGTGGATGCACTCAACATATGACCGGTAATGCTCGTATGTTCACCTCACTAGAAGAGAATGTCGAAGACCAAGGAAAGATGTGACAATTCAAAGAGCAAAGTGCAAGGGCTTGGCAAAATGGCTATTTCAACTGATCATTCTATCTCAAATGTGCTTCTAGTTGCTTCTTTGAGCTTCAACTTGCTATCCATTGGTCAATTGTGTGATCTTGGCTTCCAATGCCCATTTACAAGTGAAGAAGTGGTTATTTTCAAGAAAGATGACAATGAAGTTATATTTAAGGGTTTTCGGTACAATCACCTGTTTACACCAAAATTTGGTAAAATCCTTGAAATGGAGGAAGCGGCCGACGTGTTCATCAGTCAAGAATTATTCTTTGAAATGTTTAAGATGTACGACAATCGGGAGCTCTTAATTGGCCAGAAAATAAAGGTACATGACTCCAAGAAAGAAAGTGCATATACAAGGTAAGCGAGATCAGCTCATGCATGCCAAGATGATCAGAACAGAGGAGGCGAGTCGCCGAATATAGGAAGGATCAGTGATTCCTTGTTTCGGCAAAGGAATGTGTATGCGTGTGCACGTACATATATAGTCGGAGTTATTGGCATGCAAACAAGCAAGCAAGAGGCTAGCACAATACTCGGGAGGTTGGCTACAAGAAAATAATGTTTCTTATTTAAGAGTCCAGGTACTCCTCACGAGAATATAGAAGGCATGACGATTAAAGGAACCAAATACGCACGTACTACTACGTACATGAAAGGAAAGAAAGTTGGCCGGAAGTAGCTATACAGAGCCGAACTCGGGATAACCACAACGGCCAGATGCATCGGCAAGCAAGATACGTATCATGCACGTGTGTGTGCATGACCGGCATATCTATGTACGAGGAAGTTTCGTCGATAAGGACTCCTTCCTTTTATTTCGGTATTATTGTTAGGCAAGTACGGTTAACCCAGGGTATAAATATAAACACTCGGTCATTGTAAAGATCACCAATCAATCAATCAATACAACAATACCTTTCGGCTCTGGCCAAAAACCCTAGGAGTAGGAGTAATGTAGTTTCCCGACGAGTTTTTCATCACGAACGAGGCTGTCATCCGGTGGACACCCAAGTTTAGTTGTAAGTTCCGTCACGCTTGTTTTTATCTCGTATGGCTTGTACAATTCTGTCTCGTACCCCACTGCTAGATAGATCCAAGTAGTTATCGATCCTCGTCGTGATCCGAGCGATGCTTAGATTAGATTAAGGATTAGTTATCGGCTCTAACTAAACTGGCATATTTAGTTAGATTCATTATGTTATCGATGTTGCTTATGAATATTCACTGTTTATTTATTTTTAAGCATCATCAATCTGCCCAATCTTGATCTGTTTCTTGTCGGCTTAAATCCTTTGTATCTATTTTGCTTAAATAAACGTTAATTGAATATCATGTTTAGGCGAGTAGAACTGTTTGTTATTAGCCGGTTAGTTCAGATCTTGATTGTGTATAGGTCGCACTCAAGTAATAAAGTAAGTTGTGTCGAGAGTCTTTAATTAATAGATCTAATCATTAGCTTATGTCATGGGCTGTAACGATTCGGTCGATCCCCTTGACGTAAGTGACGGGTTAGGTAAATTGGCTAAAGGGTCAAAGCATCGTTTACTTTATAGTCTTGTATGTTGCCTATACTTCAGATCGGTTGTTCAGTCAAGTTTGTATACGCTTACTTGCTGCACGTTGTATTTTCCCGATCTCTTTTATATGTTGTTTTATGCTTCGCTCATGTCAAGATTGATTCAAGTGCGTTGATTAGCTGTAGCGATTTAGTCGATCTTAATTAATGGATGTGATAGATTGAGACATGTGTCGATGCATATGGAAATATATAATTTAGATCTGTTTAATATAACTTGCTATCATTCATGTACCCCTGGATCGGTTAAAAGGAAAATCGAATATCTCCCTGTATTCATACAACCGGTTCATGCATGCTGGAATCGACTCTTTAGTCGATCTCCACTCGTATCGGCTCTCAGAGTCATACATTCAGAACTGTCAGGCTACGCCAGCATGTTCTGCCCTAAACTACTGATTATCTTTCTATCCTTGTCAATTGCAGGTCAAATTGACTGGTACGCTTGGATTCGGATTATCGAAGGCTAGCTTGATCTGCCGGACCCTTGCTCCTGTAGATCGTTCCGGCTTCACTAGTGTGTTGGCTGCAGAACCAGATTTTGCGTCAACATGACCTCTAGTCCAGTGGACTTCAACTCGGAAGATGCTAATTTGAAGACTTGTCTATTCACCAAGCAATCTCTTGGGTAGCTTTGGCATAGAAGGCTTGCAGCATGTTGGGATGAGTGTATGTTGTTTTTTATCTATTCTAGCATATATGGCCTGTGATGGGAATTTAGAGCTCTTGTATACAGGAACTCATCATGTGATTTTATGGATTTTTAAAATAAATCTCCAGAACTCAAGTATCACTAGGAACAAGATAAATGCAGCTCAAACTTTGCATATCATATCCCTCAATTACTTAGACTCAGATCATGCATTTGCTGCCCACAAGTTTCAGGTTCAAAGTAAATCTTAAAGTTAAAATGGTTGTGTCTAAAACTTGGGATGATTTAAGGTTGAAAACTAAGTATTATGAGGAATCATAGTGGGGTGCTACTTATCAAATTTCTGAGCATGGTTTTTATCTATGGAGTTCTTTTTATATTGTGCAACAACTTCGGTAAGCATTCTCTTTTATTCAAACCTAAGCAAACCTAAATAATCAAACTAAACAAATCTTTATTTGGTTTTCAAATTTTATTTCACTACCTAACACACTCAAAAAGCAATATAGTACATTAATATGATGGGAAGCTTATACTTAGCTGGATTAAGTGGAGGATGCTCTCCCCCAAGCTAGATGATGGCGTCGTCCTTGATGCTGCAAGTTGAGTGATCCTTCTTAGAGCAGATGTGCTGGCAACGTGAGGGCACCAGGTTGACTAGCTCTTTGATCATGTATTGTCCTGTAAAACTCAATTGCCAACAAAAATACCAATTCTCATGGAGGGGGCTAGGATAAAGCGCTCCATGGTTCGTGGCAAAATTTCCAATAGAAAGCTCCCTTAATGAGTGGACCTTCATGTGCCCACATATTTTTGGATTTTTTTCATAAAAGGCGTGGACCTTCATGTGCCCATATATTTTTGGATTTTTCATAAAAGGTGTGGATCTTCATGTGCCCACATATTTTTGGTATTTTTAAGTTTATGAATGGAGAAAGTAAATATGATACAGAAGTCTATCCTAGATGCATGCAAATTATTTTTGTGCCACCACAGTGAACAGTCTTTATGAGCTATGTCACAAGATTAGTCACATGGGGCTTTTAGATTTTATTATGCAAAGCAATAAAGATTTTATTTTCTTTTTAATGCAGGAAAGTAAATATGCAACTACTTATATGCTAAAGGAAAATTATGCGATGCTAAAAGAAGTATGGATAAGTACTAAATTTTACCTTTTGGCGAAGGTTCGGTGGTTTATAGTCCTCTGAATAGGACTTCTTGTCTTGTTCATTCCTTGCTTGGTGCATCGTCGGGTTATGATGATGACCCTGGTTGCACCTCCGATGATGATGAGCTGGCTGGAAGGTGACTCCTTCTTCCTCCATTCTATTCTGGTTGGTGAAGTTGATGTTGACACTGAGGTTGGAGTCTCATCCTTCCTTACACTTCAACAGATCGGCAAGGGCAAGTGGAGCCACTTCTATAAGAAGCTGCATTGATTGTCTCGAATGGGAAGTGATGCTCCCAAGCTTGCTTCTAGAAGTACCCTTGCATCATGATGGTGCTTGCTTGAATTTCACAAGGTCCTTACATCATGTGAACTTATGCCTTGATGCGCTACTACACAGTACTTGTTGCACCTTCTTGGGAACCTTCTTGAGATTGTTTTCAACCGAATTACTTGTCAGAAAGGGCTTCTTTGTGCTTAAGCAGGACCTCTTATTCTTTTGTACCATCTGATCCAAGAGACATTGATGTGGATAGTAACATGCTTCTTCATTGACTCTTGGTTGATGGGATGATAATCATTCGAGATGCATACTCTAGTTCAGCTTTGATTGTCCTTATTTGTGTGAGTGCTTCATCTCCAATGACTTAGGGATGTCATCCGGTGACCATAGTTGCTCATGGCTTCACGAGACATCACCGACAGACCACCACTGGAAAATGAGGCAAGGAAGATGCACACTATGATATAGTGGCGTCTCATCATCCTGGTCTGTGCCACCGGCGTATGAGTTGCTATTTTCAAAGATGACGAGAGCAGGCATCGATTTGACCATACGGCAGAAATTGCATCCTGCTTGTGATCATCATCCTAACTTAAGCCTTCGGAATGCTCAAGATTAGGCTGTCTTTGACGATGCTCATGATCCATCAAGTTTATCCACTTCTTGTAATGGTGCCTTTGGTTTCGACAGGTTCATCCCAATCATTGACAGGAATTGCTTATATGCATTCCTGCAAAATATTAGTGGACATATACTCGAAGGATTGCAACGAATTTGAAATATGAGTTGTTATCCACAATTTTTATCTATGCCAACAAAAGATGATTAAAGGATTGTTTTAGCATGGATCTATATTTTTTTCATTTTTTTGTTTGCTACATTCTAACCTGGTTCAAGGCAAAGGTAACTTGCAGCAAAAGACAAAGTGAATAAACTTTAATACTTACAGTTCTTCCCTACATGAAGGATGAGCTGATGTGTCTTCTTCGTGCAAAGTTATTGGAGTTCATCACACGCCTTGATTCATCTCTTATATGAGTTCATCTCGGGACTTTCCCAGATTGAATTTGAAAGCTTCTGCAGGGGTTAGTCCAACAAAATATCAAATATCTACTAAAGCAAGCTTTAGTTCAATAACCAAACTAAACTCCATGTATAATTCGATTAAGGAAGGCATTTTAACCTAAGCACCACGCTTAATTTAAAAGCCTTTGGAAATAAGGCCACACACCTCTTAGTTTAAACTAAGCACCATGCTTACTTTAACAATGTATAACAATACATCCAAACCTAAACACACTATAGCAGACAAAGGGTAGCATGAAAGAATTGCAGAGATTTACTCAAAAATAGAGACGAAAGAGTATAATCATAATGAGGGATAATTTTTTTATTTTTAATATGCAAGTGGTATGGATGTATGCAAGAACTAAATATGCTATGGATTCGATATGAGGGGACATAAACTAAATAGTGTCGGTGCATAGATTAAAGTGAATATGCTATGGGATGCAAGAAATTAAAAGATAACAACTCAAAAAGTTTTAAGTCTATGAGCGAGACTTTATCACCTTTCTAGATCATACTTACCATGAGATGTGAGTAGCGCAGCTTCTATGTCCATCACTTAAGATGTGATTTGGATTCTTGTGATGATGACCTTCTTCTCCAATCTACACAGGGTTAGAAAGAGATATATATTTGTGTGCAAACCTGTGAGATGGCAGGGTTACATTGTTGATGAATCTTGAATGTTCAGGCACCCTGGGCTCTTCAATATTTCTTCTTTTGGAAATTGCCGAAAGGTCGAAATGGATTCTGCTGTCCTGTCTTATTCCACAACTCAACAGAACAGGGGTAATCCTACTAAAGCTAGTGGTACACTAAATTAGCAGACATCAAGATCACTATTAAACTCTTATGCCAATTGCTTCACCGGCAACGGGGCCAAAAAACTTGTTGGTATAAAATAAGTGCAAATAGAATATGAAAGATTCCGCAAGCGCACAAAATACCATTGTAGCTTTTACCTGGGAGTATTCCAGAGTATCGTTATATATATTTTACCACAGGGAAGCAATGATTAAAGAATTTGATAGCTACCATCATGTATCCACTAACTTAGTATACCAATTAGACTATAGTAAGGGTAAGTGATAAATGATAGGAGTTATACATAATAATCACTTGAATGATAAATGAGTAGTCTAGCTAAGTTGAGAGGACAACGGGAGAGTTCAAGGTTCCTAATTACTTCTCTATTACTTGGGGTTCTAAGATAACTGAAGGATAGTTAGGTGAAGCAATCACACAATAGCACTTTGGAGCAACAGTACCGTTCTGATTCTCGAATAGACTGGGAAGGGGTAATCGGGAGAAGGCTGCCAAAAAGCTCTACGAAACACCAACTCCGACGTGGTGGAATACGAAGACCGACAGAGCTGTCACCTCTGGGGCTACCACAACTAACCGTAAGAATTGGGCACAAACTCAGGTAAACACTAGCCTAGACACCACGTCTACACTATCAATTACTACTCTAGTCATGCGCAATAACTAAAGCACTCAATACGAGCAGAGATCCCATGCCAAGATGTAACAACTATACTAACCAGATATATAAAAGGCAGAAAAGTAAATGAAGAAGATAAATAAATATTAAAGCATAAGTCTTACAAAGATGAGATACAAAGATATACCAGGACCCCTGAAGACTTCTCCAGAACCGAAGCGCAGCTCCGCTCTCCCTAACTCTCAACTAGAACTAATCTACTATATTGAAAGTCTAGCCCTAATTCTCTAGAGTTGAGAGGTTATCCATTCGAGGGACACCTCTCTTCTCCATCATGCTGTTGGTGCTTGGGGTTCCTGGTCTTCTTATATAGGGGGCGGCCTCCCCTCCTCCACCTTGAGCAAGAGATGTGGTACTAAACCTTTCCACCAAGTGCACGTAGGCCTTAATGGGCCAAATTCTGATTTAGGCCTAATTAATCCCGCAGCTGAGGTTCTAGAATCTTTCAGTGTTTGTAAATCCATATCTCTTTATTCCGGACTCCAAAAATAGCAAACCATAGGTCCGTTTCGATCGTCTCGACGAGGTATATGCAATGGTGAACTCCAATTCCTCATTTGAGAAACTTTTAATCGGTGAAAAATTATATATCCCTTCATACCCTGCAAAACAAGTGAGAACACTAAAACTCGTGGAACTTGTTAGAATCAAACCCTATAACTATGTTGTGGATTGTTTTATGCCCTTGATTCATGTTTAGTTGATGGGTAAAAATGAGCAATAACTAATGTCAATAGGGCACTGCTCAGCTTCCTAGTTAGCTCTCTACTCCTTCACAGCAGACGGTGCAGTGGTTTGCTTCTCAAGGGTTTGATCAGGTGTTCACGCCGATCCTGAAAGGATCTAATTGGCCTAGAGGGGGTGAATAGGCGTATTTAAAAACCTGAAACTCAAAAACTTAAAGCGAAAGTCAAATACCTAACCGGTACCACCGGTAGGTTTGGACCGGTACTGCCGGTGAAGAGTCACCGGTACGACCGATGAAAACTGATCGTTACTACCGGTGCCCTACTGAAACTACAAAATCAGAGATAATGAGCTTGGATTTCATATCTAAGTTTTACCCCACTTTCCTAGATGATGTTGAGGATGCAGATAAGGTTCCCTTGGCTTGGAGCTTCACCAAAACGTAGATCGATCCGGTCCAACCTATGAACAAGGGAGAGACAAAGGAATACAAGATAACCAAGAACAAGTAGGAAGAGTAAACAAGTTCAACAACAACAAGCATACGGGACATAAGATTTATCCCGACGTTCGGTCCCCACTAAGGAGATCCTACGTCCTCGTTGTTGAGGTGACCACAAAGGTCGGAGTGTCTTCCACCTCCTTGCCTCCCTCAAGCAACCACAAAGGTTAGCCCGAGATTTCCACTAAGATCAAAGGGTGATACAAACACTTTGGGGTGCCCTCACAAATGAATCAACACGGGTAACCACGAAGAACGCCTAGCCAGCTAGGGTTCCAAGAACCCAAGAGTAACAAACACAAACCAAGCTGGCTAGAGGAAGGATCCAAGTGCTCAAGTCGTAGATTGATGCTTTCCACTCTCAAATCTCACTTCCTAACACAAATCTTGCACGGATTTGGAACTAGGAGTAAGAAGGGAGAGAGAGAGGGTGAGTCAATGCTTGGGAGCTCTTTTCTCAGCTGGTGAGTCGAAGGAATGGAGTAGGTAACCGTTAGAAGTGGAGGAGATAGCTATTTATACAAGTGTCTTGCGAAGCGTTACCGGTACTACCGGTGTGAAGCCACCGGTACTACCGGTCCACCCTTCTAGCCGTTGGAGTTCACCTACAGTCGCGCAGAGAGTGGGCGGAAAAATGACCTACCGATACTACAGGTCCTAGACCGGTACTACCAGTGGGCACCGGTACTACCGGTCCAAGACCGGTACCACCGGCAGTTCAATTTTCCGCCAAAAGAGAAGAGCGAAGAAGCGGGCAGAGAAATGACCTACCGGTACTACCGGTGTTTCAATGGTACTATCGGTGGCCACTGGTACTACCGGTAGTTCATTTTTTCGCCAACTGAGTGAACTCAAGTTTGGGCGGAATTTTGACCTACCGGTACTACCGGTGTTTGACCGGAACTACCGGTCGCCACCGGTACTACCGGTCAAAGACCGGTACTACTGGCAGTTCATTTTTCCGCCAAGAAGAACTGTGTCTACTGCGAACCAGCTGAACCACTGGTACCACCGGTGGACTTCCACCGGTACAATCGGTGCACCAGGCAGAAACGAAATTTTTCTAAGTGCTCGTGAGTGCGAAGGTGTCTCTCAAGCGCATAAGATAGATCGACATGAGCACTCTTAACCCCATCTAGCTAACTTTATTTGCATCCCTCTTGATAGTGCGGCGTTTCCTATAACTCAAGCAAAGAGATAAAAACTAAAGAGCCACTTGAGTTGAACCGTCGTTCATCCAAAGAAATTTAGGGGTGCTTTGTTCACCAAATATCAACAATTCAAAACTTTCAATGGACTAACGCCTACATATACAACTTGAATCAACATGTTAGTCCCTCGTTTGATTGTCATTAATTATCCAAAACCCACAACAGGGGGCGAATGCACTTACAAACTACCCCTTTTTGGTAATTGGTGACAACCAACTTAGGCTTACATAAAATTGAAAGAATTAAAGCTTTTGAATTCCAAATTTTAAAGAAAGCTCCCCTTAATGTATGCATTGAACTTGAATTTCAAATAATTGATCATATCAACTTGCATACATATAAAGATGAGCTCCCCCTAAATTTTGCAATCCGTGGGGTGCCTAAGTGTGTGTGAAAAGTAATATATCGTGATGCATATGACAAGACATTTCACAACAATAACACAAGAGAAAGTGAATGGTTATGATAGAAAGAAAAGGACTTAAAACCGATCATAACCATTCAAAACTAAAAATCACCAAGCACAATATAAAACCAGGGCCACAACTAGATATCAAATTAAGCAAAAGTGTTTTGGCCTACAACACACCATCACACACAAATAGTTCTAGTTCACCACGAAGTTCACCACATAGAGATAGAGTTATTACAAACCATAGAGATTTTTTTAGACATAAATAGCTACCCTAAAGCAATAAGATAAGCCTAACACTCCCCCTTTGGCATCAAGTGCCAAAAAGGGTAGGCCATGAGAGAAACTATAGGTAGCTATTCGTCGTCATCGTCATTGGAGTCATCTTCATCGTCGGAGTCGCCGTACTCCACAAGAGGAGCAGCCCGCTTGCCATGAGGGTCGGTGGATGGGCCGGCCTCGCCACCATAGGAAGGAGCAAACGCAGCCCCCTCACCACTGGCAGCAGCTGCAGCAGCATCCGCAGCCATCATCTCCTCATACTCATCAAAGGGGTCACGAAAAGCACGGAGAGGAGATGGCAGAGAAATGTTAGCTTGCTCCTCCAAGCGGCGAAGGCGGCGATTATCCCTCTCAGCCTTGTAGCAGAAAAAGGCAAAGAACTTGCGAAGCGCATACCTTGTTGCACCCCCATGACCGTGACGAGCTGAAGAGGAGCGACGAGGAGGAGAGGGAGCATCACCAACACCACCAGCAGGACCAGAGGAAGCAGCAGCACCACTACCACCACCCGAAAGACGAGGAGGAGCCAAGTGTCGAATCCGGTAGGGAAGGTGAGGGCAGTCAAAGTAGAAGTGGGATCCAACAACCTGCTCAATCATATACATCAAATAAGGAGCATATGGCAGGGACTTGTGCGGATCAATGGCCACTTCTGCAATCTTGGACCACATGAAGTTGGTGTTGCTAAACCGCCCACCACCGGAACCAAACCAAATAAGAATCTTGGGAGCCTCATTCTGAATATGAATTGAAACTCCAATCTTCGGGTCAATGGTGTATCGGATCATGTTGTTGAGAACATAGAAGAAAGGCTTCAAGTGAGTGGTAGTGAGATCTGTAGCATGCCCTGGCTTGTAGAGATTGGCTGCCTCCAAAACATCTTGGGCAACCCCCTCAAAGAATATATCATCCAAGCAAGGGGCACCCCTGTCAACACTATCGAACCCAAGTAGGCGAGAGAAGGTCTTGTAATCACATCGATAGTGAGTACCTTGTGTCATCCAATGAAGCACAAGATTGTCATGATCAAACCACAAGGTAGCCCAAAATTGACAAATCTCTTCCTGATTCCATCCATGCTCAAAGGTCATAAGTGGCAAAAGACACCACTCGGTAAGCTTATCAATCAAGGTATCGATCTCAGGATGATTGAAATCCTTAAGGCTCTCAAGCACCACATGCTTAAGAGGAAAGATGGGAGGCTTGGAACCACTCTTACCAAACTAATAAAGCACAGAAAGGTAGTAGTCAGACTGAAATCGAGACCAAAAGCGAGCATCAATAGATAGATCCTTGATATACTGATACGGATTCTCTGACCGCTAGATCTTCAAGTCCTTCACCCTCTTCCTGTAATCAACAAACAGCCAAGACTCATACCCTCCAGCGGTTTCAGGAACTTTCATGCGGGTCCTGTACTGTGGGTGGTTGTGTAGGTCTCGAGAGGACGTAGCAATCCCGATCTGTACAGGGTCGCGATTGAAAATCCAAGGGTCAATCGACCTTCCTTCCACGGAAGCCACATCTTGCTACTCTTGCATATTCACACGCTCTCAGTGAGGAAGAGGTGGATTAGGCCTTCCCGTGGTGTTGGAAGGGGGAGGCACCGGAGCTCCATGAGTAGAACTGGGAGCTTGCCCTCCACGGCTGCCTCGAGTCCCCCCATGCCCATGAACGGTGCGTTCATCCCCACCACCACTACCACCCGGACAGGCGGCACGAGTGGGGTTCTTTCTCTTGAAAACACCACTGCCACCTTCCATGCTACAAGCACAAACAAAGTGCCAACCATAGGCTAAGACATACTATTGAATGCGGCAAAGGATTGAGTAAGGGAGACAGTGAGAAAAGAGGACTGCACAGTGACCAGTACTACCGGTAGCACTGTGGAGGTCTCTTTCCCCGTGGTTTCCACCAAATCGATCGTTAGAAGCACACAAAAGGCATTCAAATAGCATATAGTCACTAAGAACAAGTAGCATGTGCGAGGAATCGGCCTAGAACAAGGTACATTAGGAGATCGGGCAAGGAAAACCCAAGTACCTCGTTGCTCAAGGAGAAGAAGCCGAATCCAAGCAAGAGAAGGCCTCCAAGCAAGCACCAACACCGCCAAGTCGATCTCCAAGCACTAGGGAAGCTCCCCCTCAAAGGGATTTGATTTTGGTTGGAGGAGGAGGGAGATCAAGAGTGGAGGAGAGAGGGGCGTGGCCGCCGGCACCTCCCCTAGGAGAGAGAAGATGTCGAGGTAAAAAGCAAGCAGGGATAAGAGGATAAGACACGGGCCTCTATTTATACCGCGGTAAGAACCGCTACCGGTACTACCGGTAGAAAAGGACCGGTACTACCGGTAAGAGGACTTCAGACGGAATCGATGTTGGCGTCAATTTGAACTACCGGAGGTACCGGAGTTTCACCGGTACTACCGGCCTGGACCGGTACTACCGGTCAAAACCCACCGGTACTACCGGTAGGCCAAAAATCAGCCTTAAGCAGTATATATTGAGGTGAACAAGTGGCAAACTCAAACCATCACAATTATGACCAGATTTCATGCAACCATCACATAACTATAGCCATCCTTGAGATATTAAAAATAGATTTTGAAATGCATGTAAAGTTTTCGCAAGCTTTTGTCCAAGTCTAAATCAAACAAGTGTGCACAAGAATTCAAGTCATGTTTCGAGAATCAATGACATTTAGTTCACTCCTCAAAGCACAAAATCTTGACTCGTCTAGAGGCTTTATGAAGATATTGGCTAATTGATTTTTAGTTCTCACATGTTGGATTGCAATATCTCCTTTGTCTTCGTGGTCTCTCAAAAAATGATGTCGGATGTCTATGTGCTTTGTTCTAGAGTGGTTCACAGGGTTGTTTGCCAACTTAATGGCACCCTCGTTGTCACACAAGAGAGGGATTTTGGTTAACTCATAACCATAATCCCTAAGGGTTTGCTTCATCCAAAGTAGTTGGGCACAACAAGCGCCGGCCGCCACGTACTCGGCTTCAGCTGTGGAAAGAGCAATGGAGTTTTGCTTCTTAGAACTCCAAGACACCAAAGACCTACCAATAAATTGGCAAGTCCCGGATGTGCTCTTTCGCTCTACCCTGCAGCCGGCATAGTCCGAATCGGAATAGCCAAGTAGAGTGAAAGTGGAGCCTTTGGGATACCACAAGCCAAGATTAGGAGTGTGTACTAAATACCAAAAAATTCTCTTAACGACCACCAAGTGGCATTCTTTCGGATTGGCTTGAAATCTTGCACACATGCACACACTAAGCATTATATCGGGCTTAGATGCACAAAGGTAAAGAAGGGATCCAATCATGGAGCGATATACCTTTTGATCAATGGCCTTACCATTTTTGTCAAGATCAAGATGTCCGGTTGTTGGCATAGGTGTGTTGATGGATTTGGCTTTGTCCATGTCAAACTTCTTCAACATATCTTTGGTGTACTTGGTTTGACTTATGAACGTGCCATCCTTGAGTTGCTTGATTTGAAATCCAAGAAAGAACGTCAACTCCCCCATCATGGACATCTCAAATCTCTTTGTCATGAGCCTACTAAACTCATCACAAAAAGCCACATTAGTACTACCAAATATTATGTCATCGTCATATATTTGGCAAACAAAGATATCATTATTGACTTTGCGAGTAAATAAAGTAGGATTGGCTTTTCCTATTTTAAACCCTTGTTTGAATAAGAAATCCTTGAGACAATCATACCAAGCTCTAGGGGCTTGCTTGAGCCCGTAGAGCGCTTTGTCAAGCTTGAAGACGTGGTCGGGATGTCGTGGATCTTCAAAACCCGGTGGTTGCTCAACATACACCACTTTGGATAGGGGGCCATTGAGGAATGCACTTTTCACGTCCATTTGATACAACTTGAAATCATGGTGAGTAGCAAAGACAAGTAATATACGAGTTGACTCAAGCCTAGCTACCGGTGCATAGGTTTCACCGAAATCCAAACCTTCGATTTAGGTGAAGCCTTGAGCCACCAACCATGCTTTGTTCCTTGTGACCACACCATACTCATCTTGCTTGTTGCGGGAGACCCATTTAGTGCCTATCACATTTTGCTTGGGTCTTTCCACCAAGGACCAGACTTCACTCCGAGTGAATTTGTTCAACTCCTCTTGCATCGCCATCATCCAATCCGGATCTTTGAGAGCTTTCTCCACACTAAGAGGTTCTATAAGAGAAACAAAAGAGCAATGCTCACAAAATGCAGCTAGACAAGAATGAGTCATTACCCCTCTTTGTATACTCCCCAATATGTTGTCAACGGGATGATCCCGATGCACTCTTGGATGAGGAATAGTTGATCTTCCTTGAATTGGATCATCATCTTCACAATCACTATCTTGATTGATTGGAGAATCAAGGCTTTGGGTGACATTGTTGCTTCTATCTTGATCATCATCTTGTGGTGGATCTTGAGTAGCTTGTACTCTTGATTCATGACTTCTTGAAGTAGAAGCATCACCATGGGCATTGGTTGAACCAAGATGCTCGGGTGAGTCATGATTGATTTGCACTTGTACATCATCATCTTCATCATCAACGGGTTTGACTTCACCCATTGTAAGCTTCTTTATCACTTCATGTGAAGGTTCTTCTTTACCTAGAGTGTCAACATTGACTTGCTCCTTTTGGGAGCCATCGGATTCATAAAATGTCATGTCTATCGCTATTTCAACTAGACCGGTGGTCTTATTGAAAACACGATAGCTATGTTCGTTAGTACCATAACCAAGTAAGAAACTGTTGACGGTCGATAACGTCAACTTTTATTAAAACTTTAGACATGAAAGGACACATGAATACACACTAGTCTAGGGTTTTAATTGACATTTTCCTCGAGTTTTGCATGTTCTGTATTTTACAGGGGCTATTCCAGAAAAGCGTAAAAGAGGGATTAAAGTGCGTAAAAGAAACTTAACCGCCAAGGAAACATCATCACAGAGACACTAGAAGGCTCTGGAACACACCCGAGCAACCGGGGCCCAAGACCCCACAAAGTGGGGCCGGCCGGCCCTAGGGTGGGGCCGGCCGACGCCTCCCTCTAGGGTTTCGGCCCCCGCTTCTGGAATCTTCTTTCGCCGCCTCTTAGGAGTCATCTCGGCCCTTTGTTGAAGTCGGTTTGATCCTACGATGCACGTTCATCCCACCGAGCTATAAATAAAGGGGCAGACCCCCTGGAGGCATCCCTATTCCTGAGCTTCAATTCAATATCTCTAGTTAGGGTTAGATGTAGCAATTAGGAGAGACTAGTTCTTCTAGATCTAGTCTTGTCTAGAGAAGTAGAGAGATAGAGTAGAGGAGTAGAGTTCTGGAGGAGTTTTGGCCTGTCGGCGCTTCTTCGTAGCTGTATTGTTCTGGATTCAACTTCCTCGCCCGGAGCTGCGTTCTGAGGTACTTTTGTATTCAACTTCTAATTCAAGTAAGTATTTGTTCTTATTCGTTCTTAAGTTTGCAACTCATATTGAGTACTTTGATCTTGGTAATTGCTTGATTGAAGTAGTATTTCGTAGTGTAGGCGTGGTGCCTAGGCTAGGTTTACTTGTGAATGTCCCCTGATTGGCCGGATAGTGGTAGATCGCGTAGGTGACAGCTGCGTTGAATCCTCTGTAGTCCACTTCCCGTTGATAGGATCGATAGGTGTATAAGTGTCTGGTAGGAGGAAACTCTGATTTTGCCTCTTATTCATGTCACTGCCCAATTAGAACGATAATATTCAAAGTTTACCGGTTGTTGGAACTAGATAATCATTAGCTATTTCCTCTTTCTTGATACTATCTAGCCTAGTTGTAGGGTTAAGTTCATCGGCTTGGTCATTATCACCTACTGTTCCTTGTGGATTCGATATTTAAAACCTTCGGGTGAAATGTGACAGCGGTATATTATCTATGCGCTTGCGGATAATCTGAATACAACCTTATTTAAGTGGAGTGCAGTTAATTTATACCAACAGAAACCTTCGTCTACCTTTGGTGCAAACTTTGAGCTTTTGGATTTCTTGTTAAGTATGTAACACTTGCATCCAAAAACTCTAAAGTAATGCACCTTAGACTTGTTACCGGTTAGAAGCTCGTAGGCGGTCTTCTTCCTTATCTTGTGAAGATACAAGCAGTTGATTGCATGACATGCCGTGTTGACCGCTTTCGCCTAATAGTTGTCCGGAGTCTTGTATTCATCCAACATTGCTCTTGCGGCTTCAATGAGTGTTCGGTTCTTCCTCTCCACAATACCATTTTGTTGAGGAGTGTACGGAACCAAGAACTCATGCTTGATCCCTTCCTCATCAAGGAACTCTTCAATGTTGGTGTTCCTAAACTCCGTCCCGTTGTCGTTTCTCACTCTCTTAATCTTCACTTCAAATTCATTTTGAGCTCTTCTTGCAAACTTCTTGAAAGTCTCTTGAGTCTCACTTTTATCTTTCAAAAAGAACACCCAAGTGAAACGAGAATAATCATCAACAATAACAAAACCATACTTTTTTACTCCAATGCTTATATAAGCATTGGGTCCAAATAAGTCCATATGTAGTAGCTCAAGTGGTCTTGTTGTTGTCACAATATTCTTTGCGGGATGTTTTGCTCCAACTTGTTTTCCCACTTGACATGCACTGCAAATCCAATCTTTCTCAAAAGTAACATTTATTAGTCCAAGGATGTGGTCGCCCTTTTGAAGGTTGGCTAAGTTCCTCATCCCAACATGAGCAAGTCGGCGATGCCACAACCAGCCCATGCTAGATTTTGCCACTAAACAAGTCTTGGACTCCACTCTATTAGATGAAAAATCAACTAAATAGAGCTTGCCCTTAAGTTGACCCGTAAAAGCAATAGAGGAATCCTTCCTTCTAAAGACTTCCACACCCTTATCCGTGAAGATACAATTGTAACCCATCTCACAAAGTTGTGAGACGGATAAGAAATTGTATCCCAACGAATCCACAAGTAAAACATTTTAAATAGAGTTGTCATTTGAGATAGCAATTTTACCCAAACCAAGGATTTCTCCTTTGCTATTGTCACCAAACACAATCCTCTCACTTGAATCTTCATTTGGTTGAAAGGAGGTGAACATATTCTTCTCTCCGGTCATATGATTGGTGCATCCACTATCTAGCACCCAACTTGTTCCACCGGAGTGATATTCCTACAAAACAAGTTTAAGCTTTTGTTTTAGGTACCCAAATAGAGTTGGGTCCTAGGGGGTTAGTTACATAAGATTTGGGCACCCAAACACTCCTTAAGATTTGCCTCTTCTTAAGGGTGCCCACATACTGCACAACAATCTTGCCATCCTTGCCCCAATAACACATATAATCACAAGCGCGATTCCGTGAGATAGGCACTTGTTGCTTGGGCACCTCCACTTGCTTCTTCTTGTTGTTAGCAAGGTTGCTTGGAGGGGTGGCAACATTGTTGACCTTGTCGATAAGGTCATTGAGTGGTACACTCTTGTTCCTTCCATTGGCCTTTCCATCATACCTATTGTAGCCAATGCCATCCTTGATGGAGGGGTGCCTTGATGCCTTGTAAATGGTTGGTGATTGTTTTTCCTTGCACTTGCAACCATTCTTGACAGTTGAGTTCAACCTATGAATCTCCTTCTCTTTCTTTTCTAGCTCAACAAGGTTAGTAGCACAAGAATTTATATCAACATTGTAGCATCTTTTACAACCTTGGCTAGTTGTGGCATTAGAGTTCTCAGATTCTTTAGTGTGTGAGGAAGTGCTATTTCAAAGAGTTTCATAGTTTTGTTGAAGAGTTTGATATTTATCTTTTAAGCTTGTGAGGCTTTCTTGAACCAAACTATGCTCATTCTTTAGACTAGCTAAAGAGTCATTAACTATAGAATGTTCTTTAGACAAGCGCTCATAAGAGTCCTTGACTAATGATAATTCTACACTTAACTTCTCAACCTTCCCTTTTTATTCCATGAGGCTTGCTTCAAGTTCAAGGTTCTTCTCCCTTTCCTTTAGGAGCAATTCTCCTTGCGACTCGATGCATGCCTCACGTTTTTCAATTTTATATATTAGTGACAAGATTTTAGAGGCTGCGGCCTTTCCAAATTTCTTTATCAAGTTATTAGCATATTGGTCATCTTCTTCATCACTACTATCACTTCCATCATTAGAGTGTGTGGGAGAGTTAGGGGGTACCTTATCTCCCTTTGCCATGAGACAAGCGGGAGTGTAGTAGTCATCATCGTCGATGAGGTTGGTGAAGAGACTAGGTGATGAAGATATGTCAGTGAAGAGTGATGTTGGTGAAGAATCATTGATGAAGAGCTTGGGTGGAGAAGAATCTTCTTGGATGGCAACCGTAACAACACCCTTCTTCTTCTTCTTCTCTTGATCATTGTTAGCTTCATCATCACTATCATCACCCGAGTTCCATTCTTCACCAAGATGTGCTTCACCTTCTTCTTGCCCTTGTACTCCTTGTCATCATTCTTGTTGTCCCTTTGCTTCTTCCTCTCTTGAGGGCAATCGGCAATGAAATGACCAACATCTCCACAACCATAGCAAAACCTTTTCTTGTATGTCTTGCCTCTTCCACCACTTCTCATTCTCTCTTTCTTCTTCATTAGGAATTTCTTGAAGTTTTTAACTAAGAGAGCTTGATCCTCATCAAGATCACTATCATGTTCATTGTCACTAGAGTCTTCATGTACATCCTTCTTGCATTGGCTACTCTCACAACCATGAGTTGCCTTGAGAGCAATACTCTTATTTTGCCTGGATGCTTCCTTTGCTTCATCTTTTAGGACTACATGATGTTTCAACTTAGCAAGCAATTCTTGAGGTGTCATTGTGCTATAATTATCTCTTTCCATGATGACCGATGCAAGCAAGTTGTTCTTTTGTCTATACACCCTACATAGCTTCCTTGCAGCTGTGTTGTCCGTCCAATACTTGTCACCAAGAGCCCTAATCTTGTTCACCAAGGCCATAAATCTATCAAACATAGCTTGTGTGGCACCTTCAACCAATCCAAAGTTTTCAATCTTGCTTTGTAGCAGCTCAATGTTACCGGTTCTCACACTTTCATCTCCTTCAAATGAGATCATCAAAGTGTCCCAAATTTGTTTTGCACTTTCCATAC
This sequence comes from Eremochloa ophiuroides, assembly GCA_038502445.1. Classification (NCBI taxonomy): domain Eukaryota; kingdom Viridiplantae; phylum Streptophyta; class Magnoliopsida; order Poales; family Poaceae; genus Eremochloa; species Eremochloa ophiuroides. Next base: position 54,691,433 of record JAHLJS010000008.1, read on the forward strand.
CATGAATCTTATTGAGATCTTCTGGTGTCAAACATTGCAAAATCAATGTTACAGTTGTGGCATTGAGTTGTACATCCATATAGTCTTCGGTTGTCACTTCACTTCCTTCTTCGGGTATCCTCACTCCAACATCAACAACTTCCCAACATCTTGCAGCAATAAGATGAATTCTCATCCTATGAGCCCAATCATTGTACCTTATTCCATCAAATTGAGGTGGCTTGCCGGGGTTGACAATTGGCATGTGTGAACTCTTGCTCGATGATGAGTAATCATAAGGAATTCTTGTGAATCCCCTTCGAGTCTTTTCTCCACTTCCTTCAGCTCCTATCTCCTTGTCATTCTTGCTTGCCGTATCTTTAACTCTTTTGTTCAATGTCTCTTTGATCTTGTCTAACTCTTCTTGCATCTTTCTCATTTGCTCTTTTTGTTCCTCTTGCAACTTGTCTGAAAGCTTCCCCGCAAGCAACTCAACCAATTGATTGATTTGATTGTCATCCATGTTGACCAAAGTTACTTCTCACGTGGTTAAGCGTGGATCTAGAGAAGCCTTGCTCTGATACCAATTGAAAGGATCTAATTGGCCTAGAGGGGGTAAATAGGCGTATTTAAAAACCTAAAACTCAAAACGGAAGTCAAATACCTAACCGGTACCACCTATAGGTTTGAACCGGTACTGCCGGTGAAGAGTCACCGGTACTACCGATGCAAACCGACCGGTACTACCGGTGCCCTACTGAAACTACAAAATTAGAGATAATGAGCTTGGATTTCAGATCTGAGTTTTACCCCACATTCCTAGATGATGTTGAGGATGTAGATAAGGTTCCCTTGGCTTGGAGCTTCACCAAAACGTAGATCGATCCGGTCCAACCTATGAACAAGGGAGAGACAAAGGAATACAAGATAACCAAGAATAAGTAGGAAGAGTAAACAAGTTCAACAATAACAAGCACACGGGACACAAGATGTATCCCGAGGTTCGTTCCCCACTAAGGAGATCCTACGTCCTCGTTGTTGAGGTGACCACAAAGGTCGAAGTCTCTTCCACCTCCTTGCCTCCCTCAAGCAACCACAAAGGTTAGCCCGAGATTTCCACTAAGATCAAAGGGTGATACAAACACTTTGGGGTGCCCTCACAAATGAATCAACACGGGTAACCATGAAGAACGCCTAGCCGGCTAGGGTTCCAAGAAACCAAGAGTAATAAACACAAACCAAGCCAGCTAGAGGAAGGATCCAAGTGCTCAAGTCGTAGATTGAACCTTTCCACTCTCAAATCTCACTTCCTAACTCAAATCTTACACGGATTTGGAACTAGGAGCAAGGAGGGACAGAGAGAGGGTGAGTCAATGCTTGGGAGCTCTTTTCTCAGCTGGTGAGTCGAAGGAATGGAGTAGTTAACCGTTATAAGTGGAGGAGAGAGCTATTTATACAAGTGTCTCGTGAAGCGTTATCGGTACTACCGGTGTGAAGCCACTGGTACTACCGGTCCACCCTTCTAGCCTTTGGAGTTCACCTACAGTCACGCAAAGAGTAGGCGGAAAAATGACCTACCGATACTACCGGTACTACCAGTCCAAGACCGGTACCACCGGCAGTTCAATTTTCCGCCAATAGAGAAGAGCGATGAAGTGGGCGGAGAAATGACCTACCGATACTACCGGAGTTTCACCGGTACTACCGGTGGCCACCGGTGTCGACGAAATACCGGCGATAGTCTACCGAGGGGTATGCCCGCGGTAGTAGATGAGACGATGAGGGTGCGCCTGAGACGAACGAGGGAGCACAATTCGTGCGAGACGGAGATTTAGACAGGTTCAGGCCGCCACGAGGCGTAATACCCTACGTCATGTATATTGCTGTGTTGTATTGCTAGTAGATTAGATGAATCGAGTAGACCCCCTGCCCGCCATATATAGTCCGGGGGGCAGGGTTACAGGTTGATCTTGCCATACATAACAGATTACAATCCTAGCCGATCTGGGAAACTAATCGGCTAGATCCTAGGAAAGCTATTTCCTTGCCCGCCAAGGTCTCGGTGGATATATGCGATCTCCTGGAGATCGTATGAGCGACGCGTCCTTGGTAGTTCGGGCCTGTTCGGTAGGCTTGGCCCATGTATGACTATGTGGGTATACTGGCTTATACCCCCACAGCTAGTCCTCGAGCGCCTTGCATTCGTCGAGAGGTGCAGACCTTCAGCGTTGCTTGACCAGATGGATGTAAGGAGCTCAGAAAAAATTGAAAGAAGCTTCTCTTTAGTGAAGTGTATCCACTTTTGGCACGGTAGAGCCAATACCTTCACCGTCAGGTGAAGTGTATCCACTTAGTCCCCGAGCCTGATAGCATGTGACATAGTCACGTGGTGTCAGGGTCATAAATTTTGATGACATCGCTGATCATTTTTGGTTGAATGACAAAGTCCCCGAGCACTTTGCTGCTCGGAGACGCTTGGCGAAAACGACGGAGTCCCCGAGCAGCTTGTCGCTCAGAGACGCTTGGTTAAGACGACGGAGTCCCCGAGCAGTGTTGCTCGGAGACGCTTGACGAAGACGACGGAGTCCCTGAGCAGTGCTTATTGCTCGGAGACGCTTGGTTAAGACGACGGAGTCCCCGAGCAGTGTTGCTCGGAGACGCTTGACGAAGACGACGGAGTCCCCGAGCAGTGCTTATTGCTCGGAGACGCTTGGTTAAGACGACGGAGTCCCCGAGCAGTGTTGCTCGGAGACGCTTGACGAAGACAACAGAGTCCCCGAGCAGTGCTTATTACTCGAAAACGCTTGGTGAAGACGACGGAGTCCCCGAGCATTGCTTATCGCTCGGAGACGCTTGGTGAAGACGACAGAGTCCCCGAGCCTTGTTGCTCGGAGACGCTTGATGAAAATGACGGAGTCCCCGAGCCTTGTTGCTCGGAGACGCTTGACGAAAACAACGGAGTCCCCGGGATAGCTTTTCTCTGCATCAAGCGATCTGTAGCATATTAATGGCCCCTGCCAGTGGTTGCCGCATTCAATCTCCTTTATTGCTGACGGTTGGTAGTTGGCAGTTAGAAGTTGGTAAGTTCTAATTAAATGGAGCTCCTTGTGCCTATAAATATTGTGGAACTGGTAGCCATATGTATCTTTTCAGGAGAAAAAACCTTCAAGTTCCCCTTCTCTTTTAATGGATTTGAAGAAATGCGAGCTTGGCCGTCCTCCAGACTCCGGACTACTACGTCTCCTGTAGTTTGAAGAAATCTTGTGAAGAGGACCAACGTCAGGTTGGTCCTGTTGTTGGTAGCAGATTTGCAGCTTGATGAAGCAGTTTGAAGAAGCCTTGTGATGCAGAAGGGATGCCATAATCCCATGGCAATGCTCCATCCTCGACCATCTTCTTGGTCAGCTGCAGGATCCTGTATACTTTTTTCTTGAAAAACTTCAATGATGTGATAGTCCCTTATCATTGTATGACAGTCATATGGAAAGAGAGAAAAAAATGACTCCAATATCGTCTTCATGCTGCTCTTTGTCTTCTGTATGACCGAGTACCTTTGGTTTTATTTGACGAAGAACGCATAATGCGCCACTTAAAAAAGGCGCCTTACTTGTGAACCGAAAATACCCCTGTGCTGTTTGAAAGGGGAATAAGTAGAAAGGCGAACAGTTGGTTTGTCTTCTTGCGCATTCAAATCCCAAAATCCACATCCGTCTCCGCCTATTCCTCCACCGCCATCTAGGGTTCCATTTTTCCCACCGCCGCCACAGAAAAAATCATCGATTCCAACTCTCCCTCGCCCAGATCTACCATGACGGGCACCAGGAAGAGCACCCGCGAATCGAAAAAGTCAAAGGAGGCACAGCCGGGGGAGTTCCGCATGTCGAATGAATGGCAGCCGTCGGTATTGGGAAAATCGCAGCTCGAAGCGCTCGTGGCCTGGGGATTCCTTCCTGACCAGGCAACCGGCGACTGGAGAATATCACAAGGTGAACCATATCCAATGCCTGATTCTGGAGAAATAGTTGTCTTTTTTGACTATTTTACCCACAGATTTGGTTTGCCATGCCATCCGTTTCTTCGCAAATTGCTTGATTATTACCAGATTTCCCTGTGCCACTTGAATCCCAATTCTATCCTCTTGATTTCCATATTTATCCACTTCTGTGAGGCGTACCTTGGCATTCTCTCGCACTTCAATCTGTTCCGCCATCTCTTCGTTCTTGTAAAATCGAGCGGCACAGGTTCTTGAGTTGCTGGTGGAGTGTATCTGAAAATGCGTGACGGAATGTTCGCACATTACCTCCAAATCCCTCTGAATACCAGTGTGCGTGATTGGAGCAAGAGATGGTTCTATATACCCAACCAAGAACCGAGCGTCCGTTGCGCCGTGGATCAGATTCCAGAAAAACAGAGTAGTTGGACGGAGAAACCGCATGTAGAGGAGCTGGGACAAGTGAATGAGTTGCTGGAAATCATCAAGGGTTTGACCCTGAATGGAGTTGGGGTTGCTACCAATTTTGTGTTTCGTCGCATCCAACCTTGCAGGGAAAGATTTTATCCTGCCTTTGAATTTACTGGTCGAAATGATCCGACCAGGTGCTCATCCGAAGATCTATCCGAAGCCGAAGTCAGAGAAGTCTTGGAATAATATTTTGGGAAAGGCTCTCATATAGGGAACCGTGGCCAAAGTGCGGCTTTTAATCTGAAGAATCCCCCGCCGGAGGTAAGTTCCGAACTGCCCTGGCTCTTCCATCGCTCATATTGTATTTGTACCATAACTTCTGCTTGATCTCTTGAAGATAAATGAACAGGACCGAAAGGTGTACTTCTCCGATGTGCCAACCGCTGAATGGCCGGGCCGAGTTGACGCAATGCACAGTTATCAATAGGGACGTGCCGAGGACGACTCTATTGAACCATCCGAGGAAGAAAGAGAGTCTGTTGACGAAGAAGATGAGGAGACACTAGCCCAAAGGACTGCTCGGGGGAAACAGCCGGTGTCAGAAAAGGCTGGATCTTCTAGTGGCGTCCGAGCTGCAGAAGGTTCGGTAAGGGTGATGCGCCTGCCACCGACGCCACCGACGCCCCTTGCTCGGATTAGGATGAATCGAGCCCAAAACGCTGTAAGGGTGATGCGCCTGCCGCTGCCGCTGGAGCTTCCGGTCAAAGAAAGAAATTCGGCCGAAAGCGTCGTCGCTCAGAAATGTAAGTAGGTTTTCTCCATATTTCTCCCTTTTTGATCTGAGCAATGTTGAGATTTTGTCTTGGAAATGTAGGGACCCTTCTAATGAAGACGCTGAGAATCTCGGCGCTGAAAAGATGACGACTTCGGAAGCTGGTGTAGCCGAGGGCTTCCGCGCTGGCTGGACTTCAGAGCATGAATCACCCCAGAGGTCGCCCGAGAGGCCCTCAACGGCTGATGCGCAAGGCTCGCCATCTCCTCCCAAGTAGCCGCGCATGCCTACGCCGCCGCCTCCGGCTTCTCCTCCAGGGCCGAATGTCAAGGAGAAGCGTCGTGAAGATGAAACTCGGACGTCATCGCCGAGGGACAGTGGCGCCATTCCTCCTGGGAGCGCTGATCACGGAGTGGAGACCAGCTCGGAGGCGCGAGCAGGGCCATGTCCTCGGCCTTCTACAAGCGCTTCCCCAGAGGGTGCGGATATCGAAGAAGTCGCCCGAAGGGGGCCCGTGCCATTAATTCGCAACTATCGGATGGTGGGGAGCACCTATGCTGTCGCCACAGAGGAAGATCTTGCTGACACCGAGATAGATGGACTGAAGAATGACATCCGTGATACTCGCGTGGACTTGAGGAAGCTTATCGGTCGTCTGGGAAATCTTTCGTCGCGTGTGCAGGTGACGCTTGTCATATTTTATCCTGACGATATATTGACTTGATAATCTGTTGCTCCTTTGGTCTTCCAGGCAGTGTATGAGACCGCCGAAGATCGCTGGAAAACCCTACACCGCCTTTGGGATGTAGCAGAGAGAAACAAACAGCTGCAGACCGAGGTGACTCGCCTAGAAGGGGTGATGGCAGGCATGCGCGAGGTGCGTGATACCCTGGAGCTGCACTGCTCGGACCTTATGGAGTCCGATATTGCGGGAGAACAAAGGTATGTTGGGCTTTTGTTCTTCTTGATAGCTATTCGTCCCGCTTTTGCTTTCTGAACACCAGTTGTGTGGCATGTAGGTCTTCAGGAGCTGCTGGATGTGTCGACGAAGCGGAGTATGTGTGATGTCTTGCCATTTGTAAGATGTCATGGTTTGATGATCTGATTGTATTCTTCATGACGTGCAGCCGATGAGCTGGAGGCTGAGGTGGCGCTGATGCGAGAGGCTGCCCGGAAGAACCTGGAGACGATGATAGGTTGCCTGTTTTTGTTCGGCTTTCCCCTTTCTTTTTATTTTTGTAGTGCGACTGACGTGCTTTGTTTGTCAGAGATGGGACGTAGGCATCGTGCGTAGGTCGATGACCTTGCGGGTCGCCTTGAGGCTGCCGACGGAAGGTTTGACGCCTTGGATGGTGGTGTTAAGCCTGTGCTTGACATCATTGAGTATGCGCCCGCCGTACCGCCTACCGAAGGTCCTGGTGTCCTTGACATCGTGCAACGTGGACGGGAGGCTCTTCGGTTCTTTAAGGACTTCTGCGTGGATGCTGCCTAGAATGTGGCCGCCCATGTGCTTGGAGTCGTCCGATCGCACTACCCAGGAGTGAAGAACGACCGAGTGCAGACTGGGTATGCGCGGGGGACCACCGAAGAGCAGGAAGACCAGCTTGAAGAAGAGGCTAGGGAAGCCGCCAAGATGTTGACTGCTGATGTTCAGCTTTTTCACACAGAGGGGATTTGAATTGATACGCCCGAGCATGGTCGAGGTCTTGTGTGGTCGACGAATAATCCTACACGCCCTGCGTGTCGCCCGTGCTTTTGCCGGGGCTTTTGGAGACGCTGCTAAACTGCCCAAGCGTCCTCGGGGCTTACGTGTTAGCGAAGACTTAACGGCCCAGGCGTCCCCGGGGCTTACGTGGTGGCGAAGCTGCCCGCGCTAGGCGGGGGTTACGCTTATCGTGGGCGAAGGCTACCCGATATATCGGGGCGGTCGATGAAGTGTCGTAGTGAAACGACCTCGATTTCCGTGAAGAGAAATCCACAGGCTCGAATTGTAATTCAACAGATTGCTTGGGACAATCCATAAAATTACCCATATCTCAGTTGACACCAGGATCCATACAACGGTAATTAAGTCTTACATAAACATTTATTACATCGCCACATTGGCGGAATCAACATTCAGAGAAGCTTAGAAGATGCGGAAACATTTCATCCTTCACGGCCAACTTGAGTGTAGCACGTGACCCTATTCCTCGCCATCATCTTCCTCGAAGTCATACTCATTCTCTTCACCTGACAGCAAATTTATCAGTACGATATGTACTGGCCACGGAGCCCACCTATGTAGCATTTGCTTTGTGGAAAGTGGATGCAAGGCTATTCAAACAGACCTATAGGCTGAGGTTTCCTATGCAGCTGTAAATAATGTTTAATTAGTCAAGTTTTATCTCCAGTTAATACCATCATCCCTTTTCCCATCACCACATCTCACTTACCCACACCTCACTCTCATTCGACAGGCCCAACTCCCTCTCGGGCCTATCTCAGCGGCACACTACCACAGCGGGTACACTGCCGGAAAATGTCATCCAGGGGGAGAAGAGAACACTCACTACACTAGTAGAAGCTTCACAGGAAAGGTCCATAGCCAACAGGTTGGCATATGTATCGATCAATCAACCATACACTCTGCAGAGGTTTCACTACCCACAAGATTAGCCATCATAGGTGTTGCGCAAACACCTAGGCAGAATTCCGGGTGCTTGCTTGCCTAGGTCGATGCCACCCTACCACTCAGCCCTAGGATATTCTGGATCCTACACCATTATGCTGAGACTGGGAGACACAGTACCGGGCCCATCCAGTGGTACTGCGCATCTAGAACGGGACGGGAACCCATCGACCATCTCCGCCCACCCTTATCACCTCTCAACTTAGCAGTAGTGGCACCGTCCTACCAAGTAGTCCAGCCGTCTCCCGCCCATCAGAAGCGAGTGAGTAGAAAAGGATTCCCATTAACCTGAAACTAGTCTATCCTAGGTTTGACCAAGCAGGCATCTTCACCTAGGGGATACTCTCCCCGTGCCATCACAGCACCTCCGTCCTCGGGCTTCAAACCACCAAGGCTATCCCACCCGGAACCTCCTCAACAGCTTTACCCGCCACAGGTATCTCGCTTGGGGATGCCCAGGTTGCACCCCCGGTACGACTTGCCCCATGGGCTTGTCTCACATCCCACTTGGTCGACATCAACCCTTACCACGCACCCAAGACGCACGCAGCACTCTCTCCCAGTGGTTATAATCAGATATACACCGTCCCAATTCCACCACATAGCATATAGCAAGTAGTAAGTAGTGGAAAAGTAACAGTAAATTAAGCAGCAGCTAACCTAGCAGCGGACAGCAGGGTAAAGTCTTATCAAGGCAGGGAATTCAAATACACTATCATGCAACCAATCCATGCATAATCATAAAGCAATAGCAACAATGTCATTTGCAATGCGTAAATAGGATCTAAGGATTTGGTGGGACGTGGCACCTTCGTAGTCGTCTCCTAGCTCCTGAAGGTACTCGTGGTCGTCTTCCTTAGTCAGATCCTCCTCCGGCTCTGAAATCGAACACGAAATAGTCGCGTCAGCGACTCCTATAGAGTATTTCAGAAAAATCCAATAAAATAAAGAGCCAAATGCACACAAACATAATCTTAGATTGTCGATCTCATTTTTCTGAGAATTTTGATATATGGTGCGCAATTTTTGGACATCGTATGAATAAGTTATGAATTTCCGAAGATTATCCTATTTCCTGAAAATAGAAAATGGCCGATTAATCAGGGGGTGACAGCTCGGGATTGGTCCACGTGGCGTGCGGGTCCAGTAGTGCGGATCAGGGGATGGCAGCTCGGGATTGGTCCACGTGGCGCGTGGGTCCAGTAGTGCGGCATGTGGCGCCTCAACAGAACGCAGACCCGATGGTCGCCCACCAGGTGTTCGATGCTGGTTCCCAGAGAGTCGCCGGCGTCGGCGTAGCTCGGCGGTGGTCGGGCGAGCTCGATGTTGGTCGGGGGGCGTCGCCGTAGCTCGGCGGTGGTCGGGCGAGCTCGACGTTGGTCGGGGGGCGTCGGCGTAGCTCGGCGGTGGTCGGGCGAGCTCGACGTTGGTCGGGGGTGGTTCTCACAGTTCGCTGTCGGGCTAGTGGTGTGTTCTAGAGTCCAAAAGGTGTCGGTTTTTGTTCCTGGTCGCGGTATTGAGATGCTCCGGTCGCCGGCGGTGAGGCCGCTGCGCCGGCAGGGCTCCGGCGAGGCGCGACAAGGTCTGAGGAGTGGTGAATCCACCTCCCCGAGCTCTGTTGACAGGGATCCGACGTTCAATTTAGTGCTAGCAGGGTTCCAGGGCGTCTGTTCAAGGCGGTGGTGTCTCTCCGGTGCGGCAGACGATGACAGGGCGGCGATGTCCATATTTCGGCAAGACAGGGCTTGACTTTCCCCAATTGGCGTGCTCAGGCAGTCGTCCGACCAGATGGTGGCGGGTTAGAGTCGTGGTATGGCCTCCTTCTCTCCCACGGTATACGGCGGAGCTCCGGTGAGCTCGCGACGTACACGAGCAGGGCGGACGAGGCTTCCCCTAGCGCTTAGATCCGCGTAGCTAGCTCGGGGGGTCGTGGCGGTGCTCCACGACGCTCTAACCTATCCGGGTGCTAGTCGGAATGCTCGGAACGGGTGATTCGGCGTCGGAACGCGTCTGTGGTGAGCGTGCTCCGCCGAGAATGCGTCGTGCTGCGTTCTCGGTCTAGCAAAGCTTGTAGTCCGAGGGTTTCGGCCGGTCGCTTGAGTGCATGGTGCAGGTGATCTTCCTGAGCCGGTAAAGGCTCGTGCCTGCGCGTCCCGTGGGCGGAACGCCATGGCAAAAGCAGGGCGAGGTTCGGACATGGCGTGCGGTGGCTCACCGTGGTGTCGGTGAAGCAAGGATGGCGGTGCAGTGGCGAGTCGGAGCCGTGCAGAGTGATCGCAGTGCCGTGCCGCTCCTCGTCCGCAACTCAGGCTTCCCCTCTGTGTCCGGCTCCGGCGTGCTCCGCGGCGGCGGCGCTCCGGCAGCTTCTCCTTCTCTGCTCCGCCTTCCTCCTTCGCTCTCTCTCGGTTGGGTGCGGTGTCGTAGGGCGGTGCCACCAGTGGCGGCGGCGAGTGGAACGAGGCTAGGGCGCCGTGAGGTGCTCCAATTTATAGCGGAGCTCGGGTGGCTACCTATGGCGGGCGGCTCTGATCTGCTCGGGCCGATCGGAGGGCTGTGGCTTGCGCGAGCTAGGGTTCCGGTGGTGCGCGCGGGCTTCTTGGTGAGCAAGGCAGGGGACAGGCGAGGGACAGCGGGGTCAGGGCTCTGCCATGCGTGGCGCTGTCGGTCACACCATTTGCATGACTTTGTCGGCCACCGTCTTTCGCGAGGTGAGAAGAAGAACAGTGGGGGCGAGAGCGGCTGACAGGCGGGGCCGGGCGGTCAGCGGCTGCGGGGAAGCGGGTGCGGATGAAACGGTCGCGCGCGCGTGCTGTCGGCATCGCGCGTGCGCGCGGTGTTGGGCCGATTTCTGCTCTTCCTTTTTCTCTCTTCTTCTTTTTCTTTTTCTTTTTCTATTTTCACTTAAGGGTATAAATACATATATTACCCATTTTAAATATTGAGTAAATACAAACTTAAATTGCAATAAATCCCAAATGTGATGCATAAGTTATTATTCTATGTGAATGGAATTAAAATGCAAGCTATACTCCTCTATTTACCAAATTCATAATGAAACCTATATGCTTGCACAAGAAAATGGGTTTTCATAATAAATAAATGAAAAATTTTAATTGGTTGAGATTTTTAGGTTGTGTGGATTTTTAGGGTTGTTACACGTAGTTAGGCGGCCTATTATTTTTAGGGCTTACGCGGCGTCGAACCAGATGCTGCCCGGCGGGTGCGGGGGTTACGCATTGGTGAAATCGTGCTGCCCGAGCAGTGGCGGGGCTTACGCGTAGGCGAAGACGTGCTGCCCGAGCAGTGGCGGGACTTACGCGTAGGCGAAGACGTGCTGTCCGAGCAGTGGCGGGACTTATGCGTAGGCGAAGACGTGCTGCCCGAGCAGTGGCGGGACTTACGCATAGGCGAAGTCGTGCTGCCCGAGCAGTGGCGGGGCTTACACATTGTCGAAGACGTTTAGCTGTACAAAATGTAATGGAGGCAAAATATCGAAGAGAACAATGTATTGCCCTTGTTTATAATAAAATGGAAATACACATATCTGGTTTGATCCCTTGATCAGGGGTAGAAGCGTCACAGGTGCTCGATGTTCCAGGAGTTGGGGATGTCGACGCCGTCTAGGTCGGAGAGCCTATATGCGCCTGGTCGAGTAACTGCCTTGACCATATATGGCCCCTCCCAGGGAGATGACAGTTTATGCATCCCCTCCTTGCTCTGCTTCCGCCGGAGAACGAGGTCGCCGACTGCGAAGGCTCTGCCATTGACATTGCGATTGTAATATTGCCTGATCCCTTCCAGATATTTAGCTGTTCGTACACAGGAGATCAGGCATTCTTCCTCTAGCTTGTCGACTTCGTCTGCTCTGGCCTCGTTAGAGTGGACTTCTTCGTACGCCTCAACCCTTGGAGATCGATAGATTACATCTGCGGGTAGTACTGCCTCCGAGCCATACACCATAAAATACGGCGATACACCTGTGTTCCGGCTGGGTTGAGTCTGAAGTCCCCAGATCACCGCCGGTAATTCGTCAATCCAGTTACCTGGGTTTCTATCCACGACTGCGTGGAGACACTTCTTTTGGGCGTCGAGCAGCATACCGTTTGCCCTCTCCACCTGGCCGTTGGCTCTAGGATGAGCCACGGATACATATTTGACGGATATGCTTCTTTCTTCGCAGAAGTCCCAGAAATCGCTTCTAGTAAATGTTGATCCCAGGTCGGTGATGATGCTGTTCGGAAGCCCGAAACGGTAGGAGATGTCCTTGAAGAACTCTGCTGCTTTGGTTGCCGTAGCCTTGACTAACGGCTTGTACTCGATCCACTTGGAAAACTTAACGATGGCGACATAGACGGAGCGAAATCCCCCTTTTGCCTTTTTAAATGGACCAACCATGTCCAGTCCCCATGTGGCGAAAGGCCACGACGCAGGGATGGTCTGTAACTCTTGGGCTGGTACATGTGTCTGCTTGGCAAAGAATTGGCATGCCTCGCATTCTCTGACTATCTTCTCGGCATCTTGGACTGCTGTTGGCCAATAGAAACCTGCTCGAAAATCTTGCCGACCAGAGTACGTGAAGCCGCATGATTGCCGCACATGCCGCTATGAGCCTCATGAAGGATCCTGAGACCCTCTTCCCGTGGGACGCATTTTTGTAGGACTTCGCTCCTGGTATTCTTGCGCATGAGTTTGCTGTCGACCAGGACATAGCTTTTGGATCTTCTTACCAGGCGCCCGGCTTCTGTCCTATCTTCGGGGACCCTTGCTTCCAGTAGATAATCAATGAACGCCACTATCTGGTCGGTCGTAGAGCTGCTGGTATCACCATCAGTCTGTATGGAGGGGTTGAACAGATCCTGGATAAAAACGCCAGCGGGGACGTCGGACCGGGATGATCCGAGCTTTGACAGCTCGTCGGCCGCCTGATTTTTGCTTCGAATGATACGATGGAATTCTATTCCGAGGAATTTCCCTTCGATTTTTCTGATTGCGGCGACGTAGGAGTCCATTTTCTCATTGTTGCAGTCCCAGTCCTTGTTAACCTGGTTGATGACCAGGGCCGAGTCCCCGTAGACCATGATGCAATGGATGCCGAGCTCGGAGGCTATCTGGAGACCGTGCAAGGTGGCCTCGTATTCGGCCGCGTTGTTGGACGCCATGAAGTGAATTCTCAAGGCGTAACGGAGACGCTCACCGGAGGGCGATATAAGGAGTACTCCGGCTCCGGCGCCGCTGATGCTGAGGGACCCGTCGAAGAACATTGTCCAATACTCTTCCTATGCCGGATGCGGAGACTCTTGCATCTCTGTCCATTCAGCTATGAAGTTGGCGAGTACCTGCGACTTGACTGTTATTCGGCTGCGGAAATCAATGGAGTATGTTCTTAGCTCTACTGCCCATTTTAGGATCCGGCCGTTGGCGTCTTTGTTCCAGAGGACGCTACCCAGGGGGTATTCAGAGATTACTGCTATGGAATATCCTTCAAAATAGTGACGGAGCTTTCTTGAGGTGACGAGAACAGCGTATATCAATTTCTGCACCGTTGGGTAACGGGTCTTGGACTCGTTGAGGACTTCACTGATGAAGTAAACTGGTCGCTGGACCGGATAGGCGTGACCGTCTTCTTCTCGTTCAACGACGATGGCAGTGCTGACGACGTTATTAGTCGCGGCGAACTTCTCGCCAGCTTTTAGTAACTTGAAGAATGGGAGGCCTTTCTCGCCCAGTCTGGAGATGAAACGGCTGAGGGCCGCCATGCACCCGGTGAGCTTTTGCACATCTTTGACATTGGTCGGAGGCTTCATCCTCATAACCGCGTTGATCTTCTCCGGGTTGGGGAGGATGCCTTGCTTGCTGACGATGTTATTGAGCAAGTTGCCAGATCGGACGCCGAAGATACACTTGCCTGGATTAAGCTTCCATTGGAATTTGTCCAGCTTCTCGAAAACTGCTTCGAGGTTGGAGATGAGGTCTTCAGCCGTCCGAGTCTTGATGATGATGTCATCAACGTATGCGGTAGCGACGTCGGGGATGAGGTCGTCGAGACAAGCTTGAATCGCCCGTTGGTAGGTTGCTCCAGCATTCTTCAATCCGAAAGACATGGTCTTGTAGCAATAAGCCCCGAAAAGGGTGATGAAAGATGTCTTCTCTTGGTCTTCTTCCTTCAAAGCGATCTGGTGGTATCCGGAGTAGCAGTCGAGGAAGCTGAGTACCTCGCAACCTGCTGTTGAGTCGATGACTTCGTCGATTCGTGGAAGACCGAAGGGGTCTTTAGGGCAGTGTTTGTTGAGATCGGTGTAATCAACGCACATTCTCCATCCATTATTCTTTTCTTTTACAAGCACCGGATTGGCTACCCAATCAGGGTGATACACCTCTCTAATGAAGCCGGCAGCTAGGAGCCGAGCTTTCTCTACCCTAATGGCCTCCTTCTTGTCTGGAGAGAATCACCGGAGCTTCTGCTTGGTTGGCTTGGCGATCTTCGAGACATTCAAGGAGTGCTCGATCAACTTCCTGGGAACGCCGAGCATATCCGCTGGTTTCCATGCGAAAGTGATTACGTGCTCCCTTAGGAAGCTGACGAGCGCGTCTTCCTATTTAGGATCGAGGTCGGCCCCGATGCGAGTAGTCTTGCTTGGCTCGCCGGGGATCAGGATAACCTCCTTCGTTTCCTTGTTCTTGGTGGCTGATTGTGACAGAACCGCCTTAATCATAGGGCCCACGTGCACCGTCATCGTCCCTAAGGACCCACGATCAGTCTGCACGAGTTTCCCCTTGACCTAGGTGGCCTGCCGGGTTCCCTAGGAAACCCTAATTCCCCGAGGACCTCATTGTAAGCATTGCAGTATTACAACAGTTTACACAAATAAAATGAATCAGAGTAAAGAGTGCGGAAGAGTTACATTAATATAGGTTTTCAAATCTAGCTTACAATATCCTAAACCAGAGTTTCGTAGTGGAGCAGCCTCATACAACTAGACACCCTGCCCAAGGGTTATATCATACACTTCATCATCCAAGCCCGATCTGCCAACCGGCACGGTCTCAAGTAGAACCGTACTCTCGGCTCACCTGCAACAGGGGTTAACAAACCCTGAGTACTGGGGTACTCCGCAAGACTTACCCGACTAAGAAAAAGAAATGAGACTCAGAAATGCAGGCTGAGAGAAGTCAAGGTAAGGCTTGAGCAAGAGTCAAAAGTTTTGCAGAAAAGCATTACTATCCTATTTCAATATTTTAACTCAATCTTATTTTAATCATATCCATAATTCCAATTTCATTCTCATGTATCGTCATACTTTCAAATTCTTAATCATTCTTAAAATCACCTAGTTCCGAACCACTTTTCAATTGTAGGTCAAAGGATCAAGTCTCCATATCCGAGGAGCAACGACGATTCGAATCGATTAGTACCCAGCTGGGGATCCCTATCCACACTGCATATGTTGCACTTAAGCTTGCATATGCCAACCCCGCCTACCACGGCTTATCCTACCCTTGAACCGGTCCTGCGCCACCCGAGAGCACAGTACTCCTCTCCTCTCTAGGCACGTCGGCCATAAGGGTACACGCTACTCTCGCTATCTCTCCACTCCCAGTGCGTGGTTGTCGGTTCAAGCAGTAGGGCCACCGGAGCCAGAGGCTTTCCGTAGTATGTGGCTAGTTGCAAAGTCTCGATCACAGCAGGCCTACAACGAACGGTCCCTAATTCTTTTTCCGCCGGCGACGTTGCATTGGGACTCTAACCCAAGTACAGGTGTCCCAACGGTTTTCAAATCCCTTTTTCCGCCGGTGGTCAAGCATTGGGACTCTAACCCAAATTCACAACCACCGAGCAAGAAAATCCCTTCTCGTCGGTGACAATGTACTGATCAGGTGCACAGTCACCAAACGAGAATATACCAATTCCCTTTTTCATGAATTAATCATTAGCATAGATATATATATATATCACACAGCTCAAAAATAGCATTTTATGCAAATCTAATTTATTTAAGTAGGGCTAAGCATTTCTCAAATCATTTTGTTTCAAAACAGGTTCAGGATTTTTGTGGTCAAGGAAGGTAATGCATCGATGGGTTTATCAAACAACTCCTATCAACCTAATGCAATAGATTAACTCAAGTTATAAAAATTTTATAAATAGAGGGGTTGAATGCACCGGGGCTTGCCTGTTGCTTGGAGTAGATAGAATCCTGAAGTTGATCACCGAGGAAGATCCACGTCTACCAATTGAAGACCTTACTCGGGACTTGCTTCCGAAAATAATTACCGCGCGTTCACTACACGAAGTAATAATGCAATGCTTAACATGATGATATGTATGCCATGGTGCATAAGATGCTCTAGATCGTGAACTAATAGAAAGTAAACTTAATTCAGAAAGTTGAGTACAACTTTCCTTCACGATAAAGTTGCAAGCCAGCAAACTATCTTGTTTTATTAACAACTAGGGTTTCATGTAATTATCTCGTAAAACAATTTATTCTATGTTCATTTAAGGAAAGATTATTATCATCATCTTACTGTAAGAAGCGTGTTTAACTATTCCTTTTTACCCATGAAGTTGCATCCAAGAAATAACTAAAGCAACATCCATGCACCCACTAACGAGTATTTGCATAAAACATCTTAATTATCCACTAACCCACGGATTGCAACTATAAAGGTAATCAAGATGCCAAGGAACAGTAGTGGTTTTGTGTCCCAAGGTCTACAACCAACTCTAAAAGTTCACACAGTTCCTAAAGGAATTAGGGTTTCTATTTATTTTATTTATCAATTAATAGCGCATTAATCAATAAATAAATAAACTATTTCCCTTTGGGCTCAAACTTTTTCTATAGATAGTTCATACCCTAAAACAGTGCTCATTCAAATTTCATGATTTTTGAGTAATTATATTGGCCTATAAAAATCCTAGAAGCTTCATGTATCAATTAAAAGGCATATGTTTACTACATACGGAAAACACCCTAATTTTATATTTTATATTTTTATTAAATACTACATACTGCAGAGAGTATATGCAAATATTTTCATGATTTTATCGTGCTCCAAGAAATAACTATGAAAATAACAATATCAACACATTTAAAGAAATAAATAAAACTAAATAAAAGGCAAAAGCCTCTCAGACCTAAAGTGGCCCGAACGGCCCAACAGCGCAGGCCGAAAGGCCCAGCTCGGCCTGTCCGAGCCCGGCCAAAGCTGGCCTAAACTAGCCGGGCCGCAAACAGGCTGGCCCACAGCGGCCCAACACCCCCCCATTCTCTTCTCCCTTACCCACCTGCCGACCGGCAGAGCACGCGCGCACGGCTCGGCCGTCGAGCTCGCCGGCAGCGGTCACGCCGGTGAGGTTAGACTTCCCCATGTGCTCTCCACTGCCCCCACGAAATCAACAAACCGTTCGGTTGGTCGTAAAGGATGCGGGGCAGAGCCAGACACGACAATGGCGGACGGTCGGCCGGAGCTCGCCGGCAAGACGCGTTCCGGCCGCAGCGGGCTACATGGAACCAAACGGGCTACACCAAGAGGAACACGGAGCTCACCAGTCGTTGATGGGCACGCAGGTTGGAAGAAAGACGGCCCGAAAGCAACTTGTTGGCGGTGGCCGAGCTCACGGCGGCGTTCTCCGGTCGGCATGGTGGTGTTCCGACGTCTGTCAAGCAAAGACACAGGGACATACCACGCGCATAAGCAACGCCGAGCCAAGAGAAGTCAAAAACGCAAGAGAAAAGGGAGAGAAGATGACCCAGGGCGGCTGGTCACGGTGAGCGGGTCGCGGTGGCGCCCCCGCCGGCCGTGAGGAAGAACTAGGCCACGTCGGTGATTCCGGCAACGAGGGGACGCGCCACCGGTCTCAAACGAAATGCAAGAAGGAGCTGGGGTGGGCTGAGAGATGGAGAGGTGTGTGGTGACTCGAGGACGAGGAATTTTGTTGAGCACCGTGACGCTGCCGACGGCGACCGTGAAGGAGAGGAAGAAGAAGGGGACGGCCGCCAGCGGTTTAAATACGACCAAGGCGCACGCAGGAGATGTTCGGGGTCCCCACGACTTGTTCCCCTTCGTCAAACACAGGCCCGACAGCCAAGACGACCGGCAACGCGCGCGCCGCGCGGCCCCCTGCCGGCGCCATGACCACAAACAGAGGAAGAACAGGGACGACTACTGTAGCTCTCATTACTCTCCCAAGATATTTTCTGCAATTACCTTTTATTTTACATAACAAGTCTAGAAATGACCAATGTAAAAGTTGTGGATAATTTTATTCTGAACAACTTTGGTTTTTGAACCAATTTCAAATTTTGAACGAATTTTGAATAATTCAAAAAGGGGTAAAGAGGGGTTTTGAATTTAATTTCTAATCCAATCAATTTCTCAAGATTTTTCTAAATAAGTTGAAAATACCCAAAAATAAAAGTTGTTCTAATTGACAAGCCTTACAACTTTCATTAAAGGTGTTTGGTCAGATTCCTTAAAATTTTTGAATTGACATTTCAAATTTGAATTTCCAAATAGTAATTAGGGTTTAATTCAAATTTTCTTTCAATAACTTCAAAATCACCCAAAATAAAAGTTGTTCCATTGTAAAAGATATACAACTTCTATTAAGGGACCAACACCAAAATCCATTTAGTTTTTGAATTAGGGTTTTAGGGTCCGATTTAGGGTTTAAATTAATTTTTCTTTTTAATTTCTAATTTAACGTGAAATACACAATCAATCAATCATTCACATATCCAACCACTCTAATTTCCTATGCACAATCATATGTAGATAATAAATTTATTTTAGTTAATGCACAGTAAAATGAGTTTATGCGGGATGGTTTGCATGAAAACATGATGACATGGCAGATTTTAGTTACAGTAACACCAGGGGTGTTACACTGATCTTGGTGGGGGTCTTCTCTGGGATGACTTGATCTTCTGGAGCTACCTGCTTTGCGTCCGCGGCACAGATGTTCATGAGTAAGGATTCTTCGACAGCTTCAGCCATGGCAATGGCCTCCCGCTCGCAAGCATATGCGACTTGGAGGTCGGCGGGAATGGAAAGGACGCCGTTCTCCGCTGGCATCTTCATGACGAGGTAGGTGTAGTTGGGGATGGCCCCGAATTTCGCCAGAGCTGGTTGGCCAAGGATAGCATGATATGCGGCGTCGAAGTCGGCCACCAAGAAGTCGATGTGCTCGATGCGGAAGCACTGTGGGTGCCCGAACTAGACCCGGAGGTTTATCTGCCCTTGAGGATATGACGGCTATCCCGGGACGATACCCTAGAAGGGGGCTGATGTTGGCTGCAAGTCTTCTTCTTTCAGCCCAAGTTCCTTAGCAGCTCCGGAGAAAAGGATGTTGAGGCCGCTGCCGCCGTCGATCAGCACCTTCCGGAAACGCGTCGTGCGTATGACCGGATCGACGATCAATGGGAAGCGACCCAAGTACGGAATCTGGGTCCATTGGTCGGCCCTGCTGAAGGTGATGTCTTGGTGCGACCAAGGAGGAAGCCTTGGATCAGCGATCGCGCTGTCGGAATTGGCGACGGAGTTGACATGTCTATTGACGAGTTTCCGCTCCCTCTTTGACTTGATGGCAGCGTGACCACCGATGATGGTGGAGACAGTTCGGTGTGCGTCGGTGAAGCCTGGAGGCTTGTCGCTGTCATCGCGCTGGTCCCTGTCAGACTCTACGCGAGCCTTCTTCTTCTCTTCTACTTGGAACGAGAAACCCTCGCACTCCCCCATGGTGTGCTTGTAGTGCTTGTGGACGGGGCACTGGGTGTCGAGGAGCTTGAAGTAGGCCTCCTCGTAATTACGCTTTGGGGCTGGTCGGGTGTTGTAAACTTGGTAGTGGCCGCGCCTCTCTCCAGCCCTGGAGCTCTCGGGTTCGTCGTAGCGGCGATGTTCTGGGCGTCGTCGATGGTCGCGGTCATCGCAGCTGTAGTCTCTCCGAGGAGCTCGATCATCCTGGCGCCGATCTGTTCGGTGGCCTTCGTCTTGGTGCCGCAACTGGTTGGGGAAGCGGAGGCGACTGTGAATGGAGTGATGAGCTGCGTCGTTTCCATCAGCGTATTTGTTGGCGATGCGTAGCATCTCGGCGACGGTGGTCGGGCTAGTGCGGTATAATTTCTTCCGTAGTTCCTCGTCGGGCCTCAGGCCACACATAAACGCGGAGATGGCTTCTGCATCTGTGATGTCGGGGATGTCATTTCTGATTTCCGAGAAGTGCCGGATGTAGTCTCGCAGGGAGTCCCGAAAGCCTTGCCGGACCCTTTCAAGATCATACTTCGTGCCTGGTTGCTTGCAGGTGGCGCGGTAGTTATTGACGAACTGCACCTTCAACTGATCCCAAGTGTCGATGGAGTTCGGCCTCAAACTATGAAGCCAGTTGTTGGCGGAGGCACTGAGCATGACCGGGAGGAGTTGGCCATCACATCCCTGTTTCCACCGGCGGCTTGGACGGCGATCTCGTAAACGTTGAGCCATTTGTTGGGATCGGCTCTTCCGTCGTAAGTCTTGACGCCGACAACTTTGAAGTTAGGAGGCCAGAAAACTGCTCAGAGTGCCGGCATGAATGGCAGTTCTGGGGCGGTCTTGTCGTTGGGGAAGCCGTGCGTCTGATCATACTTTCTTCGTCATTCGGCCTCTGCTGAGTGTCTGGCTTCTCTCCTGTTCTCGATGCGGCCGCATAGGTCTTTGGTCTTCAGCTTTGCGCGGAGGTCGGATTGGCTCACCTCTTGGTCGCCGTCTCGCCGATGAGCACTGTAGCAGATGCCGTGCTATGAGATGGTGCTTGTCTTCCTTCGTTGATCTGGACCTGAGTTGCTTGGAGAAGAGTGGTGAGCCGCCCGAGCTCTGGAGTCTGGGGTAGCCTCTTGGCCTCGGCGATCGCGACGGCGACATTGGCGCTTGGAGTCGCGCAGACCTCGTACTGCCCGAGCGTGCAAAATTCGGGCTCCAGATTCCTCACCGCAGTCCTCTTCACTTCAGCTTGCTGCTCGCGGCGTCGTCTGCGATTGGCGTTCTTTGCCTCGCGGGCTGCTTGGGCTTCTTCGGTCTCATTGGGTGGCGGGTCGCTGTCGTTGCCAATGGCGAGGACCGGTCCCCCAAAAAATTGCTTGATGGGGGGCATGTAACACCCAAAAAATTTCATTCCTTTAAATAGTGGAAATTTATTTAATTATGCAATTAGTTGATCATTCCAATATAGGGAAATAATAATTTTTCACAAATATAAAATCAAACCTAGGTCATACACATGTATGATGCATTCATGCTGGAGCATTTCTTCTTTGTACTGTTTGGAGTTTATTTGAATTCTTCAAATGTTCAAAAACAATTATTCAAAATCCCAAATTGAAAATCCTTTTGAAAATGTAATTAGAAAATAGAAAAGGGAAATAGGAAAACCTTCCCTCTCTGATTTTGGCCCGAGGGCCCAGTCCTCCTCTTCCTTTCGGCCTGCCCCCTCCCTTGCTAACTTGGGCCGAGGCCCAGCTAACTAGCCAGCCAGCCGGCGCAGCAAGCTGAGCGCCCCCTCTTCCCATCTTTGGATGACAGGCGGGCCCCACAGGGCAGTCCCTCTTCTCCTCCTTCCTTTCTTCTCCCCGGGGCGCCCAAAGCAGAGAGCCACGCCGCGACCGAGCACGCGCGTGCGGAGCATCCCTCTACCGTGACTGCCAGCCCGACCCCAGCGCTCGGTGCTACCGACCTGTGGGACCCACAGGACAGCCCCTCCCCTGTTTCCCTCTGCTGCTCGCCGAGAGTCCGACACGAGAACGAACAGAGCGAGTTCGTCGCTCGCCGCCCTCGATTCGATCTCCTATATCCGAGGCGAACTCAACTCCCCTATCCCCATCGCCTCGGGACTATATAAGTCCAGGCGGGCCCCTATTTGCCGCCATCCAGCCCTAGCGGCATTGCCTCTTCCTGCCCTCGCGCGAACAGAGCCGCCGCTGCTCGAAGCTTTCCGCCGCCGGGATCCTCGGACGAGTCCGGATCTCCTACGCCTCCCTCGCGCCTCTATATAGGTCGGCCGAGCTCTGCCGTCCCTCCTCACAAGTTCCCGAGCAAGCCACGCCCTCCAATCTTGCCCTAGCCGCCTCTTCTCGCCGCCACTGCCGAGCTCCCGCGAGAACCGAGCAGCCGCCGCCGCGAGCAATTAGCTCGATTCGCCACCAATTTCCTCTCGGTAAGCCTCTGAGGAGCTTCGCTGTGATCTTGTGAAGCTCCCGAGCACTTTCCTCCTTCGATTTGCGCACTGACACGCCTCCGCCGCCGTTGCAGAGATCCACCGTCCGCCGGGTCACGCCGCGAGCTATCTCCGAGTCGATTTCCGACCTTCCCATCACCCTAGGTGAGCTTGCGATGCTCTTCCCGATCTATGGGTACCCTTCCCGACCTATTTCATGCACCGAAGGCCGAGTTCGCCTTCTCCGGCGGCCCTCCGGCCATGGTGCCGCCACGGTCGGCTCTGTTTTCCGGCCGGGAGCACCGCCACCCCTCCCCTCTTTTAATCTGATCCGCCGATTTTGAATCGGACGGCCGAGAGCAGCCCATACCGATTCGGCCGGCGTTTTTGCGAATAACCCCCTGCAGTTTTTAATGCTTAACCCACAGCCCTTAGCGTATTCAGTAGATTACGTTTTCTGTATTTGAAGGCGTATTTATTTTCGGTATATATGAAAATGTGTTTTCAGATTTGAAATCAAAACTATTTTGTTCGTAGTTTCTCCGTTTTAATTCCGATTTGAACGATTCAAATTGCGTTAGATTCATAATTTGATGATCTACCAGTTAGTACCACTATTTCATATGTTATTAACTTTTAAAATTCGAGATTATATTTAATCTATTATTATTCTATTATAAATCTTGTAAAATTCATATCTTCCTCGTTTTAAATCCGATTTGCGCAAACTTTATATCGTTGGAATCGTAGCGACGCGTAGATTATTTTTATAAACTTTTCAATCTGCTTTTCTACTGTTGGTGTACTGTTTCTAATCTAAATCTTGTTTGCTTCGTGTATGTTTGCCTCGATGATTGTGTGGTGATTTTCTGATCGAGTTCAGACGGTGAGCAATACGTTGGTGATCAAGAGTACGTTGAGGATCCAAGTTCTCCAGAGTATTTTGATCAAGGCAAGTATAGCATGGAATCTTTCTTGTTGTCCTATTCACCGCAATAATTAATTTCATGTGCATGTGTCTACCTTGTTAACCATAGTTTCTACCTAGTATTGTTATCTTGTTCCTTGATCACCTATGGGATTTATGCATTGGGTAGTTGATGCTAGCGCGCTATTGGAATCATGATCATGTAAACTTGATTAATTGAATATGCAATAACATTGAAATATGTATTTTTAGCAACATGGAACTAGGGGATTCGAGCATAGTTTTGTGATGCTCCATATCCTTCCCCCTTGGTAATGATCTGTCAGCAAAAGCAGGGACTTACAGTGCAACTATGAGGGCTACATGGCTCTGGTTTTAGTCAAGTATAGGTCCTTTTTCTAGCTTGTTAGAGGTTACCGAAAGGCGTGATGGGGCCTGACGACTCGGGTATAGTGCGGCTCCTGTCCGAGTGTGTATAACCTGTGTGACCTTGTGCCATGACGAAGGGGGGCTCTACATCTGCTTGCCGGGTTCCTAGCGGCCCTAACTTGTTAGACGGAGTACTTTGAAAGACTTCATAGTGAAACCCTGCTCGCTCACCTTGGAAGTGTTATGGGGCTAGCTACCCCGAGCAAATAGGAATCACGGCTCATAGTGAAAGTGCACAACCTCTGCAGAGTGTAAAACTGGTATACTAGCCGCGCTCACGGTCACGAGTGGCCTGGAAAACTCACGGAGTAGTTATCTTTTTGGGTGATGTTGACTTGTTGCTAATTGATTGTTGCAATTCATTAATTATGTTACTTATGATCATGGATTATGGGCTTATTCAACTTGTTGCTATCCAATTGCATAAAAGATGATTAATTAAAAGCAAACCGCTGTAAACCCGTGTCTATCCTGTTTGAGCCTCATAAACCCCATGTTATATTTGCTGAGTTCGACATGAACTCACTCTTGCTATTTCCCCCCACACCTCAGGAGAAGTTTAGGCTTGTGGTCAACCAGTCAGTTGTGTCCCTGTGGAGTTGGCGTCTACACACGAAGATCGGAGAGTCTTTCCGCTGTTTTGCTACTTAAGGTTATATTCTAATTATACTACGTTATGTATTTGATCATTGTCTTTTGATATTACCTTGTATTTGTCGGCTTATGTGTGTGACTGATCCTGGGGCGCACATAAGGTTATGCATTCAATTTTATTCTTAAAATTGGGTGTGACATAAGTTAAGGAAAGCTAAAGCCAAAACCTCTTGATCTACGTGGTTGCACCAACCAGGTCCATCCAACCTAGCAGCCCACCACCAGCTTGCTTCCCACGGACCGGCCCACCAGGCCCACCTTTCTGGGCCCTATGTATATATATATATATATATATATATATATATATATATATATATATATATATATATATATATATATACCCCAAACCCTAACCCCTATCCATCCCATCCCTGGCCGCCACCCCATGTGCGTTGCCCGATCCTGAGAGCCGCGGTTGCCTCGTCTACCCCACCGATGACGGCGGTGGTGCACCTAGTGAAAGATCCTTATTTGGTTTTGGTAATTGAGTGGACAACTGAAGTGGACTAATATGTGTTTAAGTGTTGATTACACATGTGATTAGTCCACAGGTACATGTGTGTGAGCATCTATACCATCGAAGTTGAAATGGCTTGGAGATGATGCTTAGCTCACACATGTGATGGTGAAGGAGCTCAATGCATGAGACATGGCATGGAGTCATGTGACTAGGTGGAGAAGATCAAGACATGACTTGGCGTTGACGGACCAATTGCAAGTGTGATGGCAAGCTAGTGGGCTTGATGCTGATGGTGCAACGCAACAGTGAAGAGTAAGAGAAGTCGAGGATCCGAAAGGATCGAGGATGCCCAAGAGGGGGGAGGGTGAATTGGGCAACTAATAAATTTTTTGCAAATCAATTCAACCTATCGCCATTTGCCCAATATCACCCCACTAGTGCTTGTGTGAGATTCTAAGCCTAAAACAAGTTATGCAACCTAGAGTCAAGTCCTATCAAAAGTATACTACTCTAAGAATGTAAAGAGCACAAAGTAAATACGGGAATGTAAAAAGGGATAGAGAATGCAAGCCGAGTTTTTCCCGAGGTATCGAAGAGTCGGCACTCCCCACTAGTCCTCATTGGAGCACCCACGCAAGGGTGTAGCTCCCCCTTGATCTTCGCAAAGACCAAGTGCTCTCTACGGGCTGATCCTTTGCCTCTCTGGCGTGGTGGATCGCCCACAACCGCTCACAAGCTTGGCTTGGGCCACCTACAAGCTCTCCAAGCGGTCACCAAGCCTCCGATCGCCACCGAACCGTCTAGGTGATGCCGATCACCAAGAGTAACAAGCTTAGACTCTCACTTGACCAAGAACAAGGCCAAAGAGGGTGATGGATGCACACAAGTCACTCTTGATCACACTCTAGGGAAGAAGCTCACAAGCAATGGAGTTCACTCAATCCTTGCTAGGGCTCTTGCACTCACACAAGGTCACAAGGGTTGCTTCAGCTGAACAAATGGGCAAGAGAGCTAGAATGAAGCTAATGGTGAAGTATAAATACCCCCCTCTCTAAAACTAGCCATTTGTACTATTTTCAGCAGTCTGTGAACCCTCGGACCCTATGAACAGTGCCACCGTCAGACTAAACTCCCCAGTCCGACTCTCACAGACGGCAAATAGCCGTTACTGAGTCAGAGGGGCGTCAAACGCTGGGCAATGGTCCGACGCGCAGCGTCGGACCCAGTCCGACGCCCTCTGGCGCTCTCGGGGTGCTCGCTGCACAGAACCACTGCACGGGCATAACACGTACCAATGGTCCGACGAGGGCCGTCTGGACACAGTGCGACGCCCAAAAACCTCTCTGCGTGCTCTCTGAAAGCGTCAGACTGACGCGAGCATTAGTCCGACGACTCCTCTCACCACGGTTCGACACTCACCTGAAGCACCCTGGCACCGTCGGACTGTAGCCAATGGTCTGGCGACCATCCAGGGCACAATCCGATGCTCCCTAATGCACTGAGGCACAACCAGGGGCTGCCACGTGGCTGTCGGACTCTGAGCATTGGTCCGAAGACCATACTCCTCAGGGCCCGACGCCCTAAACTTGATCAAAACTTCGCCGAATCGAAAACTTTCCAAAACGAAGTTTGATCCTCTCTCTCTCAAGAGTCTCTCTGGGCTGTCTAGAGCTATGTTGGACAAGTGTGCATCACATCTACACTCTCTAACCTTGTCCTAAGTCAAGCTATCCATCTAAACCCCTCTTAATAGTACGGTCAAAGATAAAACAAAACCTAAACTACTCCAAATGTCTCTCAACTCTAATTGACACTTGGAACTAGCCTATCTCCATCTTGTCTTCCATCCTTTGAAAACTGAATCGATTTCCATCGCTAGGGACTTAAACCTACATGTTAATATGACCTAACCTCTAGGTTATCCTGCAAAACACATGTTAGTCATAATAACCTCTTTGTTGTCATTAATCACCAAAACCACTAAGGCCTAGATGCTACAATCTCCCCCTTTTTGGTGATTGATGACAACAACCTCAAATAGATTTAGAAAGAGTGAGGTTTTTAAAAGGCTTGATTCATATAAGCATGTGAAAATAAGAGCAAAGGATTAGGCATGCTTATACGAATCAAGACCACAAGGTACACAAAAGATATGAAATAAGCACAAGTACCAAAGGTTATGCTCAAAATCGGAGTGAAGTGCGGAAGCTAAGTGAAAGAGCATAACCAAGTGAGAACCAAGTCACATGATATATATATATAACAATAAGCTCAAACACATGTCACAAGCCAAGTCTCAAGCACACATAATTACAAATGCAAGAAAGTAAACATAAGTCATATGAGAGCCAAATCCCTCTCTCATCGCTCCCCCTAAATCTATCCTCTCTCTCCCCCCTTTGGCATCAAGCACCAAAGACCTAAGACTCAGAAGTTGGAGAAGAGGCTGCAGTGTCACGGTCGGAGGCATGAGGATGAATCTCAAACTGCGAAGCATCACCGTCTGACTCTGAACTCTGAGCTGCCTGACCCTCTATCGGTGAACGTGCAGGTGAAGCGGTCCGGGTCGGCTCGGCTGTCTCTGTAACCGGGTTAGCCTGAGTGTCTGGAGCTACAGAAACTGACTCTGTAGGCGCCTGCTCCTCTGGGACTGTCAGAACAGACTCTGGAGTAGTCTGCTCCTCGGTGCTAACCTGCTGACCCTGTGTCTCTGCTATTGTTGCTACTACTACCGCCTCTGTCTCTGTGGTAGTCGTGATGTCCTCTGAAGAGGTGACTGAGGATGGCAGTGTCTCTGTAGTGCCGGTAACTGTTGACGGTCATTAAGTATTAAAAATAACCGTCAACTATAGCATGATTTGACACAAAATGAATCACAAAGCATAGTTATAGGTTTTGATTCTAACGAGTTCCACGAGTTTTGGTGTTCTCACTTGTATTGTAGGAATATGCAATTTTCCATCAATAAAAGTATCTCAAATAAGGAATTGGACTACACCATTGCGACGGGCTCGTCGAGGCGATCAAAATGGACCTATCATTTGCTATATTCGGAGTTCGGAATTAAAATTTGCGGCGACACATGCACCATTGGACTGCAGGAGGCCCAAGAAGACACCACGACGAAGATGGGCCCGAGACCCCACATGTGGGCACCGGCCAGCGCCAGGGTGGGGCCGGACGGCCCTACACCTAGGGTTTTGTCTACGCCCTTCTGGAGTCTTCCACCACCGCCTATGTGGAGTCATCTCGACCCCACGTTAAGTCGGTTTGATCAAACGACGTGTATTCATCCCACCGGGCTATAAATAAAAGGGGCAGACCCCCTCCCTGGAGGCATCCCTTTCATTATTATAATTCATATTCTCTAGTTAGGGCTTGGATGGAGAGGTGTCCTATTGAAGGATAACCTCTCTCCAATGTAGTAGATGAGTTCTAGTTGAGAGTTAGGGAGAGCGGAGCCATGCTCAGGTTATGGAGGATTCTTCTGAGGTCTGGTATGACTTGTATCTTATCTCTATAAGACTTGTGCTTTTATATATTTATCTTCTCTATTTACTTATATGCTTTATTATGTGATTGGTTAGTATAGTTATTATACTTTGGCATGGGATCTTCGCTCGTATTGAGTGCTCTAGTTATAGCGCATAATTAGAGTAGTATTCATTGGTGTAGACGTGGTGTCTAGGCTAGTGTTTACCTGAGTTTGCGCCCAATTCTTACGGTTAGTTGTGGTAGCAACAAAGGTGATAGCTCTGTCGGTCTTCGTATTCCACCACGTCGGAGTTGGTGTTTCGTAGAGCCTTTTGGCAGCCTTCCCCAGCTACTTCTTTCTCATCTTTTGAGAGTTGGAAAGGTACTGTTGCTCCAAAGTGCTATTGTGTGATTGCTGCACCTAACTATCCTTTAGTTATCTTAGAACACAAGTAATAGAGAAGTATTTAGGAACCTTGAACTCTCCTGTTGTCCTCTCAACTTAGCTAGACTACTTATTTATCTTAGTGATTACTATGCATAACTCCTATCATTTATCACTTACCCCTACTATAGTCTAGTTGGCGTGCTAAGTTGGTAGATGCATGATGGTAACTATCAGATTCTTCAACCATTGCTTCCCTATGGTAAAATATAAATAACGATACTCTGCAATACGCCCAGGTAAAAGCTACAATGGTATTATGTGCGCTTGCGGAATCTTTCATATTCTATTTGCACTTAGTAACTACCAACAGTAACCGGAGGAGCTGTGGTAGAAGGCACTGGCTCTCTCAACTCTGGAGGTGTGGGCATGCCGGTGATCTCGCTAAACGTAGCACCCAAGCTCCTGGTCACTGAGGGGCTACCCAAGTCTGTTGTGAAACCGGTGCGTATCTGTAAGTGCATTCGCCCCCGTTGTGGGTTTTGGATAATTAATGACAATCAAACTAGGGACTAACATGTTGATTCAAGTTGTATATGCAGGCGTTAGTCCATTGAAAGTTTTGAATTGTTGATATCTGGTGAACAAAGCACCCCCTAAATTTGTTTGGATGAACGGCGGTTCAACTCAAGTGGCTTTTTAGTTTTTATCTCTTTGCTTGAGTTATAGGAAACGCCTATCAAGAGGGATGCAAATAAAGTTAGCTAGATGGGGGTAAGAGTGCTCATGTCGATCTATCTTATGCGCTTGAGAGACACTTTCGCACTCACGAGCACTTAGAAAGTTTTCGTTTCTGCCTGCTGCACCAGTAGTACCGGTGGAAGTCCACGGGTAGTACCGGTGGTTCAGCTGGTTCACAGTAGACGCAGTTCTGTTTGGCAGAAAAATGAACTGCCGGTAGTACCGGTCTTTGACCGGTAGTACTGGTGGCGACCGGTAGTTCCGGTCAAACACCGGTAGTACCGGTAGGTCAAAATTCCGCCCAAACTTGAGTTCACTCAGTTGGCGGAAAAATGAACTACCGGTAGTACCGGTTGTGGGGGTATAAGCCCGTATACCCGCATAGTCATACATGGGCCAAGTCTACCGAACAGGCCCGAACTACCAAGGACGCGTCGCCCATACGATCTCCAGGAGATCGCGTATATCCGCCGAGACCTTGGCGGGCAAGGAAATAGCTTTCTTAGGATCTAGCCGATTAGTTTCCCAGATCGGCTAGGATTGTAATCTGTTATGTATGCCAAGATCAACTTGTAACCCTGCTCCCCGGACTATATAAGGCGGGCAGGGGGTCTACTCGATTCATCTAATCTACTAGCAATACAACACAGCAACATACACGACGTAGGGTATTACGCCTCGTGGCGGCCTGAACCTGTCTAAATCTCCGTCTCGCACGAATTGTGCTCCCTCGTTCGTCTCAGGCGCACCCTCATCGTCTCATCTACTACCGCGGGCATACCCCTCGGTAGACTATCACCGGTATTCCATCGACAGTTGGCGCGCCAGGTAGGGGGTGTGCCACCTGATTCCATGGCGAACAAGGTGATTTTTTCAAGCTCCATAGAGCTCCCGACGCCGGGCCAGATCTTCACGGTGGGATCCATCACCTGGGTCATCGGCGCGAACGGCGAAGGGGTGATTCTGGACGCAACCCAGATCCCCTCCGTATCTCCTCCGACAAAGAGGGTACCACGCTACGTTCGGAAAAACATCAACAACGACGACCTCATCGGATCTATAGATCAGGTTACCAAGAAGCTGTCAGAGGGACTCCAAATCCTGGAGTCCGTGTCATCCACGACGCATCGCCCCTCATCGCCGTCCCATGACACAACACTAGTCGTCACCGTCACGCCTCTCGGGCGCATCGTCGAGGAGCGACCTCGGGGGGACCGTCCTCCGAACGGCTACTTGCCGTTCGGTCTACAAAACGCAGCTTCCAGCTTCGCTCAGACGCTGCGTCGACGCGCTTCCGTCCACGTCGGCACCAGCTCCTTCATCACCCCCGACAATGACCGCCTCGACAATGATGATCAAGAGGGTGGTCTTCCCGCCGATCTGTCCTGTCAGACCCAATTTTAAGAATAAAATTGAATGCATAACCTTATGTGCGCCCCAGGATCAGTCACACACATAAGCCGACAAATACAAGGTAATATCAAAAGACAATGATCAAATACATAACGTAGTATAATTAGAATATAACCTTAAGTAGCAAAACAGCGGAAAGACTCTCCGATCTTCGCGTGTAGACGCCAACTCCACAGGGACACAACTGACTGGTTGACCACAAGCCTAAACTTCTCCTGACGTGTGGGGGGAAATAGCAAGAGTGAGTTCATGTCGAACTCAGCAAATATAACATGGGGTTTATGAGGCTCAAACAGGATAGACACGGGTTTACAGCGGTTTGCTTTTAATTAATCATCATTTATGCAATTGGATAGCAACAAGTTGAATAAGCCCATAATCCATGATCATAAGTAACATAATTAATGAATTGCAACAATCAATTAGCAACAAGTCAACATCACCCAAAAAGATAACTACTCCGCGAGTTTTCCGGGCCACTCGTGACCGTGAGCGCGGCTAGTATACCAGTTTTACACTCTGCAGAGGTTGTGCACTTTCACTATGAGCCGTGATTCCCATTTGCTCGGGGTAGCTAGCCCCATAACACTTCCAAGGTGAGCGAGCAGGGTTTCACTATGAAGTCTTTCAAAGTACTCCGTCTAACAAGTTAGGGCCGCTAGGAACCCGGCAAGCAGATGTAGAGCCCCCCTTCGTCATGGCACAAGGTCACACAAGTTATACACACTCGGACAGGAGCCGCACTATACCCGAGTTGTCAGGCCCCATCACGCCTTTCGGTAACCTCTAACAAGCTAGAAAAAGGACCTATACCTGACTAAAACCAGAGCCATGTAGCCCTCATAGTTGCACTGTAAGTCCCAGCTTTTGCTGACAGATCATTACCAAGGGGGAAGGATATGGAGCATCACAAAACTATGCTCGAATCCCCTAGTTCCATGTTGCTAAAAATACATCTTTCAATGTTATTGCATATTCAATTAATCAAGTTTACATGATCATGATTCCAATAGCGCGCTAGCATCAACTACCCAATGCATAAATCCCATAGGTGATCAAGGAACAAGATAACAATACTAGGTAGAAACTATGGTTAACAAGGTAGACACATGCACATGAAATTAATTATTGCGGTGAATAGGACAATAAGGAAGATCACATGCTATACTTGCCTTGATCAAAGTACTCTGGAGAACTTGGATCCTCAACGTACTCTTGATGACCAACGTATTGCTCACCGTCTAAACTCGATCAGAAAATCACCACATAATCATCGAGGCAAACATACACGAAGCAAACAAGATTTAGATTAGAAACAGTACACCAATAGTAGAAAAGCAGATTGAAAAGTTTATAAAAATAATCTACGTGTCACTACGATTCCAACGATATAAAGTTTGCGCAAATCGGATTTAAAACGAGGAAGATATGAATTTTACAAGATTTATAATAGAATAATAATAGATTAAATATAATCTTGAATTTTAAAAGTTAATAACATATGAAACAGTGGTACTGGTAGATCATCAAATTATGAATCTAACGCAATTTGAATCGTTCAAATCGGAATTAAAACGGAGAAACTACTAACAAAATAGTTTTGATTTCAAATCTGAAAACACATTTTCATATATACCGAAAATAAATACGCCTTCAAATACAAAAAACGTAATCTACTGAATACGCTAAGGGCTGCGGGTTAAGCATTAAAAATTGCAGGGGGGTTATTCGCAAAAACACCGGCCGAATCGGTATGGGCTGCTCTCGGCCGTCCGATTCAAAATCGGCGGATCAGATTAAAAGAGGGGAGGGGTGGCGGTGCTCCCGGCCGGAAAACAGAGCCGACCGCGGCGGCGCCATGGCCGGAGGGCCGCCGGAGAAGGCGAACTCGGCCTTCGGTGCATGAAATAGGTCGTGAAGGGTACCCATAGATCGGGAAGAGCATCGCAAGCTCACCTAGGGTGATGGGAAGGTCAGAAATCGACTCGGAGATAGCTCGCGGCGTGACCCGGCGGACGGTGGATCTCTGCAACGGCGGCGGAGGCGTGTCAGTGCGCAAATCGAAGGGGGAAAGTGCTCAGGAGCTTCACAAGATCACAACGAAGCTCCTCAGAGGCTTACCGAGAGGAAATTGGTGGCGAATCGAGCTAATTGCTCGCGGCGGCGGCTGCTCGGTTCTCGCGGGAGCTCAGCAGTGGCGGCGAGAAGAGGCGGCTAGGGCAAGATTGGAGGGCGTGGCTTGCTCGGGAACTTGTGGGGAGGGACGGCAGAGCTCGGCCGACCTATATAGAGGCGCGAGGGAGGCGTAGGAGATCCGGACTCGTCCGAGGATCCCGGCGGCGGAAAGCTTCGAGCAGCGGCGGCTCTGTTCGCGCGAGGGCAGGAAGAGGCAATGCCGCTAGGGCTGGATGGCGGCAAATAGGGGCCCGCCTGGACTTATATAGTCCCGAGGCGATGGGGATAGGGGAGTTGAGTTCGCCTCAGATATAGGAGATCGAATCGAGGGCGGCGAGCGACGAACTCGCTCTGTTCGTTCTCGCGTCGGACTCTCGGCGAGCAGCAGAGGGAAACAGGGGAGGGGCTGTCCTGTGGGTCCCACAGGTCGGTAGCACCGAGCGCTGGGGTCGGGCTGGCAGTCACGGCAGAGGGATGCTCCGCGCGCGCGTGCTCGGTTGCGGCGTGGCTCTCTGCTTTGGGCGCCCCGGGGAGAAGAAAGGAAGGAGGAGAAGAGGGACTGCCCTGTGGGGCCTGCCTATCATCCAAAGATGGGAAGAGGGGGCGCTCAGCTTGCTGCGCCGGCTGGCCGAAAGGAAGAGGAGGACTGGGCCCTCGGGCCAAAATCAGAGAGGGAAGGTTTTCCTATTTCCCTTTTCTATTTTCTAATTACATTTTCAAAAGGATTTTCAATTTGGGATTTTGAATAATTGTTTTTGAACATTTGAAGAATTCAAATAAACTCCAAACAGTACAAAGAAGAAATGCTCCAGCATGAATGCATCATACATGTGTATGACCTAGGTTTGATTTTATATTTGTGAAAAATTATTATTTCCCTATATTGGAATGATCAACTAATTGCATAATTAAATAAATTTTCACTATTTAAAGGAATAAAATTTTTCATAATTGCATAATCAAATTGCATTAGTTCCATATTTTCATAATCTATATGTTAACACTACTGTGTAGTAAATTTAACACATCCAAAATTTCGAATTAATAATATATTAATTATTTTTCTATACCAAATCTTGGTAAAATCGTAACTTTCGTGTTTTAAATCCGTTTTTCATGAACTTTATATTGATGCGATCGTAGAGACGAGTACAAAGGTTTTATGAACATTTCAAAACTGTTTGAAGAGTTTGAACTAAATGTTATTTTATAAATCCATAAAGCCACTGGTTTTCTGTATATAAAATTAATTCAACCTTGATCTTTTATTAATAACTATAATTGATCCTTATTTTGTTTTATTGATAGAACATGATCTTAATATAAATAATATTCCCTGAAAACTTATTATAATGTATTTATATATAAATTTTATAGTTTTTTTTGTTTCTTTTATAAAAAGAAAATCCTCTGGTAGTTGTATCTTTTCAACCGTAATTCCGATTAGCGTGATCTTCGCGTCTATGGACTCGTAGCAATATGTAGATTCAGTGTCTAAACCTTTTTAACTTCTATTTTTATTGATTGGTGTATTGTTCTAATATAATATTATACTTGTATGTGATGCATGAATGCATTGGATGCTTGTGTGGTGCAATATGATCATGTCCAGTCGGTGAGATTTACGTGGTGATCAAGAAGCAATTCATTGAAGGTCTTGGATCAGAGAAAATGATCTCAAATCTAAGGCAAGTATAGCATGGGATCTTCCTTGTTATCCTATTCACCGCAATAATTAATTTCATGTGCATGTGTCTACCTTGTTAACCATAGTTTCTACCTAGTATTGTTATCTTGTTCCTTGATCACCTATGGGATTTATGCATTGGGTAGTTGATGCTAGCGCGCTATTGGAATCATGATCAGGTAAACTTGATTAATTGAATATGCAATAACATTGAAAGATGTCTTTTTAGCAACATGGAACTAGGGGATTCGAGCATAGTTTTGTGATGCTCCATATCCTTCCCCCTTGGTAATGATCTGTCAGCAAAAGTTGGGACTTACAGTGCAACTATGAGGGCTACATGGCTCTGGTTTTAGTCAAGTATAGGTCCTTTTTCTAGCTTCTTAGAGGTTACCGAAAGGCGTGATGGGACCTGACGACTCGGGTATAGTGCGGCTCCTGTCCGAGTGTGTATAACCTGCGTGACCTTGTGCCACGACGAAGTACTTTGAAAGACTTCATAGTGAAACCCTACTCGGTCACCTTGGTAGTGTTATGGGGCTAGCTACCCCGAGCAAATGGGAATCACGGCTCATAGTGAAAGTGCACAACCTCTGCAGAGTGTAAAACTGGTATACTAGCCGCGCTCACGGTCACGAGTGGCCCGGAAAACTCACGGAGTAGTTATCTTTTTGGGTGATGTTGACTTGTTGCTAATTGATTGATGCAATTCATTAATTATGTTTACTTATGATCATGAATTATGGGCTTATTCAACTTGTTGCTATCCAATTGCATAAAAGATGCTTAATTAAAAGCAAACCGCTGTAAACCAGTGTCTATCCTGTTTGAGCCTCATAAACCCCATGTTATATTCGTGTCTATCCTGGCGATCGGAGAGTCTTTCCGCTGTTTTGCTACTTAAGGTTATATTTTAATTATTACTACGTCATGTATTTGATCATTGTCTTTTGATATTACCTTGTATTTGTCGGCTTATGTGTGTGACTGATCCTGGGGCGCACATAAGGTTATGCATTCAATTTTATCCTTAAAATTGGGTGTGACAAAGTGGTATCAGATCAATGTTGACTGTAGGACGCAAGCCTAGTAAGAAATAGACCATCTTTACTTTTATAACTTCCTATGGAGTCCTTGTTCCATAACCATTGATAATTTCTGCTTTGCTATACCCCTTACCTTGATATTCATCTCCTCCTTATTGCTGTAAATCTTTTATCCGCCCCTTGGCTTGAAATTCTTTTAGAACTATCTCTTACTCCATTCTTTCATAACATGAAGTTGAACCCTTAGAGTTGAACCCTTGATAGAGATAGAACGATAGTGTCGCAAAGTATTAGTGATTGTTGTGCCTTATTGAATTGTTATTATGAAATTGCTTGATTTGGATCTTTGTACTGATTGTAATGATCTTATGGAGTTGTCCATAATTTCATTTAGTTTATATGAGACTAAGGTATGAGGATTGATGGAATACATAGTTGGGTTTTCTTTCTCTCTTGTTTCCTTTATTCTGTCTTCTCAAAGCAACCTGTCTTCATCAGCTTATACCTCTGTTTTTGGAAAAGAAAAAATCATGGAAATTTTTTGATATAAGTAGACTTCAAGATCGTTCTGTGGGCACAAGAATCACCCTGATAGCTATTATGGTTTGGGAGTTATGAAAATCACAAGACGATGCAACTGTGCTGTCTAGAATCTGAAAATGTTTTGGTTGTGCCCTGTTTTCGACCATTATAACTACAGAATCTGGAAAAGTGTTCTACATCAAAGTTGTAGGAAATTTCAGGAGCTTTCCAACGGTATGTGCTGCGGCTTATTTGGAGTAACAGATCTAGAGTTACAACTGATTTACTGAGATGTTGTTTTTCTGCTCGCGAATAACTTCAGATTACCTATTCTTACTTATGCTCATGAGTATTGTTGGGAGGTTAGAAGTACATGATGGTAGTAATCAACCCACTCAGAAGAAGATGCAAGCTATCTTTGGTGCCCCAAGTTAATTTCTTTTAAGGGGGGTAGCCAAGCTAAAGAGTAGCAAGATGAAGATTTCTGAGCTTCGGTGATTCTACTGGGAGTAATCAGATACCTCCATGTTTGGAGAGGACACTATCAAGGACAAGATTTAGAAATAATAATTCATGTATGAAGTTGAGAAATATTGCCTGATCGGACATAAGTGTAGTGTTTGGATGGAATATTAGAGTAGCGTAGCGGAAGCGTGATGGACCCATAAACATTGGAATCACATGAGATATTATGTGGAACATTAGATGTGTATCACATATGCGTTTGGATGAGTTATTACTGACAAAGGATCTTACCATACTGGGTACCCATCAAGGTTATGGAAACATTACATGGCGTATTTATAGCAAGGTGGTAACAACAGGAAATGCGCATTAGAATTATTATCACGAAAGAGCAGGTACCCGAGAAAACAAAGAAGATTCAATGGTAGAGTATCTGAATCTCCTCAATCATCTAAACTTTATTCTTTTGATCTTGCTCTCTTGAATCTCGGGACGAGATTCCTTTTAAGGGAGGTAGAATTGTAACACCCCAATTTTCGCTAATTTTGAAATAGAGCTAAACTGATTTGATTTTGTATTTTTGTGTTCATGAAAACATAGGAAAATTAAAAAAATTATTAAGTTAAAATTCAACTAAAGTTTAGCAACATGTTTGTGTACTCATGCCCTTGCATATGATTTATTTTGCTTGAGTGGTCTTTGCCAAAACTAAAAACGATCCAAAATTATTAGTAAATGAATTTATGATGTGAGTGAATAAAGTTTTAAAATGCGTTTAGTACAACGATCTTCTCTGCGGCATGTCTCTGTCTCTTTCTATAATCAAATTTCGTGTTTCTCAACTCCATCCCTTGTATTGAAGTTTATCAGAACCTTTTCTTCAGCTCTAAATCACTTTTTAGTGCTCATCGTTCATCAATTTATCTCTAAAAATTTTCCGGGAATTTTTCTCGACTTTTCCGGCCCTTTTTCCTATTATCTTTGAGCAAAATCTAATTTTTAGCTGCTCTAAAATATCTTCTCATGATCTCCAAATGTTTTATTTGGATTCATCATGTTCCAAAATATCTCCGGGAATTTTCCCATAATTTTCAGAGTATTCGGGATATTTTTCGCGAACCAAATATTAATTCTAGACTTTTCTAGAATTATTTTATTTGGAAATTTATTTTATTCCGAAAATAATAAAATCACTCATTTTGTTTGCAGCCCTCAAATCCCATGTGCTATAATCTTAAAACTCTCTTTAGCCCATGTATTATTTACTAACGGGCTTTAATAATAATTTAGGCCCATTAGTAAAGGAAAAGGGTGCAACATTAATTAGTACCATATTGCTAATTGATGTTGGGGTGAGGAGTGTTTCTCCCTATAAATATCGGCCAATCCCTTGAACAAATGACACAAATTATCTCAAGGAATGCCAGGAATCCTGTGAATGGGATTTTTCCCCTTTCTTTCTTCGACGTCGTCCCCAACTTAGCGTCACCATCGTCAGTTTCCATTGCCCAAATTTTTTGCTGGCGTTCATCCATCACTCGAGGTGAGAGAATATTACCATGTTTGTTTTGGAACTCATCTATATTATGTCTCTCGTGGCTGTATCAGCATCCGCCACGAATTCCTTCTCATCTTCTATTGTTTATTACTCTGTTCGTAGCTGCGCACACGGCCACCAAGTCGCCCCCTTGAGCTTCCCTGTCCACCGCAGCAGCAAGTTCCAACAAGCATCTAAACCTGGGCATCGAGCAGCAGGGCAGCAGGCCACCAGCAGGCCCCTCCGACGCCTACTTCCTGCAGGCCGCAGGAAAGCCACCATGATGCTACTGTGCTGCCAAGCCGACGACCTTCTTCCCCTCTGCGACGCAGTAAGCAGCAGCAACTCCCCACCATTGCCTGTACGTGAACAGCTAGATGGAGAAGAAGACCAGAGGTTGAAGACGACCTAATTACGTGTTTGCCACCGGTTCGTATTTTCCGCGTCGTTTCTTCGTTTTAATTCTGATTTAATCCATTCAAATTTCGTTATGTTCGTATTTTTATACATCACATATTTTTAATACTGAACAGTAAGTATGATGCTTTTAAAATTTTAAGTTATTCCTATAATGATTATTTTTCAATAGGAAATCTTTGGAAAATCATAACTTCTACGTTTTAGATCCGTTTTTCGTGATCATTATATCGATGCGATCGTGAGAACGAATAGAATAGTTTTATAACCTTTTAAAACTATTTTGTTACTGTTTGGTGTACTATTTTAGTTATTATCCTTATTTGCTTTGTGTATGTCTGCTGGACGATGTGTGTTGATGTGGTGATCGATCGAGTATAGTCGGTGAGAATTACGTGGTGAATTCAAGAAGCGGTCTTCAGGGGTTTGAATCAGAGAAAATGATCTCAAGTCTGAGGCAAGTATAGCATGGGATCTTCCTTGTTATCCTATTCACCGCAATAATTAATTTCATGTGCATGTGTCTACCTTGTTAACCATAGTTTCTACCTAGTATTGTTATCTTGTTCCTTGATCACCTATGGGATTTATGCATTGGGTAGTTGATGCTAGCGCGCTATTGGAATCATGATCATGTAAACTTGATTAATTGAATATGCAATAACACTGAAAGATGTCTTTTTAGCAACATGGAACTAGGGGATTCGAGCATAGTTTTGTGATGCTCCATATCCTTCCCCCTTGGTAATGATCTATCAGCAAAAGCTGGAACTTACAGTGCAACTATGAGGGCTACATGGCTCTGGTTTTAGTCAAGTATAGGTCCTTTTTCTAGCTTGTTAGAGGTTACCGAAAGGCGTGATGGGGCCTGACGACTTGGGTATAGTGCGGCTCCTGTCCGAGTGTGTATAACCTGCGTGACCTTGTGCCATGACGAAGGGGGGCTCTACATCTGCTTGCCGGGTTCCTAATGGCCCTAACTTGTTAGACGGAGTACTTTGAAAGACTTCATAGTGAAACCCTGCTCGCTCACCTTGGAAGTGTTATGGGGCTAGCTACCCCGAGCAAATGGGAATCACGGCTCATAGTGAAAGTGCACAACCTCTGCAGAGTGTAAAACTGGTATACTAGCCGCGCTCACGGTCACGAGTGGCCCGGAAAACTCACGGAGTAGTTATCTTTTTGGGTGATGTTGACTTGTTGCTAATTGATTGTTGCAATTCATTAATTATGTTACTTATGATCATGGATTATGGACTTATTCAACTTGTTGCTATCCAATTGTATAAAAGATGCTTAATTAAAAGCAAACCGCTGTAAACCCGTGTCTATCCTGTTTGAGCCTCATAAACCCCATGTTATATTTGCTGAGTTCGAAATGGACTCACTCTTGCTATTTCCCCCCACACCTCAGGAGAAGTTTAGGCTTGTGGTCAACCAGTCAGTTGTGTCCCTGTGGAGTTGGTGTCTACACGCGAAGATCGGAGAGTCTTTCCGCTGTTTTGCTACTTAAGGTCATATTCTAATTATACTACGTTATGTATTTGATCATTGCCTTTTGATATTACCTTGTATTTGTAGGCTTATGTGTGTGACTGATCCTGGGGCGCACATAAGGTTATGCATTCAATTTTATCCTTAAAATTGGGTGTGACAAAGTGGTATCACAGGACAGCCCCTCCCCTGTTTCCCTCTGCTGCTCGCCGAGAGTCCGACACGAGAACGAACAGAGCGAGTTCGTCGCTCGCCGCCCTCGATTCGATCTCCTATATCCGAGGCGAACTCAACTCCCCTATCCCCATCGCCCCGGGACTATATAAGTCCAGGCGGGCCCCTATTTGCCGCCATCCAGCCCTAGCGGCATTGCCTCTTCCTACCCTTGCGCGAACAGAGCCGCCGCTGCTCGAAGCTTTCCGCCGCCGGGATCCTCGGACGAGTCCGGATCTCCTACGCCTCCCTCGCGCCTCTATATAGGTCGGCCGAGCTCTGCCGTCCCTCCCCACAAGTTCCCGAGCAAGCCACGCCCTCCAATCTTGCCCTAGCCGCCTCTTCTCGCCGCCACTGCTGAGCTCCCGCGAGAACCGAGCAGCCGCCGCCGCGAGCAATTAGCTCGATTCGCCACCAATTTCCTCTCGGTAAGCCTCTGAGGAGCTTCGTTGTGATCTTGTGAAGCTCCTGAGCACTTTCCCCCTTCGATTTGCGCACTGACACGCCTCCGCCGCCGTTGCAGAGATCCACCGTCCGCCGGGTCACGCCGCGAGCTATCTCCGAGTCGATTTCTGACCTTCCCATCACCCTAGGTGAGCTTGCGATGCTCTTCCCGATCTATGGGTACCCTTCCCGACCTATTTCATGCACCGAAGGCCGAGTTCGCCTTCTCCGGCGGCCCTCCGGCCATGGCGCCGCCGCGGTCGGCTCTGTTTTCCGGCCGGGAGCACCGCCACCCCTCCCCTCTTTTAATCTGATCCGCCGATTTTGAATCGGACGGCCGAGAGCAGCCCATACCGATTCGGCCGGCGTTTTTGCGAATAACCCCCTACAGTTTTTAATGCTTAACCCGCAGCCCTTAGCGTATTCAGTAGATTACGTTTTCTGTATTTGAAGGCGTATTTATTTTCGGTATATATGAAAATGTGTTTTCAGATTTGAAATCAAAACTATTTTGTTCGTAGTTTCTCCGTTTTAATTCCGATTTGAACGATTCAAATTGCGTTAGATTCATAATTTGATGATCTACCAGTTAGTACCACTGTTTCATATGTTATTAACTTTTAAAATTCGAGATTATATTTAATCTATTATTATTCTATTATAAATCTTGTAAAATTCATATCTTCCTCGTTTTAAATCTGATTTGCGCAAACTTTATATCGTTGGAATCGTAGTGACGCGTAGATTATTTTTATAAACTTTTCAATCTGCTTTTCTACTGTTGGTGTACTGTTTATAATCTAAATCTTGTTTGCTTCGTGTATGTTTGCCTCGATGATTGTGTGGTGATTTTCTAATC
The DNA here is from genome assembly GCA_038502445.1 of Eremochloa ophiuroides. NCBI lineage: Eukaryota > Viridiplantae > Streptophyta > Magnoliopsida > Poales > Poaceae > Eremochloa > Eremochloa ophiuroides. The sequence goes on from JAHLJS010000008.1 coordinate 54,732,788, forward strand.
GAGTTCAGACGGTGAGCAATACGTTGGTGATCAAGAGTACGTTGAGGATCCAAGTTCTCCAGAGTACTTTGATCAAGGCAAGTATAGCATGGGATCTTCCTTGTTGTCCTATTCACCGCAATAATTAATTTCATGTGCATGTGTCTACCTTGTTAACCATAGTTTCTACCTAGTATTGTTATCTTGTTCCTTGATCACCTATGGGATTTATGCATTGGGTAGTTGATGCTAGCGCGCTATTGGAATCATGATCATGTAAACTTGATTAATTGAATATGCAATAACATTGAAAGATGTCTTTTTAGCAACATGGAACTAGGGGATTCGAGCATAGTTTTGTGATGCTCCATATCCTTCCCCCTTGGTAATGATCTGTCAGCAAAATCTGGGACTTACAGTGCAACTATGAGGGCTACATGGCTCTGGTTTTAGTCAAGTATAGGTCCTTTTTCTAGCTTGTTAGAGGTTACCGAAAGGCGTGATGGGGCCTGACGACTCGGGTATAGTACGGCTCCTGTCCGAGTGTGTATAACCTGCGTGACCTTGTGCCAGGACGAAGGGGGACTCTACATCTGCTTGCCGGGTTCCTAGCGGCCCTAACTTGTTAGACGGAGTACTTTCAAAGACTTCATAGTGAAACCCTGCTCGCTCACCTTGGAAGTGTTATGGGGCTAGCTACCCCGAGCAAATGGGAATCACGGCTCATAGTGAAAGTGCACAACCTCTGCAGAGTGTAAAACTGGTATACTAGCCGCGCTCACGGTCACGAGTGGCCCGGAAAACTCACGGAGTAGTTATTTTTTTGGGTGATGTTGACTTGTTGCTAATTGATTGATGCAATTCATTAATTATGTTTACTTATGATCATGGATTATGGGCTTATTCAACTTGTTGCTATCCAATTGCATAAAAGATGCTTAATTAAAAGCAAACCGCTGTAAACCCGTGTCTATCCTGTTTGAGCCTCATAAACCCCATGTTATATTTGCTGAGTTCGACATGGACTCACTCTTGCTATTCCCCCCCCCCCCCACACCTCAGGAGAAGTTTAGGCTTGTGGCCAACCAGTCAGTTGTGTCCCTGTGGAATTAGCGTCTACACGCGAAGATTTGGAAGCCCAGAGTTGAATAGGGTTGATACTAATGACATCACTGCAAAGAATATTGGCTAAGACTTGACATCACATGGGTTGACTCTCTGGATACCCTGACAAGTTCATACAGGCCCGGTCGTCTAGTAACTTGCCTTTCTTCACTGAGGTACGTGGTATTGATAGCTGTGTGGGAGCTTCGGAAAATTTGCAATGACAAGGTGTTTCATAGACGGGAACCAGCCCCAAATTTGTGGCTTTATGATTTCAAAAGTTGTCTTCTTCAATCTGTTAAATTTAAAGATGATTTGCGATCATCATTTTGTGTTTGGTTAGATTCTTTTAGTTAAGCCTTGTATGTAACTTTTCTCCCTTTTTTAAATGAAAGTTCTATGCCACTGTGGGGGATCTCCCCCAGTATTTTTTTGTAAAAGAAAAACAGGGATGATAAATAGCTACTTGAGCCACTGTCCACTTGGCGCCATGTCGACATGCAAACTAGCCAAGTGAACACATGGGCACATCCTCACATATACCAACCTAATCCTAAACCTCTTGTTTAAAATCTACACATTAGCTTCTGGTGACAAAGCATGAGACAACATTGTCGTTTTATGAACTAATTAAGAAAAGTTTTTCTTAGAAAACTAAGAGCACATATACGTAGCTGCTATAGCTGACAGAATATACAACAGCAACAACAACAATATGCACATCTCCGTCGTCGATGTAAACTACAAGTAGTAGTATAGCTGTATAGGCTATATAGAGCGGGAAACGAGAGGCATATGAGACGACGACTTCTCACAAGTGGCGCAGGAGATCCTGTACTCGATACGTTTGCATGCAGTGACTGTATACCGCGTGACTAGGGCCCAGGTGAAGCCCGTGATGACTGACCTCATCACAGCTCAAACGCACATCATCACAGTGATGAAGGATCAGTAATCTTCAGTTCAAAAAAAGCATCTCTCTCTATATATATATAAGACGTCATACACAGGCCAGCTATATAGGTACTCCTTTTTATGGTTTTGATTAGTATGAATTTTCGCATGTAAATCTACGTACCTCTTTTCACCAATGATGCAAATATCCGCCTGTTTAAGTACACTTCCAAGTTCCAAAACCCTCCGTCACATCAAATATTTAGACATATGTACGAAGCATTAGATATAGATGAATCTTTTGTATGTTTGCACAATTTGCATGTAAATCACGAAATGAATCTTTTGACTTTACTTAGACTATGATTGAACACTTATTTTTAAAATTAGCACACGTGCTACAGTGTCATTTTTGCAAAACTTTTACACACTAAACGTCCTAATATATGTTAATAATTAATTGGCTCATAAATTTCAGTATGTTAGTGCAAATTATCGTCGATAATGCTCACACTTTCAAAAAAAAAAAAAAGCTCACATAGGAGTATATGCTTCCGGACATCCCATGAGAAAGGTTCACTTACTATGGTGATGCCCCAACTAACATGCCACCAATATTTATGATGCGATAAACTGGATGTGTGTGCATTTATAAGTGGTAGATCAAGGCTTATTTAGCCCTACATCCATGCATGTAACGCATTATATTGCTCGTTGTCTGACATTGTACTTACTACGGGCAATAATCAACCAAATAACATCATTGGCTCTATATATGACCTGAAATATATTTTCTTACAATTCATATAAATAAGCATAAGTTTTCTGATATTTCCAATGCCATTTGCAAGTGGCCCATGGTTATTATTTAAATTTGGAATTTTCTCCACAAATTGTCCAAGAGATTTGTAGTGACATTTGAACATTTTATAAGGGCAAAAACAAAAAATCACCAATATAAATATTACTAAGAACCAAGAATTCGCAAGAAAAGAATTACTAATAGAAAAGTTAAATAAAGTATTTGCTATCATACACTAGTATACTCCCTGCATCCTCAAAAGAATGCAATTCTTGCATTTCGAGGAATCAAGTTATGTGAACTTTGACTAAATTTATATTAAAAATACTAATATTTATGATATATTATTAGATTAGCTAGTAATATTGTTAACTGTAAACTTGGTCAAACTTAAGTTAGATTGACCGGTGCGGATCCTATAATTGCATTTTTTTGGGGGGCGGAAGAGGTTATATATGAGTGGTGTCTCGCATCTGAATTTTGTGCTTCCCCTTTCATCTTCCTAATTTACTTAGAACCGGACGACCAGACCTCCAAAACAAAAAAGGTTGACGAAAAAAGAGGGAAGAAATCTTCCCTCTTTATTAGTAGGTATAGATATGGAGAGGAGGGAACAAAACTGAAGTGCTTTTAAGGCCTCAAGCATGTTTTTTATATTCAGCCAATCTATACCATTTATGTATTGGATTTACAATTAAGTTATATTAGAAAAAGTAAATTGATGTTGACTTGTTGATGGTCTCGCACATGTCATGAAACCCCTACAATTGTTGCCCTTTGAGTTCCTATATTAATTTTGATTTTTCTCCACAAATTATCCAAGAGATTTGTAGTGACATTTGAACATTTGAACAAAAATCACCAATATAAACATTGCTGACAACCAAGAATTCACAATAAAAGAATTACTAATAGAAGGTCCATGAATAACTTGTACAGTGGAGCACCGGCTCTCAATAATATAATGAACTTATCCTTAGAGTTAGTGTTATTTTTAAGAAAAAAAACAAAATTATTACCTAGTACCTACAAATTTAGCATGTGTTTGGATAACCCCGGCCCCTAGATTATTTTTTCAATTTACTCCCCTTACCCCTGCCAACTATTTCAATTGGTCCAATCTATCCCTAATAAGATTTGTCCATTTGCTTTTCTGTAGAGTTTTCAAATAAGATTTTTTGGGTGATACGTACTAGGCATTGTGACATATGTTAAAAATATATGAACTTTCATCATTATTTTCATACAATTTTGTATTTCTAGGGTTCATTACATTATTACATGGTATATAACCTATAAACGATGAAATATTCATAACGTATTTTTAACACAGGTTTGATGCCCTATATGACCACACATAATATAACTTTAAATTCAACTTGTACGTGGAGAAACAAAAAGAAAAAAAATTACCAAAGAACAAAACTGATCGACATAAATAGACGGAGGTAATAAACCAAACCCAAAGTTAGGGCATGGCCTTACTTGGGGAAGTATTTGGAGTCTTCCTTATTTTTATGTAATTTTTGTAGCAGTTGATGGTGCAAACGGAACTTCAGGTGTGAAGCTCATGCATGTAGATCAGGACCCGAATTTTTTTTCTACATTTTAATTTGGGTGTTAGACAATGAATATCTAGCTAGAAAAGAAATAAATTCATTTGATTCAAGTTTTAGTTACCTAAACATAAACCAAAAGATGTACTACACTCGCTCTACACTGTACAGTTTGTTACTGAACACTGTAACTAAAGATGGACTATACTCCCCATTCCAAAATATTTGTCGTTCTCGTTTCCCCAGAAACAGCTTTGACAAAATATATATTAAAAATATTAATATTATCATTAGAAATATTTTTTAATCTACTTTGTTAATAAATTTATTTATAGATATAAACGTTGCACGTATTTTTTAGAAATTAAGTCAAACCTGTGATATGAACACCGAAAACGACAAATAAAATAGGACGAACTAGATGTTGCCAAAGAATGTGTCAGCAGAGACAACACATTCGCAATGCAACAACACGCGACGCGACAGCGTCATAGGTTGTCCGCTGGGTTGTGATCAATTCTAGTATTGTAGTACTCACAGTGCAAAATAGAGATCCATATGAGAAACATGGTTAAACTTTTTAACTGAGCTTGTAGAAAATACGTACAATATTTATATCTTCAAATAAATATATTATAAATATATTATGAAAGTATATTCAATTATCTATCTAATGATACTAATTATATATTATAGATATTAAGGGGTTGTTTGGAACGTAGGAATTTCATAGGAATGACACATGAATATTATAGGAATTTATTTAATTTCACAGGGAAAACTTAGGAACAGGAATTTTTTTTCTGCGTTACAAACAAGGCCTTATATTTTTTATATATATTTAGTTAAAGATAAAAAATCTTTGATTTTTCGGAAAACGAGAACAATCTAGACAGTGTACCCCACTGTACGCGTACGTGAAAGACGACGATGCCTGATGATCAAATGAATATCTGACCTGACATGCTGGTAATAAGAAGGTTGTGGTACGTACACAGTACTCTCCATTTTGTCTTATTCTGTGCCTGTGCGTACAAGCTTGCGCGTACTAGAGAGAGAGAGAGAGAGTGAGAGTCGGACACGACCATTGCAGGCAGCAGTGCGTTACGCTTGCGTGCAACGCTGACAGCGCACCGTCGATCGATGTGTGCATTGCGGAACGTACGCCTACCTACCTACGCATACGTGTCCCTGACAGGTCAACCCATGCACGTGTACGCACGCTTGGGCGCATTCGTGAACCGTGCAATGCATGACGACAGCAGTGCATTTAGTGCAAGTCTGAAGTCCGTAGGAGTACATGCGAGATCTACTGTCACGTGACTCGGTGACGACGCTGTATTTTGTGTTGGGGGGCCAGCAGGACGATCGAGCTGTGCCAGCCCGTGCTAGATTGCTATCGACACACTAGAATGCGCTGGAGATGTGTTTGACTTTTGCTCGCTCGATCGATTCGCTGTTAGCTCTGCTGCTGCGTCCTGGACGATTAAACCAAACAAAAAAACGGGAAGGGAGAAGATGGTGGACTAGTAACTCATAGTTTGTCCTCAAATTTATTTTATCTATTAAACATCTATGTAGCTAACTTTCGGAGAATAAATGAAGAATTATTTTCTTATCTTCGTCGAATTAACTTTTGAGATATACCATCTTCTTTTCTCTCTATCACTCCACTAGGTTTTACAGCCTATGGTCCTGGTTAAGATACGTCAGATAGAAAAGAGTTTGGAGTCACTGGTACAGAAATGGCCTTTGTTCTTGGTTGGGAAACCCCTTTAGCCCCGGTTTCCCAACCGGGAACAAGCTTCCGGGAGTAAATGTCACCCCTTTTAATCCCGGGTCCAGAACCGGGATTAAAAGTGGACCTTTAGTCCCGGTTTGAAACACAAACCGGGACTAAAAGGTCTGCTGCCCAGACCACGTGTCCTCGGGTCTGTGGAACCTTTTAGTCCCGGTTTGTATCAACAACCGGGACTAAAGCCTTCCTTTTTTTGTTTTTCGTGTTTTTTCAGTTCATTATTCGTTTTGTTTTCTAATTATGGTTTCGATTTAAAATTATCTATACACACACATATTACATATATATATATACATATATATATTTTACATATATATATGTATATATATTATATGTGTGTGTATCGGTTTTGACAAAGGGCACAATACGACATAAGACATATATATATTACAAACTACATATATATATATATATATATACACACACATATACATATACATATACATATATACTAGAGAGTTTAACACTTTTTTCACTCCAAATGTTTTACTCTCCAAAAGTTTTCACTCCAACATATATATATGCCCTTCAGTCATCTTCATCACCACCGTTGCCCGGCTTCCAAGATTCATTAGGGTCATTGTAAAATTCTCCGGAGGAATTCAAAACTTGATCATTAAGAAACTCTGCTATGATCTCTTGAATTGCCTTGAGCTCGTCTTTTACCAGGACCTTTTTCTTTAAATAATCAGTCTTCAAATAGAGTCAAAGGGAAAGGTATTAATATATATGATTATATATATATATATATATATATATATATATATATATATATATATGTATATATACATTTGTGTGAGTTAATATGAGATCGATTTAACGTACTTTTAGCTTCTCCCGGTCAGTTCTGAGTACACCCTCGTGAACTCGCAGACATAGTATCCACAAGTGTTATTCCCGGGTTGTTGCCGCAGAACCCACTTTACAAGACAAAAAATATTGTCATCCGATCCGGACAATACATATATATAGATACATATATAACATGAATGGCCTCTAAGTATATATACTTACCATGTGTAGGATTATAGTCAGTGGTGCTTTGCAATGTTTGAGGTCGTATTTCTCAATGAATCTTTTCCAAACACTGCCAATCAAAATAAAAATATCCATTGATCGATGTGAATATTTTCCAAACACTGCAATTGAAGAAGGTAAGGAGAAATAAATTACCTCTGAAAAATATCTATCATATCTTGGATTTGGTCCAGGCTCTTTCTCATAGAATCTAAGATCTCCATGTGGCTTTGTTGAAGATCGATGACGATCAATATCCAATGATCGTTAAAGTTGTAGTGGAAGAGTATATGTTTCTTGCCGCGTTGCTTTGCTAAGAACTTCATGAGATTCTTCTCTGTGTCTTCTTTCCATGTTGGGTTGGGTGTAGGGTGTTTGAATACAATATGTGGATCAATGAAACCAACTTCATTAGACCCTCTCTGTTTGCACATTTGCATCTCATAGCTGCATATATATTGAGAGAGAGTAAGGATATATATAGAGAGAGAGAGAGAGAAAGATTCGAATTGCAGAAAGAAAGTACACTTAAAGACAATAGCAGCTCATTATTGTTTTGTCGAGGGAGTCCATGTGGCATAGTTGGTGTAATTCAGCAAAATCAACAAACATAATATCATCGCCACGGAACCAATGTTGGTTTCTAATTCGGACAGAAATCCAAGACTCACCTCGTGTACATGCCCCAAGGTACCACTTGTTTAGCAAGTACATTTGCGTACCTAGTTGACTGAGGGTTTTTGGATTCCATAGACTCCGACCATGTTGATATTTCCTCCACTCGTCAACTACTTGCGCTTTCTCCACTTGCTCCTATCCAACCATTTGGGCAAGGTTCATACCAGTTTTCGCCATGAAAGCTTCAAACTCGTTCAAATTGACCTCACTAGGTACCTGGATACGGTCCATAAATGAGCCATATTGATTCGGTATTTGATCACTAACAATTAGCGGGGGGATTGCTTGCTTGTCTTGTTTGCCGAGTTGCGGAACATCTTTCCCTGCCTTCTTCTGTTTGTCAATAGACTTCGTGAGAGAGCGGTCATAGTCCGATAGTGACAGGGGCTGTTTAGCTTCTCTCAACTTCTTCTCGTGCTCCATCATTTTCTGCCTTAAAGCATCGTGAGGTAGATAGTAGTACGGTTGCGCTTTCTTTTTCTTCATCTCTTCTGTCTCCTTTGGTTTTCTTGTGAAAAAATCTGCGACTTGTTTTTTAACCGCAATATCTAACTCCTCTTTAGTCTTTTCACCGGGCAGTTTCTGAGGAATGGGTTGCTTTGTTTGCCTGGTGGCTTTCGTCTTTGCGGGCGGGGTTGGTTGCACCACCTGCGGTGGAGGCCTCTTAGTAGATGGCTTGGTAGGTAGGGGAGGTGTTGGAAGTCGTGGCGGCGATGACGGCTTTGCTGTTGGTGGAGGTGATGGCGCCCTACCTGGTGTAAACACATCTTCATACTCGCAGCCCAGAGCACTCTGATGGTCTAGGGAACAGATTATTGGACTTGGCCTTTTCTTCTATTCTTCAGGACGAGGCGGCGGTGGCGCCCCTGGAATAATAATGTATCGCTTGCGCCATACAATGAATGTCTTCTCAGCTTCTCCTAGTGTCTTCTCCCCATCACCTCCTTCAATTTCAAGAGGCACATTACCAAAACCTTTGGTAACTCTATCCACCGAGACGCTAGCATATTCAGGTGGTATTCTTCTCCCATGGATAGTGGGTGTCTTGGTCGGGTCTACCGGGTTTACAATACCGGTAGCAACCATGACTGTGGAGTTCCCCTGTGCAATGTGCAGCTCACACGGTGTAAGTGGATTAGTGATATCATCCATGGGGAAGCGCAACGCTCCATCATCTTGCTGATTTGGCACCTCAGTAGAAGCACAACTGCTTTTTCCAAGATTTTCTGGTTGGCTAACTCCTTCTGATGTATGTCTACTCAATGCTAATTCCAACTGCCTTACTATTTCCTCTTGCATTCTTGCTTCAAGTTGTTTCTCACGTTCATGAGACTGACGTAGCGCTTCATGTGACTCGAGAACATATTCTTCTAACTTGCGCATCCGCTCTGCCTCCTCTTCCTTCCTTCTTCGATGGCTTCTGTAGCTATCTTTGTCCTCAGGGAAACCATGTTCCCACGTCACACCCGGTCCCAAGCCTCTGGTTCGGCCAGAGTGCTCAGCGGTACCAATGGCATATGTCAGTTCGTCCTTCTCTCTCTTCGGCCTAAATACCCCTTTCTCTTTAGCGTGCATAATATATTGCAATCTTTCTGCTGCGTCTACAAGTTTCTGGCCATAAACTACCTTCCCGGTCTGCAGGTCAAGACTTTCCCCATGACCAAAAAACCATTGTTTCGCACGTACAGGCCATGCAGCTCATTTTGGTATGAGCCCCTTAGCTAAAATATCAGCTTTCAATTTTTCCCACTTGAGAATGGCAGAAGGGTAACCACCTGATCCCAAGTGATGGTGGTATTCCTTTTTGCGAGCATTCTCAGTGTTCCTTCTGACCCGTGTCTCACCCTCTTCCGATAACTTGTACTGTACAAATTCATCCCAGTAGGGCCTACACTTTGTGATCGGACCAGTGGCTCGGTCAAAATCTGGCGTTTTGTTCTCCTTCACATATGTCTTGTAGAGACTTTTCTTCCAACTCTGAAACTGTGTGGCCATCTTCTTCATTGCCCAACGCCTAACTAGCGACTTCAAGTCTTCGCTGTTGAACTCTGGATAATTATCTGTTTCTAGCGTGAAATGTTGAAGAATATCATTCCACACTAGATTCTTGTCAACATCAGAAACAAAGCTGACATTAGGAGCACTAGGCTTTGCCTTCCATTCTCGTGCACTGATCGGGATCCTGTCCCTTACAAGGTATCCACAATGGTTCACGAATTTCTTTGCATGTGGTCCTAATGGTTCGCCCGTATCTGTGTTGAACTCTGTGATCACAAAGCGACCCTCTAATGGCTTCTTCGGGCCCCGAACTCCTTTGCTCTTGCCCGTAGATGTCGTCGTTCCAGATGGCTACAAAATTAAGTTAAGAAACAAATATTTAATAAGTATCGGTAACCACGTATATAATGATTTCGTAACTATGTGTTCACAATAAATAAATACCTCGCCAGTAGTATTATCTGCAACATTGTCTTGCTGCACATTCCCATCATCCACTAAGTACTGACTCCCGTCGTCTTCTCCCTCCGGCCAGTGTTGACTGCCAGTGTTGATAATGTCCATCATTTCTTGTAATACCCCTGGTATTACTGTTAACTAAAATGACATGTCATCATATCATCATGTGCATTTGCTTGTCATTAGGGCTAATAGTGTGATTAGCTTGTTTAACTCTTGTGTGTGCTTGAAGGAACCCTAATTGAGTTGTTATTTCTTGTTGATCTTTAATTTTCCTAAAACCCTAATTAAAGGCTTCAAAGTGCACTTTCTAAATTTGATCAAATCTGAGGTAGGTCCCTTAATAAAAGTTGTAGAGTTTTTAATGTAGAACAACTTCTATTTTGGGTAATTTTGAAGTTATGTTGAAATTTTTTGAATTAAGCTCAAAACAGTGTTTCAAAATTTGAATTTAAAACTGCTTTTCAAAAACTAATGAGAATTAGACAAAACTTCCTTAATAGAAGTTGTAGATCTCTCTGAGATGCACAACTTATATTTTGGCCAAATTTCAAGTTCTTTAGAAAAATAAAAAGTAATTTTAAATATTCAGTTTGAAATTCAAAACCCTAGTTTACCCCCTTTTGAATATTTTCAAATCTAGGCCGAATTTCAAATTGGTGCAAAAACAAAAGTTGTCCAGCACAAAAATATCTACAACTTTGCTTTTGGGCGTGGCCTCGGATTCGGTCGTTTGGCCAGTCAATTTGAGCGATTTTCTCTGAGCAAGGTACTTTACCGGCGACACTGTTCACGCGTCACGCGCGCGTCCGGCCGCGGCGCGCACGTCGCCGGCGTGCGCGACAGCGCCGCGCGTCCTCTGGCGCCGGAGCTCCGTCCGTGGTACGCGCAGCATGGAGCCGAGTTCCCCCCACGTTCTCCCCGACCGTCTCCTCGCCTATTTAAGCCCCAGGTGCTCCCTCCCGACCAAAATCGCCACCTGAAAGGTCCTAAATGGCTAGAGGGGGGGTGAATAGCCTATAAAAAATCTACAAACAACACTTCACAAGCCGATTAGTAACAATAGCAAGCTTTGCAAAGCACTAGCTCTAAACTACACTATGCAAGCCAACTAGACAAGTATACTACACTATGATCTCTAGTTCACACTCAAAGACTATGTTACTACTTTACACCACTCTTAAGTGAGCAACTAACTAACAAGCTACACAAAAGAGAAATACACAAATGTAAAGAGTAAAGGTGATTTCAATACCGCCGGTGAAGAGTTGATATGAAGTCCAATATAATCAATCAATCACATATAAGGGAAATCCTCGGTAGAGAGATGACACAAGATTTTTTACCGAGGTTCACTTGCTTGCCGGCAAGCTAGTCCTCGTTGTAGCGATACACCCACTTGGAGGTTCACGCGCTAACTGGCATCACACGCCAAACCCTTCTCAAGGGTGCCGCACAACCAACACAAGATGGGGATCCACCAAGCTACGAGCAATCCACTAAAGATGCCTTTCGCGATCTCCCGCGGGGATAGGCTCAAGAACCCCTCACAACTTCACCGATCGGAGGCGGAGACAATCACCAACTCCCCTCAACGATCCTCGCAGCTCCAAGCCGTCTAGGAGTCGGCAAACTCCAAGAGTAACAAGAGAAACCGCTGCGAAATACCACTACCAAGTGCCTCTAGATGATCTCAATCAATGCAATGCACTTGATGCTCTCCAAACTCTCCAAATGATGAACACAATCAAGTAGGATGAGTGAGAGTGGAGTGGGAAGGCTCACAAGTATGTTATGATGTTTAGGAGTGCCAAGAGATGCTCCCCAAACCGGCCAAGTGACTATTTATAAGCCACACACAAAGAACTAGCCGTTTTCATTTCTCTGCGTACCGTCGGACTGTCCGACGGCCAGAGCGTCGGACTAATCCGCACGGTCCGACGCCTCGGATGAACGCCACGTGTCACTAGCCGTTTGAAGTCGAACGTTGGATCACAACGGCTATTTCCTCGTGCCAAAACGAACCGTCGGACGGTGGGTCGTCGGACTAACACCCGCGGTCCGACGCCCACTGCCACTGCACCGTCGGACTGAAATTACACAGCGCGTCGGACTAACGAACGCGGCCGTCCGACGCTTCCAGAGAGCTCCCCGAGCCCTGAAAACCGTCGGACGTTGGTCCGACGCTCACCGTCGGACTAACGCCGAGAGTCCGACGCTCTCAGAGCTCGCCACGTGTTATCTCTCGCACGATCTGCACCGTCGGACTCTTCGGCTAATGGTCCGACGCTCAGAGACTAAGCGTCCGACGCTCACAGCAGTGTTAGCCGTCGGACCGAAGACATTGGTCCGACGCTCTGAGACTCTACGGTCCGACGCTCTGTTTTCTCAGGATTTTCACTCAAACCTTTCACCCTTTGTTCCCATGTGCTAACACCAATTGTTCTACACCTTGTGCACGTGTGTTAGCCTTTTCAAAAGAGTTTTCCACGGGTCAAGTTAGTGTCACTAGCATCTATATGCATATGCAATGATCATGAACACCTAGTGGCACTTGATAACCATATTTCAACAACGATTTCGCCCCTCTTGATAGTACGGCTATCTATCCTAAATGTGATCACTCCCTCTATGGAGTCTTGATCACCAAAACCAAAAGAGCTCCTATTGGTTATACCTTTGCCTTGAGCTCCCGGTTTCTTATCAACTTCCTTCTCATCTCTTGATGGACCTTGTGGACACATATGATGATGGACTTATACCATTTGCATGGATGCCGTCAATAGGGCTTTCTCCTTTGTTGATGGACTTACACCATTTTCATGGACGCCGTCATTGCCCTTCACTTGTGACTTCCACCGACCCGGTCCTTTGCTCCATCTTGCCATTTGCTAATCAATTCTCATGAAACACTTAGAGCAATCGTTAGCAAACTAGGTTTCATCAATTACCCAAAACCAAACATGGGCTTTCAATCTCCCCCTTTTTGGTAATTGATGACAACCTTCACAAAGATATGAAATGAAAACCAAGTTTGCACTTTGGTAGTATTAGCTCCCCCCTACATATGTGATTCCTTGTGTTTGGTTCAATTTTTCACATATGCATGAATTTGAAAGTTTGGGTGAGCTACTACTATCAAATGATGCTAAGGTATATAGAATGGACCTTTGAAGCGTGATACCATCGGAGTTGCGGAAATATACCATCCTTAGCACCATTGTTTGCTAGTCATGCATCACAAACTCAAAATACCTCGTGAGATCATCATTTAAGTAAAAGAGGTACTTTGTATGATGTATAAGTCTTATGCATGCTAGTTTGTCAAATCACCATTCAAATCCTATTTCTAATCATTTCATCAATTCAAACAAATATAGGAATTGAAGTTTTGACAATGCAACATTTCATATGTTAATGCATACACAAATGCAACAACTTATTCATGAGCTTGCTCCCCCTACTTGTGTGCTTTCAAATTTTTAATTGACCCCTTTCTTTTCTTATCTTTGTGACTTTCTTCTCCCCCTTTGTCAACAATCACCAAAAATGGTGCAAATTATGGGAATATCAAGTCAATAAATGGGGTTTAGTTCAATCTAGATTACTTGCCTAGAATATGTAACTAAGTTTGATCCAAGGACAAGCTTCTTCACACCTTACTTGTAGGGTTATCTTGACCATGTTAAGTTACACATCATGAGCTCATGTTCTAGATTCAACACTAGGTTTGCAAGCCCATCAATATGTCATATGCTACCACTTGATCATACAAGCAAAAAGAACAAAAGTGGTACCATATATACATGAAAGCATTTGATTTTTCATGAATGAGCCTATAAGATGCATTTCATGTCTACATGAACTAGACAAATCCTTATCAAAGTATGAATGCCATGTCAACCAATTTTACCTTGCTTTAGTCGAAGGAGAGGCATGTCATATAATGTAGGATGCGTTTCACTTCATGTTGGAGTAGTCTAGTATGTTTAGCTCATTTCTCAATTTGCAAAATCTTGACTCATCAAGTGGCTTGGTAAAGATATCCGCTAATTGATCTTCGGTGCCAACACTTTCAATTGCAATGTCCCCTTTGATTTGGTGATCTCTAATGAAGTGATGCCTTATGTCAATGTGCTTTGTTCTTGAATGTTGCACGGGGTTGTTGGTTAGCTTGATAGCACTCTCATTGTCACAAAGCAAAGGCACTTTCTTATATTTCAATCCAAAATCACTCAAAGTTGCCTTCATCCAAAGCAATTGTGCACAACAACTTCCGGCACTAATGTACTCCGCTTCGGCCGTTGAGAGAGCAACACTATTTTGCTTCTTTGAAGACCATGATACAAGTGACCTTCCAAGCAATTGACAAGTTCCACTAGTGCTCTTTCTATCCACTTTGCAACCGGCATAGTCGGAGTCCGAATATCCAATAAGCTCAAAATTGGACCCCTTAGGATACCACAACCCAACATCTTGTGTGCCCTTCAAATACCTCAATATTCTCTTTGCGGCTTTCAAATGACTTTCTCTTGGTGAGGCTTGAAATCTTGCACACATGCACACACTAAACATGACATCCGGTCGAGATGCGGTCACATAAAGGAGACTTCCAATCATTGATCTATATAGCTTTTGATCTACCATTTTGCCACTATCATCCAAGTCCAAATGCCCATTAGTTGCCATAGGAGTATTCATGGGCTTTGCATGTTCCAATCCAAATTTCTTCACCATGTCCCTTATGTACTTTCCTTGACTTACAAATGTACCATTCTTCATTTGCTTAACTTGAAGACCAAGGAAGTAGCTAAGCTCACCAATCATGGACATTTCAAACTCACTTGCCATCATATTTCCAAATTCTTCACAAAAATCTTGATTTGTTGATCCAAAGATGATATCATCCACGTATATTTGTAACACAAACAATTCTTTGCCAAGCTTCTTAGTGAAAAGAGTTGTATCAACCTTTCCCATTTTGAACCCTTTTGAGAGCAAGAAATCTCTCAATCTCTCATACCATGCTCTAGGTGCTTGCTTCAAACCATACAATGCCTTTCTTAGCTTGTATACATGGTTGGGCTTCTTCACATCTTCAAATCCGGGAGGTTGTTCTACATAAACCAACTCATTTATGTACCCATTGAGAAATGCACTCTTGACATCCATTTGATATAGCTTGATGTTATGGGCACAAGCATAGGCTAACAAGATTCTAATGGCCTCCAATCTAGCAACCGGTGCATAGGTTTCTCCAAAATCAAGACCTTCAACTTGAGTATAACCTTGTGCAACCAATCTAGCTTTGTTCCTTATAACTATGCCATCTTGATCTTGCTTGTTTCTAAAGACCCATTTGGTTCCAATCACATTGTGTTTCTTTGGTCTTTCCACTAGTTCCCAAACTTGATTTCTTGTGAAATTGTTGAGCTCTTCATGCATAGCATTAACCCAATCAACATCTTGCAATGCTTCCTCAATCTTGGTTGGCTCTATAGTTGACACAAATGAGAAATGCTCACAAATTTGAGCTAGTCTTGCTCTAGTTTGAACTCCACTTTGAATACCACCAATGATTTGATCCAACGGATGATCCCTTGCAATAGAGACCGGTTGGAGAATAGGAACTTGATCATTGGATTGAGATGAACTAGCTTGTTGATCTTGTACTTGAGATTGATCTTGTGAGTCACTTGTACTTGCTTCATTTTCAACTTGCATGCTAGTATGAATTGCACCATCATCTTCATCTTCATTGACTTGCCTTGGCCTAATATCACCAATATCCATATTTTTCATTGCATTTGCCAAGTCATTGCCTCTCACGTCACTAAGATTTTCAACTTCATCTTGAGAGCCTTGGGTTTCATCAAATTCAACATCATGTACCTCCTCAAGAGTACCACTAGCCAAATTCCAAACTCTATATGCCTTGCTTGTGGTTGAATAGCCAAGTAAGAAGCCTTCATCACATTTCTTTTCAAACTTGCTCAATCTTGTGCCTTTCTTGAGAATGTAACATTTGCAACCAAAAACCCGAAAATATGCAATGTTGGGCTTTCTACCATTCAATAGCTCATAAGGAGTCTTTGCAAGCATACCATGACAATATAAGCGGTTGATGTAGTAGCAAGTGGTGTTGATTGCTTCGGCCCAAAAGGAATGACTAACATTGTATTCACTTAGCATTGATCTTGCCATATCTATCAAGGTTCTATTCTTCCTTTCAACAATGCCATTTGATTGTGGTGTATACTTGGGTGAGAATTGATGTCCAATGCCATACTCATCACACAATTCATCAATCTTGGTATTCTTGAATTCACTACCATTATCACTTCTAACTTTCTTGATGGTTGTTTCAAACTCATTTTGGCTCCTCTTGACAAAAGACTTGAATATATCATACACTTCACTCTTGTCAACTAGAAAGAATACCCATGTATATCTAGTATAGTCATCCACAATCACAAATCCATACTTGCTCCCACCAATGCTAGTATATGTGGTTGGTCCAAACAAGTCCATATGCAAGAGCTCAAAAGCTTTACTAGTACTCATCATGCTCTTCTTAGGATGTGTATTTCCAACTTGTTTGCCGGCTTGACATGAACTACAAAGCTTATCTTTCTCAAAAGTGACATCTTTCAAGCCTCTAACTAGATCATGCTTCACTAGTTTGTTCAATTGTTTCATTCCAACATGACCAAGCCTTCTATGCCATAACCAACCCAAACTTGACTTAGTGATCAAACAAGTTGACAATTGAGTTTCACTAGCATTGAAATCCACAAGATATAGGTTGTCATATCTAAACCCTTTGAATATCAAATTTGACCCATCAACACTAACAATTTCAACATCATCAACCCCAAATATGCACTTGAAACCGAGATCACAAAGTTGTGCAACCGAGAGTAAATTGAAATTCAAGCTTTCAACTAGCAATACATTTGAGATGGACATATCATTGGAGATAGCAATTTTACCAAGTCCTCTCACTTTCCCTTTCTTGTTGTCACCAAATGTGATTGCATCATAGCCACTATTTGCACTTGTGTTGAGAGAGCCAAACATACTAGAATCACCCGTCATATGTTGAGTGCATCCACTATCAAGCACCCAATGCCTCCCTCCGGCTTTGTAGTTGACCTACAAAAAGAGATCAATTCCTTTTAGGTACCCAAACTTGCTTGGGTCCTTGAAGGTTAGTGACTAAGCTCTTTGGTACCCAAATGGTCTTCTTCCTTGGACCCAACATGGATGTACCAACAAACTTAGCCTTCACACCATTTGAGCCCTTTGTGAGAACATAGCAAGAATCAAACTTAATTGAGGATACATAAGCATTGGATTTCTTGTTTTTGCAATCTTGCTCTAAGTGACCAACTTGCTTGCATTTTGTGCAATACCGGCCATTTCTCTTCACAAAACAAGTCTTGTGAGGAGCAAAGGCGGTTTTGCCTTTCTTGGGGATATAGCCCAATCCCTCTTTGTGGAGAGATGCCCTTTGGCTACCCAAGCACATAAGCAAGCGGTCCTCACCACCATAAGCCTTAGCTAGGGAGTGATTGAGCTTTTTAACCTCCTCCTTTAGGTTCTTGTTCTCAACTACTAGTGAAGGGTCACTAGTGGGTGAGGTAGTAGTGGAAGTGCTACAAGAAGGGTTAGTGGTAACAACAATAGGTTCACAAGATATGTCACATGTTACACCTATGTTGCAAGTTTTAGTTTCTTTCTTTTGCACTTGTTGTTGCAAGTCTTCATTTTGCTCAACTAGAGAAGAATGAGCTTCATCAAGCTTAGTGTGAACTTTTTGGAGCTTCTTATGGTCTTCCTTTAGACTCTCATAAGATGCTCTAAGTTCCTCAAGTTCTTGCTCAATGGATTGTTTATCCTTGCGCAAGCCCTTGCATTCCTTTCTAAGTTTATCAAAATGAATACGTGCATCATCAAGCATTTCAATTAATTCTTCTTTTGTTAGGTCATCATCACTATCATCATCACTAGATTCGGTGTCGGATGATACCTTAGAGCCCTTGGCCATGAAGCAAGAAGGAGTGTCGAAGATGGAAGGCTTGTCATGAATGGCAATGCTTGCATGTGCCTTCCTCTTGCTCTTCTTATCATCATCACTCTCTTCATCACTTGAGGAGGCATCACTATCCCATGTCACCACATGAGAATAGTTCTTCTTCTTCTTGTATGAGGATTCCTTCTTCTCTTTCTTCTCCTTCTTCTCATGCTTGTTCTTCTTTTTGCCCTTGTGATCATCTTCACTTGAGTGTGGGCAATCGGCTACCAAGTGATCTTTGCTTCCACAATTGAAGCATCTTCTTGGGCCATCAAATCTTCTTGCATTCTTCTTTCTTCTTGCCCGGTAGCCCTTCTTCTTCATGAACTTGCCAAATCTTCTTACTAGAAGGGCCATTTCTTCATCACTTTCACTTGTGCTAGAGGGATCTTCACTTGACTCTTCTTTGGCCTTGCTCTTGCCCTTTGATGAGGATGTGGCTTTGAATGCCACACTCTTCTTCTTCTCATCTTTGGAGTCTTCATCTTTTTCTTTCTTCTTCTTATTGATCAACTCTTCTTTATCATCATCATCTCTATAAGCATCATCGGTCATCACCTCCGCTAGCACTTGATTTGGAGTCAATTCACTCAATGTTGTCTTCACCAAGACCGTGATCAATGTGGCAAACCGCTTGGGCAAGCTCTTCAAGAACTTCATGGAGAAGTCACTATCCTTCACCTCTTCATCCACGGCCTTGAGATCATTCACAATGACTTGCAATCTATGGAACATCTCCGGCACGGTTTCATCATCCTTCATCTTGAAGCTTGCAAACTTGTCCTTCAAGATGTATGCTTTGGCGGCCTTTACACCCTTGGTGCCCTCATATGATTCCTCAAGCTTCTTCCAAGCTTCATGAGCGCTCTCAATGTTCTTGATTTGCTCAAACACTTTTTCATCTACGGCCTCATGAATAGCACAAACCGCAATGTCATTGAGTTGAAGCAATCTTTCTTCGGCGGTTGTGGGATTGGCCGCATTGGCAATCTCAATCTTTGTTTCCACAACCTTCCAAACCTCTCTATTGATTGACTTAATGTGTGAGGTCATCTTGCTCTTCCAATATGCATAATTTGTGCCATCAAATTGGGGTGGCTTCTTGGTGTTGTTGACGTGAATGTTGAGTTGAGCCATTTTTACACCGTAGGTTGTTAAGCCTCAAATCAACGGTGCCTCGGCTCCGATACCACTTGAAAGGTCCTAAATGGCTAGAGGGGGGGTGAATAGCCTATAAAAAATCTACAAACAACACTTCACAAGCCGATTAGTAACAATAGCAAGCTTTGCAAAGCACTAGCTCTAAACTACACTATGCAAGCCAACTAGACAAGTATACTACACTATGATCTCTAGTTCACACTCAAAGACTATGTTACTACTTTACACCACTCTTAAGTGAGCAACTAACTAACAAGCTACACAAAAGAGAAATACACAAATGTAAAGAGTAAAGGTGATTTCAATACCGCCGGTGAAGAGTTGATATGAAGTCCAATATAATCAATCAATCACATATAAGGGAAATCCTCGGTAGAGAGATGACACAAGATTTTTTACCGAGGTTCACTTGCTTGCCGGCAAGCTAGTCCTCGTTGTAGCGATACACCCACTTGGAGGTTCACGCGCTAACTGGCATCACACGCCAAACCCTTCTCAAGGGTGCCGCACAACCAACACAAGATGGGGATCCACCAAGCTACGAGCAATCCACTAAAGATGCCTTTCGCGATCTCCCGCGGGGATAGGCTCAAGAACCCCTCACAACTTCACCGATCGGAGGCGGAGACAATCACCAACTCCCCTCAACGATCCTCGCAGCTCCAAGCCGTCTAGGAGTCGGCAAACTCCAAGAGTAATAAGAGAAACCGCTGCGAAATACCACTACCAAGTGCCTCTAGATGATCTCAATCAATGCAATGCACTTGATGCTCTCCAAACTCTCCAAATGATGAACACAATCAAGTAGGATGAGTGAGAGTGGAGTGGGAAGGCTCACAAGTATGTTATGATGTTTAGGAGTGCCAAGAGATGCTCCCCAAACCGGCCAAGTGACTATTTATAAGCCACACACAAAGAACTAGCCGTTTTCATTTCTCTGCGTACCGTCGGACTGTCCGACGGCCAGAGCGTCGGACTAATCCGCACGGTCCGACGCCTCGGATGAACGCCACGTGTCACTAGCCGTTTGAAGTCGAACGTTGGATCACAACGGCTATTTCCTCGTGCCAAAACGAACCGTCGGACGGTGGGTCGTCGGACTAACACCCGCGGTCCGACGCCCACTGCCACTGCACCGTCGGACTGAAATTACACAGCGCGTCGGACTAACGAACGCGGCCGTCCGACGCTTCCAGAGAGCTCCCCGAGCCCTGAAAACCGTCGGACGTTGGTCCGACGCTCACCGTCGGACTAACGCCGAGAGTCCGACGCTCTCAGAGCTCGCCACGTGTTATCTCTCGCACGATCTGCACCGTCGGACTCTTCGGCTAATGGTCCGACGCTCAGAGACTAAGCGTCCGACGCTCACAGCAGTGTTAGCCGTCGGACCGAAGACATTGGTCCGACGCTCTGAGACTCTACGGTCCGACGCTCTGTTTTCTCAGGATTTTCACTCAAACCTTTCACCCTTTGTTCCCATGTGCTAACACCAATTGTTCTACACCTTGTGCACGTGTGTTAGCCTTTTCAAAAGAGTTTTCCACGGGTCAAGTTAGTGTCACTAGCATCTATATGCATATGCAATGATCATGAACACCTAGTGGCACTTGATAACCATATTTCAACAACGATTTCGCCCCTCTTGATAGTACGGCTATCTATCCTAAATGTGATCACTCCCTCTATGGAGTCTTGATCACCAAAACCAAAAGAGCTCCTATTGGTTATACCTTTGCCTTGAGCTCCCGGTTTCTTATCAACTTCCTTCTCATCTCTTGATGGACCTTGTGGACACATATGATGATGGACTTATACCATTTGCATGGATGCCGTCAATAGGGCTTTCTCCTTTGTTGATGGACTTACACCATTTTCATGGACGCCGTCATTGCCCTTCACTTGTGACTTCCACCGACCCGGTCATTTGCTCCATCTTGCCATTTGCTAATCAATTCTCATGAAACACTTAGAGCAATCGTTAGCAAACTAGGTTTCATCAATTACCCAAAACCAAACATGGGCTTTCACCACCGCCGCCATTCTTGAGCTCCACTCGGTCGCCGGCGAAATTCACCGTCCACCGGCTATCTCCACCCTCTCCATCCTCTCAGTAAGTGTGCAGCTCCAAGGCGCTCCGGTTGGTGCCTTTTGTGCCCCCTCTAACGCCTTGGGTGCTCTGCTTCAGGTGTCGTCGTCTTCGGGTCCGGCAGAGCGCCGCCGCGGGCTCGGTTTCTCGACCACAGCTCGTCGCGGTGAGCTACTCCCCTGCCTAAGCCTCGTTTCCTATTCTCTGACCTTCTCTTGAACTCATGCGCTCGGCGGTTGCGTGTTTCGTCCCCTAGGTCCAGCGGAACGGGTGCTCGCCGGAGTGTTCAAGCCGCCGCATCCGCCGCCGTCGTCAATCTCTTCTCACCGGTCCGCTTCAGCCCCGTCCTTCTCCCTCACTAGACTCGTGGTGAGCTCTAGATCCTTCCCAACCCTTTTGTTTATCGCTTTTTGGTCTCGGGAGGCCGGCGCATGCTCGCCGAGCCGTGGCGTCCGCCATGGTCGCGGAGAGTCTCGTCGGAGGCAGCTAAGGTTGAAGCTAGGTGTTCTAGGTTGTCCGTTAGGGTGTGTAGTAGCCGCAGGTCACATCCGGGTGGCCGTCGGTTCGCCGGCGGCGAGGGCCGCGCCGGTGCGCGCGTGCTCGCTCGCGCCGCGCGTTCGGCCGAGGAAGAAGACGGAGCTGACAGGCCGGCCCCGCCTGTCAGCGTCCGGCGCAGTGTGGGAAAAGGGGAGCGGGCCGTGTGGGCTGATTGCCCCGAGTTGGGCCGGCTTCGGGCCGTTTCGGTTTTCTCTTTTTCCAGGTTTTTACAATGTCTTTTCCATTTTATTTTCAAATGAATAGTGCTGCAGTTTCATAATTTTGTTAGAATATTTTGGCTGATCCAAAATTCATGAGAATTTTTGTATGTTCTCTCTGAGTAGTGTAGAATTTTATAAAAATATTTTTTGTCATGTTTAAGTACTTTCTGCAGTAGGTAAAAATCCCTAAAATAATTGGAAAGTGGATTTTTGCACATTTTTAATTAAATCTAGGTAACTCCAAAAATCACCAAAATTTATGTGTCTCTGTTTGGCATGGAAGGCTATCTGTTGGTGAAGTTTGGTCCCAATTGGAATTAGTTTGCTCTTGTATTAAATAGATATGGGTTTATTAAATAGTAAAAAGAAGTGTAGAAAATGAATTTAGGATTTGTGTGACTTTGGAATTGATTGTGGTTCTAGGTCAAACCCATTTAAGACCTAGAACACCCTAGTGATGCCATTTTATGCTTGTCATATGTTTAGCTCCTTATTTCTGGCATATGCTCTTTTCTGCATCGCATTCATACATGCATTGTTGCACACGTGTAGTGCCGGTAAACGAGGAAGTCAAAGTCGAGGTGCCTGGAGGAGAAGGTTCCGAGGTGGTTCTTGAACCTGAAAGCTGTGGTGCTCCTGCCCCGACTGTTTTTGCGTTGCAAGGCAAGCCCCGGTGCATTCAACCCTCTATTTATAAATGCTTTTATCACTGGAGTTAATCAACTGCATTAAGTTGTTAGGAGTTGCGTGATGAAACAATTGATGCATTTACCATCCTTAACTACTTGTTATCCAAGGAACCTAATGATTTGAAATGAGTTGAAAAATGCTTAGTCATGCTTAAATATTAGAATTGCAAAAATGCTAATTTAAACTTGATATTTGGAATGAAGAATTATCAAGGGATGGGTATGAGTCCATGTATGATGGCAGGGTCCTTTGGCCAGGACACTGTTATTGTAATGGATGGGTTTCCCGAGTGATCGGCCATCTGTTTGGGTTAGAGTCCCAACTGATCGTCATCATCGGGAAAGGGATTTGAAAACCGGGCAGAATCCAGGGTATTTGGGTTAGAGTCCCAATGCATGGTCTCTGACGGAAAGCAGTAGGGACCGTTCGTTGTAAGGCCTGTTGTGATCATGATGAACAGCCTAGCCACATACCAAGTCGGAAAGCCTAGGGTCAGGTCGCTCTATTGCTGGAACCGACAACCGCGCACTGGGAGTGGAGAGATGGCGAGAGTAGCGTGTACCCACGTGGCCGGCGTGCCTGGAGACTAGTGGAGTACTGTGCTCTCGGGTGGCGTAGGACCGGGTCCGGAATAGAAAAGCCGTGACAATGGGTTGGTATATGCAAGCTTAAGTGCTACATATGCAGTGTGGATAGAATCCCCAGCTGGGTATACTTACTTGATTCGAATCAACGTGCTCCTCGGTTATGGAGACTTGATCCTCACGTCTACCTCGAAAAGTGGTTCGAAGAATAGGATGTTTGAGAATGATGAAAAGAATAAGATAGATGGAAAAGATGAATGATGACTTATGATATTAATAAGGTTATTCAATGAGCAAAAATACTGAGACAGGATAGTAATGCTTTTCCGCTAAACTCTTACCTCCTGCTAAGCCTTACCCCTAACCTTGCATTCCAAGAGTCAGATATTTTCCTTAGTCGGGTAAGTCTTGCGGAGTACCCAATACTCAGGGTTTGTTAACTCCGTTGCAGGAGGGCCACAGCCGGAGATTTGTCTCGACCCCTGTTGTGCTACAGTGATCGAAGAGGATAGTGGTGAGGAGTGAAGGACCCGTGGGCTGGGTTCGATTATCTACTATCTATTTATGTTGTATCGCTGTTCCAGTGCCACTGCTACTGTTTTAAGTTGGTTTGTAATAACTACACTTATTTACTATTTGAACTCGGTTTGTAATTTAAGTACTAGTTAATCTTCCGCATTTACTCTGATGTATTTTGATTATGAAATGTTGTAACTCTGTAATGGCTTCGCAATGGAGATCCTGTCGGCATACGGGCACTGATGTAGCCCGGCAGGGCTGCCTCGATCATTTGGAACACGGATACGACTGTCAGAGGTCATTAGTGACGATGACAGGTGCCTGTGGGCCATGTGATTAAGGCGGTTCTGTTACGAGTGGTATCGTGGTCATCGACGACTAGTTGCCCGTGCTGCAGCGTTGGCAGTTGCTTGTATCCCTGTGTCGTAGTCTATGACCCTTAGAATTTTAGTTGTGGTTGGGATCTATGTGCTGTATGTCGCTAAGACTATGTATCTTGTGTTGTTATTTTTTTTTTGTTTGTGCTGTTACTCCGTTTCTATTTAAGTAATGTCAAGTCCAAGTTCTAAGTTAAGTGTGCAAATCACAGATGGTTCAGACCCGTGGTCAGTCCAGCAACCAGGGAGAGGACGGTCTTCCTGAGGCACCACCCGTGCCACCAAGCCTCGCTGATGCCATTACCGCACTTGCTAATGCGGCAAATGCTTTCGCTCAGAATCAGGGTCAGCGTGGAGAGCGCCGTGGGCGCAATAATGGGAACCAGGAAACTACCTATGTGGACTTCACCGACACCCGTCCACCGGTGTTCACCAAGGCGGATGAGCCGCTTGAGGCGGATGACTGGCTCCGTACCATGGAGCAGAAGTTTGGTTTGATCCATTGCACCGAAATCCAGAAGCCACAGTTCGCAGCACAGCAGCTGCGTGGTCCCGCAAGTGCCTGGTATGCTAATCTCCTGGCAGCACAACCCGCCGGACACCAGCTTAACTGGGCAGAGTTTCGCACTGCATTCCGTGCCCACTACATCCCTGAAGGGATAATGAGAATGAAGCTCGATCAGTTTCTGGCATTGCGGCAGGGGGACTCCACTGTGATGGAGTACGTGACCAAATTCAACCAGTTGTCTCTGTATGCCCCAGAGTACGTGAATACTGATGGTAAGAAGAGGAGCTGCTTTGTCAGAGGCTTGAACTACAAGATCCAGCGCAGCTTATCCAACAACCGCCACTGTACCTATCATGAAGCTGTTGACAGCGCGCTCGCTTTTGAAGAAAGTGACCGCCAACTTCAAGGAGAGAAGAAGAAGAAGAAAGCTGTTTTCTCTGGCAGCCAAAAGCGCCAGAAAATCATCTACCATCCCACCCATCACAACCGCCCACAGTACCCACAGCAGCAGGTAGTTGTGCGTACCGCCGCTACCTCCCACACCTCAAACCAGCAAAACACCACTCAGCCGAATGCCCCTGGCGTTCGTGTCACCTCACCACAGTTCACCTACAATCAACCATGCTACAACTGCGGCCAGATAGGACACTGGTCCCGCAATTGTCCTTTCCCCAAACAGTCCAATCAGAATGTACAGAAGGGTGCTGGTGGACAGCAGCAGCAGCAGCAGGGACAGCACCGTGGACAGCAGCAGCAGGCCCAGAAGGGCAAGGTGGTCAAGAAGGCTGGCCAGGTGTACTACACCCAGATCGCTGATATCCCGGAAGGAGAGCCCGTCATGCTCGGTAGGTTCCCTATTGCCGATAACCCTGCAATTACACTCTTTGATTCTGGTGCATCACATTCATTCATCAATCGTAATTTTGTCGTCAAGCATGACATACAAATTGGGGAGGTTAATGAGAATTTTATCATACAATCGCCCGGGGGGCGTATCAGTACTAAGGAAGTGGTATTTCGGGTACCCATAGAATTGGGAGGGCATAAGTTCCCGACTACTATGATAGTGCTAAAAGATCAGGACATAGATGCCATTTTGGGGATGAATTGGATGTATCAGCACAAGGCTGTGATTGATGTGCTGAATAGGACAATCAAAGTTAACATACCTGATAGTCAGTCCAAACTTCTTATCCAACTTCCATTACCCCTGAGAACCGTGAAGCAAGTCAATGCTACCTCAGTGCAAGAAATCCTGAATATTCCAGTAGTTTGTGAATTCCCGGATGTCTTTCCTGATGACTTACCTGGGTTGCCTCCGGACCGTGATGTGGAGTTTGCCATAGAGCTTAAGCCTGGTACGGCACCTATATCTCGTAGGGCGTACAGGATGCCACCAAAAGAACTGGCAGAGTTGAAGGTTCAGTTGCAAGAATTGCTTGACAAAGGTTTTATCCGGCCCAGTTCGTCACCTTGGGGCTGTCCGGCCATTTTTGTGAAAAAGAAGGATAACTCTCTCAGACTGTGTATTGACTATCGTCCTCTCAACGAGGTCACCATCAAAAATAAATACCCTTTGCCCCGTATCGATCTTCTCTTTGACCAGCTTGCTGGGGCCAAAGTATTCTCTAAGATTGACCTTCGATCGGGGTACCACCAAATAAAAATCCGTCCACAAGATATTCCCAAAACCGCTTTCACCACCAGATATGGCCTATATGAATACCTAGTCATGTCTTTTGGCCTGACCAATGCTCCTGCCTATTTCATGTATCTGATGAACTCCGTGTTCATGCCTGAGCTTGACAAGTTCGTAGTCGTTTTTATAGATGACATCCTTGTATACTCCAAAACCCCCGAAGAACATGCTAACCACCTTCGAATTGTCCTAAACCGTTTGAGAGATCACCAACTTTATGCCAAGTTCAGCAAATGTGAGTTTTGGTTGGACAGAGTTCCATTCCTCGGTCATATTCTGTCCGCAGAAGGAGTGTCCGTAGATCCCAGCAAGGTCGAGGAGATTCTGAATTGGAAGCCGCCCACCACAGTGCATCAGGTCCGCAGTTTTATGGGTTTGGCAGGTTACTATCGTCGTTTTATCCCAGATTTCTCCAGGATATCTAAACCCATCACCAACTTGCTGAAAAATCAAGTGAAGTTTGTTTGGACATCAGATTGTGAGGAAGCTTTTCAGAAGTTGAAGGAATTGCTAACCACTGCACCAGTGTTGGCTCAGCCGAATATCGAGAAACCATTTGATGTGTACTGTGATGCTTCGGGAACCGGTCTTGGCTGTGTGTTGATGCAAGAGGGTCGTGTCATTGCTTATGCTTCACGGCAACTCAAGCGTCACGAAGAAAACTATCCTACTCATGATCTAGAGTTGGCAGCCGTGGTCCATGCTCTGAAAATATGGCGTCATTATCTGTTGGGAAGTACCTGCAATATTTACACTGATCACAAGAGTCTGAAGTACATTTTTACTCAAGAAGAGTTGAATATGAGGCAGAGAAGATGGCTCAAGTTGATCAAGGACTATGACATCGAAGTACATTACCATCCTGGTAAAGCAAATGTGGTAGCTGATGCATTGAGCCGCAAGGTTCACGGCAACTGCTTGAATGTGAAGTCATATGCTCTGACCTTGTGTTGTGAGCTGGAGAGATTGGATATTGAAATGGTGCCACGGGGCAGCATAGCCAACATTAGAATTGAAACTCCTATTCGAGAACAGATCATTACCGCTCAAAAGAAAAGCAAAGGGATCAAGCACATCAAAGAAAAGATCCAAGCAGGCAAGGCTGACTGTTTCAGGATTGATGATGATGGTGTGGTCTGGTTCAAGGACAGATTAGTTGTCCCCAAGATTCCTGTGTTACGTCAAGCGATCCTCGATGAAGCGCACTCGACAAAATTCTCTATTCATCCAGGAAGCAATAAGATGTACCAGGACTTGAGGCAGAAATTCTGGTGGACCAAGATGAAGGTATCGCCAATGAAAGGAGTGAATCGTTTTGGAGTTAAAGGCAAACTAGCCCCGCGTTTCATTGGACCCTTTGAGATCATCGAACGTGTGGGAAAAGTGGCTTACAGGTTGCAGTTACCTGAGCACATATCAGAAGTACACAACGTATTCCATGTGTCGCAGCTGAAACGATGTCTGAGAGTGCCAGATCAAGTAATCGATGTGGAAGGAGTTCAGTTGGAACCCGACATGACTACCTCCGAATATCCAGTTCGGATTCTGGATATTAAAGATCGTGTTACCCGCAGGACTACAACCAGGTGGTATAAAGTACAATGGAGTCAGCAATCTGAGGACGAAGCCACCTGGGAATCTGAAGACTTTTTGGCAGAAAAATTTCCCGAATTCTATGCTTCTATATAGGTATAGCCTCTCTCTGTATTTGATCTTTTCTAGCCCCTTGTTTTGAGTTTTGTTTGGGTAGCTATGATTGGAAAATTTTCTGTTTAAAAACAATGTTATCTACCTAATCTCGAGACGAGATTTCTTTTAGGGGGGAAGGCTGTAATACCCCTGGTATTACTGTTAACTAAAATGACATGTCATCATATCATCATGTGCATTTGCTTGTCATTAGGGCTAATAGTGTGATTAGCTTGTTTAACTCTTGTGTGTGCTTGAAGGAACCCTAATTGAGTTGTTATTTCTTGTTGATCTTTAATTTTCCTAAAACCCTAATTAAAGGCTTCAAAGTGCACTTTCTAAATTTGATCAAATCTAAGGTAGGTCCCTTAATAAAAGTTGTAGAGTTTTTAATGTAGAACAACTTCTATTTTGGGTAATTTTGAAGTTATGTTGAAAATTTTTGAATTAAGCTCAAAACAGTGTTTCAAAATTTGAATTTAAAACTGCTTTTCAAAAACTAATGAGAATTAGACAAAACTTCCTTAATAGAAATTGTAGATCTCTCTGAGATGCACAACTTATATTTTGGCCAAATTTCAAGTTCTTTAGAAAAATAAAAAGTAATTTTAAATATTCAGTTTGAAATTCAAAACCCTAGTTTACCCCCTTTTGAATATTTTCAAATCTAGGCCGAATTTCAAATTGGTGCAAAAACAAAAGTTGTCCAGCACAAAAATATCTACAACTTTGCTTTTGGGCGTGGCCTCGGATTCGGTCGTTTGGCCAGTCAATTTGAGCGATTTTCTCTGAGCAAGATACTGTACCGGCGACACTGTTCACGCGTCACGCGCGCGTCCGGCCGCGGCGCGCACGTCGCCGGCGTGCGCGACAGCGCCGCGCGTCCTCTGGCGCCGGAGCTCCGTCCGTGGTACGCGCAGCATGGAGCCGAGTTCCCCCCACGTTCTCCCCGACCGTCTCCTCGCCTATTTAAGCCCCAGGTGCTCCCTCCCGACCAAAATCGCCACCGCCGCCATTCTTGAGCTCCACTCGGTCGCCGGCGAAATTCACCGTCCACCGGCTATCTCCACCCTCTCCATCCTCTCAGTAAGTGTGCAGCTCCAAGGCGCTCCGGTTGGTGCCTTTTGTGCCCCCTCTAACGCCTTGGGTGCTCTGCTTCAGGTGTCGTCGTCTTCGGGTCCGGCAGAGCGCCGCCGCGGGCTCGGTTTCTCGACCACAGCTCGTCGCGGTGAGCTACTCCCCTGCCTAAGCCTCGTTTCCTATTCTCTGACCTTCTCTTGAACTCATGCGCTCGGCGGTTGCGTGTTTCGTCCCCTAGGTCCAGCGGAACGGGTGCTCGCCGGAGTGTTCAAGCCGCCGCATCCGCCGCCGTCGTCAATCTCTTCTCACCGGTCCGCTTCAGCCCCGTCCTTCTCCCTCACTAGACTCGTGGTGAGCTCTAGATCCTTCCCAACCCTTTTGTTTATCGCTTTTTGGTCTCGGGAGGCCGGCGCATGCTCGCCGAGCCGTGGCGTCCGCCATGGTCGCGGAGAGTCTCGTCGGAGGCAGCTAAGGTTGAAGCTAGGTGTTCTAGGTTGTCCGTTAGGGTGTGTAGTAGCCGCAGGTCACATCCGGGTGGCCGTCGGTTCGCCGGCGGCGAGGGCCGCGCCGGTGCGCGCGTGCTCGCTCGCGCCGCGCGTTCGGCCGAGGAAGAAGACGGAGCTGACAGGCCGGCCCCGCCTGTCAGCGTCCGGCGCAGTGTGGGAAAAGGGGAGCGGGCCGTGTGGGCTGATTGCCCCGAGTTGGGCCGGCTTCGGGCCGTTTCGGTTTTCTCTTTTTCCAGGTTTTTACAATGTCTTTTCCATTTTATTTTCAAATGAATAGTGCTGCAGTTTCATAATTTTGTTAGAATATTTTGGCTGATCCAAAATTCATGAGAATTTTTGTATGTTCTCTCTGAGTAGTGTAGAATTTTATAAAAATATTGTTTGTCATGTTTAAGTACTTTCTGCAGTAGGTAAAAATCCCTAAAATAATTGGAAAGTGGATTTTTGCACATTTTTAATTAAATCTAGGTAACTCCAAAAATCACCAAAATTTATGTGTCTCTGTTTGGCATGGAAGGCTATCTGTTGGTGAAGTTTGGTCCCAATTGGAATTAGTTTGCTCTTGTATTAAATAGATATGGGTTTATTAAATAGTAAAAAGAAGTGTAGAAAATGAATTTAGGATTTGTGTGACTTTGGAATTGATTGTGGTTCTAGGTCAAACCCATTTAAGACCTAGAACACCCTAGTGATGCCATTTTATGCTTGTCATATGTTTAGCTCCTTATTTCTGGCATATGCTCTTTTCTGCATCGCATTCATACATGCATTGTTGCACACGTGTAGTGCCGGTAAACGAGGAAGTCAAAGTCGAGGTGCCTGGAGGAGAAGGTTCCGAGGTGGTTCTTGAACCTGAAAGCTGTGGTGCTCCTGCCCCGACTGTTTTTGCGTTGCAAGGCAAGCCCCGGTGCATTCAACCCTCTATTTATAAATGCTTTTATCACTGGAGTTAATCAACTGCATTAAGTTGTTAGGAGTTGCGTGATGAAACAATTGATGCATTTACCATCCTTGACTACTTGTTATCCAAGGAACCTAATGATTTGAAATGAGTTGAAAAATGCTTAGTCATGCTTAAATATTAGAATTGCAAAAATGCTAATTTAAACTTGATATTTGGAATGAAGAATTATCAAGGGATGGGTATGAGTCCATGTATGATGGCAGGGTCCTTTGGCCAGGACACTGTTATTGTAATGGATGGGTTTCCCGAGTGATCGGCCATCTGTTTGGGTTAGAGTCCCAACTGATCGTCATCATCGGGAAAGGGATTTGAAAACCGGGCAGAATCCAGGGTATTTGGGTTAGAGTCCCAATGCATGGTCTCTGACGGAAAGCAGTAGGGACCGTTCGTTGTAAGGCCTGTTGTGATCATGATGAACAGCCTAGCCACATACCAAGTCGGAAAGCCTAGGGTCAGGTCGCTCTATTGCTGGAACCGACAACCGCGCACTGGGAGTGGAGAGATGGCGAGAGTAGCGTGTACCCACGTGGCCGGCGTGCCTGGAGACTAGTGGAGTACTGTGCTCTCGGGTGGCGTAGGACCGGGTCCGGAATAGAAAAGCCGTGACAATGGGTTGGTATATGCAAGCTTAAGTGCTACATATGCAGTGTGGATAGAATCCCCAGCTGGGTATACTTACTTGATTCGAATCAACGTGCTCCTCGGTTATGGAGACTTGATCCTCACGTCTACCTCGAAAAGTGGTTCGAAGAATAGGATGTTTGAGAATGATGAAAAGAATAAGATAGATGGAAAAGATGAATGATGACTTATGATATTAATAAGGTTATTCAATGAGCAAAAATACTGAGACAGGATAGTAATGCTTTTCCGCTAAACTCTTACCTCCTGCTAAGCCTTACCCCTAACCTTGCATTCCAAGAGTCAGATATTTTCCTTAGTCGGGTAAGTCTTGCGGAGTACCCAGTACTCAGGGTTTGTTAACCCCGTTGCAGGAGGGCCACAGCCGGAGATTTGTCTCGACCCCTGTTGTGCTACAGTGATCGAAGAGGATAGTGGTGAGGAGTGAAGGACCCGTGGGCTGGGTTCGATTATCTACTATCTATTTATGTTGTATCGCTGTTCCAGTGCCACTGCTACTGTTTTAAGTTGGTTTGTAATAACTACACTTATTTACTATTTGAACTCGGTTTGTAATTTAAGTACTAGTTAATCTTTCGCATTTACTCTGATGTATTTTGATTATGAAATGTTGTAACTCTGTAATGGCTTCGCAATGGAGATCCTGTCGGCATACGGGCACTGATGTAGCCCGGCAGGGCTGCCTCGATCATTTGGAACACGGGTACGACTGTCAGAGGTCATTAGTGACGATGACAGGTGCCTGTGGGCCATGTGATTAAGGCGGTTCTGTTACATTTCTTGTTCCATATTGGCTCTTTCTCCGGCCATCTAGAGGAGAAAAATTATTAATGTTAATATTGCATGTGGAACAAAAGAGACAGAAAATCTAAACCCTAGCCCTAACAGTAATTAAACCGTAGCCCTAAGCCCTTACACTAAACCCTAGCCCTAACCCTAACACTAAACTAAATTAATAAACTAAAAATAATACAATTAATTAGTATAAGCTAATAACTAAACTAACTAGAAAAACTAAACTAAAACTAATTTACTAATTAATTACTAATATATTAACCTAAACTAAACTAAAACTAATTTACTAACTAATTAACTAATTAAACTATCTAAACTAAACTAAATTAATGAACTAACTAAAAATAATACAATTAATTAGTATAAGCTAATAACTAAACTAACTAGAAAAACTAAACTAAAACTAATTTACTAATTAATTACTAATATATTAACCTAAACTAAACTAAAACTAATTTACTAACTAATTAACTAATTAAACTATCTAAACTAAACTAAATTAATTAACTAACTAAAAATAAAACAAACTAACTAAATGAAAAAAAAACCGCTAGTATATACCTCGGCGATGTAAGGCGCGGCGGTGAGCAGAGGAGAGAGGGCCGGCGGCAGATCGCGTGGGGGCCGGCGTTGAGGCCCGCAGAGGAGCAGTCCGCGGCGGCGGCCGGCAACACGGAGGCTGCGTGCGACAGTCGAGGAGGTGGATGTCGGGCGCGCGGCGGTGGCGGGCCGGGCGTCGAGATCCCGCGCGAGGCGGTGGCGGGCCGGGCGTCGAGATCCCGCGTGAGGCGGTGGCGAGCTCGAGCAGGTCAGGGCGTCGCGCCGGCGGGGGGCGTCGCGCCGGCGGGCCACTGGCGGCCGGCGTCGGTTGAAGTGGTCCGAGAGGTGGCGGCGGCGTCGAGGGCGAACGGCGGACAGGGCGTCTGAATCGAAGAAGATGGACCGAGGTTGAAGGCGAGAGTATATATAGGTGGGGACTTTTAGTCCCGGGTCTGATCCAAAACCGAGACTAAAAGCTTTTGTTCCCGGTTCCAACCAGGAACCGGGACTAAAGCTTAGACTTTTAGTCCCGGTTCTTGGTAGGAACCGGGACTAAAAGTGTGTTTTTTGGCGGGCCTGTACATTTCGGCCCACCTTTAGTCCCGGTTGCAGCCTACAACCGGGACTAAAAGTGAAATTTCTGTTCACCTCCCGCCAACTGGATCATTTCTTTTTGTCTTACTTTATAATACTTATAAACCTTACTAATTCAATAGTAAATGGAAATGTTGACAAAAAAATTTTAAAAAAAGGTTCCTGCTTTATTTTAATGCATACTACACAGAAGAAAAATCTTTTACCTGTATTTCTTGATTTCTTTACAAATATTAATAGTAATATACGATAATAATCATTAATTCATTAATGCAAAAATGTAGTGCTCAACAAATATAAATAAAATGGTTGGTATTTGACAGAAAAGTTGTTTTCAATTTATTTCAACGTAAATTCATGGATCTAATGTCTCACAATTATTACATAATAGCTAAATTCGCTCTAAACAATCACAGTAGTGAACTTTTTTCAAATATATGTCCCTTGATCATAATCGACGTAGTCATGGGGTGTCTTCATTGTTCAATAGGATGCTTGGGTTTTTGTTGACCATGAAGGGTGGGATTCGATCATCCTTCTCATAATCTTCTGATGTGTCTGTCTTATCTTCAATTCCCACAATGTTTCTTTTTCCTGAAAGAACTATATGACGCTTTGGCTCATTGCTAAATGGGTTCTTATCGTTTTTCCCTCTTTTCGGTTTCGAAGACATGTCATTGACATAGAATACCTGGTTGACATCCTTGGCAAGCACAAATGGTTCGTCTTTGAACCCACTGTTATTGAGGTCCACTATTGTCATTCCATATCGGTTGTCCACTGTTACCCCGCCTGCGGACACCTTTACCCACTGGCACTTGAACAAAGGAACTTTAAAAGTAGGTCCATAGTTTAGTTCCCATATCTCCTCTATGCGGCCATAGTATGTTTGGTTAGTCCCGTTCGGGTCTGTGGCATCTATGTGAATACCACTATTTTGGTTGGTGCTCCTTTTATCATGGACTACTGTGTAGAATGTATTTCCATTTACCTCGTACCCTTTGTATGTGAGAATATGCCATGATGGTTGCCTAGCCAACAAACACAGTTGCTCCAGAATACTCTCATCACCCTGACATTCTTTTCGTAACCAACCGCTAAAAGATTCCATGTGATGGCACGAAATCCAAGCTTCAGACTTGCCTGGAAACTGTGATAGTAGGAATTCCTTGTGTCTGTCCATATATGGCTCCACCAAGGTGGAGTTTTGCAGAACTGTGTAGTGTGCTTTATTGAAATAATCATCACCCTGACCGATATATGTTTTCTTCCCTAGTGTCCCCTTTCCACTTAGCCTCGCCTCATGTCGTGATTCTGGAACACCAATTGGGTCTATATCAGGAATAAAGTCAACACAGAACTCAATGACCTCCTCGGTTCCGTAGCCCTTCGCGATGCTTCCTTCTGGCCGAGCATGGTTGTGAACATATTTCTTTAGGACTCCCATAAACCTCTCAAAGGGGAACATGTTGTGTAGGAACACAGGACCTAGAATAATAATCTCCTTGACCAAGTGAACTAGGAGGTGCGTCATGATATTGAAGAAGGATGGAGGAAAAACCAACTCGAAGCTGACAAGACACTGAACCACGTCAATCTGTAGCTTAGCAAGATCTAGAGGATTGATTGCCTTCTGATAAATTGAGTTGAGGAATGCACATAGCTTCACGGTGGCTAGACGTACATTTGGAGGTAGAATTCCTCTTAATGCAACTGCAAGCAATTGTGTCATGAGCACGTGACAGTCATGGGACTTTAAGTTTTGGAATTTCTTCTCTGGCACGTTTATTATACCTTTTATATTTGAGAAGTATCCGAATGGTACCTTGATGCTGTCTAGGCATTCAAAGAGGCTCTCCTTCTCTTCTTTGCTAAGACTGTAACTAGCAGGTCCTAAGTATTGGCGTCCATCAGCTGTCTTCTCGTTCAAACGCTGGAGGTCCTCTCGTGCTTCAGGTGCGTCCATGCTCTTCCCATACACACCCATGAAGCCAAGCAGGTTCACACAAAGATTCTTTGTTAAGTGCATCACATCAATCGCATTGCGGACCTTTAGGACTTTCCTAATATGGTAGCTCCCAAAATATGGACTTCTTCTTCCACATAGGTGCATGACCGCTAGCGTCGTTCGGAACGGGTTCACTGCCAGGTCCCTTTCCGAAGACTACTTTCACGTCCTTGACCATATCGAGTACGTCCTCACCGGCGCGGTTGATAGGCTTGGACTTGTGGTCCGCCTTACCTTTAAAATGCTTGCCTTTCTTTCTTACAGGGTGATTCGCAGGCAGGAATCGACGATGCCCAGGGTAGACAACATTTCTACATTTTTTCAAAAATATACCTTTAATGTCCGTGAAACAGTGCACACATGCATTATATCCCTTGTTCGACTGTCCTGAAAGATTACTTAGAGCAGGCCAATCATTGATTGTTACGAACAACAATGCACGGAGGTCAAAGTGCTCCTGTTTATGCTCATCCCAAACACGTATACCTGGTTTGTTCCACAAAAGCAGTAGTTCTTCAATTAGTGGCCTTAGGTACACATCGATATCATTGCCAGGCTGCCTTGGTCCTTGGATTAGCACGGGCATCATAATGAACTTTCTCTTCATGCATAACCATGGAGGGAGGTTGTAGATACATAGTGTAACAGGCCAAGTGCTATGACTACTATTCTGCTCCCCGAAAGGATTCATACCATCCGTGCTTAAAGCAAACCTTATGTTTCTTGCGTCCCCTGCAAAATCAGGGAACTCTCGATCGATTGCTCTCCATTGAGACCCATCAGCTGGGCGTCTCAGCATATTATCTATCTTACGGTCTTCTTTGTGCCACCGCATTAACTTTGCATGCTCTTTGTTTCTGAACAAACGTTTCTAAGCGTGGTATTATAGGAGCATACCACATAACCTTGGCAAGGGATTTTCTTTCTGGTTCTTTCATCATCAACATCACCAGAGGTCATCTCGCCTGATCTTATACCGTGATGCATGGCATACCGGGCAAGAATCCAACTCCTCGTACTCCTCGCCACGGTAGAGGATGCAATCATTAGGACATGCATGTATCTTTGTGATTTCCAGTCCTAGAGGGCAGACGACCTGTTTGGCTTCATAGGTAGTGGCTGGTAATTCGTTATCCTTTGGAAGCATCTTCTTTATTTTTGTAAGCAACTCCCCAAATCCCTTGTCGGATACACCATTCTTTGCCTTCCATTGCAACAACTCTAGTGTGCTACCCAATTTTTTCTGTCCTGCATCACAAGTTGGGTATAGCAACTTCTTGTGATCCTCTAGCATACGCTCGAACTTGATCTTCTCCTTTTCACTTTCGCATTCTCTCTTTGCATCGCAAATAGCCTGAGC
This sequence comes from Eremochloa ophiuroides, assembly GCA_038502445.1. Taxonomy (NCBI): domain Eukaryota; kingdom Viridiplantae; phylum Streptophyta; class Magnoliopsida; order Poales; family Poaceae; genus Eremochloa; species Eremochloa ophiuroides. Next base: position 54,769,710 of record JAHLJS010000008.1, read on the forward strand.
AAGATCATCAACGGGATCATCTTGTGCTGGTACCTCTTCTTCAGCTTCCTCCATTGGAATATCATTGTTTAATATACCATAGTCAGCAATAGTGTCACCATCGTCCCATTGTTCTTCTTCGTCTTCTTCCATTATAACGCCTCTTTCTCCGTGTTTGGTCCAGCAGATGTAGTTTGGCATGAAACCCGACTTGAACAAGTGAGAATGAAGAATCCTTGAGCAAGAATATTCCTTCAAATTCTTGCATACAGCACATGGGCAGCACATGAATCCATCCCGCTTATTTGACTCGGCCACATTTAAGAAAATATGCACACCCTCAATGAATCTTTGGAGCGACGATCAGTGTTGTACATCCAATACCGACTCATCTACATTACAAGACAAACGAACATATATCACAATACTGGACATTAATTAATTTATGGAAGCTTCGCTGCAATGTAGACAGTCACAACTAGCACTAAACTAATTAAACCTAAAATACACTTCAACAGCCTAAGCATATCACGACCGATCTCAACTAAAACAGACAAATCATTCGTTTGTTCAACATCAATGGTCTTCGTTCGCGGGCTCAGTGCCTCATCAGCTAGCTCATCACCCACCGCAGCCGCCTCTGCAAGAGTTCCAAACACGTGTTTGGCATACTCTTCTTCCCAGTACCACCCTGGACATCCACTGCCATCCCACTGAAATTAAGACAAAAATACATAAGTTTAGTAAAAAAATACATAATTTATTATATATAATCATCAAATGCGATGAAGTAACTCACATTACGATCCGGACACTTGTAGAAGATGTGCCCCTTGTTGGGACCCTCCTTCTTCACTCGAAACTCAAGCACATTCTTTTTCTTGCACTCGCCGCACTCAATGAGAGGGAGGTCTGGTCTCAGCCTCTTTTGAACCCTGATGATAGGCCGACTGACCCGGAAGCATTCGTCATCTAGTCTTTACTCTCTAGACTCAAATTTGTAAAGCACTTAAATTCCTAATAATGTATTTTAACAAGTGAAACAAAAAATAAAACTCCTAAAATTTAAATCACAAATATACACATACAACATTTGAGTAACAAATGTGAGCTATACATACTATAAATCTTCCTTCAAGCAAATATACAAACTATCAAGTGATTTTGAGCTTGAAATATAAATTATTGGAGAAATATCAAGTGATTTTGACCTTGAAATACAAATTATTGGAGAATATCAAATTGAAATATAAATTATTGGAGAAATAACCATAGAAATATCCTAGTGATTAAACAAGAGAGAATAGAGATAGTAACCTTTGCAACCGTAGAATTAAAGAAGTTGGAGGAGTAACCTAGCCAAAAGCTCCACACTTGAGCTGAGAAGAAGCAAGAACATGCACGAGCAGAGCAAGAACAGCATGAATGGCTCGGGGCCTCGGGCTCGGGGGGAAGAAAAGGTTTAAATTGGAAGGGAGGAACATTAGTCCCGGTTTAGGCTACAAACCCGGGCTAAAAGTTAAGGTTTAGTCCCGGTTCTGCCCATAAACCGTGGTTAAACTTTTAGTCCCGGTTGATGATCAAAACCGGGACTAAAAACTCCCTAGCCGTTGCAAGCCGTTGGGAAGGAGGATTTAGTACCGGCTGCTATATCTAGCCGGGATTAAAGGTTTCTTTCTTCCCGGGCGCAAAAAATTCCGGTACTAAAGCCAAAATCGGTAGTGGATCAAAAGTCTGCTCTCTACTAGTAAATACTAATTTGAAATAATACGGTTTACATATAAAATGTTGGACTTGATAGTTAGAAGTTATGTATAAAATATATGCCCTGTTTGTTTCTGCTTATAATCAGATTATTGATCAAAATAAGCGACAATCTTGTCAAACGCCCTGCTTATTTTCACTTTTCTCGGCCGCCGACTATAAGCGAAAGGCGAGAAGCGAGAAAATCTTCGCTTACCATAAAATCTAAGCGAGTTGGAGAAAAGCATATCCAAATAGGGCCATAGGTGAGAGAAATTTAGAGAGGCTGAAATGAGGGTTAGTTTTGAGTGCGGGGAGAAATGAGGGCTAAAATCCGGACGAGGGACTCTCATTTATAGGAGTATGATGCTAAATTTTGACTGATTTGCCCTGCCATCGTTTCACCATTTCCTTGCACTGCACCCTGTAGCAGTACCCGCATGTTCACGGGAATGTCTCTGAGGAAAAGGGAAATGGTGGATGGTGGAGCGTCGCCGGATGCTGGTGGCGACAACATCAGCGCGCTCCCTGACGATGCTCTTCATCTCGTCCTCTCGTTCTTGCCTGCAGAAGACGCCGTGCGGACAAGTGTGCTCGCCCCGCGCTGGCGCCATCTCTGGAAGTCGGCCTATCATGGACGCACTACTACCTGGGCTTACTCTGGGAATATTGGGCTCGTAAGTCGGCCTGTGAGCCGCTGAGGTGTATTAGGGCTCAGCCCGTTACTGTGCCAACTAAGTACTCACTGTGTGGGAGGTTGGGAGGACAGCGAATAGAACAAACTTGCTAATCGCGTCTCCCTCTCGTGCTCCTTCCCTGCTGGAGACGGCGCTGCCGTGCTCACCGCCGCGCGCATTCGCCAGCACCAATCTCTATCCGTGCTATTAGTTCGTGACATTTGGTATCAGAGCTGTTCACCACCGCGAATCCGACCCGTACTCTGTCGATCTCGCCGTGAATCCCTTTGCCACCACCTATGCCACCCAATTTTCCTCCACCACCACCGCCGCCGCTACCATCTCCATCGCCAGCACTGCTGCCACCGCGGACACATCGCCGCGGTCTTCACTCATCCCTCTCACTGGCGCCGAAACCCAAACCTCCAACCCTAACATCTAGAATGTCCATGGCGAAAGAGAAGCTGGACACGCTGGCTGCGCAGATGAAGTCGATGTTGCTTCTCATGGAGACATTCAATCGATGGCGTCCGGAGGTCGACCACTTCTCCAACGAGCTTAGCAAAGACATGAAGAATCTCACATCGCGCATCGAGGCGTTGGATGCGCACTCACATTCCGCTCCGCCTCCGGCCCCGTCGCGCGAGGAAGAGGGGCGGGCAAAGGGCCACGGCATCAATGAGACTACACAGGGGTTGGATACGGGGACTATCGTCCTCCAACCACCCTTGGCCAATGGTCAGTTCACTGGTTCCTCGTCCAATCCTTTTGGCATGGCTGAGCATCCACTATATTATCACCCACACCTGACCCACCCTTCTCGGAAGGAGGCACGCTTACCCAAAGCTGTTTTCCCCAAATTTGATGGCTCTACTCCTAAAGTTTGGCGTGAGAAGTGTGAAAAGTACTTTCATATGTATCATATTCTATGCATGTGTGGCCACATTTCGCTACCATTCACTTCAAGGGTAGCACTGATTTATGGTTACAGATATATGAAGCACAACACTCTAACACTGAGATTAGTTGGGCTGAACTTTGTGTTGCTGTAGACGCCAAATTTGATAGAGACCACTATCATCATGCTATGAATGAACGAACTCCTGATTAAGCAGACGAGTGATGTTCATGAGTATTATGATCGATTTCAGTGTGCTATGCATAAAGTCCTTGTGCATAACAAGCACTAGATGATGTTTTCTTTGTTAGCAAGTTTCTGCAAGGTCTTCATCAGGATATACAATCTGTTATCTTCTTGCATAAACCGAGAACGGTTGATGCCGCTTTTTCCTTGGCTCTCATGCAAGCTTCAGTACTGGAACGTCAACCAAAGCCTTCCTTCCGGAAACCAGGACGGGAATTCACTCACAATACCCCTCAATTGGCAGCTAATTCGCAACCAGGCATTCTAGGAACTTCTCCTGCAGAAGCTTCTAAACCTAAGTGGGATGAGAAACTGGCGGCTCTTCGTGCCCAGTGGCGATCTCAAGGCTTGTGTATGAAATGTGGTGAGAAATGGGGTCGACAACACAGATGTTGTGAGAAAATCTCTTTACATGTCTTAGAGGAAGTCATGGCAGCAGTTCTTTTGGACTCACCAACTGATGCTCTCTCTGATACTTCGTCCGACAACAGTAGTGAGGGCGAATAGGTCTTTGTATTGTCTAACTTTGCTGCCGCTGGAGTTCAGGGCCGCAAAACCATCAAACTTAATGGGATGGTGAACAATCAGCAGATTCTTATTCCATTAGATTCAGGTAGTTCTTGCTCATTCATCAGCGAAAAGGCTGTCGAAGCACTCAAATTGGCAGTGACAAAGGTTCCAGCAGTGTCTATGACTGTTGCCAATGGTGACAAAGTTTCTAGTGACACTCAAGTTTTCGATCTCACCGGGTGGAGTCAGGGCCACTCTTTCACGCATTCATCTCGAGTACTTCAGCTATCTTACTTTGATGTGGTCCTAGGCATTGATTGGCTTGAATCATTTAGCCCCATGTGGATACATTGGAAGCGCAAACTCTTACGCTTCACTCATCAGGGCCGTCGTATCACTCTCAAAGGGATCACTGACGATCTTTCGCAGTGCTCCAAGGTGAAGGTCAGTAAGCTGAAAGGACTCATTCGCAAAGGCGAGGTTGCTCAGCTCGTTCATCTCTGTCCGGTTCTATCTGAACCCGCTCCCACGGGTGTACCTCCTGAGGTTCAGCACATTCTGGATCAACATGCTTGTCTTTTCGAGGACCTGGATACCTTACCTCCTCCTAGAGGGTGCTACCATCACATCCCACTACTTCCCGGCATCAAACCTGTCAATGTGAAACCCTACCGCTACTCTCCCACCCGAAAGGATGAGATCAAATGGCAAGTACATCAGATGCTCTCCAATGGTCTCATTAAACCAAGTTGGAGCCCTTTCACTTCACCAGTTATCCTAGTGAAAAATAAGGACGGTACTTGGCGTTTCTGCGTTGATTATCGCCAACTCAATAACATCACAGTTAAGAACAAGTTCCCCTTCCCATAGTGGATGAGTTACTGGATGAGCTGCACGGAGCGGCATGGTTCACCAAACTAGATATGCGCTCCGGATATCACCAGATTCGCTTGCTTCCTGAGGATGAAGCCAAAACGGCATTCCGGACACATCATGGCCATTGGGAGTTCAGGGTCATGCCCATTGGGCTTACCAACGCCCCCGCCACATTTCAATCCTTAACGAACACCATATTTCAACCTCTTCTACGCAAATGTGTGTTGGTATTTGTGGACGATATTCTCATTTACAGTCTATCCATCGAGGAACATGTGGAGCATTTACAGCAAGTTCTGCAGATTCTCAACCAGCACTCCCTATTGTTCAAGAAATCTAAATGTACCTTTGCCCAATAGTCTCTTGAGTACCTGGGTCATGTCATTAGTTCTCAAGGTGTGTCTACAGATCCTGCCAAGACCAAAGCAATAGCTGATTGGCCAACACCAAAGGATACAGATCAACTAAGAAGCTTTCTTGGCCTGGCTTGCTATTACAGAAAGTTCATTCGCAACTATGGTCCCATTAGCAGGCCACTCACTGACTTGCTGAAGAAACATTCCATTTTCCAATGGACACCAAACCTGCAAATATCCTTTGATACTCTAAAACAGGCACTAATCACAGCTCCTGTTCTTGCCTTACCAGATTTCTCCAAGGGCTTCACCATTGAAACTGATGCCTCATCCACTGGAATTGGCGCCGTCCTTACTCAGCAAGGCCATCCCATTGCTTACATCAGCAAGGCTTTGGGCCCTAGAGCTCAGGCTCTCTCCACATATGAAAAGGAGTGTATGGCAGTGATCTTAGTAGTCACCAAGTGGAAACCTTACTTCCAACACAAAGAATTTATCTTGGCTACTGACCATAAAAGTTTAATTCATTTGGGCGAACAAAAACTTTTGGAGGGCATGCAGCAGAAGGCTTTCATCAAATTATTGGGCATGCAGTACATGATAGTCTACAAGAAAGGCCTGGACAACAGGGCTGCAGATGCTTTCTCTCGGCAACCTGTCTGTCTTGATCTTATGGCCATGTCTTCTAGTACACCTAAGTGGTTGGAAATTGTTTTAGAGGGCTATCACCAGGATGCTTAGTCTAAGCAATTACTTTCAGAACTCACTCTCACTGGCACCAATGACAAGGGATTCACACTGGTGGATGGCATCATTCGGTATAAGGGCCAAATTTGGCTAGGTGCATATACTGTGGGGGTATAGACCCATATACCCGCATGGCAATACATGGGCCAAGTCATCCGATCAGGCCCGGACTGCCAAGGATGCGTCGCCTATACGTTCTCTGGAAGATCACGTATATCCGCCAAAGACTTGGCGGACAAGAAAATAGCTTTGCTAATATCTAGCCGATTAGTTTCTTTGTTCAGCTAGGATTGTAATCTGATATGTATGGTAAAACCGACTTGTAACCCTACCCCCCCAGACTATATAAGGCGGGCAGGGGATCCCCTCAATTCATCTCATCTACTAGCAATACAATACAGCAACACACAGGACGTAGGGTATTACGCCTCGCGGTGGCCTGAACCTATATAAATCTCGTGTCTCACGCTTCCAGCGTAACTCTTGCTCGTCTCAGGCGCACCTTCACCGATCAATCTACTACCTTGGGCATACCCCTCGTTAGACTATCACCAGCATTCCGTTGATAGTTGGCGCGCCAGGTAGGGGGTGTGCTTCCTGATCCATGGCGAACAAGGTGATTTTTTCAAGCTCCATCGAGCTCCCAACGCCGGGCCAGATCTTCACGGTGGGATCCATCACCTGGATCATCGGACCTAGAGGTGAAGGAAAGATCCTGGATACGGCCCAGTTGGCATCTACCCCGACTCCTCCAGCAACCTCCACCCCGGCAGGAATGCTGCCACGCTACATCCGGAAGACCATCGACAACGATGACCTGATCAGATCCATAGAACGGGTCTCCCAAGGGTTGTCCGAGAGTCTCCAAATCTTGGAGTCAACTGCAGACCACTTTCAGCGTCCATCAACGGCGCGACGACCTTCTCCGCTCCGCCAGGACATGACTCTGGCCATTACCACCACTCCTCGTCGTCGAGATGCGACCCCGAGCAGCCACGGCTCCAAAGGCCTCCGACCACGACCTTCTGAGTGGCTACATGCTATTCGGTCTACGGAACGCGACCACCAGTCTCACGCATCTACTACGCTCCTCCAACCATACCGCCCCCGATCACGTCGGCACCAGCTCCAGCTTCATCATCGCCGACAACGACTGCTCCGACCTAGACGACGTGGAAGGAGGCGACCTCACTGATCTGCCCCCTCCAGTTGGTAGATTCATCGGTGGTCCCGTCCTCGCCATCAGCTACGACAGCGCTCCTCCCCCGAATGAAACCGAAGAGGACCGAGCAGCCCACGAAGGGAGAAACGCCCACCGAAGACAGCGTCGCGAGCTGCAAGCCGAGGCAAGGAAGGCCACCGTGCGGAACTTAGTGCCAGAATTTGATCTGGTCGGCAAGCATCAGATCTACAAGACTCCAGGTATAAACGTCGCCGTCGCGATAGAGGAGGCCAAAAGACTGGCACCGACACCTGAAGTGGAGCGCCTTACGGCTTACCTCCAGGCAACCCAAGTCCAGATCAACGAAGAACGCCAGTTACCACCTCCATCGCACACCACTGCGTCGGCCACCGAGATTATTCACGATGGTGGTGGTCATTCTCGTGGCGGCTGGAGACGTCATCGCCAAGATGGTGACCAGGAGGTGAATCAGTCCGACCTCCGTGAAAAGCTGAAGACCAGGGATCTCCGGGGGCGCATCGAGAATCGGAGGCAAGGTAGGCACTCAGCAGAGACCGAGCGCCGCAAGGAATATGATGAAGCGCACGGCCCTCCGGTCAATGACAAAAATGCTCCTAGACTCCCCTTCACGGCAGAACTCCCGGCGGTACGCTGGCCTCCAAACTTCAAGGTCGTTGGCGTCGAAACCTACGATGGCACCGCCGATCCCACCAAATGGCTTACCGTCTACGAGATCGCGGTCAAAGCTGCGGGGGGAACTCCGACGTTATGGCGAACTACTTACCTGTTATGCTCAATGCATCCGCCAATAATTGGCTGCTGAGCTTGAAGCCGAACTCCATCGACACTTGGGACCAGCTGAGGGAGCAGTTCATCGACAACTACAGTGCCACCTGCAAGCAGCCTGGCATAAAGTTTGATCTTGAGAAGCACCAGCAGGCGTCGCGAGAATCATTGCGGGATTATATTCGGCACTTCTCAGAGACCAGAAACAACATTCCAGGCGTCACGGATGCTGAGGCTATTTCCGCTTCCATACGTGGCCTCTAACCTGATGAGGAGCTCTAGAGGACGCTGTACCGCAGCAGACCAGACTCCATCGCCGAGATGCTGCGTATTGCCACAAGTACGAAGAGGAGAACGAGGCAGCCTACCATTCCGTCCATAGCCGCCTTCACTTCCCCGACCGACCACGCCGTGAGGACACCGACCACCGATCTGATCGGCGCCATGATGACCGAGGAGCCCGGCGAGACCACCACCGCGGCGAACGCGATCGCCGCGACCAATATCGCTCCGATCGATGCCGCCACGATGAACCGGAAGGCTCCAGGCCTGGAAAAAGGCGTCGCCATTACCAAGTCTACAACGTCCGACCAGCACCGAAGCGCAATTAGGAAGAGGCTTACGACAAGCTCCTCGATAGTCAATGCCCCATCCACAAGTTCCACAAGCATACCATGAGAGAATGTTATGGCTTCTCCAGGGCGTTCCAAGAAGAAGACAAGAAGAGGGCTCGCATAGAGTCCGAGAGAGACAAGCGCGATGACAATAACGACCAGCCTCTAGGCTTCACTGAAGCTCACCGAACGGTCTCCACGATCACTGGTGGACGCATAGCCATGGAGTCGAAGAGAGAGCAGAAGCTCGTCGCTAGACGCGTCAGCTCCGTCGCCAACCATGACGCCTCCATCACCGACCCAAGATTTCCTCCTTGGTCGCACAAGGCCATCACCTTCAGCAGAGAGGACCAGTGGACGGAGATCCCATACTTGGGGCACTTCTCGCTGATCCTCGACCCGGTGATACGCAAGACACGCTTCCGCAAGGTGCTGATCGACGGTGGCAGCGGCCTCAACATCCTGTTCTCCGGAGCCACTAAGGAGCTCGGACTCCGAACTGAAGATCTGGAGCCGACCACGGCTCCGTTTTGGGGAATCGTCCCAGGGCAGCCCTCCTACCCCCTGGGACAGATCAACCTGCCTGTCCAGTTTGGGACACCACAGTGCTTCCACATCGATCACATCGACTTCTTGGTGGCCGACTTCAACGACGCGTATCACGCCATATTCGGCCGTCCAGCTTTGGCTATGTTTGGGGCCATCCCCAACTATGCCTACCTCGTCATGAAGATGCCAACGGAGACCGGCATCCTTACGGTCCACTCTAACGTCCAAGTCGCATATGACTACGAGAAGGAGACCATCGCCATGGCAGAAGCCACCGACGTCTCCATCCTGATGAATACGTGCGCAGTGGACACAAAGAAGCTAGCGCCCGAAGAACAGGTCATCCCGGAGAAGACCCCGCCCAGAGCTGCTACCAAGAACAGGTCATCCCGGAGAAGACCTCGTTCCCGGTGACCCGAGTAAGATTACTCGCATCGGGGCAGATCTCGACCCCAAGTAGGAAGACGTGCTCGTCAGCTTCCTCAGAAAGCATGTCAGCATTTTCGCGTGGAAACCCGTGGACATGCCTGGCGTACCGAGGGAGCTGATCGAGCACTCCTTGAATGTCTTGAAGACTGCCAAGCCCGTCAAGCAGAAGCTCTGGCGTTTCTCTCCAGACAAGAAGGAGGCCATCAGGGTAGAAATAGCCCGGCTCCTAGCTGCCGGCTTTATTATAGAGGTGTATCATCCCGATTGGTTAGCCAATCCGGTCCTTGTAAGAAAAAAGAATAATGAATGGAGAATATGTATTGATTACACCGATCTCAACAAACACTACCCTAAAGACCCCTTCGGTCTCCCCCGCATCGATGAAGTCGTCGACTCCACAGCCGGCTGCGAGCTACTCAGCTTCCTCGACTGCTACTCCGGCTACCACCAGATCGCCTTGAAGGAAAAAGACCAGGAGAAAACCTCCTTCATCACTCCCTTCGGGGCCTACTGCTACAAGACCATGTCTTTTGGCCTGAAGAACGCTGGCGCGACGTACCAGCAGGCCATCCAGGCATGCCTCAAGGATCTCATTCCCGACATCGCTGCAGCTTATATCGACGACATCGTCATAAAAACCCGAAAGGCTGAAGACCTCATCTCCAACCTTGAAGCAGTCTTCAAAAAGTTGGATGATTTCCAATGGAAACTGAACCCTTCCAAGTGCATTTTTGGTGTCCCGTCGGGCAACCTGCTCGGCAACATCGTCAGCAAACAAGGCATCCTCCCTAATCCAGAAAAGATGGAGGCCGTCATGAGAATGAAGCCCCCGACCAACGTCAAGGATGTTTAGAAGCTCACTAGGTGCATGGCGGCCCTAAGCCGATTCATCTTCAGGTTAGGCGAAAAAGGCCTTCCCTTCTTCAAGCTCCTCAAGACAGGCGAAAAATTTGTCTGGTCGAAAGAAGCCGATCAAGCCTTCAAAGACCTAAAGCAGTTCCTGGTACATCCTCCACTCCTTACAGCACCCAAAAAAGATGAAACTCTGTTACTCTACATCGTCGCAACAAGCAATGTCGTCAGCACGGCAATAGTTGTCGAAAGGGAGGAAGACGGTCACGCATATCCGGTTCAGCGACCAGCCTATTTTATCAGCGAAGTCTTGAACGAGTCCAATGCTCGCTATCCGACGGTTCAGAAGTTGATCTACGCCATCCTCGTCATGTCACGCGAGCTTCGTCACTATTTTGAAGCCCACCCAATCATAGTGGTCACCCAACATACTCTCGGCAACATCCTTCGCAACAAAGACGCCAATGGCAGAATCATGAAGTGGGCCGTGGAGTTGGAAAATTATTCTCTGGAGTTCTACAGCCGAACAACGATCAAGTCACAGGTGCTGGCGGACTTCATTGCCGAATGGACTGAAATGCAGGAACAAGTACCCACCGAGCAGGAGGAACACTGGATGATGTATTTCGACGGGTCCCTCAGCATTGGAGACGCAGGTGCCGGCGTACTCCTCATATCACCTTCCGGTGAGCGCCTTCGCTACGTGTTGAGAATCTATTTCAAAGCCTCCAACAACGCTGCCGAATACGAAGCCGCCATCCATGGTCTACAGATCGCCTCCGAGCTCGGCATTCAGCGGCTGATGGTGTATGGGGACTCTGCCCTGGTTATCAATCAGGTAAATAAAGATTGGGACTGCAACAGCGAGAAGATAGATGCCTACGTCACCGCAATCAGAAAGCTCGAAGGAAAATTCTTGGCCATTGAGTTTCACCACGTCGTCCGAGCTGAGAACCAGGCAGCCGACGAGTTATCTAAGCTCGGTTCATCACGAGCTGATATACCTCCCGGCGTCTTCATCCAAGATTTGGCCCGTTCCTCCATCCCAGAAGAAGAAGAGGCCGAAGCACCCCCGTCAGGTTAGATAGCGACCTGCATCTCGGATTCTACAGAAGATTGGAGAGCACCCTTCATCGCCTATCTGCTCGAAGCCAAAATCCCCGAAGACAAAATAGAAGCAGAACGTCTTGTGAGGCGGTCCATCAAGCTGTCTTGTTGGCCTTGCACTCTAGTGGTTTGGGGGCCATAGTGGACTCACTGCTACATACCAGAAGGTCAAATCCTTATTTGCTTGGCCCCCATATGAAACGAGACATACAGGCTTTCATTGCTGCTTGTGATGTTTGTGCACAGGCCAAGATAGAACACAGTAAGTTGCCTGGCCTTCTCCAACCCCTCCCCGTTCCTCCCTCGGCTTGGCACACCATTAGCATGGATTTCATCGAGGGTCTTCCTAAATCCAAAACCTATGACACAATTCTTGTGGTGATTGACAAACTCACTAAGTATGCCCACTTTATCTGTCTTGCACATCCTTATACTGCCAAGTCCATAGCCCAACTTTTCCTCAACAGCATTTACAAGCTCCATGGGCTGCGTTCCACCATCATTTCTGATAGGGATCGCATCTTTACCAACGCTTTTTGGCAAGAACTCTTTAAGTTGACTGATACCACTATTAACATGAGTTCCTCCTATCATCCTCAAACGGACGGCCAAACTAAGCGTCTCAACCAATGTCTTGAAACTTACTTACGCTGTATGGTTCAATCCTGCCCCAAATAGTTGTCCACTTGGATTCCACTTGCTGAGTTTTGGTATAACTCCACTTATCATTCAGCTCATGGCATAACACCCTTTGAAGCCTTGTATGGTCACCCTCCAAGACACTTTGGAATTACCACTGATCAGGCTTGGGCTGTGCCTAATTTAGCCTCCTGGTTACAACATCGGCTAACCATGCTCTAGCACATTCAACAAAACTTGGAGCGGGCGTGTTGACGGTGGATAACGTCAACTTTTATTAGAACTTGTTAACACCAAATTTTGGGCTGGAAGCCGATAGCCGATGCCAGAAGCCGATAGCCGATACCGAAGGAAGATAGCCAATCTCGGAAGCAGATTCCGTCCAGCAGAAGGAAGGAGAATAGCCGATTGAATGGTGAATCGGTTATCGGGCGAAGGTGACAGAAGGCGTGCAGCGTCGGTATTGGTGACGTCATCTAGAGTCTGCACCGCCAAGATGCGATCACGATCGGAGTCCGTTATAAAAGGGAAGATGTGACTCCAAGTTACCTTAGATATAGGATAGTTTGTTAGTTCCTTATCTATTGATGAGTTGTGATTCGACTAGGACTCTATCTACGCTCAGGGTATAAATATAAGCCCTCAGCCATTGTAAATACAACAACATCAATACAACACAATTTTCGGCTCCGGCCAAACAAACCCTAGAGTCAGTCGAGTCCGGCGAGTTACTTCATCCAGGCTAGGTGTCATCCGGTGGACGCAGGCTTGCTTGTAAGTATCGTCAACCCCCTGTTAAACTATGTCTTTTTAGCGTCATCCGGTGGACGTGGAAGCATGGCGGACCAGGGTCCTTGCTAAGCTCTGTTTCTTTGGCGTCATCCGGTGGACGTGGGAAGCACAGTGAGTCAAGGATGATTCACGCTGGTTTACCCGATCAATCTGTGTTAACCGTCATCCGGTGGACGAGATGCAGATTAGGACGGTTTTCACGCGCGGATTAGTTATCGATTCGTGTTTGTTTGCTTGATTAATCTATTAGTTAATGTCATCCGGTGGATAGGCTATAGATTAAGACAGTTTGCATGCATGGATTATTTATCGGCTCTAGTTAAATTTGGCAGTTTAGCTACATTCATTAAGTTACCGATGTTGCTTATGTTTATCGTTTATTATTTAAAGCAATCATCAATTTGCCCGTCTTGATCCATATGCGTCGGCTTATATCTAATAGATCTATATGTTCAACGAATTATATTTGCCATTCGTTTTATATTGATAAGATAGAATGTTTTGCACCAGCCGGTTGTATTTTGGATCTAGATTAGATACGGGTCGCACTCAAGTAATAAAATAAACATTGTCTAGATTCAAGGGTTAACGGATCTAAGTTGCAACTTCATCATGACTGCCTCGATTCGCTCGATCTCCACTGTTGCAAGATTGTGATTTAGATCTATTAGCCGGAGAGTTGAAACATTATTTGCTTTATAGGCTTGTATGTTGCTCGTATACACTAAATCGGCTGAAATAGCCGATTTCTTCTTGTTTTACATTGAGACATCTTATGATCATGTTATCTTGCTGTGACTACATCTTTTATAATATACTTCCGTCTAATGCAAGTATACATCATTGAATTCATGTCTGAATCGGTTAACTTGAGTTATAATGCATGTTTCGCTACAATCGGTTCATAACATGACGGAATTGGTTTTCTAGTCGATCTCCCATTACATCGGCTCTTCGAGCCATACAATTGGAACTACCTGGACATACCGGTTAGTTCCGCCCTATGATTACTGATTACGTCTTGTTTCCTTGTCAATTGCAGGTCAAATTGACTGGCACGCTTGGGTGTTACCGACACTCTCAGACCGGGTCCGAAGCTAGCTGGATCTGCGAGAGCTTTACTGCCTCAAGGGTCGTTTCCGGCTTCGCTGGTGTGTTGGGCTTAGGGAACCACTTTTTGCGCCAACAGAACTTTAGACATGAAAGGACACATGAATACACACTAGTCTAGGGTTTTAACTGATAATTTCTACGAGTTTTACATATTTTGTATTTTTCAGGGACTATTCCAGAAAAGCAAAAAAAGGGTTAAAGAGCATAAAAGACACGAAACTTAACCGTCAAGGAAACATCATCACGAAGACCCTGGAAGGATCTAGAATACACCCGAGCAACCGGGGCCCGAGACCCCACAAAGTGGGGCCGGCCGGCCCTAGGGTGGGGCCGGCCGGCGCCCCCCTCTAGGGTTTCGGCCCCCGCTTCTGGAGTCTTCTTCCGCCGCCTCTTAGGTGTCATCTCGGCCCTTTGTTGAAATCGGTTTGATCCTACGGTGCACGTTCATCCCACCGGGCTATAAATAAAGGGGCAGACCCCCCTGAAGGCAATCCCTATTTCTGAGCTTCAATTCAATATCTCCAGTTAGGGTTAGATGTAGCAATTAGAAGAGACTAGTTCTTCTAGATCTAGTCTTGTTTAGAGAAGTAGAGAGATAGAGTAGAGGAGTAGAGATTCGGAGGAGTTCCGGCCTGTCGGCGCTTCTTCGTAGCTGTATTCTTCTGGATTCAGCTCCCTCGCCCGGAGCTACGTTCTGAGGTACTTTTGTATTCAACTTCTAATTTAAGTAAGCATTTGTTCTTATTCGTTCTTAAGTTTGCAACTCATATTGAGTATTTTGATCTTGGTAATTGCTTGATTTAAGTAGTATTTCGTAGTGTAGGCGTAGTGCCTAAGCTAGGTTTACTTGTGAATGTCTCCTGATTGGCCGGATAGTGGTAGATCGCGTAGGTGATAGCTGCGTTGAGTCCTCTGTAGTCCACTTTCTGTTGATAGGATCGATAGGTGTATAAGTGTCTGGTAGGAGGGAACTCTGATTTCGCCTCTTATTCATGTCACTGGCCAGTTAGAACGATATTATTCAAAGTTTACCGGTAGTTAGAACTAGATAATCATTAGCTATTCTTCTTTCTCAATATTATCTAGCCTAATTGTAGGGTTAAGTTCATCGGCTTGGTCATTATCACTTACTGTTCCTTGTGGATACGATATTTAAAACCTCCGGGTGAAATGTAACAGCGGTATATTATATCTGTGCGCTTGCGAATATCGGAATACAATCTTATTTAATAGAGTGAGTTAATTTATACCAACAGGGCGCAACACAGAATGAAAGCTCGGGCTGACAAGCGTCGCACCGAACGCACATTAGCAGTGGGTGATTGGGTTTATGTCAAACTGCAACCGTATGTGCAGCAGTCGGTGCAGTATCACAGTACCAATAAACTCAGCTACAAATACTTTAGACCCTACCTCATTCTCCAGAAAGTGGGCGCTGCGGCTTACAAGCTTCAGCTCCCAGCTTCCAGGCAGATCCATCCTGTGATACATGTTTCACAGCTAAAGAAGGCTCTACCACCTAACACTATCGTCTCTCATGACGATGATTCACAGCTACTGACCACATTTACCAGTTTGCCTCCTGCTCAGGTTCTAGAGAAGCGTTTGCAGCATCTTGGTGGCCTGCTGGTTCCGTCAGTTTTGGTGCAGCGTCTGTCCTGCCCGCACCACTGGGCCACCTGGGAGCGTCCATCCATTCTGCGTCCTTCGTCATCCATGGCTGCCAGCAAGGTGCTGTCCCCTACCACCAGTGCTGCCTCTACATCTGCGGCGCCTACCGAGGTTTCGTCTCTGACTCCGTGAGGACACGTCGCTGCTTAGGGGGGGGGGGGATGTCATGGACGTACTACTACCTGGGCTTACTCTGGGAATATTGGGCTCGTAAGTCGGCCTGCGAGCCGCTGAGGTGTATTGGGGCTCGGCCCGTTACTGTGCCAACTAAGTACTCGCTGTGTGTGAGGTTGGGAGGACAGCGAATAGAACAAACTTACTAATCCCGTCTCCCTCTCGTGCTCCTTCCCTGCTGGAGACGGCGCCGCCGTGCGCATTCGCCGGCACCAATCTCTATCCGTGCTATTAGTTCGTGACACGGCCACAGGTCTGCGAATCTGGTTCGGCCATGGGAATGAACCGCGGTCCATGGAGAAGTTCTGACAGTTCGTCATCCATCTGCTGCTCCTCCGCAAGCGCGATTCTTCTCTCCACACATGCGAGCTCAGGTTACGGGACCGGACCAAGAGGACTAACTACTGGTTGGATGATGATGAACTCGGTCTGAATCTCTGGATCCGCTATATTGTAGACTGTGAAGTTCGGATACTCAGGCTCGAAGTCCAGGACCTTCGTTTCAAATTTGGCATGCCTCTTGTCTCTCAGCATTTGACAACGCTAGCACTCTTCGGTGTAGCGTTAACTAACAATCTCTGCAACTTCTCGAATTGTCCGAATGTGGAAAATCTAGAGTTTGCTGAGTCCGAATTATTTTGGGTGCAGGGCATCTCTTCAAAATCCCTGAAACACCTGAGCTTCAGCCATTACTGTGTTTTTGATACGGGATCGGACTGGCATACTCTTGTTTATAAGCCAAGTCTTGTTTCACGAGCCCTTTTAGATGATTTTAGTGGGGATTTTGACACTGTAGCACGCATACTAACTATTTTAATAAGTGTCTAATTATAGCCTAAATAGGTTTAAACATTTTTCTTGAGATTTACATGTCAACTGTGTAAATATGCAAAAGATTCATCTATATTCAATGCTCTATATATATGTCTCTAAATATTTGATGTGACATAATGTAATGACAAGTTGAAAGTTTAAAGGGAAAGTAAACAATGCCGTAGGCTAGATAATAAGCATTTCTCCTCGCTTCCTATTCTGGGTAGCATGCCGTAATTAAATGAGGCTTTTTTGAGAGATCCTTTCAAGGATTGTGATGATATGGTATGTTACACTTGTCACGATGACAATGATGAACTGGCCGGATATGAAAACGAGTGCATCCTTCTGCAAGGATTATCTGAAGATGAGAATCTGACATTGCTGTCTGACTATGATTCAATCGAGGACCAACATGTCAACAGGCGTGATAATTTTAAATTTCAAATTTCAAAAAGTGTGCATTTACAACAATATTTTTGGACCCTAAACAGTTTCAATTTAAAAACTTTTCAACTACAAAGTCATAGACCTCGTCGAGGGCAACAATCTTAATATAAAGTTTGTCTTCATCCGAGTTCATATGTCAAAATTATGGTTTTTTTTTGCATTAATTAACCGAGACGGTCATTTTATTTACGAAGGTAATGGATCCGGGCATTTCAACCACCGTAAATAAAATGACCACCTTCATTAATAGCCAGGTATTAATTGAGGCAGTTGGATTTTGCAAAAGCTTCGGTTAATGTTTTGGCAGTGTCTTCCAAAATCATTTTTATGTAGTGAAGGCACTTTCTATACCATCTTCTATTCATGGGGTGTTTTGCTTTCTTACTGCTTTCATGATTTTTTTTATGATTTGCATGAGAGCTTCGTCTCCTGGATTCAAAAGGATCTTGAAAACCAAATTGATACAAAAAATCTTCTAATTTCCTTTTTCCAAATGCCCTTTATTTTTTGAGTTGCTCGATAATTTGCAAATTGCATACCTTTGCTCCTATATTGTATCTTTTGGGTTATTTTTTCCTATATCTAGGTTTTGATAGTTTATACTCCCTTCCCCTTATTTTCTTAATGAATTTCTAACCTTATCAGCAAATAAGAGAGGTGAACCAGATCTATATTTTCTTTCCAAAAAACTTGATTCAGATTTGTAAGGGTATATAATTTTGACAGGAAAGAATCTTTACACCATCTAAAATCTGACATCGTTTTGCATCTCAAGTTAATCAATTGATGTCTATTCTTTTCATAAATATCTTGATAGTTTCCAGCAAAATGGTACATTATGTTGTAGAGCAGAGTTGATATAGCATTTGAAATTGTTCTTGGAGATTGTTCTTGCTCATTTGTTAAGACAATTGGCCTTCCATTTTTCATCTACTTTAACGGCATCAATTATGGATTTTCTTTGTGTTTCATTTAAGTAGTGAACCCACCCCCCTCAGTTGTCCAGAAAATCCGATGACAATCATATGGGCGGCTTCTTTTTCTTTATTTCCATTTACTATGCAAGCGTTTGCATATATAATCATTTGATGACACATGGTAAATATTTGGTATTCTACAATCCCATCAAGATTTCATTCAACAATCTTCTTACCATTGAAGCATGTCATGTTAGCTGTGTGAGGTAGTTCTTCAAACTGAAGATTTGCATAGGTTGGCCTAGCTTAGTAATTTCTTGTCATAGCTGTTTGGGTTGTTGTTTTGAAATATCTAATTTTATTTATCATATCTTCGCTCTCTCCCTCAGCAATTTGGTTAACATTTTAATTGACATTTAAATTTCCCAGCTTGTTTGCCACCTCATTGATTTGATCCTCAGAAATAGAGGATCCTATGCCTTTTTGTTTTCCAAGTTTGATGATAGAAGAAATCATTTGGGTATTGGAAATATCAGAATGAGAGCTGGATGGTAGGTTTACCTTTACCTCGCTTTTGTTAGGCTTTGTTCCGTTCATGAGGATGGCTTCTATGCGGTTTGTTTGCTGGCCAAGGGCATGTAAAGATATGTTTGAGAAGTTTTGTTGCTCCACAAGGTGGCCTATGTGTACTACTTTTATAGGTTCACCATGAGTAGTTTTAGATATGTTTTTGAGTAGACAATCCTTAATGCTTTCTCCTTTGGTGTTAACATCTAATTGAATGGACTCAAATGGTGAATGAACAGACTCCATCTACTTTCCACTAGTAGTCTCCTAGTATTTAGAAACCTTTTTTATCATGGTTATCTTGTCATCGTCAGACTCAGATTCAATCTTATCCTTTTTATTGAGAAGCTAGTCTAAATTTTTTTTCAAAATGTCTAATTTGACTCGCATAAATCAAAGAAGAATATGTTCTCTTTTGCTCAATCATTTTTTTCGTGCCAAATTTCTCTAATTTTCAACCTAAAAGGTCGATCAACATTTTTGAAATATCTTTACTTTTTGGATTTTTTTTGAAGACCTATTTCTCTTATAAGAAGCTTTTTATCTATTTGGAACTCCTATTCTTCTAAAGTTATGGCACAATCTATGTGGCATTAAGGGTTAACTTCTTATTGATCTCAAAATCAGAGGTTGAGGGTTTATGGGAGCTATCTTGATCTGTAGCATAAACTATATTTTGTGGCCTCATTTAAGGTCTATTGTCAATTCTAACAAAGGGTCTAAATTGGATAAAGACTTTTCTTTTTGAAGATAATGTTACCTCAACATCCCCCATCAGGAGTCTCGATGACAGATGAGACTCAATTTGCTCAAGGTTTTGTGGCTCAACAGGTTGGTTTAAGGTCCACTTTTTGGAAAGTTTTATCTCATCCCATTTCAAGGCTTTTGGAGTGATTACATTGTTTTTATGATTGAATTGAAGTAGGGTACTCAGGCCTTTGGGTGTAGTTTGCTTTGCATAGGGAACCAAGGAAGTCATCGCTTTGTATTATATTATGTAGGTTACAGAAATGTTCTCACTTCTTGGTTCAAGATGAAAGCCTGATGTTTGTAGATTCAGGGTAAGAATTTTGTGGATATTTGGGTCCAAATGAGGTATTGAGAAGTCTAGAAATGTGTTGAAAACACTGGACCATTATTAAGGCTGGCTTCAACCATCCCAAGCAAGGAATTTCAAATCTTTTGTTTCTACAATCTCTTAGGCAAGCCAAGATGGAAACATTAAAACCATTTCTGGTTAAGGATCTAATGGCTATTTGAACTATACCAAAATGTAGATAATGATATTGGGGTTTAGCTCTTATTTCATTTATTTCATTTTTAGAAAGAAGATGCAAGGTTTCATGCATGGAATGAACACGAAACGTTTTCTCAGTGGTTTTAATGAAATAGTCAGAGCGAAGCGAGAAGGTTCCTACATGATAAATTTCTCTAATATTTACTTTATGGATTTTCAAATTAGCAGTACTTTTTTCAGTATCTTCAAGGCAGGCAGATGATGCATCTTTTACGGACATAGTATTAACCGAGTTATCGCTGTTACATGAGGCTACAGATCTATCAGAAGCACTAAGTATCCTTACTAACCAAGACATCTTATACAAAGACAAATGGAATTCAGATAGGTAGTTTTCAGTCCAACGGCAGGGTAAAACCTCACAATTAAGATCAACCTATAGGGAGATGGTTTCTAGTCCAATGGCATGGTAGAGCTTCACATTTAAGATCAACCTTTTCCTCTATTCGAGCGTCTAGTCCACTATTTACGCCGGTAACAACGACTATCTTCAGCTAAACAAGGCTACCCAACTACAAGAACTCTTGTAGAGGATCAGGATCTCCGCGACTATGACTTACTAACACTCTACGGCATCTCTGCGACTTCGGCCTACTACCACACCCTCTCCCCCGTTCGGAGAAGATGGTTTGTCCTTGTCTAAGTACACAAAAAATTGTGACTTGTTAATTGTTTTTGTGTCAACATATATTAGATTTTATTTTGTGTATCAAGGATTTTAATCCAGATTAAAAAATTACATATTATATCTAAAAAAATTGCAATGGACTAAAGCTGCACTTTAAATATAAAATATATACAATAACCGTCGCTGGCCATTAGATTTCAATCTCATGGTGGTAGAATTCATGTGCTACTGTAAACTGAAACAACTGAATCGTTTATGACAGAAATCGTGTGTTTTACATTGATGTAACAACGGTGTGCAGCTGCCCAAAAACACACACGAATATATATGATTGTAGCGTTCGGCTACAAGATGTTTGGACACACGCATGAAGTACTAAATATAGACAAAAAATAACTAATTGCACATATATTGCGTGTAAATCACGAAACACATCTTTTAAACCTAATTAGTTAATGATTTGACAATATTATGCTACAGTAATTATTTGCTAATGATAATTAATTAGGTTTAATAATTTCGTCTCTGTAGTTTATTAGCGAGCTATGTAATTAGAGTTTTTATTACTATCTAGAAAATCCTTCCAATATTCCATAAAACATCTGATATGACAGTTTTTACACCCAGTAAACACCCTCTGAGTTCAGATTTTCGTATCTCTTTATAACGTTTTCTAATAATGAAGCACGTTTTTCACGTGATGTTGATATATTATCATTATGCGTCAGTTCAGTCATCGTTTTCGTGAGCTACGGGCCAATTCTATTAGTTAGTTATAACTATAAATATAAATGGGTGACATGACATATGTGCAGCGTCTATAAAACCTGCGCATGCAGGAGGGAGATCAACGCACACATCAGGGATTATTGTCCCGGTTCTCACAGGAAATTGAGACGCTTGCCGTGGAGGCGCGAGCCATGGAGATCGCCACGGTTGACCTCCGCGGGGTGGTGCCCGGGGGCGCTGGGTGGGAGGCTGCTCGCGCCGCGGTGACCGCGTCCATGGTGGCGCACGGCTGCGTCGTGGTCGTGCAAGACGCGCTCGGCGCGGACCTCCGGCGGGCGCTCTTCTCCCGTGCGGTGCCGGCGCTCTTCGCGCTGCCTCTCGAGGTCAAGCAGCAGATGGCGTGGTCCGCGGGGAGAATCAGAGGGTACGTCAGCCAACTTCCCACCGACATGGCCGCCGAGAGCCTCGGCATGCAGCCCACCGACGCTGCCAGCATCCGCGCCTTCACCGAGATCCTCTGGCCGCCGGAGGGCAACCCGGAGTTCTGGTGAGATCGATCGACTTGCTTCAATTAATTCCTTGGCCAATTAATGTCTCTAGCTTGTGTTGCATATATTGCTTAATTAATTTGACCAATGACGATGATGATGCCAGCGAGGCGATGGTGCCGTTCGCCGAGAAGATGATGAAGCTGGAGGAGATGGTGGAGACACTGGTCCTAGAGGGCCTGGGCGTCCGGAAGGAGAGCATCGGCGCGCACTTGGAGTCGCTCGACTACGGCGTCCGGATGTCGCACTACGACGTGCCACCGGACGCGGAGAGCGGCATGACCTTGGGGGCGCACTACGATAACACCATGGTGACCGGGATCGTGCAGCACGAGGTGGAAGGCATCGAGCTGCTCGCCGGGGACGGGCGCTGGGTCTCCATCCCCGCCGAGACCGGCAACATCGCCTTCGTCGCCGGCGAGCAGTTCAGGGTCGCCACGAACGGGCGCGTGCCGGCGTGCCTCCACCGCGTGAGGACGCCGAGCAACCGCGAGCGCTTCTCCATGTGGTTCGGCCGCCAGCAGAAGGAAGGCGTCGCGGTGCGCCCGCTGGAGGACCTCGTCGACGCGGAGCACCCCCTGGCGTACAACCCGCTGCGCCACGAGGAGTACTTCAGGTGGCGTTACACGGAGGAAGGGCTCAAATTCGGCGATCCGCTCAAGGCCTACTGTGGCGTCGAAAAGCAGGTCGTCCAAGCCACGGCGTGATGATGATCGCATTATTCATCGATCAGCTACGTACACCATATATAAGAGCTTGCTATCATCTATCGATCAATATCTTAATTATGTCGTCCAACCGAACCTTTATTTACCAATAATTGAGTGGCTATATATCTACTCTCTTTATGTCCAACCGAACCTTTATTTACCAATAATTGAGTAGCAATTTATGTGTAAACTAGCAAATATGCCCTTGCAACGGAAAAAAAAATCCTTGCCAAACATTCATATGAAATGACGATGTCAATGATTCATATATACTTCCTCCATTCTAAATTATAGAATGTTTTGTTTTTTCTTTCTGAATGCATATCTTCTGCTATTATACTTAGATAGACACTATGTGTGTGTGTGTGTGTGTGTGTGTGTGTGTAGTAAAATTAATGTATGTAGAAAAAGCAAAACGTGTTACAATGTAAAATAGAGTATTTATGTTTTATCATTCAATAAAATTTAGCTTCTATAATTTATTTTTTAACAATCATGACATCGGTGATATAAGTGAAAGTGAAAGTGGTGATAATATTTTGTTAGGCTTGTGTCAAATTAAAATACAACTTTGACAAATTATTTCTTCACGTTGCAAAGCGGAGAAATATTTAGACATAAATATATCATAACCTTTTTTTAATAATGTCCATGTTTGAGCTCCATGACTTTCTTTGAGAACACAAAAAAAAAGTGAATCAGTTGATAAAGATTTAGTTGTTGGCGTATCAAGAATTTGTCTATCACTCGATGATTATGATGGGCTCTCGATTTCGTTATGGTGGTCCTTATTTGTAGGGTTATTTAGACTATTTAAGATTTCGGTTTTCAATTACTTCGTTGGATAATCGCCTGATCCAGATTTTATAATAAGATTTAAGTTTTGTTTTAAATCAAGTGCCTCAGTGTTTAAAACCTGCTAGTTCAATCTTTTCAAAACATACAGAGCTCGGTGCCGAAGTTGGTTTATTAGATTTTTTTTCTTTCAGAAGTAGGAATGGGTATAGCTTGTAACTTAATACACACTTGAGTTGATCTTAGGAACCGACTATCTACAATTTCTTTTTGCATTTTGATTGTTACATATTTTATTAGGCCTATACTTTACTAATTAGTTTTGTCCTTTTCATCTATGCAAAAGATGAAAGGTCAAGTTTGCAAGATATGGGGATACAGAGCTCAAAAAGGAGCCTATCGTTTAAAAATCGCACCAACTTTATGTGCTAGGAGATTATATATGAAAGGAGTTGCTACCATGTAATATTAAACTTGCTACTCCAATTATTTAATAAAGTTTTTTTTACATGATATATGCATATCGATTGTTATCATTGGAATATAATAAATTTTTTATATAATATTTATATAATGATACTAACCCGTAAGGAGAGTAGCGAACCAAAACAACACAAGCTGCAATATGACACTACTACAGAAAATTTAATGGTGGCGAGCAAAACAGGTTTATGGAGGCGGATATTGTAACCGCCTCCAACATAACGCCTACATTAATCATTGATTAACCGTGGCGGTTAAACTGCCCGCCTTGGTTAATACATTAACGCTAACCATGGCGGTTGTTATAACGCGCCCGCCTGCGTTAATGTATTAACCAAGGCGGGCAGTTTAAGTAGCCCGCCTCCAAAATATGTTCAACGGAGACAGGATACTTTTATTTGCCCGTCTCGGTTAACATTTTTCAATTAAAAAAATAAAATTTTGATTTGCTTTTAAATTTGAATTGAAATTAATTTGAACCGAGAAGAGACAATAAATAGAAATACGAAACAGAAATCGATATATACATATCCAAATGTATCTCATCACACACCCAACATTCAAGCATAGTAACTTAATGTTGTTTTCACATTACATATCACGCCCCCAGGAAGATATTGGGCAACTTATAATCCGAAAGGCGTAGCATGGTGCTCCATTTCCTTATCTTCTCGTACTCCGGAAGTTATTCTAGAAGGTCCATTGTCATCATCCACGCAACAACCAGCATTCCTCTTCCAATGACTGAAGCTGCAGTGCGGACAACACTCCAATTTCTCATAGACTCCCCGATACAGGATGCGGTGGTTAGGGCAGGCGTCAAACTTTTGGAGTTTCATCGCCACTGGGCGGATCAACTTCTTCGCCCGATAGGTATTGGCAGACATTTTACTATTTGGAAAAGCCTCAGTAAGGACACTTAATAGCTCGTTGAAACCAGTGTCTGACCAACCATTACGAGCCTTCACCATTAGCAACTTGAGATCAAAACGCAACGCCATCATATGTTTCGGACACTTGGCCTTCTCATAGAGCGGATCGATCGCCGTCTGCTTCATCTCTTTGAAATTTTCCAGCCATCTCGCGGACCCAAACAGAATGTCATATTCGTCAAGACGGTTAGTTAAGTTCTCAAAGAGCTTCGCATCCTTTGGCTCTAGTAACGTAGCACCAACATCGTGATCATCGCCACCCATGCCATCATCGAACAAATCCTCCACTGTGATGTAATCACGATGATCATCACTAATGGCACCGGCCGCAGGCCCGCCTGCCAGTGATGATGGTGCCTGGTCTGCATTCGTCGTTGTCGTCGATGAGTTTCCTCCAGCAGATGCACCGCCTACACTCGAATTGGCTCTCTCGCCGTGGAAAGTCCAGACTGTTTAATCCTCGACAAAACCAAACCTGATCAAGTGAGATAGAACCACAACGTCTTCATGGGCTTTCGTGTTTTTGCAGCGAGCACATGGACATATAGTTGTTGTTCGATTCAGACTCTCTCGATGTTTCTTCGCAGCAGCAACAAACTTTTTTTTGCCTCAAACACGTACTCGACTTCCACTCTCTTTATTTTTTACATCCACTCTGACCGTTCCATGATTGCAAATCGATGACAACCAATGAAAAAGGCATAACCTTCACGTGTTAGACAGCAATAAAACACGCCATGTATCGGAAGAATAGTAGGCACAATATGTAGCAAATTAACACCTAATTACATCTACTTTCTCTCTCCCCTAGCTCCATCATGAAAAACTAGATCTCTCATAGATTAAATAAGAGCCATAAATAACGAAAAAGTGGAGACAAATGTATTAGAGAGCACATGTTACCAACCTCTAGCAACCGTATGGTGACCACATATAAAAATATGGAGCAAATCAACAATTAAAATAAGTTTCTCTCTTCTCATGGAGAACTAGATCCAATCTAGATCTAGAGAATCTCAAATGATAAAAAAAGTGAAAAATAAAGTATTGAGTGTGTGTACCAACCTCTTGGAACCTCCTAAAGCGTCCCCTTTCAAGAAATTAAGTGACAAAACCTCCCCCCGATTAGAGTTCAAAGTCCTCTAATGGAGGGAGCCGTCGAGAAAGAAGAAGAAGAGCTCCCAGCTATTTATACTGGACGGGATTAACCGTGGCGGAGAATTATAACAAAACCGCCTCGGTTAATCGCCCATTAACCATGGCGGTTGTCTTATAACAAACGCCACGGTTATTCTATTAACCATGGTGGTCACCATAACATAACCGCCTCGGTTAATGGGCAATTAACCGAGGCGGTTATGTTAAGATGACCGCCACGGTTAATCGATTAACCGTGGCGTTTGTTATAAGACAACCGCCACGGTTAACAACTATTAACCGAGGCGGTTTTGTTATAGTGACCGCCTCGGTTAAAGGTTAACGGAGGCGGGCTATTAAGCAGCGGCCCGGCCAAACCTTAACGGAGGCGGCCGCCTGGCCTGCTCGCCTCCATTAATTTTTTGCCAACGCCGCGCAAAATCATTTCATTTGTGTAGTAGTGTGAGGGACAATTGCATAAGCTGCTAATATCAGGGGGACAAGTTATTATAGAACACACTAAAAAAAAAAGGAAACATGACTTGTTACCAACTGGGGACATTTATTTAAAATCAGGGTAACAACACAAAACAAGATAAGCTGCGGCCTGTAGGCAAATTATTATATAACCTTCTATATGAGCCGGGAAACATGACTAGCTGATAAGTTGAGCGATATTTATTAAAAAGAGAATAGTGATGACCTAAATAAGACAAGCCACACCTTAAACAGCAAATTATTAGAAGAAGCATTGTGTAAGGTGTCAACTTAGAGAATAAGTTATTTACAACTAATATGTAGTATTTAGGAATACATTCAAAACTAAAAGGCTGCCTAAAACTAATAAAAAAATACTAGACTGAAAATTAAAATTAGGAAACTAAAAAACTGAAAACTAGGAATAAAAAACACAATGAAAAAAAACCCTCAAGAAGCTGAAACTAAACAAAAAAAAGGAAAAACAGAAATGAAACGAAAACTAAAACTACAAAGAAACTGAAGAAAAATATACTGAAAACTGAAAACAAAAATTGAAAACCTTGTAAAACTGAAACTAAAAGAAACAATGAAAAAACTAAAATGAAACAATAAAAAAGATAATAAAAGCAAAACATAAATGGAAAAAAGAAGCTCAAGATGGGCTACATTTCCTACCTCTCGCACATTAGCATAGGCAATCGCAAGACTTCTACTAAAAATAATAAAAAAGGGTCCAAACCGCTGGGCCACTATCACGCTGGTAGGACAGGGAGGTCAAATTTTAGGACAAACTAAAATTTGACTTTATTTAATTTCCGCAAAACCATTTTCAAAAACTTTACATTTAAAATTCACCATATGCATTATCTTGCTTTTGCTTGATTGTTTATATGCTTGCTTCATTGATTGATTGCATGTTTGTTTTCTTGTGTGTTTGCCTCTCTAAAATTTATTTGGCACGAAATAATTCTCCTTGGCATTCTTCTCAAATTTCTCCCTGACACTTCCTTTCCAAATTCATTTGAATATTCCTTTCGCTCTTTCCTTGAATTCAATCCCGTTACAACCAAAATATATTACTTGAATTTCAATTCCTTGAATCACCCAACCCACCAACATTCAAACATCTTTGGAATCCAATTCGCAACATGTTCAAATGTACCTTAGTTTATTTTATGGGAAATAGAAAAAGGTCTCATAAAGGAAAAGTGGCCATCGGGCTCAAACCCCCTCCTCCCTTCAGACCTGCGGCCCATCTCTTCCCTCCCTCCATTCCACTCGTGAGCCGGTGCCCCTTCAGCCCAGCAGCACCAGGCCGCTAGACCCAGCAGGCAGCCCAACACCCTTTTCCCTCCCTTCCTCTCACTGACATGCGAGCCCCGCCCATCAGTCCTTTCGTCCTCCCCTGCCTCTGTCACCTCCCGCACGCCCACACCGGGTCAATGCCGTGCATGTGCTGACGGCTGTGACACAGTAAGCCTGCTAACCTCCCTCCAATGCCCTGCCATGCCGCACTGCCATACTGTGTGGAACCGACCTAGTACCAGCTATAAATGGATGTGAGAAGGCCGCTGCCGAGCACAATCTCCACCGTGCCCTCTCCACCTTCATCCTCTCTGCTGATTAGACGTGCGTGAATGACGCCGAAGCCGAGCGCCGTGGAGCCGAGCTTCCTCTACTGCCAGAGCTACCTCCACCTCGCCGAAGCCGTTGCTGCTAAGTCTACAACATTGAAGGACGTGTGAAAGCCCAAGTTTGGTTTTGGGTAATTGATGAAACTTAGTTTGCTAATGGTTACTCTAAGTGTTTCATGAGATTAATTAGCAAACATCAAGATGAGGCAAAAGACCGGGTCGGTGGAGGCCACAAGTGAGGGGCATTGAGGGCGTCCATGCAAATGGTGTAAGCGCATCAACAAGAGAAGAAAGCCCTAATGACGGCGTCCATACAAATGGTATAAGTCCATCATCTAAAGGTGTCCACAAGCTTCATCAAGGGATGAGAAGGAAGATGGAGAAAAATTAAGAGCTCAAGGCAAATGTATAACAAATAGGAGCTCTTTTGCTTTTGGTGATCAAGACTCTATAGAGAGAATGATCACATTTAGGATAGATAGCCGTACTATCAAGAGGGGAGAAATCGTTCGTGAAATGCAGTTATCAAAGTGCCACTAGGTGTTCATATTCATTGCATATGCTTGTAGATGCTAATGACACTAACAAAACCCGTGGAAAACTTTTTGAAAAATGGTAACACACGTGCACTAAAGTGAGAGACACTTTGGAGTGTTAGCGCATTTGGAAACGGGGTGAAGTTTGAGAGCTAGAGAGGGGTTTGGGTCGTCTCTCCCTCCTGCCAGCTCGGCAGGATTCAGCGCTTTTCGATGATTTCTCAGTGTAGAAAAGTGCACCAAAAACTTGTCGAAGTTGTCCGGTGGCTAACTCTTTGTAAAGGCGCAAAATCGTGTGCACCGGACGCTGGGAGCCTCCGGTGTGAACCCCGTGCTCTCGGGTCGGTTCGGTAAAGTTTTTCACCGGACGCGCGAATTTTGTCACCGGTCGCGCTGTGAACACTGTTTCAGCGTCCGGTGTAACTGACAGAGCAAGCAACATTTAGCCGTTGGAGCGACGGACGCCGTGGAGCGTCCGGTGTGATGGCTCCGCGTCCAGTGTGAGCGCGTGCAGCGGGCGAATTGAAATGACTAGTATACATGTCGTCGCACGATACACCGGACAACCACTGGACGCGTCCGATGTAAACTAACTGCGCGTCCGGTGTCCTCGAAAACAGTGAGTAATGGTTGGATTTTGAGTGGGGGCTATAAGTAGTGGAGTGGTCGGCCTGTGCTCTCTCTCTTGGCCATTTTCATTGACATAGCAAGCTAGTGAGCCTCTCCACTCCTCTCTCACACCTTCCACTTGATTGAGATCATCATTTGGTGAGATTGGAGGGTATCAAGTGCATTGCGTGAGTGTGTTCATCTAGAGGCACATGGTGATTGCTTTTCGTAGCGGATTCTCTTGTTACTCTTGGAGTTTGCTGACTCCTAGACGGCTTTGAGCTGCGAGGATCGTTGAGGGGAGTTGGTGATGGTCTCCGCCTCCGATCAGTGAAAGTGTAAGGGGTTTTTGAGCCTTTCCCGTGGGAGATCGTAATTGGCTACTCTAGTGGATTGTGCGTAGCTTGTGGGTCCCCATCTTGTGGTAGTTGTGTGGCACCCATGAGAAGGGCTTGGCGTGTAATGCCAATTAGCGTGTGAACCTCCAAGTGGGTATATCGCTACAACGAGGAGCAGCTTGCCGACAAGCAAGTGAACCTCGGTAAAAAAAAATTTGTGTAATCTCTCTACCGAGGATTTTTCTTGTCTATTGTGATTGATTGTATTGGTATTCATATCATCACTTTACCGACGGTATAACCATATCCCTCTCCTTTACATTTAAGCATTTACTTTTGTAAGTAGTATACTTGTGTAGTTTGCCAACTTAGGAGTAGAGTAAAGTAGTGACATAGACTTGTTGGTGTGAAATTAGAGACAATAGCCTAGAACGGTTAGGTGGCTTGCATTTCTAGTAGGTTAGTGCAAAATTCGCTTCGCCGTTTAATTGTCTAACCTCTTGTTGTAAGTGTTGTTTGTAGAAGTTTCTATAGGCTATTCACCCCCCTCTAGCTATTTAGGACCTTTCAACGTGCTGACTTCATAATGCGTAAGCAGATCAATCTTGCAGGTATTATCATTGACCTTAGACAATACTATGAATGGACCATCTTCTCGAGGCATCAACTTGGATTTACTTTTCTTTGGAAAACGGTCAAAGATGCACTGAAAACCATCCATAGTAACCATCTACTCAAAAAGATCTATGCTCCTCCTGGTCGAGAACAAGTTTTTATAACACTTAAAGTAACTAGTATTACTATTTTAATATTTGACAAAAAAAAAAACAGCTTTTCACGTGAATGATTTAGGGACTATTGTGTTCTTGCCCCTACTTTGAAGTCCAATTATGATTTTACCCTCATTTTTATCACCCTTGTAATTTTGCCCCTGTTTTGTATTTACGAAGCCTCAGTTTACCATACTTCTAACTCTCTTAGTTGTTCCTACGTTAAAAAATTTTAAAAAGGAAACCGTAGGTAATAAGTCCCAAGGACAAAAATGTATCTTATCCACTCAAAACCTCCCCCATCCCTACCGTGCTCTCTCTCTCGTTCATAGCGACGGCGCATCAGGAGTACAACGTCGAGGCGGTGCGTCCAGCGTCGAGGCCAGGCACCCCCCGCGTGCGGGCGCTAGGCGCTGGCGGCGGCCAGAGCCCCGCGCGGGCCGGCTGCAAGCACTGCGTCGGGCGGCCAGACAGCCATCGTAACCTGCCTCCCGGTCCCTGCCGCTGCCGCTCCTTGGCAGCCTCTTGAGCTCGGCGTCGCCCTCCCGCACCGCTCGCTGGCACGCCTCGCGCAGCGTCACGGCCCGGCCATGGCGCTCCACCTCGGCACACGAGAAAGATGGTGGTGGTGCAGCAGTGGACTTCCGCGGCCGAGACTGAGCTCCTGCCATTTGGGTCCAGGAGGAGGATGTGCCCGGGAATGGCGTTGGCGCTTCGCATGGTTTTTCTGAAGATCGCGTCCTTGCTGCATCGCTTTGAGTGGAGTCTTACTCCGATAGATGAGAAGAACGGGCAGGACATGACTGAGAGGCTTGGGCTCAACCTGTCGATGGCTACACCACTGCAGGCTACGGCCACACCAGTTTAATAAATCAATCAAGTTAGATATAATATTATCTATATATATTTGCTACACTTCTATTTGATGTGATATTATTATCTATCTATATTTACATGCCGCGTGAAATCATATATAACATGTTGCGCAATGATGCTGTCAATATTTTTTAGAAAATAGGAGTAAAATCACAATGTACTCAGATAAGTAGGGACAATTTCGCATGGACAAACTTATCCTTGTTAAGCCCATTTGACAGCGTTATCTGCTGTTCACAGAGTAGGGGGTAAACTTAAGCTATGTTTTTAAAAAAAAACAGGGGCAAACTCACGATGGTGATAAAAACGAGGGTAAAATCACAATTGGACATCAAAGTGGGGGCAAGAACACAATAGCCTCCAATAAATACCATGGAGTCATTAGCAGAATTAAGTTAATGCTACTTCACAGGGTTTCTTTAAGTGCAGCAAATGTGAATCACTTGCACCTTCTACAACTTTTGTAGAGACGAATAGAGCTCCAGATCTTCCATAAAGATCAAGCATCTAATACATTCATCATCGCAATTATAAAAAAAAAAAACAATAATGAAATTTTCAGGACCGCCAAGGCAAAAACACGATAAACAGAAGCCAGATTGATTGACAAGTTTGCACCAGCATTTATGAGTTACAGTAAGTATGACCCGATGCCCCTGCGGCTCTGCCTGCCTCATTTTCAACTCTACAAACTGAACATAAAACAAAAAGATTTCGAGCTGCCTGTAACAGGGAAAACAATTTCGGCGAAATTTCACCAAAATTTTCGAAATTTCGCTTTTATCGGTGAGTGCCGAAACGAAAAAATACCGGTATGCCATTATTTTTTTGTTTTTTAGCGCAAAATTAATTATTTTTTAAAAAGAAAATGCTACAGTGACCACCGAAATTCCTGAAATTTCCGAAATTTCGCTTTTATTGGTGACCACCGAAATTTTTATTATACCGGAATTTTTTTCCCTGCCTGTAACAGATGAAAATAGCACCCTTCTTGATAATTCCATAAGCTTTTTGCTCCTCTCCTCTTGGTCACCTACTGACCAGGTGTTCGGACAGTTTGTCCCTCGCCTTGATTCCATTCTCATCGGCTAACTGGCACAGCTGCTGCCTATAATTAGCGTCATGGTCGTTCGGCCATGCCCGTGCCTCATCTATGGATGTTTCTTCAAGGTCTATGATTATGTACTGTGCAGCAAGCAGCAGACATGGATTATCCGGGGCAGCTTGTGCTTGTCTGGACGTCACATCTCCCCCTGCAGGAACTTCCATTTGTCCTTGGCTGCAACAATAACAGCCAAGCCTTTCAGTCCCAAACAAGTTGAGGTTCGGATCCATGGCTCCAAGGGAGTGTTGAAGGCGGGTGTAGTGGTGGTGGAGAGGATTGGAGGACAGGATGGTAGGGCTGTATCTGATACCAGGTGTAAGAGAATCAAGTTGGAAATTAAGGAAGAAAGATCTTGGGTCTGCATAGCGCATGTTAAGTTGGGCCTACGATGCCTCCTTGGCCGGGGCGCGGGCGAAGCTGAAGGCGAGCCCAGCGACTTGTGCAGAGCTGAGTCGTGGACGGAGCTCGATTCCAGGTTGATTTCGGTGGCGGACATAGGGAACCGGCCGGTGATCTGGGAGATCTGGGAGAGGAGGATCAGCAAGCAGCGTGGGGCGGCGGCGTGCCGATGCGCCCTGGGGAATGGCGGCTAGGGTTAGGGAGTGCTCGACTCAAGTGGATGTGGCTGTGCACGTGTGGGGAAAGTACAGGTATGTGTATATATAGATTTAAAAATATAGGTGGAAAACAGGTAACACACTACTCTCTTTGTCCAAAAAAAGGCATTTTTGACTTTCAGATTTCTCGTTTAACCGTTCATCTTATTCAACAAAAATTTATTAATATTATTTATTTTGTAAGGACTTATTTTATCATTAGAGAAACTTCAATAATAATATGTTTATTTTGTTATTTGAGTAAAAAATTAAGTAAGACAAACGGTCAAATGGGCAACCTGAAAGAAAAAAAAAAACGTATTGAGTATTATGTAAGTGCGCTTATTTATTGGAGACGGCAAATCAAAAGACACAAAAAAGGTGGAACGGCTTTATGACACCAGTAAACATTATATATATTTAAAATGTCTTCTACTTCCACGACACCAAATCTCTTATGAGGTAGGTAAAAAAACATAGGTGAAAATGCATAATAATATTATAATTTGCGACTAAGATATATAACAAGTGTGGGTCAGAAAATATGGGTTATAACATGTATAGAGTGCAACAATATAATTATATTAGCTCCTAATATACAACTAGTCTGATTTAATTTGGTTCAGGAAAATAATGCCTGGTTTAAAACTTAAAGTATTTATATTATACAAAAGTGGAATCGTGGTTTAATTTGTGGCTACTACACCTAGAAGGTGGTGTGTCGTGGCCTATGTGTACAAAAGTGGAATAAATGAGGACAAGCTACTCCCTCAGTCCACAAAAGAATAGAACAATGAGTTACATGCTAGTCAAACTAATTTAACTTTGACTGAATTCATAGTAAATACTATTAACATTTGTGTCCTCAGTTGGGTTCACTACAAGAATATATTTCATAGCCAATTTAATGATACTCCCTCCGTTCTAGAAGAATATGATTCTAGCACAGTGTCATGTTTTAGTATCCTAAGTTATCCAATTATAGATAAAATGTATCAATATTTTGATATTAAATAAATATCATTAGGTTAATTACAAAATATATTTTTATAATAAATTGAATTGGTGCCATAAATGTGAAAAATACTAATTCGCTATAAACTTGGTCAAACACGAATCAACTTAACTGAGATGCAATACATAGTCGCATTATTTTTTGTGACAAATATTGTATCATAAGTGTTAGTATGTTTTTATAATTTTTTTGTGAAACTTTAAATCGTTTCTTAAAAAGCGAGAATTGCATTCTCTTTGGATGCAGAGAGTATATTTCATAAGTCATACAGCTAAGAAGAATAATTGAAGCCAACTAAAATTTGTTGTGACAGCAAAGTCCGCAATTGTTGCTTCATGGACCATATTGCAGTTCTACAGTAAAAAAATATTGCAATTAAGTAGTAGTAATATCATGGGTAGTGTCGGAGTACTACTCCATTCATTTCGTTTGCCTTGAACCCTTGATGGAATTCTAGAGGCGTGCACATACAAATCATCAGCTATCGAAACTGCGAGAGTATGGCTCCGTTTAGATCCCAGTTGCAGTTGCAATTCTGCACTGTAGCACGTTCGTTTGTATTTGATAACTTTTGTCCAATCATGGCCCAAGTAGGCTTAAAAGATTCGTCTCGTGATGCACATGCAAAAAGTACAAACATGTAAACATTTCGTCTACATTTAATGCTCCATGCATATGCCACAACGTTGATGTGACTAGTTGCAGTTGCAATTTGCACTGGATCTAAACAGAGCCTGTAAAACGGCAGCCGACCCCTCCAGACTCCTTTGGGGAAAAAAAAACAAACATGAGGGTACCTGTCTTTTTTTTTTCCGAATACACGAGGGTATCTGTCTGACAGAGTGACAGTGCTTGTCACAGCCGACAGAAGCAGGAGCAGGGCGATACTCAAGACAACCAAACCCCCCCCCCCCCACCCCACCCCCCACATTTTTATTTTCGTTTATATTTAGTGATCTATGCACACGTCTAAATATTTAATGTGCTCTGATGTGATAAGAAAATTAGAATTTTGAAGGGACTAAACAGGGCCGCGAGGACGCAGACGAGAGAGAGATTCCTTGCCTTGATTCTGGAATCTGGAGTTCCTCAACGAAATTTCCAAGCTATTTCGTATGTACTAGTAGGCTCTACTAGTGACGGCGATATTCTGTTGTCATGATTCAGACAGTTCGACACGGACGCGGTCGCTCTAGAGGACGCAAATAGTATGGTTTTTT
Source organism: Eremochloa ophiuroides (assembly GCA_038502445.1). NCBI lineage: Eukaryota > Viridiplantae > Streptophyta > Magnoliopsida > Poales > Poaceae > Eremochloa > Eremochloa ophiuroides. Next base: position 54,804,836 of record JAHLJS010000008.1, read on the forward strand.
TTGCTTGGCAGGGAAAGTTTACTTTTAGCCTAAGAAATCAGCTCTCCAACTATCGAAATCGAACAAATTTCTCCTGGGCTTTTGGCTTGTTGCTAAGTATTTTTTTTAAAAAATTAATAGGTACCTCTAAAATTTATAAATAATGTTTTAATAAAGATATAAAATTGGTAGCAATGTTATCAAAAGAAATATAATCTATCTATTTAATCATATTTTTCGAGTTGTTTGAACGAACTCGGATGTGGAAAAAAAAAACCGCTTTGTAGTTGATGAACTTTCTATTTGAGATTATTTATATGTATCCCTATTTATGCATCCATAGTTTCCAAAATATATAGCATCTAAATACTCAAATTTAAATACATAGTACATCTTTGAAGCCAAATCTGAGATTTTTTTTTCACGAATGCAGAAAACATTTGCGCATAGTTAAAAGAGGAAAATACACCCTCGGTCCCTCAACTTGGCTCAAAGTGTCATCTAGCTCCCTGAACTTTCAAAGTGATATTTATGGGTCCCTAAATTTGGCAAAAGGTGTCATTTAGATCCCAAACTTTTAAAGTGATTAGCATAGGTCCCTAAACTTGACACAAGGTGTCATCCAGGTCCCAAACACTATAGCTAATTTTAGCACTGAATTTTAAAAAACAAAATCTAATTTCGGGTACTATCGCTAAAATCTGTAAAATATTCTAAAAATTATAGTTTTTTCATACGATCTCCGATGAAGATGAGTTTTATATAAAAATTGTAGCTCACGATGAGATTTACAACTCTCTAGTTTTGAGTTTTTTAATTCGAGATTGTTAGGACACTCAAAAAAGTTAAACAAAAATTTTCAGCACTACATTAATTGCGTGCAAGCGCGTGTTGCCTTGGAAAAATCATATCTTTCTTATATGCTATGAAATTGAAATACTTTCTATACGAAAGTTGTAGCGTTCGATGAGATCTATAACTTTCAAGTTTTAAGTTTTTTAATTAAAGGTCGTTAATATTCTCAAAAAAATTTAAATACAAAACTACTATGCAAGAACCGAAATTAGTGTTTTAATTTTTTTGGCATCTTAACAACCTCAAATTTAAAAAAACTTAAAACTAGAAAGTTGTAGATCTCATCGATTGCTATAACTTTGGTATAGAAATTATCTCAATTTGATAGCATATAAGAAAAATATGATTTTTCTAAGGCGACACGCGCTTGTACGTGATTAATGTAGTGCTGAAAAATTTTGTTTAATTTTTTTGAGTGTCTTAACAACTTCAAATTAGAAAACTCAAAACTAGAGAGTTGTAGATCTCATCGCGAGCTAAAATTTTTATATAAAACTCATCTTCATCGGAGATTGTATGAAAAAAATACAATTTTTGAAATATTTTACAGATTGTAGCTATAGTACCTAAAATTAGATTTTCTTTTTTCTTACAAAATTCGATGTTAGAATTAGCTACAGTGTTTGGGACCTGCATGACACCTTGTGTCAAGTTTAGGAACTGATCACTTTGAAAGTTTGGGACCTAAATGACACCTTTTACCAAGTTCAGGGACTCATAGATATCATTTTGAAAGTTCAGGGATATAAATGATACCTTGAGCCAAGTTGAAGAACCATGTGTGCATTTTCCTCTAGTTAAAATTAGGATAGAAAAAATTAATATACAAATGGCGTGCTACTGATGAGCGCTATAGAAGGTCTAGAGGCTTATAACCATAGATGGCACCGTCGTCCTATCTTAATTTTTTTCAAGTTTATTAACTAACCGAGACGCAGACAGCTATGTATATTCCTAACGCAAGTTGCCAGCATAGCTTATTGGTGCCAAGTCTTCTTCAGTGAGCCGGAGCCAGAGGCACAGAGCACGGCTGGTCAAAGCTTGAAGAGGAGGGGGAAAAGCTGCTCGCCGTCGGCACCACGACCGGTCTGTCCAGGAGGCGGGCGCTAGCTGGGCTGGGGCGGCCGCCGCCGCCGGCGAGGTGCTCGGCCGGCCACGGCCAGTAGGGTGCTGGAAATCACCGGTACGTTTACTCTCTCTAGCATTTTCTCAGACGCAAAAACCATTTCGTGAGACCTTATAAAGCTTTTCCCAACCATCAATTTTGTGCATCTAGGTGGGTTGTATATGCATTTGGGCAAGTAAAGGAGGATTCCGATGTGAGGATATTGTTTACATACTAGAAACTTAGAGGAAACGGAAAGTTCCTACGTGGCTGCTATGGTCCCAAATTGCTTCTCAATTTTATCCATTAGGTCCCAAATTTTAAATTGTTTCTTGAAAAGCCAGATGTGGATACAGGGAGTATATATATTTCACAAGTCATACAGCTAAGAAGAATAATTGAAGCCAACTAAAATTTGTGTGACATCAAAGTCCGCAATTGTTGGTTCATGGACCATATTGCAGTTCTACAGTAAAAAAGGAAAACATTGCAATTAAGTAGTAGTAATATCATGGGTAGTGTCGGAGTACTACTTCATTCATTTCGTTTGCCTTGAACACTTGATGGCATTCTAGCGCCGTGCACAGGCAAATCATCAGCTAGCGAGACTGCGAGAGTATAAACGGCAGCCGTCCCCTCCAGATTCCTTTGAAAAAAAGGACAAACATGAGGGTATCTGTCAGACAGAGTGAAAGTGTTTGTCACAGCCGACACAAGCAGAAGCAATGCGATAAGACAAAACCCCACTTTTTCCATATCCATATGGACGACGGCGCCGACGAGAGGAATCTGGGGTTCCTCAGCGAAATTTCCAGGCTATGTACTAGTAGGCCCTACTAGTGACGTACGGCGATAGTGCCGTGATGATTCAGACAGTTCGACACGGACGCGGTCGCTCTAGCAAATATTATGGGGGTTTTTTTTTTGGCGGGTAAAGTTTACTTTTAGCCTAAGAAATTAGCTCTCCAACTATCGAAATCGGACAAATTTCTCTTGGACTTTTGGCTTGTTGCTAAGTATTGTTTTAATAAAGATATAAAATTGGCAGCAATGTTATTCTAACAAATATGATCTATCTATTTAAATAAATTATTTATGATTTTAGAAATTTAAAATATTATTTTTAAAAATATAGTATATATTTGAAGTAATCAAATTTTTTGAGTTGTTTGAACGAACTCGGATGTGGAAAAAAACCACTTTACAGTTGATGAACTTTTCATTTAAAATTATTTATATCTATTCCTATTTATGCATCCATAGTTTCCCAAATATATAGAATCTAAAAACTCAAATTTAAATATATAATACGTCTCTGAAGCCAAATCTGAGATTTTTTTTCTCGATTGCAGAAAACATTTGCGCATGGTTAAAATTAAGATAGAAAATTTTAATATGGCGTGCTATTGATGAGCGCTCTAAAAAGTCTAGAGGCTTAGCGTCTCAAGAGTATCCTAAACTTTACTCTAAAAAGTGGTTATTTTCCAACTCCTAAAATAGTTTTAGAAGGAATAAAAAAGGGCATCTCCAATAGTATTTAATATTTAACTCCTAAGAGCATTTCCAAGAGTTTCCTATACTTTGTTCCTCAAATCATGATATTTGTCAACTCCTAAAATGATATGGGGAGGAAAAAAAGAGGTCATCTCCAAGAGTTTCCCGTACTTTGACTTCTAAAAAATTAAAATTTAATCCACAAGTGTTATTTTTTTTTGTCTCGGTCTTTTTTTTTCCGCGGGAAACTCTTCGACGTTGCTCCTGTACGCCGCCGCCGCCGCCGCCTAGATAGATCGTCCTTGCTCCCAGCCAGCCTTCACCCGTGCTCGGTCCTCAGGCAACAAGCAGCCGGCAAGCAGGGAACAAGGAGCACCTTCACCTTGCGCTAGCATGCGTACAGTAATATGCAGCTTGGCCATGGTCTCCGGCGGCTCCGCGACGAATCGCGGCGTGTGCACCAGTCGAAGTCGGCCTCGTACATGGCCATCGATGCCCACGATCGCCTCCGCACCGCCACGCTTCGCCAGTGCGGCCAGCACCGCAATAGCGCTCTCCTCCTCGTTGACCGTGGACATGGCCGCCTGCGCGACGCCGGCCGGCGTCCACGAGCTTTCCTACGTTCTTCCGCTCGCCGGCCGGCGACAACAGCGTGCCATGCGTCCTTCTTCGTGCCCACCGGGAGTCCAGGAATCATCTGTGCCATGCTCCCAGCGAAGGAGAGAGGAGGCACGGGAAGGAAGCGTCGGCGCGCGGAGAAACTGTGAAAGACGGATGCGGAAAGACGTGGGTGCGTCTATTTGTAGGCACAAACCCAGCCAATTTGCCAAGTGTCCAAAAATGAGGAAGAGATATAGGATACTCTTGGAGATGATATTTTATTTTTTTTCAAAAAAAAGATAGGAAAGGGAAATAGGTAACTCTTGAAGATGCTCTAAAATATTAAATTTTATTATCCCACGTGATATTTTCTTTGCAACGGTTGTTTCTTCACGAGAAACCGCCGCCAGACGCATCTACTCGTCGCCGCCGGCCTCTTGCACGTGAGCATTGTGCTAGGATTATTCTTAGATGGGGAAGCAGTGGATTCATGTTAGCATTCCATCCTCGTCGGCACCCTTCTCCGGCGTGTTGTGCGGCTCGGCCATCTGCTGGACACTGAGCACCCCCTGTGCGGCGACATGGGCGGCTGCGAGTGTGAGCACCCCCCTGTGCAGCAATTTCTACCCACTGGCGGAGGGTGACCATTTCTACCTACCCAGGCCACCCACGATCCACTATGCTTGGTGGGCCAGCGCGCGAGTAGGCGGCAGGTAGGCGCGCCCTACCCACCGGTCGTGGGTAGCAAATTACACCCACTAGGCCGTAGGTGGCAAATTCTACCCATCGGACGGAGCTACTGTTGGGTGTAGACCTCTCCTTGGCCCAGATTTGCAATGTAGATGGGTCTTCTCTTAATTCTTTGAGATGGACTGAGCAGATACGCTTTCCGGATTGCGCCTTTTCCTATATTTTGCATTATATTCATGCTTAAGTCATGCAACACAATGAATCACCAAACTCATGGAATCTATTAGCTAATCCTAATTCTAAGTTTTGGTGCTAATTTATATTTATTTTATTTAAATGTTGGCGTATAAAAATAGAAACTTACTCTTTTTTTGGTAAATTCGATAACTAGTGATCTTACAATGAGTGCAAGATCAATAACTTTGACTGATATCAAATTTTACAAGAGATCACTGAGTTGATGTAACCTTGTAATCAATGACATGAATCGATAACTAACTTTTAAATTTGTAAGAGATAACTTGACTGATGCAGCCCTACAATGATAACACAAGACGTGACAGGTACTCACATACAAACCGGAGATTGTTCAGTCCGTGCAGCCCAGTTCGTTGAAGAAATCGTCAAGAATTTACTCTACTATTACTACCACTAGGGTTTTTGGCGTGATGTCGGGTTGTATTGATTAATTGGATGTCACTCACAATGACCAGGGTGTACTATTTATACCAAGGGTCTAGACTTGAGTTCTAATCTAATACGACCTATTACAAGACTCAAAAAGGAAAATACCTTAAAATCCCGTCACATATAACCATATAGAGGCAGGCCATTTAAGAAGTCCATCTTTGAAAATGGAGGCAACTTTCGCAGGACCTCTTAAGAGGCCTGCCTCCATTAATGTGGCCACTCCCTGTTGATGAAGCCCATATGAGCCCGGGTTCTAATTAGGACTACATAGACTGAGGAGAACAGTATCCCATCTCCCTACTATGCCCCTCACCCGGTTCATCCCCTCACAATTTTCTATGTCCCAGTGGTGCCCCTCCCTAGCGGTGGTGCCCCACCCAATGTGTTCCTCCCACCAGCCTCCCTCCATGCGACCTCCTAGTGGTGGCGGCCCTACATCGTGGTGCACATGGATCCCGACAACTCTCATCCAAGCGAGCTCCTGGATGGAGTGGGCGTTGGTGAAATAGGCAGCCATGCCTAGGTGGCGGATCTAGGCTGGTTACACCACTCGGTGGTAGATCTAGGTCAGCTGCGCTCCCTAACAGCGAATCCAGGCCGGCCTGACCACAGATCTGGCCTGGCCGCGCGTCCCGGTGGTGGATGCAGGCCGACCGCCCCCCCCCCCCCCCCCAGCGTTGGATCATAGGGCCATGCCCTAGCATGACAGTGGATGTTAGCGGCAGTGCCCCGATGGCCGATCTAGGAGGCCACGAGCACAGCGAGCATGGTAATGGCGGCAAATCTAAGCGGCTGGCGCATGCAAGCGGTCTCGGTGGCGGTCCTGGTACTGGGTTCACTGGTAGGTCTGCTTTTTCCATTTTTTATTTGATTTTTGCAGGCGGGCATACGACCACCTCCGTAAAAAAGATTAACACAGCTGTTTTCTCGTAGGCGGACGTGATGCTTACCCGCAAAAAGCATCTTCCTGTAGTAGTGTCTGTTTCAAAGCAATTCATTAAAAATTCTATCACTTAGTTGGGTCAACATTAAACTTCATCTCATCTTTCTGATACTTTTGAATCAACTTAAGAGATGGCATGGTGACATTTTTTGAACTACGAGGCCCTACAAATTCTGCAAGACAACATTCCCCACGATTATCATCTGAATTATCGGAATGATAGTCTACGACATGAACATTGGGCCAATGTTGCTTATAATGTTATCTAGATTCTTTGCTCCTACTTCCAATAGCCAAAGCGTTGCAAGACTTGGTTTACACTAAAGAAATCAAAATGGTCAAGCTTCTCTTTAAAATAAGAGAGTAAACCACTAAAAGCCACAAGTCAGCTAAATCTTTTTTCAGCAAATGAACACATTGAAGCATCGGTTTTTGGTGTATCTAAACCTTTCAAAGTAATCAACAAAGGACTCATCACACTGTTGCTTAATGGATGTCAAGTGAGAAAGCTTAAGCTCATTAGAACCTGAAAAGAAGTGTCCATGAAACTTCTTTTCCAAATAATATCATGATTTAGTTGAACCAGGAGCTAATCAAGCAAACCATGAAAAACTTGTTCCAGTTAAAGATAATGGAAACATGTGAACAGCCAATGCTTCACTAGAACTTGCATATCCTAATTGAGCCAAATATTGATTCACATGCTCTCTAGTGATTCTGCTGTCTTCTCCTCTAAACTTGATAAAATCGGGTAAATGGAAACTAGGAGGAGATGGAGCCCAAGATTATATTTACCTTCACACTTAGCGAGAATCTCTTTCTCTTTTGGCAAACTTGTTTTACCATGTTGACAATCGACATGTCTGACTTGAAAAGTCGGTCTAGCCGATGAACTAATATTGGTATGGCCGATATCATCAACCGACCTCTCACGGTTTTGCTTTATTTCGCTAAGAATTAAATTGACTACCAAAAACATGTGAAGGTACAGGATTTGGCATAGCAGTGGCCTCAGGAGGAATACTAGGCCCATAAGCTAATGTAATAAAAGGAGCTTTAAAACCAGATAGTTCACTCATATTATCATCAATCCAACCTTCAAGATTAGTCGTTTGAGGTACACTAGTGATAGGTGCAGTATAAGTAGAATGAACAACCATAGCATTAGTTCGTATCACAAGTGAAGAGCCTATTTGCACTTTATAAGCATTCATCGGCATGCCATAAGGAAAATCTATGGGCTTAGGAGCCGATGATGCTGGTAAAGAACAACTAGGAACAATAATTTAAAATTAATCAGTCATTATGTTGAAGATTATTAAACCAATTAATCATGCTAATTTCTTGTTATTTCATCCACTTGACTTGTTCTGCCGTAAACACATTGGAAGGGGTTCACCTACAGATGTAGTTAGGGAAAGAAGTAGATGTTCCATCAAAAGTGTTCACTTGGAAATTGACAAGCTTGTCTAGCTCAGCCACCTTGCTTGCACGAGTCTTGCATAAGCAAGCTGCTAACAGATCAGGCTGAATGCTTGACAGGATTTAATTAAAATTTGGGGGTATTCCCACTTTACCATAAAAGAAATAATAAAAAATCACCATCGGATAGAATGCTTGCCAATAAATTTGCGCTAGACCTGGACACCTGAAAGCCTAGAAATCAGAAGCATCAGAGCTTTGGAGTAGAGCCAATCCCGGATTCCCAGCGCCATCGTCGCGCCTGCAGCCAGCAGCGAGCAATGTGTCCCCGGTCGGCCAGCCACATGCCACTGCACGCCAGACCCTGCTGCCACGAAGTGCGCACACATAGCCGCTGGGCCACCTAGGCGATGTCTAGCAGTCACACGGTGCCCCACGTGCGCGCCTGCCCACGGCAGTGGCAGAGGCTGCCGCTGCCGCTTGCCCATGGCGCCACCGGGCATGAGCCATCGCTAATTTCGGGTTATCTCAAAGGGAGACTGTGTGGGAGTGTGATTGGGTGGCAAATGGCTAAGGCGCCCATGCATTCGATGGGGAAAGGGAGGCAAAGAGGTGTATTAGGTCTCATGGGCCAGCGGCCTGCGAGGTGGGAGAAGGTGAAGGCTGGAAGCCATACCAAAGTATTGTGTTTTGGGTCGTTTTTTAATAGAATAGTGAAAATGTCAACAAATACTCAATTATACATACATACATACATACACACACACACATACATACACACACACACACACACTAGAAGCTAAAAAAGGTTGGGTATTCCTGGGAATATCACTGAATCCGCCAGTGAAATCAGCCACCATGTTAGAAGCGTTGTTTCACTTGTACCTCCTTGCGAAGTACTTTTGGGAGCTGACCAAGAGTAGTAGGACGGAGTAGGTTATCCTCATTAGACGCACGGGAGAGATCACATCTGTTCTTGGTCTTATCTTGCTCATCACCCATCTTGATTTTCTTCTTCCCTAGTGGAGACGCCAAAAAACGTATTGATGTTGCATGCTGATCCAAATCAAAAACAGCAAGAGCTAGCTCGCTTGATGTTGCAATGAACCTTCAATACGCAGCAAAGAACTCTTGAGATTGACTAAACCGATCTAGAGACCGGTTAGGCTGATCTATAGCCTGTCCAACGCTGCAAAAGCCTAGGAATACCTCCCGGAGGTATTTCCAGACTTTTGCGACGTTATATATATAATAAGTCCTAAATGTAATCTTCAAGTTTATCAGGTTTAAAATAGGTCCAAAACCAATTTAAAATTAAACCGGCTTGAAAACAGTAGAAAAGTCGGCTTAGCCGACTTCGGAGTCGGCCTAGCCGATTTATATAGGCCCGAGATGTTGTTTGTCAGCCGAAAACATGGGGTGTAGGCTTAGCTGACTAGTGGAGTTGGCCAAGCTGACTGGGCACTGGAAATCAGGGCAAAAAGCGCTTCCGAAATTTTTAATTAATTTATCCAAACACCAAATTAAACGAGGCGATCTATATATGGCTTTTGATCAATTCGACTAGAGAAACGCAATAGTAAAGTCCATTATTGTATTTGAAGAAGTTTGGGAAGTCGGCTAAGCCCACTTGGCTAGGCTCGCGTGGCTCGCTTTCCTTGGTGTGTTTCTTTTAATGTTTTGTTGCACTAACTGATCTCTGACATGTCTGACATTTGTAACTTGTTGGTGATGCCCAAAATCACCTTTGGGACATTTTTGATTGTCTACACTTTGTATGAAATATGGTCATGAGACTACTTACAGAGATGTCTCTTGGGTTCTAATCCTAGAAAGTGTGTGGATATTGAGAATGAAAAATGCGTGACCTGTCAGCTGCAACCACGAGGTTGGTCACTGCGTTGCTTAAGAGTTTTTTCCCTATTTCTTTACAGTATTTTTTATCAATAGAGCCTACCTTCTTAAACAACCGTCTCCAAAATTCAGATCACAACCTCTAGAAATCATTTCTAGAGTTAGTTTCAAGTTCCCTATGATGGTCAGCCATTCCCACTGGCCTTTTGGTTACCATCGAGTATTTGAGTGGAAATGTATTTATACCCAATAGTTTCTAATTACTATATATCGAATGTTTTCAGGGTCTGTGGAATCAATACGAGTGCAATATATAAAGTTGTATTTATTAATTATTTAACCACACATGTCTAGAAAAAAAAATCAGTGTATCATTTTCTGCCAGATTCTCAACTGTAGTCTCGGTCTACAGGATCTTGTTGGCACAGGTTGGGAATAATATATCCAGAAGCATATGTATGGCTTCCTCATCCATGGATGCGAGTCAAGGGATATGCCAAAATTTGAAGACATTAAATGAAGATGACATGAAAAGAATTACTGACAACTATAGTACTTGTATTGGACAAGGTGGCTTTGGCGAAGTCTACAAAGGGATCCTTCGTGATGACTCTGATCAAGTTGCAGTGAAGAAATATATCTTTAAAGAGTTAAAGGACGAGTTTATGGAAGAAGTAAGGATTCACAGTAAACTGAATCACAAGAACATTGTGAAGCTCATAGGCTACTGTATTAGTGACAGTAATCTATTGTTAATAACTGAGTATATCTCTAAAGGAAACCTTGATAACATACTTCACAACAGTGACATTTTGATCTCTTTGGATACAAGATTGGGTATTGCTATAGGGTGCGCAGAAGCATTGAACTACATGCATTCGATGCATTTATCAAGTGGCAACCTTATCTATCATGGGGATATTAAGCCTGCCAATATACTTCTAGATGACAATTTTACTGCCAAGGTATCAGATTTTGGATTGTCAAGGCTTCTTTCAGGTGGCATCTCTCGGTACACAAGTTTGGTAAAAGGAAGTATAAATTACATGGATCCTATATCTGTTCATAGAGGATATCTTACACCAAAGAGTGATGTGTATAGTTTTGGAATAGTTCTCTTGGAACTAATAACTAGGAAAAGGGCGAAAGAAGGTGATGTTCACCTCGTTGAATCTTTTTTCAATGCAAAGGAAAAGGAGTTGATGGAACTTTTTGATTCAGAAATAGCAAGCAAAAATAACATAGAGATTCTTCAACAGATGGTGAAACTAGCAAAAGAATGCCTGAGTCTGGAGAGAACTCGACGTCCTAAAATAAAGGATGTGACAAAACGCCTTCGGGCGCTCAAAAGAAATGTGAGAGAGATTCCCCGACCCATTTTGGAATCATTCCGTTCATGGTCCAAGAAAGAAGACAATGTGCAGCTTAGGAAGAGCTTTCTCAAGAGAAATGCTAGCAATTCTAAGATTCAATTGGAACTCAGAAATGTGAGAAAATTCACAAAGGAGGAGCTAAATGATGTCACACAGAATTACTCATGTCTACTTGGGGGAGGTACGCCAGCTAAGTTATATAAAGGAACACTTGATGACAATACAGCTGTGGTGGTGTGGAAATTTCTTTATGCAGACTCTGAAGAGGCTTTCATCAATGGAGGCATCATCTTGTCTCAAATTGTTCACAAGAATATTATCAGACTTTTGGGTTGTTGCTTGGAAGCTGAAACTCTGATATTAATATATGAGTATGCTAATAAAGGTAGCCTCATGGATATTTTATGTAGCCAGCAAGATTTTCCCCTTGATAAACGTATTGGGATTGCAATTAAGACTGCAGAAGCATTACAGTACCTTCACTCATCAGCTACTGGCATCGTGGGACATGGTCGTGTTGCAGTATCCACTATACTTTTAGATAATAACTACTCACCAAAGCTTACAGATTTTTCAGGGGCATGTAAGCTTATCAAGGAGAGTGAAATTACAGGCAGTGACAGTGTAATTACTCGTGATTTTCTTGAAGAAGTGCTCTACAACTACCCAAATCATTTTATGTCAGTATTGAGCAAGCTGGAAAGCGACGTGTACGAGTTTGGCCGTGTTCTATTTTCACTCATTAGTAGGGACAACAATATTAGTTTTGATGAGCTTGTCTTACGATTCACCGAAGCTTACCAGACAGATGGTAATGGGAAGGCGATCTTTGATAATGTTATAACAGATGAAGAAGAGATCTGTGTACTAGAAGATATGGGGAGGTTGGCCCTAAAGTGTACGATCTTGAATGTTGATGAGATGACTATGAGACCAACAATGAAGGAAGTAGCAGAACAACTTCACATGATTAGAAGATCTTGGAAGGGGCGCACAACAGAGGCATCTACGCTAGTACCTGAAATTGAGGCTGGAGCTCATGAGCCAAGGCTACCAAACTTGATGCGCCACTTGTATGGATACAGGCGAATTCGGTGGTGATCATACATAAATTGAAGTGTAATCAACAATGTCCAGAACAATAACGGGATTGTGACGCACTATTGTTTGCAAAGCTTAGCTGTACTTTATTGGTATTTGTTCCCACTAGTATACCGTCCTGCAGCGTAGGCTAAAACCTTAAGAAACATAAATATTAGAATTCGTGAATCAATTTGTAACTTAAAACCAAGTAAACATACTTATCTTTCCTATTCTTTATTTATTGTCTAACATTATGCCCACATGCAAACTCTGTAACTTCTAACTGTTAGGATCGATTCATCATTTATTCGTCAGATCGGGATGCATTTCATACATAGAACAAATACAACAGTGTAGATCTCGATTCCTATATATTATCTACTAGAGAAGAACATAGTAGGAAGGAGTAGGGATGCAAACCATCGCTTGCAGTTGGTGCCGCCTTGGTGGGAGTAGTAGAGGCGGCTGGTGGTGGAGTCACCGACGCGTTGGTGTCGTCTGCGGGCGGCGCCATCTCGTCGGTGAAGTCACGGGCGTCGGCAGTGAGGGCGTTGATGTCGGGGTGGCGTTGCAGGCGTCGGTGTAACTTCCCGTCGCTGGCAGCGCCCCTCTCGGATCGGATTAGGGTTAGGATGTCGGTGGGGTGAATGGCGGCGCGGTGAACCTCGTACCGTGTGCCCCGGCCCCCACCTTTCCTATATAGCGCTGTGCGACGGGGGCCCACCAACCATGTAGGGTTGGGCGCCCCCGATCAGGGCGCGAGAACAAGGCCCATAGGCCGTTGGGCCTAAGGTTAGTGGGAGATCAATCCAACATTCTCCCCCTTGATCTCTCATTATTTCTTAGTTCTTTAATTTCTTACTTAAACTTTCATTTCATGGTTTTCTTATTTCATCCTATTCCATCATAGATTAATATATCGAACTGTCTCATCGTCACAGCAATTTGTGCTGTTGGACCAACAGCCACAACACATTTCTCCATTTTGGAATGAAATTCTCTTTGGGCCCTTTGTTTGTTCGGAATCATAGGCTTTACTTTAAACCCATGCCGGCTACGTGCTCTCTGAACACGTTGGGTGGCAAGCCTTTTGTGAGCGGATCCGCAAGCATTCTTTGTGTACTTATATGCTCAAGATTTATGACATGATCCCGAACTTTATCTTTCACAACATAGTACTTTATGTCAATGTGTTTGGCAGCACCACTTGACCTATTGTTGTGAGCATATTCTACCGCTGGATTGTTATCACAATACAGCTTCATTGGTTCATTTATCTTATCAATCACTTTCAATCCGGGTATGAATTTCTTTAGCCAATTCACCTGCCCTGTTGCCTCATAGCATGCTACAAACTCGGCGTACATTGTTGAGGATGTAGTCACAGTTTGTTTGGAGCTTTTCCACGATATAGCCCCTCCTGCGAGAGTAAATATGTATCCTGACGTGGATTTTCTTTCGTCTCCCGCAAAATCAGAATCTGAATACCCCTCTATCTGCAGGGAATCAGTCCTTCTATATGTTAGCATGAGGCCTTTCGTACCCTGCAAATAACGCAGGACTTTCTTCACTAACTTCCAATGTTCATATCCTGGATTCTTTTGATATCTGCCAAGTAACCCGGTTACAAAAGCTAAGTCAGGGCGTGTGCACACTTGAGCATATTGTAAACTTCCAACTGCTGAAGCATACGGTACCGCTTTCATTCGATTAACTTCATATTCATTCTCGGGACACTGGTGTTTCCCATATACATCGCCCTTGACTATAGGAGCAGGTGAGGGACTGCACGCATGCATACTGAATTTCTTCAGAACCTTTTCTATGTACGCCTTTTGCGATAATCCTAGAACCCCTTTTCTTCTATCTCGATGGATCTCTATTCCCAAAACGAACGAGGCCTCACCAAGATCTTTCATATCAAAATTTGAGGACAAGAATTTCTTCGTTTCCATCAATAGATTCATATCATTACTTGCAAGTAGTATATCATCCACGTACAGGACCAAAAATATGTACTTTCCATTCTTAAACTTCGCATAAACGCAATTGTCCTCAACATTTTCTTTAAACCCGAAACCTCTTGTTGTTCTATCAAACTTCAAGTACCACTGTCGAGAAGCTTGTTTTAATCCGTAAATTGATTTCTTCAGGCGGCATCCCATATTTTCTTTTTCTTTTACGGCGAAACCTTTCGGTTGCGCCATATAAACATTTTCCTCCAAATCCCCGTTAAGGAATGCCGTCTTTACATCCATTTGATGCAACTCCAAATCATAGTGAGCTACAAGCGCCATTATAATTCTGAAGGAATCCTTACATGAGACTGGAGAAAAGGTCTCATTATAATCAATCCCTTCTCTTTGCGTAAAGCCTTTCGCCACAAGTCGGGCTTTAAATCTTTCTATTTTCCCGTGGGAGTCATACTTCGTCTTGTAGACCCATTTGCAGCCTACTGTTTTGGCCCCTTTGGGAATGTTTTCTAAGTCCCAAACTTTATTGGCACTCATTGACTTCATTTCATCTTCCATGGCCTTAAGCCACTTGGATGAATAGCAGCTTTTCATGGCTTCTTCATATGAGGTGGGATCATCCTCCATATGATATTCTTCTGTTTCATAAACCTCATAATCATCAGAAATAGCTGATCTTCTTATTCTTTGAGACCTTCTTGGGGCCTCTGGCGCTTGTTCCACAATGGGCTGTGGTTGTTCTTCCTCATGAGCGACATTTGGTTCTATAGGATTCTGGGGAATAGGTTCCTCTTGTTCATTCATTGTCGCCATGGGAGAACTAGCAACAGGCGTTGGCACACTGGTGGCTTGCACTGTCGATGTACCAACAGCAGCAACAGGTAGCTCAAAAAATGGTTCTTCATCCATCGGAGTGGGCACAAATACCCGCTTCTCCTCTAGATTGATTTCTCTTGCTACCTTGCTCCCCCTTATCATGTTATCCTCCAAGAAGACAGCGTGTCTTGTTTCTGTAATCTTCGTATGTCTGTCAGGACAATAGAAGCGATACCCTTTTGATTTTTCTGGATAGCCAATAAAATGGCAGCTGACTGTCTTGGAGTCTAACTTTCCTATGTTCGGGTTAAAAACTTTTGCCTCAGCTGGACAGCCCCACACACGCAGATGGTTAAGTGAGGGTTCTCTTCCTGTCCATAGTTCATATGGTGTTTTAGGCACCGATTTGCTTGGTACACGATTAAGTATGTGAATGGCGGTTTTCAGCGCCTCCATCCACAAACTAATCGGTAATGTGGAGTAACTAATCATGCTTCTTACCATATCCATTAAGGTACGGTTTCGTCTTTCAGCCACTCCATTCTGCTGAGGCTCCCCCGGTGTGGAGTACTGAGCAACTATGCCATTTTCCTGTAGAAACCTTGCAAAAGGTCCAGGAACTTGGCCATAAGGGGTATGTCGCCCGTAGTACTCTCCACCTCGGTCGGATCGTACTAACTTTATTTTCTTATTGTGCTGGTTTTCAACCTCAGCTTTAAATATCTTGAATTTATCCAATGCTTCCGATCTTTCTTTGATTGGATAAATGTAGCCATAACGAGAGTAGTCGTCTGTGAATGTTATAAACGAGTCATAACCATCCACGCTTTTCACAGGAAAAGGACCACATATATCGGTGTGGATTATTTCTAAAATTCCTGCGCTTCGTTTGGCATCTTTCTTAATTTTCTTAACATATTTTCCTTTGATACAATCAATACATTGTTCTAAATCAGAAAATTCTAAGTGCGGAAGAATTGATTCTTTAACTAATCGTTCTATTCTCCCCCTCGAAATATGGCCCAATCGACAATGCCATAATTTCGAAGAGTTATTTTCAATTCTCTTCCGCTTCTTAGTTACATTCGTAGACGGGAAAACATTCACATTCATATCATATATATCATTCACATTCTCAGAGAGAGATAATAAATAAAGCTTGTCTTGTCGGAGGGCAAGACCAACACATTTATTATTAACGAAAATCTTACACTTGCCATCACCAAAAAGACAAGCAATACCATCATCATCAAGCTTCGAAACACTTATTAAATTTCTACGCAAAGAGGGAACATAAAGTACTTCTTTAAGTCTAAGTACAAAACCATTATTCAATTCTAAAAGGAAATCTCCAATGGCTTCAACATTGGCTTGTACTCCATTTGCAACTTTAATCGTTCTTTCTCCTCTTTGCAAGGTTCTCGTCCCACTTAATCCCTGTAAAGAATTCATAACATGAGTAGTTGCTCCAGAATCAACCCACCAAGTGGATTTTTCATAACATAAATACAGGGATTCATCTACAAATGTAATAAATTCCTCACCTCTCTTTAGCAGAGACTTCAGGAAATCTGGGCAATCTCTCTTGTAGTGCCCTCTCTTGAAGCAATACTTGCACTGATCAATTTCAGCTGAGCCATACTGATTGTTCTGCGGATTCTGCTGATTCTTCTGATTTTCTAAGTTCTGGGGCTTCTTTCCCTGTTGTTTGGAGGAAGAGGACTTATCCCACTGAGGTTTCCCTTGTGGTTTGGAATTCTTACCACCAAAGTTCTTTCTCTTGTTGTCCCTCACAAAGTGAGCAGTGTCACCCTGTAGGGACTTCAGTCTCTCCTCTTCTTGAGCACACATAGCCATGAGAGTTTCTAAGTTCCACTTCTCAGGCTGGATATTATAGTTCAAAATGAAATGTTCATATTCTTTTGGCAAAGAAGCAAAGATCAAATGAATCAGGAGGTCATCCTCCTTCAGCTTCATCTCCTTAAGCTTGTTTGCCGTAGAGTTCATCTTACAAATGTGCTCTCTAATGCCACCACCAGTATACTTCTCAGTGAGAAGCTTCTTCATTAGTGCACTTGCTTTGGCCTTGGTAGACCCAGTGAACAGATTCTTGACATGGTTAAGGTATTCTGTGGCAGTGGCACATTCAGGGATTGAACTTGCCAAATGTTCTTCTATGGTGGCTTTCGCCACCAACAAGCACTTGCGGTTGGACTGAGTCCATCGCCTATGCTCAAGATCATATTTCATTCTTATCTCAGCATGATCACCCTTTCGGGCATTGAACTCAGCTTCAGTTTCATCTGCACCTCTCACCGGTTCCTCTGGTTCAATAGGACACGGTGAGAGGATGGCATAATCGATCTCATTCAAGCCAAGTTCCAGTTCATACTTATCCCGCCACTGACGGTAGTTATTCCCATTCAGCAGCGGAATATTACCGATGTTCACATTGCTTTTGATTCCTGAAATTACACCGGAGTAAGTGAGAAACAATATTTAAATTAAAATATACATATTTACCAATGCATAAATTTTAGATCACCGTTGGGCAGAAATAAAATCAATGCATAATTCCTCATGGATAAAAAAAATTATAACATTGCTATTAACAACGTTGGTCAGAAAATAACAACATTATAATACCATCAAAATCATTCATTCATTTTTCCAAAATTAAATTCTCCCGTTGGTTCGAATTTAATAATGAAAATCATCATCAATAATTCGCAGCGGAAACATGAAATTCTCATCAAATTTATCTAATTTCCAAAAGCAAAACATTACGATTCTCTAATCTCTGCAAATTTATCTCGTTGGTTCAAAATTTACAGAGGTCCAAAAGTTCAAAATTCATATTCAAAACAATTCATATATATAATAAAACTGCTTTTGGAAATTAGATAAAGAAAAAAAAATGATTGCCACTGTGTAATCGGCCGATTTGGCCCATCAGCGGCAAACGGCCCGGTCCAACCGGCCGCACGCACGCGCGCTGGAGGTCCTCTCCGCGTTCAGGCCGCAACCTGGGCCTGGGCCGGGAATTCACTCGCCCGCCTGGGCTCAAAGTGGCCCGTTCGGTCAGCGATCAATCGCGGCCGTCGATTTCCATCCAACGGTCACGCACGCGTTTCGGGTGAACAAAAACCCCGGCCGAATGAAAAACGCCCCGAACCCTAACTCATTTCCTTTCTTTCTCTTCTCTCTCTTCTCTCTCTCTACCAGCCGCACGCAGTGCTTGTTCTACTCTCGCAGGAGAGCGGCGGTGGCCGATGGTGGCGCGAGGCCACCAGAGAGGAGAAAGAGCTAGCGCCATCGTGGCTCCCCTCGCCGGAGCGCGCGTGCGGTTGCGACCGCGCGCGGCCCCGTCGAGTGGTGTCTCGGTGGTGCCCTGTTCACTAGCGCACGCGCCGTGGTGAAGCCCGCCGGCGAGCGGCGGTTCGTTCCTCTTTTCGCCCGGCGTGCAAGACGACCGGCGGTGATGGGGACGGATCCAGGTAGGCCCGCATGTTCATGTTAGGGTTTCGTTCTTCTCGATCTGTGTCGGTCATGTTAGGGTTAGGGTTTCGTTCTTCCCGATTTGAATCGGTTGCTTCGTTCTTACTTCCCGATCTCAATCTATTCGCAACCTCTCTCTGATACCATTGTTAGGATCGATTCATCATTTATTCGTCAGATCGGGATGCATTTCATACATAGAACAAATACAACAGTGTAGATCTCGATTCCTATATATTATCTACTAGAGAAGAACACAGTAGGAAGGAGTAGGGATGCAAACCATCGCTTGCAGTTGGTGCCGCCTTGGTGGGAGTAGTAGAGGCGGCTGGTGGTGGAGTCACCGACGCGTTGGTGTCGTCTGCGGGCGGCGCCATCTCGTCGGTGAAGTCACGGGCGTCGGCAGTGAGGGCGTTGATGTCGGGGTGGCGTTGCAGGCGTCGGTGTAACTTCCCGTCGCTGGCAGCGCCCCTCTCGGATCAGATTAGGGTTAGGATGTCGGTGGGGTGAATGGCGGCGCGGTGAACCTCGTACCGTGTGCCCCGGCCCCCACCTTTCCTATATAGCGCTGTGCGACGGGGGCCCACCAACCATGTAGGGTTGGGCGCCCCCGATCAGGGCGCGAGAACAAGGCCCATAGGCCGTTGGGCCTAAGGTTAGTGGGAGATCAATCCAACACTAACGGGTTCTGATAAACTTACCTTCTCGACATGTTAATTTAATCCATATATATGTAGCTTTTGTCCCTTTGCATCACACCTCCATGAATGTACAGGCATTGCCGAGTTGCCGACGCACGAGAGCACGTCGATGTACAGGCTGTTGGAAATTCTGTGAGGCACGCACCAGCTCACCATCCTGGGCCACAGCGTCGCACGCAGGACCCACGGCGTCGTCGTGTTTGTCTGTTCCATTTCTGCTACAAAGCCGTCTTCCTACAGGCCAGCGGCGGATCCAGAATGGAATAGGGGGGCTAGCTAATCCATGGAGATGTTGATTGATAATGAAGATTTAAGGGTACTTTGGGCTACAGGCTGCTGCTATAGTGAATCAGTGCAGAATTGAGCCCCACCTAGATCCGCCAATGCTGCAGGCGATGACTCCCATAGATCCTGATGTCGTCAGTAGTCTTGGAGGCGTCGGGGACCATCAATTTTGTTGGCAGAAGATCGAGGACGACAGCGGAAACACCATGGGTGCTGATTTCTGCTCCATGGCTGATTTCTTCTGGCACACGTGCACAGTCGCGACGAGCCAGCCGCTGGATATAGGTGCCTGAATAGCTCAGGTCTCATGGGTCCCGACGACTGCCTCACGGTGGAATGCAGCTTCGAGCTGCAGGTGACCAGCAATACAAATCCGACGGCCACCGTCGTGCGCGGACGCCTCCTGGCCCAGGAGAGGGACATGGTGCTGCCGCCGCCCAGCATCTCCTGGCACCTCGAGCAGTCGATCAGGACGGCGTGGGTCGGACAACGGACGTCACTATCTCCGTGGAATACTAGTATAGTTTAGTAACACAACAAAACGGTGTCAAAATATACTCCATTAACGATGATATTGTCCTTGCACAAATAAAATCAATTTAAAAGGTTATTTTGCAGAGGCGGTGGAAAGCAATAGAAAATAATTCCAATCATTGCAAAAGGGCTGTTAGTTAAAACCCAAACTTAAGTGATGGTGGTTCTTACTCACATGTCATGAACATGAATCTGTAATTTCTATTCTCAACTTTTAATCTTTTTTTTCTCATGTGAAATAGACATATTAACACATGAAACCATCGAACCAATTGAAAACTCAAACAACAGGCACAAGCCATTGGTTGGTCATGCACGAGTAACCCAGCATCACACCATCCACACCCCCTCGACATTGGCACTCCCCGAACCTGCGAGACAAACTGCCTTAGAGGCAAGCCTATCCCAGACCCAACACTATTTCACGAATACTTACGTACATCCCTGTCTCGATCCTAAACCACATAGTTCTCGTAACTTGCTGTTTGGTCATAACTTTTGAATAGCTTGCTGTTTGGTCATATCTTTTTAATTCATGGCTACTCAACCAATTTTCTTTTGGCACGGGATTTTCCTATTTCCATTAAAAGAACGGACATGGTTTAACAGAGTATTGAAGACTAAGACGGAACACAAAATATGCTTAACCACCAGCATCTGAGGACAACCACCTAATATAATGCATTTAACCTCCAATGCAGAAGGCACACAACCAGCCCTGCAAAAGAACGAACAACCAGCCACAATCCCAGAACACCATCAAGGCTGAGCTACTCAACATCCTTAGCACGTCAACAATACCCAGCCTGATCACCATCTTCATGCGACTCACCAGAACCTGCAACACCATTGTTGAGCAAATTCACTGCCACCCTCAGCATAGTGTTGACGCCGTCTTCGATCATGGGTAGAGCATTGTCCAATGCCTCATTAGCGCATGCAACTCCGTGGCATACGATTTCAATCAGGATGTTAATAAACTTCTTATCAAAACATGCACGATTTCTGGCTTTTCAAATGGCCCAGCAGATAGCTGCAATCCCCTACATATGCATTTTTTTCACCATCCGGGAACCATTTCATTAACCAGTCCCAACAGTTATCTAAATTGTCAGGTATTTCGGATGCTCTTAAGCAAACAGCAATGCAAGACCATATAACCCCATGCCACAGAGCATTGAAAAAACAAGACAGTAGCACTTACCTCCTGTTTACAGAAATAGCACTCAGGATTACCCTTCCAATTCCTTCTAATTATATTATCTTTAGTTAGGACTACATGATTTGCAAGAAGCCACATAAAAAAATTAATTTTGGGAGGGATCTTCCCTTTCCAAATTCTTTTGTAATACCTTCCACTATCATCCTGGGTTATAATGTATAATACATTGATTTTGCAGTAAAAACCCCTTTCTTGTCCGGTCTCCAACTAATAATATTAGGCAGATTTCTGAAAGAGAGAAAGATTCCACCAGGGACCAAATTGTCATCCAATTATCATCCAATTATTATGCAATTCAGAGGGTAATCATCTCCCAAATCAATTATACCAGATTTAATATCTGCAACAAAAACATTGTTTTGCAGGCAAAGAGTGTAATGGTCTAGGAAAACCAAACATAAAGGTCTATCAAGCAACCAGAGGTCTTCCCACAACCTTGTTTTTTTGCCATCCCCAATAGATACCTTCCTACCTTGCAAGTATAATTCCTTTATCTTAATCAAATCTGTCCATATAGATGAATCATGGAGCCTATGTTTGACAGTATGGATAGAATCTCCAGACAAGTATTTAGCAGCAATTAAATCTTGCCACAAACCTTCCTCTTTTTCAAGCTTCCACCACGACTTGCAAAGTAATCTAGTATTCATTTCATCCAAATCTTTAATGCCAACTCCACCAATTGGAGCAAGTAAACACATCCAGAAATTCCTACAACTTTTATTTTGGTGATCACAACGATTACTGGTTCTAACATTGTTGAAAATAAATAAACCTATTTATGCGCAGAAAGACACTAACCGGAGGACAGGACAACAGCATTGTCTCAACCATTGCTCCTAGACCGCCTATCGTATTCAAGTGTGAAACCAATGTCATTGGATAGATAAAAACGATGGCTACAACTTTTGTCTCAGCAAACTACTTGAAGTATGCACTATTTATTCCCAGAAAATTGCCGATTAAGTCTAAGTAATTAACACGTACTTCTGAAATAATCTACCGATGGCCTGCTAGACTTAAGTGAAACCGTTGCATTCAGTTGAGGATCCTATGATAAAAATTGATTCATAGCAGCCGCCAAGAACTTCCAAGATTAAACGAATCCTTAGAATCTAACCTTTTTTTTCGTACCCTTATCTCCTTGCCTTCTTTTTACTCTTGGCTTGTTTCCAGTAAAAGTAATAACACCACCAGCCCCTTTTGCAATAAGCCCAACTAGCAACGTACGCACAGCCCTGCAACTTGTATCCCTGCAGGTGCAGCAATTACGATTGCAGAACTACAGAGACATGCGGCAACCCCCATGCACATCACACATCAGCATCCAAACAGCAATCAAAAGCATGAAGTACGGAGGCATGAACAGCTGGACGGTATGGCCATAGCTGACGATCAAGAACTTCCATAGTGGTGGCGAGGGTAGGCAACCAGGCAGCACGAGGGCAGGCCACAGCGGCGGCGTGAACGAGATCCCGAAAGGAAAAAAGAAGAAGATAGACGGACCAGAAGACACGAGGCAACGATGGCCAGATAACTAGTTCTCCAACTAAATTAGTCAGAAAACGTAAGTCATATCCAACGATCCATGTTTAATGTCCCATTCTAAATCCATCCGACATGGAAGCAAAACATATTTAATTTGAAGTCAATCAAGTTCGTTTCGACGAGATCTATGCAATAATAGTGTCTCGGACTTACGGTTGAAAAATTCAAATTGTGCTCGTCAAATTGTTCTGCTCGGTCAACCTACTAAATTTATAAAAAAAATTAAGACCATCAGCCAGATCATTAAGGCACTAGGCGTACTCGAGAACCAGCAAATCGCCCTGGGTTACATCATGAAACCACGCCTCAAGGTTCATGGCCCGAGATGCCTTGTTGTCGAGGAAGAGGTTTGCTGCCTTGATCGAGATCATGTGAGCGGATGTGCTTGCATTGTCTCCATCATCATGCACATCACACGAGGTGACGACAATGTGTAGATCAGCGTGCGAATGGAGAAGTCGATCAGCTGCCAATTGGCATCGAGACTTTCGGGCGCCGAGACACTAAACTTGCCGGTGAGGGTAATGAATAGCTCCCGCCATGTGGATTGGTTTGGTAGATAAAGGTTGAGAGCCAAGGGGATGTCGCTAGTACACAGAAGGTCAGCATCGGCGGTTTCAGAGCCATTTTCACTGGTGTTTTTTTAAACCGCCAATACCAGAGGCTAGTAAAAATTATCGATTTATACAGGCGGTCACATGAGAACCGTCTATACGAATCAATTTGTACTAGCGCTTTTATTACCAACCCGCTTGTACAAATGTTTGTCCAGAAAAACGTAAATCAAAATTTAAAAATATATTTAATTGCGGGAGAGGCCCACTCTCGCACGTAGAGTCCTCTATCACTCCACCTAACACTCACTTGTGTCTATATTCCATTTCGGTTCCCCACATATTATAAAAACTAAAGTATAAATTGATCGTTTGAGGCACTAAACGAATTCAAATGAAAAAATTGTCAACTACAAACTATCATAACTTTTCAAGATCTACAACTTTCATTTTGGTAGGTTCTCTATCTGAAGCTATTTACAAAATTTTAATTTCAAATCTGATAAATTCAAACTGATTTTTCGATGCAAGATGATTTCAAATAAAAAAATTGTCAACTACAATGTTTCATAACTTTTGAGATCTCCAACTTTCATTTTGGTGGTTTTTCATTTAAGATCATCTAAAAAACTAAAAAAATTAATTTCAATTTTTTTTACAGATGTTTACTTAAGAAAACTTTCACTAGTGGTGATTTCTATAGGCGGATTTCTTAAGAAAACTGCTAGTAAAAATGGATATCTACTAGCGATTTTTTTTAAGGAACCGTCTGTACGAAACATGTATTTGTAGTGGCGGTTTCTACATGCTGTTTTTTTAAGAAAACTGCTAGTGAAAATTGATTTGTACTTGCGGTTTTCTTAAGGAACTGTCTGTACAAAACATTTTCAGTGGCGGTTCGTTATTTGGGTCCGCCTGCATATGTTTACGGACGTCCGATAAGAGAAACCGTCTGTAAAAAAATCATGGTGTCGAGGCAAAAGATCTGTATACTAGTGTGTGAGTCTTGGCGTTGATGGTTGAGAGCACCGAGGTTAGGCTCTGATGGTTGAGAGCACCAAGGTTAGGTTCGGGAGAGCAAGGGAGGGGGAGAGCACTGATGATCATGGCGGCCAGAGCAGGGGCAGCTTGGACGTTGTCGTTCTCCATGGGTGACGGAAAGATGCAGTGGAAGGGTCAGGCCAGATTGTACGGCTGGCTGGCTAATTGTTGTGAGAGAAAAATACTGCTAAATGGCTATCTAAAACTGGCTGATAAGTTCAAGCGAACAGAGCCTTGTGAGAATGCAATACTCCATTAGAGAGAGTATAAAAGTATCTACTGTTTCAATCATTGATACAAGTATCTATAGATAGTAGATTATACAATCATAGTGTGTGTTAGCGTTCCAACTTCTAGATGATTCGTATTCTAATACATTTTTCCTGTCTGGTTCCTCCCATATTCTTACCTAGACAAAACCAGTTAAATTTTAGTTAGAGATCAAAATATACATAATCCCTTTAGTTGTTTTAACACAGCTAAACCTACCTAAAAGCCCTCAACAACCAAACTATCCCCCCGCTATGGTTTAGTTAGAGGTTCAAATACCCTTAGGTAAAATTTAGCTAACTAATCTTTGGTTGGCTAAATTTTAATTAGCACTGCCACTTAGCTAGCTAAATTTAATTGGAGGTACATCGAAATTGGGCCTAAATAGAGCAGTGCAGCTCGAGGATTAGAATAAAGGGCAGACAACTCAAGACTGAAAATCTCTTCTCCGCACCCATCGCCGTCTACATCTTCGCGAAGAGAGAGAGATTCCTTGCCTACCCGCGGCTTGATTTCTGGGAAGGGAGACGATCGCTCGTCGCTTCCTCAAACAAATTACGGAGCCATGTAATATAGGACATCATCGGTGACGGCGACGGCTCTCCGGCGATGATTCTGACAGATGCTGGCCATCGGTGTTACTTTTATATATATAAGACAAGGATTAGATGACGAATCGACTATTTTAATCCTGTTTATTTATCTGTCGCATCGCCAAGCCGCCCGTAATCTACTAGTTTTCAAAGTCAAGCGTCGTGGTCAACGCCGCCCGTTCGCCAGCTGGCTGCGGAGCCTCCTTGCTTTATAGATGTGCAAACGGGCTTGGCCCGCGTTGGGCTGCCACTAGCCCGGTCCGAAAAAGCACAGTCTAGACCCGGTGCAGCATGGCCTGCCTTGTGCTCGTCATCTCGTGCTTCGCCATATCGGGCCGTGGCAAGGCCGTGACAATAGCCTACAGTTCCTACCCAAGCACGACATGAAAAATGGGCCGGCACGACATGGCCGAATCATTTTCTATGGTTGATTGTCTTTGCGTTAATAGTAGCCATTAGATTAAAAACCTTATGTACAAAAACCAATCTCCCCACAACACCTCTCTGATTTCCCTCACACACCACCGCTCCTACTCCCTCGCACAAGTGACGCGCAGGATGTAGCTTCGCTGCTCCAATTCTTCTCGCTCGTCGTTCCTCTCCACCGCTCAGGCCTCTCACCACAGCGGTGTAGCATTTTCTCCTCGCTTCACTCCGCCGCTCCCAGGTCAAATCCTCATGGCCTTAGCGGCTCCAGCTCCAATCCGGTGACGACGGCGTGGTTCCGGCGGCTCCTGTTCGTCCAGCGACTTCAGAGGCTCCGGCGGTGATGGTGCGGTGTTGTGCAGCCTCACGCGCTAGATCGGTGTCGGCACGGGCACTACCGGCCACTGTGCCCAGCGGCACGCCACGCCACGATTCAAGGACGGGAGGGTTGTGCGTGGACCGCGGCATAGGCATGGCAACACAACTTAGCACTGCAGTGCCGCCCATGCCTGACAGTGCGATGCCTGATAGTGCCGTGCTTCGCCATGCTTGTGGACGGCTGTTTGGACATTCATATATATTGCTTGTTTTGTTGCCGAGTCCTCTTGTGCAGAGCGCCAGAGACTACAAAGTAATCAAGGCTTGCTGGTCAAAGGCTCTGAGGAGGAAGAGGGAGGGCGGCGGCAAGCTTCGTCGTGAGATCAGCGGAGGTGCGCACATCGGCCGCCGGCGACTTGCGAGACTGCGCGTGCGCGGCTGGCCATTCCGAGTCGGGTGATCTGACTCCATCGCACGGTCGTTTCCTGGCCTCTCTCTCTCTTTCCCTTTGAGATGCAGAAAGTTTTTTTCGAAGGAACGGCAAAAGTTTTGCCACGATTTCTATTAGACGAAGAAAAAGAAAAGAAAGGGGTCGGCCCAGTTTTTTGAACGGAAACCGGGCCCAAAAACCGTAACAAATGGGGAGAGAGCCACGCTCATCTCGCACAACCCTGACGCATCTGCCAAATACAACGTGAGAGCACAACTCCACACACAACTCAACTATGTACCAAACTGTAAGCACAACTCAACACCACTATTTGTAACTCAACCGGTCGGATTGGGACATCGACATGGTTGCGCACCTCAACACATATACCAAGACCACCAAGCCGCACCTCCAAAGGAGCCGCCAACAAGCAACCCACCTTGCGAGCGCCGTCATCCCCGACGATATCCCGCACCAACCAGCCACTGCCGAGCAAAAACTAGTTGGCACGGTCCGCTGCAAGCCAAGTGACCACCACACCAACTCCACCGTGCCGCCAATGTCTTCTGATCACGCACAGTCGATCTTCAAACCTCGACCAAATGTTGGCAAAGGTCAAAAAGGAGCCCACCCCAGGCTCCCCAAACAACTGAAACAACGCACCGGATCATGGCACTGAGACAACTCATCCTGGTCAGATTGGGACACCAACTTAGACCTCGACGCGTGGGGGCCTCGCCACATCCACCGCCGCACACCACTCCACTACTCACCAAGGATCTAGGCATGCTTCGCCGTTTAGGGAGACCAAGAAGTCGAGCCACTCCGCAACCTCACCTTTGTCGTATCACTGCTGGAATCTCCACTGCCACATGGACAGAAAAACCTCTGGAGACACGGCATAACCCGCTGCCTAGGTCGGATTGGGACATCGACCCAGGCCTCCACTCATTCTTCCCCACCGGACTGGACGACTTGCTCCGGCAAAACTCTACTAGCACTACTCAAACACAAAGAAAAGGAAAACAGGGAAAACAAACTCCCCATCGAAGCCACCGGGAGCATGAACAAGACCAGGCACGAGGGACGGGGCCGCAGGGCAGGGCTGGAAAGCCTCACAATGCGTTCAAGAAGGACATGACGCCGAAGGCGCCGACATCGCAAGCCTGCAAGGAAAGGTTTTCACCTACAAATCCAGACAACAACAGGGGGAGAGGTGTAGGAAGGACGCCTCCAAGGAGGAAGCGACATCCACAGACGCCGCCGTCCAAGCTTTTGCCAAGACCTCTCACCCTGCAACGCTATCCCGCCGCCGCAGCCGTCCCCACCATCACCACGATGACGGCAGATGGGCAGCCACCATCTCCGCATGACAGTGCCAGCCGCGCCACCATGGCGCTGCGGGCAAGCCCCCGCCAAGCTGAGGCCGGCCACGCCACCACGACGTCGCCAACGGACTGTCACACTACCACCGCCACAGCGTGCAGGAGGACAGGAACCACCCGCGCACAGCCAGAGGCACGACCAGCAACTCCGAGCACGCCGAAGCCGCCGGAAGACCGCGACTCCAGCAGCCTGGGAGCGGTTGGGGGCCAACCACGGCTGGCCCCGGCCAGCCACGGCCTGGCCTCGACGACGAGGAGCTGACGCCAATGCCAAGGAGGAAGGACCGGCCGAGGAGGACTCACCGGCCGGATCCGCCCAGCCCCCAGCCCGCACCCCCTAGCTCCATTGCCGCCGTGCAGCAGGAGAGAGGCGGGAAGGGCGGCGAGCGGAGCATGGCGACCAAGGCCCTGCACCGCGTCGTCCAAGGCAGCTCGCCGTCTCCACGACAGGGACGCAGCACCACCGGAACCGCCCCGGGCGTCCATGGACAGAGCCACCGCCGCTGCCGCAGATCCGCCCCGGGAACAACTCCACGTCGTAGATCCGGCCGAGGGGCAACAGATCCACCTGCCCCGAAGCAGGGAACCGCATAGGAGCAAGGTGCTTGGAGCATGGAGCCCGGAGCTCGGAGAGAGAGATAGAGAGGGAGGGAGGGAGGAAGGAGACCCAGCGCCACCATCCTTGCTGTCCGCCGGCCCGCGGCGTTGAGCTCCGGCGGTGGCCGGGAGGAGCTGGCGTCGTGGAGAGGTTAGCGGCGGCGGAGAGGGGTGCCGCCCGAGTCGCCCTCGAGGCGACGCGGGGGCCGGGTCGAGGCTCAGACTTGAGATGCAGAAAGTCATTTTTCGCAAGATCTTATAGAGCTTTTTCACCCCAACCATCAATTAGTGTTGTGCAGATTGGTGGATACATATGAAAAAACATATGCTTAAGCATTTCTTAACCATCAATCAGCCTTTTCCATTACAGGCATCACTGCATTGGCGGCTAAATCCTCATTTTGGACAGAAAGCTATGTAATATTTTTTTCACTCTTCGTATGGATCAAACGGAGCTCTATTAGTGCCACTCAACTCGCAGCTGTGCTCAAACAGGTTTATCTTTCATTCTTCTCATTAAACTAATTCTTCCTTGTTGTCCTTAATTTCAGAAAGTAATTGTCCTAAGAACATCTAATATTCCACCTACCCTTTTGAAGTGCAGAGTACTCTGCATTTATATGACAAGAAATTTGGCTACAAGTTGCAGATCTAGGTACTCCATCCGTCCTGTTAAAAGTGTTATTTTTGACTTCTAAGCTTCCTGTTTAACCGTTCGTTTATTAAAAAATTTTGTGTGAATAATAAAATAATTAAATCACTATTAAAGTACCTCTAAGTGACAGATCTTTCATGTTTCCTATTCAGAAAAATAGTCGCTTTCTTCAAAAGTGTCATTGTAGTATTCTTGTTGTTAAAATTTTTAAGAAGTATTAGCCACCTTTTTATCTCCAAAAATGTTTATTATAAAAAATAAATTCAATGATTTATCTAACGATAGTAATTATATATTATAAATATCTATTTAGTCAAAGTTAAAACGATTTGACTCTTCATAAAACAAGAACAACACTTATTTTTTTTACGGATAGATAGATGTACCTGACAAGTGACAAGACAGAACGACGAGGAACACTGATCTTGGGGTGTGTTGGACGTGTTTAAGCGGCTGCAGCGTGAGGGTGTGCCACTGAAGGCGACCACATTCGTTGGGGCGTTCTCAAAGAGTGCTCCTACGGTCCCACCCAGGGAATTCAGGGTTCGCTCCCGGAATGCCGCAAAATTAGTTCACCTATTCTGTAAACTCAATTATATTGGACAGATAAATTTGTTGTGTGATTGCCTTTGGATAAATTGACGTATTTAATTAATAGGCGTTCAGAACTGTAGGCGTTTTTCAGTTTTTTTTCCATTATTTTTCAGACACAAAACAATGTTTTCTCTCAGAACAAATAAGTATCAACCGAAATAAGCACTTATTTCATACCAATGGGCAGGGAGCTTCCACAAGTGGCACTGATGGCTGCCCAAATTTTTAATGGAGTTACTAATTTTTATAATGGCATTCGCTAGAAAAGACACATTTATATTTCTCTAAACACTAATAGAAGATCACGCATGCTCACCGGACTTCGCCCGCACAACTACCCCAGCCCTCGCACACCCGTCCGAGAGGCCGAGGCCGCTAACACGGTCATCTTCTTCCTCCCACCGTCTTTGTCCCTCCCTCTCCCCAGGGCCCGGCGACGGTGATGGCAACCGGCAAGCACCTGCCCGGTGACCCTCGACTCGCGCCCACGCACCACCCCCCCCACGCCCGTGCACTGCCTCCCCACGCCCGGCCATGGCGGATCTAGCGGTGCCGACAGCGGATCTGGCCGCGGCGGTGGCGGTTCCGCCGGATCCGGTGGCATCGGCCATCGATCCGGCCCAAGTAGGCCTCCTCCACCTCCCGTCTCCTCTCTCTCTCCTCCTCCTCCTCCTCCTCCAACTCAGGCGAGCTTGGGTTTTGGCAAGCGCCCTGTTCTGTCCCAACTCCGACGGGGTATAGAAGGCCGGCCAAGGGGAGGAAGGCCGGCTAGGCGTGGGGATGGAGGCGGGCGGCTTCGGGTCCTGACGGCGTTGGAGGCGGCCGGAAAGGTCAGGGCAGGAGAGCTCGGTCGCCAAAGTTGGGGAAGGCGGCGGCGAGCTCGGTCGCTAGAATTAGACAAGAAAGCCAGCGTTCGGAAGAAGGGGAGAGGAATTAAGAGGGAGTTCACCGCGGCACGGTAGGGTCTTGTTTGAGCTCAGATGGGGGCGAGGGTGCCAGAGCTGGGGGCAAAGCAAAGGCTGTTGGCGCGAAATCTCGTCCGCGCTCAGCACACCAACGAAACCGAAACGGACTTGTGGAGCATAGAGCGAATAGACCCAGCTAGTTTCGACAATCGGCGTGAATGAGCACCGATGACTCTAAACGTGCCAGTCAATTTGACCTGCAATTAACATGTGAGAAAAGAGTTGATCAGTAACACAATGTGGAACCACTGGTGTGTCCCGAGTGGTTCTAAATATCTGGCCCGTTGGGCCTTCTCATCTGGCCAACGGCTAGAGAGCCGATACCCGATAGCATGAATCGATTGTATCAATATAATAGAAACATCCGATATGTATTTAACCGATTCACGGATAATATAAATGAAAGCAAGTTATACTGAACAGATCTAAATCATACGCTGCCTTGTGCAACAATACATGTTTTAATCTATCACATCCATTAATTAAGATCGACCGAATCGTTACAGCTAACAATGCACTTGAGTCGATCTTAACATGATTGAAACACAAGACAACATATGAAAGAGATCAGGAAAATATAACGTGCAGCAAGCAAGCACATGCAGACTCGGCTGAACAGCCGATCTGATAAAAATATAGGCAACATACAAGCCTATAAAGTAAACGATGCTTTGACCCTTTAACCAATTTACCTAACCCGTCGCTTGCGTCAAGGAGATTGACCGAATCGTTGCGGCCCATGACGTAAACTAATGATTAGATCTATTAATTAAAAACTCTCGACACAACTTACTTTATTACTTGAGTGCAATCTATACACAATCAAGATCTGATCTAACTGGCTAATGACAAACAGATCTACTTAAACATAATATTTATTTAATTTTCATTTAAGCAAGACAGACATATAGGATTTAAGCCAACAAGAAACAGATCAACATTGGGCAATTGATGATGCTTAAAATAAATAAAACAATGAATAATCATAAGCAAACATCAGTAACTTAATGAATCTAACTAAACATACAAATTTAGTCAGAGCCGATAACTAATCCTCAATCCAATCTAAGCATGGTTTAGATCAAACAAGAATCGATAACTACTCGAATCTATCTAGCAGTGGGGTATGAGGCGAAATCGTACAGGCCATACATGATAAACACGAGCGTGATGGTACTTACAGCAAGCCTGACGTCCACCGGATGACATCCAACTTGTCGAAGAACTCGCCGGTTATACAATACTCCTACTCCTAGGGTTTTGGCCGGAGCCAGGAAAAAGGAACTGTCGTTGTATTGATTGATGTGTCTTTTACAATACGCTTGGGTTTATATTTATAGCCAGTAGCTAGAGAGAAATCTCAACCGAACGAAAAACCCTAGCTAAAATAAAAAAATAACAAATTTTCCTAATTTTAAGATAAATCAGAGCCCTCCTTTCCTTTCTTGTAGGCCCTCTTCTCTAACCGCTCCTTAGTTGGCGCATCCACATGCTTCGGTCCATACGTGCCAACTTACACGGTTGCAATGCACGTTCATGACGTCAGCACGTACACTTCCGATTTCACCTCTGCTCGTTTTATTCGATCTAGCTCTTCGATCGGCTAATCTGCACACAACTGACCTTCTGTGCATCATCCAAATTCTGGTGTAAATAATTTCAGTCCCAAGCTGTCTACTGATGGGTGCTTGCAGCCGGGCACATAAGCCACGTTCTGGCATGCATGATAAATCCACGTTTCTCCTTCAAACGACAGCATCTGTTACTGTTTGTTGTACGCAAGGACAAGAATCAGGAGGCAGCTCGAGGATTAAATTAGAGCAGCACAGCCACTCAAGACAGAAAATCCCTTTTCCCCCACGGCCATGTCATCTTCTCTATCTTAGCGAAGATAGAAAATATCGCTTGATGTCTATGGTCACGTTTAGTTACAGAAAGGTTCTGATACTGTAACACTTTTGTTTATATTTGATAAATTTTGTTCAATTATAAACTAACTGGACTTAAAATATCTATCTCGATATGGAGAGACAAACCTTTTTATACAATTAGCTATTTTTTATTTATATTAAATACTTAATGTATACGTTTAAACATTCGATACGATGGGAATCCGAAGAAAGTTTAAAAATGTTTAGGATGTGGGGCTCGAAATCGAAAGCGACGCGACCCATCCGTCGTCTCTTCTCGAAATCATTTCGGAGCCATATATAGGAATATAGGACTAGTAGAACCTATCCGTGACGGTGACGGCGACGGCGACGGTTCTCCGGTGACGATTCGTTCCGACAGATGCTTGCCTAGGCCAAGGGTGTTAGTTATATTTACTTTCGTAAATAAGATAAGGATTAGATGACCATTTCAACTAGTACTTGATTCTGTTTATCTACGTGAGTACTGTACTACTTTTCAAAGTCAAGCACGGCGGTCAACGCCCCCACGTTCGTCAGCTGGCTGCGGAGGAGCTTGCTTTTTCTAATGTTGTTTCCCAGTCTCGTGCAGCGCGCGGCCAGAGCTACAGAGGGCTCCGACGACAGAGAGCAGCAAGGCTTGCTGGTCAAAGGCAAAGGGAGGAAGGGAGCGGGGCGAAAGCTGCTCGCCGTCAGAGCCACGACCCGGGGCGGAGGGCGGCGGCAAAGTCTCGTCGTTGAATCAGCGGAGCGCGCGCACATCGGCCGGCGAGGCACCGGCTGCCCGGCCGGCCAGTCGGAGTCGCGCGCGGCTGCGGCTCTCCGGCGCACCGCAGGTGCGTTTCCCTCTCTGTCTGTGTCCTTTTCCTCTGAGAAGAAGGAAACCATTATTTCGCGACGTCTCTTGGAGCTTCCTGTCCCCTGCCATCTTGTGCAGATTGGTGTTTATACCTATACACAGGGACAAAGCCAGGAATGGTTGACAGGGGGCTCCTTCCTCTTCTTCCTCATACAGCCCCTCCTTCCTTCTTCTTGTTTCTCTAATTTCTAGGACGGGCTTGGGGGCTCCCATGGTGCTGCCGGCGGTAGGAGAGGTTCCAGGCCCTCCCGCCCCACCGTTAGCTCCGTCGCTATCTATACATATATGCAAAGCATGTGCATGAGCATTTAGGATAATAGGGAAGGGTTTGTTGCGATGTAGAGGAGGGGGGGGGGGGGGGGGGGGGGTTACAGAGATTTTTTTTTATAGAGCATCAATTCTGTTTTTTTAGTAAAATGTTGGGGTAATTAATTTCTTGAAATTAATCTCGGAGGAAACTGAAAGTCGCTAACTTGCCTATGAAGCAGTACATATATCCATTAGGTCGCTCCATTTTGTAGGAACTACAGAGATTTTCTTATGGAGCATCCAATTGGCTGGCTCAGCTGAAGGAAACCTGTGATCAGGGATCGGCTCTGTTCGTTTGAACTTATCAGCAGCATGCCAGCATCACCCAGCCATTCAATAGTGTTTTTCTCTCAGAATAATCAGTCAGTCAGCCGTACAATCTAACCAGTCGAACAGATTCATCAGAGTAGAACTCATCCCTGCCGCAACTGCAAGAAGGTCGCTCCACGTTGTCGTCTTTTTTTTTTTATCGTGCATTGGAATGTATTTGATTAAGAAGAGACCCTTCCTCCCTCACTAGCCTCGCACAAGGTTGTAATTACATAAAAATGATTCGTGACTAGGACCAATGAACATCCTCTAACCGCACGATGAAGCAAGTCCAACGCGGCCAAGTGCCGGTTCCCCACCGCAGTCCACGTGACAATCTCTTCAATGACTTAGGCCCCGTTTAGTTCACAAATTTTTCTTCTCTTTCCCCATCACATCGATTGTACTTTTCGTCTGCATGAAACACTAAATGAAGTAGCAGCTGTTGCATGTTTGTACTTTTTGCCTGGCTAGGTCAAGATAAATCTTTTGAATCTACTTGGACCATGATTAGACAAAAATTGTCAAATACAAACGAAAGTGCTCCGGTGCACTTTTTCCCAACTTTTCCTCAACCACCGACCTTGGTATCTCATTGAAGGTCCTCGTATTTCTCTCCTTCTACAACATCCAACCAACCAAGAAGAACAAGGTGCACAAAGGAGGAGAAGCTCGAGGATTTTAGAGCGCAGCACTCAAGACAGAAAATTGCTTTTTTTCCAAACCATCGCCATCTCCATCTTTTCACGCGGAGAGAGAGATTCCTTGCGTAGGCGAGGCTGGAAATGGAAAGCGACGCGACCCGTCGTCGCTTCCTGAAATGATCTTGGGAGCCATATACTGTAGGACCTATCGGTGACGGCGACGGTTCTCCGGTGATGAATCTCTGGCCGTCGGTGTTAGATGAACTCCTAAATAAGACAAGAGAATTAGATGACCTATGATCTAAGTAGTACTTTTAATTCTGTTTATTCGTCGCATCTGCAAACCAGCCATAAGCCGAATACCTATCCACTCATACTTTTCAAAGTCAAGCGCGGCGGTCAACGCCGCCCGTTCGCCAGCTGGCCGCGGAAGCTTAATTTAAGGTTGCTGCCCACTCTCGTGCAGGGGTGCACTGCAGAGCGCCAGAGAGCAGCGGAGAAGTCCGGGAAAAGCAGCTCGCCGTCGGCCGGCGGCGGCTTCGCGGCTGGCCATTCCGAGTCTTCGGGTGCTCCCCATCGCACGTACGTTTCCTTCTCTCTCTCTCTTTCTCTCTCTGAGTCTATCTTTTTCTTGGAGATGC